>BSBK01008320.1:0-1280000 GCA_027943335.1 Chamaecyparis obtusa | reverse complement strand
AAGGGAAATTGAATTTTTCATATAATAGTAATATATAAAAAAAAAAAAGGATAATATAAAATAAAAAATAAATTTAAAATATTAATTTTTTTTGGTGGGTAGGAGACCGCATCCCCCGACACCACTAGTGACCCCCATTGGGAAATCACGTGGGTGCTCTCTACCAAAAGGTAGGGCCCCCACAGGTTCAACCCAGGGAAGCCTTCCCTTATAAAGGGGGCCAGAACTAAGGGGGGAGCCCGACCCGTCCTTAATTTATTTTATTGAATTTTATAATGTTTTATAAATTTTAAAATTTTAAGAAAGTTTTGAAAATGTTTACTTTATAAATTTTAAATTTATTTAATGAAATTTTTATATGTTTATTTTACAAATTTAAGGGTTTAAATTTATAAATATTAATTTTGTGTATTAAATATTTTAAATGCATTTAATAAATTTTAATTATTATAAATTATTATAATTTTATTAAATGTTATTAGTAACAAGTTTTAATTATTATGTATATAGTTTTTTTTTATTTTAGAATTTTATATGTTTATTTTATTAATTTAAGGGTTTAAATTTATAAATATTAATTTAATTTATTAAAATTCTTAAATGTTTTTAATAAAATTTTAATTATTATAAATTATTTTAATTTGTATTAAATGATTTATAATGAGCTTTAAGTATTATTTTTATAGTCCTTTTTATTATTTTATTCAAAATTTTAAAGGTTATGAATTAATCTTTTTGTAAATTTCATTTATGTGGTTATTCTTCTAAATAGATTATTTGACTTAGTGTTTAATTCAAATCTATTAGGTCTTATTTTAATTTATGTTGGATGGCATAATTAAAATTATTTCATTTAATAAGTCTAAATCAGATTTTCATAGTCAATTCATTGGATGATATATTGTATTTTTATGAACTTGAAATGGGATGCGATTTTGTTTCTATGAACCAGAAAGATTGTTAAGCCCCTTTGATCATTATGTTTAGACCTGAAAGCCTTGGGTATAATGTTGGGCTCTTTGTGTAGATATTTTCTTCTGGTAACTTTGGGAAGGGTATACGGTCACCCTGTCCAGTAGGTTACGCTGCAGGGATGCCAGTATCAAAATTTTCATCCTTGATGACATATTTGTGAGTAAGATTCCTAGTTTCCTTACGTGAGTGGCTCACTCAAGTTCCAAGCCAAGCAGGCTAAAGGGATAGCCTTTGGTGAGTTTTAAAAACAAGAACTAATATAATTCAAAACTAGTTTGGGTACAGGTGGGGTTAATTTAACCTATAAGAAGATAAAAGATTTGATTATGGTCGCATAGGTCCTATTGGAGTACTGGGGCCATTGTGACTACTAGGGCAGGCCGCTTCAAGGCACTAGAGTACATGACAGCTAGGAAGGATCCCAACGCATAGGACTATGTGATGACACTCACCTGATCAACATCCCTAGAAAATTCCTCTATTATTCTTTGTGTTTTGTAAGTGTTGTTTTTGTGCTGGGGTTGGATTCTTCACTACCTTAGAATTTCTCAGTTCCCTTGTGTGAATAATGTTTCTATCTCCTTGCATGGGGGAGTGGACCTTTGTGGATCCACATGGTTGGATGGTGAATTCTTGTTCAAGGTATTGTTCAGGTGTTGCAAACCTTAGAGCATTTTAAGATGTTTCATATTTCTCTCTTTATTTTTCTTATTATATCATGTGGAGGTGATTGTAAAGATATTATTCAAATTCATGTAAGTCTATAAGGTCTTTTTATGTGAAACAAATATTATATGCATCTATGCATTTGGCGAAGGATATCTTCAGGGAAGTAATGGGAAGGGAAGTCTAATTGTAATATTCTTGTTGATGACATATTTCAAGTTATGTATGATAAATGTAAATATCAAAGGGTTCTTGAATTTAATTTTCTATGGTAATTTCATGTTAAAAAGGAAAGAGGTATGGAAGCAATAAATTGATATATCATTGTTTATTTTCTTTGTTTATTTACTCTTACTTATAGAAATAGATGAATCAATGAATTTTACTTTTATGCATGTTTTAAATTAATGCATTTTCTAAAAAGTAAACTATAGAATTTAGAGATTAAAACTTAAGGGGAACCTATTATGATGTAATACTTAATTGAATTTAGTAAGTACAAAAAAATTATTTATTTTTCAAATTTCGTTGTCCTTATGAGTTCCATGGCGGGGCATGACATTTGGTATCAGAGCCCTAGGTTGCTACATTGGGAGCTCTAGGGCCTATTGTGCATATACTATACCTTATCATCAGTAGAATAACTTATCTGACATAGACATGTCAACTCTCTAGGATACCTCTAGTTACCCATAGAGGAGCTAGGGGTGGACCCCAAAACACTCAACAAGGAAGTTCCCAAGGGGACTATGAGGATGCTCAAAACCATAGGACTTGGGATAATGATGATAATGAAAGCTAGGGGTCGAAGGATAACCAATTAAGATAAATGATGCAACAAATTCTTAAAATATTGGACCATATAGAGGATAGGGTGAACCTAGAAGACAACCATCACCATTATGAACATCGCGATAGGGACAAAATCCCTAGAAGAAGGAACTTTTAGGAAGAAGAAGAAACCCCTGACATAGCCCTCATGAGGGATTTTCTCAAAGCCAAGATACCTCTCTTTTATGGAGATGAAAGTGGGTGAGCATTAGAGACCTTCTTGTTTGACCTAGAATGTTGTTTTTCCATGCACCCATTAAGTAGAAACATTAAGGCTAGATGTGCAATATTGCACCTACGTAAGGGAGCATCTTTTTGGTGGTGAGCAGAGGAAGAGGGGATTCTGGTTAACATGAACAACATCACATGCGAATTTTTCTTAGAAAACTTCAAGGAAAGATACCTATCATAACAATGGAGGCAAAGCAAGGTAGAGGAGTTTCACTTACTAAAGCAAAAATCCATGTCAAGTTTGGAATATGAGCAAAAAATTTTTGAGTTGAAACCCTTTTTTGGCTACAAAGAAAATATCCCTATGATCATTCAACACTTCATCAGGGGGATAAATGAATAATTTTAAGGTGGGGTTGTAGTACTCAAACCCAGGACCCTTATGGATGTGGTAAACAAAGCATTCTTGATAGAAAGAAATGTAAGGTTGAGCTTAAGAGAATTTTCTAGGAGCCAGGGAAATAACTCCAATTCCAAGAACAATCAAAATTAGGGTGCATCTAACTCCAAGAGTTATCCTTCTAAAGGGGGAAAAATATTCCAAGAGGAGTTCAATAATAGATCTCAAGGTAGGGGCAAAACTCAATTTAATTAGGACCATGCTAAGAATTGGAGGTTTAGTAACCAACCCTCTCAAAACTCTCAGAGAAAGAATGTAGGGAGTTATCAACAATCAAGTGCTTCTCCTACGAAACGTACCTTCAAGAACACTGGGTGCTTCTCTTATGGGAAACATGGACATATAGTAGTAAATTGTCCTCGACACACCAATACTACACCCTATCAAAAGCAAGAAGCCTCTGAAACCATAGTTGGAGATTCTAGTAGGTCCCCTAGGATCTTTGCAATAGTTGATTAAAGATAGGTTGACTATAAGGCCATGATGATCAAAACATTTGGTCACAGATGGGAAGCTAGCTTTGGATCCTATATGTGGTCTACAACAACATACCTTGAGCCTCAGGAGTCACAACATAGAGTAGGTAAGGGTCCAATAGGACCCGAATGATGATACCTCAAGGACACGGGAGGAGGCTAGAAGACTAAGAGCTACTTATCCCTACTTGTATTGGGCTTCCAGGAGTAATCATGTTACTAGGGGGGGGATGTAGTGCCTACCCTAGAGATACTATTTATCATGTTAAGATCTGACACTATGGACTTTCATATGATTAGTACTTACTTTACGAGATATGTTATATCTTTTAGTTACTATATATATTTATTATGTGGATGACTTTTAATGATTATATGTGATTATGATTATTGGTCTAACCCTGCTAACCCATTGTATGATCTATATGTATCCTTCTTGGTGTGTGTGCCAAAAGAGGGTAGGCAGTCATACTCACTCCTATGGGAGATCCACATGATATCACACTCCTTCATTTCTTGTTATTGATCTCATACACACACACACACACACACAGATATATATATATATATATATATATGTCATTTTTGTTTCTTGGTGATACAGATGTTTGTAGGTACCAGGCATCGACTCCACCTGGCTACACAAGTTTGAGTGTACCTTAAATCCTTGAACTAGTTTTTATTGTTCGGAGATGAGCTAGAGTTCACATGTGGTAAAACCCCAAGGCTTGTGATATTGTTGACCCATCCCTAGTTTTGGTCTTTTTGGATGTTTATATGGGTTCTTCAATATTATGATGTCAATCTCCTTTAAAGTGGTCATGAAGTATGTAGAACTGCAATATTTGTTTCTCTATCTTTCTCTCTATGTGTTAATTATGTATACAAGCATGCATATAAGGGTGCACACATATATACATATCTATATACATTCAGAATAATATTATGCTTATAGTTATTCTTATGAGTGTTTTCATTAAAATTTGTATGAATAAAATGGAATTAAATAAATCAAATTAATGCTTAATAAAGAAGGAAAAGTTGTTGAAATAACTGAGAGGGGGGGTGAAATAGTTAAATCAATTATCCTTCAATCCCAAACTCCCATATGTACGTTACAAAATAATTTCAACAATTTATGCAGCTCGATAACATAAACTATCAATCTATCTATTCACTTTACCAAATACTAGTAATTATCCAAATTGTGATTAGCGATTAAATCAACTATGCAGTATGTAAAGTATGATAGAAAAAAAATTATAAAAAATAACACATAATACAATGATTTAACATGGAAACCTTGCTATGGGAAAAACCACCTGGGACCGGTAACCCAAAAATAATTCACTCTTCTAAAGTGAGATTAGTTAGGAGCCAACCTTGTTAAAGGTAACAAAGCACACTATTAGGTGTGACCTGCTTAGAGGATTTATCACTAATAGTTAACTTTTGACCAGCATTCACTATGAGGTCAACAAGATAACAATTTACATTCAATGAATGTCATAGGGTAATACAATAAGACTGTTAAGTCCACTCGGTTAAGATATTTTATGAATCAGTGGTTAAACTGATACAATTCTGATCTGATTCAAATACAACTCAATTGAAAATATTCAAATCTATACTATGCTCATAAAATCCTCTCATCATTAATCAATTCAATTCCTTAATATTTCTCAACTTACTTCACTCAGTAAATAGTTCTCTGACACTCGGTAACGTTTGCAGCTTAGTTCTTTCTGTAACCAGTTTGATTAGGAATGCATGAATAAAATCTTCATGCAAAATCTCTGCAGTCTCCTCTTGTCTGACATGTTTCAACAATGAAACTCATATCTCTTAAATAGACAAGTAAATTGTTTTTCATATCAGCCATTGGATTTTGCCTCTTAATCTCCATCCATTTTTCCGCTTAAACCTGTCTCGATAGATGTGTCCTTAACATGTTTCAATCTCATTCTTTAGATCATCTCTAAATTATGTCATATGTGGATCTTATAACTACCTTCATCCTTAACCTTGAAATCATAACAACTTTCATCTCATCAATTTATGTTGGTTGTTCTTAGCATTTAATGTTTTCATCCATACTCAGTTAATACTGAAATGCATTGGTGATAACTAACTCAGTTATTACTATCACTCGATATATACTGCACTCGCTCGGTGTATACAAAAGTCTTTAATTACCAACCACATTGACTTGTTCAAATCAAATATCTTCTTCATAATAGATTAATGTAACATGCTCAAGTCAACAATATAAAGCCATAGACTCATCAATAAGTTACCCAATGTTTACCTTATCCTTATCTGTCATATCCATCTTTCCTTTGTAGATATCTCATGTCTTCATCTTTTCTTCCTTCTACAGATGTTCAAATGTTTGTAACTATCATGATAAGCATTGTCAAAACTAGTTGACATCAATGACAATATATTGACTAATTTAATCATCTTACATATCACTTTAGTAACTCGGTGATCTCTAATCATTGTTCATTCATCTCATCTAGATATTCAATCAGTTGTAAATCATCAATCTATCCCTTTGGCATTGATGGCAATAAAAACAATATGAAATCTTCCATACACATACTGAACATGTATTCTAAAACTATGTAGGTAAATGTTATAGCTTGGTAAGCTCTCCCTAGCTTGATATTTAATATGTTTAATCACTACAAAACAAAATAGCATTCCATGCAGACTCTCCCTATGGATTTGATCTTTTTTAGTTCTCAGATTCTTTCTCCCATGTATGTTCTCAGCAACAGATATTTCAATATGAAGTTCCTCTCCCTTTTTGTGTTCTCACTAACTAATTTTTCACATGCAATCTCTCTCCCTTTGACAACAATTTCCTATTCTAGCTTCTACAATCTGTCACAACCTTAGAAAAACTAAAGTGTGAGCTATGTGCATCAACATGAATGGTTTTATGATAAAGTATAGGTTGATGCAACCTCCTGATCACCTCAGTGATCGATAGACAGGGGATGGACTCCTAGTCTAGTCCTCAAATACTCAAATGTGTCCTTCTATAAGGGCTTGGTAAAATTATTAGAAAGTTGTTCTCTAGATGTTACAAATTCCAATTTCACCTACTTCTCTTGAACTTTTTCCCTTAAGTAGTGATACTTAATAGATATATGCTTTTTTTTTAATGCATCATAGGATTCTTAGAAATATTTATAGCACTAGTGTTGTCACAATATATAATCACTGGGTTAGTGATTACCTCATTCATTCCTTCCAACACTTGTTTTATCCTAGAAATATTTTAACAATTTGTAGCAGCAGCAACATACTCTACTTCAGCACTAGACTTAGAAATGCATGCGTTTTTCTTGCTTATCCAAGTCACAAGCCTTTCTCCTAAAAAGAATGCTCCATTGGTTGTGCTCTTTCGGTCATCAATTTTTCCAACCCAATCTGCATCAGTATAAACTCAAAGTTCAAATTTTCCTTCCTTTGTGTACCATAAACCATAGTCTTCAGTCTTCTTCAAGTATCTCAAAATTCTTTTAACTACAACCGTATGTGAATCTTTAGGATTGGCAGAAAATCTTGCCACAATCCAAACTACATGTGCTATATCAGGCCTACTATGTACCACATACATCAATTTTCCAATTATTGATCTATACAATGTCTTATTTAAATCTGTAGATTCATCATCCTTTGTCAACTTACATCTTGTTACCATCGATATTCCTATCAGTTTTGAATCTTCCATGCCAAAAGTCTTTAACACTTCTTTAATGTATTTTGATTGAGTGATGAAAATCTCATCATTATGTTGTATAATCTACAAATCTAGAAAGAATTTAATCTCTCCAAACATTGGCATCTCAAATTCCTTTTTCATTTTATCAGCAAAATATTTGCAAATCATATCATGTCCACCAAAGATTATGTCATCAAGAAAAATTTCAGTAATCAAAATATTATCTGCAGATTCTCCTTTCATGTACAAATTATTGTTTTCAATAGTCCTTAAAAAGCCAATATTGATAAGATAAGCATGTATTCTTTCATACCATGCTCTTGATGCTTACTTCAATCCATACAAAGCTTTGTGCAGTCTACATACCATGTTCTTCTGATTTGGATCAACAAATCCTTCCGGTTGTTCTATGTAGACCTCCTCCTCAAGAATTCCATTCAGAAAAGTTTATTTCACATCCATTTGATATACTCTGAATCCCTTATGTGCAGCATATTCAAGTAGTCTACAGACTCCTTCAAGTCTAACTACTGGTGCAAAGGTTTCACCATAATCTATACCTTCTTCTTGTGCATATCTCTTGCATACAAGTCTTACCTTATTCCTAGTGAGCTCACCATTTTCATTTAACTTGTTTCTGAAAATCTAATTAGTACTAATTACATTTTTATCTTTCAGTCTAGGTACTAATATCCATGTCTTATTCTTCTCAATATGTTCAATTTCCTCATTCATAGTCTTAATCCATTCCTCATTTTCAAGTGCATCCATAACATTATTAGGTTCAAACTCACAAACTGAACATGTGTTATGTCTTAACTTACTTTGGGTCATCATGCCAACTTTCTTATCTCCAATGATTTGATTTTTTGGATGGTGTCTTCTGATAAATCTTTCTATTACTTGTTCTCTTCTTTGCTCATCATTCAGTTCAAGTTCATTTTCCTGCTCGCTAGCTTCTTCCTAGTTATTGGTTTGCATTTGATGATTCTTGGTAGAATTTTTCCGATGCTCAGTAGACTCAGCCTGTGGCTTTGGTACATATATTAGATCTTCAACATATGTAAACCTACCATATTCTTCTAGTTCCTTCATGCTTTCTTCATCATTCTTTTCAGAAAACTCATCAACTTTTACATTAGCACTTTCTACCATTTTATTAGTAGCCTTTTTCATACATTTATAAGTTTTACTCTTAGTAGAATATCCTAAAAATATTCCTTCATCACCTTTAGAGTCAAATTTACCATTCCTATCATCTTTCAAAATATAACACCTAGTTCCAAAAATTTTGAAATAACTTACATTTGGTGTATAGCCAAACCATAACTCATAAGGTGTCTTGTTCATGTCTTTCTTTAGTTGAACTCAATTCAAGGTGTATACTACAATGCTAACTGCTTCTCTCCAATACATTTGTGCAACATTTTTCTTAATCATCAATGTTTTGGCACAATCAACAATAGATTAGTTCCTCCTTTCAACAATCTCATTCTGTTGCAGTGTCCTAGGTGCAGAAACCTGTATTTTGATTCCATGCTCATTAATGAAATTAGTGAATTCATCAGAAATAAACTCACCTCCTCTATCAGACCTTAAGCATTTTAATTCTTTCCTAGTTTCATTTTCAACTTTAGCTTTATACCATTTAAATAATTTGAATGCCTCAGATTTTTCTTTTAAGAACATGACTGTCATCATCCTAGAGTAGTCATCAACAAATAAAAATATATATTTGTCACCATAGTAGCTTTGAGTTCTCATAGGACCACATAAGTTGGTATGTACCAACTCCAAAATTCCTTTAGATGAATATTCTTTACTTTTAAAACTAAATTTTTTCATCTTTCTTTTCTGACATTAATTGCACATATCATGATCAGGTTTGGTTAGACTCAGTAAACCTCTAACTTTTCTCTTTCTACTAATCTTAATCATGTTATCAAATTTCACATGGCATAGCCTCTTATGCCATAACCATACATCTTCATTCTTCACCAATAAATAAGAAGTTTCAGCATTGTCAAGATAGAATAAATTACCTTTTGATTGTCTTCCAGTACCGACAAGCTTTCCATTTTCATCATAGATTTTCACCTTCTTGCTTTCAAATGCAACTCGGTGACCTGAGTTATTTAGCTATACTACACTCAAAATTTTTTAGCTAAGTCCTTTTACCCAGTATGCATTATAACATCTAGTCATATCATTCAATAAGATAGACCCTTTTCCTTTTACTTGACAAGGTGTATCATTTCCCATTTTCACTAATCCTCCATTACAGTGCTCAAGATGTTCAAACTTATCTTCATCACCAGTCATGTGATGTGTATAATCACTATCCATGATCCAAGTATCATTCTTACTAAATTTAGAAATAAGGGTTGTTTATACATACCTTTCCTCTTCTTCTAAATCATCTTTCATTGCAACAAATACCACCTCAATTTCATCATCAGTGTTGGTGCTGGTGTCATCTTCATTTTCTCCAACAAGGTAACATGCCTTCTTTCCTTTTTCTTTGTAATATTGGTTGTCTTTTTTGTAGTGTCGATTTCCTCTGTTATTCCTTCTGCCAAACTTTCCATCACCAAATCGATCATTGTCTTTATCTTCCTCTTTCCTATTAGGACATCTAGTAGCAATATGGCCAATCTCTTTACAATTAAAACAAGCTAAAGGTAACATTCCCTTATACCTTCCTTTACCTTTTTCAAGTCTCTAGGCCATAAGTGCTTCAAGCTCATCAAGCTCATCTTCTTTGTCACTGTCACTTTCATTATTTATATTATGCTTACTACTAGATTTACCAAGCTTAAGAGATGACATAAAAGCATACTCAAAACTCAGTACAACACTATTGTCATAATTATTCAACTCAAAAGTAGTTAACTTTCCAAATAGACTAACAAGAGTAAGATTTCTATTAGGTTCAGACCTCATTTCATGATTAGTAGATATTCTGATTGCATAGATAGGCAACAAGGTTCTCAGTATCTTACTTACCATAGTGTCTTTAGAAATAGTACCTCCTACACCTCGGTTAGCATTGACTACCTCTTTGATTCAGTTAGAATATTGTGTGATGTTCTCACCTTCTTTCATATTCATGTCATCAAATTTGCCTCTCAAGCTTTCAACTCTGGCTCTCATTCCATTCACATCACCACCATAAACTAGACCAAGTTTTATCCCACATTTGCTTCATTGTAGTGCAATCCTTGACATCTTCAAACTCAGCATTAGATAGAGCTGCAACAATCTCTATCATAGTTGTATTATGTTCATGTATGTCCCTCAACTCATCAAGAGTCAAAGGTCCAACATTCGGTCATAAGTAGCCATTGTCTATTAGATGTATAGCAGATTCTTCGATTCCAGATATGTGAAGTCTCATCCTACTTTTCTATGTGGAGAAGTTATCTTTGTTCAGCTTAGGAACTTCCCTCTTATACATCTTGTGATCCTTTTTCTCAAGTCCTTAAAACTTTCCTCCAAGAAACCAATACACTCTAATACCAATTGTTATAATAACTGAGAGGGAGGTGAATCAGTTAAATCAATTATCCTTTAGTCCCAAACTCCCAGATGTACCT
This sequence comes from Chamaecyparis obtusa, assembly GCA_027943335.1. Taxonomy (NCBI): domain Eukaryota; kingdom Viridiplantae; phylum Streptophyta; class Pinopsida; order Cupressales; family Cupressaceae; genus Chamaecyparis; species Chamaecyparis obtusa. The sequence goes on along the minus strand of BSBK01008320.1, from coordinate 1,269,089 downwards.
TAAAAAACAATTTCAACAATTTATGTAGCTCAGTAACATAAAATATCAATCTGTCTGTTCACTTTACCAAGTACCAGTAATTATCCAAACTGTGATTACCGATTAAATCAACTATGCAGTATGTAAAGTATGATAGAAAAAATAATCATAATACATAACACATAACACAATGATTTAATGTGGAAACCCTACTAAGGGAAAAACCACCTCAGACCGGTAACCCAAAAATAATTCACTCTTCTAAAGTGAGCTCGGTTAGGAACCAACCCTGTTAAAGGTTACAAAGCACACTATTAGGTGTGACATGGTTAGAGGATTTATCACTAACAGTTAACTTTTGACCAACATTCACTATGGGGTCAACAAGATAATAATTTACATTCAATAAATGTCATAGGGTAATACAATAAGACTGTTAAGTCCACTCAGTTAAGAGATTTTCTAAATCAATGGTTAAACTGATACAGTTCTGATCTGATTCAAATACAACTCAATTGCAAATATTCAGATCTATGCTATGCTCATCAAATCTTCTGATCATTAATCAATTCACTTCATCATTATTTGTTAACTTACTTCACTCAGTAAATAGTTCTTTGGCGCTTAGTAATGTCTGCAACTCAATTTTTTCTGTAACCAGTTTGATCAGGAATGCATGAATAAAATCTTCACGCAAAATCTCTACAGTCTCCTCTTGTCTGGCATGTTTCAACAATAAAACTCATATCTCTTAAATAGACAAGTAAACCATTTTTCATATCAGCCATTGCATTTTGTCTCTTAATCTCCTTCGTCCATTTTTCTACTTAAACCTTCCTTGGCAAATGTGTCCTTAACAATTTTCAATCTCATCCTTTAGATCATCTCTGGATTATGTCAATCATGGATCTTATAACTACCTTCATCCTTAACCTTGAAATCATAACAACTTCTAGCTCATCAATTGCAGTCAGCTGTTCTTAGCATTTAATATTTTCATCCATACTCGGTTAATACTGAAATGCATCGGTGATAACTAACTTGGTTATTACTATCACTCGGTATACACTGCACTGGCTCGGTATATATAGAAGTCTTCAATTACTAACCAAATTAACTTGTTCAAATCAAATCTCTTCTTCATAATAGATTAATGTAACATTCTCAAGTCAACAATATAAAGCCATAGACTCATCAATAAGTTACCCAATGTTTACCTTATCCTTATCTATCATATCCATCTTTCCTTTATGTAGATATCTCATTTCTTCATCTTTTCTTCATTCTACAGATGTTCAGATGTTTATAACTATCATGATAAGTATTGTCAAAATTAGTTGACATCAATGACAACATATTGACTGATTTAATCATCTTACATATCACTTTAGTAGCTCGGTGATCTCTAATCACTATTCCTTCATTTCATCTAGATATTCAATCAGTTGTAGATCATCAAAAGTATGAAGTATAATAAATAAATAAAACTAATTACCTACTCCTAAATTTACTCCTACTTTGTATACCCCCCCCTCTCTCTCTCTCACTCATGTCTTGTTAGTGTAGGGGAGTTAGAGTGGAACTTGAGACCTCCTATTTGGCAAGGGTACCAAGTTCCATTTGGGTTAGTGACTTCCTTGAGGAGCATACTCAGAAATAAGGTATTAATATTAGAAGTAGTGGTTATGTTTCTTTTTAATATTTATAAAACTATAGTAGGAGGATTTAATTATTCTATATTTTTGGTCTACGGGTAAGTAGTTGGAGAGGGTAGGTAGTGTATGCACCCTAAAATGGTCACCTAGACTATGGGCCCCCATTCTTCAATTTATCAAATGATGGAATCAATTTATCAATTTCCTAAATCAATGTCTTGCAATGTTTTCAATTCAAATCAATTTCCTTGATCAAATCGTAATTAATTCAATTATTTCAATATTTCCTAAGGTTTGATCATTTTATCCTAAGTCTTATATAATTAAAAGAAAACTTCCCTTTTAATTAAATAAAATAATCTTATTTAATTAAAAGAAAATCCCTCTTTTAATTAAATAAATAAAGTCCCCACTTAAATCTCTCTTTGTGATGAAAAAAGGAAATAAATAAAATAAAAATAAATAAAAATTTCTTTTTTCTCTACACTTTGAATGAACTATTTCTAGGTGGTGGGGTTTTTGTCTTTTTCCTCTTGCCTTTTTAGGGATTTATCCCACATTGCCCTTGAGGATGCATTCCTCTCCACACTTTCCTTTATAAGGAGCCATCTCCTTCTCATTTTAGGCATCCATATTATAGAGATCCATATTTTATGTTATGGTTATGATGCAGGTTTGGAGAATGATTTTGGAGGACAAGAGTTTGAGCACTTGAGCTTGAATATTGCAACTTCTCTTTTCTTGTCTTCTTCTCTCATGCCTCCATGGCAATCCATTTAGATTATTCTTTCACTTGCATGGTAGATTAGATTCATATTTCATTTCATAGAATAATCTTGCATGTGTATTTCTTTCATAGATTAGTTTGCTTTCATGCATTGTTATCATATAAAATAGCTTCCATTTTCATTTGTATACATATTCGATAATCATGGAGACTAGAATTCTTTCTTTTCCTCTTTGAATCTCTCATTTTATGGTGTACTTGCATGGGCACAAACTAGGTCTAAACTAAGGGCCTCCATTATAAACCCTTGCACTTCATGAATAGAGAGCTATGAGTTGCCATTTGAGACCTCGTTCTTGAGCAATCTTGGATATAATGACTCATAGAAGTGTGTCAACATTTTAGCACACATTTTTTGCACCGACCATGGGGCAACCCACCTTTACATGCTGGTTTTGATTATTTTTGGAGCTAACCCCCTTGTGTAAATTTCCTTGGAGAAGAAAACCCTAGATTTTCAAAGATTTTATCATATCTCCCAAACGGCTTGGATTTTTGGTATGAATTTTATTTTGCAGGTTGGCAACATATTAGAGAAGCTTCAGTAAAAAATTCAAAATTTTCTAAGGTATTGTGAATTTTTTTATTTTTTTCTTTATTTTTCATAAAAAATTAATTTTCGACGTAAATCAACACATTTTTTGAAAATTTTTAAATTTTCAAAAAGTTCTTTAAATTCTACAGGGGGTCCCATTTTTTTATTTTAAATTTGGATGCAATATCATAGCTCATTTGGTCAATTTATGAAAACTAGTCTATTTTGGGAAAATGGCTCCTTAGGGCACAAATGAAAATATCTTTTTAAAATTATGACATTTTTGGAAAGCTCTTTGTATTTTAATAGGGGTGTATTTTCTACATTTAGGGTTTGGGATCGGAATTCATGTCATATAGGTCCAATCTTGTTGACTAGGTGAAAAAAATAAAATTAAAAAAATGGGCATTTAATGATTAGCTTGCACTTATTTTTCACATGGTTCAATGCATGATATGAGTTGTCATTTGGATTATTTTCTAGTTATTATTGTGCCTAACAATTTATTTTCAGATCTAACCCTAGGGTTTGCATAAGTTGAATATACGTTGCATATCTTGTTTGCTTGTTTGCTTGTCTTGCTTCTTGGAGAGTTTGTGGCTTGCTTGCACAGAAAAGCTCAACAAAAATAAAAATAAGGTAAAATATACTAAGCGCATTGCATGGATTACCAAGTATTATATTTAAATCTCTATAAAATTTGATTTCCTTTCATTAAAATGAACCTCTCATGTGTCTGACTTGAGTGTTTTTCACTTTCGTAGATCACACTTCCAAAGTTTTCTCTAAAGGAAAGAATGAATCTAGATTTTCTTTCTTGCAAATATGTTTCACATAATAATTAGGCCCTATGAAACTATTTTTGATGTTCTTGAGAGAGTGGGCTTCATTCGCTTTCCTTACATGCGAAGCTCTTCTCGACAATAGATCCCCTTGTAGGTAGGGAAGGACTTGCTATCATCTCATTGTCCCACTTGGTTTAGTCTTCAACATTTGATGGTACGTTCTCTCTTGGTCTAATTTAGAGAGATTAGTAGGCATTATTGTTGACATACAAACCTTGGTGAGGTGATTTCAACTTAGCATGTCAATTAATCTACTTGTTATGTCTGGGTGAGCTTAAGAGGCTAGTGGAGTATGCTCCATTCCCTTTTGGGCACATCAGAAACTTGGAACCCTTGAATCCAAGCTAAGTCCCCATGTGGTCCATATTGTGAGTCTTCCTTGTTAGAGAGGGTTAACCATAGTGGACACTCCCTTTATTGGGTAAACCATGTGAACGGAACCTCAAGTGGTATTAGCCATTCCTGTCGTGGAGCAACAACCGCTATATAAATGTCTTTGTGGAAGAAATCTCCATAGGTGTGGTCTCTTGTTGGGCTATCAAATCTCCTTAGTAGCTCCTAATTGATTAAATTCTCAGACTGTGTCAAAACCTTGATGTGCCAGGATTGGATTTCACCCACTTGAGATTGCAAGAGTTGCAGAGTTGACCATTACTACAAACCATAGTGCACCCAACTTTTTGTTTTCTAGGACTATGTGTGTGACTGAAAAACATTTTGAGAACATACACATGTAGATTCCTTAGGGAATAGAATATTGTATCATCTTAAAATAGAAGCAGTTCCATGTTAAGAAAATTTATCCCTCCTTAGGGGGTGTTTTGGGGCCATCATTATGTTGTCCTCTATTTTCTGCCCTCTTCCCATCTTTTGTGCTTGTTTAGGGCTCTGTTTGGGCCTCCTTGGGCACTGTTTTACTCTTCTGACTAATTTTCCAAGGGTCTTAAACCCCTAGATCAAGATTGACCTCAACCTTGACCCAGGATAAAGTCAACCTCATCCTTGACCCAGGTCCCCCTTTTCATTGAAAAGTTTTCCAAATGTGAGGGGGAACTCAAAAGTTTATTTTCCCACTTCCAGGTCGACTGTTTCAAGTTTCAGAATGGTAAACTCTTAAATTATATTTAATCTAGGTCCATTTCTAGAGGTTAAGGTTTAAATGAGAATTTAATTCTCCTATGTCAGCCTCTCTAGAAGTTTGTGCCCTAGACTTGTATAAAAGGAAGCCTTCCTCTCTCATTTTCATCCATCTATCATCTCTCTTTTGGCAACCAAGCGCTCCATCAATCAAGTGTCAAGAATCATCAAGAAAGATAAAGTAAGAATTCTCAACCAAGGAAACATTCAAGCCATCATCTTATTCAAGCATTCAAGCCTCTTTGAGGGATTTGGTTTAAGCATTCAAGATTCATCATCCAAAACCCTAGATCTATCCATCATAATGGTGTGATCTTCCTTAAAATCTTTTGTTCATCTTCAAGATCTATTCATTCTCCCTTCAAGGTGGATTCCAAGCATACAATCATGAAGTTTTTTATTTATATTTATTAGTGTTGAATCCAAGCTTTCACATTAATATACTTGATTATATTTCAAATAAAATTGCATATCTATTGAGTATCATAGCTTCGTTGTTAGATCTACTTCTACTACTTGCTAGCATTCTCTATTTCAATTCTATTTTAAAGGTTGATTCAAAATTGGAGTTTGAATAAGGCAAACCCCTCATCCAAACAACACAACCCTCTTTTTCTTGCAAGTACAAGTGTGGGATAGGAAATTGTAGTTCAGATCTGAGTACCCTTTTCAGTGAACTTTTGGGATCCGTGAACAAAATTTTTGTCGGAGCTGTGTAGATCAAGAATGAATTTTTGGGGTAAGATTGTACCCTGGGGTAAGATCTTACCCCTATTTTAGGTCAAGGATGATCTTGCTTCAAAAGACATAAGGTTTTCGGGCTTTCTCTATTTTTGCATTTCTAGGCTAGATCCGGTTGCAGAATTTCCTGAAACTAAACACAAACATTAGAAAGCATTGATTTTTGAATCAGCCCCCTTTTCAAGATAAGTATTCATGTTTTATTAAGTTTGTATGTCCATAACATTTTCCATCACATATCTTGGAAAATTCACATTTTTACACCTTACATTGTCCACCTCCATTTTTAACCATTACATTTTGGTGAACCTGTGATAGACAACTCTTTCTTTTTTTGGGTGTTAGATGCTTTGCTTTCTTTTCTTAAGATTAGATTTATTTTATGCTCTTGCATTTTAAAATTCAAAAAAACAAAAAAAAACATATATTCTACAAAATACAAAACTATTTCTTGCATTTCATTTACTATGAAGGTCTTTAAGATGCTTTGGTGTGTGATTATTTTCTTTATTATCATCCTCTTAGCATCTCTTTATCATACCTATGATGTTTATGAGAGTATCATCCACTTCATTATATTGGTTACTCTTCATTTTTCACTTGCCTATGCTTTTGTGAGATTGACCGATACTAGTCTTCCTACTTTCAAAACCTTTATTAAAGATTTATGTGGAGGAATTATTACTCTTTTGGATTATGTGAAGAATTTGGTAGATGATACACCATCTCCTAATTTTCCAAATCCTAACCCTATGCTTCCTAATATAGTTCCTAATCTTCCTAATCCTAATCTGATTCCTAATATTCCTAATATGCCTAATTATCCATCTGCTAAACCTAGTTCTTCCCATACTTATGATGGGATTCAATCTATAATTCATGATGTAGATGTGAAATAATTCTTGGATTTACCTTCCCCTTCTTATCTGATCCAAAAAGATATTAAAGGGAAGAGAAAAACAACTTCTTCTAAACCTATTATTCCACCTTATACAACCTTTACTTATGAACATGATACAAAATCACCTCCTGTAGAAGCTTTACATGATATGTACACTACGGGATATAATATGATGACTAAACAAGGTTATAGAGGTTTAGGGCTTGGTGTTAATGAGCATGGTATTAAGTATCTGGTTCATATAACCCCTAAACAAGATGTGCATGGTGTTGGTTGTTCACAATCTCAATTCAAGGTGGTTGATGTTGATCGTCATCCCCCTCTTCTCCCTACACCTACCTTAGATAACCCTGATATTCGTCAAGAGGTGGCTAAAAAGGTGTATGTTTAGTTAATGAATTCCAAGAAAGAAATCTTTAAACCTATGCCGATAGATGCTCTATATAAATATAAATTTCCTTTTCATTACATTAATATGCATATACTTGCTGATTGTGTGCATTTCAAGTTATATGTTAGAGAAAGAGTTGTTTTAGGAATTATATCTCACTCTCGTGCAGTTTTACAATTCCTTCATAATTTTGATATAGGGGATACCCCTCATTCTGATATAGTATAGATAGATCTCTTATCCTCTTGTCTCTGGACTGGGGGGCAAGAGGTGTATTTCCATCTAGTTTCCTAGGATCCATTAGGCTTTTTCTTGGGCTTAATCGGTATTCTTTCTATCCTCTCTCTCTCTCTCTATGGTTTTGTATTATGTTTATAATCATCCATAGATTCTTTTTTGAGATATCTTTTCTAAACACATTTGTTTTGAAAAGGTATCCCTTTCTTTCATCCCTAGGGGGGACAAGGTTCTTCCTTCTTTCTCTTTGTCTAGGGAGTTGCTTTCCTTAGCTTAGTGGCATTTTTTTATCTTGCAACATTATTTCATTATACTGACCGATGTTTTGACTATGGATATCCTTTTTATATGAGAGGTTGTTGTCCTAGGTCATCACCTCTTCTCTATTTTTCAAATTATGATCTTTATAAACTCTTTCCCTTGCTTTGGTGATTAGAGTCATTTCCCTCAATTCAAAGATTCCTCTTCCTCTTCATTGCAAGGGGCTTGATGATTGAATATTTGTTCCCACTCTGTTTATCTTTGAAAGATGATATTTTATCTAAAAGCACTCATCTATGGTGGGGGTCTTGTTGATAAGATCTCTTTCTTTGAGGATAATTTTTCCATGAGTCACATATCCTTTTCATGATTATCTATGTTATTGGATGTAGGGGTCAATACTCTTCGCTAATAATATAGTGTACATTGTTGTTAAACAAGATATCTCCTTACATTCTAAAGTAGGTATCCTCTTTCTCTTCCTTTTCATGTCTAGTAGACAGCCATGATAAGGAGGGGGGCATATATAGGGTCTCCCTTGTACTATACTTTTTCATTTATAGGCTAAATCCTATGAAGGTAATGCACATAAGTTGCTAAATCTTGAAGAGACGCGCATTTTTCAATTTTCAATATGCTAAATCTTCTGAAGGTAATACACCTAAGTTGCTAAATTTGAAGAGATGCATTTTTCAATTTTCAATATGCTAAATCCTTTGAAGGTAACGAACATAAGTTGCTAAATCTTGAAGAGAAGTGCATTTTTTAATTTTCAATAAGCTAAATCCCCCAAAGGTAATGCACATAAGTTGCTAAATCCTAAAGGGACATGCATTTTATACTCATAGTTATACAAGAAGGTGGATCTATGGGTATTTGAAAAGCTATCAAAAGATGCATTACAATTTCAAAGCACAATTTTTTGGGTGAACTATCGGGTCTGGTTACCTGTTGGGTTCTCCCTCCTTGGTGATTCACGGTAAGGTGGGCATTTTATTGGGCAAAGTAATCACTTTCTCTTTTCTCTCTTTTTCTCTTTCATGCTAGTAGGATTGGATCATGAAGCTATGTTATTTATAGTATTTCTCTTGTCTTTCTTATGTAATCATTTATGCTTTTATGATAGCTTTTCAAATATGATACTAGTATAGGAGACATTTCTTAGCAAGGTTTCCTTAACTAGTTGATTTGGGTTTGTTTTAAGTTTTGTGTTTGTTTTCACACCCTCATGCATGTATGTTGAGTTAGAATCCTTAGTTTAGGGGGCTTGTTTCCTTAACTAAGTGTTATTCTATCTCATTGTGAATCCACTTGGATCTTTCTTCTCCTTTATTGTGAGCATGTTTGATTTCCATACTCTCGCTAAAGTGGGGGCTTAATGTATCATCTTAAAATGGAAGCACTTCCATGTTAAGAATTTTTATCCCTCCTTAGGGGGTTTTTTGGGGCCATCATTATATTTTCCTCTATTTTCTACCCCCTTCCCATCTTTTGTGCCTATTTAGGGCTCTGTTTGGGCCTCCCCGGGCACTCTTTTCCTCTTCTAGCTCATTTTCCAAGGGTCCTAAACCCCTCAGTCAAGGTTGACCTCATCCTTGACCTAGGTCAAAGTTGACTTAATCCTTGACCCAACTCCCCCTTTTCATCAGAAATTGTTCTGGATGCGGGGGGAAACTCAAAAGTTTATTTTCATGTTTCTAGGTTGGTTGTTTCGGGTTTCGTAACGGTAAACTCTTAAATTATATTTAATCTAGGTCCATTTCTAGGGGTTAAGGTTTAAATGGGAATTTAATTATCCTATGTCAGACTCTCTAGAATTTTGTGCCCTAGACTTGTATAAAAGGAAGCCTTCCTCTCTCATTTTCATCCATCGATCATCTCTCTTTTGGCAATCAAGCGCTCCATCAATCAAGTGTCAAGAATCATCAAGAAAGATCAAGAAAGAATTCTCAATCAAGGAAACATTCAAGCCATCATCCTATTCAAGCATTCAAGCCTCTTTGAGGGATTTGGTTCAAGCATTCAAGATTCATCATTCAAAACCCTAGATCTATCCATCATGGTGGTGTGATCTTCCTTCTAATCCTTTGTTCATCTTAAAGATCTATTCATTCTCCCTTCAAGGTGGATTCCAAGAATTCAATCATGGAGGTTTTGATTTGAATTTTTTAGTGTTGAATCCAAGCTTTCACATTAATATACTTGATTACATTTCAAATACAATTGCATATCTATTGAGTATAATAGCTTCGTTGTTAGATCTACTTCTACTAATTGCTAGCATTCTCTATTTCAATTCTATTTTAAAGGTTGATTCAAAACTGAGGTTTGACTAAGGTGAACCCCTCATCCAAACAACAAAACCCTCTTTTTATTGTAGGTATAGGTGCAGGACAACAAATTGTTGTTCAGATCTAAGGACCCTTATCAACCAACTTCCGAGATCCACGAACGGAATTTATGTCAGAGCTATGCAGGTCAAGGATGAATTTTTGGGGGTAAGATTGTACCTAGGGGTAAGATCTTACCCCTATTGTAGGTCAAGCATGACCTTGCTTCGAAAGACAGAAGGTTTCTAGGTTTTCTCTATTTCTACATTTCCAGGCCAGATTTGGTTGCAGAATTCCCTGAAACTAAACATAGACATTAGAAAGAAGTGATTTCTGAATCAGCCCCCTTTTCAAGATAAGTATTCATGTTTTATTAATTTTGTATGTCCATAACATTTTCCATCATATATCTTGGAAAGTTCACATTTTTACACCTTACATTGCCCCCCTCCATTTTTAACCATTACAAATGCTATGTGACTATTTTTGTTCATGCGCAAGGTTGCTTTGTCGCTTGCTCATTGTTTGAAGATAATTGTTTTCTTGAACTCCCCGCTTTTTGTCTTGCATGCCTAATTAATGATAAGAATCTATTAATGTATCTAGTTGGTCAATTAAAATGAACAAAAAATGAGTTCTCAAATTAAAAAATAATAACTTTTTACAACTTACTATCAGCACCTGTCACCTGTCCTTAGAGTGAGCTATCACCTAGTACTGATTCATTGTTGCCTGAAACTGTCAACTTGCTTGATTTTCTATTCTATCATTTCTAGTCTTCCTCGATCGAGCCAGGTCAAATCAAGTCACTTACCCCAATGTTAGAAGCCCATTTTCACCTTGGATTCTTGTGTTTTGACCTCTTGACCTAGTAATCTTTGATTTCACAAGTGACCTTGCTTGGATTCGGTGAGCTAGAATCTGTCCTTGTTGAGAAGGTAAACCTTTGGATCCTTGGATAACATGCTTGGATAGTTTTAGTAATCTCTTGTCCATTCACTTCCATAAAAATTCAAATTCAATCAATATAACTTGGGTAAATCATCCTCCTGATTCATATGTGTTAGGGTATTCACCCGTTCACTAGGCACCTCTGTGGTAGTTTTAGTTGACACCTCTTGCAAAATTCTATCTTATCACCTCTCTTTTGGACAAGTGAGTGCTTTTACTATCCTAGTTTGGTACCAACATTTTTTAGGGTCATCCTATCACCTAGTACCTTTTATTTCATGTCGGTTACAACAGGATATCAAATAAATCAAGGAAAGCGACCTCAAATAGTCTTTAACCAAATACCCTTAGTTCAAACTCACCAAAAATGTAAGGGAAAAGAATGCATATTTGATCAATCACCCAGGAACAACTCAGAAGTTTGGTTTGATCCCAAGAGTAACCTTAGTGAGTTGAGTACACCCTTAGTATCTTCTCACTTGGATATGGATATGAGTTACACAATGACTCAACAAGAGAGAGAAGGAATGGATAAATACCTTGATGACATATTTGAAAAACATAGAGATACCATTTCATTTGGAAATTCCTCTTATGAAAATCGACTAGTCTCACCCCTTATCTCAACTATATATTTGGATGCACACCAAAGGGCTGAAAGAGATAAGAGGAAAGCCTATCAAGAAGAATAATCACAACATGAAAACCAAGATGATGAACCTTATGAAACTCATGTGAATGAAACATAAACCAATGACTTGTTTAGACATTCAAGACCGAGTTCACTACTCAAAACACCTTCAAGATACATGAGTGAAAGACTTAAGAGAATTGAGCATGAAAAGAAAGCCTTCCTAGATGAACAAGATGAAAAGGAAGAGCAATTTAGACTCCTAGAGTCAGAGAGACAAACCTTGTTGGAGATAGAAATGAGAGCCATCCAGGAAGGTCAAGATAGACTCTTGGTTCAACAACTTAATGATCAATTTAACAACATGCATGTTGGTAGTGGAACCAACTCTCCTCCATCCACCCCTCCTAAGACTCCACAAAGTGGATGACGTTCAAGAACACCTTCACGATCTCCTATCCCTAGAGGAAGAAGGGCTTCAGGACATGATCACTATAGGAGATGAACACCTCTTAGGAACTCAAGAAAACCTTTAGAATGTGCTCACCATGGTTCACAATATGGGGGTGGTAGCTCAATTTTTGACCTCAACTCCCAAGACTTCATGAAGATACAACAAGAACCACTCTTCCAACAGTATGTGGAGAGATACTTAGAGAAAAACAAAGATAATTTCATAGAGATTTTAATCAACAACGGTGCTAGAGTCCCCTACAACTTTGATGTGGACAAGAATATTAAGAAGAAAGGTCCATCCCAAGAAGAAGAGATCAAACAAATTAAGAGTATGATGGAAAATATGTTGGCATCTAAGATTTCATTCTCACTTGATTCAATTTGTCCTAATCCTTTTGACAAAAATTTTAACATGAAAGACTTCCCTAGAAAGGTTGAGATCCCTCAATATGACAAGTATGATGGGAATGGAGATCCACATGATCACATGCGTCAATTCTATACCACGAGGTTTGAGTTCCATCAAGATGACTCATACCTCATGAGATTGTTCCCAAGGAGTCTTAAGGGTCAAGCGATGGAATGCTTCACCAACATAACTCCCCCCATTAAGACTTTCAAAGAGCTCGTCCATAGATTTGTCCAAAACTTTGCATATAACCTTTCAAAATCTATCACCATGTTGGACTTATGCAACCCAAAGCAAAATCAAGGGGAATCTATTGTCAGTTTCTTGCCAAGGTGGATATGAAAATACTCTTGCTACTCTAGGACCATCCCTAAAAATGAGAAGATTGAAATCCTTGTTAGCAACTTGGTTCTGAAATGCGGTATGAAGTTAGGAAGATGGTTTTTTATTCCTTTGACACCATGGTTGAAATTGCATGTAGGATTGAGGATGTTTTGAGAGAACAAGGAATTTTGACCAAACATGGAAACAACAACATCAACAATGGTAAAAATAACAACATCCCTAACAAGGATAAAGGAAAGAACTCACATTGGAATAGGAACAAACAAGTGGTCAATGATGGAGTTGTAGACTCCTCCAAACCCAAAGATCAAGTTTTTCTCCACTTGTCTAGTGTTGTTCAAGCCATGAAACTCAATGCATCTAATCAACAAGAACACAAGCCAAGATATCAAGATAAGCCTAGGAAAGAGAGACGTCAGTTTTCAAAACTTGGTGATTCATATGAGGATGTCTTGAAAACACTCATTGCCAACAACCTTGCACATCCTCAAGACCCCACAAAACATTATATACTTGATGTTAAGCCACATTGGTGGGATGAGAAAGCCTTTTACAAGTTTCACAATGTCACTGGACATGATATTGAAAACTACTGGAAACTCAAACATATCATCAGGGATCTCATTGAGAATGGAAAACCTAAGGTATATGGATTGAACACCAATGCTGACCATAAGGAATTCAAAGAACCTCTTCCCAAGTATCAGAACGGGGAAACCTCTAAACCTAGGAATGGAAAGGCTGAGGTCAATTACACTTATACAAATGCAAAGAATGTTGTCAATATGCTTGAAGTTGTAGAAGAGAATGTCAACATGATGAGGGATAAAGATCCCTATGGTTATGATCTAGACATGGAATCTCCTCCTATCTTTGATGAAGAACCCATCCTGGTGCTAAGGGATCCTAACCCTAGAGTGTCATCTCAAACCCTCAATGTAATCACACGAAGTCAAGGTCCCCTTATCATTAGAGGACCCAGTTCAAGTAAACCAAGTAAACCAAAGGAAGTGGAATCCGATAATGTCACCTTAAAACCAACAGTCAATCCTAACTCACACTATAATATTGTCGATCAGTTGCAAAGAACCCTAGCTCAGATTTTGATCTTTGAGCTCTTAGAGTTGTCCCTGAGACACAAGAAAGTCCTTGAGAATTATTTGCATGTAGTGAATGTCCCCAAAAACTTAGACATTGATCAGTTCTAGAACATGGTTAACCATATTGCCAGCCCTCATTACCTTACCTTTTCAGAGGATTATGATAAAGCTTTGAGCCACCCACACAATCTCTCTCTTCATATTAAGGTCATGATCCACAAAACCTGTGTTAGGCGTGTGTTGATAGATAGGGATGATGGGTTTAATATTTTTTCCTTGAGTCTTTTTAAGACATTGGGTTATTCTAAACAAGTTATAAATACCATAAAAAAGATCACTATCAAAGCCTATGATGAGGCAGAAAGAAGTTCCAAGGGGTTGGTCATCCTTCCTGTTAGGATTGGCCCTGTTGAAAAAGATAATTTATTCCAAATAGTTAACATTGGCCCCCTTGCGTACAATATCATACTTGGTAGACCATGAATTCATGATATGCAAGTAGTGCCATCTACCTATCATCAGTGTGTTAAGTTCCCTTACAATGGAATAGAGATTTGTATACCTGGGGATAACACTTTATCTATTAACTCAGTTTCAGTGAGTACTCATGTTCCCCTCAATAGAGAAGAAGAAGACTTCAATGCAACCTTAGCTGAATATAAAGATAAGATCAAGTCAGTAGACCTTGGCATAGGGGGTATCAACTCAACTCCCTCACATCACTAGTAGTTTCACCTAGGTCTTATGGAAAGCCTTCACAAGAAATGAGACCTTCCTCTTCAGCTATGACTTTATTTGGCACATTTGTAGGGTCCCTAGTGCCTATTCAAGATGAGAAAGAAGAGATGGTTGTTAAAGATTGGATTTATAGAGAAGAGAAATACATGCACCATGAGAACTTCTCTCCCTCTTCTAAGGCTTATGGAAGAGGGTATACTTTTGTCAAACAGATGGTCTATCCTAGACATGGCCCTCTTAGTCACATATTGGATGCTAGAGTCGAACCCCTTGATCATGATCTTTTTGGACACAAGTCTAAGAAGACAGTTGGCCTAGGATTTGTGAATCGGAACAAGAACACTACTCCTATTCTTGATGAGTCAGATAGTGAAGATGAATGAGAATACATACCTAATTTGAAAAATTAGCAAGATATGTGTGAAGATTGGGTCCCTTCCACTAATCTCCTTTGGAGAGATTCAGATAGTCTAGTCACTCATGAGATAGTTGCAACCTTAGAACAAGATGAATTAGATGTAGAAGATACTATTAGAGAATGTCAATGAAAGAATCTTGTTTGTTTGATGGAAAGAGAAGATGTTACACTTCATGATAGTAGAACTTCCATGTCAAGATGTCCCAAACCATCATGGTGTAAACATCCTAGTAAAAGTTCAGAAACAAGTTCATATGAGTATGAATGGGACTCCTTCTCATAGCCTTCCACAGTTGACATGGATGTTGATGTCTTCCACACTTATAGTTCTCAACCCAAGGTAGTCAATGAGTCACATGTAGGATTAGAGGATTTGAACCCACATGTTGCCTTAGTGGAAAATTCTTCACTTGTTAGGATGAATCCTGATTTGGGTAGCTTAGAAGGATACTTGATGGACTCTGACTCTTTGGTCACCAGAGATGATATCATTCACATTCACAACCTTGAACCAGTCATTGGCTTACCTCTTGTTCATCCTAACCTCATTGATTGGTCCCAACGCTATCAATAATTTGTGCTCTTAACATTTTAAAATGATTATGAGATAGCATGTTACTTGAATGCCATTGAACCCATAGTCTCTTCCACCAGTGAACTAGCTACCAACATGATAGAGATAGACATCAAGTACCTTAGTCACAAAATAAAAGAAAAGAAAATCAAAAGAATAGGAGTTCTGATGGTGAAAACCACTATGTGGCGGTGTCAGAACCAAAAGAAGTAAAAAGAAATGAGGTATCCAAAGGTGAAAACCTCCTTGAGGTGCCTAAGGATGAGGTACTTGATCATCTCCCTAGCTACTTTCAAGATAGATCTTTAGTGCTTATTGAACCAACACAAACAACCAATTTGGGTATAGATGAGGCTCCATAGATAGTACACTTGGCTCAGTCCTTGTCACCACAAGAAAAAGAAGCTTACACTAAGTTCTTATAGAAAAAGGAGATCAACTTTGCATGGACTTATTCAGATTTGCCAGGGTTGGAAACCAATCTTATCATGCATCACTTGTCCATAGCTCTAAGTGTCAAACCAATTAAACAAAAATTGAGAAAGATGCATCCTCACATAGCTCTCCTAGTAAAAGCAGAATTAGAGAAACCCCTTAGTGCAGGATTCATAAGAGCTATTGACTATGCTGAATGGACATCAAACATTGTACAAGTTTCCAAACATGACAAATCCATTCAAATTTGCACAAATTTTAGACATGTCAATAGAGCATGCCCAAAGGATGACTTTCCACTCCCCAATATAGACATGATAGTGGATATAACTATGGGTTATGAGATTTATTCCTTGATGGATGGTTTTTCTGGATACAATCAGATTAAGATAGCTCCTGAAGATCAAGAAAAGACTGCATTCACTTTTGTATGGGGTACCTATTGTTGGAATGTTATGCCTTTTGGATTAAAAAACATAGGAGCCACCTATCAATGAGCTATGATAACCAGTTTTCATGACATGATGCATAAAAACATGGAAGATTATGTGAATGACACCTTGGCCAAGTCTAAGAAAAGAGATACACACTTAGATGATTTAGAACTCATTCTAGATCACATGGAACAATTTCAACTAAGGATAAATCCTAAAAAGTGTGCATTTGGTGTCACTTGTGCATGGGGTACCTATTGTTGGAACTTTATTCCTTTTGGATTAAAAAATGGAGGATCCACCTATCAACAAGCTATGACAACCATTTTTCATGACATGATGCATAAAAACATGGAAGATTGTGTGGATGACACCTTAGCCAAGTCTAAGAAAAGAAAAACACACTTACATGATTTAGAACTCATTCTCGATCACATGGAACAATTTCAACTAAGGTTAAATCCTAAAAAGTGTGCATTTGGTGTCACCTCTGGAAAAATACTAGCATTCATCATTTCAAAAAAAGGAATAGAGGTAGACCCTAAAAAAGTCCAAGGAATCATAGATATGCCACCTCCTAGAAACATTAGTCAAATGAGGAGTCTTCAAGGGTGTCTTCAATCCATAAGGATATTCATTTCATAGTTGGCAAATAGGGCTCAACCTTTCAATAAGAACTTACACAAAGGAGTCAAATGTGTGTGGAATGAGGATTGTCAGAAGAGCATCAATCAAATCAAGAAATACTTGGCAAATCCTCCCATTTTAATGCCTCCTATCCCAGGGAAACCACTTATTCTATACATTTCAGTGACAAAATCTTCCTTGGGGGCATTACTAGCTCAACTTGATGAACATGGGAAAGAAAGAGCAATATACTACATTAGTCACACTCTTGTTTCATATGAGCCACTTAACTACACTAGAATTGAGAAAGTTTTCCTTGCAGTCATGTTTTCTTCAAAAAATTTGTGACATTACATGCTTGCACACACTATACACTGATGTAGAGGCTAGTGGGATATTATCATTCATTCATAGTTTAATAACTTCTTTCCTTCTTTGTTTGATAGCAACTTCCCCCTTCTCCAATCACTAATCACTCTTGGACCCATCCCTCTCTATAGACCTATCAAAGGTCAAATTCAAACACTTTAGACTCCACTAGACTCCACATCTTGATTCTCCATTCACTTCCTCAAACTCAAACCAGTCACTCATGCTCCATGCCATGTACTCTTCATCCAATAGGCTTCTACAACCACATTCATAATCTATTCTCCCAATGGTGACCGTAACCCCTCTAAGGATCCCAATACACTTAAATCATCCAACATCTAAGATCATTCTTGTGAGCATTCTATCTCCTTACACCAATCTATCCATTCTTGCACAGTCCTAGTAGTATAATAGTATGAGTTTTTAAATCTTTTTCCAAATATTTCTCAAACAACTCTTCAAACACATTACATATTATAATACCCCTTTTATAATATTTTCCACACACCCACACAACACCTAATCCCTTTATAAAACTCCCCAACATATTCATGAATGAAATCCATGAAAAAATGCCTTATTATTGTCCTCTACATAGACCCATATACAGGGGTCTATAACTTTTGAAAGAAACATTATTTTTACAATCCCTCTAGTGGAGATGTGCGTAACTAGGTTTTATATAACATATATCAAATTTAGCAAGATCCAATGGTTAGAAGTGACTATCCAATCACTTCTCTACCTTCCAACATGACCAACCTCCCTTATTCTCTTGTAAATAGCCTTCATTCCTACAACATCAGTGTTAGGGAGATATCATACAAATGTGGATCCATCCCCAAGTAACAATATCTACAAAAAGGGGATAGATCTCATGAATCCATAACTGGCACCAAACCAAAAATAGAGGTTTCTATAGGACCGTCAGTTAAAATGAATGACACGGTATTAAAAATCACTTGGAACTAGATCTAATGGTCTTTAAAATTCATTACACATCTACATCCAAGAAAATAGATCAATACAAAATAAAATAGACTTCGAATTTGCAAGAAATTAGTGTTATTACTTCCAATATGGACACAATCCATATAAAATGAGATTAAAACTATATTGTCCCTTCCTCCTCTACCTCACAAGGCTTACATAGATACTAAATAACCTCCATAACCAATACCAAGTGTTAGGATCCTCTAACAAAGTAACTAATCCTTATTTTGGTGGCTTCCCTCTAAAACGCACCTGACCGTTACATTTCAAATATTTAAATTTTAATAATTATTTAAATAACTCTATAGACTTTAGGACTTCAAAATTTGTCCATGTAGGATCTTGACATAACTTTAAATCCATTATTCTACTTTAAGACCAAACCTATTAGCCTTCTAGGCCTACTAGACCACCCTATGCAATCAACTCTTATTACATCCTTTCATGCCTTTATACATTAGGCTTCATTACATTCAATTGCATTCAATTACATAAAATTCACAAAATTGTCTTCAAATCAAATTACATTCATATTTTGATCTTTCAATCATTCATTCTTTATGACCATTCTTCATGAGTCATTAAAGTGACCCCTTTGCATGTCTTTTCCAATGTGCCCTGCACTATACACCTCATAGAAAAAATAGATCCACTCAAGTATTTACTAGGTAAGGCTTCCCTTATAGGTAGACTTGCTAAATGGATGATGATCCTTTTAGAGTTTGACATAGAGTACATTGAGCGTAAAGTAATCAAAGAAAAATCCATAGCAGATAAATTGGCTTATTTCCCAATACAAGATAATGCACCTATTCAAGTTGACTTCCCAAATGAACACCTCTTGTATATGACTAAAATAACATGGAAGATGTTCTTTGATGGATCCTTTATGCAAAACAGTTCGGGAGCTGGTGTGTTGTTTGTTTCTCCTCATGGGTACACGATTCCTAAGTCTTACAAGTTATGGTTCCCATGTAAAAACAACATTGCTAAGTATAAATCTTTAACAAATGGACTTAAGATGGCCATAGAATGGAGAATCATAGAGTTACACATCTATGTGGATTCACAACTAATAATCAACCAAGTCAATGATGAATATCAAACAAAAAATGAGAAACTGGTACCTTACAAGAAAATGGTTGATTCCTTGAAATGATACTTCACATTTGTCACATTTTAGTAAATCCCTAGAGTAGAAAATAAAGTAGTTAATGCTATGGCCACACTTGCTTCACTCCTGTAGTTAGAGAAACATGAATCCAGATTTGAATTCCTGGTGGAAGAGCTACATCACCCTATCTATGAATCCCAAGAAAGTCATGTCATTTGTACCCTTGTTAGTCGTGAGTCATCCCATTATGGTTCCATTTACTCATACCTTCATGATGGCATTATACCTGAAACCTTATCTAGAATGCCTCTCACCATTCCCTTATCTCTGGTGATTTGTATAGGAGGGGTCTAGATGGAACACTTCTTAGATGCTTAGAAAAGGAAGAATCTGACAAAGTGTTAGTTGACATCTATGAGGACATCTATGGGGGACATTCTAATGGTCTTTCCATGGCCCAAAGGTTGCTTAGGTCGGGGTACTATTGGCCTATGATGTAGATTGATGTAGTAGCTTTTGCAAAGTCATGTGAAAAGTGTCAAAAACATGGTAACTTGATACATGCTCTAGGCAAGGAGCTCATTCCTTCTATATCTCATTGGCCATTTCAATGCTGGGCCTTTGATCTTGTTGGGTAGATTCATCCCAACTCATCAGGTGGACACAAGTTTATCATCACTACTACTAATTACTTAACTAAATAGGCAGAAGTTGTCCCACTTTCTGTTGGCCTCAGGAAAGATGGTCTCTCTATTCATTTTGAACCATATCATCAGTCGATATGGAGTGCCTTATGAGATTATCACTGACAACGGAGGCCAGTTCAAAAAAAAAGACCTTAAACAACTTGGCAAGAAATTCAAGATTAAACAACATTGGTCCTCCATTTATTTCCCACAGGGAAATGGTCAAGCAAAGGCATCAAACAAAACCATTCTTAAAATCCTACATAGAACAATTTGTAAGAGTGGTAGATATTAGCATTTATAGATAAATCTGACTGTGTGGGCCTATATAATGTGTATTCATACTCCTACCGGGGCTACTCCTTTTGCCCTTACATATGGCATTGAAGCAGTGTTACCTTTAGAGGTTGAGATTCCTTCACTTAGAGTTTCGCTCAAAGGTCTAGTTACAGATGAAGACTACTACATCGTGAAACTTCAAGAGTTAGAACTTCTAGATGAGAAACGTCAAGCATCATTTGACAATATGAGGGTTTATCAAAAGCGCATGTCCAAAGCCTTCAACAAAAAGGTTCTCCCTAGATAATTCCAAGTAGGAGATCTTGTCCTACGTGAAAATCCTCAGAATCAACAACATAGAGATCAAAAGGGAAAATTTGAACCTAATTGGCTTGGACCTTATATCATTACAGTAAATTTTGGGTCAGGTGCTTATTTATTGTCTACAGCAGTGAGAGAGTAGCTCCACGAACCTATCAATGTCTTGCACTTGAAGAAGTTCTATCAATGATGCCCATTCTATCTGGGGGCATCCTTTGTACATACTTATTGATCCTAAAAAATCCGCAAAAAATTATATATTGTCAACAATTCTAAAAATCCAAAAATGTCCTGAAAAAATAATCATCTTAGTGAAAACCTAGCAATAGGAGCTTTGATGTATCTCCAAACAAAATTATATATTCCAAAAATACCAAAAAAATTTAAAAAAATTCAAAAATTCAAATAGAAAAAGTGCCTTGGTGAAAACCTGGAAATAGGCGCCTTGGTAGCAAAAATACAAAAAAAAATATTAGAAGTCTTGAAAAAAAAATTTGCAATAAAATCCAAGTGGTGAAAACCTAGAAATGGGCGCTACTTGAGGCCTTTGCACCCCTATTTCTTATCACGCGTCCTCGACACTTAGCCATTCTCCATCATGCCTTGTCCTTGTTGCCTTGGTTTGGAATTGGTCTTTGTCTTTGTCTAGGGGGCATAAGTGTGTTAGCTTTGGTCTCTTGGATGCGTTAATCTTTAGAAAACCTCACAAATGGTGTTTTTCAACACCACCCCAACTTTGTTTTTCAACACAACCCCTGACATCGAGTGTTTTTCAACACTTATCAGTTTGGTCTTACCCAGTTTTGTCACGTGATCTTACCTACTTGCAAGCATTCAATCCTTATCCTTGGAACTCAGTATTAGTTAACACTCTTAAATTTTTAAACACAACACTTAATGCTTGAGCTATGTCATGATTTTTTCTTTGTGTGTTGACTATTATCAATTTTCATTGAGTGTCTTTGTCTAATAAGTCTCTTTGATATGCATAGCTAGAGGACTTGGGGCATGGGGCATGTTTTTATTTTCTTTCTGCTTGTGGGTGTGTTCTTGAAACTCTAGAGTGTCTCTTGTTGTCCCCTTGAAACACTTAGGAGATTTGAGGCATCATCCTTGATTGTTTTTGCACAACCATTCTTATGGTCATCCTGGCATCTATGTCTTGATGAAAGCATGGTTTTTCTACATTAAATTGGGTAAGCTAACATCAAAGTCATCTTGACCTTTGTGTCTTTGATGCTTATGTTAGAATCTTTCCACATTCCAATCCGATATAAATCACATTCATATTTTTATTGTTGCGCTTGTGACTAGTGATGATTGTGTGATTTTCTGATGTTCATTAATAATGATCCAATGGTGATAATAAGTTCCTTAACATTCTCTAATGAAGGATGAACACAAAATCCTATGTTACAGTTTCTCTATTGCAAGTACACATTTGCATTTTCATGTAGCTTACATTGTTAGACTTCATGTTAATTTGCATTTTTAGGATGCATTATGAGTTTGAGAGGCTTTTCCTTCATCTTTCTTTTGGACTTTTAATCAACTATGGTCACATTTTGATCTTCATTTCCTTATCTTCTTTCATTATCTCAATCAATTTTTTTTTATCTTAAACCGTTGATTGATTTTGGGGCATTCTCTTTCTTAAGAAAAATTCTCTTTCTTCTCTCCATTTATTTCCACCTCTTCCACTTTCACCCTACTTCTTTTCTTCTAATTCAACCTTGGGGCATAATCTTTCATGCTTGATGATCTACCTTGGTTCTGTGATCCTTATATCTTTCATCTTACATCAAGAACCTTATTTTTAGTTCAATTTGATCAAATTTATCAATTTTCTATTTCTCCTCTATCTCATTTCAATTTCAATCACAAGGGGAAAGTACCTATCAAACTTCAATCCTTGATTCAGCTTTATCAATCCTATCAATTGCTCCACTTGGGGAAACCTTTCTTGAGATTCTTATCTTGGACATGTCAATTACCTATTTATAGGGGTGTTGACCTTGTCTTTTTCAATCAGCCTATTTTTGTCCTAATGTGTTCTCATCCATCGATCACACGTCTGGATTGTTTTGTGATCCCAAATTGATCTCACACTTCAACGACATTCTTTGACTACATGTGTTCCCATCAAGATCACACATTAGTCAAAGAGGGGCAAATGTATGCACCCTAAAATGGTCACCTAGACTATGGGCCCCCATTCTTCAATTTATCAAATGCCAAAATCAATTTATCAATTTCCTGAATCAATGCCTTGCAATATTTTCAATTCAAATCAATTTCCTTGATCAAATCGTAATTAATTCAATTATTTTAATATTTCCTAAGGTTTGATCATTTTATCCTAAGTCTTATTTAATTAAAAGAAAACTTCCCTTTTAATTAAATAAAATAATCTTATTTAATTAAAAGAAAATCCCTCTTTTAATTAAATAAATAAAATCCCCACTTAAATCTCTCTTTGTGATGAAAAAAGGAAATAAATCAAATAAAAATTTCTTTTTTCTCTACACTTTGAATGCACATATTTCTAGGTGGTGGGGTTTTTGTCTTTTTCCTCTTACTTGACTTTTTAGGGATTTATCCCACATTTCCCTTGAGGATGCATTCCTCTCCACACTTTCCTTTATAAGGAGGCCTCTCCTTCTCATTTTAGGCATCCAAATTTTAGAGATCCAGATTTTATGTTATGGTTATGATACAGGTTTGGAGAGTGATTTTGGAGGAGATTTTGAGCACTTGAGCTTAAATATTGCAACTTCTCTTTTATTGTCTTCTTCTTTCATGCCTCCATGGCAACCCATTTAGATTACTCTTGCACTTGCATGGTAGATTGGATTCATATTTCATTTCATAGAATAATCTTGCATGTGTATTTCCTTTCATAGATTAGTTTTCTTTCATGCATTGTTATCGTATAGAATAGCTTCCATTTTCATTTACATGCATATTTGATGATCATGGAGACTAGCATTCTTTCTTTTCCTCTTTGAATCTCTTGTTTTATGGTGTACTTGCATGGGCACAAACTAGGCCTAAACTGAGGGCCTCCATTATAAACCCTTGCACTCCATGAATAGAGAGTTATGAGTCGCCATTTGAGACCTCATTCTTGAGCAATCTTGGATATAATGACTCATAGAAGTATGTCAACATTTTAGCACACAGGTAGAAAGTAGTTCTTGTGGGGTAAAACTAATTTTATAGTTATTATTATTCTTTTACTTATTTTTATTAGGTAGGTAAGGATGTTGCCTTCTGGAAACCAACACCCTCAACCTCTGGAACTACCTAAAGCTTTATTTATCATGATAATTATTCTAAGTATGGGAACATGAGGTTTCAGGGCTGGGGCAGGAAAGGACATTTGAGGAGACCGCACATGAATTTGGGAAAAGCTAGGCTTGGGGAGAAATTTTAGAGTCAGGAACCCCCGACACAGGATTCCAGAAAGGCTTTTTATTTAGGAAAAATTTCCATGTGTGTGTGTCTCTCTCTCTCTCTTTTCCCCTATATGTCTTTCGGAACATATATAAAAAAAAAGAAAGAGATTAATTGAAATACATATTGTTGAGACCCGACACTAAATAAAATTTATGTGCGGTAAAAATAAATAGTTGTTTTAGTAGGTTTGTCACAAGATTATAAATTTAAAATATTAAAAGATTTTCTTATTGTTTTTCTTTCATAGGATGAAAAATTAAATTAACAATAGGGTGAAGGAGTCTATTTGAGTAAAAAGAAACAATATATATGTTTACATTTTTGGAAAACTTTAATTTTATTCTAATAATTTTGCCCAGATAGAAAAAACTTGATATTAGTTTTTAATACAAAATAATAATATTTACCCTTTTAGGAAAAAAATTGGACTATTAGTTTTAATACTAAGTAAAAGTTTTTTTTATTCTATACAAAAAAGCTATAATATCCAATAGTTTAATTTTTTATATATATCTATTAAATATAAAAAAGGGGAATTAATATTTTTATATAATAGTAATATAAAGAAAAAAAGGATAATATAAAATAAATAAATAAATTTAAAATATTAATTTTTTTTGGGTGGTTGGGGATTGCATCCCCTAACCCCACCCGTGACCCCCATCAGGAGTCACGTGGGTGCTCTTTGCCAAAATGCACGACCCCCGCGGGCTCAAGCCCAGGGAGCCTTCCCTTATAAAGGCATGCAGAAGGCGGGGTGGGTCCTCCCCTCCCCCGACCCCTTCTTAAATTATTTTATAAATTATTTTATTATAAATTATTATAATTTTATTAAATGTTATTAGTAACAAGTTTTAATTATTATTTTTATAGTCTCTCTTTTTTTTTTTTAAAGCCAAAGTGGACTAGCCACCATAATTTTATTAATATATAAACTGATTCAAGGACTCATCCGTGGAAGAATCAGGAAGAAACCCCGGATTCATTGTTGAATATATATAAAATTGATCTTTACAATTGGTTTTCCAAATGAAAACCACAAAATCGCTGCGAATATACAATCTCTTTTTATAGTCTCTTTTTATTTTAGAACTTTATATGTTTATTTTATAAATTTAAGGGTTTAAATTTATAAGTATTGATTTTATTTATTAAAATTCTTTAATGATTTTAATAAATTTTTCATTATTATAAATTATTTAAATTTTTCTTAACTAATTTATAATGAGCTTTAAGTATTATTTGATAGTCCTTTTTATTATTTTATTCAAAATTTCAGAGGTTATGAATTGATCTTTTTGTAAATTTCATTTATGTGGTTATTCTTCTAAATAGATTTATTTGACTTAGTGTTTAATTCAAATCCATTAGGCCTTATTTTAATTTATGTTGGATGGCATAATTAAAATTATTTCATTTAATAAGTCTAAATCATAATTTCGTAGTCAATTCATTGGATGATATATTATATTTTTATGAACTTGAAATGGGATGCAATTTTTTTCTATGAACCAGAAAGATTGTTAAGCCTCTTTGATCATCATGTTTAGACCTAAAAGCCTTTGGTAGGATGTTGGGCTCTTTGTGTAGATGTTTTCTTGTGGTAACTTTGGGAAGGGTATATGGTCACCCTGTCCTATAAGTTACATAGGAGGGATGCTAGCATGGAGATTTTCATCCTTGATGACCTATTTGTGAGTAGGATTCCTAGGTGCCTCAAGTGAGTGGCTCACTAAGGATCCGGGCCAAGGAGGATAGAGGGATAACCTTTGGGTGAGTTTTAAAAAGGAGAACTAATATAATTCAAAACTATTTTTGGTATGGGTGGGGTTAATTTAACCTTTAAAAAGATAAAAGATTTGATTATGGTCGCATAGGTCTTGTTGGAGTACCAGGGTCATGTGACTACTGGGGCAAGCCTCTTCAGGGTGCTAGAGTACATGACTGCTAGGAAGGATCCCAACGCATAGGACTATGTGATGACACTCACCTAATCAACATCCCAGGAAAATTCCTCTATTGTTATTTGTGTTTTATAAGTGTTGATTTTGTGTTGGGGTTGGATTCTTAACTACCTTAGACTTGCTTAGTTCCCTTGTGTGAATAATGGTTCTATCTCCTAGCATAGGGGAGTGGACCTTTGTGGATCCACATGGTTGGGTGGTGAATTCTTGTTCGAGGTATTGTTTGGGTGTTGTAGACCTTGGAGAATTTGAAGATGTTGCAAATTTCTCTCTTTATTTTGCTTATTGTATCATGTGGAGGTGATTGTAAAGATATTGTTCAAATTCATGTAAGCCTATAAGGCCTTGTTATGTGAAAGAAATATTGTATGCATCTATGCATTTGGGGAAGGGTATCTTCAAGAAATTAATGGGAAGGGAAGTCTAGCTGACATATTCTTGTTGCTGACATATTCTTGTTGATCACATATTAGGGATCCTAGTAAACATTAAGGGGTCTTAAGGGGTCATAGGACACATTAATGGATCTTAAGACCCCTTACGACACCTTAGTGTCCCTTGGAAACCCTAATAATAAATATTAGGGGTCCTAGTACATATTAAGGGGTTTTAAGGGGTCATACGACACATTATTGTGTCTTATGACCCCTTAAGACCCCTTACGGCCCCTAAGATGTACTCTTAGACTACCTAAGGAGTCATAAAGGGTTTTAGGATGCATTAATGGGTCATAAGACCCCTCAAGACACCTTAGTACCCCTTAGGAACCCTAAGAATACATATTAGGGATCCTAGTACCCCTTAGGAACCCCTTCCCTACTCTCTCTCTCTCTCTCTCTCTCCGATATAATGACCTATGATGCCTATTTATTTTTTAAATTATTTAAATATTTTTATAAAGTTTAAATTTTACTTAAAATTATATTATGTTTAAAATATAAAATAAAATAATGAGAAAAATATAAACTAACCAAAAAGACACCAAGGAAAAAACATAATTGAAAAAATATGAAAATTTAATTGAAATAATATAAAAAATATAAATTGGATAGAGCATAAGTAAAAGAAAAGTTCCATGTATATTAGATCTTGGCACCAATGTCCAAATTTTTAAATTTCATATATTGTATATCGGGTATTCGATAGATATCAGATACTTAATAGCTATTGGGTAAACGATACCTATCAGATACCCAATACAATTTGTGCTTTGTTGTTACCTTTGGCTAGGTGTATTGATCCCCAGGCCTACTAAAAAGTCAACACTCTTTTTAGTGCATTTTTGGATAGGTGAAAAGGGGATTTTTTTTAATTCACCACTTTGGCATACCATGATCCTGCACATATCCAACGCTAGTTCATTAACATTTTTCTCCTAGATCTACTACATTGGGATGCATTCTACTATATACCTTATTTTTATTTGTAGAATATCACCTTCTAGACTTGGATGAAACAATTGAGAACATCAATCTTCTATATAATGATGGTCACATCAAAACTATTGTCATCCCATTGCCAGATTATATAGATATTCATGACTTTTATCTAACTCACTCGCCATCATGTTCAAGAGTACTAGACTCACATTTTTCCATCTATCATAATACATTCATTCAATATATTATGGTCCATGTGCTCTCAAAACATCCATGGTTCCTACTCAATAATTTTCATCTCACATTGTATAGTTTTGGAGATCATTTACCGTCCATCATGGACATTAAATTAGTCATCAAATCATGTGTAGAATTCAGAGAGATTTGCATTCACACACCTTCATGTTACTTCATCTTCCTCTCAAGATTCACAAGTCATCTTGCACACATGTATAGTATGATTTCTTCCCAATGGGATAAAATTTAGTTCATGTTTGTGGATCCTCTTTAACATCTAGTGTCAATAATTTTCTAACAACTTAGACATCCTATTAAGGGAATGTTCCATGGTTTAGCTTCTTATATCAGCATTAGGAGGAAACATATCTTCATATGAAGTTCATTCATTCTCATTTTCTTCAGGGTTAAATGACCTCTTCTTTCTCACCATTGGGAGGAAATTGTTTACATTATGATAGAAATAATCCTTGGGAGTCCTCCATTATATCACTTCTCTTCAACAATATTGTTTAAAATTCATTGTGTTTAAATCATTTCTCTTATGTAGAGGAGATTTTTTATCACTAAGTTTTCTCCTTTTTTTTGTATGATAAATTTGTATATGAGTACCTAACATGGCCTTCTATTT
Source organism: Chamaecyparis obtusa (assembly GCA_027943335.1). NCBI lineage: Eukaryota > Viridiplantae > Streptophyta > Pinopsida > Cupressales > Cupressaceae > Chamaecyparis > Chamaecyparis obtusa. The sequence continues at coordinate 1,240,737 of BSBK01008320.1, read as the reverse complement.
GGAACTCTCTTATTACATACATTTTTCACTAAGTGGGTGGTTGTAAGAAGTTGAGTCCCACTTTTGGCCAAAAAGTGGAAGTGTTTTCTCTATTTTTCAAAATTTCTATCAATTGATGTCAAAATTTGAGTCACTTAAATATTGAATCTTCAAAAACTTGAGTAATATAAAATTTAGTGCTCAAAGTCTAGTTTTCAAATATGTAATTTATTTCAATGCCCACATGGTATAAATTGAATTTTAGTAGGCATGTTTAAAAACCACTTTTTCAAAATGCTTGTTTCAGGACCACACCTGACACGTATATAGTCACCCTTTTTTGAAGTAAATGAATGTATTTTTGTGAATCCTTTTGGGAAAAGGTACCTAAAATACTGAAGATTGGTCATAATATTTTATCTTATTTTTTTATTGAATATTTTTTTATTAATTTTTAACTGATTATAAAGTACATTTTCAAAACCTCTGGTGTACAGGCACCATAATTTGATGATAACTTCACTTTTTTTCAAAAAAAAAAAATAATTTGAAGGAAATTCTATGTAGATTGGTGTCAGATAACTCATTTTTCAAAACATGTAAAATTAAAAAATTTATTAAAGTTTTAGTTAACCTTAGTATTTCAAGTTTAGGTACCACATTGGCTTAATAAATATTGTAAAAATATTAAAATTTATCATATCACTATAAAATTTATATTTTTATAATCTGCACAATAAGAGCTAAAATGGGTTTTTATTTTATCAAAAAATTCATTCGGGAAAGTGTCCAAAAAATTATGGCAAGGCAAAAATTTTATTTTGTAATGCCTTAGCCATTTTTTTGCAGGATCAAGCATAGGCTTGGTCCCACCAAGCCTATCCCAAATAAAAACCCAAGCAAGCGGGTATGGTTCCTGCTCATAGATTTACAAAATGGGTACTCATTTTGATTTAAATAATGAGTGTCTGTTTCATAAAGAGTCATTGCAGCCAAAAATAGGATTGTGGGCCTGATCTCAATGATTGACAAGTTTTCAATCATTTTTTTTATCGATCCGTACCAGGTAAACAAAATATTTCTATCAACATTCTATACTTTTGTCTTGTTTTGGATCTGACATTCAAAAAAAATTGTTTGAACTCGAATCTTGGTGCAAAAATGGGATCCAACTAACGTAGGAAGAGGCCAACGAAGGTTCTGACATCTAATGAGGTTGCAGAAATTAGAGAGGAGGAAAAATGACAACAAGAAAAAAGAGAAAGACTTCAAAACCTGAATAATGTTGGAGCATTGAGTTCAACAATTGTTTTAGAAGAGGAGGACAATGAAGACACCATAATGGATGTAGAGGTTAAAGAAGAAAATTCAGGTGCATCTTCTAATCCAGTATTGGATACAGGTATGTCTTCACATCCAAATGTTACAACTTATTATGATAAAGATGTTCATGATTTGCTAGAAGCGAGTTACAATAAAAATGATTTAAATTTTATTCCTGAAAATATATTAACAAATGTAATTGCACATCAAATTTTAGAAATTAGTAATGTTAATCATAATGATAAAGGAACTGAAAGTCAAACCCCAATTGAAACTGAAAATCAAACACCAATTCAGATTGAAATCAACAATGTAGATCTTGTAGACATAGAAACACTGATTAAGAAAGAAACTCATTTGAATGATAATGAAATAAATGAACAATTTCAAATAAAAAATGATGTGCTAAACAATCTGCATGGTTTGGTTTCATGGAGATAGATTAGGACACACGTGAGCAGATTGTTTAGACAAGTGCTGTAAAAAATTGCCCCTAAGGGCACTCAAAGAACCAAGAGATGACTACACTGCTTGATGATGGATAGGTGTAGGAAGTACAAGAGAAGGAAGAGGAACAAGGGGCTCATTTCACACATGATTTCTAGTTCTGTCACTCAATTTGGCCCCTGGCCTATCCTGTGGCATGCCCTAGCCAACCCCCTGAAATGCTCTCATGTCAAAATAATTGGGCTTCTTACCCAATTCAAATTCAGCCCATAATTTATTCAAAAAATAAAGTGGGACCTCATGATTAGCATGTGGTGGATGGTCAAATACCATCCACCACCACTCCCAAAAATGCTCTTCTATGCCAGGGTGTCTACACCATCTAATCAAAATACGTGGCTTCTTGCCAAGTATCTTCTCACCCTTTGTAGGGTTCAAAAAATAGCAAGCCAAACTAGTTTTTGTAATTTTTAATTTATTAACCTCTTTATAAGAGAGGTCGTCAGCATAATATATGTCCATACTCTCCCTCCATGACTCAAAATTATTAATCTCATAGTCTAATGTGTGTACAGAATCTAGTATGCCTTGCATACTATCTGCAAGGCATAGTAGCTGGGCAGATGGATAGGGATCATTCCTAATAATATTTATATCTCTAATGATCACATCTACATTTCTCCTAATATTATCTTTTAACTCTCTAGGTGGAGGTGGAGGGGGAGGGGGAGGTGGGGGAGGAGGTGGTGGTGGTGGTGGTGCATGCTGACCTATAAGCTCATCAATGTGAAAATTATCCATATTGTCAATTTGCGTACATATAAAAACATGATAATTTATAATTAACATACTGTAAAAATATATTTTACCTTACAACTTGAAAGACTTAAATAATTAAAACTTAAAAGAGAGAGAAGGGGGGGAGAGAGAGGAGACAGATAGAGGAGAGAGGGGGAGAGTGAGAGAGAGACAGACAGACAGACAGACAGAGACAGAGACAGAGACAGAGAGATAGAGAGAGAGACAGAGACAGAGACAGAGAGACAGACAAAGGAGGGAGAGAGAGAGAGAGAGGGAGAGAGAGAGAGAGAGAGAGAGAGAGAGAGAGAGAGAGAGAGAGAGAGAGAGAGAGAGAGAGAGAGAGAGAGAGAGAGAGAGAGAGAGAGTCTAAATTTATGTTTTGGTTTTCTAAGTTTAGGGTTTTGTAATTTAATTTTGTATAGGTTTACGTTTTTATTTTACTACATAGGGTTTTGGTTTTCTACATAGGGTTTTGTAATGTAATTTTGTATACTTATATTTTACAAGTTTTCTACTTTACTACGGTAATTTACAAAGTAAATTAAAATAAAAAAGAACTACTTGAAATATAAAATATAATTAAATTTATACAATAATTTTGAAAACAACATTAAACTATGTTTTTTAATTAAAAATAACTTGAAACTACAATTTTTAATGACAAAAATCATAAAAATATAATAATAAACAATAGTACGTACCTAGAACCTGAAAAAAAATGGCAAATAGGGTCGGCAGGAGAAGCTAAAACGGGTGCCCAAGCTCTGCTAAACGTGATCCCATTTTTTGAAGATGAAAATGACAAGAAATCAGTTTTATAAAAAAAATAGATATTAGAAACAGGCGCCCGAATTTTACAAAATGGGTGCCCGATTTGTAAAAATTGGGCACCCATTTTTCTTTGGGTGCCCGATCCTAAACAGGCGCCCATTTTGTAAATGGGTGCCCGATTTTTGAAAATGGATCTGGCTCCCGAACCTAAACGGGTGCCCGATTTGTAAAAAATGGGTGCCTATTTTTTATTGCAAAATTTTCCTCCCATGGACTTTCGTGGAATTGGTACCCAACTTCAAACACCCACCCAAGTTTCAGATTTAAGGGGCATGCTAATGTAAATAGAGTTATTGTAAAACTAGTTATCTAATCACCTTTTGAGTGAGTGACCTATTCAAACTTAAAATGTTATTTTTTTCTTTTTGTTCTTTTATTTCAATTTATACAATTGATATGTGTCCTCATTGTTTGAGACACTTCTTGCATGCATATGTAATACTTCCTCACACACTTATCAAGTGAGATCATAGTTGTTATGTTTTCCCTTTTTCTATGTCCAATTAGAGCTTTAGTCCTACCTTCATACCTCATCTACCTTTCCTTATATAGGCATGTCTTTTATGTATATTTTAGACACTCTTCTTTAAATAGCACATTATATTATTATGTTTATAGTTTCCCTACTGGAAGATTATTTTTCTGCTCTCAAATTCTCATCTTACTACAACAAATTGTATCATCAAGGCATAAATGAAAAGCATAAGATCATATATAAAATTAGTTATCTATCATCATATTGGACCGTTGATTTCTTATTAATGAAATTATAACATGTTAAAATAAGAATAAAGAAATAAGTAGGTTAGGATAGCAATATAACCATGACATGTTCCAAAATCTAGTAGTAGCATAAAATATATTTATAGATGCAATATATCAAATTTAAATAATTTAAAGATAAGCTTGTTATAATGTTGTGAACATGATGCATGGGCAATTATAGATGCATTATACCCTTACAATCATGTGAAAATATAATTTTTTTTGAATAGTTTTAATGTTATGCATGCATATACATATCAAATCATAAAGAAGCATATATCCCTCATGTAAATTACTCTTGTTTCTCATAGGAAGGTCCTCCATAAATCTTCTTGCCTAGGTCATCTGTAACTCCTCATGAAAATATTTTAATAGTTGAGCACCATCATGTTTGGTGGAAGGGACCATGTGGCATATTCAAAGGAATTCTCAACAATAAATACAATATTTGTGTGTCCTCCCCCTCCTTCAAATTTTAGGTGCAATACATCATAATTATTTGATTTCCTAATGTCCATAATAACATAATATTGTTCAACATATCTGATTGGTGTTCATTTTTTATGACACTACAAAAATGTTCCCATAATTGGACAGTGATAGAAATGGTGAATGGATCAACAAAATATGTGTTGTATTCCACTCCGGGAAGCTAAACAACCATGTGTATGCTATAATTTTCATCATGATATCTCTTTGAAGTTCATTAGGCAATTTTATGAACTATTCTACATAGCAATCCATTTGTGAGGTTTGTAACATCCTACAATATCAAGAAACACATGTACTAATCATTTTTTTCTAATCACTTAAATATGAGACATCATGGGGTACTCTCAAACACTTGAGAGAGAAAGGGGATAGAGGAAGAAGAGAGGGAGAAAGGGGGATAGGGAGAGTGAGGTGGTGCAGGAACACCTTGGGTATAGGCTAAATGTCCTAATCCAAATTTTGGCTTGTAATGATCCTAGCTAGATCAAGGAGTTATTAAAGGCTCCAAGAGAGTCTAGGTGATGTGGTATAGTTGGTTAATCAGGTTAGTTTTGGTTTGAGTTAGTGAAGCTTGGTGTGGGAGCTAAGTTGTCCCTAGGAGCTAGCATAGTCCTAGTGTGTGGAATAGAGTCCAAGGTTGAAAAGGACTCCAAAATGTTAGGAGGTGGCTAAAATGAGACTAAGTTTGATTAGGAATGTTTTTATAACCCTCTAGGTGGATTAGAGTTTTTAAGGAAGGAATAAAAGCAAGAATGCAAAATTTTCTAAAAAGTTGTCATGACAACTTTTGCAACTTTCCAAAGTTGCATGACAACTTTTGTCTTAAAGAGACCGAAGGATAGAATTAGTTATTACTTAGGTCCTAACCACCTAGAAACATGGAAAATGAGTATTTAAACCTCCTAAATATTGAATCCTGAGGTTGGTGTTAGAATATAATGGTCCTAATCAATTGAGAGGGGGGTGAACTAGTTGATGCCAACATAGAATACTTTAACTTCAACTCCAAACTTATTTCTCAAAAAAACACTAAACTTAAAAGTAAATGTAGAAATAACTCACATACACATGAACAAAAATATTTGTTCTTGAGGAAAATCTTGTTAAGGGAAAAACCCTGGTGGGGATTGTACCCACAAATGTCTTCACTATGAGTATAATTACCATGTTAAGAGTTCTGACCCTGTTAAGAGCTGAGCATTACAATAGGTAGGTCCTGGATAAAGGATAGACCCTGTTAGGAGCCTTTTACAATGTGATATGTGTTAAGGAATCTACCTTTCTAAGATTCCAACCCTTCTAGAAGCAATAACCCTATTAGGGGTGTACAATAGATCAATCTAATTAAGAGATTTGAGAGTTAAAGCCACCCTCAAGTTTTTCAAACCTCACAACTTCAAGAGTAAGATAATTCTGATCTGAAAATGCTTCTAGTATTCAACCACTACCAAGAAAGCTCCACCTTGTGTCCAAATGCACAACTATTTTTCTCCAAACAGCAACCAATGAAGCCTTAAGCTTTCATTCTCCTCTGCAATACACATATGCAGTTTCTCAATATATTCCTTACATATTTTCCAAGGATTTCAATCCTTATATACAAGTTACAATAATTAAATCTGGGTCGGCCTACATAGGATAAATTCTATTTTAAAAATACAAATATACCCATGCAAAGATGGACACAACACCTCTTACAATGTTACAACATAACAATTACATCAATTTATCATCCAAATCTGTAAATCAAGATAGCTCATCAAATTACTTGAAACATTGTCCAAGTCATCCTCCAAATAGGTCTTTTCCAATATACACGCCATAGATGATATTACCTATATGATCATAACTCCATATGATCACAATAAGCTCCCCAGCTAGTGTCCAACATGAAACTATGTTCTCTCATCATGACTTAAATAACCAATAATGCTATCCACAAAGTTCTGCAATCAACTTTGTGAAAATCACAGTTTCTATCTCCAGAAAAATAATCATCAGTAAATCAATCATAGCTCTGTTAGATAAATTCATAATCATGTGTGATCACATCCAGTGACCCAAGACATTATGTATATTTTCCATCTAAGTTCAGACGTACTGATTCTCATTATCGTGTTTGTACAATTCTCTGCAACCTATCTGCAAGCTTCTCTGAATAACCATTCAGTAACATATGTTGACATCAATGAAAAAAAATTTCATGAATGCAACACAAAATCACTATAACATGTCTCCAACACTAATAGGATACTCCCCCATAAGAATACCATCAACATTCATGCTAACAATCTCCCCCTTTGGCATTGATGGCAACATAGATGAAAAAAAATATAAGTTCCATAAATACCAAACATACCTTTGTTGCATCTTCTCTTACACCATGCATAAGGAAGGTGTTAATATCCCCCATACATCAACATCTTCTCAAATCCTCTTCATCAATCAATATTAATCTTTTGAAAATTTCTCCCCAAAAGGATAATCTTCTCATACTCTTCTCTCCCATTGATATTAATCCATACATATCAAAGGATGTTTTTCATGTGTTATTCTATCCTCCTTTGACATCAATGTCAAGGGTATAATTGTGTATTTTCCATATCCAAAGATACTTTTAAATGTTAGTACCAAGAGTCCTCAATGACTTAGCTCAAATAAAAATACTCCAACATAGGAGAAGCATCAAGCATTCAGTCCATATAATGAAATAGTGCTCTGATATTTCTGGACTAATGCAATTTCTACATCAATTATTCAAAACTAGGCTAAGGCATAACCCCTAGCATACCTCGCAAATACTCAAATGTATCCTTCGGAAAAAGTTTTGTAAAAAAATCTACTATTTTCTCCTTTGTATTCACATATTCTAACTTCACTTCTTTCTTTGCTACCTTATCTCTCAAGAAATAATACTTTATTGTTGTATGTTTTGTTTTCGAATGCATAATAGGATTCTTTGACATATTTACCATGCTAGTATTCTCACAATGGATAGTAATTGAACCCTTAAGAAATACTCCAATTCCCTTCAACATTTTTTCCATCCATATGATCTGTGTACAATTGATTGTTGTTGTAACATACTCTGATTCTGTTGTAGACTAAGCAATGCAGTCCTACTTCTTGCTAAGCCAAGAAATCAACCTTTTACCAAGGAAGAATGCTCCTCCACTTGTACTCTTTCTATCATCTACATTCCATGCCCAATCAACATTAGTGAAAGCATGAAATATAAAGTCATTTGTTCTATCATACCATAGACCAAACTCAATTGTACCCTTTAGATATCTGAATATCCTTTTCACTACCATAAAGTGAGATTCTTTAGGATCTTCTTGAAATATTACAAGTCCAACTGCATTAGCAATATCATGTCTAGTATGTGTTAGATACTGAAGACTTCCAATCATTGATCTATACTTTTTCTATGGTACATTATTTTCTTCATCCTCTAAAGATAACTTAGTCCCATTTACAGTTGGAGTTCCAACAGGTTTACTATCATCCATGCCAAACTTTTTCAATAGTTCTTTAAGGTATTTGGTCTGAGATATGAATATCCCTTTCTTACTTTGATTGATCTGAAATCCAAGGAATAATTTCATCTCCCCAATCATAGACATTTCAAATTCACTTTTCATCTCATCTGCAAACTTATTACCCATTTCATCATTTCCTCCAAAGATAATATCACCAACAAAAACTTCAACAATTAAGATACCTTCTTCATTGATTCTTAAATACATATTTTTGTCATCAATACCTTTCTTGAATCCTAAATGAATTAGATACTTATCCAATATTTCATACCAAGCTCTTGGTGCTTCTTTCAATCTATATAGAGCCTTCTTCAATCTGTAAACTAGATCTTCATTTCTTGATAAAGGAAATCCATTAGGTTTCTCAATGTATACTTCCTCTTCCAATTCTCCATTAACAAAATCTGATTTCACATCCATATGATATACTTTGAAATTCTTATGAGTAGCATAAGCTAAGAATAACCTTACTTCCTCAATCCTAGTAACATGTGTAAAGGTTTCTTCAAAATCAATTCCTTCTTGTTGTTAATACCCTTTACACACCAATCTAGCTTTGTTTCTAAGAACAACTCCTTCTTCATTCATCTTGTTTCTAAATACCCACTTAGTACCAATCACATTTTTGTCTTTCGACCTTAGAATCAATTCTCAAGTGTTGTTTTTCTAAATTTTCTCCAATTCTTCCTTCATGGATTTGACCCATGATTCATCTTTGCATGCCTCATCTATGGATTGTGGTTCTACTTGTGAGATCAAGAAAATGGCATTTTTAGTTTGCAACCTCTCCTCTCTATTCTATAATATTTTTCTAGTTCCCTTACTATTTTCACCAATGATCTGATCCTTAGGATGATTTCTCATAACACATTTGGGTGTGGTATGCTCCTTTAGCTCCACACTTATGCCATTGTTAGTCATCAAGACATCCTGAGATGCTTCATTTTCTTCGTTCTCATCATCATTCTCTATTATCTGTATATTTTCGGATTTGCATTCACATTATCAAATGTAATCTCCTAGGGGTTAAAGTCACAATATTTTTCTCTAACCTAAAACCTTTCATCAACTCTCACATTAGCACTTTCAATCAGATTCCTAGTTCTTAGATTGTAACATCTATAATCTTTTTCTTCTAGTGGAATAGCCAAGGAATATACCTTCATCACTTCTAGCATCAAATTTTCTATGCATTCATCTCTCTTAATGTAACATTTACTTCTAAATATTTTGAAATAACTAACAGTGGGTTTCTTATCATACCATAGCTCAAATAGTGTCTTGCATGTACCTTCTTTTATTTGTAATAGCCAAGGAATATACCTTCATCACTTCTAGCATCAAATTTTCAATGCATTCATCTCTCTTAATGTAACATTTACTTCTAAATATTTTGAAATAACTAACAGTGGGTTTCTTATCATACCATAGCTCAAATAGTGTCTTTCATGTACCTTCTTTTATTTTTACTCTATTCATTGTGTATACTACTTTATTGAAAGCTTCTCTCCAATGCATATGTGGAAGGTTTCCTTCTATCATCACGGTTCTTGCCACATCAAGAACTATTCTATTTCTTATTTCAGCAACTCCATTTTTTTGTGGTGTCCTAGGTACAGAAGTCTACCTCATAATACCATGCTTCTCAGAAAAGGTATTGAATTCATGTGAAGTGAACTCTCCACCTATGTCTGATCTCAAACACTTTATATTCAAGCATGTCTCATTCTCAACTTTTTCTATATAAAACTTAAAAGTCTCAAATGCTTCTGATTTTTCTCTAAGAAATCCAGCCCACATCATTATAGAGTAATCATTAGTGAATATGATAAAGTACCTATCTCCAAAGTATGACCTGATCTAAGTATGTCCACAAATATGTGTATGAATCAGCTCCAACTTTTTGCTTGTTGAATATCCTTTGCTTGTAAAATTGTTTCTTGTCTACTTTCCCAAAATACATTCTCTACATGTAGTGTTAGCAAGTTTCATAATCCTAGGTAGATCTCTAATATCATTATTGTTAGATGCCTTTACCATGTTATCAAAATTGATATGACAAAACTTTCTGCCATAACCAATTGTCATCAATCTTTGCAACAAAACAATTGACCTCAGTAGTGTTCAACTGAAATATACTACCTCTGGTCTTAGTACTAGATGTGATCAGATCTCCATTAGCTCCTCTAATAGAGAAATGGCCATCCTTGAATTATAGATGATAACCCTTATCCACAAGTTTTCCAACACGCAACAAGTTATGTTTTAAACCATCCACAAATAGTACATCATCAGTGTTATCTTACAACTCCACCATCAAACTTCTTTAGCTGAATAAATCTATCCTTGTCACCAGTCATATGGTGTGAACATCCACTATCAATTATCTAATTAGTTTTCCTATCAACATGAGAAACTAAATATTTTTCTTCATGGATAGTATCCTCTTCTTTGATAGCAACAAATCCTAAAACATCATTGAATTCATCATCTAACTCTTCAAATCCATCACTAGCATAGAAGAATTCCTTATCATTATTGTACTTTCCATATTTAAGCATATGCTTAGGTACTCTAGTTGGACATATAGATTCAAAATGACCAACCTTATTATAGTTACAACATTTCAAAGGTAATTTTCCTTCAAACTTACCTTTACCTTTTATTTCTCTGTTGGTGATCAGGGCCATGATTTTCTCATCCACTTGGTTGTCTAGCCTTTGGATCTTTTCCCATTCTTCAACATATTCTCCAAGATCTTAATTGTGCTTATTTGTTCTTCTAGATCCAACACCAACAAATCTAGTTCTCTGAACAATATCCTTAAATGCTATCTCCACCTTAGGTAGTGCATCCTTTAGCTCTACGGTCTCAAGTGTAGTCAACTTAGCCACTAAAATTTCTTTGGTGAAATCCTTGTATTGTGATATTATCTCCTCCAAAGAAAGAACTTTGGGTTTGTAGGAAGGAGTCACAAATCTCAAAATATTGTATATGACTTCATCTTCTATATAAGTACCTCCATTTTTTATGATTCCAATCACACATTTAGATACTCTCTGAACATACATCCTTACTGTTTCATCATCCTGCATCTGCATTGTCTCCATCTTTGTTCTCCAATTCTGCAACTTTTCTCGCTTAGTGTATTCATCTCCTTCATAAAGTGCAATAGTCTTTTCCATATCTCACTTGAATTTTTTATATCTCTAATCTCTGTAAATTCACCATTAGATAATGCATTAAACAAAGCTTCCTTTGCAATAACATTACACATAAACCTTTTTATTTCTTCTTCAGTAGTAGTAAGTGTCTTAAGGTATTATTCCTTTATGATAAGCACATCTTTCCAGGTAATGAGCCAATATTCCAATCCCATGCACATCACATGTTTCTTAATCTTCTCCTTCCATGTGTCAAAATTATCTGCATCAAACTTAGGACTCTCCTTCCTGAATAAGGCCATCCTTATCTTTACCTCAAGTTGTTAGTGTATACACTAAAAAATGACTTCATTAATTAATTAAATATTTATTATTTAATTAGTATTGACTTGATGAATTAATTAAATATTTATTATTTAATTAATATTTATTTCCTCTATTTATTAAATAAATTATTCAATTTATTTGATAAATTCACTATAGTTTATTCTCCTATCCTAAGTCTTCTAAATAGTCCTATTAAAGTGATTTAATCAATTACACAATCACTAAATATGACTAAGTCCCCTGGTCCACCTCATCCACCTAGCCACCTAACACATCCCCTTGGCTAAAGTAATTAATTATTATTAATTATTAATAGATCATTATCCTCACCCACACATGTCCTATTTTTAAGGGCTATGTGGCTTCATAAGACTTGATCTCATGAACACATGTCTTCCCCTACACTAAGTCAAGAAGCCAATCCTATTCCTAAGGAGCTTCTCAAGCCACCTCAAAGACTTCAAGGTGACTCATGGGACACTTATACCAAGAGTCCTCATGAGGAAAAATTCCTTCCTTCTTCCTCTCATTGGTCTTTGTGAGACACTTGACATGTGTCTTTCCCTTCTACCTTCTCTTCCATGTTAATGTAGGAGGAACATCCTCCCTATTCTTCCTTTCACAATCCAACTACACCCCCCTTTCTCTCAACACCTTCAACCAAGTCAATCATAGCCCTAGGATCTTTCACCTTTCAATCTCCACCCTTGGATTGTGCCACCTAGGCTTGAGTCCTCCAAAAATCTATGAAAGGAGCCTCATTTCCCCTTTGTGAGCTAATAGGCAATAGTGATTTTTAAGCATACAAGCATTCAAGCATCCAAAAACATCAAAAGTCATCAAGCATTTCCATATCATTTCATCCATTAGTTTTCATAATAAAGCTTAGGCCATTTTGCATATATTCACTCAAATCTCCACACTTTGAGAGCATCTTGGGAAGGAGATTCATTTGGAAATCTGAGAGCTCTTCACTTCCAAGAAATCAAGGCAAGGAGGACAATGGATACAAGCTACAATGGGTGAGTGAAGTTAAATTTGTTTTAGTTCTTCATTTGATCATTTTGTAATCTTCATTGGCTAGCATTTAGATTGTTATATTAACTTAGATTAGTTAATATTTCACTTAGAATAGTTTACATCTAAATTTGCATACAGTTAGGCTTCCTAACTGAGGACCAAAAGCTCTGATACCAATTGTTAGAATAGAAATGTCCTAATCAACTGAGAGGGGGGTTGAATCAAATGTCCTAATATAGAATACTTTAACTTCAACTCCAAACTTATTGCTCAAAACAAAAATAATAAACTAAAAAGTAAATGCAGAAAAAACACACATACACATGAACACCAAGATTGTTCTCAAGGAAAACCTTGTTAAGGGAAAAAACCCAATGGGGATGGTTCCCATAAATGTCTGCACTATGAGTATAATAACCTTGTTAAGAGTTCTAACCTTGTTAAGAGTCGAGCATTACAATAGGAAGGTCTGGTTAAAGGATAGACCTTGTTAAGAACCTTTTAAAATGTGATCCTTGTCAAGGAATCAACCTTGCTAAGAGTCCAGCCCTACTAGATGCAATAACCATGCTAGGGGTTTACAATAAATCTACTTGATCAAGAGATTTGAGAGTTAAAGCCACCCTCGGGTTCTCCAAACCTCACAACTTCAAGAGTAAGACAATTCTAATCTGAAATTGCTTCTAGTATTCAACCACTGCTAAGAATGCTCCACCTTGTGCCCAAATGAATAACTAATTTTCTCCAAATAATAACCAATGCAACCTTAATCTCACATTCTCCTCTACAATTTTCACATGCACTTTCTCAATATATTCCTTATATATTTTCCAATGATTTCCATCCTTATATACAAGTTACAATAATTATATTAGGGTCAAACTACATAGAATAAATCCTATTTACAAAATAAAAATAGACCCATGAGAAGATGCACATGACATCTCTTACAATGTTACAACATAACAATTACATCAATTTATCATCTAGATCTGTAATTCAAGTTCGCTCATCAAATTACTTGAAATGTGATCCAAGTCATCTTCCAAATATGTCTTCACCAATACACATGTCATAGCTAACATCACTTGTATGATCAGAACTCCATATGATCACAATAATATATCCATCCAGTGTCCAACATGAATCTATGTTCGCTCATCAAGACTTAAACAACCATGAATGCTATCCACAAAGCTCTACAATCAACTATGTGAAAATCATAGTTTCTGTCTCCAGAAAAAAAGCCATCACTAAATCAATCATAACTTTGTCAGATCAATTTAGAAGCATGTGTGATCATATCCAATGACCCAAGACATTACATATATTCTCCATCTAAGTTTTCATGTTGTAATTCTATGTACTATGTCTGTACAATTCTCTACAACTTGTCTACAAGCTTCTCTGAATAACCAATCAGTAACATATGTTGGAATCAATGACAAATTTTGTCATGAATGCAATAGAAAATAACTATAACATGTCTCCAACACTACTAGGACACTCCCCAACATGAATACCATCAGCATTCATGCTAACAGTTGGACCATTTTTATAACTTTTTGATATAGTAATCAATCATTGTCTTAGACAGTTAAGCCACAGTTCCATTGTTGTATTTCACCAGTAGGGTATAAAGGATTAGTCTTTTTGTTTTATTCAATAAATTTGTTAGGAATAATAATTTTAATTCATTTCTATAAATATTTGTGTATTTGTATATAGTTTTGGTAGCTCTGGTGTAATTTATTTGTTTTAGCCAGTTCACTGGCATGTATATAGAAATTAGTGAAAAAATGACTCCCCCATAAAATCCAATTGTGTGTTCATCATGGCCTTTTGGGAAATGGAAGTGGAGTAAATTTAAAATTTACATAAGCAAGAAGGTGGTATGAAGATGTTTTATGCTATATTTTTGACCTTTCCCTAGGTGAGCCCAGTCAATGCTCGACTAGGAACAAGGAGGTTGTTTGTAAGTTTACTTGCAGGGGTAAATATGAAAATTGAATCCAAGACATTGGAGATGTGTATCAAGATGAGAAAAAACCTTGGTAAATAGAAAGAGGCTTGACTAATCCATTTGGAAATCATTTCCTTCCAGTGAACTGAGAACTCCAAGAAGCCATTAAAACTCTCATCAAACCCTCATAGTTAGGATAGGGTGTTGTACAAAGGAATAGGGACCCAAGACCCAAAAAATATCTTAGGGTTTCCTAATTTATTGAATAATCCATAATTTTTTTGGAAAGTTCTTAAGGGATATTTTTCAAGAAAGCCTAAAAAATTAGACTAGGAGACTTAATTGGGGGCTCAAGGGCTACAAGGCCAAAATAGGCAAATTGGTGAGATCGGTAAGGAAGAAATAAAAATATCTTGATAAAATAGGTCAAGAACTTAAAAAAGATGAATTTTATTACCTCCACACCCCTACAAGATTCTACACTTGTTTAGAAGGTTGAGTACGCTTGAGAAATTGGAAGTGAGCATGAGAACGGAAGTTACATTTGAATATTGATAGGTCACCTAGAAGAGTGGGAGTAGTTTTCTTTGATTGAGGACATTGAGAAAGTCCTTAGGAGGCAAGGGAACACCTTGCAAGGCCCTGAACAAGGAATTGGGGAGTTAGTGAGTTAGGATCCTAGGTTGGTCCTAACAGGAGAGTTTAAATCTAGTGTGATCCTATCAGATTGGTATCAGAGCCTAAAAGATTGGGCTAGAGGACAATTGATGTTCTATTAAGTTGAATCAGTAGATTCTTGAAAGATGGTGACAAATGTAGAGTTGGAAAAGAAGGTGGAAGACCATGAGAAGGAGAATATACTCCTAAGGGAAAGGCTAGCAGAAATAGAAAGAAAACTTGGTGTAGTGGAGACTGAGACAAAATTAGCTAGAGAGAAAGTTAGAGAGGTGGAAGACAATGCTAAAGAATTGGCAGAAGAATACAAAGTCTATGAACTAGACCTTGTGTAAGAGGAAGATCCTTTCTTGAGAGAATTGAAGGCCATGAGTGGAAATTCTTTGGAAGGAACACCATTGTTTAGTGGAAAGATAGAAGCAGAATTAGTTATGGAATGGATAGAAGGCATGGAGAACCACTTCGAATTGGAAGGTATCAATGAATCCCAAATATTTAGGGTGGCTAAGTCATGGATGAGGGGAGCTTCCCTCACATGGTGGAAGTTTGTGCAAGATGAGAGGGTAAAAGAGGGAAAGAATCCCATTGCTAGTTGGAAAGGTATGGTGGCAAAGATTAGAGAGACCTACCTTCCATATGACTATGAGGTGCAAATACATAAGAAAAGACCAAACATAAGGTAAAAGGACATTGAAGTGAGTGCCTATATAGATTAATTCCATAAAGTATTTATTAGGTCACATGTGATGGAAGAAGAAAGCCTAAAGGTGGATAGGTATTTAAATGGGATAAGGTGGAACATACAAGAGGAGATAAGTCTATTGAGCCCAAGGACATTCCACCAATGTTATCACCTTTCTCTCAAGGTAGAAGAGAAGCTCAATAAAATACATTACTCAAGCACTTGAGGTAGAGGCAGAGGGAGAGATAGCAGAGGTCATAGAGGAAGCTTTGGAGGAAGAAATTTAGAATAAAGAAACCAAGGTGAGACTAAGCTCACAGAATAGAAATAAGTATCCAATAGCAGAGGTGGTTACAACAAGGGTAGAGGTTCAAGAAGAAACCATAGAGGAAGATAAAGTTTCCAAGGAATAGGATCTTACTCATCTTCCATGAAGTGTTACATTTGTCATCAATATGGGAATCTTGCATACCGATGTCCTGAGAAAAGTTCATCATCCCAAGGTGGAGAGAAAAGAGTGAGTTATGTGCAAGAGGATTTCTCAAGTAGCAAGACTATTGAAGTAGCATTAGATTTAGAGGTAGGAGATAACCTCATGATTAGGATAACTCTCATCAAAGAGCCAGTCAAAGAGGAGCCAATCCAAAGGAGATCACTGTTCAGGATCAAATGAAAGATCTTAGGAAAGGGTTGTAAGATCATTATTGATTTTGGATCCACTGATAATATAGTCTCAAATGTAGTCAGCTAATTGAATTTTTGAAGGATCCCACACACTAACCCCTATAGGATCACTTGGTTGAACAAGAGTGAAGATGTGCTAGTGAATGAACAAGATTGGGTAGACTTCACCATAGAAAGGTATAAGGATAAAGTGTTATGTGATTTCCTACACATGGATGCTTGCCATCTTTTATTGGGAAGACCCTAGAAGTTTGATAGGTAGGAAAATCATGATGGAGCCAAAAGCTCATACTCTTTCAAGAAAAATAGAGTCACATTTAGAATTTAGTCAATCCTAGAGGAAGGAGAAGTGAAAATAGTATGTCCTAATGTACTCTTAGTGGGAGAAAAGGAGTTCCCAAATACACTATAGGAAGGTGAAGGAATGGGATTTTCCTTAGTGTTGAAGCATAAAGATGAAAAAATGGAGAAGAATCCAAATGTGCCCATAGAAATTTAGGAGCTATTGGGAAAATATAAGGAGATGGTTAGTGATGGACAACCTACCACCCTACCACCTAAAATAGCCATAATCCATCAAATATATTTCATACTAGGAGAATCCTTACCCAAAAAAGCTACCTACAAAATGACCCCACAAAAAATATGAGGAAATTGCCAAGAAGATAGAAGAATTACTTGACCAAGGCCTAATAAGGAAAAGTATAAGTCCTTGTGTAGTCCCCACTATCCTAGCCCCAACCAAAGGAGGTACTTAGAGGTTGTGCACAAATTCTAGGGCCATTAATAGAATAACCATAACGTATAGGTTCCCAATCCCAAGAATAGAAGACTTGATAGATTTCCTAGGAGGAGCCAATTAACTCTCAAAGATTTACCTTAAGATTGGTTATCACCAGATAAGGATCAAGGAGGGAGATGAGTGGAAAATTTATTTCAAGACAACAAAAGGCCTATATGAATGGTTAGTAATGCCCTTTGGGTTGTCTAATGCCCCTAGCATGTTCATGAGGCTAATGAATGAAGTGTTAAAGTACTTCATAGGTAAGTGGGTTGTGGTATACCAAGATGAAATTATCACATTCAGTAAAACCAAGGTAGATCATTTGATGTATTTATAAGTAGTGTTACAAAGGTTGCATGAGGAGAAGCTAACCATCAATCTAGACAAGTGTAAAATTATGAAACATAAATTGGTGTACCTTGGTTTTGTTATATTACAAGGGAACTTGAAAATTGATACTATCAAGGTGGATGCAATCATAAATTGGCCTACACATAAGACTGATATAGAGGTAAGGATCTTCCATGGATTGACACAATTTTTATAGGAAGTTCATTAGGAAATTCAGTGAGATATATGCACCAGTCCTAGACACCATAAAAGGAGGTATGAAAGATAATTAGTTTCAATGGAATGAGAAAGCCAATAGAGGTTTTGAGACCTTGAAAAGGAAGTTAGATAACCAACCAATCCTAGTACTCCCTAGTTTTGAGAAACTATTCACTGTTGAATGTAATGCCATCAATATTGCTATAGGAGAAGTCCTAAGTCAGGAAGTCAAACTAGTAGCCTTCCATAGTGAAAAGTTAAGTGATGCAAAAAAATAACTACTCCTCATATGACCTAGATTTGTATGCATTGGTTCAAGCCTTGATAAAATGGAGGCACTACCTCCTCCCTAAATAATTTGTAGTATATACAAATAACCAAGCTTTAAGCTTTCTAAAATCATAGGAAAAGCTAAGACACAAATATATGAAGTGGGTGGAGTATTTCCTAGCCTACACATTCACAATCAAGCATAAGAAGGGACAAAAAAATAAAGTAGCAGATGCTTTGAGCAGAAGACTCTTGATAGTCCAAGACATACAATTCAGGAGCATTGGTATAGACAGTTTTAAGGAACTTTACCCAAAGGATGAAGACTTTTCAGCTACGTACAAGGTATGCAATGAATTTCAAAATCATTTCCACAGTGAGTATTCTAATTACATTCTTCAAGAAGGTATTTTTTTTAGGGGAGGGTAACTTTATGTGCCTAGAGGTTCAATGAGAGAGAAGCTAATCCAAGAAAAAAATAATGGATCACTTAGTGGGCATTTTGGTGTTCACAAAACCTTAGAATTGGTTCAAAGATACTACTATTGGCCCAAGATGAACCAATACATCAAGAGGTATGTAGAAACCTGTATTGTCTATCAGAAAGCTAAGGGAACTTCATAAAATGCAGGGTTGTATCAACCCCTTCCAATCCCTAATAGACCTTGGGAGTGTCTTAGTATGGATTTTGTTGTGGGGTTGCCCAAGACAAAACATGGTTTTGATACTATATTTTTTATTGTAGAAATATTCAACAAAATGACCCATTTTGTGCCATGTAAAACCACTCATGATGCATGCCATATTGCTAAAAAAATTTTCAGGGAAGTAGTACAAATACATGGTCTAACTTTGAGTATTGTGTCTGACAAAGACTCCAAATTCATGAGTCACTTTTAGAAGACCTTGTGGAAAATCTTGGCACCAACCTTTCTTTTGGGTCTACATACCATCCCCAAACATATGGATAGACTGAGGTTGTTAGTAGGAGTTTGGGTAATCTCCTAATATGTCTTACTAAGGAATACGATCAAACATGGGACCAAGTCATAGCTCAAGAATAATTTTCTTATAATGATACAATAAATTATAGAACCATTGGTAGAAGTCCCTTTGAAGTGTTCTATGGGATTCATCCAAGAGGTATCCATGATCTCAGAGATCTAGGAGATACAATAACTAGGAGTGGTTATGCAGAGGAATTTTCTCATTCCATGAAGGAAGTACATGACTCATTCAAACAAGAACTTATGGATAGTACCACCAAGACCAAGCACAAATTTGATGAGAGGAAAAGGGATATTCAGCTCCAAGTTGTGGATCTAGTGATGGTTCACTTGAATAAATAAAGGTGGTAGAAGGGGGTACCTAACAAGCTACAAATGAGAATAATAGGCCCTTGTGCCATCCTAGAAAATATGGGAACAATGCCTACAAGGTGGAGTTTCCTATAGATATAGGAATCTCTCTAGTGTTTAATGTTGTAGATTTTGTGCCTTACAAAGGACCAATCCCAATAGAAGATCAATAAAAAATTGAGGTTGTAGAATATATAGAAAATTTGAAGCCACCAGTCACACTAAGGCCACAAGCAGAGACGATCTTAAGCTCTCAGGTTGCTAAGAAGATAAGGCATAAAACATACATGGAATACCTCATAAAATGGTAGGGAAAGGAATATTTAGAGGCTACATGGTTCTCTAAGATAGAGTTCCACAAGTTGGGCATTGATCCTAACTTGATCCCTTCCAATTGGACTTGAACTCTTTTGTTAAGGGGAGAATGGTGTAGGAGCCCATAGGGAATAGGATAAATGTCCTAATCCAACTTTTGGCTTGTAATGATCCTATCTAGATCAGGGAGTAAATAAATTCTACAAGAGAGTCTATGTTATGTGGTGTAGTTGGTTAATTAGGTTAGTTTTGGTTTGAGTTAGTGAAGCTTGGTGTGGGAGCTAAATTGTCCCTAGGAGTAGTATAGTCCTAGTGTGTGGAATAGAGTCCAAGGTTGAAAAGAAATCCAAAATGTTATGAGGTGGCTAAAATGAGCCTATGTTAGGCTTAGGAATGGTTTTATAACCCTCTAGGTGGTTTAGAGTGTTTTAGGAAGGAAGAAAAGCAACAATGCAAAAGTTGTCATGACAACTTTTGCATCTTTGCAAAGTTGCATGACAAGTTTTGTATTAAAGAGACTAAAGGCTAGAATTAGGTCTTACTTAGGTCCTAACCACCTAAAAATGTGTAAAATGAGTATTTAAACCTCCTAAATCTCTAATCCTAAGGTTGGACCAGTTTTACAACTTTTTGATATAGTAATCAATCATTGTCTCAGATAGTTAAGCCACAATTCCATTGTTTTATTGCACCAGTAGGGTATAATGGATTAGTCTTCTTTTTTATTGAATAAATTTGTTAGGAATAATCATTTACTTCATTTCTATAAATATTTGTTAATTTTTATGTATTTTTGCTAGCTCTGGTGTAATTTACTTGTTTTAGATAGTTTATTGGCCTGCCTATAGCACTCAATGAGAAAATGGCTCCCCCATAAAATCCCACCGTGTGTTCATCATGGCCTTTTGGGACATTTAATTGGAGTTAAATTATAGTGTACATAATCAAGAAGGAGGTTTGAATATTTTTTATTCTATATTTGTGACCTTGTCATAGGCGAGCTTAGTCAATGATTGACTAGGAACAAGGAGGTTGTTTTTAAGTTTACTTGCAGGGCTGACTATGAAAACTAAATACAAGACATAGGAGATGTGTATCAAGATGAGATAGAACCCTAGTGAAGAGATAGAGTCTTGGCCAATACATTTAGAAATAATTTCCTTTCAGTGAACTAAGAACTCTTAAAAGCCATTAAAACCTTCATCAAACCCTGATAGGGTATTGTATGGAGGCATAGGGACCCAAGACCCACAAAATCTCTTAGGGTTTCCTAATTTATTGAAGAATCCATAATTTTTTTGGTAATTTCTTAAGGGATATTTTGCAAGAAATCCTAAAAACTTGGACTAGGAGACCTAATTAGGGGCTCAAGGGCTACAAGGCCAAAATGGGAAAATTGGTGAGATCAGTAAGGAAGAAATGAAAATATCTTGACAAAATGTGTCAAGAACTTAGCAAAGAGATGAATTTTATTACCTCTACACCCCTGTAAGATCTGACACTTATTTAGGAGGTTTAATTCACTTGAGAAAATGGAAGTGAGCATGAGAAGAGAAGGTACATTTGAACATTGATAGGTCACCTAAAAGAGTGGGAGTATTTTTCTCTGATTAAGGACATTGATAAATTCCTTAGGAGGAAAGGGAGCACCTTGTGAGGCCCTGATCAAGGAATTGGGGAGTTAGTGAGTTAAGAACCTAGGTTGGTCCTAATAGGAGACTTGAAATCTAGTGTGTGTGTGTGTGTGTGTGTGTGTGTGTGTGTGTGTGTGTGTGTGTGTGTGAGAGAGAGAGAGAGAGAGAGAGAGAGAGAGAGAGAGAGAGTCAACACCCTCAACCTTATGCACCCTAAACCCTATGGAAAGAGTGATGGAGAGATAAAGATGTGATGGGAGATAAAAATGGATGAGAGAGGCAAGAGGGATGGGTCCATGGAGGTCCATAGGGATGGAGAGAACTATAGAAGGGGTGGATTAAGAGGAGAGAATCCTAGAGGGAGAGAGATACATGAGAGACCTAGATGGAGAAAGAGAGAGGTGAGATATATAGAGGGGAAAAATAACATATAGATAATGAGATATAGTTAGAGAGGTGGATATATCATCCAAAAATATACTAATATAATGCATATAGGTGAATCACATCTTTTAAATTTGCATAGTGTATTCTTGTCATTATTATAAAGCATAGGAACATATCATCACACATTTTTAGAAATGAAATAAGAATTTATCAATATGAGGGTATAAAATCTTACCAATTTTATGAAAGAGATCATTTATATAAGGATACATGAAATGAGAAAAAAGAAAAAAAAGAGAACATCTTTACAACTATGAACTAAGTTTGTGTAGGTTGCAAAACACGTTCTATAGTTCAACCTAAAACTTTATATATAAAATATAACCATGTTGAGGCCTACATGCATCGTTTACCTAAAAAGGAGTGTTTTGATATCTAACCTTTAATTTGAGATAACATTAAATAAGAAGAAAAAACATATCTTACCAAACATGATATAAGAATAAAATTTAAAAATAATCTTTGATAATTTCTAGTTAAAATATAGAACTAGTGGTGAGTACTCCTTAGAGGAGATTCCATTATACCTTGTTGAGGAGGACTACTTAGAGGGGAATATGTGATCTATTAATAAAAATTTTCAACCACATTTTTCATTTCCTCTATGAAATGATATGTTTTTATAATTTTGCCTTGTTGGGAGGAGACTGATGTGTCTACAATGATTCACAACACTAGTTCATTAAAAATTCTCTCACATATCTACCACATTGGGATGCATTTTACTATATACCATATTTTAATTTGTATAATATCACCTTTTAGACTTGGATGAAATAATTAAGCATGTCATGCCCCGCAAGGGAACCGGGAAGAGAACAAAGATTCTCTTTGTAAAGAAAACCTAAGCAAAAATTTATTTATTTTTTTAAATTTTCAAAACAATAATATGAACAAAACCTAAACTTAGTTTCCTCCAAGGTTCCCTTTTATTTAATGCATGATTCATTTAAGGCCATTAAGTAAACTAAGAACAAGATAAAGTTCTCAAAACAAATTACATCATATCTTTAAGAAATACAAAATATTTTCATTTCAACTTTCCATTTAAACATCTATATTCCTAAGTATCCTTTATGAACAATATAACTTTTTAAAATCAAATAAAACTCATCTAAATACATTGCACATATACTACATAACTTGGAATGTTACAAAATCCTTTTTCTTTTCCAACATACATCTTAAACATAAAGTTCACATTTCCCTTTTCCCTTTTTCCTAAGTCTACCCATACATCATTTTGAATCACATCAATGATTACATTACATTCATCTCCTCATGGGAGGTAACAATAATTTTACAAAATGAAATATAATTACAAAGCCTTCATTCTTCAAAACTGGTACATAAGCAAGCATGAATCTCCAAACACTGCATCCGCCAAAAGATACCTCGATAAAAGATTTACCACCCAACCATGTGGATACCTAAAAGGCCCACTCCCCCGTGCTAGGAGATAAACACCAAGCCCACAAAGAAGTAACTTACTAGGTTTTTACAAAGGGTTGAATAACAATTCCACAAATGAGGTTCACTTCACAAGGGTTCTAAGGTTTGGGTAGAAAATCCTAAGCAACAACCTAAGTGAGTGTCATCGCATAGCCCTCACCCCTTGGGTTGTCCTGGTACTAGCCACACTGGGCCCCGGCCCCCAAGTAGGCACATGCGGAATCGAATGCCTTTCGTACAGACAAGCGCCATTCGATCGTACCTACGCATAGGTACCTTCTCCCACTCCCATCCATAGCCTTTACTAGCACTAATGGCATGGGCGAGGCACATTTAATCTTTTTAATGTTTTAACCCATTCCCATAAGTTTAATTAAGTTTTCACTTGTCAAATAACTCTTCAGTCGGTTATCCTGGTCTAGCCACTTTAGGGCCCCGGCCCCGCACTGAGAGCCACTCACTTAGGGGTTCTTAGGTTTCCTACCCTTAACCCACATGTCACAATCACATCACAAACATAGTAAAACATATCATAAACACATTTGTAAGACTGCATCAAAGAGTAGAAACTAATAAGATAGTTTATGAACGTTTAGGGAAATTAGGAATGTTTAAGGATATTTAGAATGTCCTGATCCTTTAGACAACCCTAACCCTAAACTACTTCCTAAACACATCCTAACCCTATTAAGGCATCTAAATGCACTGGACATAACCTCTGCCAAACACATTTAAGGTTTTCATAAATTTCCATACGCCAAAATAACGCTTGTTAGATTTCAGTCTAGGCCTGACATTTGACTAATCTTGAAATTTGGCTAAGTCTGGTTTTATGAAAATCTAAAATCTAAAAATCACAAATTTATAAACTAAACTATACTATGAAATTCCTACTAAATAATAACTAAATTTAATAGAAATTTCAATATTCCAAATTTAATATTCACTAAAAACAAACTACCACAAAATAATAAAAGAAAACAAAATAGATTTAAAGTCATTTTTAAATAGGCTATTTAGTATTTCATTATTTTATTTTCCTCCTACAATCTCTCCTTATTTTTCTCCTATATTTCCTCCTTATTATTTTCCTATAATTTTTCCTATATTTCCTCCTTATTATTCTCCTATAATTTCTCCTATATTTTACTAAAAGTTTAAATGATTTTACTAAATGTTATTGACATTTTATTTTATTATATTTTTTTAAAAATAAAAATAAAAATAAAACATAACTTTGAAACATATATATTTCAGAAACCAAAATAATATTTATATTGTATAAACGTCACCAAATGAATTCATATTAAAATGTTAAAATGTTTGTATTGATAGAATATTAAATGACAGAATAATATAATAATATAGCATTTGTTTTATTTTTACATATATATTTCAGAAACCAAAATAATATTTATATTGTATAAACGTCACCAAATGAATTCATATTAAAATGTTAAAATGTTTGTATTGATAGAATATTAAATGACGGAATAATATAATAATATAGCATTTGTATTACACTAATACAACATTTGTATAATGTACAGACGATTGACAAAATAATATCATACTACACACACTATTACCAATAATGCAATGATGTTTCACATATTATAATAATACATTTAATACTTCAACATTCTGTAATAATACGTTATTGCATAATACATTAATCTATCAACCGTCTGCAATAATATACTATTACAGAACACATTAATATATTCACCCTACACCATACAATAATAATACGACATTACACCTATGTTTTGCAATAATAACACACATACAGAAACTTTCAACCAATCTCAAAATCACATTCATACTATTAAATTAAACCTATTTCTTAGTATGGAATCCAACTTAGAGTCCTACGGAATCCGGTTGATGAAGATGAATCCTTCCTCTCTGTCTCTTTCCAGCAAGCCTCAAACTCTTCCTGGATGAACTCTCCAGCCTTTATTTTCCAAAATCCAAATGCCAAACTTTTCTGAATCTCCCCAAATTTTTCTCTGGCAATCATAATATATATCTCTATATATATATATATATATATATATATATATATATATATATATATATATATATATATATATATATATATATTTTCCTCCCCTCCCTTACACAAGAAATCTTCCGGTAAATAAAATGGAGGTGGTGGTTGCACGGGTAAACCAATTGTGCAACCATCCCAACCTCTCACCCGTTAATAATATAGTTAATAATATGGTTAATAATATGGTTTGTAAAACCATTCCCGTAAGGGGTAATCATATTTTATTTAATAAGGTTTTAATTTTATTTTTTTTGTCTCCTAAATTTAAGGATGACAAAATAGAGAATATATTCTTAAATATTAATTTCCTAACTTACTTAGCCATGGTAATAGAATTTACCAATCCTATTTACCACTAATAAGAATAACATAAGAATAATTTCCTTCACACAAATAATTAATTTATTATATAATAATATATATTAATATATGTATTCATAGGCATATGTGTGCACCCATATGCTTATGGTACATATACCATAAATCATACACATTATTATTAATATTAAATATTAAAATAACATTATTATAAAATATATTATTTATTATTAATGATATTAAATCTCACGATTTAAATCACATACCAACTCGTTCACACTAGTATGCATATACGTAACTTTTAATAATGATAAATTACTAAGTCATACCTATCAAAAATCTACTTACAACTTTGAACATGCCATGAAGACAAGACCTAGCTACCAGATCCACAAATCAACCAACTACAAGATCGCATAATGCCTCCACACAAGGGACTAACTCGACACCTCCCACCTAAGGGTAAAAGGATCAAAGGTGAGGTTTCTTCCTGTGGAACCTGGTGATATCTCCGTAACAACAACAACGATCGAGGATTTTGAGAGATCACTCAGACCTGTGAAGCCAGGTGGAGACGATACCCGGTACCTGCAATCCTGCATCACCAAGAAGAGATACATACATATACATATGGATATACAAATCAAATATATGCAAGTAGATGACTAGGATCAATACATCGTGTGGACCTCAACTGAGTGAGTAACTACGACTTCGTCCTGAGTCATAAAAACACATCAGTCACATATCCATGCAACATAGAAGATCATGATAATGGTTAGTATTTAAATCATTGGGTTAGATCCATAAGACATATAAAAATAGATGATTTTCAAATCTCATAAACATATAAATGATATAACCATAAATCAGCATATTAATCATCTGATAAACATAACATCATCCATAAAGCATAAACGTAAATGTATAGTCCTAACCATCACAATAGAATGTCCAAATCAGAAAGTCCAAGTATCAGCATAGGAGAGGTATTACAAAGCACATAAAACATCTATATAATTATGGTCACATCAACACTATTGTCATCCCATTGCCAAATTATATAAATATTCATGACTTTTATCTAACTCGCTAATTATTATGTTCAAGAGTACTAGACTCAAATTTCTCCATCTATCACAATACATTCATGGTCCACGTGCTCTAATCCATGACATCAACAATCATCATCTCACAATGTATAGTTTTGGGGATCATTTACCATCCATCATGGACATCAGATTAGTCATCGAGTCATGTGTAGAATTCATACACCTTTGAATTCACATACCTTCATGTATCTTTTTCCATCTTCCTATCAAGAAACACAAGTCATCTTGCACATATTTGTTGTATTATTTCTTTCCAAGATGATAAATTGTGTTTCATGTTTGTGGATCCTCTTTAACATCTACTACCAAGAATCTACCAAAAACTTAAACATCATATTAAGGGGAGGTTTCATGATTTATCTTTTCATATCAGCATTAGGAGGAAACATATATTGACATGACGTTCATTCCTTCTGATTATCTTCAGGGTTTCATGACTTCTTCTTTCTCATCATTGGAAGGAAATTGTTGACATTATGATAGAAATACTCCTTGGGAGTCCTCCATGCTATCACTTCTTTTCAAACATATTGTTTAAACTTCATTTTGTTTGCATAAATTTCTCTTTTGTAGAGTTTTGTTATCACTAGGTTTTCTCCTTTTTTTTTGTTTTATGATAAATTTGTATATTAGTACCTAACATGGCCTACTATTTGGGACTCTCATATTACATACATTTTTCACTAAGTTTCACTTTTAAGGGGTGTGCTAATGTGAATATAGTTATTATAAAACTAGTCAGCTATTCACCTCCCCATTGAGTGACCTATTCAAACTTATAATCTTAGTTTGTCTTTTTGTTCTTTTGTTTCAACTTATATAATTGATGTGTCCTCATTATTTGAGACACCCCTTGCATACATATGTAATACTTCCCCACACACTTATCAGGTGACCTCATAGTTGTTCCACATTCCCTTTTTGGATGTTCAATTAGAGTTTGACTCCTACCTTAGTAACTCATCTACCTTGTCTATTTATGCAAGTCTTGTATTTACACTTTATACACTATTCCTTATATGGCACATTATCTTTCTTTTTTTTTAGTTTCTATAGTGGAAGATTATTAATCTACTTTCAAATTCTTATCTTACTCCAACAAATTGTATCATCAAGGCATAAATAAAAAGCATAAGATGATATAGACAATTAACTATCTATCATCATATTGGACCATTGATTTCTTATGAATGAGATTATGACTTGTTAAAATAAGAAAAAAGAAAGAAATGGGTTGGGATAGAAATATAACCATGATACATGCTCCAAAATCTAGTAGTAGAAGAAGATATATTTATAGATGCAACACATTAAATTAAAGATAAGATCATTATAATTTTTTGAACATGATACATGGGTAATTATAGATGCATTACACCCTTTTAGGCATGTGAACAATATTAAATTATTTAAATAGTTTGAATGTTATACATGAATATACATATCAAAACATGAAAAACCATATACCCTCATGTCAAATACTCATGTTTCTCTTAGGAAGGTCTTCCATAAATGTGCTTGCCTAGGTAATCTCTAACTCCTCATTAAAAAAAAATTGTAGTTTATCACCATCCTATTTGTGGAAGGGACCAAAATTCATATTCAAAGGCATGCTTGAGAACTACACTAACTAGTTATGTGTCCCACCCCTTCAAATTGTAGTTGTAATCCATCACAATTCTTTGATTTCTTGATGGCCATAATAACACAATATTGTTCAACATATATGATTGGTGGTTGTTGTTTATGACATTGCAAAAAGGTGCCCATAAGTGGACACTGATCTAAAATGTTGTATGGATCAACAAAATATGTGTTGTAGTGCACTCCCCAGTCAAACCACCATGCATTTGTTGTCATTTTCATCATGATATCTCTTTGGATTTCACCAAGCAAGTTTATGAACCGTTCTATGTAGAAATCCATTTGTGAGGTTTGTAACATCTTGCAATACCGAGAAACATGAGTACTAATTATCTATATATAAACATATAAAGATATATAACAAGCACTTGCACCTTTGAAGGGTGCAAGGGTTATGTTGATAGTGTTATATTTATTAAATCATGTCACTGTAGTGTTGATGTAGAAATTTTGGATAAATTCATCTCTTTTTTTCTTCCTTCATACCCATGGAATACACCATGTTAGACCTTTCCTTCATAGAGGTTCATCCTTTCTTTTCAAAAATTTGTCTTCTCTATAAGTTTTACCATTATCTCTGCACCCTATTTCATCTACATCGAACTTCACAAGCTCTTGGTCGGAATGACTCAAGTGCTTTTATTGTCCTCCAGAAGTATGGGTGCAGCAACAAAATTGTCATTTTCATTAATAAAGCACAAACTATTGTAGTGGTTTTCATCATGATATGAGAGATGAAGTGTGAGAATATTTGTACTATCAAGATTGTAGTTCTGGGATACTTGGCCCTTCGATTGGTGCACATGAATTTTGGTGTGTCACCATGGAGGCTGCACAAATCTCACAATGGTCTACCCACATTCCATCTACCATTTTTTCATAATATTTTTCAAAAGTCATTTCATCTTTTTGAGAAAAGAAAGGCTCAAAGTCTAAACGATGCTCCATAAAAGTTGATCTGCTAGGGCTCTAAAGAAACAATTTCCATCTAGTAGCATTTGAAACATTCTCATCTAAAATCCATTCCTTTGAGCCTCTATTTAAAACCTACGTATAAACCATAAGCATTTCATTTTAAAAGAGAATAATGTTATGTCTTCTTCTTTCTCTCATCCTTCTCCCTTATATCCTTCTTCTTCTTCTCAAACTTCTCCTTCTTCTCCTCCTTCTCCTTTTCCTCCTCTTTCCCCATACTCTCCTCCTTCTCCTTTGCATTCCTGAAAATATAGTAAGTATTATCATGTACTATGAATCCAAAGTATTGATTGGGTCATAGGTACACAATATAACTCTATATTGAGCTACTTTTCCTTTTATCTTCTTCTTCCCTACCTCCCTCTACATATCACATAGCAAAACTTGGTACCTATGAGTGACGGAACCAATATCTCTTGGAGGCCCTACTTTATTGGATATTGTCAAAACCACTAAGCTTGAGAAGGTCTATAGATCACTTATTTGAAATATAAACTTTTTTGAAGTGATGCAGGAGCATCTCGGGTCCTTGGAAATCATGTGTCACCAAAAAGATTTTGAGTTTGTCTATGTTGCTCGGTTCCTTCTTTGACTGAGTTGGTCGGTTTCCTTTGGTTACCGAGTGTGGTCAGTTATCTCCTGGGTGGTCGATTATTTCACTGGCGCTCAATGATGATTGTCTATTGCTCGGTCATCCTTTCTTATCGAGTAGTTTATTTTGAGTTTCTATTGAGGTCGACTTGTGCATCGATTTTGGGTCATGGATTTAATGCTGGTATCCATCATTGGGAAGTGTGTGGTCCTAGATATGATCGTTCCTTATATTGATTATGAATCTGAAGGCCGACTTAGTTTGGTAGCCTCTTGTATAAGTATAGTTGTTTGGTTAGAGTTTAGAGAGTCAGTTTTGGGGAGAAGATAGGAGTTAGTAGAATCAAGATTTTTGGTAGATCCTGACATGTTTGAGGACTTCTATAGTTTATGGTAATATCTGGTCGTAACCGAGAAGGCCTTATAGCCTGGCATGTATGAATAAATTTGAATGAATAATAAAGAAGATCTTCTTTCTCTCTCTCACTATTTTTTTGTTGCTTCCGGGTGTTGTTGAGAAGGCTAGATCTATATGGTGTGCCACTATTTGGCCCCTCCAGTTCATGCCCTTTGCGTCAAGTGGTATCAGAGCAAGGTGAGATCAGGATCTAGGTCTGCAGATCTAGGTTTGTAGGTTCCTTCTTGTGAAGCCCTAGTTGAATTGTTGTGGGGTGGTAGATTGTGATCTGACCTATAATTGCAAAGGGTTTTCAAGATGGTTCATGGGAGGCGAGAAGCAGATCCAAGATTGGCGGGCATGTTGAGACAACTTGCTGCTAGATTAGAAGCAGTTGAAACAGCCCAGAGAAGAGGTAGACATCTTGAGGCTATTAGTGATGATGAAATTGAAGTGGAACAAGGTGAAGCAGAACTTGGACCTATGATGGATCAAGGTGAGGAAATATTTTTGAAGGCCTTGACAAGTTTGAAGTCAACACCACATTTCAATCCCCCTAAATATATTGGGAAGTTGGATTCTGATGAATTGATAGATTGGATCACCAAAATGGAGAATTATTTTGAGTATGAAAATGTATATGAGGAAAAGAAAGTGAAAATTATAGGCACAAAGTTGAAATTAGGTCATGCATCCTTGTGGTGGGAGCATCTGTAGTTGGATCAGAAAAAGAAGGGCAAAGACAAAATCAAGGTATGGAATAAAATGGTGAATAAATTGAAAGTAAAGTTCTTACCTTGTGATTATCAGATTAACCTAGTTAGGTGAATGAAAGCTCTAAGGCAGAAAGATAGCTTGGTAAAGGATTATGATGAGGAACTCTATACATTAGATATCATATCTAGACATGATGAGGATGATGTGGAAAGAATTTATAGATACCTAAATGATTTGAGAGTTTCCATCCAAGAGGAAATCAATTTGGTCAAATTGGAGAACATTGAAGAGGCTTATCAATTTGCATTGAAGGTTGAGGAGAAATTAAACAAGAGACATGAGCAGAGACAAAGAGGTCAAGGTGGTAGATTCCCTAGAGGAAGAGGTAGATCTTATGGTGAAAATAATAGATCTGAACCTAAAAAGACAAATCTAGATAAAAGAAAGACCGAGTGGAAAGGTGAAAGTTCATTTAGAGGCAGAGGTAGTAACTACCAAGGTGGTTATAGCAGAGGTAATTTTTGAGGAACTTGTTACAATTTTGGAGAAGGACATAGATCTTTTGAATGTACACATGCTAGTAAGAAGGTTGGTAGCAGTAGAAATGTTTTGGTGCAAGAAGAGTCACTGAATGAACCTGAGAAGGAAAGAACTTTATGGTAAGAAGAGCACTATGGAATGAAAGAAAAAAGGAAGATCCGGTAAGGAAAAGTTTGTTCAAGACCATATGTAGAGTTTCTGACAAAGTTTGGAAGGTAACCATTGACAATGGTAACTTAGAGAATCTGGCATTTGAAGAGATGGTCACAAAGTTGTAGTTGGAAAGGTTGGAACATTCGAAGCCCTATCAGATTTCATGGATTAAAGATGAGCATACACTCTTGGTAAGTGAAAAATGTTATTTGAATTTGAAAATTGGAAAATACTATGATAAGGTGTTGTGTGATATCATGCCTATGGATTATTGTCGTATTTTGTTGGGTAGACCTTGGAAATATGATAGACATGCTATATATGATGGGAGATTGGATAAGTATACAATTATGGCTGATGGAAAGAAACAAATCTTATTGCCTTTGATGGAAGAACCTGTTAGTAATGTTTGCACATCTGTGAAATTTTCCTTGATGGAAGGAAGAAAGTTTTTTAAGGATTTAAAGAAGAATGATGTATGTTTTTATGTGATTCCTAACAAACTAAGTAAGAAAATAGAGGATAATGTCCCTGAGGAGATTGATAAGTTACTCACCAAGTACAGTGATATCATTTCTGATAATGTACCTAATGGTTTACCACTGACGATAAGTATTGATCATTGCATGGATCTAATCCCTGGAGCTAGTTTACCAAACAAGCCACCTCATCGGTTGACACCTACTGAGAATCAAGAATTGAACTGACAGATTCAAGAATTTCTGGATAAAGGTTTGATTAGAGAAAGTTTGAGTCCTTGTGTAGTACCTATAGTATTGGCACCTAAAAAGAATGGAGAATGGTGAATGTGTATTGATTCTAGAGCAATCAATAAGATAACAGTGAAGTATAGGTTTCCTATACCGAGAATGGATGACATAATGGACAATTTGACTGGAGAAAAGTATTTCACAAAGATTCATTTGAAAAGTGCGTATCATCAGATTAGAATTAGAGAAGGTGATGAATGGAAGATTTCTTTCAAGACAAAAGAAGGTTTGTGTGAGTGGTTGGTTATGTCTTTTGGTTTAACTAATGCACTGAGTACTTTTATGAGGTTGATGAATGAAGTTTTGAAGAAATTCTTGGGTTAAGTTTGTCATTGTATATCTTGATGATATTCTGATATTTAGTAAGACTAGAGAAGAACGTTTGTTATATGTTAGAAATTTTTTGCAAAGATTGAAAGAAGAAAAGTTGCTGATAAATTTGAAAAAGTGTTCATTCATGAAAGAGGAGATTGTGTATTTGGGATATGTAATTTCAATTGATGGTTTGAAGATGGATCCTGAAAAGGTTGAAGCTATTTTGAATTGGCCTACACCTATGAATGCTACTAAGGTAAGATTATTTCATGGTTTGGCAAGTTTTTACCGAAAGTTCATAAGGAATTTCAATTCAATTTGTAATTTTATGACTAAGACTATGAGAGGGGATAAAAGAGAATTCAAGTGGACACATGGAGCTGATAAAATTTTTGAGAACCTAAAGTAGAAGGTTGCTAAATTGCCTATTTTGGTATTGCCTGATTTCAATAAGGTATTTCAAGTGGAATGTGATGCAAGTGGGAGTGCAATTGGAGCTGTGTTGATTCAAGAAGGTAAACCTGTTGCTTTCTTTAGTGAAATTTTGAATGATGCTAGATGGAAATATTATGTGTATGATCAAGAATTCTATGCTATTATTCAAGCACTGAAGAAATGGAGACATTATTTGATATCGAGTGAATTTGTGTTGTATACTGATCATAAGGCTTTAAAATACTTAGGTAGTCAAATAAGTTGAATTAGAGACATATGAAATGGGTTGAGTACTTGCAGAGTTATACATTTGTGATAAAACATAAAAGTGGAGTCAGTAACCGAGTTGTTGATGCATTGAGTAGAAGAAGATCTTTTATGATCGAGATGAGAATTGAAGTTCTTGGTTTTGATGAGATGAGAGATTTGTATGAAACTGATCCTAATTTTTCAGAGCCATGGAGAAAGTGCAAAGCACCTATTCAAGATCAATCAAGTACAAAATGGGAAGAATATTTCATTCAAGAAGGTATGTTGTTTAAAGGTATTCAGTTGTGTATACCGAGAGGACAAATGAGAACTAATTTGATGAAGGAGAAACATAGTAGTGGTTTGGCTGGACATTTTGGTATTGATAAAACTTTGAATTTTCTTAAGGAGAAGAACTTTTGGCCTCAGTTGTATAAAGATGTTTAGAAATTTTTGAAAAGTTGTGGAATTTGTCAAGTAGCAAAAGGAGTAAGTCAGAATATTGGATTGTATACACCGATTGTTGTACTTGAGAAACCTTGGATTGACATCAGTATGGATTTTGTTCTTGGCTTACCGAAGATAGTAAGAGGTAATGATTCTATGGTGGTTGTGGTATATATATTTTTAAAGATGGCACATTTTATACCTTTTAGAATGACATCAGATGTAGTACATGTAGAAGATCTTTTCTTTAAGGAAATTGTCAGATTGCATGGATTACCGAGGAGTATTATCTCTGACCGAGACAGTAAATTTGTTGGATACTTTTGGAAGACTCTTTGGAGAAAGTTTGGCACTGAGTTGAAATATAGTTCTACATTTCACCCACAAACTGATGGACAAACAAAAGTTGTAAATAGAAGTTTGGGAAATTTTTTGAGATATTTAGTTGGAGACACACCTAGTAATTGAGATTCTGTGTTGGCACAAGCAGAGTTTGCATACAATAATTTAGTGAATAGGAGTACTCGGAAAACACCATTTGAGATTGTGAATGGCATACATTTGAGAGGTATATTTGATTTGAGAGACATTGCCAATGAAATTAAGAGAAGTGTTGAAGGAGTAAAATTTGCTGAGTACATGAAGACATTGCATGAAGATGTGAAAATCAAGCCAGAAGAGAGTAATCAGATATACAAAGATAGAGCTGATAGATCAAGGAGACATAAAACTTTTGATGTTGGTGATGAAGTGATGGTTCATTTGAAGAAAGGTCAATTTCCTATTGGAACATATGGGAAGCTGAAAATGAAGAAGTTTGGAACTTGCAAGATCTTGAAGAAATTTGACAGTGGAAATGCATATGAGATTGAGTTACCTGATGACATGGACATATCACTGGTTTTCAACATTTCTGATTTGTATGAGTATCATGAACCTAATGAAGATATGATAGTATCAATGGAATACCCTAAGAAGAAGAATGAAGAAATTGAACAAATTTTGGAGCAAAGAATTGCCAAGAGTACAAGAGGTAAACAATATATGAAATATCTGGTAAAGTGGAAGAATAGACTGATTGAAGAAAGTTCATGGATTTCATAGTCTGAGTTGGATACAACTCGGACTAGACCTATTGAATGATTCAAAGAATCATATCTAAATAACCCCAGGTGTCTGATGCAGGAGCATCTCGGGTCCTTGGCAATCCTATGTCACCAAAAATATTTTGAGTTTGTATGTGTTGCTTGATTCCTTCTTTGACTAAGTTGGTTGGTAGATGGTCAGTTTCTTTTGGTTATCAAGTGTGGTTGGTTATCTCTTGGGTGGTTGGTTGTTTCACTGGTGCTCGACAATGCTTGTCTGTTGCTTAGTCATCCTTGCTTACCGAGTAGTTTATTTTGAGGTTCTGTTGAGGCCGACTTGTGCATCAATTTTGGGTCACAGATTTAATGTTGGTATCCATCATTGGAAAGCGTTTGGTCCTAGATCTGACCATTCCTTCCATTGATTGTGGATCTAAAGGTTGACTCAGTTCGGTAACCTCTTGTATAAGTATAGTTGTTTGGTTAGAGTTTAGAGAGTCAGTTTTGGGGAGAAGATAGGAGTTAGTAGAATCAAGATTGTTGGAAAATCCTCGCATGTGTGAGGACTTCTATAGTTTATGGTAATATCTAGCCATAACCAAGAAGGCCTTATATCCCAACATGTATGAATCAATTTGAATGAATAATAAAGAAGATCTACTTTCTCTCTCTCACTATTTTTTTGTTACTTTCGTGTGTTGTTGAGAAGGCTAGATCTATAGGGTGTGCCACTGTTTGGCCCCTTCAGTTCATGCCCTTTGCATCATGAAGTTATCATTCTATTATACTTTTGGAATGGAGTGCAAAATATTCATTTGGGGTATTGTGTGACTATTGAAAATTTTTGTTCTTAATCATAAATGATAATATAAAATAGGTTTGATAGATTATGTCTATAGTGGTTGAATATTAAAATCACCATCTCTACTTCCTTTCTCTCTCTCCCCATTTATCCATCCCTATCCACCTTATCTATTTCTCTTTTTATTCAAATATTTCTCTATCCCTCGCTCTTTCTCCCTCCCTCTCTATTTTTCTCTCTACATCTTTGTATATGTTATATACATGTACATATGTGTACATATACACATACACACATATATTTATATTTGTATATGTTTATATGTTTATATTTGTATATATATATAGATACATACATATATATATATATATATATATATAGATAGATACATACATATATATATATATATAGATACATACATATATATATATATATATATACATACATACATACATATATATATACATACATACATACATACATACATACATACATACATACATACATATATATATATATATATATATATATATATATATATATATATATATATATATATATATATATATATATATACACGCATGCATATATGTATATATACATATATATATACACATAATATATACATATATATACATGTATATACACATACATGCGTATATAATGAAAATAGACCATAATAAGATCTCTAAAAAATATATTAATATATATTATATAAAATATCACCTTATACCTCTTAGTAATAAAAACAAAAAAAATAATCTTAAAATTTGATTATAAGATTTTTCCATTGATATACTTCCTAATACAATCATGTTATCACTACGGCAAGTCAAAAATAAAAAATTGCTCAAATTTTTTTCTCAAATGTTGCATCTTCTTGTAGAGACATCCATCTACATAAATATAAGATATATTTAAACTCTCCTTATGACTTAGAAGGTCTTGTAGAGACATCCATCTACATAAATATAAGATATATTTAAACTCTCCTTATGACTTAGAAGAAAATGTTATGATTCTCTATTAAAATTAGGCATACATCTATTTATACCCTAAAAACTAACTCACAATAGGGGAAGAAATTAATTTCAAAACAAAACCCTTGCATATGTAGCCAATGAAATATGAAATCCTCATGGATGTGACAAGTTAATTAAATTATCATTTAGTATTTAAGTTTGAAAACATTGACCTAGGAGAATTAAAGCTGGAAATCATCTTTATTTGTTATTTTTTCTCTGGGTAGCTTTGTTTGCACGTCCTACCTATATCATTTATGCTTGATTAGACTTGTGGCTGCCACATTTCAACCATTTTAAGACACATTTTGACCATTTTATCTCGTTGCAAATGGATCATATCCACATGAACCAAATGTGGATATGTGATAAAAACAATAATCTGATTATATAATTAGATTTGTTGAAAAGGATTTAGGAAATGTCAAGCAAATGCAATTGGTAGGTGTAAAGAAAAATTTCACAACCTTTACCAACATAAAAGAGGGCCCAAATTATTCATGGTCAAATAAAGCTATTCAAATAAAGTTATCCACATTCCTCTTGGAATGGGTAAAACTTGAAACCCATATTTTCTCACCTTTACCAACATAAAAGAGGGGGATTATTCACTGACAAATAAAGCTATCTGCATTTCACTTGGAATGGGTAAAACTTGAAACCCACATTTTCTCAAGAATGCTTGATTAGTTAGTATTTATTTATTGTGTGAAAACCATTTTAGTGAAATTGAAATAATATTCTTATGTTTTCCTATTTTCTTCAAACATAAGATGTTTCTTGAATATTATAGTTCTTTAATTCTTCACCAATTAAAACAAAAAATACATATTTTTGCTTCAAACATTTTTATTTATGCTTAAGCTTTTATTTATTATAAATTTTCATATTTTGGTTTATAACATTCAAAATCATACTATTTTTTCTTGACAACTTATGGGAAGATAGAAAAAAAATTTAATGAATATTTCATATAAAGCATTAGCCACACCTAAGGAGTTATGACAATAAATCCAACTACAAGCTCAACCTTCATGATCTTATGGTCACTACGGTATTCAACTATATTGATTTCTCCCCCTAAAATATAATCAACATTGGGTAGATTATTGGAAATCTAATCCCAAAGAGCAATACTTTTTTTCTATGGGTTTTATGTTCTCAAACTTTTTTTTAGACTGAGTCTAAATTCAACTACAAATTGAAACTTTAAATTTAAAAACTTTCTTTTCATTGATTAATCTCAAATCATTATAGATATTAAGATACATTAATATCATCATGAATGGATTTATGAAAACATATTGGATGCCTTGTTGAGTTTTCAAGTAACTTCACATAATAATAAATTGTGAAAATGTAAAATTAGATTTCTCATTGCTAGACAATATCTTTGGAAGATTTTTAAACAAATTTAAAAGGATTGTAAAATTACATGACTTTATCACTTACTCAAATCTTTTTAGGAAAATTCAAGATACCCGCATTTAACTCCTTGTCATTTACAACCATGATTAATGATTGATGATAATTATTAATATTTTTTACTTAAACAAAATCTTATTAAATACTAAAATGAATATTAATTCTATCTATATTTGTAATAAATTATTATTTAAATAAATTTATTTTAAATGACAAATTATTAATTAAAATTATTGATAATATATACATGTGTTAATATTAACATAAACTTTAATTTCAACATTGCAATATCAAGTTCCCTGATCCATCTAAAAACATTTCTTTTTAATGTTGTGCATTTACAGTATAAATAATTTCAATTGTTGGATTTTGATTTCTATTTCATGAGTTGTCGAAAAGTACATGTGTAGGTGAAAATACACATTATGAACTTAAATTTGTAATTATCTTCTTTAACAATTTATTATAATAATTTTTATTTTATTTTTTTTTAGGCAAAAGTGGGGTGTCCACCATATTTTATTAATAAAACTGATTCAAGAACTCCCTCGTGGAAGAATCAGGGAGAAACCCTAGGATCATTGTTATATAC
The DNA here is from genome assembly GCA_027943335.1 of Chamaecyparis obtusa. Classification (NCBI taxonomy): domain Eukaryota; kingdom Viridiplantae; phylum Streptophyta; class Pinopsida; order Cupressales; family Cupressaceae; genus Chamaecyparis; species Chamaecyparis obtusa. Next base: position 1,201,588 of record BSBK01008320.1, on the reverse strand, counting down.
AAGTATAGATTTGATATTTGTCAGTTACAATTGGATTTACATAAGAGGCCTAAAAATGCGTTGAATCATTGATCAAACATATCCCACATACTGGGAAGTTCAAGTTAAAATATTATGCGCAAATTGAGTATGCATACCAAAAAAATGCATCAGCGAGCCAAAAACCAAAAAAATCTTACAATATGAAATTGGCATCGAACTATAAAAAAGCAAAAAAATTGTGGGAGTATCAAACTATGAGACTCTTATTCGATCATGTCCTTCGTACCCCAATCCGAAGTAGGAACCTCTGTAGAACGTGAAGACTAGCTCGATGGCCCCAGGGCAGCACCCAATCCAAATTCTAATGAAGTCGGGCGCATAGATTTTCCCTCCATTGTAGAAACAAGATGCCAGCCACGAGCCAAAGTTGTGTCCTAAGAGCAGGGCGCATCAAAACCAACAGCACAAATATGTTGATCGCCAGACAAAGACCCACTAGCCAAGCCCAAGGGATCAACATTGAGGTCCGGTACATCGTCTAGCATCCTTGCCACAAATGGGTGGGCTTGGATGAATCATGTTGCCAACCCGAGAAGGGGGAGTATTTGGGAATTCAAAGAGGTCCAACAGCGCATTCACCTTATCTTTAACCGAATCCACCATGTGAAAGCCCAAGTGCCGATTCATAGAACGGAGGGCATTTTCTACATATCTTGCATCCTGCTTCTCCAAAGATCATTTTATACTTACATACACCAGCATACAATCATGGTTGGTGAGTAATTCATGATGGGAAAACAAACCACCAACTAGAGCCATACCATCCCAACGATCATAATTTTGCAGAGCCCGAATGAGCACATTATTCTACAAATAATAATTTATTTTATATACTACATTTTCTAACATTTTATATGAATATTTGTATAAGATAAGGAATGTGATTAAATTTAAATTTAAATATAAATTATATTTATTAACAATTTTAGTTTAGTGGATTATATTTATTATGAACAATTCCTCCGAGAAAGTGGACACGAATAAGGTCAAGTGGCTTCCTCCAGATCGTGGTGTTATCAAAATTAATTTTGATGGGGCTTCTCGGGGGAATCCAGGTAAGTCAGGAATTGGGGTGTGTTTGAGAAATGAATCTAGGCATCCAATTGCCATGAAATCTTTTGATATTATGCCTAGGACAAACAACATTGTTAAAGCATCAACTTTACTTCAAGGGTTAGTTCTTGCCAAATCATTAGGAATTGAATGCATCCATGTGGAAGGTGACTCACTTATAGTGATCCAAGCATGCATTAATAGAAAGTTATCTAATAGGAGTTTCGAATATATTTTTAATCAGATCTGGCGACTTCTAGATGAATTTAAAAGTTGTGTCATTTTCCATACCTATTGGGAAGGCAATCATGTGGCTGATTACCTCTTGAATATGTGATGTGATTCAATAAACATTGATCTACTCATAGTGGTAGATTGCAATAGTATTAATGGGGAATTAAATGACATAACTAGAAGAGAACATTACTCTCCTTAAGTGTGATTGTGACTCAAAAAATTCATTGTCATGCATGTTTCACACATTTATGGGTACATTCATGGCAAGGGATGAGGTGGGCATCATCACATGCTAGCTTCTGTGAGGAGTCTTTTCAAGTTATGCTTCGCAGCTCCATGGTGTTTGTTCAGATTGGAGTGTACGAGAGGGTGGAATGATTGGTATTCACTCAAAAAATATGTTGCACAAGGTAAAAGCATTGTTGTTCCTATCAAAGTCACAATTTCAGCAATGGTTGACATGGTGTTCGCAAGAAGGAATCAAATTGTCTCTCACATTATGTAATTACTGTAATGGGGCTAAGATGCGAGGTTTTCTTTCTAGTTCTTTCCCCATGGAACCTTTGAACTAGGTTTTATTTTTATATATATTTATAGTAGCCTCGTCTACTTTCTCCTTAAAAAAAACAATTTTAGTTTAGTAATCAGAATCATGTATTTTTTAGAGAAAATAGATTAAACATATAATTTTATTGTATCTAATCATTTGAATCACTGGAATTGCATTCCTTATGAGTTTGATTAATATCTTTATCTATAGTTTTTATTATATTATTCGAATACTAAATATAAAACAACAAATAATTTTATAAATATGTAAAAATTATTAATATTTTTACTTAAACAAAATCTTATTAAATACTAAAATCAATATTAATTCTAGCTATATTTTTAATAAATTGTCATTTTAAATATATTTTAAATGATAAATTATTAATTAAAATTATTGATATTTCAATCCTAAAATCAATATTTATTCTAACTACATTGTAGTAAATTATTATTATTTTTAATATATTTTAAATGATAAATTATTAAATAAAGTTATTGACGTTAATATTAGCATTTTCGTTAAAGTTAACACCAAAAACAAATAGAATCACTAAAATAAACTTTGTTGTTTCAAATACTGCATCTCGGTGAATACTTATTATTTTCCTAATTAGGTCTTCTTTAGTGAGAATCTATGGACATGTATTCACAAGAAAAAATTTAGTTTCCAATTTTAACAACAAAGATTCCAAAAGTAGTTTTTATAGGTAAATTTTGTATTTTGTGCGAGTGGGAGAATTTAGAGCAAAAGGGAATAATATGTGTTAATAGTCATATGTCAAGTTCACAAACAATAGAAAACATGTACTAAAATACGATCCTGAAAATGCCGACACATATTTTCTCAAATTCTATTTCAATCAAATGAAGCATGTTTAATATGGATTCTACATATTTTTACTAGAACAGTCATCACATTCTCACAAAGTTGTCAAGCAACCTCAAACCCTATGTCTTTATTTGCCTCATCACGAGCACCATAGTCTTCTTCGTCCACCATTTCTCTGCACTATAAATTATGCATCTCTTCTCATTACAATTGACACTAACAAACCATACAAATTGTAGCAAAATTATACCTTAAAAAACCCTAAAATCATACCTTAAAATTAAAACCTTAAAAATCATACCTTAAAATTAAGACCCTAAAAATCATACCTTGACATAATTTTTCCCCAACCTCTGCAAATCATTATATGTGCATCTAAGACAATAATTTGGAATTCTGAGTTGGTAAGAAAAGCAATGAAACTTGTTCTGATCAGCCAAAATATGCCAGTCGTGGCTTTGGAATGTTTCATTTAATAATCGAGCAAATAGACAAATAATAAGTTCCTTTAGGGTTTAGTTGATTGTTAGAATATATTAAAGGCTCCATCTCTGCAACTAGCATATGCGTTAAATATATTTTGTGAGTGGACACCAGAGAGGAGGATCTCATTCACATATATATTGGGTTCAGAAACAAAAGAAAAAATATAATGACATACAATGCCAGATATCTGCCCACATCATAAATTTCAGCACAACGCATGTAATTAATGGATGAGAGACTTTAGCTTTCCTGGCACCAGTCATTAATTTTGCAACATAAGACTGTCGGATAGTCTTAAAAAGCTGACGGGCATCTCCCCAAGAGAAAGCCTATCGGCTTAATAAAGCATTAGTTATTGCCCCACACATAATCTTAACTTTTTTGTGAAATTATCCATACCTTCTCCTCTTCCACTCTAGTTCATGATCCACATCTTTAATTTCTCTTCTCAAATTGTGCTCCCCTTGCAAAAAGTGATCATACACATTCATAAATATATGTGAAATATGACTTGTTAATGTTACTTTTTACAAATTCTACATTTATAAAACTCAAAGATATCTCTATTAGAAAACCAAATGGAAGACAATGACCACATTTTAAAAATGTGTTACCTTAATTTTCTATCTAGATGGATAATATGTGTTAAATCAATGACATGTTCAAGTATGTATGTAGTTTGTTTGAATTTGTGATTAGTACAATTTTTATCTCATTTATATTTATAGTTAAATACATATTATGTGTATGTGCATAATGTTATTGATTATGTATTCAAAAGTGAGAAGTTAATTTGATGTAGCATACATGTCAATATGTATGTTACATGATACTTATTATAATATCTATAATTTTTAGGGGAATTATGACAACCATTTACATTCTATCATGTTGATTAAAGTAGGACAATGCAAACTTCCTCACTCCTTTCAAGTCTACTTGCATACTTTCCCTCACCTTCTCATACATGAGTTCGTGAAGGACATAATAGAAAATAAGGAGGTTAATGAATTAACCTTGGACTTAAGTAAACATTAAGCCAATTTGACGCATTTTTACCACAAAGGTACCTAACATTTGACATATTTTCCATAACCCATTCATTGTGACATTTTTTCGATCAATTACAATAATGACTATTTTATTGAGCCATCAATTTTAAGTAGGTATCCGAAAAGCTAATTTATTTATTATACTCTCTATTTTGATATATTTTCCACAAATAGTTAGTCAAGTGTATAATAGAAAATAATGGGGTTATCGAATTAAGCTTGGAGATACGTAAATGTTAAGACAATTTTACATGTTTTTACCATTAGGGTACAATTTGAGGTGTTTTTACCATTATGGTAAAATGTGACATATTTTCTATCAATCACACCATTCAAGTAGCAGTCCAAAAAGCTATGAGGTTTTGACTCATTTTCCACAAATAATTACTCGTGTACAATATAAAATAAGGATATGAATGAATTAATCTTGGACTTAAGTAAACATTAAGCCAATTCAATATGTTTTTACCATGATAGTAATTGTTGACTATTTTATTGAGCCATTATTTTTAAGTAGGTGTCAAAAAAGCTAATGTATTTCTTGTGCTCTTTGTTTTGATAGAGTTTCCTCAAATAGTTAGTCAAGTGTATAATAGAAAATAATGAGGTTATTGAATTAAGTTTGGAGTTAAGTAAACATTAAGCTAATTCGACGTATTTTTACCATTATGGTAAAATTAAACGTGTTTTATGCCAATTGTACCATTTAAGTAGGTTTTCAAAAAGATGATTTATTTCCTATGAGGTTTTGATAGATTTTCCACAAATAGTTACTCAAGTGTATAATAGAAAATAAGGAGGTTATTCAAATTGGTTTTAAATAGGTCAATTGCAATCATTGGGTTATGTTTTTGGTTGCAAAACTAGGTTATCTTCTTTCTTTCAGTTTGTGCATCCTAAAGCTCACTACTTCCTCCTATCTTGCCTTCGATCTTGTATTATCCAATTACATTTACCTAATCAACCCTCAATTATATTGAAGGATCATTGTACTCACTCAATGCTCAAATCCACTTGAGCCTAGTGGGTCATCTTCCTTCTGAATGTGCTATAGGAAATAGGATCATCACCTTTGATCCCCCATTTCTTATGGTACAATGTTAATATTTATTAGTTTCTTAAAATTTACATTTTCTATTAATATTATTATAGATTAAGTTTATATTTTTATAAATATGATTCTTGAAAATGAACAAAAAATATCTCATTTATTAACATGAGGAAACAATATAGGAGGCTTAAGTTGAACTAGGATAGAAGATGACTACACAAATCATTTAAGAAAAATTAATACCATCACAATTAGATATCTTGATACAACATTTGTATAAATAAAAAGGTATTAAATTCAAAAGAATAAACTAACAATATCTTCCATGTTATGCAATTGATTACCAATCCACAAGATTCTTATCTTTAACTAATTAAGAATACCCCAAATTTTCTATGACATTTAAAAAAATTAAAAATACACTAGATATACAAAGAAAAGGGATATATTCATACATTTTTAGAACATATCAATCATTTTTAAGCATGCTTGAGATTTGTAATTTTTTTAAAAAACATATTAGAGATTTACATCTTATAATTATTGTTTGGAAAGTATTGATGAAAAGAATTAATTATGATATTCATCTTTTTGTAACAAATAATGTGTATAATTTTATTTTTTTTGGCAAAAATTTATATTTATATTAATAATAACTAGTTCAAAGGGCTCCCGGAGAAAGAACCAGAAAATAAAACTCCATTTGTTACCCATATATTTACAAAGTGAGCTTGAGACAAATAAATAATGTGTATAATTATAATAGTAAAAAATTGTGTACATTAAACTAGTCAATTGTATTTAGCATTCTAATTATAACATGAAGTACTAACATTAATTGCTAAAGTCTTAAAAATATGATACAACTAAAAAATTAAGAATACAATAAACCATAATATTTGATTCTATGTACAAATGCAACAATTGATATAAGAAATGTAGAAAGTATTAACATACATGAAATAAAATCATATCACCAAATAATATATGTTTTATATAAAATGTTTAAGTTAAAACAATTATTATAATTTTTTTAATTTATATAATATATCACAAATATGAAATTATAATTTTATTTCATTTCAAAATACTTTTTCAATTATTTTCAATAACTAAAGTTAATATTTATTAATGTATATTCAAATGAAAATCAATCTTTCATCATTTTAATATTATTTATATATTTGATATGAATATTCTATAATCCATAAAATAATTTATGATTGAATTTTAAATTTTATTTTATTTTTTTGGTGAAATTTTTATATTTGTATTAATAAAACTAGTTCAAAAAAGGGCTCCCGAAGAAAAGAACCAGCAAAGAAAAATTTCGTTCGTTACCCATAATATAAAAGGCAAGCAAATCTGCAAGTTTTCCAATTTGTGGTCCTAACTACAAAGCCCAACTAGAGCCCCAATACAATTAGATAGAAATAGCCAAAATTCCCATACCCCCATAAGATTTAAGGGATGGATGTATGTAATAATCCAAAACCCCCCAACTTAGACAAAAATAGCCACAATATACTTAGGCAAAGATAAGCACCAACCCCAATCCCTTACAAAATAACAATGGGGGATATATACACATATTTAAACCCCTGCCTATATACAATATACAAAATTAAATTTTAATTGTGTATATTTTTCAATATTTTTTTAATCAAAATGATTTTTTAGGATAGAAACTATTATTTATTTTAGAAACAAAAAATAAAGATTACAAAAATCATATTATTTTTTTCTAAGATGGAAAAAATGAATATTGTATTAATTTTTTCTAAGATAAAAATAAATAATATAAATTACAATAAAACACCTAGATAACTAAATAAAAATAGTATTATTATTTTCCAAGGCCTTGACTGATAGAGATATTAACAATTTTACTATCATTACCTATATTGTTTCTCCACTTCAATGAAAAATTCCTTGTTTCTTCTCAAAGGAGTTGAGGTTTTGTGTGAATGGCTATAAATTTGAGGAATGGATGAGAAATAAACATGCAAAATTATTGAGACAATGTAAAAAAATTTGTTAAAATGTATTTTTTTATTCATTTCATTGCATCTCTATATTATTGATTGCATTGTTCTTTGTATCTCTTTCTTTGTAATGGATGGGATAAATCCAATCAACATCTTTTAATGAATCCCCTTCAATCTCTGATATATGGATGTCCTTGAATAATAGGAAGAACCTTTGGTAGTTTAGAACTGAAACATCAAAATAATATTATTTTTGTTAAGTTATTGTTTCAGTTGTTTGATTTGTAATTGTTAATATTTATTTCCATCTTAGTTTCTTATTATCTTAGTAAAAAAAAAAAATTATTCCTTTATGCTTTTAATTATTTGATTCTAATCTTTATTTGTTTTTATCTTGATAAAAAACTAATATTGTTTGTCTTTTGTTATCGCTTTGTTTTTTAGTTTAGTTATAGTGTCATCTTTGAAATTTGTTTCTGGACCCACAATAGTGGGTTACACTTTTTTCCTGAAATGTACATTCTAAGAAAAATATTCTCTTTCAAATGCATATTTCCGCTAAACCACTACAAATTGGAAGATGAAGAAAATTAAAGTCCTTTATAATTTTGTGTCTAGATTCTAAATATATTTTTTTAAAAAAAATTGGATTTGATTTTAATCCATTTTTCTATCTCCCACAAAAACTAGTACGTTGTTGAAAACAACATTTTTAAAGAGTAACACTCACTTCATAATGCAGAATTTTTTTCTAAAATAGATATCAATGTGATTCTTTTGAATTCAGTTTTGTAACATCCATATCTAATGTATGGAATTGGTTTCATGACTTTATCATTAGTATTTTATATTTTATTAATATTTGAAGTTGACTTAACTGTAATTTTGACATATGTTCATTTCATAGCTTGTAATTTGTTGCATATTTTTCCAATTTCAAATTTTTTTTATAGAAAGAAGACTTCAATACCTAGTGCATGGTAATTTTTCAAAACAAAAAATCTCTTGTTTACCATTTTCTATGAACATCGAACATAGAGGTTTATTTTTGGTAAGAAACCTACATTTGATTGATGCCAAAAAACATGTACATAATAAACTCAAAATTTATTAAATTTATAACCATTAGAAAGCATGTTCCGAGTACTTGTGTCATGAAATCTTCATAAATTTCTTGCCATTTGCAAAATAGGCCCAATTAGGAGGTTTCAATAGAAAGTACTTTCAATCGAAACTAATACATTTCGATCGAAAGTACTTGCCAAATTTGGTGTGGTCAAAATCTTAACTCAAGTACTTTCGACCGACAATAATTTTCTACTTTTGATAGAAACCCAGTCGGCCAATTTAATGTTTTTTTAGGCTAGTAACAACTTCATATAAATCAAGATGTTTTTTTCTTATTTTCAAAATTCAAAATTTGAAGAATTTTCATTTTTGAGAAGGAAGACATTTGGAAGTGAATTTTTTTGTATTTTGTCAAATTTTAGAAGAGCATTTTTGCGAAGGAAAGTGATGGGAAATAAAAGGACAAGGGTAAATAAGACTACACAAAAGTTTTCACTGGAAACCAAACAAAGACTATGTGAAGAATCATTGGAAAGATATTAAGGTAGGAAGGAAGGTCTCTCTCTCTCTCTCTCTCTATATATATATATATATGTATATGTATATGTATATGTATATGTATGTATGTATGTATGTATGTATAATGTTACATAATATCTAGTATATATTACATAATATATATAGTACATAATATATATGTGTATATATATGTATATATATACATATACATTCATATATACACATATATACATACATACATATATATATATATATATATATATATATATATATATATTGTTAATATGATTTAGAACAACAAAGAGGGGGGGCGAATCAGTTGTTCTTAGGTCCTGATGTATAAAACAAACTTAACAACTTTTCCTTAAATTAGATCCAATAACCAAAACAAACTCGATCATCACTATTTCAAAAATAGAAACATATAAAAATACAGTCCACTACCCAGCTGTAACTTAACTTGTAAAACACAAAAATGTTCAAACCAAAATATTCACACAAGTATTAACAGCAAGATTTATAGTGGAAACCCAATTTGGGAAAAACCACTTTGTAACATGCTACTACTATTTTCACTCTTCTGAAGTGAGCTCGATTAAAAGCCAACCCTGTCAAAGGTTACAATACACACTGTCAGATGTGACCCGGTTAAAAGATTTCAATCACCCTGTTAAAAGTGAGCCTTGTCATAGGACTTACATACACTCCATTAGAATGCAACCTTGTTCAAAGGATTTCACATATGACTATAAGGTCAACCTCTATTAAAAGGATTTTGACAGTTACAATGGTTAGAAAGTAGCAGCAATATTTATCTAAAAATATACAACTCACTTTGCAAATATCAGATTCGATTACGTACACTAATGCTGCTTTATTAACTTTGAAACTTCACCATCTCCATCTCTGATCTGCTCGAAACTTTTCTTCAAGCAACCATCACAATTCTCCTTCAACCTTTTGTGCTTATACAGTCAATAAAACTTTACTAATCTTCCAGCATTCTCTTTTTAACCCCATGCACTTGCATATCCAAATGCTCAGGTTCCCTTTAATACTTTGATGCAGGAGCATCCTGGGTGTAAGAGCAATCTTGCATCACCCAAAAATATTTTTGTTTTTATATTCAATAAGGGCTATTTTGTGCAGAGCTGCTATTTATGGAAAGTTACTATTTTTGGTAATTTTTGTATGTGCTCAGAATGATCTGATTTCTTTCTTGGAGGTTCATGTTGGTCATATAAGTCTGCCAGTAAAGTTTCATTGCCAGATCAAGTGTATATTGGAAGATATTGAAGATTTTTGGTATTGGCAGCAGGGTACAAAAACTTTGAACTCAGTTTTGAAGGCTTTAGAGGCCCCAGATGAGGTCAAAAATTTGGGTGATAGGTGCTTGCGCCAGTCAAGCCTGTAGAGCGCTTCGTGGCATTTCCGAAATGGGGTTATAATAGCTGATCGGGTCAACTGGTGATGACTTATGGTCTTCGGAAGTTGGGCCACCTGAAATAGCGAAAAATAATTTTCTTCAAAATTTCTGTTCGGGTTTCAAAGGTTATCTTGAGCCGACTATGATGTAATAAAATGTAAAATAAAAATATTCTAAGTTTGGTCGGCCTTATTGGCTAAAATTCTGGAACCTTCCCAGGCGGTGGAAAGTTGCCTATATAAGGAAGGCTGTATTATTGTCTTAGGCAGTTCAGAATAGTTCTGGGTAGTAGATCTGGGTAATAGTTCGAGGCTTTGTCCTACAAAATATTGTAAGGGAATGCCCATGTGGTTTTGCATATTGTAATTCTGAAAGTTGGTAATTCCACATTTGTGGAGATAATAAGAAGCCAATTTTCTGTTCTTGCATATTGTTATTGTTTCTCTATTTCTGTTGTGTTTGTGGTATTAAGGGGAGCACCCTTCATCAAGTGGTATCAGAGTGGATTTTCTTTAGTGTGTAAAAAGATCACCGACTGTGAGGCAGTTTGCACCAGGACCGTGGTTAGGGTTTCAGCGCGCATCGCGAAAATGCCTCCACGAAGAGAACGTGGCGGAAGAGCTGGTGCTGTGACACTTGAGGTTAGAGAGCTACAGAGACAAGTGTGAGCATTGCAAGAAGAGATTCGCAGAGGAATGAATCTTAATGTCAGAGACGAAAGAGAGGATGAAGCTGAAGAAGAATATCAAGAAGGAGAAGTTGAAATTGTGAACCAGGAGGAACAAAGATTTTTTCGGGCAATTTCCAAGATTGGGAAAAGACCTAAGATTGAGGTTCCTACATTTTCTGGAAATCTTAATCCAGAGGAATTGATCGACTAGATCAATGAATGTGAAGAATATTTTGAGTATGAAGATGTTGAGGATCCTGATAGGGTCAAATTTGCGAAGGCCAGACTAAAAGGTCATGCGAAGATATGGTGCCAAGAGATTCAGTTGGAGCGAAATAGAAGGGGAAAGGAGAAAATCATGAGATGAGATTGGATGGTGGATAAATTGAAGTCACAGTTCATTCCTGTTGATTATGAGCTTGACCTACTGAAGAAAATGAAAAGTTTGAAGCAAGCAGGAAGATCTGTTCAGGAGTATACAGATGAGTTCTATCGACTTCTCATCAGAACAGGCCATGCAGAAGCTGATAAAGAGAAAGTTGTCCGATACCTTAATGGGTTAAGGCCAAGCATTCAGGAGGAGCTGAATCTGGTATGAATGAACAGTATTGAAGAGGCATACTAGTTTGCCCTAAAAGTAGAGGAAAAGCTGAACAAGAAGTTTGAGAGCAGACAAAATAGAAGAGGTCGCGGTGGATGATCTGGTCGACGGTCATATGGTGGCCGAAATGAAGATTCGAAAAAGAAGGATGAGGCCAGTAGCAGTCAGAATCAGTGAGGAAATAATTCCAATCACTTCTAGGATCAAAATAATAGAGATCAGAGAGGAAGAGGAAGAGGACAAGGATCTGGAAGAGGTGGCTTCCGTGGAACATGTTTTCACTGTGGAGAAGAAGGTCATAGGGCATTTGAATGTCCTCAGCGCCAAGGTAGAATAGACAGGAGAAATAAAGGCCAGGCCAGAGTTGCACATATAGATGAAGATGTCAGATCATCAAATTCTGAAGATGCTGAAAGAGGAGAAACGTTGATTAACAGAAGAGTCATGTTGAGTGGTGAGAATGAACCTGAGCAAAGGAGGAGCCTGTTTCACACTAGATGCAAGTGTGAGGGTAAATACTGTGATGTGATTATCGATAGTGGAAGCACTGACAATTTGGTGTCAGAAGAGATGGTGACAAAGTTGAAGCTCAAGAGACAGAAATACCCACATCCATATCGGATTTCCTAGGTGCAGGATGACCACAAGGTCATGGTCAGTGAACAGTGCCTGGTAAAGTTCAAGATCGGCGGGTACCAAGATAAGGTACTATGTGATATCATCTCTATGGATGCATGTCATATGTTGTTGGGTAGACTGTGGCAGTTTGATAGATGTGTTGTACATGATGGTCATGCAAATACCTATTCCCTGAAGAAGGATGGAGTGCGACATAAGCTAAAACCATTGAAGGAGACTGAAGAAAAGGTATGTGGTAATGCAAGGATAACTTTTGTTGATTGAAGAAATTTCCTAGATGGTATGAGGCATGAGCATGTATGTTTTTCTTTAATTCCAAAAGCTGGTAAAGAGGAAGTAGAAGATGTTCCTGTAGAAGTTGTAGATTTGTTGAATGAGTTTTAGGATATTGTATCCGATAACGTGCCTGATGAATTACCACCAGTCAGGAAGATCAGTCATGAGATGGACTTGATCCCAGGAGTGAGTTTACCGAATAAGGCAGCACACAGAATGACACCTACAAAAAGTGAGGAGTTGAACAGACAAGTACATGAGTTGTTACAGAAAGGATTGATTCGAGAGAGTCTGAGTTCCTATGCTGTACCAGCGGTATTAGCACCAAAGAAGAATGGAGAGTGGAGGATGTGTATAGATTCCAGAGCAATAAATAAGATCACAATCAAGTACAGGTTTCCATTGCCACGAAACGATGATCTATGGACTGTTTGAGTGGAGCTGTGTATTTCTCAAATATAGATCTGAAGAGTGGATATCATCAGATTCGGATCAAAGAAGGAGATGAATGGAAGACTGCCTTCAAGACAAAGGAAGGACTGTATGAGTGGTTAGTCATGCCTTTTGGGCTAACCAATGCACCGAGCACTTTCATGTGGCTCATGAATGAGGTTCTGAAAGAATTTTTGGTAAGTTTGTCATTGTTTACCTAGATGATATTTTGATCTTTAGTAAGACATTGGATGAGCATATGATACATATTCGTATGGTATTTGAGAAGTTGAGAGAAGAGAAATTGTTGATTAATTTGAAAAAGTGCAGTTTTGTGAAGAAAGAGTTAGTGTATTTGGGATTTGTAGTTTCAACAGAAGGTCTAAAAATAGACCCAGAGAAGGTACAAGCTATCCTTGAATGGCCTACTCCAAGGAGTGCTACTGAGGTAAGATCTTTTCATGGTCTAGCTAGATTTTACAGAAAGTTTATCAAAAATTTTAGCAATATTTGTGGACCCTTGACTGAAACAATGAGAGGGGATAGAAAAGAGTTTAAGTGGACTAAAGGAGCAGAAAAGAGTTTTCAATTATTGAAACAAAAAGTAACAGAACAACATGTTTTAGCACTTCCATATTTTAATAAGGTGTTTCAAATAGATTGTGATGCTAGTGGTACTGTAATAGGAGCTGTTATGAGCCAAGAAGGTAAACCTGTTTGCTTATTTCAGTCAGAATTCAAATGATGCCAAGAGGAAATATTTTGTTTATGATCAAGAATTTTATGCTATAGTTCAGGCATTAAAGAAGTGGAGACATTATCTGCTTCCTAAGGAGTTTGTTTTGTATACTGATCATCAAGCTTTGCAATATTTGAATAGTCAAGGAAAATTGAATCAAACGCATTTGAAATAGGTTGAGTTTTTGCAGAGTTATACATTTGTTTTGAAACACAGGAGTGGAAAGTCTAATAGGGTTGCAGATGCTCTTAGTAGAAGGCAACTATTACTGACAGAAATGCAGACTGAAGTGGTTGGGTTCAATGAACTCAAGAATTTGTATCCAGAGGATTTTAATTTTGGTGAAGCTTGGAAAGCTTGTACAGAACCTATTACTCTAGACAGGACAAAATGGTTGGATTTCATTATTCAGGATGATATGCTATTTAGAGGGAGTCAGTTGTGCATTCCATGAAGTTCTATGAGGGAGAATCTCATCAAGGAGAAACATAGTGGAGGATTGGTTGGACATTTTGGTCATGATAAAACCCTTACTTTGGTTGGTGAGAATTATTATTGGCCACAATTGCAGCAAGATGTGAAGAAGTTTGTATAGAGTTGCAGAGTATGTCAGATGGCGAAAGGAGTGAAGCAAAATACAGGGTTGTATCAGCCATTACCTATACCGGAGAAGCCTTAGGAGGATATCAGTATGGACTTTGTTCTTGGTTTATCGAGGACTCAGCAGGGACATGATTCAATTTTTGTGGTGGTTGACAGATTTTCAAGGATGGCACATTTCATTCCCTGCAAGAAGACTAATGATGCTGTTCATGTAGCAGAATTGTTTTTCAGAGAAGTGGTGCGACTACATGGTTTGCCAAAGACCATAGTTTCAGATCGAGATACTAAGTTTGTTAGATATTTCTGGCGTACACTGTGGAAGAAGTTGAAGATAGATTTGAAGTTCAGTTCATCACATCATCCACAGACTAATGGACAGACAGAGGTGGTGAATAGAAGTTTAAAAAATTTGCCGAGATGTTTAGTTGGAGATAAGCCAACAGGATGGGATTTGATTTTACCACAGGCAGAATTTGCATACAATAATTCTGTCAACAGGAGCACTGGTAAATCATCATTCCAGATTGTATATGGAAGTAGTCCAAGAAATGCATCTGAATTGAGGAAGATAGATAAAGGAGAAATAAGTAGTGCTGAAGCTGAGAATTTTGTAGAACACTTGAAGAACATCCATGGGGAGGTGAGGAAGCATATTACCAAGATGAATGCACAGTATAAAGCTAAGGCCGATGAGAAAAGGAGGTATAAGGAATTTTAGGTTGGTGATGAAGTCATGGTTCATTTGCGGAAGGAGCGGTTTCCAGTTGGTACATATAATAAGCTGAAAATGAAGAAGTTTGGACCATGTAAGATACTGAAGAAACATGATTCAGGAAATGCATATGAGGTAGAATTTCCTACTAAGCTAAATATTTCACCAGTGTTTAACATTTCAGATCTGACAGAGTATCATGAAGGAGGTGTTGAAGATGAGATCACAGCAGTACAGTGGAGTATTCCAGCAACTAGTTCAGACACTAAGGAGATCGAGGATATACTGGACAGTCGTGTTGGCAGAAGCACAAGGAACAGGACATATGAAGAATATCTGGTCAAGTGGAAAGGATGACCTGTTGAAGATTCATCATGGCTAACAAGGGTGGAGGTTAACCGTCTTGGTTTTCCTCTGCACACCTGAGTTGTGATAGGGTCACTTCTCAAATTGCCCTGAGTGTCTAATGCAGGAGCATCCTGGGTGTAAGAAAAATCTTGCATCACCCAAAAATATTTCTATTTTTATATTCAATAAGGGCTATTTTGTGCAAAGCTACTATTTATGGAAATTTACTATTTTTGGTAATTTTTGTATGTGTTCAGAATGATCTGATTTCTTTCTTGGAGGTTCATGTTGGTCATATAAGTCTGCTAGTAAAGTTTCATTGCCAGATCAAGTGTATATTGGAAGATATTGAAGATTTTCAGTAATGGCAATAGGGTACAGAAACTTTGAACTCAGTTTTGAAGGCTTTAGAGGCCCCAGATGAGGTCAAAAATTTGGGTGATGAGTGTTTGCACTGGTCAAGCCTGTAGAGCGCTTCGTGGCATTTCTGAAATGGGGTTATAATAGCCGATCGAGTCAACTAGTGATGACTTATGGTCTTCGAAAGTTGGGCCACCTGAAATGGCGAAAAATATTTTTTTTCAAAATTTCTATTCGGGTTTCAAAGGTTATCTTGAGCCGACTATGATGTAATAAAATATAAAATAAAATAATTCTATGTTTCGTCGGCCTTATTGGCTAAAATTTTGGAACCTTCCCATGCGGTGGAAAGTTGCCTATATAAGGAAGGTTGTATTATTGTCTTAGGCAGTTCAGAATAGTTCTGGGTAGTAGATCTGGGTAATAGTTCGAGGCTTTGTCCTACAGAATATTGTAAGAGAATGCCCATGTGGTTTTGCATATTGTAATTTTGAAAGTTGGGAATTCCACATTTGTGGAGATAATAAGAAGCCAATTTTCTATTTTTGCATATTGTTGTTGTTTCTCTATTTCTGTTATGTGTTTGTGATATTAAGGGGAGCACCCTTCATCAAGTGGTATCAGAGCCGGTTTTCTTGAGTGTGTAAACAGATCGCTGACTGTGAGGCAGTTTGCACCAGGACCATGGTTAGGGTTTCAGCGCACATCGTGAAAATACCTCCACGAAGAGAACGTGGCGGAAGAGCTGGTGCTGTGACACCTGAGGTTAGAGAGCTATAGAGATAAGTGCGAGCATTGCAAGAAGAGATTCATAGAGGAATGAATCTTAATGTCAGAGACGAAAGCGAGGATGAAGCTGAAGAAGAATATCAAGAAGGAGAAGTTGAAATTGTGAACCAGGAGGAAGAAAGATTTTTTCGGGCGATTTCCAAGATTGGGAAAAGACCTAAGATTGAGGTTCCTACATTTTCTGGAAATCTTAAACTAGAGAAATTGATCGACTAGATCAATGAATGTGAAGAATATTTTGAGTATGAAGATGTTGAGGATCCTGATAGGGTCAAATTTACGAAGACCAGACTGAAAGGTCATGTGAAGATATGGTGGCAAGAGATTCAGTTGGAGCGAAATAGAAGGGGATAGGAGAAAATCATGAGATGGGATCAGATGGTGGATAAATTGAAGCGACAGTTCATTCCTGTTGATTATGAGCTTGACCTATTGAAGAAAATGCAAAGTTTGAAGCAAGCAGGAAGATCTGTTCAAGAGTATATAGAGGAGTTCTATCGACTTCTCATCAGAACAGGCCATGTAGAAGCTGATAAAGAGAAAGTTGCCGGATACCTTAATGAGTTAAGGCCAAACATTCAGGAGGAGCTGAATCTGGTTCGAATGAACAGTATTGAAGAGGCATACCAGTTTGCCCTAAAAGTAGAGGAAAAGTTGAAAAAGAAGTTTGAGAGCAGACAAAACGGAAGAGGTCGCGGTGGATGATCTGGTGGATGGTCATATGGTGGCCGAAATGAAGATCCGAAAAAGAAGGATGAGGCCAGTAGCAGTCAGAATCAACGATAAAATAATTTCAATCGCGTTTAGGATCAGACTAATAGAGATCAGAGAGGAAGAGGAAGAGGACAAGGATCTGGAAGAGGTGGCTTCCGTGGAACATGTTTTCACTGTGGAGAAGAAGGTCATAGGGCATTTGAATGTCCTCAGTGCCAAGGTAGAACAGACAGGGGAAATAAACGCTAGGCCAGAGTTGCACATATAGATGAAGATGCCAGCTCATCAAATTCTGAAGATGCTGAAAGAGGAGAAATGTTGATTAACAGAATAGTCTTGTTGAGTGGTGAGAATGAACCTGAGCAAAGGAGGAGCCTATTTCGCACTAGATGCAAGTGTGAGGGTAAATGTTGTGATGTGATTATCGATAGTGAAAGCACTGACAATTTGATGTCAGAAGAGATGGTGACAAAGTTGAAGCTCAAGAGACAAAAACACCCACATCCATATCGGATTGCCTGGGTGCAGGATGACCACAAGGTCATGGTCAGTGAACAGTGCCTGGTAAAGTTTAAGATCGGCGGGTACCAAGATGAGGTACTATGTGATATCATCTCTATGGATGCATGTCATATGTTGCTGGGTAGACCATGGCAGTTTGACAGATGTGCTGTACATGATGGTCATGCGAATACCTATTCCCTGACAAATGATGGAGTGCGACATAAGCTAAAACCATTGAAGGAGACTTAAAAAAAAAGTATGTGGTAATGCAATGATAAGTTTTGTTGATGGAAGAAATTTTCTAGATGGTATGAGGCATGAGCATGTATGTTTTGCTTTAATTTCAAAAGCTAGTAAAGAGGAAGTAGAAGATGTTCCTGTAGAAGTTGTAGATTTGTTGAATGAGTTTCAGGATTTTTTATCCGATAACGTGCCTGATGAATTACCACCAGTCAGGAAGATTAGTCATTAGATGGACTTGATCCCAGGAGTGAGTTTTCTGAATAAGGCAGCACATAGAATGACACCTGCAGAAAGTGAGGAGTTGAACAGACAAGTACATGGGTTGTTACAGAAATGATTGATTCAAGTGAGTCTGAGTCCCTATGCTGTACTAGTGGTATTAGCACCAAAGAAGAATTGAGAGTGGAGGATGTGTACAGATTCTAGAGCAATAAACAAGATCACAATCAAGTACAGGTTTCCATTGCCACGAATGGATGATATTATGGACTGTTTGAGTGGAGCTATGTATTTCTCAAAGATAGATCTGAAGAGTGGATATCATCAGATTCAGATCAGAGAAGGAGATGAATGGAATACTACTTTTAAGACAAAGGAAGGACTGTATGAGTGGTTAGTCATGCCTTTTGGGATAAACCAATGCACCGAGCACTTTCATGCGGCTCATGAACGAGGTTCTGAAAGAATTTTTGGGTAAGTTTGTCATTGTTTACCTAGATGATATTTTGATCTTTAGTAAGACATTGGATGAGCATATGATGCATATTCGTATGGTATTTGAGAAGTTGAGAGAAGAGAAATTGTTGATTAATTTGAATAAGTGCAGTTTTGTGAAGAAAGAGTTAGTGTATTTGAGATTTATAGTTTCAGCAGAAGGTCTAAAAATGGACCCAGAGAATGTACACGCTATCCTTGAATGGCCTACTCCAAGGAGTGCTACTGAGGTAAGATCTTTTCATGGTCTAGCTAGCTTTTACAAAAAGTTTATCAGAAATTTTAGCAGTATTTGTGGACCCTTGACTGAAACAATGAGAGGGGATAGAAAAGAGTTTAAGTGGACTAAAGGAGCATAAAAGAGTTTTCAATTATTGAAACAAAAAGTTACAGAACAACCTGTTTTAGCACTTCCAAATTTTAATAAGGTGTTTCAACTAGATTGTGATGCTAGTGGTACTGCAATAGGAGCTGTTATGAGCCAAGAAGGTAAATCTGTTGCTTATTTCAGTTAGAAGTTAAATGATGCCAAGAGGAAATATTCTGTTTATGATCAGAAATTTTATGCTATAGTTCAGGCATTAAAGAAGTGGAGACATTATCTACTTCATAAAGAGTTTGTTTTCTATACTGATCATCAAGCTTTGCAATATTTGAATAGTCAAGGAAAATTGAAACAAAGGCATTTGAAATGTGTTGAGTTTTTGCAGAGTTATACATTTGTTTTGAAACACAGGAGTGGAAAGTCTAATAGGGTTGCAGATGCTCTTAGCATAAGGCAACTATTGCTGACAGAAATGCAGATTGAAGTGGTTGGGTTCAAAGAACTCAAGAATTTATATCGAGAGGATCCTGATTTTGGTGAAGTTTGGAAAGCTTGTACAGAACCTGTTACTCTAGACAAGATGAAATGGTTGGATTTCATCATCCAGGATGATATGCTATTCAGAGGGAGTCAGTTGTGCATTCCACGAAGTTCTATGAGGGAGAATCTCGTCAAGGAGAACCATAGTGGAGGATTGGCTGGACATTTTAGTCGTGATAAAACCCTTGCTTTGGTTGGTGAGAATTATTATTGGCCACAATTACAGCAAGATGTGAAAAAGTTTGTACAGAGTTGTAGAGTATGTCAGATGGCGAAAGGAGTGAAGCAGAATACAGGGTTGTATCAGCCATTACCTATACCGGAGAAGCCTTGGGATGATATCAGTATGGACTTTATTCTTGGTTTACCGAGGACTCAGTGGGGACATGATTCAATTTTTGTGGTGGTTGACAGATTTTCAAAGATGGCACATTTCATTCCCTGCAAGAAGACTAATGATGTTGTTCATGTAGCAGGATTATTTTTTAGAGAAGTGGTGCGACTACATGATTTGCCAAAGACCATAGTTTCAGATCGAAATACTAAGTTTGTTGGATATTTCTAGCGTACACTATGGAAGAAGTTGAAGACAGATTTGAAGTTCAGTTCATCACATCATCCATAGACTGATGGACAGACAGAGGTGGTGAATAGAAGTTTGGAAAATTTGCTGAGATGTTTGGTTGGAGATAAGCCAACAGGATGGGATTTGATTTTACCACAGGTGAAATTTGCATACAATAATTCTGTCAACAGGAGCACTGGTAAATCATCATTCCAGATTGTATATGGAAGTAGTCCAAGAAATGCATCTGAATTGAGGAAGATAGATAAAGGAGAAATAAGTAGTGCTGAAGCTGAAGATTTTGTAGAACACTTGAAGAACATCCAGGGGGAGGTGAGGAAGCATATTACCAAAATGAACGGATAGTATAAGGCTAAGGCAGATGAGAAAAGGAAGTATAAGGAATTTCAGGTTGGTGATGAAGTCATGGTTCATTTGCGGAAGGAGAGGTTTACAGTTGGTACATATAACAAGCTAAAAATGAAGAAGTTTAGACCATGTAAGATACTGAAGAAACATGATTCAGGAAATGCATATGAGGTAGAATTGCCTACTGAGCTAAATATTTCACCAGTGTTTAACATTTCAGATCTGACAGAGTATCATGAAGGAGATATTGAAGATGAGATCACAGCAGCACAGTGGAGTATCCCAGCAACTTGTTCAGACACTAAGGAGATCGAGGATATACTAGACAGTTGTGTTGGTAGAAGCATAAGGAACAGGACATATGAAGAATATCTGGTCAAGTGGAAAGGATGACATGTTGAAGATTCATCATGGCTAACAAGGGTGGAGGTTAACCATCTTGGTTTTCCTCTGCACACCTGAGTCGTGACAGGGTCACTTCTCAAATTACCCTGGGTGTCTGATGCAGGAGCATCCTGGGTGTAAGAGCAATCTTGCATCACCCAAAAATATTTCTATTTTTATATTCAATAAGGGTTATTTTGTGCAGAGCTGCTATTTATGGAAAGTTACTATTTTTGATAATTTTTGTATGTGCTCAGAATGATCTGATTTCTTTCTTGGAGGTTCATGTTCATCATATAAGTCTGCCAGTAAAGTTTCATTGCCAGATCAAGTGTATATTGGAAGATATTGAAGATTTTCAATATTGGCAGCAGGGTACAAAAACATTGAACTCAGTTTTGAAAGCTTTAGAGGCCCTGGATGAGGTCAAAAATTTGGGTGATGAGCGCTTGCGGTGATCAAGCCTATAAAGCGCTTCGTGGTGTTTCTGAAATGGGGTTATAATAGCCGATCGGGTCAACTGGTGATGACTTATGGTCTTCAGAAGTTGGGCCACCTGAAATGGCGGAAAATAATTTTCTTCAAAATTTCTGTTCGAGTTTCAAAGGTTATCTTGAGCTGACTATGATGTAATAAAATGTAAAATAAAATAATTCTAAGTTTGGTCGGCCTTATTGGCTAAAATTTTGGAACCTTCCCAAGCGGTGGAAAGTTACCTATATAAGGAAGGCTGTATTATTGTCTTAGGCAGTTCAGAATAGTTCTGGGTAGTAGATCTGGGTAATAGTTCGAGGCTTTCTCATAGAGAATATTGTAAGGGAATGCCTATGTGGTTTTGCATATTGTAATTTTGAAAGTTGGTAATTCCACATTTGTTGAGATAATAGGAAGCCAATTTTCTATTCTTGCATATTGTTGTTGTTTCTTTATTTCTATTATGTGTTTGTGGTATTAAGGGGAGCACCCTTCATCAAGTGGTATCAGAGTGGATTTTCTTCAGTATGTAAATAGATCACTGACTGTGAGGCAGTTTGCACCAGGACCGTGGTTAGGGTTTCAGCACGCATCGCAAAAATGCCTCCACGAATAGAACGTGGTGAAAGAGCTGGTGCTGTGACACCTGAGGTTAGAGAACTGCAGAGACAAGTGCGAGCATTGCAAGAAGAGATTCATAGAGGAATGAATCTTAATGTCAAAGATGAAAGCGAGGATGAAGCTAAAGAAGAATATCAAGAAGGAGAAGTTGAAATTGTGAACTAGGAGGAAGAAAGACTTTTTCGGGCGATTTCCAAGATTGGGAAAAGACCTAAGATTGAGGTTCCTACATTTTCTGGAAATCTTAACCCAAAGGAACTGATCGACTAGATCAATGAATGTGAAGAATAGTTTGAGTATGAAGATGTTGAGGATCCTGATAGGGTCAAATTTGCGAAGGCCAGACTGAAAGGTCATGCGAAGATATGGTGGCAAGAGATTCAGTTGGAGCGAAATAGAAGGGGAAAGGAGAAAATCATGAGATTGGATCAGATGGTGGATAAATTGAAGCGACAGTTCATTCTTGTTGATTATGAGCTTGACCTACTGAAGAAAATGCAAAGTTTGAAGCAAGCAGGAAGATCTTTTCAGGAGTATATAGAGGAATTCTATCGACTTCTCATCAGAACAGGCCATGCAGAAGCTGATAAAGAGAAAGTTGCCCGATACCTTAATGGGTTAAGGCCAAGCATTCAGGAGGAGCTGAATCTGGTTTGAATGAATAGTATTGAAGAGGCATACCAGTTTGCGTTAAAAGTAGAGGAAAAGCTAAACAAGAAGTTTGAGAGCAGACAAAATAGAAGAGGTCGCGGTGGAAGATCTGGTGGACGGTAATATGGTGGCCGAAATGAAGATCCAAAAAAGATGGATGAGGCCAGTAGCAGTCGGAATCAGTGAGGAAATAATTTCAATCGCTTCCAGGATTAGAATAATAGAGATCAGAGAGGAAGAGGAAAAGGACAAGGATCTAGAAGAGGTGGATTCCATGGAACATGTTTTCACTGTGGAGAAGAAGGTCATAGGGCATTTGAATGTCCTCAGCACCAAGGAAGAATAGATAGGAGAAATGAAGGCTAGGCCAGAGTTGTAAATATAGATGAAGATGCTAGATCATCAAATTCTGAAGATGCTGAAAAAGGAGAAACGTTGATTAACAGAAGAGTCATGTTGAGTGGTGAGAATGAACCTGAGCAAAGGAGGAGCCTGTTTCGCACTAGATGCAAGTGTGAGGGTAAATGTTGTGATGTGATTATCGATAGTGGAAGCACTGAAAATTTGGTGTCAGAAGAGATGGTGACAAAGTTGAAGCTCAAGAGACAGAAACACCCACATCCATATCAGATTGCCTGGGTGCAGGATGACCACAAGGTCATGGTCAGTGAACAGTACTTGGTAAAGTTCAAGATCAGTGGGTACCAAGATGAGGTACTATGTGATATTATCTCTATGGATGCATGTCATATGTTGTTGGGTAGACCGTGACAGTTTGATAGATGTGTTGTACATGATGGTCATGCGAATACCTATTCTCTGACGAAGGATGGAGTGCGACATAAGCTAAAACCAATGAAGGAGACTGAAGAAAAGGTATGTGGTAATGGAAGGATAACTTTTGTTAATGGAAGAAATTTCCTAGATGGTATGAGGCATGAGCATGTATGTTTTGCTTTAATTCCAAAAGCTGGTAAAGAGGAAGTAGAAGATGTTCCTGTAGAAGTTGTAGATTTGTTGAATGAGTTTTAGAATATTGTATCCAATAACGTGCCTGATGGATTACCACCAGTCAGGAAGATCAGTCATCAGATGGACTTGATCCCAGAAGTGAGTTTGCCGAATAAGGGAGCATACAGAATGACACCTGCAGAAAGTGAGGAGTTAAACAGACAAGTACATGAGTTGTTACAAAAAGGATTGATTCGAGAGAGTTTGAGTCCCTATGTTGTACCAGCGGTATTAGCACCAAAGAAGAATGGAGAGTGGAGGATGTGTACAGATTCCAAAGCAATAAACAAGATCACAATCAAGTACAGGTTTCCATTGCCACGAATGGATGATATTATGGACTGTTTGAGTGGAGCTGTGTATTTCTCAAAGATAGATCTGAAGAGTGGATATCATCAGATTCAGATCAAAGAAGGAGATGAATGGAAGACTGCCTTCAAGACAAAGGAAGGACTGTATGAGTGGTTAGTCATGCCTTTTGGGCTACGCAATGCACCAAGCACTTTCATGCGGCTCATGAACGAGGTTCTGAAAATTTTTTTGGGTAATTTTGTCATTGTTTACCTAGATGATATTTTGATCTTTAGTAAGATATTGGATGAGCATATGATGCATATTCGTATGGTATTTGAAAATTTGAGAGAAGAGAAATTGTTGATTAATTTTAAAAAGTGCAGTTTTGTGAAGAAAAAGTTAGTGTATTTGGGATTTGTAGTTTCAGCAGAAGGTCTAAAAATGGACTCAGAGAAGGTACAAGCTATCCTTAAATGGCCTACTCCAAGGAGTGCTACTGAGGTAAGATCTTTTCATGGTCTAGCTAGCTTTTACAGAAAGTTTATCAGAAATTTTAGCAGTATTTGTGGACCCTTGACTGAAACAATGAGAGGGGATAGAAAAGAGTTTAAGTGGACTAAAGGAGCAGAAAAGAGTTTTCAATTATTAAAACAAAAAGTTACAGAACAACCTGTTTTAGCACTTTCAGATTTTAATAACGTGTTTCAAGTAGATTGTGATGCTAGTGGTACTGTAATAGGAGCTGTTATGAGCCAAGAAGGTAAACCTATTCCTTATTTCAGTGAGAAGTTAAATGATGTCAAGAGGAAATATTCTATTTCTGATCAATAATTTTATGCTATAGTTCAGCATTAAAGAAGTGGAGACATTGTCTGCTTCCTAAAGAGTTTGTTTTGTATACTGATCATCAAGCTTTGCAATATTTGAATAGTCAAATAAAATTGAATCAAAGACATTTGAAATGGGTTGAGTTTTTGCAGAGTTATACATTTGTTTTGAAACACAGGAGTGGAAAGTCTAATAGGGTTGCAGATGCTCTTAGCAGAAGCTAACTATTGCTGACAGAAATGCAGATTGAAGTGGTTGGGTTCAAAGAACTCAAGAATTTATATCGAGAGGATCTTGATTTTGGTGAACTTTGGAAAGCTTGTACAGAACCTGTTACTCTAGACAAGATGAAATGGTTGGATTTCATCATCTAGGATGATATGCTATTCAGAGGGAGTTAGTTGTGCATTCTAGGAAGTTCTATGAGGGAGAATCTCATCAAGGAGAAGCATAGTGGAGAATTGGCTGGACATTTTGGTCATGATAAAACCCTTGTTTTGGTTGGTGAGAATTATTATTGGCCACAATTGCAGCAAGATGTGAAGAAGTTTGTACAGAGTTGTAGAGTATGTCAGATGGCGAAAGGAGTGAAGCAGAATACAGGGTTGTATCAGCCATTACCTATACCGGAGAAGCCTTGGGATGATATCAGTATGGACTTTGTTCTTGGTTTACCGAGGACTCAGCGGGGACATGATTCAATTTTTGTGGTGGTTGATAGATTTTCAAAGATGGCACATTTCATTCCCTACAAGAAGACTAATGATGTTGTTCATGTAGCAGGATTATTTTTCAGAGAAGTGGTGCGACTACATGGTTTGCCAAAGACCATAGTTTCAGATCGAGATACTAAGTTTGTTGGATATTTCTGGCATACATTGTGGAAGAAGTTGAAGATAGATTTGAAGTTCAGTTCATCACATCATCCATAGACTGATGGACAGACAGAGGTGGTGAATAGAAGTTTGGGAAATTTGCTGAGATGTTTGGTTGGAGATAAGCCAACAGGATGGGATTTGATTTTACCACAGGTGGAATTTTCATACAATAATTCTGTCAACAGGACCACTGGTAAATCACCATTCTAGATTGTATATGGAAGTAGTCCAAGAAATGCATCTGAATTGAGGAAGATAGATAAAGGAGAAATAAGTAGTGCTAAAATTGAGGATTTTGCAGAACACTTGAAGAACATCCATGGGGAGGTGAGGAAGCATATTACCAAGATGAACGTACAGTATAAGGCTAAGGCAGATGAGAAAAGGAAGTATAAGGAATTTCAGGTTGGTGATGAAGTCATGGTTCATTTGCGAAAAGAGCGGTTTCCAGTTAGTACATATAACAAGCTGAAAATGAAGAAGTTTGGACCATGTAAGATACTGAAGAAACATGATTCAGGAAATGCATATGAGGTAGAATTTCCTACCGAGCTAAATATTTCACCAGTGTTTAACATTTTAGATCTGACAGAGTATCATGAAGGAGGTGTTGAAGATGAGATCACAGCAGCACAGTGGAGTATTTTAGCAACTTGTTCAGACACTAAAGAGATCAAGGATATACTGGACAGTCGTGTTGGCAGAAGCACAAGGAACAGGACATATGAAGAATATCTGGTCAAGTGGAAAGGACGACCTGTTGAAGATTCATCATGGCTAACAAGGGTGGAGGTTAACCGTCTTGATTTTCCTCTGCACACCTGAGTCGTGACAGGGTCACTTCTCAAATTACCCTGGGTGTCTGATGCAGGAGCATCTTGGGTGTAAGAGCAATCTTGCATCACCCAAAAATATTTCTATTTTTATATTCAATAAGGGCTATTTTGTGTAGAGCTGCTATTTATGGAAAGTTACTATTTTTGGTAATTTTCGTATGTGCTCAGAATGATCTGATTTCTTTCTTGGAGGTTCATGTTGGTCATATAAGTCTACCAGTAAAGTTTCATTACCAGATCAAGTGTATATTGAAAGACATTGAAGATTTTCGGTATTGGCAGCAGGGTACAGAAACTTTGAACTCAGTTTTGAAGGCTTTAGAGGCCCTGGATGAGGTCAAAAATTTGGGTGACAAGCGCTTGCGCTAGTCAAGCCTGTAGAGCACTTCGTGGCATTTCTGAAATGGGGTTATAATAGCCGATCGGGTCAACTGGTGATGACTTATGGTCTTCGGAAGTTGTGCCACCTGAAATGGCAGAAAATAATTTTCTTCAAAATTTCTGTTCGGGTTTCAAAGGTTATCTTGAGCCGACTATGATGTAATAAAATGTAAAATAAAATAATTCTAAGTTTGGTCGGCCTTATTGGCTAAAATTCTGGAACCTTCCCAGGTGGTGGAAAGTTGCCTATATAAGGAAGGTTGTATTATTGTCTTAGGCAGTTCAGAATAGTTCTGGGTAGTAGATCTGGGTAATAGTTCGAGGCTTTGTCCTACAGAATATTGTAAGGGAATGCCCATATGGTTTTGCATATTGTAATTCTGAAAGTTGGTAATTCCACATTTGTGGAGATAATAAGAAGCCAGTTTTCTGTTCTTGCATATTGTTGTTGTTTCTCTATTTCTGTTATGTGTTTATGGTATTAAGGGGAGCACCCTTCATCATACTTTCCATAATTAGGTTAACTCATCTTATGCCACTCAATCTCATTTGTAGATCTTAGGGTTAGGTTAGATTCATTGAATCTACCCGCTTCATGTTCTTTGGCTTCATTTCTAGAATCATCTCAAATCTCTTAAAGATTTACAATAAAACATTTTACAGTGCATTTAATGCTTTCCAACAATCAATAAATAAACTCAACATGTTTTACATAATCCAAGAATTCAACAATATTAGCTCCAAAAATAAATTCTCTTCAAATATAAAAATGTTGATGCTCGGTCAATACTGTGATCAACTACTCAATCTTCATGTAGAAAGCTCAGTCATTACTAGAAATGTTTCCTCGGCTTATATTGTCTTCCTCGGCAATTAACTGTTGTTCGGTCGACACTAAAAATTTTCTCGACATACACTGACTCGATTGACCCTAACATTACTCGGCTTAAACATGATTTCTCTATTCTCTACTCAGTCTTACTAAGATAAATAATACATTGTCTCATCATTGTACAACATAGTCAAGTAAACTTTGTAGTATCAAGATAAATTAACCTTTCCGTAGGTGCTATTGTTACCAACCTTGCCTATCCCCTTAGCAACACTGAAATAGATATAGTACTTTCCTAAGTAGCAACAATCTTACCAATTAAGGTTTGACATCAATGACAATAAAATAATTGTTTCAATTGCAGTTGCCCACAATCTCCCTCTTTGGCATTGATGGCAACACCATATGATATCACCTGAATAACATATGGATTACCAACCAATCCAAAAACTTATCTATCCATCAGAGAATTATTTGTAATATCCTTAGCTTCATTCTGATTTAGAATCCTATAAGCCTCACTTCTCTGATCGTCAGAAGTATCTCAGATCTCCCTCTATCATGATCCTTCAATTCAGTTCATCACCCTTACTTTTTAGTGTCATGTGTTATCATATCAGTTCATCTCCCTCTCTGACAAAAAATTCCAAAGCAGCAACTAAAACATATATCCATCAGATGTAGATAATATCTATTCAGCTCAATGTTTTCTCCCTCTGTCATCTTGCTTATGACTGATTCCTTGTCTTTTCTTCTTTTCACAACTCTAGGCCAACCCTAAAGTGTGACAATCTTCTGCATCAATTTGTCAAATATTCTGTTGTAGCACATTTCATGCACTGCTCCTAGTTTGTCTAGGTAGCCTCAGTTAGGGGAAGGACCCCTAATTGACTTCTCAAATACTCATGAGCTTCTCTAGCTAAAGCTTTAGTGAATATGTCTGCTAATTGTTCTTTTGTATTTACATATTCCATTCAGACTTCTTTATCTTGTACTAATTCTCTCAAGTAGTGATACTTGATTGCTATGTGCTTGGTCTTAGTGTGCATCACTGGATTCTTAGAAATATTGATAGTACTTGTGTTGTCATAGAAAATAACAACAGGTTCAATGATTTCTTCTTTCATGCCTATCAACAATTATTTTATCCATACCAAATTTGAATAGTTTACTATAGCAGCAACATACTCGGCCTCGGCAGTAGATTGTGAAATGCAATTTTGTTTCTTTCTCATCTAGGAGACTAATCTCTATCCAAGAAAGAAAGCTCCACCACTAGAACTCTTTCTGTCATCTACATTTCCTACCCAATCAACATCTATATAAACTCTGAGTTCAAATTTGTCATCCTTCTTATAATATAGACTATAGTCAGTAGTTCCTTTCAAGTATCTCATAATTCTTTTCATAACCATCATGTGTGTTTCCTTAGGATTGGCAGAGAATCCTACCACAATCCCAACAGCTAGTGCAATATCTAGTCTACTATGTACAGCATACTACAATTTTCTAATCATGGATCTATACAAAGTCTGATTCACTTCTGTAGCATCATCATTCTTAAATAACTTTTGTCTAGTAACCATAGGAGTACTCACTTGTTTAACA
The DNA here is from genome assembly GCA_027943335.1 of Chamaecyparis obtusa. Classification (NCBI taxonomy): domain Eukaryota; kingdom Viridiplantae; phylum Streptophyta; class Pinopsida; order Cupressales; family Cupressaceae; genus Chamaecyparis; species Chamaecyparis obtusa. The sequence goes on along the minus strand of BSBK01008320.1, from coordinate 1,172,344 downwards.
TCTTCCATCCCAAAAATTTTCAGTATTTCATTAACATACTTAGACTGTGTAATGAAAATTCCTTTCTTCCTCTGATATACTTGTAAACCAATAAAGAATTTGATCTCACCAAACATGCTCATTTCAAATTTAGTTTGCATTTCATTTGAAAATCTTTTACACAATGCATCTTGTCCACCAAAAATAATGTCATCCAAAAAAAATTTCCCAACAGGATACCTTTACCTTCTTCATCCTTCATGTACAGATTGCTTGTGTCATTTGTTCTTGAAAATCGAATATGTATTCAGTAGTTGTGCAACCTCTAATACCATGCTCTCGGAGCTTGTTTCAATCCATATAGCGCTTTGTTCAGTTTGCACACCATGTGTCTTTTATTTGGATCAATAAAACCTTATGGTTTTTCTATGTAAACTTCTTCTTCTAGTATACCATTCAAAAATGCAGACTTGACATCCATTTGATATACCTTGAAATCTTTATAAGAAGCATATGCAAGCAGATTTCTTACTCCTTCCAATCTAGCTACAGGGGAAAATGTCTTCCCATAATCTATTCCTTCTTCTTGTGCGTAGCCTTTGCATACCAGCCTAGCTTTGTTCCTATTTATTTCACCATTTTCATTCATTTTATTCTGAAACACCCACTTTGTTCCTATAACATTTTTGTTTTTAGGTCTCGGCACTAGAGTCCAAGTATCATTCTTCTCAATCTAGTCAATCTCTTCATTCATTGCTTGTATCCAGTCTTCATTCTCTAATGCCTCTCTAGTTGACTTAGGTTCAAATTCACACAGTAGGCATGTTGGATCCTTATTCTTACTTCTAGTCTAAATTCCAGTATTTTTGTCTCCAATTATCTGTTCAGGCTTGTGATGTCTTCTTACATATTTTGCCAAAATAGGTGCAGTTGTTCTCTCCTCTATTTCATCAGATTCCCCAACAAGATTGTCAAATTCAGCTTCTGAATGCTTGGTAACCTCTTCCTGATACTTGACAAAATTTTCTTGTAGCTTGGCATGTTCTTGTTCTCTTTCGGCACTATTTTTCTGATGCTCATCAACATCTGTCTGTCGCTCAACATTGCTTACCTAAGACTTGGGATCAGGTGCAACTCTGTTACCTGCCTCTTCTTCTTCCTCAATGCACACAAAAGATCTATAATCTTCTGGTTCTCTTTTGTTGTCAACTTCATTTCTTTCTGCATACTCATCAATTTTCACATTCACACTTTCCACAATTTTGTTAGTGTTAGAGTTCAAACACTTCTAAGCTTTACCTTTTGTGGAATACTCCAAGAATATGCCTTCATCACTCTTAGCATCAAACTTTCCATTCCTAGTGTCTTTCAATATATAGCACTTGCTTCCAAAGATTCTAAAGTATTTAACACTCGATGCATGCCCATGCCATAATTCATAGGGTGTCAGATTTGTACCTTTCTTGATATGTACCTAGTTAAGAGTGTAGACAAGAATGCTTATAGCCTCTTTCCAGTATTTCTGTGCCACATTCTTCTCAATCAAAAATATCCTTGCACAATCCAAGATAGATCTGTTTCTCCTTTCTTCTATACCATTTTGTGGAGGTGTTCTAGGTGCAGACATATGTCTTTTAATTCCTCTATCATTGCAAAATAGATTAAATTCATTTGATGTAAATTCTCCACCTCGGTCAGATCTAAGACATTTTAGGTTCCTACCTATCTCCTTCTCAACCTTAGCCAAATACCACTTAAAGGATTGAAAAGATTTAGATTTTTCTTTTAGAAACATTACATGCATCATCCTAGTATAATCATCAACAAATAAGATAAAGTATCTAGTGCCAAAGTAACTTTGTACACCCATAGGTCCACAAAGGTAAGTATGAACCAAATCTAAAATGTTTTCAAAAGTAAAGGATTTGCTCTTAAAACTTGACTTTGTCATCTTTCCTAACTCACATTCCTTGTACATCACATTCTCAGGTTTCTTCAATCTAGGTAGACCTCTTACATTTTTTTTCTTACTTATCTCTATCAGATTGTCAAGGTTAACATGACACATCTTTTTATGCCATAACCAAATATCATCAGGTTGTGCAATTAAATATGTTTCTTTAGATAGGTCAAGATAGAACAAATTACCTCTAGTCTGATCTCCACTTCCAATTAGTTCTCCAGTAGCATCAAATATTTTAGCTTGCTTGTGATGAAATTCCACTCGGTAACCAGGTTTGTTGAGTTGAGCAACACTTAACAAATTATAATTAAGACCTTCAACCCAATATGCATTTTCACAAGATATCTTTTCATTCAGTTTAATCAAACCTTTTCCTCTAATAGGACATGGTGCATCATTACCAAATTTTACACTTTTACCTCTGTAATGATGTAAGGTCTCAAACTTATTTTTGTCACCAGTCATGTGATGTGAACAACCACTATCAATAATCTATTTATCATTCTTGTTCACATAGGATATCAATGTAGTTTTCTCATCCTCATCAGATTCATCTTTCATTGAAACATGCACTACCTCAATTTCAAAATCATCACTATCAGTGTCAGTCTCTTTTTCAGCAATGTAACAAGATTTCTTACCTTTTCCTTTGTACTCCTTTTTCCTTCGATAGCTTTTTTCATCTCTTATGTCTGTGTTTTCTTTCATCATCTTTATCCTTCTTGTCAGGACATCTAGTAGCTATATGACCAACTTTATAACATGCAAAACATATAATAGAGAGTTTACCTTTATACTTTCCTTTTCCTCTTCTTAGTCTTCTAGCCATAAGAGCTTCTAGATCTTCCAGTTCTTCATCAAAAGTATCACTGTCACTTTCACTTTCACTTTCACTAATGCATCTTTCTTTTTCTTTCTTTGGATTGTTCAGAACTAGCTTTGACTTGAAAGCAGATTCAACATTACCAATGCTTCCAACAGTGAAATTATCATAGTTAGAGAGTTCAAAAGTAGTCAACTTACCAACCAAACTTTCCAAAGTAAGCACATTAGCAGAGTTACATCTAAATTCCTAAATAGCTGAGATCTTAATAGCATATATAGAACATAGGGTTCTTAGTACTTTCCCAATTATAGTTTCATCATCAATAGCCCCATTTGCTCCTCTATAGCATTCACAACTTCTTTTATTCTACCACAATATTATGCAATGTTTTCGCCTTCTTGCATTCTCATTTCATCAAACTTACCTCTAAGACTCTCGGCCTTTTCTTTTAGTACATTTAAGTCACCAACATACATCCTTGCAAGAGTGTCCCACATCTCCTTAGCAGTTGTGCAATCGTTAATGTCCTCAAATTCTGGATAGCTTAGGGCAGATGCAATTTCCAACATTGCTTGATTATGTTCTTACTTAGCTCTAATTTCTTTGATAGTCAAAGGTGCGACAAGTGATACATAGCCATTCTCAATGTAGTACTTTATAGAGTCACCAATACCAGCCAAATGCAACTTCATCAACCTTTGCCATGCAGGGAAGTTTTCCTTATTCGGCTTTGGTACCTCCTTCTTATACATCCTAATCATTTTCTTCAAGCCCCTTTCAACTTGATTTCTATAAACAATAATAATAAGCAACTGAGCTCTGATACCAATTATTAATATAATTTAGAACGAGAGAGAGGGGGGTGAATCAGTTGTTCATAGGTCCTGATGTATAAAACAAACTTAAAAACCTTTCATTAAATTAGATCCAATAACCAAAACAAACTCGATCATCACTGATTCAACAATAGTAACATATAACAATGCATTCCACTACCCAGCTATAACTTAACATGTAAAATACAAAAATGTTCAAACCAAAACATTCACACAAGTATTAACACCAGGATTTATAGTGAAAACACAATTTGGGAAAAACGACTTTGTAACATGCTACTATTATTTTCACTCTTCTAAAGTGAGCTCAGTTAAAAGCCAACCCTGCCAAAGGTTACAATACACACTGTCAGATGTGACCCCATTAAAAGATTTCAGTCACCCTGTTAAAAGTGAGCCTTGTCATAGGACTTACATACACTCCATTAGAATGCAACCTTGTTCAAAGGATTTAACATATGATTGTTAGGTCAACCTCTGTTAAAAGGATTTTGACTATTACAAAGGTTAGAAAGTAGCAGCAATATTTATCTGAAAATATACAACTCACTTTGCAAATATCAGATCTGATTCCATATACTAATGCTAGTTTACTGACTTTGAAACTTTGTCATCTCCATCTCTGATTTGCTCAGAACTTTTCTTCGAGCAGCCATCACAATTCTCCTTCAGGCTTTTCTTCTTATACAGTCAATAAAACTTTACTGATCTTCTAGCATCCTCTTTTTCACCCCATGCACTTGCATATCCAAATGCTCAGGTTCCCTTTAATACTTTCCTCAATTAGGTTAACTCATCTCATGCTGCTCAATCTCATTGGTAGATCTTAGGGTTAGGTCAGATTCATTAAATATACATGCTTCATGTTCTTTAGCTTCATTTCTAGAATAATCTCAAATCTCTTAAAGATTTAAAATAAAACATTTTACAGTGCATTTAATTCTTTCCAACAATCAATAAATAAAGTCAACACATTTTACATAATCCAAGAATTCAACAATATTGGCTCCAAAACTAAATTCTCTTAAAATATAAAAATGTTGATGCTCAGTCAATACTATGATCAACTACTCGGTCTTCATGTAGAAAGCTTAGTCATTACTAGAAATATTTCCTAGGCTTATACTGTCTTTCTTGGCAATTAATTATTGTCCGGTCTACACTAGAATTTTTCTCAACATACGCTAACTTACTCAACACTAACATTACTTGGCTTAAACATGATTTCTCCATTTATTTCTCGGTCAAGCCTACCAGTTTAGTCTTCAGTCTTACTAAGATAAACAATACATTATCTCATCATTGTACATCATAGTCAAGTACACTTTGTAGTATCAAGATAACTCAACCTTTCCTTAGGTGCTATTGGTACCAACCTTGCCTATCCCCTTAGAAACACTCAAATAGATATTGTACTTTCCTAAGTAGCAACAATCTTACCAATTAAGGTTTGACATCAATGAAAATACAACAATTGTTTCAATTGCAATTTCTAAAAATCTCTCTCTTTGGCATTGATGGCAACACAATATGATATCACCTAAATAACACATGGATTACCAACCAATCCAAAAACTTATCTATCCATTAGAGAATAATTTATAATATCCTTAGCTTCAGTCTAATTCAAAATCCTATAAGCCTCACTTCTATGACCGTCAGAAGTATCTCAGATCTCCCTCTATCCTGATCCTTCATTTTAGTTCATCACCCTTACTTTTTAGTGTCATGTTTTATCATATCAGTTCATCTCCCTCTTTGACAAAAAATGCCAAAGCAGCAACTAAAACATATATCCATCAGATGTAGATAATATCTGTGCAGCTCAGTGTTTTCTCCCTCTATCATCTTGCTTATGACTAATTCCATGTATTTTCTCCTTTTCACAACTCTAGGCCAGCCCTAAAGCATGATAATCTTCTGCATCAATTTGTCAAATATTCTGTTGTAGCACATTTCATGCAGTGCTCCTAGCTTGTCTAGGCAGCCTTAGTTAGGGGAAGGACACCTAATTGACTTCTCAAATACTCATGAGCTTCTTTGGGTAAAGCTTTAGTGAATATGTCTGCTAATTTTTCTTTTGTATTCACATATTCCATTCGGACTTCTTTATCTTTTACTAGTTCTCTCAAGTAGTGATACTTGATTGCTATGTGCTTGGTCTTAGTGTGCATCACTGGATTCTTAGAAATATTGATAGCACTTGTGTTGTCACAGAAAATAACAACAGGTTCAGTGATTTCTTCTTTCATGCCTATCAACAATTGTTTTATCCATACCAAATTTGTATAGTTTACTGTAGCAGCAACATACTCAGCCTCGGTAGGAGATTGGGAAATGCAATTTTGTTTCTTTCTCATCTAGGAGACTAATCTCTATCCAAGAAAGAAAGCTCCACCACTAAAACTCTTTTTGTCATCTACATTTCCTGCCCAATCAACATCTGTATAAACTCTGAGTTCAAATTGGTCATCCTTCGTATCATATAGACCATAGTCAGTAGTTCCTTTCAAGTATCTCATAATTCTTTTCACAGCCATCATGTGTGTTTCCTTAGGATTGGTAGAGAATCTTGCCATAATCCCAATAGCTAGTACAATATCTGGTCTACTATGTACATCATACTGCAATTTTCTAATCATGGATCTGTACAAAGTCTGATTCACTTCTGCAGCATCATCATTCTTAGATAACTTTTGTACAGTAACCATAGGAGTACTAACCAATTTAACATCTTCCATCCCAAAAGTTTTAAGTATTTCATTAACATACTTAGACTGTGTAATGAAAATTCCTTTCTTCCTCTGATATACTTGTAAACCAATAAAGAATTTGATCTCAGCAATCATGCTCATTTCAAATTCAGTTTGCATTTCATTTGAAAATATTTTACACAAGGCATCTTGTCCACCAAAAATAATGTCACCCACAAAATTTTTTGCCAATAGGATACCTTTACCTTCTTCATCCTTCATGTACAGATTGCTTGTGTCATTTGTTCTTGAAAATACAATCTATATTAAGTAGTTGTGCAACCTCTCATACCATGCTCTGGGAGCTTGTTTCAATCCATATAGTGCTTTGTTCAATTTGCACACCATGTGTCTTCTATTTGGATCAATAAAACCTTCTTGTTGTTCTATGTAAACTTCTTGTTCTAGTATACCATTCAAAAATGCAGACTTGACATCCATTTGATATACCTTGAAATCTTTATACGCAGCATATGCAAGTAGAGTTCTTACTCTTTCCAATCTATCTAGAGGGGCAAATGTTTTGCCATAATCTATTCCTTCTTCTTGTGCATAGCCTTTGCATACCAGCCTAGCTTTGTTCCTATTTATTTCACCATTTTCATTCATTTTATTCTGAAACACCCACTTTGTTCCTATAACATTTTTTTTTTAGGTCTCAGCACTAGAGTCCAAGTATCATTCTTCTCAATCTAGTCAATCTCTGCATTCATTGCTTGTATCTAGTCTTCATTCTCTAATGCCTCTCTAGTTGACTTAGGTTCAAATTCACATAGTAGGCATGTTGGATCCTTATTCTTACTTCTAGTTTGAATTCCAGTATTTTTGTCTCCAATTATCTGCTAAGGCTTGTTATGTCTTCTTACATATTTTGCCAAAATATGTTCAATTGTTCTCTCCTCTATTTCATCAGATTCTCCAATAAGATTGTTAGATTTAGCTTCTGTCGGCAACCTCTTCTTGATACTTGGCACCATTTTCTTGTAGCTTGACATGTTCTTGTTCTCTTTCCACACTGTTTTCCTAATGCTCAGGAGCATTTGTCTGTCACTTGGCATTGCTTACTCGAGACTCGGCATCAGGTGCAAGTCTGTTACTTGCCTCTTCTTCTTCCTCAATGTACACATAATATCTATAATCTTCTGGTTCTCTTTTGTTGTCAGCTTCATTTCTTTCTGCATACTCATCAATTTTCACATTCACACTTTCCACAATTTTGTTAGTGTTAGAGTTCAAACACTTGTAAGCTTTACTTTTTGTGGAATACCCTAGGAATATCCCTTCATCACTCTTAGCATCAAACTATCCATTCCTAGTGCCTTTTAATATATAGCACATGCTTCCCAAGATTCTAAAGTATTTAACACTCGGTGCATTCCCATGCCATAATTCATAGGGTGTCAGATTTGTACCTTTCTTGATCTGTACCTGGTTAAGAGTGTAGACAGTAGTGCTTATAGCCTCTTTCCAGTATTTATGTGCCACATTCTTCTTAATGAACAATGTCCTTGCACAATCCAAGATAGATCTATTTCTCCTTTCTACTATACCATTCTATGGAGGTGTTCTAGGTGTAGACATCTATCTTTTAATTCCTCTATCATTGCAAAATAGATTAGTTTCATTTGATGTAAATTCTCCACCTCGGTCAGATTTAAGACATTTTAGGTGCCTACCTGTCTCCTTCTCAACCTTAGCCAAATACCACCTAAAGGATTGAAAAGCTTCAAATTTTTCTTTTAGAAACATTACATGCATCATCCTAGTATGATCATCAACAAATAAGATAAAGTATCTAGTGCCACAGTAACTTTGTAAACCCATAGGTCCACAAAGGTAAGTATGAACCAAATCTAAAAGGTTTTCAGAAGTAAAGGATTTTCTCTTAAAACTTGACTTTGTCATCTTTCCTAACTAACATTCCTTACACATCACATTCTCGGGTTTCTTCAATCTAGGTAGACCTCTTACATTTTTCTTCTTACTTATCTCTACCAGATTGTTAAAGTTAACATGACACATCCTTTTATGCCATAACCAAATATAATCAAGTTGTGCAATTAAACATGTTTCTTCAGATAGGTCAAGATAGAACAAATTACCTCTAGTCTGATCTCCACTTCCAATTAGTTCTCCAGTAGCATCAAATATTTTAGCTTGCTTGTGATGAAATTCCACTCGGTAACAAGTTTTGTTGAGCTAAGAAACACTTAACAAATTATAATTAAGACCTTCAACCCAATATGCATTTTCACAAGATATCTTATCAGTTAGTTTAATCAAACCTTTTCCTCTAACAGGACATGGTGCATCATTACCAAATTTTACACTTTTACCTCTGTAATGATGTAAGGTCTCAAACATATTTTTGTCAGCAATAATGTGATGTGAACAACCACTATCAATAATCCATTTATCATTCTTTTTCACATAGGATATAAATGCAGTTTTCTCATCCTCATCGGATTCATCTTTCATTGCAACATAGACTACCTCAATTTCACAATCATCACTATCAGTGTTAGTCTCTTTTTCAGCAATTTAACAAAATTTCTTACCTTTTCCTTTGTAGTCCATGTTCCTTCGGTAGCTTCTGTCATCTCTTATGTCTTTGTGTTTTCATTCATCATCTTTATCCTTCCTGTCAGGACATCTAGCAGCTATATGACCAACTTTATTACATCCAAAACATATAATAGGGAGTTTGCCTTTATACTTTCCTTTTCCTCTTCTCAATTTTCTAGCCATAAGAGCTTCTAGATCTTCCAGTTCTTCATCAGAAGTGTCACTGTCACTTTCACTTTCACTGATGCATCTTTCTTTTCCTTTCTTCGGCTTGTTTGGAACAGTGCAGGTCAAGGTCGACATAAAGGGGTAAGATTATGCCCCAAGGTAAAATCTTACCCCTGTTTTGGGTCAAGGTTGACCTTTCTTAGAAAGATAGAAGGTTTCTTGGTTTTCTTTATTTCTGTGTTTCCAAGCCAAATCTGGTTGCATAATTTCCCGAAACTAAGTACAGACACCAGAAAATAGTGATTTCCAAATCTTCTCCTTTTCAAGATAAGTATTTATGTTTTATTAAGTTTTGTATGTCCACAACTTTTTCCATTCCTAAACATCACACACACACTTAGACATAGATATAAAAATATATCATAAATATATCCTAGACATATCTTACATTTTGGTGAACCTATGATAGAAAACTCCTTCTTTTTGGTGTTAGATGCTTTTTTTTCTTTCCTTAATATTAGATTTCTTTTATGCTCTTGCATTTTAAAAATTTAAAATAACAAAAAAATCTATATATTCTACAAAATACAAAAATATTTCTTGCATTGCATTTTAATGAAGATCTTTAAGATGCTTTGGTGTATGGTTATTTTCTTTATTATTCTCCTCTTAGCATCTCTTTATCATACTTATGATCTTTATGAGAGTATCATCCATTTCATTATTTTTTTCACTCTTCATGTTTCACTTGCCTATGCTATTCTGAGATTGACCGATACTAGTCTTCCTACTTTCAAAACTTTCATTAAAGATTTATGTGGTGGACTTATTACTATTCTGGATTATGTGAAGAATTTGGTAGATGATACACCATCTCCTAATCTTCCTAATCCTAATCCTATCCTTCCTAATCTAGTTCCTAACACTAATACATTTGACACCTTTTTTCGATGACAGGTCATCTAAATTGCGATGGTTTACCATCGATATAAAGACACCACCTGACGTCATAGTTTTGCAATCAGAAAAATTGATGATTTTGATTGGCATCATAAATACGATGATTATGGATGTCACAAGAAGGGGGTACAAACAAGGTGAACATGGCGTCGGACCTATTTGTGGTCATCCCAATTGCGATGCCTATCCGTCACAAAAAATAAAAATGATGGTGACCCGTGAGAACCTTCTGACGGGTTGCCATCGTTTGTAATTTGTTTGTCGATGGAGATGATGTTAGTGTGATGAATATCTGTCAGAAGTTTATGATGGATATATTTCATTTATAGTTTTTAACGACAATGATATTGTACATGCGACGGAGACCCATTAGAATATTATGATGACTATCTGTTGTTTATAGTTTTTTACTGACCAAGATGTTGTACATGTGACGGCTGGATGTCAAATTGTTTCGACAGATAACCATTGCTATAAAATAGTGAGCTCACAAACAATATATTTAGTCTTAATAAAATCTTATAAAACAACATATATTGTGTGAAGTGTTTGATCTCTCTTTATTTGTTTTGTTGTTGATATTCACTATGTGGTACTCCCCATTTATGATCATTTCATGAGGAAATATCTTGATGGCTCGCGGTCTGCAATCTAGGGCATCATGCATTATTTATGAGCTCAATTTTTTAGCACCAACCAATCAAATAGGGACATGAGGTGCTCAAACACTGAGCTCATAAATAATGCATGATGCCCTAGTTGTAGGTACTTATCTCTTCTATAATGATGGAGGAGTGAAAGGTAATGATCAATTAGGTTGCTGCTATTAGATCATACATTAATACACTTACTATTTTGAATTTGAGCTCGAGCATCATGCAATGTTATTGTTGTCATTTCATGCTTGTTGCTGTTGTGCACCATATATTGTTTTATACACTATTTATTTCATTGAGACTATGAGCTATTGTAGTTGACTGTATTCTTTTGGGGTCTGATCTATTGTAGTTGTTTCTTTTTTTTTTGAATCATTGTTTACAATTACTTTTGATGTAATATTTGTGTGAATAACAAGAACAAAATGGTGAACGAGTGTATTTAACAAAGATAAACATGACACATTTTGTTGGGCTAATTGGGTTGGCCTAGTACCATTTACATGGCCTAGCCAAATATTAAATAGTGAGCTCATGAACAATGCCAATATTAAACAGTGAGCTCATGAACAATGTATGATGTCCTAGCTTGTAGCCTGTGAGCCATCAAGACATTTCCTCATGAAATAATCATAAATGGGGAGTACCACATAGTGAATATCAACAAAAAAACAAATAAAGAGAGATCAAACACTTCACACAATGCCTTGAAGGTAATAGAAATGATTCCCTAGCTCTCAAAGCTCATAGGTCATCAAGCATTCCAAATGAAAAGATGTAAATAATGCCAGTATTAAACAGTGAGCTCATGAACAATGTATGATGCCCTAGCTTGCAACCCCCGAGCCATCAAGACATTTCCTCATGAAATGATCATAAACGGGGAGTACCACATAGTGAATATCAACAACAAAATAAATAAAGAGAGACCAAACACTTCGCACAATGCCTTGAAGGTAATAGCAATGATGCCCTAGCCCTCAAACCTCACGCATCATCAAGCATTCCAAATAAAAAGATGTAAAAAATTCCAGTATTCAATAGTGAGCTCATAAAAAATGTATGATGCCCTAGCTTGCAGTCCACGAGCCATCAAGACATTTCCTCATGAAATGATCATAAACGGGGAGTACCACATAGTGAATATAAATAGCAAAACAAATAAAGAGAGATCAAACACTTCACACAATGCCTTGAAGGTAATAGAAATGATGCCCTAGATCTCAAACCCCACGGGTCATCAAACATTCCAAATGAAAAGATGTAAACAATGCCAGTATTCAATAGTGATCTCATAAACAATGTATGATGCCCTAGCTACTAGCTCGCGAGCCATCAAGATATTTTCTCATGAAATAATCATAAATAGGGAGTACCACATAGTGAATATCAATAGAAAAACAAATAAAGAGAGATCAAATACTTCACACAATGCCTTGAAGGTAATAGCAACGATGCCCTAGCTCTCAAAGCTTGCAGGTCATCGAGCATTCCAAATGCTAAGATGTAAACAATGCCACTATTAACATTCATATTATTCCATTAAATCAACAAATGCCATCAAAATGAAATTGAATTAATGAGAAGACAAAGCTCGAATGCCTACCTCAAGTGCCATTGCCCTCTTCCCACACAATGTCGGCCTCTTCACGCATGCCAAACTTGAATTCCCTCTTCGTGACATGCAAAAGTGTAGTGTCATCTTCGTGGAAACTCTTTGAATTCACAAAAATAACAAATGATACTTTCTTTTTCAAAATTACAAAATTACAAAAATTTCATTCACTCAAAGCACATAGAAATTCAAAACGGTAGGATATCTTAATCTTTATGAGCTCAAATTCAAAATAGTAAGTGTATTATTTTATTATTGATATCCCTATTTGATGTCCCTATTTGATCTAATAGCATCAATATAACAAATAGAGCATCGACCAATCAAACAGGGACATGAGGTGCTCAAACAGTGAGCTCATAAAACAATATGTTTAGTCTTAATAAAATCTTATAAAACATCATATGTTGTGTGAAGTGTGTGATCTCTCTTTATTTGTTTTGTTGTTGATATTCACTATGTGGTACTCCTTGTTTATGATCATTTCATGAGGAAATGTCTTGATAGCTTGCGGGTTGCAAGCTAGGGTGTCATGCATTATTTATGAGCTCAATGTTTGAGCACTGGCCAATAAAATAGGGACATGAAGTGCTCAAACAGTGAGCTCATAAACAATATATTTAGTCTTAATAAAATCTTATAAAATAACATATATTGTGTGAAGTGTTTGATATTTCTTTATTTGTTTTGTTGTTGATATTCACTATGTGGTACTCCCCGTTTATGATCATTTCATGAGGAAATGTCTTGATGGCTTGCGGGTTGCAAGCTAGGGCATCATGCATTATTTATGAGCTCACTATTTGAGCACTGGCCAATCAAATAGGGACATGAGGTGCTCAAATAGTGAGCTCATAAACAATATATTTAGTCTTAATAAAATATTATAAAACAACATATATTGTGTGAAGTGTTTGATCTCTCTTTATTTGTTTTGTTGTTGATATTCACTAAGTGGTACTCCCCGTTTATGATCATTTCATGAGGAAATGTCTTGATGGCTTGCATGCTCCAAGCGAGAGCATCATGCATTATTTATGAGCTCACTGTTTGAGCAGCGACCAATCAAATAGGGACATGAGGTGCCCAAACAGTGAGCTCATAAACAATATATTTAGTCTTAATAAAATCTTATAAAACAACATATATTGTGTGAAGTGTTTGATCTCTCTTTATTTGTTTTGTTGTTGATATTCACTATGTGGTACTCCTCATTTATGATCATTTCATGAGGAAATGTCTTGATGGCTTGCGGGCTGCAAGCCAAGGCATCATGCATTATTTATGAGCTCACTATTTGAGCACTAGCCAATCAAATAGGGACATGAGGTGCTCAAATAGTGAGCTCATAAAAAATATATTTAATCTTAATAAAATCTTATAAAACAACATATATTGTGTGAAATGTTTGATCTTTCTTTATTTGTTTTGTTGTTGATATTCACTATGTGGTACTCCCCGTTTATGATCATTTCATGAGGAAATGTCTTGATGGCTTGCGAGCTGCAAGCTAGGGCATCATGCATTATTTATGAGCTCATTTTTTGAGCACCGGCCAATCAAATAGGGACATGAGGTGTTCAAATAGTGAGCTCATAAACAATGCATGATGCCCTAGTTGTAGGTAGTTATCTCATCTATAATGATGGAGGAGTGAAAGGTAATGATCAATGAGGTTGTTGTTGTTAGATCATACATTAATATACTTACTGTTTTGAATTTGATCTCGGACATCATGCAATGTTATTATTGTCATTGCATGCTTGTTTTTGTTGTGCACCATATATTATTTTATACACATAGAACAATAGATTTGGGGACTTAGACTTATGTTCAATCCTTAGTAATGGTTTGGAAAACTAATTACTAGATGAGTGATTATAGTACCCTAGTTTGCATTATTAGATGATCTTGTTTAATTTATGTTCATTTCATGCAAAGATACATGTGAAAAAAAAAAAATTTGCATCTAAAGATTACATGTATATATATGAAAAATAACTTGTATATACTATACAAGGAAAATAACTTTCAGAAGAAAATGCAAGAGTATAGGCATACATAAGAGGATAAACATAAATAATAAGGGTGTCAGACATTGCCTAAAGTGATGAATTTTTTACTCGGGTATGAATCTAGTGTGCCCCTCTGTGATCCAGAACTTGAAAAGAAAAGAGAGATGGGGGTTAGATAAAAAATATATAAGCAATGAATGGCATCCTATTACTGATCCTCATCTACATTTATGCATGTGCATAGTCAAGCCATACACTTCTGAAAGAAAAACCAAGCTCATAGTCTCAATGAAATAAATAGTGTATAAAATAATATATGGTGCAGAACAGTAGCAAGCATGCAATGACAACAATCCCTATTTTATTATTGATGTCCCTATTTACATCTTTTCATCAAATAACCTAAAAACATCAAAAATGGTCCTATATGGTTGCTAATAGATAACTTTCAGAAGAATATAAATGAATGCAAACATACATAAGTGGATGAACATAAATAATGAAGGTCCTATATGGATAGTTCTAATGCTTTTCTATTACAACAATTGAGCATTCATCATTTGGTCTATGAACAAGTGAAAAACATGCAGACATCTAGACATGTGTATTGTGAGCTTTCCTGCAACAAATGGACTTGTGATGATTTTCACAATAGTACATGTGTTGAAGGAAAGCTCATAGTACTGCTTAAGAAAATATAAATTTTCATCACATGTGCATATCAGAGTTGATCAGAGAAGGTATATGCACAACAAAACAAATAAAGAGAGATCAAACACTTCACACAATGCCTTGAAGGTAATAGAAATGATCAAACACTTCAAAATAGGGACATTAGTAATAAAATAGGGACATCAAATAGAGACATTAGTAATAAAATAATACACTTACTGTTTTGAATTTGAGCTCATAAAGATTAAGATATCCCTATTTTATTACCGATGTCCCTATTTACATCTTTTCATCAAATGACCCAAAAACATCAAGAATGGTCCTATATGGTCACTAATAGCCAACTTTTAGAAGAATATGAATGAATCAAAACATACATAAGTGGATGAACATAAATAATGAAGGTACCAAACATTTCCTAAAGTAATGAAGTGTTGACCTAGGGTTCAATCTAGTATGCTCTTGAATGATCCAAAACCTGCAAGGAAGGAAAAGATGGGGTTAGATCCAAAGGATCTAAGAAATGTCTAGCACCCTATTACTTATCCTCATCTACAATTATGCATGTGCATAGTCAATCCATACACTTCTAAAACAAACTATGCTATAGAACATGTGCACTCATGAAACATATGCATGCAGTGAGTAAATCAAGACCAAAATGAAGCAAAAAGTATGATGTCAAATGTGTTATCAAGCAACACCTCATGGGTTGTGAGTCAACATGGTATATATGTTATTTATACAAGATCATTAAAAGGATATCTACAACCTCAACAACATGGCAATATTAATCCAATAATAGGAAATACATTACAAATGTCAAGCTCGCGGTCTCAATGAAATAAACAGTGTATAAAACAATATATGATGCCCGAGCTCAAATTTAAAATAGTAAGTGTATTAATATATGTATGATCTAATAGCAACAACCTCATTGATCATTACCTTTCACTCCTCCATCATTATAGAAGAGATAACCACCTACAACTATATTTCATAATTCCTCCTTTAAAGTCATAGGTTAGTTTAAAATGGAGAAAGTATACAAACTCACCAATTTAATCCCAAAATTTCATAACATTGCATTCTTGTTATTGTTATAGTGCACAACAGCAGCAAGCATGCAATGACAACAATAACATTGCATGATGCCTGAGCTCAAATTCAAAATAGTAAGTGTATTATTTTATTACTGATGTCCCTATTTTATTACTGATAAATTTTGGGGTAAAACTTTGCAAATCTTACACAGACTCAACATGGTAGCATTGATCCAATAACAAAAAATACATTACAAATGTCAAGCTCATGATCTCAATAAAATAAGCAGTGTATAAAATAATATATGGTGCACAACAGCAGCAAGCATGCAATGATAGCAATAACATTGCATGATGCTCGAGTTCAAATTCAAAATAGTAAGTGTATTAATGTATGTTTGCATGATGCAAAATATTAAACAGTGAGCTCATGAACAATGCTAATATTAAACAGTGAGCTCATGAACAATGTATGATGCCATAGCTTACAGCCCGTGAGCCATCAAGACATTTCCTCATGAAATGATCATAAACAAGGAGTACCACATAGTGAATATCAACAGAAAAATAAATAAAAAGAGATCAAACACTTCACACAATGCCTTGAAGGTAATAGAAATGATGCCCTAGCTCTCAAAGCTTGCGGGTCATCAAGCATTCCAAATGAAAAGATGTAAATAATGTCAGTATTAAACAGTGAGCTCATGAACAATGTATGATGCCCTAGCTTGTAGCCCGTGAGCCATCAAGACATTTCCTCATGAAATGATCATAAATGGGGAGTACCACATAGTGAATATCAACAACAAAACAAATAAAGAGAGATCAAACACTTCACACAATTCCTTAAAGGTAATAGCAATGATGCCCTAGCTCTCAAAGCTAGCGGTTCATCAAACATTCCAAATGAAAAGATGTAAACAACGCCAATACTAAACAGTGAGCTCATGAACAATGTATGATACCCTAGCTTGCAACCCGCGAGCCATCAAGATATTTCCTCATGAAATGATCATAAATGGGGAGTACCACATAGTGAATATCAACAACAAAACAAATAAAGAAAGATCAAACACTTCACACAATGCCTTGAAGGTAATAGCAACGATGCCCTATCTCTCAAAGCCCGCGGATCATCGAGCATTCCAAATGCAAAGATGTAAACAATGTCAATATTAATATTCATATTTTACCATTAAATCAACAAATATCATCAAAATGAAATTGAGTTAATGAGAAGACAAAGCTCAAATGCCTACCTCAAGTCATGGCTGCCATATAAAGATCAAATGCTAAGGAACTATGTTATAAAATTTCATGCCAAATTTCAAGGGATGAAATTTTATAACTGTACATATATTTTCTTCGACTCCCCCACATTGTAAACTCAATGCTAGGGAGAAAAAAGTATGATGTCAAAAAGTATAAAATTTTATACCTTGAAATTTTATAACATAATTTCTTAGTAGTTGCCATATGAACAGCAATGCAAGGTGGCAACTTTCCCATTTTACCATAGTTAGGGCCCTATTTTACCATGTTTTATGAGCTTTATGTTTTTACCATGATTTATGAGCTTTATGCTTTTTTTTAAGTGAAGATAAATATTATCTTAATTTGTTATCTTTAAATTTTATTCATTTTATGATTTTAAAAATTGACATAAAAAATATAAACTTTTAAGAAACTTTTACATCTTTTCATCAAATGACCCAAAAACATCAAGAATCATCATATATGGTCATTAATAGCCAACTTTCAGAAGAATATGAATGAATGCAAACATACACAAGTGGATGAACATAAATAATGAAGCTACCAAACATTGCCTGATGTAATGAAGTGTTGACCCGGGGTTCAATCCAGTATGCTCTTGTATGATCCAAAATCTGCAAGGAAGGAAAAGATGGGGTTAGATCCAAAATCTAAGCAATTCCTGGCACCCTATTACAAATCCTCATCTACAATTATGCATGTGCATAGTCAAGCCATACACTTCTAAAATGAACTATGCTACAGAACATGGGTGTGTGTTAATGTGATTCAAAAGCTATTATGCAAGCTTGTTTTGTTATTGAGATAAGGATATCTTAATTCTACAAGAATAAATGTTTTGAGAAATATTTCAATTTAATTTTGACAATAACATGAGGAGTGATATATTTCAAGCTTCAGTGAGACTTCATACCACATAGTGTTCGTAGATTACGTTCAATGCATTATTTACGCTTTTATTGGTGGGAAAACTCTTGAAAACACGCAAAATAGATTGCATTCAACCATGTTGTTTACATGACATATGTAGTTTACCTCCACCCTAAATCAGTGTTGTGTACAAATTTGTGGACAATGTGTGGTATGAAGCCTTGTTGAAGCTTGAAAATGATAAGCATTAGGTATGGTGTGGTAAGCACAAGTATAGTTTCTCGTAAGCTGCTATTGGTATAGTTTTTTTTTTTTCAATAGTTTCATAATCTAGCTTCTCCTATACTTACACGTATGTATACATTTTGGGCTTGGCTTTAATGTCATGTAAATTTGAGTGAAATGGTAATAATATTTAAGAGAAACAAGTATGACATTTTAAACAAGTATGCATATACATTATATAACAAGAGGAGTGATATATTTTAATGGCAACACTTAATGAGAAGGATGCCTATATAATAGGAGGAGTGATATATTTTAATGGCAGTGGACATAAAAATTGCAGTGAAACTCTATAATTTATTATTGTAAGTGGACATAGAAATTGCAATGTAAGTAGTAGGATGATTGTAAGTGGACATAGAAATTGCAGTGAAACTCTGTAATTTATTATGGCTCGGTGTTGTATATCCATAGTCAATGTCTATTTAAACTTTAGGATGATACTTATATGATGGCTTAAGTAAATTGTTTTTACCTTGAGACTAGTATACCATGGGATTAAACGATGGTTGTTATAATAGCAACTTTGTCTATGGGATACTTTTATATTTTGTATTAAATGATGATACATATGTGTTTCTTCCTTTTACAATAGTTTAAATTCTGATACTTATATTTTGAATTGTCAAATGACCAATGAGTGATAATTTCAAAAGTGTATCATAATTAAAGGCATGTGAATTCATATTGTACTTAATCTTAATGCCACTATGTAATGTTTTTACTTACGATATTAATCTTAATATATCCCTATTAAGATATCCCTATTTTATTACTGATGTCCTTATTTACATCTTTTCACCAAATGACCCAAAAACATCAAGAATGGTCCTATATGGTCACTAATAGCCAACTTTCAAAAGAATATGAATGAATGCAAACATACATAAGTGGATGAACATAAATAATGAAGGTACTAGACATTTCTTGAAGTAATGAAGTGTTGGCCCAGGGTTTAATCTAGTATGCTCTTGTATGATCCAAAACATACAAGGAAGGAAAAGATGGGGTTAGATCCAAATGATTTAAGAAATGTCTGGCACCCTATTACTGATCCTCATCTACAATTATGCATGTGCATAGTCAAGCCATACATAGACTCAACAACATGGTAGCATTGATCCAATAACAGAAAATACATTACAAATGCCAAGCTCATGGTCTCAATGAAATAAACAGTGTATAAAATAATATATGGTGCACAATAGCAGCAAGCATGCAATGACAGCAATAACATTGCATGATGCCCGAGCTCAAATTCAAAATAGTAAGTGTATTAATGTATGTTTGCATGATGTCAGATATTAAACAGTGAGCTCATGAACAATGTCAGTATTAAATAGTGAGCTCATGAACAATGTATGATGCCATAGCTTATATCCTGTGAGCCATCAAGACATTTCCTCATGAAATGATCATAAATAGGGAGTACCACATAGTGAATATCAACAGCAAAACAAATAAAGAGAGATCAAACACTTCACACAATGCCTTGAAGGTAATAGAAATGATGCCCTAGCTTTCAAAGCACACAGGTCATCAAGCATTCCAAATGAAAAGATGTAAATAATGTCAGTATTAAATAGTGAGCTCATGAACAATGTATGATGCCCTAGCTTGTAGCCCGCGAGCCATCAAGACATTTCCTCATGAAATGATCATAAACGGGGAGTACCACATAGTGAATATCAACAGTGAAACAAATAAAGAGAGATCAAACACTTCACACAATGCCTTGAAGGTAATAGCAATGATGCCCTAGCTCTCAAAGCTCATGGGTCATCAAGCATTCCAAATGAAAAGATGTAAACAATGCCAGTATTAAACAATGAGCTCATAAACAATGTATGATTCCCTAGCTTGTAGCCCACAAGCCACCAAGACATTCCCTCATGAAATGATCATAAATAGGGAGTACCACATAGTGAATATAAATAGAAAAACAAATAAAGAGAGATCAAACACTTCACACAATGCCTTGAAGGTAATAGCAGCGATGCCCTAGCTCTCAAAGCTCGCGGGTCATCAAGCATTCCAAATGCTAAGATGTAAATAATGCCACTATTAACATTCATATTGTGTCATTAAATCAACAAATGTCATCAAAATGAAATTGAGTTAATGAGAAGACAAAGCTCTAATGCCTACCTCAAGTGCTAGTGCCCTCTTCCCACATGATGTTGGCCTCTTTGTGCATGCCAAACTCGAATGCCCTCTTCGCGTCATGAAAAAGTGCAGTGTTATCTTCGCAGCAGCTATTCAAATTCACAAAAATTACAAATGACACTTTCTTTTTCTTTTTTTTTGTTTATAACCAAATGGGTGTCGCAATTACGACGTCATTCTTGCTATTACAACACTGTCAGGGGAACTTGCAAAAAGAATACAAAAAACAAACACAAAATGTAGTGGCATCACAAATTGGCGTCAAAATTTGACCCCAAATGTTGTAGTGTAATTTTCCTATTCCTAATCCGATTCTTAATATTCCTAACATGCCTAATTCTCCATCCACTATTCCTAGTTCTTCCCATGCTTATGATGAGGTTCAAACTATGGTTCATGATGCAGATGTGCAAGAATTCTTGGATTTACCTTCCCCTTCTTATCTGATCCAAGATGATATTAAAAGGAAGAGAAAAGCAACTTCTTATAAACCTATTATTCCACCTTATACAACCTTTACTCATGAACACAATAAACAATCACCTCCTACAGAAGCTTTACATGATATGTACACTACAGGATATAATATGATGACTAAACAAGGTTATAAAGGTTTAGGGCTTGGTGTTAATGAGTATGGTATTTAGTATCCAGTTCATATATCCCCTAAAAAAGATATGTGTGGTCTTGGTTGTTTGTAGTCTCAATTTAAGGTGGTTGATTTTTATCATTATCCTCTTCTTCATCTTCTTCTTCCAACACCTACCTTAGATTACCCTGATACTCCTCAAGATGTGGCTAAGAAGGTGTATGTTTAGTTAATAAATTCCAAGAAAGAAATATTTAAACCTATGCCAAAAGATGCTCTATCCAAGTACAAATGTCCTTTTCATTACAGTAATACACATTTACTTGTTGATTGTGTGAATTTCAAGTTATATGTTAGAGAAAGAGCTGCTTTAGGAATTATATCCCACTCTTGTGTGGTTTTACAATTCCTTCATAACTTTGATAAGGGGCACCCCCTTGAATCTTCCATAATATCGATATTTTATCCTCTTGCCTCATGACTGGGAGGAAGAGGTATTTCATCCAGTCTCCTAGAATCCATTAGGTCTTAGCATATATTTTGCCTTGAGCTTAATTGGTATTTTTTCTATCTTTCCTCCCTATGGTTTTGTATTATGTTTATAATCATCCATAGATTCTCTTTTATTATTCAAGATATCTTTTCTAAAGATATTTTTTGCAAACGTATCCCTTGCTTTCATCCTTGGGGGGCAAGGTTCTTCCTTCTTTATCTTTGTCTAGGGATTTGTTTTCCTTAGCTTAGTGGCTTTTGTTTATCTTGCAACATTATTTCATTATATTGACTGAGGTTTTGGCTGTGGATATCCTTTTATGTGAGAGCTTGTTGTCCTAGGTCATCATGTCTTCTTTATTCTGTAGATTATGTTCTTTATAAATTCTTGCCCTTGTTGTAGGGTTAGAGTTTGATTCCTTTGTTCAAAGATTCCTCTTCCTCTTGATTACAGGGGCTGGATGATTGAATATTTGTTTCTTTTTGAAAGATGATATTTTATCTAAAGCACTCCTCTATGGTAGGGGTCTTGTTGATAAGAGCTCTTTCTTTAAGGATCCTTTTTCCATAAGTGACATATCATTTTCACGATTATCTATGCTCTTGGATGTAAGGGTCAATTACCCTTCGCTAAGAAAATAGTGTACATTGTTGTTAACGGGATACCTCCTTACTTTGTGAAGTAGGTATCCTCCTTCTCTTCCTTATCATGTCTAGTAGACATCCACAATAAGGACGGGGGCATATATAGGGTCTCCCTTATGTTATAGTTTTTCAATTTTCAAATATATGCTAAATCCTCTAAAGGTAATGCACATAAGTTGCTAAATCCTGAAAAGACACATTTTTCAAATTTTCAAATATGCTAAATCCTCTAAAGGTAACGCACATAAGTTGCTAAATCCTGAAGAGAGACACATTTTTCAAATTTTCAAATATGCTAAATCCTCTAAAGGTAACGTGCATAAGTTGCTAAATCCTGAAGAGATGCATTTTTTAAATTTTCAAATATGCTAAATCCTCTAAAGATAATGCACATAGGTTGCTAAATCCTAAAGAGACATGCATTTTATATTTATAGTTGTACAAGAAGGTGGATCTATGGGTATTCCAAAAACTGTCAAAAGATGCATTACAACTACAAAGCATAGTTTTTGGGTGAACTATCAGGTTTTGCTACCTGTTGGACTCTCCCTCCTTGGTGATTCATGGTAAGGTGGGCATCTTACTGGGCGAGGTAATCACTTTATCTTTTCTCTCTTTTTGCTTTCATGCTAGTAGGATTAGATCATGAAGCTATGTTATTTATAGTGTTTCTCTTGTCTTTCTTATGTAATCATTTATGCTTATATGATAGCTTTCCAAATATTATATTAGTATAGGAAGCATTTCTTAGCAAGGTTTCCTTTGCTAATTGATTTGGGTTTGTTTTTGTACTAACCCCTATTTTTGTGTCTTTTAGTTTTCTCTTTGTTTTCACACCCTCGTGCATGTATGTTGAGTTAGAATCCTTAGCTTGGAGGCTCGTGTCCTTAACTAAGTGATATTCTATCTCGTTGGGAATCCACTTGGATCTTTCTTCTCCTTTACCAAGAGTTTGCATTGAGTCCATACTCTTGCTAAAGTTGGGGCTAAATGTATCGTCAGAAAATGGAAGCACTTCCATTTAGGAATGGTTTAGCCCTTCGAGTAGGTGGTTTTGGATCATGTCAAATGCTTTCATGGGATCTCTGGATTGGATCTTGTTTTTCCCCCTGTTCTTCCCCTTTCTCCACCTCTTTCCAGCCTATTTTTGGCATCTTGACCTGAAACCCTGAGATTCTTCACCTCAGGGTCAAGGTTGACCTCTACCTTGACCTAGGTCAAAGTCGACCTCAACCCTGACCCTGGGTCCAGATTTCAAAATCTAGAAGTTTTCAGATGTCGGGTTTCAGAAAGTTTTATTTCCCACTTCTGGGTCGGCTATTTCAGATTTCAGAATCATAAACTCTTAAATTATATTTAATCTAGGTCAATTTATAGGAGTTAAGGTTTAAATGGGAATTTAATTCTCCTATGTTGGCCTCTCTAGAAGTTTGTGCCCTAGACTAGTATAAAAGGAAGCCTTCCTCTCTCATTTCATTCATCTTTCAATTCATCAATCAAGTGTGGAATACAACCATCCTTTGTCATAATTTCTCAAGCTCTCCAAACATTCAAGCAAGCATTCTCAATCAAGGAATCATTCAAGCACTCATTCACATTCAAGCATTCAATTTCTCCATTGAAGATCCTTTTGATCTTCAAGATCTATTCATTCTCCCTTCAAGGTGGATTCCAAGCATACAATCATGGAGGTTTTGATTTACATTTATGGTTTTTAGTGTTGAGTCTAAGCCTTCATATCAATATACTTGTTTACATTCCAAATAAAATTTCATATCTACTGAATATCATAGCTTCTTTGTTAGATCTACTTCTACTACTTGCTAGCATTCTCTATTTCAATTCTATTTTAAAGGTTGATTCCAAACTGGGGTTTGACCAAGGAAAACCCAAACCCCTCATCTAAATAAAAAAACTCCTTTTCTCATAGGTACAAGTGCGGGACAATGAATCATAGATCAGATCTAAGTACCCTTTACGGTGAAGTTCTGGAATTTGCAAACAGATTTTTCGTCAGAACAGTGCAAGTCAATGTCAACATAAAGGGTTAAGATTGTGCCCCGGGGTAAGATCTTACCCCTGTTTTGGTTCAAGGTCGACCTTTCTTAGAAAGACAGAAGGTTTTTGGGTTTTCTCTATTTTTGTATTTCCAGGCTAGATCCGATTGCAGAATTTCCCGAAATTGAGTACAGACACCAGAAAATAGTGATTTCTGAATCTGCTTGTTTTCAAGATAAGTATGTATGTTTTATTAAGTTTTGTATGTCCACAACATTTTCCATTCCTAAACATCACACACACTTAGACATAGATATAAAAATATATCATAGATATTTTTTTGTTCCTGATTTTTTTGTCCAAGTGATGAGACAACACTAAGTAGCTCATTTACATTACTTGATGATATCATACATAGTAGTGATATTTGATTTATAACTTGATCATACATGGAAATGACATACTTGATGATCATATATACTTACAGTGATACTTGATACATTGATCATACTTGATGATAGTATGATGCAAACTGATTCACATGATGCACTTATATGATACACTTGCATGATTTCTTGATGAAAGTATGATGCATTTATATGATACACTCACATGATTTCACATGGTCATTTCAAAATTTCAGATAGTAGCATAATTCTCTTCACTACCTATATAATGAGTTGCAAAAGTATAAACATTTGTGACCTATATCATCAATATGTTTGATAAAGATAAAGTAAGGTTAATTTATTAAAGTCACTGGGAGTGACTATTCTCTTAGGCATTTTGAGAAAAATAATTCCCATCAAAAGACATAGTATTTGTTTCACTTTGGATTATAATCCCATCTGCATGTAATAAGTTTAAAAATATGTTTTTAGAGGCATTGTTTGATATGCCCTTATTATCAACATGGTTTTAAATTGTGATGCATTTTGATGCTTATCTTTTGACACTAGTTCTTGAGATAGGGCATGGTTTGAAATACCTAGGGCATGATTCTTGATCTCGACAGCTTGACTCATATCTTGGAGCAGTTACAGTGTGGATTCTCTCGATATATGGATTGACACTTGGACATGAAAGATAGGAAAGTTTGATAATAGATTGGTTATACAAATTTTTCATTCCTCTTTGATTCTCCTCCAATAGTATGTTCTGTTAAGTGTGCAAATCTTTGGTTAGTCTTTTTTTCATTTGAAAATAATTTGTTAGTTTGGGTTGTTCATTTTGAAGTAACTATTCATTTTCAATAAAGTATTTCTCTTTTTGAAAAGATACTTGTAGTTTGTGAATTAGTATAATAGAAATACAAGATTATTTCTTGTTAATACTTTGTAATATTCTTTTTTCATGAAGTATTTTAGGTTGAAATTATTTGAATCATTTAGTTAATTAAGGGTTTTGAACCCTTCTTTGTTTTCCTTGATTTTATTTCTTGTAAAAGGGAACATGGGTCTTTTGTATAACAGTTTCATATCTAAAAGGATGTGTACCAAATCCTAGGTCAATTCTTAGAGTTTGATAATTGTCTTGTGTGGGTTTGAGTATCTTTATAAGTTAGCTAACCCTAGTAAGAATCTTTTGACTCATTTGGTTACACAAGTCTTAAATTCTTTGTTTAAACTTGTTCAGTTTGTTATATCAAATTAACTTGTTTATCTTGTAATCCGAAGTCAAAAGACATGATTATCTTTGTGTTTATCTATCAAGAAAGGTTTCATTTTATATATTAGGGTTGTAAGCCTAGGTCTAATAACATTGTAGTTTGTTTACCTGAAGTCATCTTCTCTTATGCTTGAGATTTCAATTACTTGCTTAACCAATGCTAGTTTAGTTTTTTATTAGTTTAAGAAAGAAGTTGATCATTTTTTCAATTTCTACCAATATGGAAGTTCCCATTCAATTCAAGAACATAGATCATTATTTCTATTATTGTAATGAACAAAAGGCTGTACAATTCAGAGGAAAGTTTGATACAGAGACCAATGTTTTCATTAAAACATATTTTAAAGTTAGAATGTTTTGTACTGGTCCAAATATGCAAATTTTATTAAAGAGTACATATAGTATATTATTATATATAGAATGCAAGTTATATGCAATGATATGGTGTATGTTTTCTTAGATCAAAAAATACACGTGTTATTGAGAGAATTGGAGCTAGTACTCTATGTTGTTTTGTAACAAAATTTGAAAAGAGAATTAGCCAATGAGGCATATAGTCAGTGAAACAATCCAAATAATGAGGCATTTGTAAAAACAATTTTCAAATAAGTCAATGAGGCATTTTAAGTGGTTTTATTCCCTAGAGGGTTTCCACTTAGGAAAAATTCTTGCATCAAATTCATGTGTATGTTACTCTTTTTTACAATCCATTCCTTTACAATTTTGCATTGTATAATTAAGATTTAAAAGAGTTGAAAAATGAAAAGTTGTGTGTGAACACTAATTCAACCCCTCTCTCAGTGTTCATTGTACTCCTACAAGAGAGGGCAACTGAGATACCTATAGATGGGTGAGAGAGAACATGGTAGGGAGAGACCTAGAGTGGGAAGAGATAATGTGTGTGTGCTAGAGAGATAGAGAGAGAAAGGGGGGTTAATTAATGGGAAGTGTCCAAAGGAATACATAGGGAAGTATCAATGGAGAGAGAGAGAGAGAGAGAGAGAAGAGAGAGAGAGAGAGAGAGAGAGAGAGAGAGAGAGAGAGAGGTTTAATTAAGGGGTGGGGTCCAAAGGGGGAAAGAGGGAAGAATCAATAAAGGAGAGAGGGGGATTTAATTATAGGGTAGAATCCATAGGTAGAGAGAGGGAATTATCAAAATGTATGCACACACACACACATGGAGAGAGAGAGGGGGGGATTAATAATGGGTGAAGGAGAGAGAGGGAGAGGGGAGTATCAATAATGAGGATATAAAATAGAGAAATATACACATAAAATTATGCATTATATTTTTTTTTATTTTAATATAAAATTCCACCATTTTTTATATAAAAAGTAACACACACACACATATATAGTAACACATGCACTACTTAGAATACAAACATAAAAGTAACCACTCTTATCTAGGTTCTTCACAATCCTAATCAATGGTTCCTTATGAGATTTTTTTGCATGAAGTAGGAATGTTTTCAATGGAGGCATCAATGATAATTCATTTAATGAGTTATTTGAGAATTTTGAAAACATGAATAAACATCATTGGTCCAAAATGGTTGTTGAAGAGGAATTAGACTATAGGAAGAAGTCTTGGATGAGATAGAGTAACAAGTAGATGCATAAATGGGGCATTAATTTGCATGAATATCCAACACTAATGAAGAGATAAATAAGGGTTTGTATGAAAAAAATTAAGACTTGCACGTAGATAAAACAAATTGGTATAATTGGTGAAAAGTATAGATTTCAATACAGTAGTACAAAAATTTCAGGAAAAAAATAAGAAAGAGGTGTATGTCTGACCACCTTAATCATGATCAAATGATAATATTTTTTTATAAGATTTAATAAATAAGTAGTAGACTCATGCCCAGATGTGACGCATATTTTTTTGTAATATTATTCCAAAAAAATAATTAATTATGAATTTTATGCTACAACATTTTCAAAATAAAACAACTTCGTGTCTGACCACCTTAACTCATTCAAAACTTTACAAAATTCAAAAAAAAAAAAAATTCCTTATAGTAAGCGAAGCATAAAATGTGACAAATTTTTCAGATTTCAAAAATGTTATACCATTTGAAAGTTATAGTCATTTTTCAATCAGTATATAAATCAGCACTTTAGAGGTAGCTCAATTAGAAAATAACTAATAATTACTTACTGAATTCAAAATTTGACAACAATTATATCGATAGAAAGTTGATAATATCCTTAAAATGCCCTTTTCATTTTATCAAATTTGGGTGAAAAAAAAGTTGTCAACTACATTGTCGAAGTCTGGAACTCAGAGAAACAGGGGAAAAACACGTATTTGAGACATTTCAATAGTTGACCATGTAGCTTTGGTGCACAAGGCAATACCAAGCCTAATTGGGTACCCAATATTTTTGGGTACCCGAAAATGATGGCAGAATTTTTAATTTTCACTTTCCCTTCCCTCCACTTTCTCCCTCCCATTTCTCCATATATAAAAAACTATATATTAGATATATTAAATATATATTATATATATAACTATATATTAGATATATTAAATATTTATAATATCAATTATATATTAAATATTATATAATATACATTTTACATTAAATATTATTTAATATACATTTTACATTAAATATTATTTAATATATATTAATATTAAAAACTATATATTATATTATATATTATATATTATATATAATATACATTTTACATTAAATATTATTTAATTATATATTAATATCAAAAACTATATATTAGAATTATATATTATATATAATATTATATATATTAAGTATTATATAATATACATTTTACATTTTAAATATTATTTAATATATATTAATATTAAATGTTACATTATATATTATATATTATTTTATATGTATAATATATTAATACGTATTTTACGACTATGTACGAAAGGTTGGAAGATTGCAGAAAAATCATGGATGGCCATTGAAAGAAGCAAAGGAAATTAATCAGCCATTTAAAAAATTCATGGGCGGCCATTGAGGAAGAGAGAGAGTGAGAAGGTGGCGGGGGCTAAGAGAGGAAGAGAGAGAGTGAGAAGGTGAGAGAGAGAGAGAGGAGATAATAGAGAGAGAGAGAGAGAGAGAGAGAGAGAGAGAATATGAGTATGGGAGGGAGACAGAGGGAGGACAGAGACAAAGATAGAGGGGGGGAAGGGGAGAGAGTAGGATAGAGAGAGAAGGGGAAGGGGAGAGAGAGGGAGAGAGAGAGAGAGAGAGAGAGAGAGAGAGAGAGAGAGAGAGAGAGAGAGAGAGAGAGAGAGAGAGAGAGAGAGAGAGAGAGAGAGAGAGAGAGAGAGGGGATGGGGATGGGGATGGGGATGGGGATGGGGATGGGGATGGGGATGGGGAGAGAGTAGGAGAGAGAGAAGGGGATGGGGAGAGAGTAGTTGAGAGAGAGAAGGGGAAGGGGAGAGAGTAGGAGAGATAGAGAGAAGGGGAAGGAGAGAGACAGAGACAGAGACAGAGACAAAGATAGAGACAGAGAGAGACACAGACACAGACACAGATAGAGACACAGAGACACAGAGACATAGAGAAGGGGAGAGAGAGAGAGACAGAGGGGGGGAATGGGAAGGGGATAGAGTAGGAGAGAGAGAGAGAAGGGGAAGGATAACTAATTCATTGCAATATTAATCAATAAGGAGCAAGGCAAACATAAATAATATCACAGCAGGCATTAGAAATCCCAATTCTAATTAGGAGTTTTAAGCAAAGTGAGTAAGGTCCTGGATAGGGACATTACATATCCACACATTGTTTAGTAGATACCTCCAAGAACCCACATACACAGGAGTAGGTTTGAAGTAAGACTAAGATTGTTTATCAGTTCAAATTTATATTACTGTGTTGTACTTTTGATTAACATCCAATGATTGGATGTGAAATTCACAAATTTGATTATATTGCCACTGGTTCTATTTCAAATTCTGGAAAAAATGGATATTTGACATATGTTCATAAATTTCAGTCAACACCATTTTAAAATAACACATCAGTTTATTTTTACACATTGAGAATATCATCCCTAGGAATTGAGCTGAAATTTCAACAGAGGTCATAGGAAATAAATGCTCCCAACTATTTGGTGTCTTCTGCATTTTGAGTTTCTTATTACAATCAGGAGAAGAATATTACTCTCCAAATGGTTTTGGATAGTAACATTTGTACTTCCTCTTCACAAATATATTTCTTCCCTCATCTTGCTACCTATTGATACCGACAAAGTGAATCTAGGCATTTCTACCATGTAATGGGAGAAAATTGGTTTCCTAATTTATTGATATGTGTCTAAATGACACATGCAAGAACCTTTTCTTTGATATTGCTCACTAACACTTTAGAACTGAAAATGTTTACAAAAATTGGCATGTACTTGCATGAGGACATTATATATTATAGGAATCCCGCACAGAAGCAGCTAGTAAGCCTCTCAAAAAGTAGTAATCGATAGCAAGTGGGATAATGTAGATGCTTTAATAAACCACTATCTTCTTTACTCAAGCAACATCTAGTTCATTTGCTCAACTGGGGCATGTTTGGGAACAAATAGTCTCCATTTAAACTCAAGTCTCTGGAAATGTAGTTATATTTGTCAGTGGAGAAGATACACCCATTGGATCTGCAATAACTTTATGCTCACTGGAATTTCCATTTCTCTTCAATTGGGATACTCTTTCCAAAATTGCATCTACCCTTTTACCAATTTGGAAAATCAATGGGTCTATTTGTGGACCTCGAAGGAGTTGATCACCTAAACGAGAACCTTGAGATGAATTAGGAACTTCTCTTTGAAAGAGATCAGTTCCTTGAGAAGCTCTCCATTTGTCAAATGAATTAAAATCTTGGACCATAGATGGCTGCCCTTTGTTGTAAAATGAGGAGTGAGACTGCCTTGCCAAAGGTGGCAATGAACTTACATTTGAGGGATATTGCCCAACATGAGTAACCTGGTTTCCCAAGTCCTGTAAATTCAAGGCCATTGACGAATAGGCATTTCTAATAGAAATATCTATGGTGCTAGAATGAAGTGCATGACCAAATTCTTTGCCTGCTAATGAACCAATTTGAGGCTTCATTTCACATTGCTTTGTGGATAATTCCACAGCACTTGTTACTTCTCTATTTGAATTTTTTGTGTCAGTGTAAATGTGCACTAAAGAGCTTCTATCACTACTTGAGCTACTACCAGACGGTGAGTACTCATCATCATCATCTGACATAGGCTCACACACATATCTTACTTCTTTCCTTTGCTGCTTTCCCCTTCCTAGTTCTTCCTCCTTATCTATAACTTCTATCATGGGTCCAAGAAGCTCTTCCCACTCTTTCCCATTAATATGCAAATATTTTTGTCCTTAACAGTATTTTCTGCATTTATTATGATATTGATCCAATTTGATGCACCATCGCTATTTGATCCATACTTCCCTTTCATTTTACTTGCTTTTCTCCTTTTGCACGTCATAGGCTAGGATTTGACAGCGGGTATGACCTTGGTACTACCGGCATTAATGATAAATTTTACCTTTTAGCTATTAATTTTTTGTCATTTTTCCTATATGATGCTTTTGTATATGAATTGTTGATATTCTCTCAGAAAATTTTCATTTTTTCCTATAGGATGTCTTTGTATACAAATTTTGGAGAATCTCTATTAAAGAGTAGGTAACGATGGCTAAGCTGAGTGCAGCGGAGAGGGAGATGACTAAATTGAGAGAGCAGAGGCAGAGAGCAATAATGACAAAAAAATTTTAGGGCTTGCAGAAATACATGGAAATTATAATCTTCCTCCCAGAGTAGACATTAATGAAGTTCTTCGTGCCTTAGCAGAGGAAGCCAACTGGATTTTTGAAGCTGACGGTACTACATACAAAAATGCGGTATGTATTTTTGGCCTAATTCTTATTTTTCATTTCTTCTAGGTCTTTAAAGGTGGCTAGCTAAATCTTTGTATTAAATGTTAGGGAATGCATGAAGATAATATGATTCTGAGCATGAGCATGAGTCCCTACAGGGGCATAGTTGTGCCTTTTACAGGCGTCATAAACCCTAGCTACGTAGAAATGGAGGCTTTGAAGAATAGTTCACTAGAGGTGGATTACAGAAGCAAAGGGAAAGAGAATCACTCTATTTCCACTACCTATGGCTGTGAAATGGTATCTTTCCCTGCTTTTTCAATCGAAACGCTAAATTTCAAAGGTTCTCAAAATAGATTCTGGTTGAACCGGACAATTCTACCACGCCTGTTGATAATTTGACAGCTCAACAAAGTCATTGGGAGGTTAAACAAGAACAACCGAATGGATCTTTGAACCAGTCAAAGATTATGGAGAGTAGGGAAGGGTTTGGTAAAATGAGCAGCTGTACTGGAAATTATGCAAGCAATGTAGAACTGACCACATTAATAAATTTAAAGAAGAGATCAGCGGCAGCATGACATTATGAGGAAAGCCTTTTTGTTTCAATGGTGCTACCCCGATATTATGAAGAATGTCTTGCCACTTCAATGTCGAAGCTGCCTCTGTCTCAGACTTTCACCATTACTTCTCATCAATACTCTAAGAAATGGCAGGGATTGCGGGCTTTTTCACAGCATAGTCCGTCATAAATTCTCTATAAATCATCATGTGTTATAGTATTCTGCGTGTTTCTAAATGAATTACTCAAATAATTTAATTTTCACCATAATTTTGGCTCCATGGATTGTCATTTTGCACTTGGAGAGAACCTGCGGATTGCAAGAATTTGATAAATTTAGTTTATCTAATTTTCTTTCTCTGCCATTTCTAAGTAATATGATTTTTTTTTGTTCATCTTAAATGATTTTTCCTGAAGTTAATGAATTTTTTTAGATGATTTTGATTGAAGTTAATGAAATTTCTTCCATGGATGCTAATGAAATCTCTTCCATGAATGTTGATAAGACATTTAAATTCAAAGTTAATAAATTCTATAGCTTGAATGTTCTTTGTTGCAGAAGGTTATTTTCATTGTTTGTGATTCATGTAATTCCTTAATAGTTTCATTCTATACAGAATTCATAACTAGATTTTCCATAGCCAATTTTCTTCTTGATCATTGCAATATTTTATCCTCAACTGAATATTTTTTAATCAGTTGATAAACAATCACATTTTTCTCTTGGCCAATCCTGTGGGCTCGTGATTGAGCCTGTAGATCCACAAAAGGATCAAAATCTAGATCTGGTGGAAGAGTAGTATTAGCAAGAAGTCATTCACTAACATCTCATCTTTATAACAACTAAATTTTGATTCACTAGAAGCACTAAAGAATCTGGAATGAACCCTTTTGACACATTGGAATGCTCAAGTGTGTCTTAAGGGGTCCTAGGACCCCTTCAGACACACTTGAGCATTCAAATGTGTCAAAAGAGGTCATGGGGACTCCCTAGGGGTCCTAGTATGCCTTATCACACGTTAGGACCCCTAGGAAGTCCCCATGACCCCTTTTGACACATTGGAATGCTCAAGCATGTCTTAAGGGGTCCTAGGACCCCTTCAGACACACTTGAGCATTCAAATGTGTCAAAAGGGATTGTGGTGACTCCCTAGGGATCCTAGTATGCCTTATCACACATTAGGACCCCTAAGAAGTCCCCATGACCCCTTTTGACACATTGGAATGCTCAAGTATGTCTTAAGATGTCCTAGAACCCCTTTGGACACACTTGAGTTATTCAAATGTGTCAAAAGGGGTCATGGGGACTCCCTAGGGGTTTTAGTACACCTTATCATGTGTTAGGACACCTAGGAAGTCCCCGTGACCCCTTTTGACACATTTGAATGCTCAAGTGTGTCTAAAGGGGTCTTAGGAACCCTTCAAACACACTTGAGCATTTTAATGTGTCAAAAGGGGTCATGGGGACTCCCTAGGACCCCTTAAGACACACTTGCACATTTGAATGTGTTAAAAAGGATCATGGGACTTCCTAGGGGTCCTAGTATGCCTTATCATGCATTAGGACCCCTAAGAAGTCCCCATGACCCCTTTTGACACATTGGAATGCTCAAGTGTGTCTTAAGGTGTCTTAGGACCCCTTTGAACACACTTGAGCATTAAACTATGTCAAAAGAGATCATGGGGACTCCCTAGGGGTCCTAGTACACCTTATCATGTGCTAGGACCCTGAGGAAGTCTCCATGACCCTTTTTGACACATTAGAACACTAAAGTGTGGCTTGAGGGGTCTTAGGACCCCTTCGGACACACATGAGTGTTCAAATGTATCAAAAGGGATCATGGGGACTCCCTATGGGTCCTAGTACACCTTATCACATGTTACCACTCCTAAGGAGTCCCCATGACCCATTTTGACACATTAGAATGCTCAAGTGTGTCTTAAAGGCTCTTAAGACCCCTTTAGACACACTTGAGCATTCAAATGTCTCAAAATGGGTCATGGAGACTCCCTAAGGGTCCTAGTATGCCTTATCATGTGTTAGGACCCCTAGGGAGTCCCCAGGACCCCTTTTGACACATTATAATGCTCAAGTGTGTCTTAAGGGGTCTTAGGACACCTTCAAAAATACTTGAGCATTTGAATGTGTCAAAAGGGATCATGGGGACACCCAAGGGGTCATAGTACACCTTATCATGTGTTATGACCCCTAGGAAGTCCCCATGACCCTTTTTGACACATTGGAACACTCAAGTCTGTCTTAAGGGGTCTTAGAACCCCTTCGGACACACTTCAGCATTCAAATGTGTCAAAAGGGGTCATAGGGACTCCCTAGGGGTCCTAGTATGCCTTATCATGTGTTAGGACCCCTAAGAATTCCCCATGACCCCTTTTGACACATTGGAACACTCAAGTGTGTCTTAAGGGGTCTTAGGACCCCTTCGAACACACTTGAGTGTTAAAATGTGTCAAAAGGGGTCATGTGGACTCCCTAGGGGTCCTAACATGTGATAACACGTACTAGGACCCCTAGGGAGTCCCCATGACCCATTACGGGGACTCCCTAGGGGTCCTAGTATCCCTTATCATGTGTTAGGACCCCTAAGGAGTTCCCATGACCCCTTTTAACACATTGCAATGCTCAAGTGTGTCTTAAGGTGTCTTAGGACCCCTTTGGAAACACTTGAGTGTTTGAATGTGTCAAAAGGGGTCATGGGGATTTACTAGGGATCCTAGTACATATTATCACACGTTAGGACCCCTAGGAAGTCCTCTTGACCCCTTTTGACACATTGGAATGCTCAAGTGTGTCTTAAGGGTTCTTAGGACCCCTTTGGACACACTTGAGCATTCAAATGTGTCAAAAGGCATCAAGGGGACTCCCTAGGGGTCCTAATGTGTGATAAGGCATACTAGGACCCCTAGGTAGTCCCCATGACCCCTTAAGGGGACTCCCTAGGGGTCCTAGTATGCCTTATAATGTGTTAGGACCCCTAGGTGTTCCCCATGACCCCTTTTGACACATTCCAATGCTCAAGTGTGTCTTAAGGGGTCCTAGTATGCCTTATCACACATTAGGACCCCTAGGAAGTCCCCATGACCTCTTTTGACACATTGGAATGCTCAAGTGTGTCTTCAAGGGTCTTAGGACCCGTTATGACACACTTGAGAATCCAAATGTATCAAAAGGGGTCATGAGGACTCCCTAGGGGTCCTAGTACACCTTATCATGCATTAGGACCCTATGGAGTACCCATGACCCCTTTTGACACCTTGGAATGCTCAAGTGTGTCTTGAGGGGTCTTAAAAACCCTTCAAACACACTTAAGCATTCGAATGTCTCAAAAGGGGTCATGGGGACACCCTAGGGGTCCTATTACACCTTATCATGCATTAGGACCCCTAGGAAGTCCCCATGACCCCTTTTTACACATTGGAATGCTCAAGTGTGTCTTAAGGGGTCTTAGGACACCTTCAGACACACTTGAGCATTCAAATGTGTAAAAAAGGGTCATGGGGACTTCGTAGGGGTCCTAGTATGCCTTATCACATGTTAGGACCCCTAGGAAGTCCCTATGAGCCCTTTTCAAACATAGGAACACTCAAGTGTGTCTTAAGGGGTCTTAGAACCCCTTTGGACACACTTGAGTGTTCAAATGTGTCAAAAGGGGTCATGCGGAGTCCCTAGGGGTCCTAATGTGTGATAAGGCATACTAGGACCCCTAGGGAGTCCCCATGACCCCTTAAGGGGACTTCCTGTGGGTCCTAGTACACCTTATCATGTGTTAGGAACCCTAGGGAGTCCCCATGACCCCTTTTGACACATTGAAATGCTCAAGTGTGTCTTCAGGGGAACCCTTCAAACACACTTGAGCATTTGACTGTGTCAAAGGGGGTCATGGGGACTCCATAAAGGACCTAGTATGCCTTATCATGTGTTAGGACCCCTAGGGAGTCCCCATGACCCCTTTTGACACATTTGAACACTGAATTCTGCCTTAAAGGGTCTTAGGACCCCTTCAGACACACTTGAGAATTCAAATGTATCAAAAGTGGTCATGGGGGCTCCCTAGGGGTCCTAGTACACCGTATCATGCATTAGGACCCCTAGGGAGTCCCCATGACCCCATTTGACACATTGGAATGCTCAAATGTGTCTTAAGGGGTCTTAGGACTCCTTTAGACATAGTTGAGCATTCAAATGTGTCAAAAGTGCTCATGGGGACTCCTTAGGGGTCCTAGTATGCCTTATCACATGTTAGGAGCTCTAAGAAGTCCCCATGAACCCTTTTGAGACATTGGAATGCTCAAGTGTGTCTTAAGGGTTCTTAGAACCCCTTCGAACACACTTGAGTTTTCAAATGTATCAAAAGCGGTCATGGGGACTCCCTAGGGGTCCTAAAGCATGATAAGGCATACTAGGACCCATAGGGAGTCCCCATGACCCCTTAAGGGGACTCCCTAAGGGTCCTAGTACACCTTCTCATGTGTTAGGACCCCTAGGGATTACCCATGACCCCTTTTGAAACATTACAATGCTCAAGTGTGTCTTAAGGAGTCTTAGGACCCCTTCGGACACACTTGAGCATTCAAATCTATCAAAAGGGGTCATGCAGACTCCCTAGGGGTCCTAATACATCTTATCATGTGTTAGGACCCCTAGCAAGTCCCCATGACCCCTTTTGACACATTGGAATGCTCAAGTGTGTCTTAAGGGGTCTTAGGACCCCTTCGAATAGACTTTAGCATCCAAATGTGTCAAAAGGGGTCATGGGGACTCCCTAGGGGTCCTAGTATGTCTTATCATGCATTAGGACCCCTAAGTAATCCCCATGACCCCTTTTGACACATTAGAACACTCAAGTGTCTCTTAAGGGGTCTTAGGAGCCCTTCGAACTTACTTGAGTATTCAAATATATCAAAAGGGGTCATGGGGAATCCCTAGGGGTCCTAGTAAGCCTTATCATGCGTTAGGATCCCTACGGAGTCTCCATGACCCCTTTTGACACATTTGAGTGCTCAAGCATGTCTTAAGGGGTCCTAGGACCCCTTAAGACACACTTGAGCATTCAAATGTTTCACGAGGCATCATGGTGACTCCCTAGGGCTCCTAGTACACCTTATCATGCATTAGGACCCCTAGGAAATCCCCTTGACCACTTTTGACACATTAGAATCCTCAAGTGTGTCTTAAGAGGTCCTAGGACCCCTTTGAACACACTTGACCATTCAAATGTGTCAAAAGTGGTCATGCGGACTCCCTAGGGGTTGTAGTATGCCTTATCATGCATTAGGACCCCTAGGAAGTCCCCATAACCCCTTTTCAAACATTCAAATGCTCAAGTGTTTCTTAAGGGGTCTTAGGACCCCTTCGAACACACTTGAGCATTCAAATGTGTCAAAAGGGGTCAAGGGGACTCCTTAGGGGTCCTAGTATGCCTTATCACACATTAGGACCCCTAGGAAGTCCACATGACCCCTTTTGATACGTTCAAACACTCAAGTGTTTCTTAAGGGTTCTTAGGACCCCTTCGGACACACTTGAGCATTGAAATGTGTCAAAAGGGGTCATGGGGACTCCATAATCATCCTAACACATCATAATACATACTAGGACCCCCCCCTAACGGGACTCCCTAGGGGTCCTAGTATGCCTTATCACATGTTAGGACCCCTAGGGAGTCCCCATGACCCCTTTTGACACATTGCAATGCTCAAGTGTGTCTTAACGGGTGTTAGGAACCCTTCAGGCACACTTGAGTGTTCAAATGTGTCAAAAAGGTTCATGGGGACTCCCTAGGGGTCCTAGTATTCCTTATCACATGTTAGGACCCCTAGGGAGTTCCCATGACCCCTTTTGAAATATT
The DNA here is from genome assembly GCA_027943335.1 of Chamaecyparis obtusa. Classification (NCBI taxonomy): domain Eukaryota; kingdom Viridiplantae; phylum Streptophyta; class Pinopsida; order Cupressales; family Cupressaceae; genus Chamaecyparis; species Chamaecyparis obtusa. The sequence continues at coordinate 1,133,998 of BSBK01008320.1, read as the reverse complement.
TGAATGCTCAACTATGTCTTAAAGGGTTTTAGGGCCCCTCCGGACACACTTGAGCATTCAAATCTATCAAAAGGGGTCATGGGGGATCCAATGGGGTCCTAGTATACCTTATCACATGTTACGACCCCTAAGGAGTCTCGATGATGCCTTTTGACACATTGGAATGCTCAAGTGTGTCTTAAGGGGTCTTAGGACCCCTTCAGACACACTCGAGCATTTGAATGTGTCAAAAGTGGCCATGGGGACTTCCTAGGGGTCCTAGTATGGCTTATCATGTGTTACGACCCCTGGGAAATCCCCATGACCCCTTTTGACACATTGGAATGCTCAAGTTTGTCTTAAGGTGTCTGAGGACCCCTTCAGACACACTTGAGCATTCAAAAGTCTCAAACAGGGTCATGGGGACTCCCTAAGGGTCCTAGTACACCTTATCACGTGATAGGACCCCTAGGAAGTCACCATGACCCCTTTTCACACATTAGAATGCTAAAGTGTGTCTTAAGGGGTCATAGGACCCCTTCAGACACACCTGAGCATTCAAATGTGTCTAAAAAGGTCATGGGGACTCCATAGGGGTCCTAGTATGCCTTATCACATGTTAGGAACCCTAGGGAGTCCCCATGACCCCATTTCACACATTGGAATGCTCAAGTATGTCTTAAAGGATCTAAGGACCACTTCACACACACTTGACCATTCAAATGTGTCAAAAAGGGTCATGGGGACTCCCTAGGGGTCCTAGTATGCCTTATCATGTGTGAGGACCCCTAGGCAGTCCCCATGACCCCTTTTGACACATTGGAATGCTCAAGTGTGTCTTAAGGGGTCTTAGGAACCCTTTGAACACACTTGAGCATTTGAATGTGTCAAAAGGGATCATGGGGACTCCCTAGGGGTCCTAGTACCCCTAGGAAGTCCCCATGACCCCTTTAGGACACATCAAAATGCTCAAGTGTGTCTTAAGGGGTCTTAGGACCCCTTCGGACACACTTGAGTATTCAAATGTGTCAAAAGGGGTTATGCAGACTCCCTATGGGTCCTAGTATGCCTTATAATGTGTTAGGAGCCCTAGGGAGTCCCCATGACCCCTTTTGACACATTGGAACACTCAAGTGTGTCTTAAGCGGTCTTAGGACCCCTTTGGACACACTTGAGTGAACAAATGTGTCAAAAGGGGTCATGGGGACCTCCTAGGGGTCCTAGTATGCCTTATCATGTGTTAGGACCCCTAGGGAGTCCCCATGACCCCTTTTAACACATTTGAACACTCAAGTGTGTCTTTAGGGGTCTTAGGCCCCCTTCGGACACACTTGAGGATTGGAATGTGTCAAAAGGGATCATGGAGACTCCCTAGGGGTCCTAGTATGCCTTATCATGTGTTAGGAACCCTAGGAAGTCCCCATGACCCCTTTTAACACATTGGAATGCTAAAGTGTGTCTTAAGAGGTCTTAGGACCACTTCAGACACACTTGACTATTCAAATGATTCAAAAGAGGTCATGGGGACTCACTATGGGTCCGAGAAGGCCTTATCATGTGTTACAAACCCTAGGAAGTCCCCATGACCCCTTTTGACACATTGGAATACTCAAGTGTGTCTTAAGGGGTCTTACGAACCCTTCAAACACACTTGAGTGTTCAAATGTGTCAAAAGGGGTCATGGGGACTCCCTAGGGGTCCTAATGCGTAATAAAGCATACTAGAACCCCTAGGGATTCCCCATGACCCCTTTCGACACATTGCAACACTCAAGTGTGTCTTAAGGGGTCTTAGGACCCCTTCAAATACACTAGAGTGTTCGAATGTGACAAAAGGGGTCATGGGGACTCCCTTGGGGTCCTAGTATGCCTTATCATGCGTTAGGAACCCTAGGAAGTCATCATGACCCCTTTTGACACATTAGAATGCTCAAGCATGTCTTAAGGGGTCTTAGCACCCCTTCGGATAGACTTGAGTGTTCAAATGTGTCAAAAGGAGTCATGGGGACTCCCTAGGGGTCCTAGTATGCCTTATCATGTGTTAGGATCCCTAGGAAGTCCCCATCACCCCTTTTGACACATTGGAATGCTCAAGTGTGTCTTAAGGGGTCCTTTTCACATATTGGAATGCTCAAGTGTGTCTTAAGTGGCCTTAGGACCCCTTCGGACACACTTGAGTGTTCAAATCTGTCAAAAGGGGTCATGGGGACTCCCTAGGGGTCCTAACATGTGATAAGGAATACTAGGACCCCTACAAAGTCCCCATGACCCCTTAAGGGGACTCCCTAGGGATCCTAGTACACCTTATCATGCATTACAACCCCTAGGTAGTCCCCATGACCCCTTTTGACACATTGCAATGCTCAAGTGTGTCTTAAGGGGTCTTAGGACCCCTTCGGACACATTTGAGCATTTGAGTGTGTCAAAAGGGGTCATGGGGTCTCCCTAGGGGTCCTAGTATTCCTTATCACACGTTAGGACTCTTAGGGAGTCCTCGTGACCCCTTTTGACACATTTGAACACTCAAGTGTGTCTTAAAGGGTCTTAGGACCCCTTTGGACACACTTGAGCATTCAAATGTGTCAAAAGGGGTCATCGGGGCTCCCTAGGGGTCCTGTTATATCTTATCACATGTTAGGACCCCTAGGGAGTCCCCATGACCCCTTTTGAGACATTGGAATGCTCAAGTGTGTCTTAAGGGGTCTTAGGACCCCTGCGAACACCCTTGACCATTCGAATGTGTCAAAAGGGGTCATGGGGATTTCATAGGGGTTCTAGTATGCATTATCACATGTTAGGACCCCTAGGAAGTCCCTTTGACACCTTTTGACACATTGGAATGCTCAAGTGTGTCTTAAGGGTTCTTAGGACCCCTTTGGACACACTTGAGTTTTCAAATATGTCTAAACGGGTCATGGGGACTCCCTAGGGTCCTAACGAATGATAAGGCATACTAGGACCCCTAGGTAGTCCCCATGACCCCTTAATGGTACTCTCTAGGGGTCCTAGTATAACTTATCACGCGTTAGGACCCCTAGGGGGTCCCCATGACCTCTTTTGACACATTCGAATGCTCAAGTGTGTCTTCAGGGGTCCTAGTATACCTTATCACACATTAGGACCCCTAGGAAGTCCCCATGACCCCTTTTGATACATTAGAACACTCAAGTGTGTCTTAAGGGGTCTTAGGACCTATTTGAACACACTTGAGTGTTCAACAGTCTCAAAAGGGGTCATGGGGACTCCCTAGGGGTCCTAGTATGCCTTATCACATGTTAGGACCCCCAAGGAGTCCCCGTGACCCCTTTTGGCACATTACTATGCTCAAGTGTGTCTTAAGGGGTCTAAGGACCCCTTCGGACACACTTGAGTGTTCGAATGTGTCAAAAGGGGTCATGGGGACTCCCTAGGGGTCCTAGTATGCCTTATCACGTGTTAGAACCCCTACAGAGTCCCCATGACCCCTTTTGACACATTTGAATGCTCAAGCGTGTGTTAAGTGGTCCTAGGACCCCTTCAGACACCCTCAAGCATTCAACTATGTCAAAAGGGGTCATGGTGACTCCCTAGGGGTCCTAGTACACCTTATCATGCGTTATGACCCCTAGGAAGTCCCCATGACCCCTTTTGACACATTGGAATGCTCAAGTGTTTCTTAAGAGGTCCTAGGACCCCTTTGGACACACTTGACAATTCAAATGTGTCAAAAGGGGTCATGGGGACTCCTTAGGGGTTGTAGTACACCTTATCACATGTTAGGACCCCTAAGAAGTCCCCATGACCTTTTTTGACACATTCGAATGCTCAAGTGTGTCTTACGGGGTTTTAGGACCCCTTTGGACACACGTGAGCCTTCAAATGTGTCAAAAGGGGTCATGGGGACTCCCTAGGGGTCCTAGTATGCATTATCATGTGTTAGGACCCCTAGGAAGTCCCCATGACCCCTTTTGACACATTGGAATTCTCAAGTGTGTCTTAAGGGGTCTTAGGACCCCTTTAGACACACTTGAGCATTCAAATGTTTCAAAAGGCGTCATGGGGACTCCATAGTGTGGGTGTTTGAATGTGGATCTTTAAATTAGGCACAAACACAACATAGTCATTACTCACATGATCGAATTACAAGAGAGAGTATGAATTACTCAATCTAAAATTCATTGTGAAGTGACTTGTTATCTCCTATGTAGATGGGGTGTTTAATTACTCTCAGATTGGAGAGCCAACAACCATAAGACCGGTTCTACAATGGAAGATTTTCCAAGAGCGATGAAGATGAGCAAATTGAAATTAAACTAAAATGAGTGTAATTAGTCTAGAAATGCTTTTGAAAGAGATATGAAATGTAGATTTATTTTAGAGCACTCGAAATAAAGGTGATATTATGCTAAGAACAAATAAGCAAATTAACTCTAATATGAGATGCAATTATACTAAAATGAGATATTAGACTAACTATGCAATAAAGCTTTTAAAACAATGTAATGATGGAGACTGAAATTGACTATAGTATAGATGCTCTCAATAATTCCTTCTTTCAAATGAAGAAATGAGGTCCATTAAATAGAAAAGCCTGAGAAGAGAATGAAGGGGTTCTTGATTTGAAACTCCTGACCCTTCATTTCCATTTGAGACAAAAATGCAAGAATTACTTAATAAAAAGAATGGAAAATGCCACACAAGTGGCCTTTTGAATATCTTGAATTTGTAATTCAAAAAGGTGTGTCCATTTGAATATCGAGCAATTATTAATTCCTTTTTATGGGTAATTAGCTAAATGGGGTGGATTTAATTTAATTCTAAGCACTTAAGACTTTAGGATTAAATTAAATTATCATAGGGGTAATTTAGCTAATTAAAGTCAAGGAATTTAGGAATTAATTTTGATATTTAATGCAATTTATGGTCTTTGCAATTGACATCAAGTCAAATTAAGTCAGGTAGGAGAGAGAAAATTGCCTAGGAAACTAGGACTTTGGAGATGTAAAATTGAAGATAAATGCACCAAAAAAAGATTGAATTTATTAGGTGCCAATTTTAGGGTATTACATTTTCCCCTCTTTGAATTGATGGGCGAACAGTGCATTGATTCAAAGAATAGTCTGACGAGAAATTCAGAAGTCTGGGTTAGGTTGCCAAGACATCGAACAGATCAAAGCATGATTTTCCGATGTTTAAGTTAGATTGGGAAGACAATGGTCTTTGAGAGAAGATGAGAATCAGGGTTAGGTTGCCCCAATGCCAAGAATGATATTCAGATGCAAACTTAGGACTTTCCCCAGAATCAGGGTTAGATTGCCCCAATACGAAGCTTAGCCCTTTGAGACCTGAGTTAGATTGCCCAGATAACGGTCTAAGAGAGATTTTGAGAGCCATCTCCAGAACGAAGCTTAAATCCTAGGAATTAGGGTTAGATTGCCCCAATACCTAAAATATTTCAAGAACCATCTCCAAAATGAAGATTGATTCCCGAGGACCCGAGTTAGATTGCTCAGATACCTAAAAGATAGATGACAAGATAGCAAGATGCAAGGAATTGAGATGCCCCTAGCAATGAGAACTAAAGATTCAAATCAAACTGATTCAAGAATTGATTCAACAAGATTTAAATGATGCAATCATCCTGCCCCCTCAGGAGTGAAATTGAAAGATGACATATTAGAAGGACGATCGACAACAAGAGGTTGCAGAGCAAAAGCAATTAGACTAGATTGGAGAAGCTGTAGAAGCAAATTGGAGCAAAGCAAAAGGTCCTGTTAACCAAGTTTGACCATGATTGACCATGGTTGACTAGAGTTGACTTTGATGAAAAGAGAAAAGATCTTGAGAACATAATGCAAAGATGAGGGTCTAGTAGGAAGATGAGGCCAGAAGGCTGATTGCACAAGCGTCCAATCCCAAAGGGTCCTAGAATTTAAAATGCAATTTTGAGCTATCTAGAGATGTCAAATTTTGATTTTGATCACAAAAATTGATTCAGAGCAGTCGATTTAGCCAAGGGTGCAATTTTCACGCAAAATGGAGCACTTTTTGAAAATTAGGTCAAAAGCTATATAAGGCTCAGAGGGATCATTTTCAATTCATTATTCACCTTCGTCTTCTTTTGATTTCTGAGCTCTTAGAGAGAAAATGGAGGGTCTTCCACTGCATATGCATAGATTTGAGCACTCATGATGAAAAGCCCGGCCCACGGAGTATGACGCACCTGTAAGTAGTCAATAAACCTCCGTGTATTTCAATTCGTATAGCTCTATAGGTCAAATTAGGAAGATTTAGCTAGGTTTGAGTTGTGTTCTTCCAATCTTGCGTGAGGAAGTAGTTTCCTCACACCGGCCTAGGTTCCCTCTCACATGAGAAAATAGGTTCCTCGCATGACTTAGGTCTTCTTCATGCGAACCCTCTCTGAAAGCTCGTGTGAGCTGAAAGAGGCTCCCACGTGAGATTGTATGGGCTCACGCAAGGTCTAGTCCTGTCTCACACGAGAAAATAGTTTTCTTGCGTGAGAAACTACTGCAAAGTTTTGAACTCTTTTGCCAAAATTTCTCAAATATGCATGAAATCAGCCAAGTAAGATGTCATAGAGCCATGTCCAGGATAGATGTCATGCTGCATTCATTGTTGTAATGTTGAAAAACCATCATGTTTGAGATATTGATCCAATGTCATCACTTGCTTTGCAGGTTGACTTCCCTGATGTTGCCTTCAGGACGCACCATCCAGTTATCACCACACTAGTATAGAGACTCATAGATGCAGAGAGTGCCCATATTGATGCTCTTGGTATAGGATACTTGTGTCATTTTCCTGACATTCGGGTGAATCATGGTCTGCTTACTACACTTGTAGAGCATTTCCATTCGGAGATGAACACCTTCCACTTCTCGATGGGGGAGATGACTGTGACTCCAAAGGACATATACAGGATCTTGAGGATACCCATCCATGGTACTCGAGTAGAGTACGAGACATAGCCGAGGCAGGGTACATTAGCCTTGAGAGTGATATTCTAGGATGATCTAGTGATGGTCCGGGCCATCTCCTGGGATGATTTGATCAACAGGCATGGTGGCGCTCATCCTTTTGCTATCATACTTGTGATATTCTTGAGCTACTACCTTGTTTCAGATTGAGGTCAGCATGGTCTAGAGTGCGGCTGGGGCATGATGTTGCAGAGTATGTTGGAGTGATCAGCTATCAGATTTAGATGAGGTGAGTGTATGTTAGCCCACATGTACCATGAGATGCATGAGATAGTGTATCGTAGCGCGAGGACCATGGCAGCAGGAGTATTTGTTCTTCAAATCTGGGCCTGGGAGCATCTCCCCATTTGCAGGCCGATTTTCCATGACACATGGTAGCATCTTGAGCCGTATATTTATAGGTACGCAGGTGTCATGACCCAGCCTCTGCTAGGCAAGATAGACCAGTGGAGGGGGTAGCTGGATGATATGTCAGTGGTAGTATGGAAACCCTGGGTGGCCATAGAGTCATGGGATGATGCTCATCGGGAGTTGTCACATATGTTTGTTTCTCATCCACTGATCAAGCGGAGTGTCCATACCATAAAGTAGTTTGTTGTTACATGTGTCCTACGCCAGTTTGGCAGATAGCAGGATATTTCATAGGAGTACTGCCCCTACACTCACTTCTCTGACAAGGAGAAGAAGGGGTGGCATGTGAGATTAGATCTCAGATGATGTGCGACTGAGGCATGCATACTAGTTGTGTGATGGGATTATATGGTGGGGGTCACTAATGTAGGGGTGACTCCTGCATACAAAGATCATTTGATAGCATATCCCCTTCTGAGGTTCACATATCCAATTGGTGCAGGAGCCCAGCAGCAGCAGGCACAGGACCAGCAGGCACCATAGTAGCAAAGAGTATTGAGACCCCGAGCAGGGTAGATTAGCATCTTGACTAGGATGATGGGCTTAGATGCAAGAGCTAGGAGTAGTGGGGCCCAGCAAAGGTCCACCAAGCAGCAGACTGGAGACACTTCACAGCAGGCACCACAAGATGATGACACGGACATGCCTGACATCCCAGTAGGAGCTCGGACACCTCAGCTAGAGGAGGCTCTTAGGAAGAGCCGTGAGAGGGTATGACAAATGTAGCAAGAGCGAGATGATTACCATACTTGATTTATTCGAGAGGAGACCTGTGTAGTAGATAGAGATGTTGAGCTCAAATAGCTACAGGATGAGCTGGCACATTCCAGGATTGAGATGAGGTATGAGGCTGCCCAGGTAGCATATTATTATGTAGCTTACTATGGGGTTGTCCCAGATTTTTCAGAGCAAGTACCACCATTCACCGATTACATCGGAGCTCCACACGCACCTCCACCAGCACCCCCACAGGCACCGCCACAGGCACCATCACAGGCCCCACCACAGCAGGCACCATAGGTGCCTCCTCAATAGGCACCTCCATAGTGGCCTATGCCCTTATCACAGAGACCATTGCCACCACCTCCTCCAGGTAGCAGTGGATCTTGATGTATTCCTTGTTGTTGCAGCTCATTTTTGAGAGATGTGTATTATAGTCATTTTTGATACTGTGCTCAAGTAGCACCTTCTTCTTTTGTATATGACATTGGATCGAGATATATATATATATATGAGATTGACATTTTGATATCATTTTACTTGTTGTATATTGCTTTGTTGTATGATGTTTCTATATGCTTAGAAATGTATGAATAGAAATGTATGAAATGCACATGATTCCTTTTATGAATATGCACATGTTTTATTTTATGATGATGCAGTGTGAAATGTAGTGGTAGATGAATAAGAATCTATGTAGATGTGTAATGTATGATTTATGCTTATAGTGAATGCACATATATATGTAGATGCAAATGAATGCAAATGGAAATGAAATGAAAATGCATATGTAATGTATATGGTACTAATCATCTCATGCAGGATTGTAGCAATATATGGCAAGTACTAACCAAAAAGATACGTTTGAAGATCGAAAGCAAGGACCAAACACTTGTGCAGCCAAGAAGAACCGAGGACAAAAGATGAGGACCTTTGATGAACAGAAAGTAATCAAGAGAGCACCAAAACACTGTCTCAAATGCAAGCCTAGAATGAAAAAAAATGCAAGCCTAAGCTAAATGCAAGCTTAAAATGAGAATGCAAGCCCTAGGACTTGGTTTTTGGACTCACTGTATTTATCATCATCGAGTTCTTTTAAGCATGGGATGATTGCAAGATGTCATACAATCCACACTAATATTACAATTATGAGAATGTGAATATGACATAAGTCTTAGATTTTTCGGAATGAGGTGTAAGCATTAAGGGACAAGAAGCCAGAATGACCTAAACACCTATTCCTTTTGATTTAGTAGGTTAACATAAGCATCAAAGCACAATTTCTAGAATGACCTAAATGTTACTTGCAAACAAACACACCAGACACATGAGAGTTCCTTCTTTTTCCAAAGAGTGCTCGTAGTGACCCTTACGTTCACTTAGCAGGATGAGCATTAGCCATTTTACTTGTAGCAGAAAGAAGTCACTCAAAATAGACAAGGAGAAGAAAAAACCTCACCAAAGCATCCATATAAAAGGAGTCGAGGTATGCATGGCCATCCAATATGAGATGAAGGCTCTTACAGACGGACACCCCTCTTAGATAGATTCTTTGGATCATTGGAAGTAAACCAACAAGCAAAAAGCAAAGAAAACATCATGCCCCCAGTCTTCACATTTCTCAGTCAAGAAAGAAGTCTTAGATTCACTCGAGGAGAAATGATAAAGAAAACAAACAAACAAGAAAAGGAAAAGCTCAGCATGCTTCAGAGGAACACAAAATTAGTTTTCAATTTTAGTTTCAGTTTGTGTTCAAATGGATTGAAGTTGAATCAGAAGCAAACAACATTCGAAGTCTCGATGGGAAAGCGACAGCAAGCAGACGCAGTGAGAACCACTGGTGACCATCGTGAGAGACAAAGTCTTAAGAGGATATCAGAGTGTGAACCAAGTATCAGCAGATGAATGAAATGAGAACCACTGGTGACCAATACAAGGAAGATTCTTGAAAGAGAGAATAAAACATGAGTGAAACATCAGCAGGAAGACACAGTGAGGACCACTGGTGACTGATGTAAGGAAGAGATCCCAAAAGAGAGGAGTCAAATGAAAGCTAGGTATCAGTAGGTAGGCATAGTGAGAACCATTGGTGATCGATACACGATAGATCCTCAAGGAGAGAAATCTCAAAAGTAGCTAGGCATCAGCAGGTAGATGCAGCGAGAATCACTAGTGACTAATGCACGAACAAAAATTTTGAAAGCAATATGACAATGCCCCCTAGATCAGGAAGGTGCCCCCAAGTGTGAACCAGTTCCAATCCATGAAGAGTCAAGGAAAATCATGAATACAACTAAAGGCAAGAGCATGAGCTAGCAAACTAAAGCAGGAAATGAACTCAAATCAGGAAACAAACTGAAGCAGGAAAATGGGAAAGCAAACTAAAGCAGGAAACTAAAAGCCAAGCAATGCTAAGATGAGATGTAGCTTTAGGAAATAAGAGGTGCATGTTTACCAAGTTTTCACCATCTTGGCAAAGATTCTATTTTTCCTACCATGACGCCTGTTTACTAGGTTTTCATCAATGTCACATTTTTCTTCTTTTCAATTTTTTTGTAATTTTCTCTTTTTTCTTATTTTTTTGTATTTTTGAATATCTCATTTTTTTTGTATTTTTTATCTTCACTTTTTTTGTATTTTTTCAATTTTCTATTTTTTTTTATTATTATCAAGGTGCCTATTTACCAAGTTTTCACCAAGATAATAGATACATCAAAGTGCCTATTTACCAAGTTTTCACTAAGATGATCATTTTTTTAGGACATTTTGCAATTTTTAGGATTTTTGCAACATATCAATTTTTTTGGATTTTTTCAAGACCAATAAGTATGTACATGAGCATGTTGAGAATGTCTCAACTGTAGAATTTCTTCAGATGAAGAGCGTTGATAGGCTCTTTGAGTTTTTCTCCTTCAGTAGTAATCTCTGAGAACACAGTATCTTGTAGTAGTAGTCAGCTGAGAAATTGTAGAATCAGAACCAGTAGTATCCAACTGTTGAGAGATCCAAGGTCAAGGAAGGATCACCTAAGTGAGACCCACAAATATCCTCATGGACACATCTTAACTCTCTATCAGACTTCCCATGCTCTAAACGCTTAGGGAGAGTACATTCTAGATTTCTCTTAATCACGTCATTAGGGATGAGGAGATGTTGATATGCACTTTGGGAAAAGGCAAGATGGAGTGAAGAGGGTAAAGTATGAGAGGCAAGGGTGATGGAAAGGAGGGAAGCATAAGAATTTTGGAAGCTCGAGTGACAACTTTGATTTTCCTTTTGGAATCCACATAGCTTTGATTTTTATTTTATTTTTTTCTTCTTTATGTTGAGGTGCTTTTGATGACAATGCCTATAAGATGGATTTCGAGATCCATTTTTTATTTTATTTTCTGGCGTTTGATTGTCTTCTTCTTTTTGAGGACCTTTGTGGTCTTTTGAACACCTTTGTTTCTTTCCTTTCTTCGTAGTCACATGTCGATTAGATGGGACATGGTGACCTTGAGATATAAGTGGATTCTCATTATTTTTATTTTTATGTTGCACATCCAAGTTACTTCCAAAAGACTCAGGAATGGTGGATGAAAGAGGCTTATATGACTGGTTCAAGTGGAGAGGTGGAAATGGAAGTGGATGAGCCACTTTTCTAGGAGATGAAGGGGGAAGAACATTTGATGGGATGGGCTCAAGTGAAAATATAATTGTATCATCCTCATCATTCATGAATGCATCAGATAGATCAAGAAAGTAATCTTCCATAGAACATTATTGATTGTGAGTTATCCGAGAAGAGTCAGATAAGTTTGGAGGAATATTATGTGAGCCTAACCAAGATGGTCTATTCCAAGAGTTAGGTCCCCTTTCAGGTGGTAAGAGTGCATGAACAAGAACCATTTCAATTCTGGATCTACCAATATTCCATGAAACTATAATAGAATGGGGTCTTACATACCCATGATTTGTTGGAGTAGTAGGAGTATAGCTTGGACTAGATGGCCTAGGAGCCATAGGAATGATATCCACAAGAGGTTGGAAAGGATCATCATCAGTTTCTTGATCCGAAGGATTAGAACTTTCTTCTCTTTCAGAGCTAGTAGGAGTAGCATATTTTTGTATAGCATCAACTGGTATCTTTGTAGTAGCATCTGACATGTAATCACCTAGAGATATCGTAGGCAACATATTTTCTTCATTTCTATCATCTATCATAGGAAGTGTGTCTTTAACAACAAGACCTTTCTCAGTAGTAGAAGTGGAGTAATCTAGAATAGGCATACCCTGAGGCATAGCCAAGATAAGGGAGACATCATCTATTTTCCCCCATTCAATATGTGTTCCATTAGAATCAGCAGTAGTAGAAGTCTATTCAGTAAAGTGGATAAAATCCTCCTGGTGAGGACCAGGATCATGTTCTTGAGGTATTTGAGAAGGTAGATAGGACTCTCTCTCGTAATCTGAATCAGGATTTTGAATATTCAAGAGCCTTTCATGTGTCATAGGCTGGATCTTTGTATCTCCATTATTTCAATCCTTGTATGAGTGAAAGCTCAAGCGAGGTTGGTCAAGCTCATGGCTTTGATAGCCAATACCAAATCTATCTTCAAAGGGCCTCTCATAGGAGTGCAGAGATGGAGGAAGAGCTGTTAGTGACAAGATGGACTCCATCTGATATTCCCCCATGCCAATATCTTTGATCTGTAGGCTCTTTTCTATCTCTTTGAGTTTAGCATTATAAAATTCTATAACTTCCTCGTTGGTCGGAGCAAGGCTATCACCAGATTCTAGGAGCATATTGCAAGTGAGAAGGGGAGCATTATGGCTCAAGGAATGATCATTCAAAGAAGGGCAAGTGATGAGGCAAGGTCAAATGACCCACTATAGATTGGAACTGATCGAGATCTTTGGGGACATTTGCCTCAGTGAGGGCTTTATCCATAGATAGTTTTGGTTTGAATGTCGAAGGCTCGGGACCTTTGAGAACAATCTTCACACAGGATCGAGTGATAGCATTCGCACAAGCTAGAGACAATGTGGGGTTACAAGAGGTAGGTGCAGGGCCTCGCAAGACAAATGGAGCTTTGGGTTTAGGAGCACCCTCACTCCTGAGAGGAATGATTATGTCACAGTATTCAACATCAACAGGTTCAATCTCATTGGTGATAATATTGCTAGTATCGTACGTATATTTGACCACATCGTTGGTACCTTTAGACTTGGATAATTCACTTTTCCCATGAGGAGGAAAGGAGTCTTTAAATTCCTAATGATCTGAATTCCTATTATGGTTCTGCACCAAAGTCCTATAAACCACATCAAGCGGTTCTCCCAAGGAAGTGGAGTCACGCTTGGGTTGAGGGATCCAAGGTTTGTTTCTAGAAAATCTGGAAGGCAATTGAGTTTTCGTTTCAGCCTTCTCAGTGGTCTTGACCACTCGTATACTAGAGCTAAGATTAAAGGCAAACTTTGAGGGTTTTGGCATCATATTGTCAACAACCCTATCATTCATAACATCTATGTTTCTATTGACAATCTTATCCTTATCCCTATTCAAGGGAGAAGTTCATTGCTTGTCATCTTTGTTCAAAGTCAATCCTCCCTTCTTGACCATAAATGCTTCTATCCTCACAGCTCACCTAATCATATTGTCAAAAGTGAGGGGACCTTGTAATCGTACTTGGTATCCAAAATTTGGGACAAGATTGTCCAAGAAAATATAGAGCTTTTCAGACTTGGGTAATTCATGCAGATACTTCGTGCATAGTTGTCTCCATCTCTAGAGAAATGTTAGGAGAGGCTCTCCTTGTTGCTGTTTCAAATTGCAAAGGTCCTGAATGTTAATCAGATATTGAATATTATGGGATTGATCATAACTCTTGTCATTTCGAGACTGACCGTGACCTTGGTCACTTGGATATTGCTCATGACTATCACTGGATTTACCACCCCCTGGGTAGTGGGATGGATCTCCCATCTTGTTGGTAGTATTCTGAGAGGTCATGAAAATTAGATCGAAAGAGTCGATAGGTTCAATTCTAGAAAGTGACCCTTCAGAGCCTTGCTAGTGTTGAAACAATGGGTTATAATATTCTTGAAATAATAAGTTAGACTATATTTGAAACAATGGATTATAATAATCTTGGAACAAGGAGGAATGTGAGGATCTTTCACAAAGTTCAAATTTCATAACAGATTTGGATGACCTATTTCTTGATTAGGAGGTTCGCTTCTACCTTGATTAGTATTATGAATGGGATAAGTCTTGTCACTTCTAGTCATGACAGTCATATACAAAGATGAAACAAGAGAAGACTCAGGATAATGCTAGACTCAATCTCTAAGAACAATGCAAAGAAGATAAAGGGTAGAACAGCCAAGATGTGAGATGGACCTAGTACGAATCATCAAAAGAGGTGGCTAGAACAGCTGAGATAAGACTACCGCATGAGATACAAAAGGCATAAAGAGATAAGGTAAACCAATAAGAGAAGATACGAGTCAAAGAAAAGATCAATCGATTCCTAACTCAAAAAAACTAGTTTTTGACAATGAACGATAGGAAAGTAGAAAAATAGACCTCAGACAAAAGGCAGATCAAATAAAAAGTCAAACAGTCAATGTCAAACAGGTCTCTATTTTTGCAAACTGGGCTACAGTCTCGTGCGAGATAGTACCAGGACACACAAGAGAACACCAATCTTTGCATGAGAGAACAAAGTCTCGCACGAGAAAGTGCTTTGAAGTGTGAAACCTCGCATGGGAAAAGTGCAAAATCTGATAATTTGACACATTTTTTGAGGTTAAAGTTGAATTTTGAGGTACAGTCTGAACTGATGTCTGACAGAAAATCCAATTTCCTGACAGGTTTGAAAAATAGTTTAATCAAGAATCTCATTTTAGGATTTCAAGCATTCATTTAAAGACACAAAGGTTCAAATCAAGTAGTTGTGATACAAGAAGCAGTCATTAATAGACCTATCAAGGACAAAGCAACTTGATAGCATCAGGGGAGTCTTTGTTTGATAATGATTGGACAATGTTTAAGACTCAATAACAAACACATAGCTTAGTCCTACAAAAAAAAATGGTGAGAAGCCAAAACCTTTTCCCCATTGCTTATGCGCATACGCGCACCTCACACAGCCGTGTCACCCCCTAGAGGGCACCCATGTTTTTGGTGTTTCCAAGGACTCAATAGTGTACATTCAAAGGTTACCCTTGTAGCAAGGGCCAATGTCGCAACCACCTCCAAACATCTAGGTGCATGCCTATGATGGGAATCTATGGGAGAGATTCTTCCCCCTCCCTGTGCAAAGATTATGACTCCTTTCAGAGGTGAACCAGGTAGGCCACTAGCTAAGGAAATTTTTTAATAGGCTTCCATTCATGCTAACCTTTGGTGCCCCCAATACAGGGTTGAGGCCTCACAGCCACACCAACACTTGAAAGTCATACAGCCCCGCAAGCAGGGCTAGGAGTGGCGCCGCTCAATATAACAGACGGAGCCTTCTCAAGATGATAGTCAAAGTCTTGAGAAGGAAGCTAACATGGTTTTGGAGTCTTTAGACTCAACAAAATTTTCTTTATTAGAGTGAGATGGAATCACCGGTGATAGGTGCATACTCACTTGGGTCATTCCCAGAGGTTCAATACTGGTAGGCCCTCTAAAGGTGACACTGGACTTGGTTTAGATTCGGGGGTCTGATTTTCTGGTTCTCCCAAAGGGAGAAGAGCATACTTCTCTATCCCATTTCCTCACCCGAACACATCAAGAAAGTTCATCATCGAGTTAGTTTCACTCCACCACAACTACAAACTTTTGGGTTTCTGGTTCTCTCAAAGAGAGAAGAGCATAATCCCCCTGGTAAGTAGAAGCATAAAGATTCACTACCTTTCTCCGCTTCCCCAAGAATTTGTCATACTAGTAAGATCATTAGGATTTTGGGTTCATTCATGGTCATCACCTCCATGTAATGAAGAGCCAAAGTCCCTACTCACTATCAAACTCCTCAAGAAATTTTAGCGAAGCCTTATTTAGACTATGTGAATAAAAGCAGGAAACAAACACAACATTTTTACCAATCTTCAACTATCGGCCTGCAATCAAACCATTAGCATGTTTTAGTTCTTGGTCAAATGTTCTACAGAAAATAGTTATGCTGTGAAAATGACAGAAAATAGAAAACTCTTAGAAATCTGAAATAGAAAGATAGAAAGTAGGAAAATTTAGGTCACTATCCTGGAATCACGTGCGAGGAAGTACTCCATGGTGCGTGAGGAAACTTAGGCTATCGCACGAGGCTGCACACTCTCATGTGAGCAATTGCTACAGGGAGCAAAATCTCATGCGGGACATTCTAGATTCTCGTGTGAAGATCTGTACATAGGTAATATGGATGCACCGTAGAGCATGAATTTTTATCAGAAAAAGATGAGAATGAGGCCAGAAATCAGATTTTTTGCCCCACGGTGGGTGCCAAAATGTGGGTGTCTGAATGTGGATCTCTAAATCAGGCACAAACGCAACATATTCATTACTCACATGATCCAATTACAAGAGAGAGTATGAATAACTCAATCTGAAATTCATTGTGAAGCGACTTGGTGCCTCCTATGTAGACGGGGTGTTTAATTACTCTCAGATTGGAGAGCCAACAACCATAAGACCAGTTCTACAATGGAGGATTTTCCAAGAGCTATGAAGATGAGAAAACTGAAATTAAACTAAAATGAGTGCAATTAATCTAGAAATGCTTTTGAAAGAGATATGAAATGTAGATTTATTTTAGAGCACTCGAAATAAAGGTGATATTATGCTAAGAACAAATAAGCAAATTAACTCTAATATGAGATGCAATTATACTAAAATGAGATATTAGACTAACTATGCAATAAAGCTTTTAAAACAATGTAATGATGGAGACAAAAATTGACTATAATATAGATGCTCTCAATAATTCCTTCTTTCAAATGAAGAAATGAGGTCCATTAAATAGAAAAGCCTGAGAAGAGAATGAAGGGGTTCTTGATTTGAAACTCCTGACCCTTCATTTCCATTTGAGACAAAAATGCAAGAATTACTTAATAAAAAGAATGGAAAATGCCACACAGGTGGCCTTTTGAATATCTTGAATTATTAATTCAAAAAGGTGTGTCCATTCAAATATTGAGAAATTATTAATTCCTTTTTATGGGTAATTAGCCAAATGGGGTGGATTTAATTTAATTCTAAGCACTTAAGACTTTAGGATTAAATTAAATTATCATAGGGGTAATTTAGCTAATTAAAGTCAAGGACTTTATGAACTAATTTTGATATTTAATTAATGTAATTTATGGTCTTTGCAATTGACATCAAGTCAAATTAAGTCAAGTAGGAGAGAGAAAATTACCTAGGAAACTAGGACTTTGGAGATGTAAAATTGAAGATAAATGCACCAAAAAAGATTGAATTTATTAGGTGCCAATTTTAGGGTATTACACATAGGGGTCCTAACCCATGATAAGGTGTACTAGGACCCCTAGGGATTCCCCATGACCCCTTAAGGAGACTCCCTAGGGGTCCTTGTATTCCTTATCACGCGTTAGGAACCCTAGGGAGTCCCCATGACCCCTTTTAAAACATTGCAATGCTCAACTGTGTCTTAAGGGGTCTTAGGACCCCTTCGGACACACTTGAGTGTTTGAATGTGTCAAAAGGGGTCATGGCGACTCCCTAGGGGTCCTAGTACACCTTATCACATGTTAGGACCCCTAGGGAGTCCTCATGACCCCTTTTGACAAATTTGAACACTCAAGTGTGTCTTAAATGGTCTTAGGACCCCTTCAGAAACACTGGAGCATTCAAATATTTCAAAAGGGGTCATGGGGGCTCCCTAGAGGTCCTAGTACACCTTCTTACATGTTAGGACACCTACGGAGTCCCCATGAACCCTTTTGAAACATTGGAATGCTCAAGTGTTTCTTAAGGGGTCTTAGGACCCCTTCGGACACACTTTAGCATTCGAATGTGTCAAAAGGGGTCATGGGGACTCCCTAGGGGTCCTACTACACCTTATCATGCGTTAGGAGCCCTAGGAAGTCCCCATGACCCCTTTTGACACATTGGAATGCTCAAGTGTATCTTAAGGTGTCCTAGGACCCCTTCGAACACACTTGAGTGTTCAACTATGTCAAAAGGGGTCATGGGGACTCCCTAGGGATCCTAGTAAGCCTTATCAAGTGTTAGAACCCCTAGGGAGTCCCCATGACCCCTTTTGGCACATTGGAACACTCATGTGTGTCTTAAAGGGTCTTAGGACCCCTTCGGACACACTTGAGACTTTAAATGTGTCAAAAGGGGTCATGCGGACTCCCTAGGGGTCCTAGTATGCCTTATCACGTGTTACGACCCCTAGGGAGTCCCCATTACCCCTTTTTTCACATTGAAATGTTCAAATGTGTCCTAAGGGGTCTTATGACCCCTTCAGACACACTTGAGCATTCGAATGTGTCAAAAAAGATTATGGGGAATCCCTAGGGGTCCTAGTATGCCTTATCATGCGTTAGAGCCCCTAGGAAGTCCCCATGACCCCTTTTGACACATTGGAACACTCAAGTGTGACTTAAGGTGTCTTAGGACCCCTTAGGACCCCTTCAGACCCATTTGAGTGTTCAAATGTGTCAAAAGGGGTCATGGGGACTCCCTAGGGGTCATAGTACATGTTATCACGCATTCGGACCCCTACGGAGTCCCCATGACCCCTTTTGACACATTGGAACACTCAAGTGTGTCCTAAGGGGTCTTAGGACCCCTTCTGACACACTTGAGCATTCAAATGTGCCAAAAGGGGTCATGGGGACTCCCTAGGGGTCCTAACACATGATAAGGCGTACTAGGACCTCTAGGGAGTCCCCATGACCCCTTTTGACACATTGCAATGCTCAAGTGTGTCTTAAGAGGTCTTAGGACCCCTTCGAACACACTTGAGCATTCAAATGTGTGAAAAGGGGTCATGGGGACTCCCTAGGGGTCCTAGTATGCCTTATCACGCTTTAGGACCCCTAGGGAGTCTCCATGACCCCTTTTAACACATTTGAATGCTCAAGTGTGTCTTAAAGGGTCTTAGGACCCCTTCGAACACACTTGAGCACTCAAATGTGTCAAAAGGGGTTATGGGAGCTCCCTAGGGGTCTTAGTATGCCATATCACATGTTAGGACCCCTACGAAGTCCCCATGACCCCTTTTGACACATTGGAACACTCAAGTGTGTCTTAAGGTGTCTTAGGACCCCTTCAGACACACTTGAGTGTTTGAATGTGTCAAAAGGGGTCATGGGTACTCCCTAGGGGTCCTAGTACACCTTATCATGTGTTAGGACCCCTATGAAGTCCCCATGACCCCTTTTGACACATTGGAATGCTCAAGTGTGTCTTACGGGGTCTTAGGACCCCTGCAGACACACTTGAGCATTCAAATGTGTCAAAATGGGTCATGGGGACTCCCTAGGGGTCCTAGTACACCTTATCATGTGTTGGACCCCTAGGAAGTCCCCATGACCCCTTTTGACACATTGGAATGCTCAAGTGTGTCTTAAGGGGTCTTAGGACACCTTAAGACACACTTGAGCATTCTAATATGTCAAAAGGGGTCATGGGGACTTCCTAACGGTCCTAATGTGTGATAAGGCATACTAGGACCCCTTGGAAGTCCCCATGACCCCTTAAGGGGACTCCCTAGGGGTCCTAATATGCCTTATAACCACTAGGGAGTCCCCTTAAGGCATCATGGGGACACCTTAGAGGTCCTAGTATGACTTATCATGCATTAGGACCCCTAGGAAGTCCACATGACCTCTTTTTATACATTGGAACACTCAAGTGTGTCTTAACGGGTTTTAGGAGCCCTTCAAACATACTTGAGCATTCAACTATCTCAAAATGGGTCATGGGGACTCCCTAGGGGTCCTAGTACACCTTAACATCCATTAGGACCCCTAGGGAGTCCCCATGACCCCTTTTGACACATTGCTATGCTCAAATCTGTCTTAAGGCATCTTAGGACCCCTTTGGACACACTTGAGTGTTAAAATGTGTCAAAAGGGGTCATGGGGACTCCCTAGGTTTCCTAGTATTCCTTATCACATGTTAGGACCCCTAGAGAGTCCACATGACCCCTTTTGAAACATTTGAACTCTTAGGCATGTCTTAAGGGGTCGTAGGACCCCTTGAGAGACACTTGAGCATTCAAATGTGTTAAAAGGGCTCATGGTGACTCCGTAGGGGTCCTAGTATGCATTATCAGGTGTTAGGACCCCTACAAACTCTCCATGACCCTTTTTGACACATTGGAATGCTCAAGTGTGTCTTAAGAGGTCCTAGGACCCCTTCAGACACACTTGATCATTCAAATGTGTCAAAAGGGGTCATGGGGACTCCCTAGGGGTCCTGGTACACCTTATCACACGTAAGGACCCCTAGGAAGTCCCCATGACCCCTTTTGACACATTTGAACACCCAAGTGTGTCTTAAAGGGTCTTAGGACACCTTTGGACACACTTGAGCATTAAAATGTGTCAAAATGGCTCATGGGGGCTCCCTAGGGATTCAAGTATGCCTTATCACATGTTAGGACCCCTAAGGAGTCCCCATGACCCCTTTTGACACATTGCAATGCTCAAGTGTGTCTTAAGGGGTCTTAGGATGCCTTCGGACACACTTGAGTGTTCAAACATGTCAAAAGGGGTCATGGGGAATCCCTAGGGGTCCCAGTATGCCTTATCATACGTTAGGACCCCTAGGAAGTCCCCATGACCCCTTTTGATACATTGCAACGCTCAAGTGTGTCTTAAGGCATCTTAGGACCTCTTTGAACACACTTGAGCATTCAAATGTGTCAAAAGGGGTCATGGGGACTCTCTAGGGGTTCTAGTATACCTTATCACATGTTGGGACCCCTAGGAAGTCCCCATGACCCATTTTGACACATTGGAATGCTCAGGTGTGTTTTAAGGGGTCTTATGACTACTTCAGACACACTTGAGCATTCAAATGTGTCAAAAGGGGTCATGGGGACTCCCTAGGCATCCTAACACATGATAAGGCATACTAGGACCTTATCACCCATTAGGACCCCTAGAGAGTCCCCATGACCCCTTTTGACACATTGCAATGGGCAAGTGTGTCTTAAGGGGTCTTAGGGGCCCTTCAGACACACTTGAGCATTTGAATGTGTCAAAAGGGGTCATGGGGATTACCTAGGGGTCCTAGTACACCTTATCACTCGTTAGGACCCCTAGGGAATCCACATGACCCCTTTTGAGACATTTGAATGCTCAACTATGTCTTAAAGGGTCTTAGGACCCCTTCGGACACACTTGAGCATTCAAATGTGTCAAAAGGGGTCATGTGGCTACCTATGGGTCCTAGTACACCTTATGACATGTTAGGACCCCTAGGGAGTCGCCATGACCCCTTTTGACACATTAGAATGCTCAAGTGTGTCTTAAGTGGTCTTAGAACCCCTTCAGACACACTTGAGTGTTCAAATGTGTCAAAAGGGGTCATGGGGACTCCCTAGGGTTCCCAGTACACCTTATCACATGTTAGGACCCCTAGCAAGTCCCCATGACCCCTTTTGACACATTAGAATGCTCAAGTGTTTCTTAAGGGTTCTTAGGACCCCTTCGGACACACTTGAGTTTTCAAATGTGTCAAAAGGGGTCATCGAGACTCCCTAGGGGTCCTAACGTGTGATAAGGCATACTAGGACCCCTAGGGAGTCCCCATGACCCCTTAAGGGAACTCCCTAATGGTCCTAGTATACCTTATCACATGTTAGGACCCCTAAGGAGTCCCCATGACCACTTTAGACACATTGCAATGCTCAAGTGTGTCTTAAGGGATCTTAGGACCCCTTCGAACACACTTGAGCATTCAAATGTGTCAAAAGGGGTCATCGGGACTCCCTAGGGGTCCTAGTATGCCTTATCACATGTTAGGACCCCTAGGAATTCCCCATGACCCCTTTTGACACATTGGAATGCACAAGTCTGTCTTAAGGGGTCTTAGGACCTCTTCGGATACACTTGAGCATTCAAATGTGTCAAAATGGGTCATGGAGACTCCTAGGGGTCCTAGTACACCTTATCACGCATTAGGACCCCTAGGGAGTCCCCATGACCCCTTTTGACACATTGCAACACTCAAGTGTGTCTTAATGGGTCTTAGCACCCCTTTGAACACACTTGAGCATTCGAATGTGTCAAAAGGGGTCATGGGGACTCCCTAGGGTTCCTAGTACACCTTATCATGCATTAGGACCCCTACGAAGTCCCCATGACCCCTTTTGACACATTGGAATGCTCAAGTGTGTCTTAAGGGGTCTTAGGACCCCTTCAAACACACTTGAGCATTCAAATGTGTCAAAAAGTGTCATGGGGTCTCCCTAGGGGTCTTAATGCATGATAAGGCATACTAGGACCCCTAGGAAGTCCCCATGACCCCTTAAGAGGACTCCCTAGGGGTCCTAGTATGCCTTATCATATGTTAGGACCCCTAGGGAGTCGTCATGACCCCTTTTGTCACATTGTAACACTCAAGTTTGTCTTAAGGGGTCTTAGGACCCCTTCGGACACACTTGAGCATTCAAATGTGTCAAAAGGGGTCATGGGGACTCCCTAGGGGTCCTAGTACACCTTATCATGTGTTAGGACCCCTAGGGTGTCCCCATGACCCCTTTTGACACATTTGAATGCTCAAGTGTGTCTTAAAGTGTCTTAGGACTCCTTCAGACACACTTGAGTATTCAAATGTGTCAAAAGGGGTCATGGGGGCTTGCTAGGGGTCTTACTATGCCTTATCATGTGTTAGGACCCGTAGGAAGTCCCCATGACCCCTGTTGACACATTGGAACACTAAAGTGTTTCATAAGGGGTCTTAGGACCCCTTCTAATACACTTGAGCATTCAAATGTGTCAAAAGGGATCATGGGGACTTCCTAGGGGTCCTAGTATGCCTTATCACGCATTAGGACCCCTAGGAAGTCCCCATGACCCCTTTTGACATATTCAAATGCTCAAGTGTGTCTTAAGGGGACTTAGGACCCCTTCGGACACACTTGAGCATTTGAATGTGTCAAAAGGGGTCATTGGGACTCCCTATGGGTCCTAGTACACCTTATCATGCGTTAGGACCCCTAGGAAGTCCCCATGACCCCTTTTGACACATTGGAATGCTCAAGTGTGTCTTAATGGGTCTTAGGACCCCTTTGGACACACTTGAGCATTGGAATGACACCTTTTGACACATTAACTTCAAGTGAAATCATTTAAGACGGACAAAAACAAAATCATATTACTCAGAAATGGTAGAGAAAGAAAATGAGATAAACCAAATTTATCAAATTTTTGCAATCCGCGACTTCTCTCCAAGCACAAAATGACAATTCATGGAGCCAAAATTATGGTGAAAAATAAATTCTTTGAGTAAGTCATTCATAAACACGCAGAATACTGTAACGCATGATGATTTATAGACAATTTATGACAGACTATGCTGTGCAAAAGCCCGCAATCCCTGCCATATCTCAAAGTACTAATGAGAAGCAAAGGCAAAAGTCTGAGACAAAGGTAGCACTGACATTGAAGCGGAAAGACATTCTTCATAATATCCAGGTGGCGCCATCAAAATGGCAAGGCTTTCCTCATAATGTCATGTCGCTACTGATCTCTTCTTTAAATTTATTAATGCAGTTGGTTCTACGACACTTGCATAATTTCCAGTACAGTTGTTCATTTTACTAAACCCTTCACCACTCTCCATAATCTTTGACCGGTTCAAAGATCCATCTGGTTGTTCTTGTTTAACCTCCCAATGACTCTGTTGAGCTGTCGGATTATCAACAGGCATTGTACAATTGTCCAGTTCAACCAGCATCTATTTCGAGAACCTTTGCAATTTAGCAATCCAGTTGAAAAAGTAGGGAAAGATACCATTTCATAGCCACAGGCGGTGGAAACAGAGTGATTCTCTTGCCCTTTGCTTCTGTAATTTGGATCCAGTGAACTATTCTTCAAAGCCTCCATTTCTGCATAGCTAGGGTTTACGGCGCCTGTAAAAGGCACAACTATGCCCCTGTAGGGACTCATGCTCGTGCTCAGAATCATATTATCTTCATGCATTCCCTAACATTTAATACAAAGATATATATCATATTCTATACATTAGTATATATATAATATATTATATATATTATATACATTAGTATTATAATACATTAGTATATTATAATACATTAGTAGATATATAATATATACATTATATATATCATATGCCTCTTATATATATATATATATATATATACATTAATATATGTAAAAGTTCAATTTTTTTCATTTGCTCCCGCCCTTTTTTTAATCTGCCTGGGAATATCGAGTACCCGATATGAAATCGGATACCCGATTTTGGTCTAGTAATATTTGACCAAAATATTCCCTGTTCCCACAGACCTGACAATCATGAGATTTTATACTTTTTTCAAGCATTGCAGAAAAAAAAATGTGATTTTGGGCCCATTGTTTGATTTTTGTTGACTTGTGGTCTCACCATGGGAAGTAGTAGTCATCGAAAGGCTAAATGCAACAGGAAGCTGACGGATGAAGAAATTCAAGCATATAGGGAAAAGGATAAGGAAAATCACCAAAGAAGGTGAGAAGGTATGTTAAACATTAATCAATCAGACCCCGTAAATGTAGTTGTAAGTGAAGAGGATGTTCAATTTGAAAATGTACAGATGGAGATTGAAAATGTAGACTTTAGGAATGAAAATGTTGCACAAGAACCACATGAACGTTACACATCTCCAAATTATATGCGAAATGAAGTCCCTTGCAATAAAGATAATCAAACTTCAAATTTAGGGCTTCCAGGAAGACCTAAATGGTTAATTGAAATTGAGAACATTATGAATAATTGGGAAGGAAAGAGGTCACATAGAACCGTTAGGTTGTGGGCTTCAAGACTTTATGATCAATTGTTTTGGAAACAAGACATTGGTTGAGTAATGTCAAATTTTTGTGCAGTTATTAAAGATGCAAAAGATGAGACCTGTGCTTGTGAAATTGAAGATTCGTGTGAACAAAAAAATGGAGAGAAATGTCATTGTTGTGAAGAATCTTTTCAATGGTCTCAATAGCATTGGGAAGACTAGCAGAGAAAAAGACAAGAGAGTTTCTCGGAGGATTATTACAACCTCCTTAGTAAGTCATCAATTGAGAAAGGCTCGTTTGATGAGACAAACTTGTGTTGACTTCAATATAGACCGTAAAACTTTGGGTAGAGCACTTGCAAGAAGAGAAAGACTTGATGATCTTCTTCAAATTAATACATGGGCTTATGGTGGGAGACTTCCATGTTTCGATAAGAAGCTAACAGATGTTGTCAAGGATGAAATTCAACAATTTTGGGATGCTAACTCAAGAGTGTCACCAAATGTGAAGGATGTCTTGAAGTTGAGAGTTGGCAATCGAGACCACACTCCACATCCTAAACATTATGTGGAGGTAAGTCAAAAAATGTTGTATAAAAAATTTTGTGAGACACATCCAACATTGAAAATATCACAAAGGTCTTTTGAATCTGTGAAGCCATTTTATTGTGTTCCCCTTAAGATTCGGAGTACACGTTGTTGCAAATATCATGTTGAGTTTTCAATGCATCATGAATTATTATAGTCCATTCATTCTACTTTGCATACTAATGAAATGCTAGAGGATTGTGGTGCAAGTGGTCTTCCCAAATCATCAAGAGACTTGCTAGATCAATTTTTATGTCATAGAGATGATGATTGTTTATTTTATAAAAAAGATTGCTTAAATGCCAAGTGCTCAGAATGTGGTGGCTTGTCCAAGTTTAGAACATGTTTTCATGAGGATTTGGAACACAATTTTGGAAAGACACTCATCCAAAAAAAGGTATATGGAATGGTGAAATATACATTGAAGAGTGGAGGTGAAGGCTCTAGATGTGAGTTAGTTGCAAAAGAATACAATGTTGCTGATTTTATCTCAGATTTCAAGACAAATCTTTTTTACAAGTATGCAAGGCATAGTCACAGGTCTCAATGGTTGGATCAACAATTTAGGACATGTAAGGACACTTTCCCCATTGGAACTATTATATCCGTTGTAGACTTTGCGGAGAACTATACATTGCAGCCCCAAAATGAGACTCAAGCTGAATATTACAATTCCATTTAGGTTGCTATTTTTGTACACATCACATATAGACATTCCCCTGATAGCACAAAATATGAACGAAAGATAATCAGAGAATATCATTTTTATATGAGCAATGACAAGTCTCACTCTCATGAGTTTGTTCAACATTGTTTCCAAAACTATTTTGACTTCTTGCAGGATAATGGTATTACTATGGATAGGCATCTCTTTTGGTCGGATAATTGCACCGGTCAATTTAAGAATACCATAATGTTTTATTGGTTGTGTAGAATGCATGTGGAGAGAGGTGTACCTCATATTTGGACTTTTTTTGAGTCAGGGCATGGGAAAGGGGAGCATGATGGAGCAGGTGCATGTGTGAAGAGAGCTCTAGTTAAGGAGCAATTGAGGATTTTAGGTGCTTTACTTCTTGATGCTCATTCTATTGTTGATTGGTGTACTTTAGCATTGTCACAGGGGGACTCTTGATTCTACAGTGCGTAGATTCTTTTGGTTGGTTGAGGACGGAAGTATAGGAGATAGATTAGGTTGTCAAACAGTGAAAGACTCTTCAAAAATGCATTCATTCTAAAGCTCCAATAGTAGTACATGGATCATTTAGACATGAGAGTTGGCTTGTTTTTGCCCCATGTGTTTTCAGTATGATCAGGATCATTGCGAGTCAAGTGAGTGGGTGGATACATGGGTTCCACAGTATCTAACTCCTTTATCTTTGACACTCTCTATAAGAAATGATGACATGGACACTTCAGTTGACTATGACCATCTTTCAGATCTTCTGAAGCCAGGAAATGTTTTTGCATTGGTTGCACCGCAGGGGAATGATGAGAGGTCAGACTATTGGTTAGCAGGTTGTGTACAAGGTAAACATAAGCTTGTACAACTGATGATAGATGGTGATGGGTTCACATATCCTACCGGTTCAGTTGTTGTTGCAAGAACATGGCTACAAACATACATGATTAGAAAGAATGGAATTCTTGCATTTGAAGACTATGAGAAGCACAAAACTATTCTCATGTATTCACACCTTGTTATAGCAACAAATGTCAAGTTGTCAAAGCATCAAGGAAGACCAAAGACAAAAGAACTTTGGACTATTAGTAATACTGATCATGAAGCACTATTGGAGACCCTGAAACAAAGAGATGACCCTTCAGGAACACTTGACTAGGTAATAAGTTAACTTAGTGCATTTTTTTCTAAGTTCGTTAAGCTTAATTTCAATACATTAATTTCACCTTTCTTAGATTGTATTTTGAGTCAATAAACTTGGTTTTGTATGTGGATTGTAACTTGTGCAGGACCACCTATGAAGATGCCTACGGTCACCATGGATCCAATCAGAGATAGAAGGACAAAAGGATCCTTAATGGTTAATTGAGATCTTTTGAAGCCTATAATGGAAATTTGTAACAATCAATTTGATTTAAAAGTTAAATGTCCTAAAACTCTTGATAAGGACTTATGACCAAAATCATGTATGGGTGGCCAATAGTGCCAAGAAGGGATCTTACATGTCATTTACTTATGTCATTTGCATGGTTTGAATTCTTACATGTTTGATTGTTGTTTATAATGCTTTAATGATATTATTTCTTATCATTTCAAACAATCTATAAAAGTTAAACCTCAAACATAATAAGCTTCACAGTTCAAATTTCCCAAGCTTAACCATGATTAGTTTCACAGTTCAAATTTCAAACATACCACTAACAGTCAGTTGAAAGTGGCTCAACAGTGTATCTTTCAAACCATCTGACCTGGCATCAAACCGTTTACTCCATCGACTCCAGTTGGCTGGGTAAATGCCAGTGACAACCCCGTTCTGCCCATGGACTCATGGGAACACTCGCGACCATGCTCGACCCAAGTGACCCCAAGGTGCACTAAGCACGATTGGGCAGCGATCTTGCGGGGCTCGTATCTCAGAGCTCATGATAGGTATCGACAGACCATCAGGGGCTACGAGATCATGTTTATGAGGTCTACAATAACCTCTCTTAGTTTTGGGTGAATCGACTTTTTTTGCATTTGGCAAGGCAATCTCAGTCGATGCCAAAACTTGCAGTGAGGGTCAATTAAAAGTGGCTCAGTAGCATATCTTTCAAACCGTCCAACCTGGCATCAAACCATTTGCTCCATTGGCTCCAATTTTTTGGTTAAACACCAATGACAACCCCATTCTACCCACGGAGTCATGGGAACGCTCGCGACCACACTCGACCCAAGTGACCCCAAGGTGCACTAAGCACGATTGGGTAGCGATATTTTGGGGCTCGTATCTCAAAGCTTGTGAGAGGTATCAACAAACCATCAGAGGCTACGAGATCATGTTTTTGAGGTCTACAATAACCTCTCTTGATTTTGGGCAATTCGACTTCATTTGCATTTGGCAGGGTAATCTCAGTCGATGCCAAAACTTGCAGTGAGGGTCAATTGAAAGTGGCTCAGCAGCATATCTTTCAAACTGTCTGACCTGGCATCGAACTATCTACTCCATCAGCTCTAATTGGCTGGTTAAATGTCAGTGACAAGCCCATTCCCCCCATGGAGTCACAGGAACGCTCACAATCACGCTCGACCCAAGTGACCCCAAGGTGCACTAAGCATGATTGGGCAGTGATCTTTCGGGGCTCATATCTTAGAGCTTGTGAAAGGTATTGACAAACCATTAGGGGCTAAAAAATTATGTTTATGAGGTCTACAATAACCTCTCTTAATTTTGGGCGATTCGACTTCATTTGCATTTGGCAGGGCAATCTCAGTCGATGCCAAAACTTGCAGTGAGGGTCAGTTGAAAGTGGATCAACAACATATATTTCAAACCATCTGACCTGGCATTGAACCATCCACTCCATTAGCTTCGGTTGGCCAGGTAAACACTAGTGACAACCCCATTCCACCCACGGAGTCATGGGAACACTCGCAACCACGCTTGACCCAAGTGACCCCAAGGTGCACTAAGCACGATTGGGTAGTGATCTTCTAGGGCTTGTATCTCGAAGCTCGTGAGAGGTATCAAAAAAATGTTAGGTGCTATAGGATCATGTTTCTGAGGTCTACAATAACCTCTCTTGGTTTTGGGTGATTTGACTTCATTTTCATTTGGCAAGGCAATCTCAGTCGATGCCAAAACTTGCAGTGAGGGTTAGTTGAAAGTGGCTCAACAGTGTATCTTTCAAATCGTCTGACTTGGCATTGAACCATCTACTCCATCAGCTCCAATTGGCCAGGTAAATTCCAGTGACAACCTTTTTCCACCCACGAAGTCACTAGAATGCTCGCGACCATGCTCGACCCAAGTGACCCAAAGGTGCACTAAGCACGATTGGGCAGCGATCTTCTGTGGCTCATATATCGAAGCTCATGAGAGGTATCAACAAATTGTTAGGGGCTACAGGATCATTTTTCAAAGGTCTATAATAATCTCTCTCAATTTTGGGCAATTTGACTTCATTTGCATTTGGCAAGGCGATCTCAGTCGATGCCAAAACTTGCAGTGAGGGTCAGTTCAAAGTAGCTCAGCAGCGTATCTTTCAAACCGTCTGACCTAGCATCAAACCGTCCACTCCATCAGCTCCAATTGGCTGGGTAAACACCAGTGAAAACCCTATTCCACCCACAGAGTCACGGGAACACTCACGACCATGCTCAACCCAAGTGACCCCAAGGTGCACTAAGCACGATTGGGCATCGATCTTCTGTGGTTCATATCTTAGAGCTCGCGAGAGGTATCAAAAAAATGTTAGGGGCTACAGGATCATGTTTCTGAGTTCTACAATAACCTCTCTTGGTTTTGGGTGATTTGACTTCATTTGCATTTGGCAAGGCAATCTCAGTCAATGCCAAAACTTGCATTAAGGGTGAGTTGAAAGTGGCTCAGCAGCGTATCTTTCAAACCATCCAACCTAGCATCAAACCATCTACTCCATCAACTTCGATTGGCTGGGTAAATGCCAATGAAAACCCCGTTCCACCCACGGAGTCACGGGAACGCTTGCGACCACGCTCGACCCAAGTGACCCCAAGGTGCACTAAGCACAATTGGGTAGTGATCTTCCAGGGATCATATCTCAAAGCTCGTGAGAGGTATCAAAAAACTATTAGGTGCTATAGGATCATGTTTCTAAGGTCTACATTAACCTCTCTTGGTTTTGGGTGATTTGACTTCATTTGCATTTGGCAGGGCAATCTTAGTCGATGCCAAAACTTGCAGTGAGGGTTAGTTGAAAGCGGCTCAACAGCGTATCTTTCAAATCATCTGACTTGGCATTGAACCATCTACTCCATCAGCTCTAGTTGGCTAGGTAAATGCCAGTGACAACCCTGTTCCACCCACGAAGTCACAGGAACGCTCGCGACCATGCTCGACCCAAGTGACCCCAAGGTGCACTACACACGATTGGGCAGTGATCTTCTATGGCTCGTATATCAAAGTTCATGAGAGGTATCAACAAACTATTAGGGGCTATAGGATCATGTTTCCAAGGTCTACAATAATCTCTCTCAATTTTGGGCAATTCGACTTCATTTGCATTTGGCAAGGCGATCTCAGTTGATGCCAAAACTTGCAATGAGGGTCAGTTGAAAGTAGCTCAGCAGCGTATCTTTCAAACTGTCTGACCTAGCATTGACCCATCTGCTCCATCAGCTCCAATTGGCTGGTTAAACACCAGTGACAACCCTATTCCACCCACGGAGTCATGGGAACACTCACGACCATGCTTAACCCAAGTGACCCCAAGGTGCACTAAGCATGATTGGGCATCGATCTTCCATGGCTCATATCTTAGAGCTCACGAGAGGTATCAAAAAAATGTTAGGGGCTACAGGATCATGTTTCTGAGGTCTACAATAACCTGTCTTGGTTTTGGGTGATTTGACTTCATTTGCATTTGGCAAGGCAATCTCAGTCAATGCCAAAACTTGCATTAAGGGTCAGTTGAAAGCGGCTCAGCAGCGTATCTTTCAAACCATCTGACCTAGCATCAAACCATCTACTCCATCAGCTTTGATTGGCTTGGTAAATGTTAGTGACAACCCCGTTCCACCCACGGAGTCACAGGAACGCTTGCGACCACGCTCGACCCAAGTGACCCCAAGGTGCACTAAGCACGATTGGGTAGTGATCTTCCAGGGATCGTATCTCGAAGCTCGTGAGAGGTATCAACAAACCATTAGGTGCTACAGGATCATGTTTCTAAGGTCTACTATAATCTCTCTCAATTTTGGGTGATTCAACTTTGTTTGCATTTGGCAAGGTGATCTCAGTCGATGCCAAAACTTGCAGTGAGGGTCAATTGAAAGCGACTCAGCAACATATCTTTCAAACTATCTGACTTGGCATTGAACCATCTACTCCATCAGCTCCAGTTGGCTGGGTAAACACTAGTTACAACCCTGTTCCACTCATGGAGTCACAGGAAAGCTCGCGACCATGCTCGATCCAAGTGACCCCAAGGTGCACTAAGCACGATTGGACAATGATCTTCCGGGGCTCGTATCTCAAAGCTCGTGAGAGGTATCAACAAATTGTGAGGGGCTACAGGATCATTTTTTTGAGGTCTACAATAACCTCTCTCGGTTTTGGGCGATTCGACTTCGTTTGCATTTGGCAAGGCAATCTCAGTCGATGCCAAAACTTGCAATGAGGGTCAGCTGAAAGTGACTCATCAACATATCTTTCAAACCGTCTAACCTGGCATCAAACCATCTACTCCGTCAGCTCTGGTTGGTTGGGTAAATGCTAGTGACAACCTTGTTCCACCCACAGAGTCATGGGAACACTCGTGACCACGCTCAACCCAAGTGACCCCAAGGTGCACTAAGCACGATTGGGCAGCGATCTTTCGTGGCTCATATCTCAAAGCTCATGAGAGGTATTGAAAAAATGTCAGGGGCTACGAGATCATTTTTTTTATGTCTACTATAACATCTCTTAGTTTTGGCTGATTCGACTTTGTTTTCATTTGGCAAGGCGATCTCAGTTGATGCCAAAACTTGCAGTGAGGGTCAATTGAAAGCAGCTCAGCAACATATCTTTCAAACCATCCAACTTGGCATCAAACCGTCTACTCCATCAGCTCCGGTTGGTCGGGTAAATGCTAGTGACAGCCCCGTTCCACCCACGGAGTCACGGGAAAGCTCGCGACCACGCTCGACCCAAGTGACCCCAAGGTGCACTAAGCATGATTGGGCAACGATCTTCCAGGGCTCGTATCTCAGAGATCGTGAGAGGTATCAACAAACTGTTAGGGGCTACGAGATCATGTTTTTGAGGTCTACAATAGCCTTTCTCATTTTTGGGCGATTCGACTTCATTTGCATTTGGCAAGGCGATCTCAATCAATGCCAAAACTTGTAGTGAGGGTCAATTGAAAGTGGCTCAGCAGCATATCTTTCAAACCGTCGAACCTAGCATCAAACCGTCTGCTCCATCAGCTCTGGTTGGTCGGGAAAATGCTAGTGACAACCCCGTTCTACCCACGGAGTCATGGGAATGCTCACGACCCAAGTGACCCCAAGGTGCACTAAGCACGATTGGGCATCAATCTTCCGGGGCTCGTATCTCAGAACTCGTGAGAGGTATTGACAAACTGTTAGAGGCTACAAGATTGTGTTTCTGAGGTCTACTATAACCTCTCTCATTTTTGGGTGATTCGACTTTGTTTGCATTTGGCAAGGTGATCTCAGTCGATGCCAAAACTTGCAGTGAGGGTTAGTTGAAAGCGGCTCAGCAGCATATCTTTCAAACCGTCTGACTTGGCATCGAACCGTCTACTTCATCAGCTCTGATTGGCTGGGTAAATGCTAGTGACAACCCCATTCCACCCATGGAGTCATAGGAACGCTCGCAACCATGCTCGACCCAAGTGACCCCAAGGTGCACTAAGCACAATTGGACAGTGATCTTTCATGGCTCGTATCTCAAATCTCGTGAGAGGTATCAACAAATTGTCAAGGGCTACAAGATTGTGTTTCTAAGGTCTACTATAACCTCTCTCAGTTTTGGGTGATTCGACTTCATTTTCATTTGGCAAGGCGATCTCAATCGATGCCAAAACTTGCAGTGAGGGTCAGTTGAAAGCGGGTCAGCAGCGTATCTTTCAAACCGTCTGACCTGACATCGAACCATCTACTCCATCAGCTCTGGTTGGCCAAGTAAACACCAATGACAACCTCGTTCCACCCACGGAGTCACGGGAACACTTGTGACCATGCTCGACCCAAGTGACCCCAAGGTGCACTAAGCATGATTGGCCAGCGATCTTTCATGGCTCGTATCTCAGAGCTCATGAGAGGTATCGACAAACCGTTAGGGGCTACAGGATCATGTTTCCGAGGTCTACTATAACCTCTCTCAATTTTGGGCAATTCAACTTCATTTGCATTTGGCAAGGTGATCTCAGTCGATGCCAAAACTTATAGTGAGGGTCAGTTGAAAGCGGCTCAGCAGTGTATCTTTCAAACCATCTGACCTAGCATCGAACCGTCTGCTCCATCGGCTCCGGTTGGCTAGGTAAACGCCAGTGACAACCTCATTTCACCCACGGAGTCACTAGAATGCTCGCAATCACGCTCGATCCAAGTGACCCCAAGGTGCACTAAGCATGATTGGGCAGTGATCTTTCGTGGCTCAAGTGACCCCAATATGATGAGTTATATACATAGTGAGTATATACATAGTATTCAAAAAATGTAGTACTAAGTGGCTCAAGTGAGTATATATAATGGTATGAAACATAAGAACATAGGAAATCTATAGAAGTTAAACCTCAAACATAATAAGCTCCATGAACAGGGTATTCCAGAGTAAAGAAAAACAAATGTAACTTCAACAAGATATAATTTCAATCATAATGATAATCATAGTCAAGATATAACTTCACCATTCAATTCCATAAACATGAATAATAAATATGTATATACAAAAGATGACGCAAATATAACATATAAATGAACATGTTCTATATATACAAAGTATCAAATGTATCAAAAGTATCTCCATATACAAATATGGCACATGCCATTTCAAAATGTCTACAAAATCAATGTTTTAAGGTGTACAATGTGGCATATATGCCATCTCAAAATGTGCCAAGTGGCATCTCTAAATGACCACAAAACTAAAACTACATCCTATGTCGTAGGGGTTCATAATTCAAACACTAATTTAATTAAAATTATAACTGAATACAAATATATGTACCTGGTCTCTCGGTCGCCTACCATGATTAGGTGTCCTAGCATAAGTCCTGGGTAGCGAAGGGACCATGCCAACAATACCAACTGTGACCTATAAATATATATTTGCAATAATGAGATTAGTAGAGTGGTGCAACATAGAGTAATAAATCTACAAAATAGGATGATAGCATAATAAAATTACAAATTGATTGAACTAAAATTAAAACTTACATCTGATGATCCCTCCTCTGGAATGGTGGGTTGGGTCAACAAAGATATGAAAGATTCTCGTGGGCCCTCCCTCACACTCGGAGTAACCTATGAGAGTAAAAAGATTGTCAATTATATATAAATGTACTTCATCATAGCAACCTTGGTTACAAAATACAAATAACAATATGTAAAAGTCTACATACAATCAGGCTATCACTTTGAATCGAGATGCATGTAACCCTACGCTGCCAAACAATTGTCGGGACATCATCAATAGCCACACCCTATACAATAAAGTGCAAGTAAAATATTTATTACTACACACAAGTGGCATACATGTGCATGCATAATTAATCTTAAACAATTAACTACCTTTCTTTTGTCGACGCCTGATGAAGGAACCCCCTCGTGCCCCCCACTAACATCGGCTGTACCCTGCAAGAACACAATCAAATGACAATATATAAGTAAATGTATGAATTTTATTGCTCTAATTGATAGAGATTTAAGCATGTACACCAAATGATATAAAAAAAAACTAATGGGTACATAATTTATAATATACCGTATAGTCATCAAGGTCAAATGAAATGGTCGAAAGTGTGGACTCATACACCTGTCTCACCTCCTCTTGTGTCATCGACTGAACATAAATGGAAAAAATATATATACATAAGTGCATGCAATCATTAAAACTAATCTAAATAAATAAATTATTTTTAAATTAAATAAGTCATGTGACAAATTTATTTATAATGTTTACTCTTACCGTATCAACAAGAGTCAATGGCTCTGCGTACACCTCCTGAGCACTCTCATGAGATGTAGATGCTCCATGAGGTGTTGCAACCTTTGCAGTTGTGTCTCATGTATCCTCCTCATCAATAACATGTAACTGATATATATCAGCATTAGTAAGCGGTCTGAGGCACATATTCTTACATATAATGCAAATATGGGGCTCGCATACATGTGAACTCCGATGAGATGTCGATGCGCTAGCATCATCCACACCAGGATGCAACACTAACCTGGTCTGCGTGATCAACTGATCACTCAGTAAATGAATGGCCCTAATAGTTTGTGAGGCAGCCTCTGCAATGATATCGAGATGCTGCACTCAAGGAGGGGGTGCAACATCAGTGGGGGGGACAAAGGTAGTGGCCTTTTTATGCTGGGCAGATGGCCTAGTCTGAGGAGCTCCTCCACCTACACCCATGTTGGGCCTCATACCCCAATAATCAACATGGTGACCAAGCACAAACTCAGCATACAACTTTTTTATGAAATAAAATGGGACCTCCAAATTGCTATGGGGTGGTTTATCAAAAACCATTTACCAGTGATCCCAAAAATTTGTGTGCATTGCTTCATTTGTACACCATTTTATTGATAATTTGGGCTTTTTGGGGTCAACTGGTATTCCGATTTTAGGATTGACAAAAAGGGCAGCTATATCTTCCTTGGTTATATTAAGGGCCGCAATCCCATCATGGTCAAGCCCGTCATCAAATTGGGCGTGCATATCATCACACCAATGAAGAGCAACATTATGTTGTTGTGTGAGTGTGTCAATATTTTCAGCAATTGTATTTAGTGTGGCAAGCATGGGACCTAATGTAGG
This sequence comes from Chamaecyparis obtusa, assembly GCA_027943335.1. NCBI lineage: Eukaryota > Viridiplantae > Streptophyta > Pinopsida > Cupressales > Cupressaceae > Chamaecyparis > Chamaecyparis obtusa. The sequence continues at coordinate 1,097,672 of BSBK01008320.1, read as the reverse complement.
TATATTTTGATATGTGTTTTGGAAACCTCGTATTGTGTTCAAATTATCTTGTATCAAATCTTCTAAAGATCGAGGGTTTTGACACAGGGGATTGTTATTTGGTGCGGGAGGGTTATTTTCTTCATTGTTGTCAACCATGCTTGATTAAATAAAAAACAAATCTAAATTTCAATCTAATTTCATATAGTATTACAAATATAAATAGAAAACCCTATTTCAACAAAAAAAAATGACATTTGGCATGAAAATTAAATAAAATAATCAAAATAAACAAAAAATCTACATACCGAATATGTTGGGAGTCAAATTTGTTGTTGCCCAAATTAGATACCCAAAAATATATCGAGTATATGATATATCAAGCCGTTTTAGCAAGGGAAAACGTAGAAAGAAATGAAGAAAATGGCTCACGGGTTTCAAATTTATGCCACAGTTATCGGGTACCCGATTAGGCCTGTGCTTTGGTGTCAAGTTTGCCCAGGTCTACTGACACCCAGGCCTACTCAAAAGTCAACAAGCGTTTTCATGTGCTTTTGGACGAGTGAAAAGTGAATAGTTTTCACATCGCCACTTTTTGGCCCCTCATGATCTTGCACATACCCGTCTAAAAAAGAACACTATATCAAATAATTCAACCGCACTTGGTAGCATGATGAGAAAGACTATTTGAGGGTTGCAATCAAGGGAAAGGAAAGAATATTAGTTGTATAGCTGGAACCGATTCACACCATCTTAGATGTGAGATAAGCAAATGAAAAGAAAGAAATTATGTTTTTCATAGCAATTGGTTGGTTGAAATTGAATGGCATTTCATCATGGAATATGCAACATATGAAGATATTTTTATTCAATATTAAAAAAAAAAAATTAAAAACTGAAGGTGGGTTGTCTAAATGAAGCAAAGCTTCACAAAATTGTTAGCTTCTTGATTAAGTTTCATAATAGGAGAGCTATGTCGAAAATAACTTGAAAATGCTTCCATGGTCTTCAAATAGCCTTAAACAAAAATTTAATGCAAATGCCAACTTCTCATTGTTCACATGGTTGTAGAGGAATAATTCGGTTTCATCCTCTTCAATAGTATTGAATTCATGTTTTCAATTTTGATAATAACATATTGTCATCATCTCCCAGACAATTACCCTGACTTAGCATAGATAACCTTTGTCTTTTTGATATGATCTATCTGCTCACAAAAACACAAGAAAAACTAACATGATCATGGTAGGTTTCAGACTTCATTAGTTCAAACAAATTAATAACTTTATGTGTTGTCCTACAATAATGGCATTCCATGCTCAAATGATATAATTTCTTTGATGGATTTTGTCAAATAGGTCATGTACCTTGTGCTTCCACTATTTTGCATGCATTACGAGGGCTCTTGCAACTTTGATATATGAAAAACATTTGCATTCAATCATGCTTTGTTGGTGCATGGCTTGTTCCATAGCTTCTATTTTGGAACGGGCTAGAAGGATCTTGGAAAAGCTTGTGAAGCTTGGTTTATACATACCAATTGCATTTTCTTAAGTATTAAAATAAAAGATCAACTAAAATGAATTTGAAAACAGAAATAGACATTAAAAAACAAGACACTATACTATACATCCAATATGCACCTATACTTGTAAAATTGTTTAGATCTTAAAATCTAAGGAGACAACAAAGAAATGAACATTCAAATGAATTGAATAGTCACATAACTGTTAGACTTCACATTCTCAACAATATCCCACTCGAAATCCAACCCAACTAGCCACAAACAGAAATATCCCCTACTTTTCACTCATAAAATCACATTGTAATCAAACCCAAAAAAAAAAAAAAAAAAAACTGCTAGACTTAAGCCTTCCCAAATTTTGTTTAGGAACACTTTGAATGAGTTTCTCCATTCCAAGTTGGAATCAAGAAAACTTACTATAATGGCAACTTCATACAGTTATTAATTTCCTCCAACTTATCAAAGTTCTCTCGTAAACTAACCCAAACATTGACGTTCTTTAGATCAACATTAGGCGTCATTTCCTCTATTAAGGTTTCCACATACACGCCACTTTCTGTGTCTTCCCTTATCTCAATATTTATTCGACTAGGCTCCAACAAATCTATAATTTGTTCATTATAGATCATAAGGAGTGAACAACGACATCGATATTGCAGCTGCTTGTCTACATTTTTCTCTTCCTCCAAAAGAGCACAGAAAAGGCCAGAAGCAATCGCATTTCATGCCACCTCTGGTCCTCCCACACCACTTAAAATTGTGAATGTTGCTCCTAAACCAGATGATGCCATCATGCTTGTTTGAAAATTCTCTACACCTCCACATAACCTCTTCATTGCACATGCAATTCTTGCATAAAAAGTGGTCACAACTGCAAATTTCCTAGCTTGCATTCACGGCCCAATTGTTAATGCTAGCAGTGAATGGTTCATCTATATTTCTAGATTCCCATTGCTTTAGCTCTAGCAACAAAGCAGGAAGGCCAACAAGTTTCACTGACAGGCAACTGCCTGACTATCTATATTGTCCAGCCCTCTGCTGGCACCCTCTTCATCATCAGAAGAATTAGTTGCATCAGGGTCAATAGTAATCTCTCAGATTCTCTTAGGCATCAATTGTACATCAACCTCCTCAAAATCCCCCTTTTTAGCAAAATTTCTTAACACTAATGCTCAGATTATACTCCACAACTCTCGTCGCTGCCTACGTAGTCATTAAAGCAGCTTCCTCTGTAGCTTTTCTTACTTTAGCCTTTTGTCTTTGTCACCCATTATTGTGACCTGGAAATGCGTCTCCCCCATCTCCTACACCATTTCCCATATCCGCAGATGGCCTTACTCCAAACAAAGGTGGACCTAGAAATTGTTGTCCAATGTTGACAAATGGTCCATGAGGAAGACTTCTAATGTGCTGATGAAATGGAAGGAACATATTAGCTGGCCCCTGTCCCCGACCATGATAATTCCAATTACCAAGACCTTTGTCACCAACAACACCAGTAGTTGCAACAGTACTAGCCCTGCTTTAATCCATCTTAGATTTCTCATCTAGGACTACCGCTTCAATAGAAATATCTTATTTGATGTTGTGGACTTTTTATTAAACTTACCTAATATGTTCATCAAATCAGCAGGCATGATTGCCTGGGATACGTTAGACGTTATAGAAGAGGATAAGCGCAACCAAATGGTTTTTAATATTTTTCTATTTAGAATATTCTAATCTTTATCTAATATGGTTCTTAGTTTTTTTGTTTTATCATGTAATGGTCGCCACAAATCTTTATGATATAAATAGTCTTCTGTATCTTTTACAAACTATGATTATGACCATTAAACTTATTAACCTTTCTTTCTTCAACCAACATTTCTCCCACTCAAATTTGAATCTCTTCCACCATCTAATTGAACACCACAATTGTGATACTAATTGCCAAAATAAAAGAACAACTAAAAGAAATTTGAAAACAGAAATAAAATTTTGAAATCAAGACACAAAACAATAGTTTTATAGTGATTAGTCAAAATTACTACATCCACTCTTCAAACAAGACAATAACTTAACTTTATTTAATTTCTAATGTACAATACATCTAATCTGTACTCTTACTTATACAATTGTTTAGCTCTTTGAATAGAAGAAAAATAAAGAAATGAACTGTCACAAGAATTGAATAGCCACTTAACCTTTGACAAAAAAAAATGTTTCCAAAGCTTTTTCAACAAATCTATTGTGTGCATATCCTGAAACCATCGGATTCTATGACACCATATTTCTCCTGGGCATTTTTTCGAAAAGTCAGAGATTCCTGCAGAACACCGTGATGTGCATATCCTGCAATCACAGTCCTCGAAACTATACATCTTTCTGTCATTTTGTCAAACAGCTCCCATGCCTTGTGCATGCTTCCGCATTTTATATACATATCTAGCAGGGCATTTGCAAATACGACATCTGACATATGTCCCATTCGAAATACGTTTCGATCGATGTTCACACTCTGTTCTAAAAGTCCATTTTGACAGGCTGGGAGAGTGCTGATGAAGGTTGTGGAGTTTGGCTTTACAATTGCCAATTGCATTTGCTTAAATGTTTCCAAAGTCAAACCCTTATCAACAAATCCATTTTGTGCTTATCCTGAATTCATGGCATTCCCCAAGATTACATTTGGCTGAGGCATTTGCTTCAGAAAACCTTGAAGGCTCATGGAGAACACCATTTTGTGCATATCCTGCAATCACCGTAGTCTATGAGAACATATTGTTTTGAGGTATGTCAAACATTTCACATGCCTCGTGTATGTTTACACATTTTCTATACATGTCGACTTGGGCCCTTCCAACAACACAATCCGAACAGAATCCCCCTTCCATACGCTTTGATGGATGCCCATACCCTGTTCCAAAGCCTTTATTCTATGCAAGCCAGGAGTGTGCTGGAAAAAGGTGAACTGGTAATGTTGCATACCTGTTGGTTGAATTCGGTGAAATAGTCTCAATAGTTCCTTAGCATTCCCAGATCTTCAGTAAGTTTCATCAGTCGCATTCCATTAAAAGAAGAAATAATTACCCTATTTAGAACCCTGAAGCGGCTGTATTGCTCTGCCTCTTGCCTGTTCAATCAAGAGGCTCTCAGCATCCTACATAATAATCTTAGTAGGCGAAATATCATGTTCATTGTTGTCACCCATTAAGCTCTCCTAATTTCACATCCTACTGTTTGACCAATCGTCACAAGTGCTAATCGAAATAAATGAAAACCTAAATCAACAAATACCAAATCTTCTGCGTTCTAATGGCTTCACCCATTAAGCTCCATCAAATGTATCGAACCAAATTGCTCCCAGCTTTCTGGTAACATAGCTCCCAACGACATGAAAACAGCCAAGGAGAAAGATAATGGAAACATGGCAACAATTCTATGTTGAGATTTCATGCAACACAATGACACATTGGTTTAGAGTGCTCTGTCCAAATATATCACTTTAAGCTAGACTATAAAAGTTGTAAGGACGTTTTGTTGCATGGTGTTTTTCTAGTCAGTAAAGCAGATCGTCCTAGTTCAGGCCTCTCCACATTGTTTCCGCACAATGCCAAAACAATGTATAATTCGAATAACATTTAACAAACTGTTTACATTATTGTCAAATATTCTTGCATGCATGAGTCCAGTATTTTCAAAGCTGCTTAAAGAATTTTTAGACATTAGAAGAGAATAACATAAAGTTTGTTGCAGAATAAGAATACATCTGCCATTAATTGTAGAAACTTCAAAGAACGTCCTTTTATTGACATATAATGTCTCTAAACAACTGTTAAATCAGTTTAGATATCAAATCATGTATCTTATAATTTTACTACCCAAACAACAGAAACTATTATGTTCTAGTCCTCAAGTGCGAGAATCAGCACTATCATAATAATGATCAACTAAGGCACCAATTGGTATCTTCCAGCCAGAGCAACTTTGTTTCTTTTCCTCGATGCTGTTAAGATCGACCATTTTAGTGAACCTTGTACCTCAAAAACAATTATAATTGGTAAAACCCTAAGTAAACTTGAGATAAAAATCTATACATTAAAATATAATCTCATAATGTTTAAACCGAAAGTTCCTGCTATTGACATTAAAGAAAAAATTGTTGTAGGCCTTGACATTAAGCGGTCTTGCATTGCTATCAGATCCTGTTAATGAAAGTTGTTTTGTAGAAACATGTTTCTGACCATATTAACTATATTTTGGAAAAAAAAGGGTATAAGAGGCTTCAAATTTGTTCTGATTAGAATTTGGATGAGGCTAAATGATTCATCTGAACAGAATATTTTCATAATTTATTTATGGATTTGACACATCTAATTGAGAAGGCAAGATTTGTACATTTTAAGCAGATCCTATAGGAAAAATGTTAGAAGCAAAGGTTTTCGCGTACATGTGAATGAATTTCAACCATTTGCTGGGACACCGTTTTAGAATGCATACAATATGTAGAGAAAGTGATTCTACTTTTATGTCCATTTGGTTCTTGTTGATCTAGAATAAACATATTGTCAGCTACCGATAGCAAGAATATGGTTTAATGCTGGAAGTTCTAACTCATTCAAAAATGTGACATGCACAATGCTTGCAATTATTTGCCCATGTACTTCAGGAGAGGCTCATGTCACAGGTCCTCCAGCTAAGGGAACAAGGGGCTAGTGGATAGACATAGGAGGCTTTTGATTTCAATCCACACCAGCTAAAATAACAGCAACTGCTTTTGCATTTTATCCATTCCACTGTCTTTTAGTTCATTAATAGGTACAGTCTGAATTGGCCCAGTGCTAAATTTGTATTTTTTAAATAGAGGTTATAAGTTCAAATTCTATAGCTATAAGATATGTACATTTTGCATGTAGTTCATTTAGATGCTGCAAAAAATACGACATAATCTTATATTACTATAAATTATCTGTAGACCAAAAAAACAGATCACCTCATATCATAGATTATAAAAGCATTTTTCCTTTTTTTATCTAAATAATTAACCCTTGCTATACCATTTCCACAGCTTCCATGAAGAGATTTACTGAAGAAGAGATTATTTATATGCAACGCTCGTCTTAATACATTTTAAGAAATTCACTTTGTATTGTCAACAGAGATTTCAGACAGCTGAAAGACGTTTGCTGGTTTATTCATAAGCAAGAACTACGTATTTATAGTTACAAATAACTACCACCGCATTTTACAAATCCACTAACGGCAGTGTCTATGCAGCCGATTATTTCTACCTGACATGATAATTTATTTATATTTATTAATTAAATTAAAAATTACAAAACCATTGTTTTTGATTTATCAACCTATTTAATAAATGTCAACAAACCGTCATGTCAGATAGAAATAATCCATTGCATAGCCATTTCATCCAATAACTAATATGATTGATAGCGACAACAAACTAAAGATTGTTGATAACGAGCTAAACCTGAAGACACATCTATAACTAGTTATTGACACATTCATGGTGAACTAAATTATGTTATTCTAACACTCCTTAAGCAATAACTGAGTTTTGGTGGACATCTAGTATATCATTATATTATACATTTTATCTTGTCCAATTGTTTAGAGAATACAATAGCTATCTTGTTATTTGTATTACAATATTACAATTTTATTTCTTATAATTGAGTCTCTTCTCTATCAAAATATGTTCAGTTTCAATGTGTTTTGATCTTGCATGATGAATTGAGTTTTCTCTCATTTTCGTTGAACTTTGATTGTCACATGTGATTTGGTTGGTCCTTCTTATTGTGTCTCATATTTCAAGAATGCAAGCCAAACAATTTCATAGGTAGTATTGTCTAATGCTTTGTACCCATCTCAATATAACACAAGGACATTGTTGTTTCTTATTGTTTTAAGAAACAATGTTTGAACCTATATTGAATGCATAATCAAATGTTGATTTACTATTATCTATATCACCTGTCTAATTAGAATTTGAACAATATTTCAAATTTAAAATTCAAATGATTAGTATATTTTTCTCATTGTTTTCTAATACTCTCTATCATCTTGATGATAGATCACAAAGTGTAATCTGAAAAGTTGATGTAAAAATATTAAACAAAATTAAATCCAAAACCTGATGCATCTTAATATCATAGATTGTGGAAGTCTCTTATCTTTGACCATGTATAGGTATTAAATGACTCACTTTGGTACTTTCTAACGAGGCTCAAGAGGCTTAGCTATGAATTGGTTAAGTATGGATTGAATATGCAATACCAAGTATTGTACTGATCAAGTAGTTCAAACTTCTTATTATTTGTCTATACAAAGTCTCGTTTGCTTCTATAGTACCATTATCATTATCAATAGAGAACTTAACATTTTATTTTAAAAGAGTGGATATTGTTTTTACAATCTTACATATTAAACATTTGGATCAATTACTTTGAGTAATCAAAGTCTGACCATCGTGTCTCTAAATGCCAATTCCTAAACAACAATACATATTTTCAAGATCTTTCATTTTAAATGCTCATGATAAATTGTTTTTTATTTCATCAATTAGCTCTATAGAACTTTTTGTAATGATTAACTCATTCACATACAATGAAATTAAAAAAACATTCTCAACTTCATATTTCTTTATTAACAAATTTAGATTATCTTTTACTCATGATAAACCCTTGTAGAAAGATGAATTTTCTCATATTGTGACCTTGGTGCATATTTGAGATCGTACAATGCTTTAGTTAACCTAAGACCAAGTGTTTTTTTCCCTTCTCTACGAGTATGTACACCAAGATGGTACACAAAAAGGGGTTCAAAAGTGGCCACTTTTAAATCAAGTAAACCTAAACTTGGAGGAGTGATTTTAGATTCATGCACCAAAATTAGAGCTATGAAAAGAATAAGAATCATAATGTTTGAAATCTAGTTTCTAAATTACTAAAGTTTTTCAACAATGGATATGTCTCTCAGAAATATAGAAACATGTCAATAAAAGAAATTAAAAATAAATATGTTAATGTACTTCAAAAAAAAATTTAAATATTGTTAGAAAGCTAAGATGTGTGACATTTTGGTGGTAATTTTATTAAATAACATTATATAATGTGCAAACCTAATGAAATACAAGTTGAGAAATGAGAATGAATGTCAAAAACACGTCAAAAGGAGGTAAACAAAAAGTAGTCCAAGCCTTTAGGCTCATTATCCAAACCTATTTACAAAGAAAAAAGAATAAAAAATGCACTCACAAAATCACAAAATGTGCTTCTCTTTATGAAACACAAAATGTGCTTGTATTTTATGTTTTAGTGCATTTCATGTTTTCCAAAATATGCCCACATTTTGAGAAACATTAAACACACATGTGGTTCATGTTTCACAAATGCGCTCATGATTTGTGAAACATAAAACTCAAGTGTGTTTCATGTTCCACAAAATGCACTCACGAATAGTGAAACATAAAATGCAAACATGTGTCATGTTCCACATAACACAAGTGCATTTTGTGGAACATGAAATATAATGTTCTATAAAATAAAAAAACATCTCTCTCTCTCTCTCTCTCTCTCTCTCTCTCTCTCTCTCTCTCCAATCCTCACATTTTTTTATTGATACCTTGTACAATTAGAAAAGGTATGCAACAAGCATTACATATTGAGAAAAAAACATTACCAAAGGTGAAACAATGAGAGTAATTAATCTGAGGTAGAATGTTGATATATCTTAATATGACGGGTACCCTAGATGTGGTTAATTTGTTGTTAATTCACCTCTAGAATGTTGTTTATTGTACCACGGGCTAGCACTCTCTTGTTGTTGCTTTTATCAAAAACAATGAGAGTAATTAACAAAAATGTGATTAATTCTACTTGTGGAAACATGGAAAAATTCTTTAACCTAAGAGATAGTAGTAAATTCTCTCCTCAAAAAGAGATATAGAAAGGAGAAAATAGCATAATTTTGAATTATGATAGTAAAGGTAAAGGATTCACAAGTGTTCTAGTAGTAAGAAAATAAATGAGCTTGAAGGAGAGGTACTTGTAAAAGAACCAAATATAAACTTCAAGAATGAGGATTCCAAGAAAAAAAAACACTATTATCTCCTTACAAGCATTGAACGGAATAAATAAATTGTAATTGGTAATATTTAAATAAAAATGTGGAAGTGTTGGTTAATAGTGGTAGTGCACACAATTGTATCAATATAAGGCTAGGTTGTGAGCTCAATTATTTTATATATACAACATCTAATTTGCAAGTCACGATAATCAACAGAAAAACAACTTTCTTGTGGTGGATGTAGTTTTGGGTGTTCATTAGCTTAAACAATTAGGAACAATATCTTTCCATTTTCAAATTTATCCATCCAACAATCTAGACTTTTATTTTATATTTTTCAATAATTTTATAGAATCTTTTATAAATATAGTTAAAATTGGGACAAATAGTTCAAAATGTAAAAGATAATATACATGCTTATGTATGTTTGCATGATTTGATTAGACTTCTATCTTGTTGGGATAAGGTGACTCAGTCTTATCATGATTTATTATTTTATTTATTCTGTTTAGAAAGATGCTAAATGAAGATGAAATCTTCAACAAGGATGGACTTGGAGAAGAAAATAGAATGTTTCCCTTTTTCTCTGATTTATTCTCTTTGCTTTGTTTTTAAGGGAAGAGTTGTGCATAAAGGAAGTTTCTAAAATAGTTTGTAGATGCTTTGAATGTAGATGTTTTAGGAACTGTTTCCTCTTGTACTAAAACTCTATAAGTACAAGGCATTGTTGTAGAGAATTTAGAGAGAGAGAGAGAGAGAATTGTTTGAAGGGTGTCGTTATGTTGTTGGAATTATTCTGGATTTAGATATCACAGTTGATTACTCTTGGAGAGTTGTGGCTCTGGAGATTGTATTGTAACTTTGTTGCTGATAATACAATTGAGTATGGCTTTGGAGTGGTGGGTTTTTTCCCGCAAGGGTTTCCCACATAAATCTGGTATTATGTGTTTATGTGTATAATCCATTTTTTGTATGTATTAATTTAGCTTGAAATAGTTTAAGGTTTTGTGAGATAAATTTCAACATCATCTCTCCTGTTAGAATTAGCATTTGGAAGCGTTTCCGCACTTTGGCTTCCTTTCATATCTTTGTTCTTGTTTTTGGCATATCTTGTATGTACTATAGTGTCAATAAAATTTGACCATACTTTTGTTTTTTATAATAAAAAATCTATACAAAAAAATCTTGTATAAATAAGTTGATTCTTGCACTTCAATAAATATTATTATCTATGATTTAAACTATACAATTAACATTAAATTTACTCTCATATCTTATGTAATTTACCAAATCACAAACAAAACATGAAGGTAATAAACCTTTTAGAAAAGTTATGGTAAAAGATAAAATACATTACATGCATGGTAAGCTATCATTAAAATAATAATCCTAAGAGTAATATTATTATACTAAGAATAGATAAATTATAATCACCTCTACAGCCAGATATTCATTTAAAATATCTCATATAATTAATAAATTAGTCATGTAACAATAGATAAATTATAATCACCTCTACACCTAGATATTCATTTAAAATATCTCATATTATTAATAGATTAGTCATGTCAATCTATGTAACACTCAATTTTATATGAAGTACTATTTTTTTCCTTCAACTTTATAGCAACACTATTATTTGAATGTTTTAAAAATTGTTTCCCTAATATCTTTAATGTAAAGTCTTATTTCTCTATACTCTATTGTACTTAGTCATGTCAATCTATGTAACAATAGATAAATTATAATCACCTCTACACCTAGATATTCATTTAAAATATCTCATATTATTAATAAATTAGTCATATCAATCTATGTAACACTCAATTTATATGAAGTATTATTTTTTTCTTCAACTTTATAACAACACTATTATTTGAATGTTTTAAAAAAAATGCTTTCCTAATATCTTCAATGTAAAGTCTTATTTTTCTATACTCTACCTACAATAATTATATAAATAAATCCCTAATAAAATGTAAAATGCTAAACTCATGAAATACTAAATTTAATATCATAACAAACAATGAATCCTTTTAACCCAAAAAAAAATGTTGACTTAAAAAAGCAACTATTGTACAAGGTGTACTACATATATTGTCTTATTTGAGGCTCCTTTCATGAAGAACAATTTAAATATGTATAAATTCCCAAACACATCCCACCATTTATTTCTTTGAAGTACCTAACTATAAGGTGTACGGGCTTATATAAAAACTGGCCAGAGATACGTTGAATTAGTCCCCCACTTTGAGTATTGAGAAATAAATTATGCTTCCATCTTAATTAAATTTTATTATATTGTTAAATAATAAATGTTAAATGCAAATAAAACATTTAGAAATGATATGAATAATTTTTTAATTTAATTGTATAAGATTTGTTTAGAAGTGGAAATTATTGGTGTTTATTATTATGGATTGTGAGAATTTAATCTTTAATATTCGAAATGGTTAAATTTTTTTTGTCAATTTGATATATCTAGTTGATGATGGATATTCTAATGTATGTCATTGGATTTTGATATTAGGCATCCATATTATTGACTATACTAGATCTACTCAATGATTTTGCCATATTCAAGGATAGTATTAAGACAATCTGTCATCACACGGATTTGTGTTGGGTTTTTGTTAAGTTCTACCATCCCCTCACTTTTTACTTTAAGTAGTTTTCTTTCTCAAGACTTGAGTGACTTCCAAATGGAATTTGGTGTTTGTGTTAATGAATGTTCTACATGAGTTGAACTTTTAATATGCTCATATCTGAGGCCACCGCCATGCTCTACAATCCTCATGCTAAGGAAGACTTGTTTTACCAATGTTAAATATTTGAATCCTAAGATTGTTTAATTTCATATCCACCTAGAGACAAGAAGACTTGGAGTCTTCAAAGACTAGTACCGATACTGCTACAGTCAATTTTCAAAACCAAAAGATGAGGGTACTTGGAGATGCCAATTTTTATTTTAATATAATTTAATAATTTCCAAAAATGATCATAACATGGAGCTTAGAAAACAAGAATAATGGAAAATTTTAAGTTTGAACTTTGAACATTAACTAAGAATTTATTGGGTACATTCTTCTAAGCATCCTATAAATTATGTGTCCTATGACAATATTGTGTGAATGCCTCTACACTTTGCATACATTTTTGTCAATACAGTTGCAAGCAATTGCACTGACAGACATATATGAAAAATGTGGAAGCATTCACACAACATGTGAATGCTTAAATATTAAAAATAAAACCTTGAATCTCAAACTCGCAGTCTCATCGAATGCCATGATTCTAGGCATATGTATATGTTTCACTCTTCTAGGACACCTTCGGTACTTCCAATGGCGATTGAAGAAGAAAAATAATGTTTAGTGTTATTTTTATGCCTTTTACGTGCCTTTTTTGGTAGAAGATGCACATGTGAGATGCCTAGAAACTTGGTTGAAGGTGGGGAGACAATAGGACATGGTGAGGAGAAGTCTTTCACCAAAATCAAAGACTTTGGGTGCGTGAAGAGCCTCAAAGATGCATCTCCATCTCTGATATGCATCTCAAAGGGGTGGAGATGAGTCTCCCAGGGCCATTGTTTAATTTATAGATCATTGAGTTATGAAGTTCTCTCAAATATTGGATGAAATGGAAAATACTCCTTGCTTTATATGTTGTTCGAATTGAGATTTAAGGTCTTTTTTAACAAGATATAAAAAAACATTATTGGATATATTTTCAACATACATGAGTGTAATAATCGGAGAATAGATAGAAAATCTATATTGTTTCTTGTAGAATCGTTGTATGTTTCAGTTTTTCAAATCAATCTAGCAATATGTTAATTTTTTGTATCTATTCATTATAAAACTTTAGTCAGATGAGAACTTTGAGTGTCAATATTTTCCTTATTATATATGTGAATGGCTCTTTTACCTAGTGTGTTTTAGAGGCTTTCTTTTTTAGTAGGATTGTACTGGGAAGCTGCATGTAGCTAAAGGTCAATACAAGTGGATTTTTTGTACACTTGATAAGTCAAAGATCATCAAACTTTCAATAAAGAAGAATTTCTAGGAAGAGGAGTTTGGTGGTGTATTTAATTTCTTTGGAAAAATTGAATGCTCTTCATAATGTTGTTTATGTGGGAATGAAATTATTTCAATTTCTTTAAACTATGTTGCTTGGATACAATGTCATTTGTATATGAATTCATGGTTTCTTCAAAGTGATTTATGAAAATGAACAACCATGATTGGATATAATTGCGTAATACCTTAAATAATAATAATAATATTATTATTATTATTATTATTATTATTATTATTATTATATATAGACACACACACACACACACACACACACACATATACATGTGTATATATAGAGATATACAAATTAGCAAGAGAAGTTGTCTCTTCATCTATTTTATATTTGAAAACTCAATAGCAATACAAGTGGGAACTTTAGTGAAAAGAAATAGGTCAATCAAATATAACAAATATTTCATCATCCTTCAAATTTTTACACTTGATAACTTTAATAAAATAAAATAGGAAAAATATTTGATTGATAAGCTTATACATAAATGGTATTATCACATTGGAAGGAAAGTTTATCCACTATGCTCGAGGAGGCTCAAGCGCTAAGAGGATGCAAGGATTCCTTTATTGTGGAGTTGAAAGATGACTATACAAATAAGAAAGTGTGAATAGGAATGAAGAATACAAGATCTAGGGAAAATATGAGAGAAGGAATAATGCATATCCAAATAGATCATAGACTAAAACTTGATTCTATTACCAAATCTAGAAATTTGAAATAATGACTGACCTGTGATCCAAATTTTAGTCCACAATGGTAAGAATAGAGTGACCTAGAGGGTATGGGGCTGTAAAACTCTCCTAAGGCCCTAGGAAGTGCCTTAGACCTAGCAAATTTAGATGAAAATTTGGCCACCTATATATCTCTACCAGATCTACTTGTAGCCTTTTCACACTTGTATCACCTGTCACCTACAAATAGAAAATACAGAGAATGTTAGAGAAAAGGGGTTTACCTTAGTCAAAACCCTATAGAGGAATTAACCTTGAAATCAAAATGGAGATTCTTGAAAATAGAAGCACATTGAACTAGTAGGAGAGGCTTGAATAAAAGATTAAGATGTCTTATACCTTGAACGATGCAATTTTGCTTGAAATAAAATCACAAGTGTTGATACAAGAGCATGACTCCACAAAGACCCAAAAGGACATCACAAAAGATGTGTGCATGATGATTGTTGTAGCTTCCCACAAGATGAAGGATGAAATTCCCTGAACTTCTTGAAATGATTGATTTCTCGAATGCTCCTTAAATGGTTGCTTGAATTGATAGGGTTGATATGATATAGAATTGATTTTATACCTCACCAAGCTATGCTTATAACTCAAAGGAGGTCGACATGGTTTTGAATATCTTGCTAAAAGGGTATGTGTGGGATCATGGTGTACCAAACTAGGCCCTTAACTGGCAATGAAAATTTACAAAATTAGGGTTATGCAAGTTGACGTAAAATTTTGAACAAGTTATCAATCTTATATAAAAATATGTAAAAAGAGAATCTGTAGAAAATTGAACGTAGTTTCTAAGCTACTAGCCCTTTTTTGAAAAAGAGCTATTCTATATGGTGAAAATCTCAAATTTTAATGTAGTATTATGAATTTTTTTGGAAAAAGATAAGAAGTAGGTGTATGTCTGACCACCTTAAAGATAATCAAATGATACACAAGATTCTAGATATAAGTAGTAGACTCATGTCTGAATGTGACGCAACTTTTTTTATAAATTTTTTTAAGTAAATAATTAATTATAATTTTTTTGCTACAACTTTTCTAGAATATTAAAACTCTTGTGTCTTACCACCTTAACTTAGTCTAAACTTCATCAATTTTTATTTTTTCTATAGTAGGCAAAGCATAGAATGTGATGCATATTTCAAATTTTAAAAATGTTATACCATTTAAAATTTATAGTTGTTTTTCAATTAGTCTATCAATCAGGACTTTAGAGGTAATTCAATTAGAAAATAAATAATAATTACTTATTCAACTCAAAATTTGACAGCAATTATATTGATGGAACGCTGAGAATCTCCTTAAGAAACCTTTTTTGTTTCATCAAATTCGGGTGAAAAAAGTTGTCAGCTACATGGTCGAAGTATAGAGATCAGAGGAAGTTTGGAAAACATGTCTTTGGGGTTGACCATCCAATTTTGGCATTCCCAAGCCAAAACCCAAGGTAAATCCCAAAGAAAATACTTGGTTGTGTTAGAGCTAACATGTATCCGAAACATATTGGATACCCGATACATATCAGATACATGATATAGTTGAATAAATAAAAACAAAGTATACATCATAACTATATAATAAATTATAATATTATACTATATATAATTGAGCTATATTGTATATAATATAATATTATAATATATCATATAATATATATTATATTACAATATTATATTTAATATATTACATTATATATATATATATATATATATATATATATATATATATATATATATATATATATATATATATATATATATATATATATATATATATATATATATATATATATATATATATATATATATATATATATATATATATATATATATATATAAAGGGATCCTAAGGGTTCCTAGGACCCCATATGACCCCTTAGAATCCTTCAAAACCCCTAAGAGTACATATTAGGGGTCCTAAGGGGTCTTAGGGGGTCCTATGACACATTAATGTGTCTTAGGACACCTTAAGACTCCTTAGGACCCATATGGTGTATTCGAAGGGGTCCTAGGACACCTTATGACCCCTTAGGACCCATAAGAATACATCTTATGGATATCAAGGGGTCCTGAGGGGTCATATGGGCTCCTCGGACACATTAATGTGTTGTAGGACCCCATATGACCCTTGAGGACCCCTAGGAATACATTGTAGGGCTCCTAAGGTGTCTTAAAAGGGGTCTTAGAATTCCATATGACCCCTTAGGACCATTAGAACCCCTAAGAATACATCTTAGGGGTTCTAAGGGGTCATATGGGATCCTAGGACACATTAATGTGATGTCTCCTAAGACCCCTTAAAACTCCTTAAGACCCCTTAGTACCTATAGGATGTATTCTTAGGAGTCCTAAGGGGTCTTAAAGGGTCTTGGGACCCCTTATGACCCCTTAGGACCCATAATAATACATCTTAAGGGTCCCAAGGGGTCCTAAGGGGTCATATGGGATCATAGGACACATTAATGTGTTCTGGGACCCCTTAAGACCCCTTACGATCCCTTAGGACCCCTAGGATATATCCTTAGGGGTCATAAGGGGTCCTATGACCCCTTAGGACATTAATCTCTCTCTCTCTCTCTCTCTCTCTCTCTCTCTCTCTCTCTCTCTCTCTCTCTCTCTCTCTCCCTCTCCCCTAAGACCCCTAAGAACCAAAACCCAATTCTCAGCACCAGTTTAAATGCTGCAAAATTTTCATGGTATTAGGTATCTGATCTGATATAATCAACACATAGGGTCAGTGGGCCATTCTGTTATTATCTATGTCCCTACATCCATTTTGCATTTGATAGTCACTGGTTTTCAGATAGTTACACACAAAATAAACCTTTTTCGACCATCTTTTTCTAAAAATTGTTGATTAGAAATCATTTTCCATCATCCTTTTGTTTTCACAATGGGGAGTAGTAGTCATAGAAAGCATAAACAAAAGATAAAAATTACAAATGAACAAATTGAAGCATATAGAAAAAGACATAGGGAAAATCATCAAAAGAAGAGACAAGGTATGTTAAATATTAGTGAAGGTGAAGCCATAGGCCCACCCATAAATGTTATTTCAAGTGAAGAGATCATTGAAATTGAAAGTATTGAGAATTATTTTGACAATGAGAATGTATGGATTGTAAAATATGGAAGGAAATGTACAAGAAAGTTATGGAAGGAAAGGTACAATGAGAATATATGGAAGGAAAGTTACAAGAAAGTTTTTCTTGTAAGTTGTGTTGTTCTTATTTGATTATATGTTGTGTCCCTTTTTCATCGTGGCAAAAAGGGGGAGAGAAAGTTAGGAGGGAAAAAATGAATAAGCAATATCTAACTTAGGGGGAGTTTTCAGTTTCTTGGATATTTTTTAAGTTTTTCTATTTTTTTGTTTTTCTATCAACACCAAAGGGGGAGATTGTTGAGAGTAGTGAGAAGATGTTGGCATTGTTTTCATTGATGTTAAAAACCTATTATACTATAACTGATTGAATACTTTAAAGAAAGAGATTGACAGACTACAACTGATTGATTACTTGAAGAATAAAATGTGAAGGTAATCGCTGAGCTACAAAGGTATATGTGACACATTAAATCACTTATTATATTGTCATTGATGTCAACTAGTTTTGACTGTGCTTATCATGATAGCTACAAACATTTGAAGAAGAAATAATGGTGAAGGAATGAGATATTAACATGAAGATGAGATCTATGAGTAAGATATGGATTTGGTATTCATTGGGTAGCTTATTGATGAGTCTATGACATTATGTTAGTGATTTGATTGTATTACATAATTCCATTATGAATTAAAGATCAAGAATGTACAAGTTTATGTGGTTGGTAAATGAAGAACTTACTATACATCGAGCAAGTGTAGTGTATACCGAGTATAGTGTTAACTGAGTAAGAAGTCACCAAAACATCATGGTATTGACTGAGTGAAAGAAATAATATGGAACATAAGATTGTCGACTAAAGATGACGAGCTAGAAGAATATGGATGATTCTGAGGTTAAAGATAAAGTTTTTTATGAAGATCAAATGACTGAAAAAATTCAAGGAAGATTGGATGATGGAGAATGAAACGTGTTTGAGACACAAGTTTCGAGGAAGGTTGAAGTGACAAAATCAATGGTGAAGATTAAGAGGAAAAATCTATGGATGAGAAGAAAATAGTTTATCATATCTATTTAAGGAGACAAGAGATTCAATAATGAATGGAATGTGCATGAGAAGATTGCATTCATGTGAAGCTGGTCATATAGGTTTAAGACAGAACCAAGTAATTCTTTAGACAACACTGAGTGTCAAAGAAAGGAATTAACTAAGTAGAATAGAGTTGGAGGATACAATAATTTTAAGAGATTATATTGGCCAGAGGTATTTTGAGCTTAGCATAGATCTGAAAATATGCAAAGGAAGTTGTAATTTGAATCAGATCATTTACTGTTGCATTCTAACCATTACTATAGATAAATATCTTAACCGAATGGGACTTAACAGTCTTTAGTTATTATTATGACATTCAATGAATGTTAATTTTTTTCACATTGACCCCAAAGTGAATGTTTGGTCACGAAGAACTGTTAGTGATAAATCCTCTAGCAGGTTCACACCTTACAGTGTTTTTTGTAACCTTTAATAGGGTTATCTCTTAACCAAGATCACTTCAGAAGAGTAAAATTATTTCAGGTACCGGTCCCAGGTGGTTTTTCCCCTAACAAGGTTTCCACATTAAAAATTAAGTGTTATTTGTGTATGGATGTGATGATTTGTTATTTTACTTTAGACATTACAATTATTGGTTTGATCAGTATATATAGACTAGTTAATTTACTGGTATTTGGTTAATGAACAAAAAGACACAAACAAAGTTGTACCAAGTTGTTTAGATTAAATGAAAGATTTTTTTAATACATCTGGGAGTGTTTGGGACTATAGGATAACTGGACTTAGCTGATTCAACCCCCTCTTAGTTATCTAACAATTGGTATCAGAGATAGAGTACTTGAAGAAAAAAGTTTGAAGGACTTAAGTAAAAGATCACAAGATGTATAAGAGAGAGGTGCTAAAGCTAAACAAAGACAAGTTCTCAACATGAAAAAGAAGGATGAAGTTATAGTTATCAAGGATTGGAGATTCTACACTTTACTACTTGGAAAATGAGTTTATAACTCCCACTGGTCCTTTGACTGTCACATAGATGAAAGAATGACAGGAACACAATGCTATGATAATTGAGATTGCTTCTTCTCTATCATATGCTGAATTTTAAGACATTAAGACATGTACAAGTGCAAAATAGATGTGGGACAAGCTTACACTAGTTCATGGAGAAGATGTGAATGTGTTCAGAGAAAAAGATGAGATTCTAAGAGGAAAGTTTGATGACATGAAGATGAAAGAAGGTGAGAACATCACTCGGTACAACAACCGAATCAAGGAAGTTTTGAATGCTATCTGAGGAGCAGGTGGAATTATTGATGAAGACACTGTGATAACTAAAATTCTCAGAACATTGTTACCTACCTATGCTATTAGAGTATCAACAATTCATGAAATGAGAGAAGCTCCTAGTAATAGTATTTCACTTGATAGTCTAATTAGTAGATTAACTACATTTGATCTAAATATCTATGATAACATTATTTTACCTTCGGTAGAATCTACATTTATGTCATCTTTGAAAATTGGAAGATTGAGCAATAGACATAAGCTAAGAAATGAAAATGAAAGTGAAGCTGAAGCTGAAGAGGATGAACTTGAATTATTAATGGCCCTAGAAGATTACAAAAAGGCAAAGGAAGATATAGAGGTAATCTACCCTTGGTATATTTTAAATGTAAAGAGATTGGTCATATTGCTGCAAGATGTCCTAATAGGAAAAATGATGAGAAACCAAGTAAAAGATCTAATGAAAGGAAGAATGACAGAAGAAATTGTAACCAACAGTATGGCCATAATAGAGACAACCGAGACTATGGAGATAAAGGAAAGAAGGCATGCTACTTAGTTGAAGATGAAGATGAGGACACTGAGATCAAAACTGATGAAGACATAGAAGTGGTATTTGTTGCATTGAAGGAATATTTTGAAGAAAAAGAAAGGTCTATTGAAACATCATTTATTTCTAAGGTTAGCAAGAATGATACTTGGCTTATTGATAGTGGTTGCACACATCATATGACTGGTGATCAAGAAAAAATTGAATATGTTGAACATTATAATGGTGGATTTGTGAAAATGGAAAATGATACACCTTGTCAAGTAAAAGGTAAAGGGTCTATATTGTTGAACAATAAGATCAAATGTGAAATGCATATTGGGTGAAAGGACTTAACTATAATCTGTTGAGTGTAGCATAGCTAAATAACACTGGTCACCAAGTTGCATTTGAGAATAGAAAAGTGAAAATCTATGATGAGACTGGAAAATTAATCAGTACTGGTGAACAATCAAAAGATAACTTATTCTATCTAGACAATGTTGAAACTTCTTGTTTACTGGCTAAAAATGAAGATGTATGGTTACGACATAAGAGGTTATGTCATGTGAACTTTGACAATATGGTTAAGATCACTAAGAAAAGGAAAGTTAGAGGTTTACCGAGCATATCTAAACCTGACCATGTAATGTGCAAACAATGTCAAATGGGTAAGATGTTAAAGTCTAGTTTCAAGAGAAAACATTATTCATCTAATTCTATTTCAGAGTTAGTTCACACCGACTTGTGTGGTCTAATCAGAACTCAGATTTATTATGGAGATAGATATTTTATCTTATTTTTTGATGATTTCTATAGTATGATGATTGTCATGCTCTTAAAAGAAAAATCATAAGCTTTCAAAATATTTAAATGGTACAAAGCAAAAGTGGAAAGAGAAAGTGGTAAGGAACTAAAATTCTTGAGATCAGATAGAGGTGGGAATTCATTTCAGATGAGTTTACTAATTTTTGTAATGAGCATGGAATTAAGAGACAAGTATTTGCACCAAGGACAACCCAGTAGAATGGGATTGCTCAAAGGAGGAATAGATAAATTGTTGATTGTGCTAGAACAGTGATGATTGAAAAAGATGTTGCACAAATGTACTGGAGAGAAGTTGTTAGTACTGTTGTTTACACACTGAATCAAGTTCAACTGAAGAAATAATCAAACAAGACACCTATGAATTATGGTATGGTTACACACCTAATGTGAGTTATTTCAAAACATTTGGAAGTAGATGTTACATTCTAAAAGATGATAGAAATGGAAATTTTGATTCAAAAGGTGATGAAGGGATATTCCTAGGCTATTCTACTAAAAGAAAGGCTTAAATGTTTGAACAAGGCTACTAACAAGTGTAATACCCCAAAAATGGGCTATAAGTTCATTAATCTCCTACATCTTCAATTCGAATGAAATCGACATAGAAGTCCTAATCTAAGGCACATCTAAACATCATCGAATCCTAATTGATTATCTTAAATTTTGCATCAGGGAATATTCCTAGCAATATTCTTAATTATCTTAATTACCTTTAATTTAATGATTATTTGGCGATAAATCACATTTATCCTAAAGTTTAATTAATTGAATATTTTCATATTTAATTAATTAGATTTAATATCTTGCCACTTAATTGTGTAATTAAATTTAATTCTATTTATTATTAATTATATTATTTAATTTTGACAATAAATCTAATATCTTATGAATAATTGATTAAATTTTTATTTAATTAATTAAAGCAAGTTGTCATATTGAATAATATAGTTTTTAATAAAAGTTTGATTAAATAATTGATTAACCCATAAATCAATTATTTATTTTCAAAAATTAGTTAAGTTGAGCATAAATCACTTTATTTATTTAATTAATTCATAATTATTATGCACAATCAAAGAGCAGTTAAACTCCAAATCAGAAAATCAATGCAAGTTATTGACTTTTTGGAACTCAACATCATTTTTGAGTTTTAAAGTTGATCTAAACTTCTAATTTGAGTTAAAAAGCTATTTTTGCATGATTTGCATGTTTTTGTGAATTAAATTATCTTTATTATCAGATAACTCAAAAATCAAGTTGAGTTAATCTGAGTGATTTATGGCTTTTTTTCATGCACCTCCAAAGCCTTGGATTTCTATAAATTAAAGTCTCAGCTCATCTCAAAGCATCTCATATTTTTGCACAATCATGTTGGAGAATTGGAATTTGGAGAATCAAAGCTTATTGCCAATCAAGGCTATTGTGAGATCAATTTGTTTTTTTACATTCATTTAGATTCCTTTTCATATCATTGTTAGATCATTTTACCATATCAATTTCCATATTATCATAGATTTCATATCAATTTTTTTCATATCATTGCATAAAAAATCTAAAAAAATAGCTTAATTGCATTCAATTCATATCTAGATCAATTGCATTCAAATCCTTCATTTAGGTGTCGTCTAGGTCACTGATCTCGATAACAATCTGAGAATATCAATCTCGCACCTACTAGAAGGCAGTAAATCGCTTGGTTAAATTAGATTTCAATTTTGCACGATTTCAATTTTTGCTAACCTCTAATGTTTTACTGAAGTGTTGTGTCTACAGATCAGGTACAATTTTCACACACATTTCTGGCACCCACCATGGGGCCCTGAAATGGGCTTCCCTTCATTTCTATCAATCTTATATCATTTCTCTATCAGAATTCACCTACTGCTGCCTGTTCTGGTGGTATTCTTAGTAGGATGTTATTTTTTGTTTCTTTTTTGCCTGCAAAAAAGAAAAAAAAAAAAATTGGCACTTTTTCTATCAAAACTGTCTGTACACTACGATTTTTATCATTCTATCCATATTTTCATACATCTCTGTATGAATTATCGCGCGAGATTTCACTGTGTCGCGCGAGATTTCTTTTTGTGTCACGTGAAATTTCACTGGTATCATCATTTTATGTTCGAAAAATCACTTTCGCATGCGAGACTATACTTCCTCACGTAGGACCGCATCCTAACTCATGCGAGATTTCATCCTTTGTCACGCGAAATAGTGTTTCCTCGCGTGGGACTGCATCCTGACTCGCGCGAGATTACATCCTTCATCGTGCGAAACAATGTTTCCTCGCGCGGGACCGCATCCTGCCTCGCGCGAGATTTTTCTACAGAGGCACAAAATTTGCATATTTGTACTTTCATATTATTGATTACTAATGCTTACAGTTTGCTATTGATTTGTCTTGATTTTGTACTTTCAAACGTGTGCTAAATTCTAGATTGCAGAGCATTGTACCTAAGGTATTCTCCTTCATCTATTAACATTTTGATTTGGACTTAAAATAAATCTCTTATGTGTCTGGCTTGTGTGCATCTTTTCATGCTTTTATCTATTTCTACACACTTGCATAATTGATACTAGGTTGTGACCCCTTAAAGATTCATTAAGTAGTCTTAGATACTTGTGATTGATCTTGATTGCTATTTTGGGTTATTGGACTCGCTAATCCGCCGACCCCTCATTTCACCCTGTGGTTGCAAGGTCAGCACCACATTAAAGGGGAGGGGTCAACAGGACAGAAGCGTTAAGTGATCCACTTGGCAACCCATTTGTGCTTTTAGGAACTCACTTGTTTTCTAAGTTGGGGACTCATTTTCAGCTTGTGTGAGGTGTTAAGTGTTCCACCTTGTGGACTCATCTCGTATTCGCTTTAAGCGTTAAGTGTTCCTCTTTCTGCTTTTTGGGTACTTTTGGTAGATTTTCTTGTTGGAAATATACATATGTGCTCACATAGTAATTAGGCCCTATGAACACTATTCATGATTCTTGAGAGATTGGATTCCTAGCGAAATCCTTCTTGACGATAGAATCCTTGTAGGTAGGGAGGATACTTAGTGTGTTTCACATTCAACTTGGTTAGTGCATCTTCTCTTATTGATCGATACATTCTCTCCCTGGAGAGGTTGATAGATCACGTGGGGTTGACATCACGAGCTTTGGTGAATCAAAATTGGTTAGTGTGTTTTCTCTTATTGATTGATACATTCTCTCTTCGAAGAGGTTGATAGATCATGTGGAGTTGACATCACAGACCTTGATGAAGCAAAACTTTGTCTTAGTGTGTCAGATTAATCTGCTTGCTTTCTTTGGGTTACAAGTGAAGAGGTGTCAAAAAACCTTGGATGTGGAGCCAAGTCCCCTTGTGGTATACTATTGTGAGTCACCTTTAGAGAGGGTTAATCGTAGCAGACAATCCCTTCACAAGGCAAACTGCGTTGACAGAATCTCAAGCGGTAATAGCCATTTTTGTCGTGGTAGTGACAGCCGCTATATAAATGTCCTTGTGGAAGAAATCTCCACGGGTATGGTTCATTGTTGGGTTGTCAGATCTCCCTAGCAGCTCCTGAAGATTAAGTTCTCGAACTGTGTCAAAACCCTAGTGCACCAGGATTGGAGTTCACCCCTTTGGATCATAAAAGTTGCAGAGTCAAACCATTACTAAAAACCCTAGCGAGGCCAAATTTTCATTTTATAGGGTATATGTGCGTTATTGCAAAACATTTTTGGAACATACACAATTAGCGCTTCTGAGAGTTAGAACGAATAAGTCACTTGATTGTTCATGCGCAAGGTTTCTTTTTCCCTTGTTCATTATTTTCAGACATGCTTGAAATCACGTGCTTGCTATTTTGCATGCTTGCTTATCTATCTGGTTACTGAAAATGAACAAATATGTTACAATTCTCAAATCTGGACATTGAAATTTGCAAACAATCCAAATCTGAAAACTCAAAATTTGCAAAATCTAAAGTAAAATTCTTTTCTGGAGTCAAAAGTTGTCTCAGGAGGTTAGAAAGTCATACGAGTTTTCTCAAAGTGTCATTTCATTACAGCCCATCAGTCATATGGTGAACTACCCAGTGTCGTACGAGTTTTTATTCCAAAAAATTCAAAAGTCAAAATCCTACTTGCAACTGTCGTATGATATTTTCAACTGTCATTTCATTGCCTACCAATTGTCGTACGAGTCTGTAGAAAGTCATTTGGGAAAATTTTGAAAAGTTGTCAGAAAATTGTCAGAATTGCCAGATACTTAGCTTTTTCAGCCTATTTTCAGAATCTGTCGATCAAATCACTATGTCAGGAATAAAGTAGTAGCTATTGAGAATCAGTACACATGTCTCAAAGAATTAGTATGCATGAGGAAGAAATTCTAATCACCGCTATGATGAAACAGATGCATGCTATGCAAGTTGAACTTAACAATCTTAAGAAAGAGAAGGAACCTAAAGGGTTCTCCATGGAAGCTCTATCCCCTTTTCCATTTCATAAAGACTTGTACATGTCACCATGCCCCCGGATAGAATTTGAGCAATGTGATAATCCTTATGATACCTCTTCCACAGAGAGTGACACATCCATCTTTGGAGACTATGATGACTATGATGACAGACAATGTAATGATACCTATGACACCTCTATTCCTAAGAGTCCTCCTCATCGTGTGTTCCTACTTACTACAAATGGGCTGTCACATTAGATAGATCGTGATGGTGATCCATATGATTCTAATTTTGAAAGAGACTTTGATGGCTTTTGTGGACAATACCTTGATTATGATCCATCTACTACTGCTGAGGACTATAAAATGCATCATGCTAGCTTGAAACGTTAATACTATAAGGATCTCTCCTCTAAGAACTCTCAGGCTGAAAATAAAGAGTACACTCTCAAGCAAGATCATGTTAATGTTGGACCTTTGTCTTGTGATGGTTCCCTTCCATCCCCTACTTCCTCCAATACCCATACATTTCCTAAAGCTTCTAAGTCTTTCAAATCTTTCACAGAACCTTCATCCGACACAAGCCCTGATACTTTTCATGCGGTTCCCTATAGTTATCCTCCAGGGCTACCTCTTAAAGAAACTCAAGCTAACCTTCACTTGGCTGCAAATACTTTCAATAATGATAAACCTAAAGAGCCTAAGCCTTCATATGCTATAATCCCTACTTTAGCTAGTCCTCCACCATCTCTTCCAAAGTCATCCATACAATCCCAACATGCTTCCTTGTCCTTAGAAGTGGCTCCATGTCAAGGGGACCTCCAAATGATGCAGAATGCATTCTCGAACGTGTATAACCACTTTTCCAATCAATTAACATGCTTCTGAACTCTCAACGTTGTCAGATTTCAATTTTTATCCCAAAGGGGGCATGGTATTGCACATCATTCAAAGTCTGTAATCTAATTTGAAATCATATCTTTATGGAAATCATATCTTCCTCAGTAATCAAGACAACAACCACGTCTAGTTATTGATTCATCAAAAGTCCTCATCGCTTGGGGCAAATCTATCATCACTTGGGGCATATCAGATTCATCAAGATCCATATCAATCTGGTATTCTCCTAATCTTGTAAACTGTATCAATTTTTGCAACCATCGGAGTGTTCTTTCCTTGGTTCTTCGGCAACTGAAGGATTCGGATGTGATACCTGCTAGTTTTGCTAAGACAATCGAGTCTAGAACTGGTCACTCACTTCTTTGCAATCCTAAGGTTTGGAATCAGGCGTTTTAACACTTTTTCACAATCATAGGTTCATTTGCTGTTATAGTGAACATTATCTTTGGTCATTCAAGACCTATTATCTTCATATCAAATCAATATCAATCAGCTTCTGTCTCATATCAATTATCAATTTTGAATCAGTTTCAATCTTTATCAAACATAGACTATCTTTGAACCACTGCGCTTCACACAGTAATTCAAAGAGGGGCAAAATGTAATACCCCAAAAATGGGCTATAAGTTCATTAATCTCCTACATCTTCAATTCAAACGAAATCGACATAGAAGTCCTAATCTAAAGCACATCTAAACATCATCGAATCCTAATTGATTATCTTAAATTTTGCATTGGGGAATATTCCTAGCAATATTCTTAATTATCTTAATTACCTTTAATTTAATGATTATTTGGCGATAAATCACATTTATCCTAAAGTTTGATTAATTGAATATTTTCATATTTAATTAATTAGATTTAATATCTTGCCACTTAATTGTGTAATTAAATTTAATTCTATCTATTATTAATTGTATTATTTAATTTTGACAATAAATCTAATATCTTATGAATAATTGATTAAATTTTTATTTAATTAATTAAAGCAAGTTGTCATATTGAATAATATAGCTTTTAATAAAAGTTTGATTAAATAATTGATTAACCCATAAATCAATTATTTATTTTCAAAAATCAGTTAAGTTGAGAATAAATCACTTTATTTATTTAATTAATTCATAATTATTATGCACAATCAAAGAGCATTTAAACTCCAAATCAGAAAATCAATGCAAGTTATTGACTTTTTGGAACTCAACATCATTTTTGAGTTTTAAAGTTGATCTAAACTTCTAATTTGAGTTAAAAAGTTGTTTTTGTATGATTTGCATGTTTTTGTGAATTAAATTATCTTTATTATCAGATAACTCAAAAATCAAGCTGAGTTAATCTAAGTGATTTATGGCTTTTTTTCATACACCTCCAAAGCCCTGGATTTCTATAAATTAAAGCCTCAGCTCATCTCAAAGCATCTCATATTTTTGCACAATCACGTTGGAGAATTAGAATTTGGAGAATCAAAGCTTATTGCGAATCAAGGCTATTGTGAGATTAATTTATTTTTTTACATTCATTTAGATTCTTTTTCATATCATTGTTAGATCATTTTAGCATATCAATTTCCATATTATCATAGATTTCATATCAATTTTTTTCATATCATTGCATAAAAAATCCAAAAAAATAGCTTAATTGCATTCAATTCATATCTAGATCAATTGCATTCAAATCCTTCATTTAGGTGTCGTCTAGGTCACTGATCTCGATAACAATCTGAGAATATCAATCTCGCACCTACTAGAAGGCAGTAAATCGCTTGGTTAAATTAGATTTCAATTTTGCACGATTTTGATTTTTGCTAACCTCTAATGTTTTATTGAAGTGTTGTGTCTACAGATCAAGTACAATTTTCACACACACAACAAGATGATTGAAAGTGAAAATGTGAGAGTTCATGAGTTTGCATAAAAGAATGATGAAGAAAATAAAAAGGTACTAGAAGACTATGGTTGATTTTTTTATATTGAAGAACCTTAAACTCTACGTGAGCAATAGTCTGGCGTTACCGAGCAATAAAATAATGCTACCGAGCAACAACCTTTATAGACCATGCATCAATAAACAATTATTGATGAAGATAATGATCATGCACCGAGTGGAGAACACAATGAAGAACATAGATCTGAACCTGTACTTGCAAAGTATGTGAGAAGACACCATCCACAAGATCAGATAATTGGAGATAAAAAAGTAGGAATGATGACTGGAAGTAAGTTAAGAAACAACACATGTTTAGTTTGTGAATTTGAGCCTAAAATAGTTAGAGATGCATTATAAAATGATGAATGGATTAAGGAAATGAATGAAGAAATTGAGAAAATACAAAAAAAAAAACATGGACATTGGTACCGAGACCTAAAGATAAAAATCTAATTGGAACTAAATGGATATTCAAAAACAAATTGAATGAGAATGGAGATTTAACAAGGAACAAAGAAAGACTAGTTTGTAAATTTTATGCACTAGAAGAAGGAATTGACTATGGAGAAACTTTTGCACCCGTTGCTAGACTTGAAGGAGAAAGAATACTACTTGCATATGTTTCTTACAAAGGAGTTACATTTTATTAGATGGATGTGAAATCTGCATTTCTGAATGGGATACTTGAGGAAGAAGTATACATTGAACAACCTAAAGGTTTTGTTGATCCTAATTAGAGGAACATGGTATGTAAGCTGCACAAGACATTATATGGACTGAATCAAGCACTGAGAGCATGGTATGAAAGATTCCATCCTATCTCATAAGAATTGGATTTTTTAGAACAAGTGACAACAACAATTTGTATTTGAAATGTGAAACGGATGATAAGATTCTTATTGCTGAAATATTTATTGATGATATCATATTTGGAGGTCATGATAACTTATGCAAATCTTTTGCTGATGAAATGAGGAAAGAGTTTGAAATATTGATGTTTGGTGAGATCAAATTATTTCTTGGATTGCAAATACAACAATTGAAGGAAGGCATATACATCACACAATCTAAATACATAAAAGAAGTCTTGAAGACATTAGGTATGGAAGATTAAAAATTAGTTGGTACACCTATGGAAACCAAATGCAAGTTGACAAAGGATGACAAGACAATCGAGGTGGGTAAAAGCACAATAAGTTGTCACCCTTTTACAAAGGAAAAGGCTAACAACACCAAAACTGAAAAACTTCAAGGGCATAAAAGTCACATTTCTATTTAGAATTTGAAGATGATGTAAATGATGAAATGTGTGAAATGGGATGAATTTTATGCCTATAATTTTCAAAAAATTATCTAGGACAAAATTAATATGTTTTTCTAATTTTTTAGGTCTATTTTTCATGTCCTGAAAAATATTGTAAATCAGGGGGTTTACTTCCCGTCAAATCATTATAACTAAAACATTGTTTTTTCCTCCAATTTCAAAATATGTTTTAGATGAAATGTATATCTAGTGCAGGAAAAAATAAAGAAGTCTTTTCGATCTATAATTTTCCCATTATAAGTATTCAAAGTCAAACTTACTCGAAATCAACAGTTTTTGTCTCCCGCCAAAATTCCCATATAAAAAATATACCAAAAATTAAATAAATTATATATTCTTGAAGAAGATTCTCTTCTCTAGTGCCGCATATGATTTTAAATTTTTTTTGAATTGATTTAGTACTTTTTTATATTTACCGAATCAATGACTTATCAAAGATTTATATACCTACATGTAGTTTTTTACAAATTTGTTTAACATTTTCTAATTGAAACAATATAAAATTTATATGTCCAGAATTGTAGTTCCAAAATCTAGAAAAAGGTAGTTTTAGTTTTTTGAAATTTTTTATTTGTAGAAGAGAAACAAACACTAGAAGTACAAAATTCCGCATTTTTGGTTCTTTTGAAGGTTTGGTTGCCAACTTGGCATGCCACCTAGGATGACTCAGCTGAGTACGCTAAGGGGTCACCCCTTGCGAGCAGTCACATGGGTGACTCACCCTTTCAATTTGAAGGCTATATATAAGTGTTATTTTTTTAAATATATATATATATATATATCAATTGTGAATTTTAATTCTTATTTTAGGATATAAGGATTTTTTGAAGTTAGGAGGCATTTTTTCGGGGAAGTTACAAAGACATTTTATTTTCAAATGAGTGTGAAGACAAGTTTTTAGGTCATGTTAGGTCTTAAGGATCCTATTAGGTCATGTTAGGTCTTAAGGGGTTCTATTAGGTCATGTTAGGTCTTAAGGGGTCCTATTAGGTCTTATTAGTCATGTTAGGTCTTAAGGGGTCCTATTAGGTCTTCTTAGTCATGTTAGGTCTTAAGAGGTCCAATTAGGTCATATTAGTCATGTTAGGTCTTAAGGGGTCCTATTAGGTCATATTAGTCATGTTAAGTCTTAAGGGGTCCTATTAGGTCATGTTAGTCATGTTAGGTCTGAAGGGGTTCTATTAGGTCATGTTAGGTCTTAAGGGTCCTATTAGGTCATGTTAGGTCTTTAGGGGTTCTACTAGGTCATGTTAGGTCTTTAGGGGTCCTATTAGGTCTTATTAGTCATGTTAGGTCTTAAGGGGTCCTATTAGGTCTTATTAGTCATGCCAGGTCTTAAGGGGTCCTATTAGGTCATGTTAATCATGTTAGGTCTTAAGGGGTCCTATTAGGTCATGTTAGGTCTTAAGGGTCCTATTAGGTCATGTTAGGTCTTAAGGGGTTCTATTAGGTCATGTTTGGTCTTAAGGGGTCCTATTAGGTCTTATTAGTTATGTTAGGTCTTAAGGGGTCCTATTAGGTCTTATTAGTCATGTTAGATCTTAAGGGGTCCTATTAGGCCATGTTAGGTCTTAAGGGGTCCTATTAGGTCATATTGGTCATGTTAGGTCTTAAGAGGTCCTATTAGGTCATGTTAGGTCTTAAGGGGTCCTATTACATCATGTTAGGTCTTAAGGGGTCCTATTAGGTCATGTTAGGTCTTAAGGGGTCCTATTAAGTCATGTTAGGTCTTAAGGGTCCTATTAGGTCATGTTAGATCTTAAGGGGTCCTATTAGGTCATGTTAGTTATGTTAGGTCTTAAGGGGTCGTATTAGGTCACGTTAGTCATGTTAGGTCTTAAGGGTCCTATTAGGTCATGTTAGGTCTTAAGTGGTTCTATTAGGTCATGTTAGGTCTTAAGGGGTCCTATTAGGTCATGTTAGGTCTTAAGGGGTCCTATTAGATCATATTAGTCATATTAGGTCTTAAGGGGTCCTATTATGTCATGTTAGTCATGTTAGGCCTTAAGGGGTCCTATTAGGTCATGTTAGGTCTTAAGGGTCCTATTAGGTCATGTTAAGTCTTTAGGAATTATATTAGGTCATGTTAGTTCTTAAGGGGTCCTATTAGGTCTTATTAGTCATGTTAGGTCTTAAGGGGTCCTATTAGGTCTTATTAGTCATGTTATGTCTTAAGGGGTCCTATTAGGTCATGTTAGTCATTTTAGGTGTTAAGGGGTCCTATTAGGTCATGTTAGGTGTTAAGGGGTCCTATTAGGTCATATTAGTCATGTTAGGTGTTAAGGGGTCCTATTAGGTCATGTTAGTCATGTTAACTTCAAGTGAACATAAAAACATTTAAAACTTCAAACATGAACTAATTTTCAAGCGCATTTACATATATAAATTAAATATTTAAACATTTAAATTCATGCATTTACATATGTACATGTAATATTTTTAAATATTTAAACATAATTTAAATTCATGCATTTGCACATGTATTCAATCATGGTACTAGAACTAATTCATGCACACATATTTACTAATTTGAATGCATATTTATGCATATTTAAAAGCACACATGAGAAAAAGGAATTTAATACAAATTTCCAAAATCTACCTAGATTCAAGTGACAATAATTTTTCTTGATAAATTTTAAATCAGTTTACTACAGTTTGAATGTAAATTTCCATAACTAGGGAGGGAAAAACATTATATAAATTATACTAAAAGAAATGGTGAAAATATAATAATCTAGAAAGGGGTTCATTTTAAAATAATTAGGTACTAGAAGAAATCATGTTCAAGTCCATGAAACAATGGATTTTCTAGAAATAGTTTTTTGCACTTTTTCCATGAACAAAACACTTCCATGCAAAGCACAAGATGAAACATATAGATTTATCCTTATGAAGTTTAGGATGGGGAAAATGATCTAGAGTTTAAATACTTAACCCATTTTGGGGAGAAGATGAACATATAATTAGTTGAGTTAGGATCACCTCCAAGGTTTCATTCTTTTTAGCTAGAGTGGATATCTAAGGGTCTTAATTAGGTCTTAACCTAGTCTTAAGGGTCTTATGGGTCTTCATTAGGTCCTAATGGATCTTAAGGGTCCTATTAGGTCTTAAGGGTCTTATTGGGTCATATTGGGTCTTAAGGGTCCTATTGGGTCTTAAGGGTCTTAATTAGGTCCTATTGGGTCTTAAGGGTGGACTATTCGGTCCTATTAAGTTCTATTAGGTCTTAAGTGGTCCTATTAGGTCTTAAGAGTCCTAATAGGTCCTATTAGGTGGACTAAATTAAGTCTTTTAAGTGGTCCAATTAGGTCTTAAGTGGTCCTATTAGGTCAGTAAGAGTCTAGGATTATGTCTTAATTGGTACTATTAGGTTAGGTATTGGGTCTTAAGGGTCTTATAATTGGACATCATGTTAGGTCTTAAGGGTCCTATTAAATGTCTAAGGGTAGGTATTATATGTCTTATTACGTATTATTATGCCTTAAGGGTCCTATTATGTCTTAATATTAGGTATTATTAGGTCTTAAGTA
This sequence comes from Chamaecyparis obtusa, assembly GCA_027943335.1. Classification (NCBI taxonomy): domain Eukaryota; kingdom Viridiplantae; phylum Streptophyta; class Pinopsida; order Cupressales; family Cupressaceae; genus Chamaecyparis; species Chamaecyparis obtusa. The sequence continues at coordinate 1,064,368 of BSBK01008320.1, read as the reverse complement.
TAGTTTTGTCTATCAAAAAAATATATAAAGGATTTTAGATCTATATGTTCTTGATATATATTTATTTTGGAAAATAACTTAGTGGGATATATATAAGTTATATCTCAAGTAATCATTTTAAATAAATTTTATTGAAATTTTGTTTAAATTAACTATATGTATTGTGTACTATTTACATGTTTTTAGGTTTCAGTTTACATTTTGGGTAAATTATATATGTTTTTCTAGGATTTAGGTTTGTATGTTTAAGTTTCAAACTTTTGAGTTTATGTTTTGATTTTGTACATTTTTTAGGTAAATACATTTCTAAGTTTTAAGTTTACATTTACGTTTAGTTCATCAATAATATAAATTTCAAAAATGGAAAAACAATAATATTTAAATTATAATGCTAAGTAAAAAAAATCACATTTTTTTGCATATAAATATAAGAAAAAAAATAAAAAAACACAAACAAATTAAAAATATTTTAAAAAATGTCACTAACCTGGAACTCGACTGAGTGGGCACTATTGCTCGTTGTTTGCCAATCCTTAGCCCCTCAATGTGCAAATGAGGGGCTTTAGGAACTTTTTGGGGTATATAAAATCCCCCGGTAGACTTGGTCGAGTCCTACTCGACTGAGTCTCTCTAGCCATGTAGGTGTCATTCGGTGCCATGTGGCACCTACACTCAATTGATTGGGACTCGGTCGAGTCCTACTGGGTCGAGTACAAATCGACCAAGTCACCCGGGTTAGCCCAAAAGGTGACACTTGATCATGCATCTACCCAGGTAAATCAAACCTTGTATAGATCTATGATTGGAAAATTGATGTATGTTGTGCATAGTAGATCAAATATTACACATGCGGTTAGAATTGTGGCTAGATTTTATGGTAATCCTAAAGAATCACACATGACTATAGTGAAAAGAATTTTGAGATACTTAAATACTAAATATTATGAGTTATGGTATAAGAAAGAAGACAATTTTGAACAGCAAGTTTACACTAATGGTGATTGGGTTGGAAACATTAATGATATAAAAAACACTACTGATGGAGAAATCTTTTTAGGAGAAATATTGGTAAATTGGATAAGTAAGAAACAAGGATGCATTTCTCAGTCCACTATCGAAGAAGAGTATGTTGCTGCTACTACAAATTGTTCAAATATTGCATGGATAAAGTAATTATTAGAAGGTATGAATGAGGCGATCACTGATCCAGTGATAATCTATTGTGATAATGCAAGTTCTATTAGTATTTCTAAGAATCTAGTAATGCATGTAAAGATTAAGTACACATCTATTAAGTATCACTATTTGCGGAAGCAAGTTCAAGAAAAACAAGTCAGATTGGAATATGTGAGGTCACAAGAGAAACTTGTTGATATATTCACTAAACCCTTACCGAAGGACACATTTGAATGCTTGAGAAGTAGACTAAGGGTCCATCCCCTGTCTAGAAATCACTAAGGTGATATGAGGTTGCATCAACCTGTACTTTATCAAAAAATATGATGATGTTGATGCATGATGTTCACACTTTGGGACTCATGAGGTTGTGAAGAAGAAGATGATGGAAGAAACTGCATATCTATACATGCAAGGTACTAGAATCTTGTAAGGAAACTCAGGTGCGGAAACAGCTACCTACACTAATCTCTATAGGAAAGTATTGTGCAAATTCTTTTAAATCCTTACAAGTTCAGATTCGTTAACTACTTTAACAAAGATATTGCAACCACATACCATGCATATAGAAAAATAGAGAATAACACAATGATATACCCTAGGGAAACCTTTTGGTAAAAACCCCAGCACTCCAAAACCTGCACAATGTATTGATCAAAACTATTGCAACTTACAATACACTTGCAATGCAAGTTCTTTCAAAAGATTTCAAAACCTTGAAGACAAATCACGGCAGCATAAAATGTTCCAACAATACACTCATGTCACACCTCTTCGCAACCCTAAAAAACACTTATATCATGCGCTTCACTTTTTAGGGCTACTCCCAAAGATAACTGTATTAGGGTTTTACCATTCTCCAAGAAAATAGGAACCCCAAAATTTTTTTTGGGGCAATGCCCCGAACTCCACAATTGGGGAAGAGTGTATAATACTCAAATTTATTAGTTGCCACATGTCTTCACCTGTCATTGAATCTTCCTGACATAGCTCTTACGTGTCATAGGAATCCATCATAACCGTTTTAGCCATGATCTCCTTACACACAATTCAAGATGCTGACACATCAACATTATTTGCAAGAAATACATTTTACAAAACAAATAATAAGAATAGGAATTATCCAAGGTTGAGACACCTTATTCCTAACAAATCTGAACTAAACAAAAGAGATACTGCTTTGGCTACTATAGAGATGATTATTTTCTTTTTGGCATTGTTGTCAAAGGGAGATAAATTGCATAAAATATTCAAGAAAGATCTACAGGAAGAAAGATTACATGTAGGGAGAGACAATGATGTTGTGTAGTGATTAAACATATTAATTGCATAAGATGGGGAGACTTTACCAAGTCGCAACATATATACAAAGTTGTAGATAGATGTTTGGTATTCTATGGCATATTTCATATTGTGTTGCCATCAATGCCAAAGGGAGAGATTGTTATACTACAACTGATTGAATACTTTAAAGAAAGAGATTGACATACTACAACTGATTGATTACTTGAATTATAGAATGTGAAGGTAATCACCGAGCTACATAGGTATATGTGACACATTAAATCAGTTATTATATTGTCATTGATGTCAACTAGTTTTGACTGTACTTATCATGATAGTTACAAACATTTGAAGAAGAAATAATAGTGAAGGAATGAGATATTAACATGAAGATGAGATGTATGAGTAAGATATGGATTTGGTATTCATTGGGTAACTTATTGATGAGTCTATGGCATTATATTAGTGATTTGATTGTGTTACATAATTCCGTTATGAATTGAAGATCAAGAATGTACAAGTTTATGTTGTCAGTAAATGAAGAACTTAGTATACACCAATAAAGTGTAGTGTATACCGAGTACAATGTTAACCAAATAAGAAGTCACTGACACGTCACGGTATTAACCGAGTGAAAGAAATAATATGGAACATAAGATGGCCAACTAAAGATGATGAGATGGATGAATATGAATGATTTTGAGGTTAAAGATAAAGTTTTTTATGAAGATCAAATGGCTAACAAAATTCAAGGAAGATCGGATGATGGAGAATGAAACGTGTTTGAGACACAATTTCTAAGGAAGGTTGAAGTGGAAAAATCAATGATGAAGATTAAGAGGCAAAATCTATGGATGAGAAAAAAATAGTTTATCATGTCTATTTAAGGAGACAAGAGATTCAATAATGAATGGAATGCACGTGAGAAGATTGCATTCATGTGAAGCTGGTTAAACAAGTTAAAGACAGAACCAAGTAATTCTGCAGACAACACCGAGCGTCAAAGAAATGAATTAACTGAGCATAACAGAGTTGAAGGATACAAGAATTTGAAGAGATTATATTGGCTAGAGGTATTTTGAGCTTAGCATAGATCTGAAAATCTGAAAAGGAATTTGTAATTTGAATCAGATCATTTACTATTACATTCTAACCATTGCTACAGATAAATCTCTTAATCAAGTGGGACTTAATAGTCTTTAGTTATTGTTATGATATTCAATGAATGTTAATTTTTTCATGTTGACACCATAGTGAATGTTTGGTCATGGAGAATTGTTAGTGATAAATCCTCTAACAAGGTCACACCTTACACTGTATTTTTTAACCTTTAATAGGGTTGGCTCTTAACGGAGCTCACTTCAGAAGAGTGAAATTATTTCGCATACTGGTCCCATATGGTTTTTCCCCTAATAGGGTTTCCACATTAAAAATAGTGTTATATGTGTATGGATGTGATGATTTGTTATTTTACTTTACACATTACAATTACTTGTTTGATCAGTATATATACACTAGTTAATTTACTAGTATTCGGTTAATGAATAGAAAGGTACAAACAAAGTTTTATCGAGTTGTTTAGATTAAATGAAATGTTTTTTTATACATTTGGGAGTGTTTGGGACTATAGGATAACTGGACTTAATTGATTCACCCCCCCTCTCAGTTATCTAACAAACCCTTGTACCAATTGTATGTTTGTACAGGTTGATTATCTATGGGTTTTGCTTTGGCATTGTACACTTCAGTATTGAAATATATATTTATAGTACAACTATGTTTTTCGGTGATCATAGTATGAATTTTAGATGGATATATATGGCTTATGTGTTTCATATTTTTCTTGAGTATCCTTGCTACCTAGACTTTCATGGAGGATAGCATATTTTTTTGATATGATGATTGTATTCTACTTCTGGATAGGTTCTATCTTGTTCTATCCATTGGTTAGTTTAGAATTTTTGGTAGATCAAGTCATGGAATTGGTTGTTGAATTTCCATCAGCCCAGAATATGTTTTGTTTTTAGTATTTATAGTATGTAGCATTTTTATCTTATGGGTGACCTATCTTTAGGTCCTATGGTAATGTCGTGTGAAGATGACCTATTCTTTAGGTCTGGTGCTAACACTGTAATCTATGGTGTAATATCTTTTGTATCTCAAGCCGACATGTTTTGTGGCTAGGATGACATATGTATTTATGTTATTAGACATATATGTGTGTGTATGTGGAAATCAGTTTGTATCTAATAAGAGTGAGGTGAGTGAGTATATTAAAGGTGGTATCATGTGAATGTGATTGTGCATCATTGGTGGTAATCTATGTGAGCAGAATTAAGTAGATCAAAAGTTATTATAAAGCTAAGGCTTGCAACAAAAGGAAGTGTTTAGTTTTGCAAAAGGTGATGGAAGGTCTTTAACCAAATCAATTGCATTTGGATATCAATGTGGTTTCAACAGGAACTGTTCATGCATATGCAGATGCAACTACATTAGTTCACATTTTATCTATAAGATCTTTTGTATTAATATTTTGAATCAAGGAAATTAGCCCAACCGAGAGTGAGCCTACATGCAGTGAGAAAACTATCAGTGAGCCCTTTGTAAAAACCACCTTAACCAATGTTTACTTTCATGAGAATTGGTTTCTCCATGGTTTTTCCCTTCTTGGGTTTCCAAGTTATATCTAGTGTTATGGTGTTTAATGTTCTTGTTCTTTCAATTTTTTATCAGTTTTAAAATTATCTATATAGTTTGTGCTTATACCAGTTCAATCAGGTTTGTGAAAAGAATTTTGGAATAATTGATTCACCCCCCTCTTAGTTATTTGATATGTTTAATAAATATATGGAGTATTGAAAAATGACTTATGGCATCACTCTAATATTAACAAGGAATGAGTTAGCATGTAGTTAGCACTATGTACAAGGTGCATACTTCTTAATTATTACAATAAAATGTGGAAAGGATAAGTATCATATTGATAGATGGGATACACATGTGAATTTATAAGGAGTGATTAATTATCAATAACCATAGTAGAATTTTAACTGTTATAAGCACAAATACATGGAGAGGTAAGAGTACACATCCTTGATTGGACACAATAGAGTTAGAATATAGATCTTGAGTTACAATTGCCATCATTATTTGAAATTTGATCATAATTTTGGCATAAACTTATAGTATGGTAATACAATTTAAATAGAGAATGAGATCCATAACTGAAGACATTAGCTCTCAGAATAGGAATAGTTCAAAAGTTGGTAGAAGGATATTAGGAGTTAGAATGGATACCTCTATCTATTTGAAGGGAAAGAGTAGGTAGATGGCTTATTTAGGAGAGGTTAAAAAGAAAAGGTTGAGTAGGACTCTAAAATTCTCTCACAACATAGTCATTAGGTAGTTCAAAAAAATTTAGGAGAAGAGTTCAATTTCATGGATCATGGGTATAAGATGAACATGGATATTTGAGCTATCTTTGTAGCCATGACTTTGCATGTAGAGAAATATAAACAAGTCAACAGGAGCTTTGTCAGAAAATATTCATAAAGGAAATCTTAGGAGATCTAGAGATGGCCATGAACAACATCAGCGAGGAATTAACAATTATTCTTTCAAAAATTACAATATCCTAATTATTTGAGGAAGACAAGTTCCTAGGTTACCTATTTTAGTGATAGAAGAAAATGGATTGTTCAATGCCCAAAAACTTGGAATCTATAGGAATGTGGATTTTCTTTTAAAATTAGCGAGATTAAGGAGGAATGAAGGAGGAATTGGTTGGAAAAATACATACAGGAGGATGGGCTGGATGAAAGTGACTATGAGGGTGCTAGAGACAATGGAAGCCAAGGATGAGGAATCTCTTCTCGACCTCACAACTCAAGAAAGCAGGAAAGAATGTAGATTTGACTAGAGGATTGGGGTCTAGAAAAAAATTATTTTTACACAATTTTGTAATAAAATTTTAAATATAATGTTGGGTGGTAAATAGGGTTAGGTAATTTTATACACATATAGTTATGGTTGTAATTACCTAGTCTTGTAGTAAATATTTACAAGAATAGAACACTACTGGGGATAATAAGGATAAAACACCTTCTGTTGTAAATCCGAAATAACAATAACGATATAATCTCATTGTTTATGTGTATTATGGAAATGTAGCTAATGGATTGCATATATTTACAAGAAATAGGACTATTATAGTAGGGGCACTTATATGGCTTTAGAAAACACTTCAATTATATAATGTAATCATTTTTATTATTAATATAATTAGTACTCTTTAGGTTCTTGGTTTTCATGGATGTGGAATAATAGATAGGTGAGTATTACAGGGTTTATATGATAATCATTACATTAAAATTAGTAGGATTTTAGAAGATTTTTTATTAAAATAATCTAGAGTGGAATGATGGGCTTGATTGGTTATCATAGCAAAATTAAACTCTGAATTGAAGGTATTTCAGAAAAAAGATTATGCTGAAGACGATTGACATAGTAAAGAGAAAAATTTTTCATTCAGTGTCAACAATAGAAAATGAAATGAATAGATAGATATGGATAATATAAGATCCAAGAAATTTATTCCCAAACAAGATAAGGAACAAACTCAGCAAAACATATAAGAAGAGCTACAAATCACAACAATGTAATTCATGAGTAAGATCAATTTAGTTTTAACATAAGAAAAAAGCACAATGTAATATGGAAGAATAATTGTATGAACAAAATAAAATAGGAAATTAAATAAATTTTATCTAGTTGGGTAAGTACACCAAGATGGTGTGCAAAAAGGGGGGTATAGGTGGCCACTTTTTTCTGAAATCAGGTAAACTTGAACTTCACAGAGAAATTTGAGGGTCATGCACTCAAAACTAGGAGTTGTGCAAAGAATAAGAATTATATTACTCTAAATCTAGTTTCTAAGATACTAAAGTTCTTTAAAAATGGATAAGATTAAGAGTGTACAACCTATTGCACATGAAAAACTATTCTTGAATATTTTAGAAAAATATAACATAGACGTTTTCGTGTGCTTCACAAAATATATAGTTAGATTTAGTATTTTTTAAAACCCTTTGTTAGGATGATAGGTAAGACTGAGATCTAGAAGTTGTGTATTTCTTTGTAATTTATGTGGAGTATTTATTTTTTTATAATTTTTTGAAGTGACTGCATCCTGAAAATCTGGTACCTGTTCATGCACTGGACATAACTTGCATCAAAATAATAAAAAATACAAACTTTTGTTTCTAAACGTGTATGGAATCTAGTGTAGAACAGTAACATGTAATTTCTTTTGACGGATAAGTAGATCAAAATTTATTAAGAAAATAGTAGACATATGTCTGTGAGGACTGCCAAGGCACTAGAAAAGAAAATTAAAGTTTAATATACTAATGTTGTCCAAAAATAGAAAAAATTATATGGTCAGAAAGTTGAAAAGATGTATGAGAGTATGAGGGTAATTTTATAGATACCTACTTGATCATTTGTAAACCTAATGATGACGAAGTTGAGAAATCACGTTGGAATTTTTAAAAATGTGTAAAAGGACAAAAATGGAGGGAAAATGGGCTCACAAGCCTGAGGGTCATTTTCCAACCCTTTTACCAAGCCAAAACCCGTACAATTTATGATATAAAAAGTAACCCACTCAGGTTTTAAAAAACAAAAAGAACAATTTCAAATTCAACATAACATGTACGGGTTATGAAGATAAAAACATTTTCTTGTAAATGTGTAATACACTACACATATTTATAGATTTACATACATGATATGTGTCTATGTATGTATATATGTATATCTATAGTTATATATACATATATTTATATAGATATATGTATATATATCTATATACATGCATGAATCTTCTTGTTTCCTCTCTCTCCCATCTTCCTTCCCTCATCAAGGTATTTGTCTATTCTAAGCCCTAATTATCATCATTGAGTTCAATCTCATCTCTCTCTCTCTCTCTCTCTCTCTCTCTCTCTCTCTCTCTCTCTCACCACTTCCTCTTGGGTTTCTAGTTTTACATAACTTGTACGGGTTATGCAAAAGTAAGGCTAATAGTTTTTGTTTTACATAGCCCGTATGGGTTATGAGAAAATATGGATGTTTTCTTTAGGCTTCCATAACCCTTATGGGTTATGAGGAAATCTTTATATTTTACTCCCAATGGCCTTAAAACCAGTATTGCAACTTGTTTGGAGGTCCCACTTCTATTTCACATGATTTTATGTGATAGTAATAGTTAAGTTTGCATTTTTTATTATCAAATTTGCTTTGCAATGATTGATTTATCTTGTTTTTTGGTTTGTTCTTGAAGTTAATTTATCATTATTACTTAATATTCTAGCCAAATGATGCTAATTTGTTGCTTTCTTGGTATTTGATTGTGTATGTTATGTGTAGGATAATCAATATTGAAACAATGGGAAAGCACAAGAGAGGATTGATTGAACAACGATAGGCAACAAAGGAAAGACAAAATGATCATACGAGGAGATTACATAAAGGTATGTCATCTAATGTACCTAATGAAAAGGATGAATATGAAACAATTCAAATTAACATTATAAATGTACCTAATGCACCAAATCAAAATGATCAGCATACACTGGTTGACATGCATGTGACAAATGCACCTAACTCACCAAATAAAATTGACCAACATACACCAATTCAAATGCATGTGATGAATACACCTAATGAATGAAATGGACATAAACCATTTGAAATTGATGTGATGAATTCACCTATGAATTTGAAGAAGATACACCATTTTAATTTGATGTGGTTAATGCACCTAATGAAAACGAAGAGCATTCCCCAATCTTAACACCTCCTAGAATAATTCGTAGAAAACCAAAGTTTCTAATTGACATTGATGAAAATATTGTGAAGCCAATGCATGATAAAATTTCTGAAAGGATTTGTAGAAGAACGGTTACAAGAATTTGGAATAACTATTTTGAAAACTTAAGCCAAAGTGGAAGATGCCAATTAGTTGTTGAAATGATTAAAATTTTGAAATTTAGAGAGACAATGAAAATTTTGTGGTTAAGGACATCCAAAAATAGTCGTGAAAGAATAATTGTGAGAAATCTATTTGATGCATACCAAGCCATTGGTTCAAAAACATGTAGTAAGGATGCTAATGTTACTCGTCATGTCCTCACAACAACCATAATGAGAAAGGAAATGCATAAATCTTGTTTAATAAGAAAAACAAGAAAGTCATTAAGGATAAGTAGAACAACATTAAGAAATGCCTTAGAGAGGTGAGAGAAAATTATTCAAGGACAAGGACAAGGACACCATAATTCTCTTTGGGCGTTCTCAGGTAGATTCCCGCGCAAGGACAAGGTTGTTGTTGATGCACTAAGAACATTAATTGACAAATTTTGGCATGAAAACACAAGGGTTTCACCCAACCAAAGAGATGTTCTTAGAATATGAATTGGAATTAGAAATTGTGAGCCACATCCAAAACACTATTTAGATATGACTCAAACACAATTTTATGAAAGGTTTCTTCAAAGCTTTCCTTAGATTAAAACTAACTTCAAAGATTTTTTGAGATGACAAATAGAGCTTTATGCTCATTTTGATTTTGGTATTAACTTATATCCTTCTATTAAATGTAGGTCATGTATATGCAATTATTGTAGATGAGAACAATGAACAAGGAACTGATTAATTTTTGTTTCATTGTATTGAGGCCAAAAAGAAATTGACAACTACAGTCATTGATGGAGAGGGTATTGAGTACCCAATAGGATCTGTCGTTGTGACAGGGACATGGCTTATAAGGTATAGTTGTTGTGTTGAGTTGTATTTAGACCTCTTAAAAGTTCATTTTATTACACTTTGCATTGATTTTGGCATTAACTTATCCTTCTATAAAATCCAGGTACCCTATCAAAAATTCTAATACCTGGTTGTTTGAGGACTTCAAGACACATAGACATATTATTCATTACTCAAACCTTGTTGTTGCAAAAAATATTCAATTGATTAAATATCATGGTAGACCTCTTAACAAGAATTTGTGGAAAGTTCATGAATCTGACCATGAGGCAATACTTGAGACACTAAGGGTTAAAGTTGATCCAAAAGGTTCACTTGATTGATTGTGGGCCATCTAGAAGAATAATTCTACAATATGGTAGAATAATTTTGATAATTGTGTATATATCTTTTACAAAACGTTGTAACTTATCTTTTTTGGAGGCGCTCTATGTGCATATGAGTTGTAATGTGCATATTTAGATGCCAAATTTTGTATATAAAAACATCAATGAGCTATAATGTGCATATTTAGATGCTAAATTTTGTATATAAAAATAACAATGAGTTGTAATGTGCATATTTAGATGTAAAATTTTGTATATAAAAATAATAATGAGCTTGATCATGCATATTAGATGCCAAATTTCATATATAAAAGTGTCCATGGGACTGATTTACAAATAATGAGAGCCCAAATTTGTACCATTTGATTACCAATACATATTGAATTTCTTATTGTTACATTTGTATCCTCTTCATGCCATGCAAAGTGAAAGAAATATTGTATGTATTATATTTTATCGTTATTAAATTTCTCATTACATGCAAAGTGCAAAAAATATTATCTTCATGCCTCCATGTGGTAATTATGAATATTTGAATTCATATTTCATGTTAATGCTCAAAATAGTTGAAGTCATGTTTCATGTTAATGCCCAAAATAAATTTATACCCTAAATGATGTAATAAAGTGCACAAAATGTTTCATATTTCACATTTCATGTTAATGTCAGCGAAATTAAAAATTTGGACTATAGATGGCTACCCTTTGTAAAATGAGGAGTGAGTCTATAGATGGATCACAATCCTGTAGCTTCAGATGGATCATACATAGGTCTTAAAATTCCACATACACCATGTCATGAGGTTCTACATGCCTAAAAACCTTGACTAAAGCATCAAGCACCAAACTGTCACACTTAGGCTTTTTTCCTATTAGCCCTACCAAGCTCGTTATTCCACCTTAATTTTTTACTTTCCCAAAACACTTGGAAAATAACACATGGATCTAGACATCCTTTTCATTTTTACATAACATATCCAAAATTCAACTATTTTTCCTTTGGATCAGTTGTACGGACAATACCCCACAACCCTCTAGAATAGGCCTAATTAGCCCACATTTACAAAGAAACTACTATAAAAACTCCACCCCAAAGTTCCAAACCCTGAAAAATTCTTGAGAAATGTTTGAAATGAAATTATTTTCATGCCCATTTGACCAGCCATGCCCATATACCTTCCCAACTACAAAACCCTCATCTTTTAGGCCTAAAAACTAGGGCTCTCGCAAAATGAACCTTCCAATCTTTTCCAAATTTAAAAAAATGTTTATCAACCTTGTATTCAACATATTTAAACATTTTTAAAGGGAAAAACCTACCCTCATTTGGATAAATTATCAAATCCATTACTTGGTGCTTGTGACCATACCCCTCCTTAAGCAATTTCATTCACTCCATGGCCTTTATTCCTTCCCAAAATGATTGACCTGCATGAGGATGGTTAAGAGAACATATGTTACATGTTATTAGATCCATCCCATAAGTAACAGTGGTCACAAAAAGTGGAATGGACCATACATCATTGTAAATTAAAAAATGAACAAAACTAATAATATTGCAACCTACAACAACAGTCAATTAAATCTACACACAACTCGATTGATGCCTATTAAAAATGTATGGAAAGGAATTCAAGACAATGTCACTTTAATAAGGTAACTAAATTCATTTAAAGTAGGTGTGATCAAAGTTCCTCAAACCAAGATACATTTAGATTTCTCTCTAATTTGTAGGAAAACTGTGTTGTTTTATTGCCAAAAAGATTGATTTTTACATGGAATGGGTTCATGCCTCTCTTGGGCATCCAAACATGTTCAAATATCCTTGACCAAATGATCTCAACCACTCCAACAGACTTATTGAATCAAAAAAACCATTAAGGGAAATTGTGAGCAATTTTGAAAATTTGCATGACAACGGTTGGTGCAATTTTACAAAATTTACCATTTTTTAACTCTTATGACCTATCTATTGACCCTAATGGATTACATTCCATTTTTTTACATAAAAAATGACTCAAAATACTTAATAAAAAGGAATATGAGAACAAAAAGGAAAATTCATTGCCATGGTACTTGATGGGTACCAAGATCTTACTAGTGGTGCTTGCAAGTGCACCCTCCCCTCCTCTTGTTGCCTCTTAGTTTGTTGCTCCTACACTTGACCAGTTCTATGCCCTATACTAGTGGACACATCACTACCCCAATCATTATTCCTACACCATCATTGGGTTTCACTTGCACTAATGGATTGAATAGTGAACATCAATGTGAGGTTAGTATACAAGGACTTCTTGAAGTGATAAAAGGTAAGTTGTAATTCCTTGAATGGTATGGTGTGTGGTTAGATCTTAATGATGCACTCTTGAAGAGGTTTCTTTGAATCCTAGTTAGATAGAGGGTTCTATTGAAAAGTTGATGACAACTATATTGATTTGATAAAGATGCTTCCAATGTTGAAGAAAGGCCTTGATAAGAGTGTTGTTTGGTTCCTAAAATGATGAAGAGTCCTAATGTTGGATTGGAGGCAATTGGATCGAGTTGATAAAATAGAATGTTGACTAAATGAATATACCTCTACTAATTTGGTTTATTGTGTTGAAGACTGAACTCTCAGTTTTGGGAGATTCAACTTCGTTTTAATTTGGCAATGCAATCTCGGTTTATGTCAAAACTTGCAATGTGCCTCAGTTGAAATGAGAAACACTGTGTATCTTTCAAACCATTCTTCATGGCCTCGAACCATCTATGAAATTAGCTCTAGTTGGCCAATTAAACACCAGGAACAACCTCATTTTTCCCATGAACTCGCTCAAATGTTCGCGACCATGCTAGACCAAAGTGTCCCTAAGGTGCACTAAGAAACATTGGGCAATGATATTTTGGGACCCACATCTTAGACCTCATGCAAGGTATCGGTGATCTATCAAGTGTTGCATAACCATGTTATGGAGGCCTACAATATCCTATCTCATTTTTGGGAGATTCAACTTCATTTTAATTTGGCAACGCAATCAAGATTTATGTCAAAACTTGCAATGTAGCTCAGTTGAAATGAGCAGCACTATGTATCTTTCAAACCATTCTTCATGGCCTCAAACCATCTGCACCATTAGCTCAGTTTGGTTGGGTAAACCCCATGAACAATCTCATTTCACCCATGGATTCGGTCAAAGGTTCATGACCATACCGTACTGAAGTGTCCCTAATGTACACTAAGCTCCATTGGGTATGTTGTCAAATGTTCCAAAGTGCCAAGAGGCAAAGTGGGAGCATGCCTAGGGAAAACCTTCCCAACCAAAGGTAATGAAAGTGTTGATTTGTGCCCATGATGAAAAATAACATGATATGGGCTACTTGGTGACTCTTCACTAAGTGCATCTGATGGATTTTGCATCAATAGAAAAGTTGTTGTCATACAAAAATGACTTCGAGCCTTCAAAAACTAAGACACTTTATCGTAGGGGGGAGAACACGACCCCATAGGTTCAAATAGATCGTGTGCATGTGCCATGGTTTGCAAGAAATAGTATGTCAAAGTTTGATGATTTTTTGCACTTAGGGCACCTAAGGGACATCATCGGTAGGGTACATTGGCGAGCGTGCCAAGAGGCAAAGTGGGACCATGCCTAGGGTAAACCTGCCCATGGTTTGCAAGAAATAGTATGTCAAATTTGATGATTTTTTGCACTTAGGGCACCTAAGGGACATCATCGGTAGGGTACATTGGCGAGCGTGCCAAGAGGCAAAGTGGGACCATGCCTAGGGTAAACCTGCCCATGTTGGATTACAGAGGGGGGGTAAATCAGTAATCCCTAATTCCAAATATGTAAAAACTTTTCTCTGATTAATTCGATAGCAACTCGGTAAAACACACTTCACTGTTTACCAACAATAGTAAATAAACTATAACAATCAGTAAATCATTCACACAAATCATGCATCACATGTAACACCAGTATTTAACGTGGAAATCCATCTTTGGGAAAAACCACTGTGGGACTTTTCACCCACTAAGAAAATACTCTTCTGAAGTACGACTAGTTAAGAGCCAATCTTGTTAAAGATTACAATGCACACTATTAGGTGTGACCTGGTTAAGGGATTTACCTCAGATCTGTTGGGATCTTCACCCTGTTAGGAGTGGCCTTTTTAGAGGGCTTCAAACACTCTTTAGAATGTTACCTTTTTCAAAGATTTTACAATAAGGCTGTTAACTCCACTCTATTAAGAGATTTCTCTGTTACAAATGCTAGTAAGCAACAATAAATAAATTGGCTCGTAGATTTGCAACTATTTTTGCTTAATCAGATCCTTTGTGTGCTCTTCAATCTTCACTTCAATTCTTCATTATCCACTGACATCAACACTTCATCATATCCTTCTTTTCCACTTGGAATCTCTTTATTCCTTCTTCACTGCAACAGTCGGTGACCCTTCAACTATTCAATCTTGCCAACCATTTGTTCATACAAATCCATCCTTTATATAGATAATTTTTGCCTCTTAATCTCCTTTATTAGGTTTTCCTTGAATCTATCTTAACCACCCGATTCATTATACCTTGAATCTAGATCTCGGTAACACATTTTCTTTTCACCTAGGAACTTGAACTTTTCTTGAAACTTGTTCCATTTGCATTAACTGTTTAGATCTAAGCCATAGATCTTCACCTTGAATTTTCTAGTTCGTAGGTCTCTATAACTAACTTTCCTTGTCATCATGATCATCCAGCTCATCATAGCTAATCATTAAATGTCGATTCAATCCTTATTTAATATATGTACCTTGCTTGGTGTCCTCCATTTGTATTCTAGTTAACTTCGCTTGCCTAAACCTTTCCTTTATGTTCAGTGCCTTTACCGAGTTACTTCCTTTTTACCATTTACCTTTACCGAGTGACATATCCTACTTGGTAGCCAAAAACTCTTTTGCTTACTGACTTGACAAATCTTCATCACCATGCTTTACCGACTTAACATAATCATATGTTAGGTAGAAAATAATTATATTGACATAATCTAATCATTGTCCGATCTGTATCAGTTGTCCATTTAAGTTCTTCAACTTCACAACATCTCATTTCTTCTTCTTCTTAAATCATTCAACTTATATCATTACCAAATGATATGGTAACATATTATAAACTTGAAATCAATTGCTTGACATCAATGACAAGACAATAACTAATCTAACCTTTCTACTATCATGTATTCCTCTATTCTTGGTCGGTCTTCATCATCATCGCCATCATATAATCAATCTTTAACATTACAATTAGTTATGGCAACAACCCAACCATACCCGATGAAAGTGTCAGTTTATGCCTAGAATGAACAAAAACACTCCTACTCCAAGTCGGTTACACAAGGGAGATTGTCAGTAGAGTATGTTGGTGAGTGTTTCGATGTGTCAAGCGGCAAAGTGGGACCATGCCTAGGGTAAACCTACCCAACCAAACATGATGGAAGTGTCAGTCCGTGCCCAAAATGAACATAAACATTATTGCTCCAAGTTGGTTACACAAAGGACATTATCGGTAGGGTATGTCGATGAGCGTTCCAACATGTCGAGACGTGAAGTGGGACCATGCTTAGGAAAAACCAGCGTAGTCAGATGTGATGGAAGTGTCGGTTTGTGCCCAAAATGAGCATAAATGTTGCTTCCCTAAGTTCATCTAAGGGACAAAAAAATTACTCCAACAGCTTAGGAAAGGTTCAAATAGACAAAATTGAAAATTTTTATCTGTTGAAACATGTCAAAAGGTGTCGAAAGAGGTAGATATATCAAATTGATTGGTCTTAATGCGTATCCCAACAATGAAACTTAGTGACGTTGATGACACTTGTAATGAACAAATTGAATCATATTTAAATTGTTAATTTGTACATTTCAAAGTATGAATACATACACACAATGAACAAGTAGGATCACATTTAAATTGTATATATGAATACATACACACAATGAAAAAGTGGGATCACTAAGTGTTTAAGTACAAAGATATGCACACAATGAACAAATTGGATCAAATATCAAATTTCTAATGGTGAAGAAAGATATAATAGAAAATGATATTGAAGAGTTGTAAAGTAATTCATTCCCTTTTAATAAATGCTTTTGAGGGAACACAAGCCCCTCACAAGCCAAGACCATCATATCATAAATATCTACCTCACACATTAATCTCTTTTCACACGAGTATTCTTTAGCTCACAAAAATAATTGTCATTGATTCATTGTCACTTCATAAGACAAAAGGACAACCCAAATGGTGATAATAGTTTTGACTCTCATTTCAATGATATAATGATATGGTGGAATGCCATGATAACCATGTAACTGGAAAAAAATGACATATAATCACTCCTTCAAAATAATGAACTATTCTAACTTGAATTTTCTCTTCTATTTGAACTCGGTTCGTATGTCTTTCTATCGCCTACCTTTTTTCTTATAAATGTGTATTATTATCTTTTTAACTTATAAAAAAGATAAATAATATAAAATATATAAAATTACCCTTTTACTCAACTTAACCAAATAACATAAACATATATTATTATCTTTGAAAATATTAATATTAGAACATTTATTATTCTGCTTCATGGCAAGTGTGTATATATATAGGCTGTATTTTATTTAATTTTAAAAAATGTTCTAATATTAATATTTTCAAAGATAATAATATATGTTTATGTTATCATGGCCATATATGTGGCTATGGAATTGTGGTCCAAGTTCCGTGATATTTCTATATAGAATATAATAATAATAAATTTACCCGCTCGGGTCGAAACAAAATATCTCAACCGGGTGGACTACCTTGTTTGTCTCATAATTGTCTGACACTATAATCCATGTTTTTGGAAAATTAAAGTAACGGTGACTATATTTTTTATTTAATTTGGATACTTTTTCAAACGCCAAGTTTCAGGCAACGGATTAATTAGTTTGAAAAGCAAGGTAGATACCCACCTAGTTTTTCCATCTTTTGAACGGTGAAAACGACCGGTCCAGATATTTTTGAACGGGCACGTTGGTTAATAATCGACAAAAATTATATTTTAATAGTGGACTTAAAATTATATTAATCGAATCTAATCAAAAGTGTATTTAGCACGGCAAATCTCTACGTATTTCGACACTGATCTTTGCAGATATTTTTGAAGTGTATTTAGCACGGCAAATCTCTACGTATTTCGAAGCTGATCTTTTCCCGGAATACAGTATCGCGTATCTATACCAATCCAGCGTACCGCGTAACAGGGGAAGATATTTCCTTAAGATCTTTAGATAATTAACTGGTATGATTTAAGCATCGGCTGGTTTAGACATAATCTTGGTCAAATCCTGAATTAGAAGGAGATATTTCATACGGGCGGAGATTTTTATGGGCAAGTCGGGGTTTTTTCGGGAGAATATACATTGTATATATTCCACTTGTGTAGATGTGGTGGGCCTTCCTGTCCCGAAACAGAGCACTTTAGTTTGCTTGGTTTGCTTTCGCAATTTCATTGGCTGAAAATCATGGCTGGTTTATATGGGATTGGTCAGATATTATTGAGGTTTGGGGATTTTGGTCGCCTAAATATCTTGGACTGTGCTAAAATGGGACGAAACTAAAGCATAAAAGTAAGGATTCAATGGTGTAAAAAATTGAGAAGTTTTGGGTGTAATGAGTGGTTTGGTGGATTGTGAGAAAGAGATCATGTCTGAGACTGAAGAGTATTCAAGCTGTGAATCTCTCACATCTGCGTGGAATGCACACATCGTGACAGAGGATAAGGGGCAACCCTGGAATCGTTTGCAACATGCTAACCTGGTAAAACGAATGAAGACATGGCCCTTTTTTTTCCTAAATGGAAAGGATGATTTTGATTAAAAAGAGTTGCATAACCTCAAAAATTCTATGTTTTTCTTTTGTATGAACAAGTTATTTGAGTTGGGGTTTGTTCTGTGTTTCAAAATTAGGCAAAAACATTAAATACAATTCTTGATATGGCCGGTATTGTGAAAGAAGTATATAGATTCCTCACATTATTGTAAAGGGTTCTAAATATTGTGTATGTTTTTATAGAGTTAATGGAGTTTTTGCTAAGTTTGCCCATGGGCTTTATACAGTTGTGTTTTGTTTCAGAGGATTTTCCATTCAAGCTAATAATTGGGTGTTTTTGTTCTTTCCAGTTGCCAGAGGATCCCACATCATCTGAGACATCATGGACCAATGAAAAACATAGTTTATATCTTAATTCCATTGAGGATGCCTTTGTCTCAAGTCTCTATCAGCAGGGCTATTATGCACATCCCTGTAAAAAATGGCAAACAGATCAAGGAGAAATATCCTCTGTTCTTAGACTGGATTTAAACGAGGTTTGTCTTCTGAGCAGTATTATATGACCTAGATTATTTTCTTCGTTTTTGATTCAATGGGTGGGGCTGATTTTTGAGCTGGACAAAATATTTCTATCCTAAAAGTGATTACTGGTGGGTGCATAGGAAATTGAATCTGGGTTTTCAGATGGTCACTTTGTGTTTCGATTTCCTGAGGAGAGCCAAAGCGAATCAGAAATGCCCATCATCCATCATCATGCTCAAAACTATTCAAAAAGGTGTAGATTAAGGAAGATGGGTAGCAGTAGTGACAGGTCTCAGCAATCCGATAGGAATGGTGAGTTCTTCCCCCTTGAACCGATTGGTGCCTTCATATGTATTCATATTCGCAGATCTCAGTTTTTTTTTGTTTAGCTTTCAAGGGTATTACCAATTATTTGATTTCATCCATCATTGTGCCTATCAGATCTTCAGTTGTCTTTATATGTTACCCTTTATCAATGCCTCTCATTCTGACATGAATGTCTGGCAGAGAAAAGAAACAAGAGGAAATTTCAGCATGAAGTCGCAGGTTCAGGCAGGGAAACAACAGAAGCATGCGGAGAATTGCAGTCTAGGCATAATGACGAAAGTGCAAGCAATTTCTGTGGGCAGGACCGGTTCATACAAAACAGAATGAATTCCGGAATCAGTACCAACAAGGAGGATCAGGTACAAGTCAGATCAAAACTATGGTATATTTTTGATTCAGATTGTTGAAATAATCATAAAAAATCTAACTTAACAAAATTGGGTTATCAGGTGGTTCCATCGATTGATGAAAAATCTGCAAAGGAAGATGGCAAGCCAAGATAACAGTGTTTATTCTGTGAGCTGGAAGGCAAGGCTCACAAAATATCTCCAATTTTCTAGCTTTAACATTGAAGTTGACAAGTTAGGGGTTTTTATAGCCAGTCAACTAATTGGAATATTTAATTAAAGTAATCCAGATGGGCTTCACTTAATTGATATGCCATTCTTGGAAAAAGCGGTTTTGAAAACACAGTGGTACGGCTGTTTTTGATGTAATGACGACTGCAGTTCTGGTGACACATCGGGTGAACGCTTTTTACTGGCAAATGCTTTCATTGGGGAAGTTATTTACATGGGCGAAATAGGATTGTACTATCAGTAACTTTTTTAAAAAGGCTGTTTTATTAATGATCTTTATTACTCTGTAATGAATCTATTATTGATGGCGAAGTTATTTACATCGGGCAAACACTTGGATTTTATTGAGGAAAGAGGATTTGTACAATCAGTAACTTTTTTAAAAATCTGCATTATAAATGATATTTATTTATTTATTCCGTTATTACTTAATTCCTGGTCGCACGTATTCCATAGCTATCATATCCGAATACAGTTTGGCCCACATGTTTGACTTGGAAAGGACGTAGCAACTTTTGGGCCCCACAAATATGATGCCAAATTTGAACACCGCGAGTGCAAGGATTAGGCCTTCAAATCGATAGTCGCTTTACTGCAAGGGTGGAGCCCACAAGAGTTTATTAGTATGGGCCATGTGTCTTCCGTCGAGCTTTTGATCTTCTTATAAGTCGTTTAGCAACCTTGTGGGATATGCTTTCCTTAGTGCTTGGGCCTACCCATCATAAACTATTCAATGACTTTTATTTGATGTTGTTAGTTATTGTTAGTATTTAAATATCTCTTATTATTAATAGTTAAATATCAGTTATTATGAATATTTAAATATATACATATTTATTAAAAAAGAGGTGGGTGGATGTGTGATCACATTTTGAAGTTCAATCGGGCAAGTTTAAAAAATAATAATAAGAAGAAGAAAAGTTGTTAAGTGGCTAAAGCAATTATTTATTCTAGAACTATTCAATGACTTTTGATTTTTATGTGTGGAGAAATAATCTACACTTTATCGAGTGGTAACTAATTTATATAAAAATAATTTTATAATTTTGTTCTAATCTTTTGAAAAAAGTATCCAAAAAGTTATATACTAGCAATTGCACCTTGGTGCGTGATAGGTATGATGAAGAGAAGTAAAGTTCAATTGGGAAAAGTTTTGGTCTATTTTTTTTGTGTAAATTTGTGTGGCATATGATATTAAATGGCAGAACATTTACCAAATTGTGTTGTTTGTGCAACAAATGCCTTAATGGAGAAGTGATAGTGTCAAATCAATTATACGTTCACTTTTATGGATCTAAACAAGACAAGCAAAACTTTAAAAGCAATACAATAATCAAGTTACATTACCAAGAGGGTCATTTAATGTTTGTAATAGGGAGAACGAGGGGGAGAGGGGGAGATGAGAGATGGAAAGAAATAGGGAGAGATAGAGGAGTGAAAAGTGAGAGAGGGGTGAGGAAATAGAGGTAGAAGTCAAGATGGAGTGGAGATTGAACTACTACTACACGCTAGCTTATCCTGGTAAAACTACTACAACTCCCAATTTACAACTACTAAGAAAGGATCATGTCTTCATCCTTTCCATTTGGTCTATTACCTATCCCAGTACTACAACAACTCAAACATACTTAACCACATAGTTTCCTCCAAGGTTAAGCCCACTATGCTTGCGACCCCATTTGCAAAACTTTCAACAAGTGTTGTGCCTTATGAACTATTCATTATAAAGCCTCTTAAGCTCATCAATTGATAAGTAGGAGATATTTTCCACAAGTCAAATTGTGATATTGCTATCACGATTCGACTATGTAGTTTTTGAGTCAAACTAATTGACCCATGTTTCATGACTAGTGGTTCACAAGAACCCATCTCTCATGAAAATGAATGGAACACTCAACACTCGTTGCATCTAGGTGTTGCTCTAGAGGTAAGGCATCAGAACTTCTTGGGAGATCACCCATCCTAGTACTATTCCAACTCAAGCATGCTTAACCACAAAGTTTCCTCCAACGTTAAGCCTTATTTGCTTGCAACCCCATTTGTAAAACCTTTAGCAAGTTTTGTGCCTTATGAACTATTCACTATTAAGCCCCTTAAGTTCATCAATTGATAATTAGGAGATATTTTACATAGCAAGTCAAATTGTGATATTGCTATTAGGATTTGACTTTGTAGTTTTTTAGTTAAATTAATTGACCCACATTTCATGAGTAGTGGTTCACAAGAACCCATATCTCTTGAAAAGGAATGGAACACTTAGCTCTCATTGCATCTAGGTAATGCTCACAAAGGTGAAGCACCATAACTTCCGAGGAGGTCACCCATCCCAGTAATACTCCAACTCAAGCATGCTAAACCACATGTTTCCTCCAAGGTTAAGCCCACTTTTCTTGCAACCCCATTTGCAAAACCTTCAACAATTGTTGTGCTTTATGAACTATTCGTTATAAAGCCCCTTAAGCTCATTAGTTGATAAGTAGGAGATATTTTACACAAGTCAAATTGTGATATTGCTATCAGGATTCAACTTGTAGTATTTGAGTCAAACTAATTGACCCATGTTTCATGAGTAGTGGTTCACATGAACCCATCTCTCGTGAAAATGAATAGAGTACTTAACACTCTTTGCATCTAGGTGATGCTCATAGAGGATAATTTTCAAGATCTTGTCTACGTTTCTTCTTTCATTGGGTTAGGTAATCAACTTGGCATGAAGAAGGTTGGACAAAATGCTATCTTGGTTAAATCGAGGCATAAAATACATAGATGCATTAGATAATGTAGATTTAATCTAATAAAACATTTGAATCCAAAGCAGACTAAAATAAATTCGAGACAACACAAGGGTGATAGATTGAACAGAATTGAGAAAAATAAAAAATGTAGTTTTTGGGATTTTCCCTATGATTTAGTAGTTTGCATTTTTGAAGGTCTTTGGAGTAGGATATAAAACATATCACCAGTCTCTTGACATGAGTTAAAAAAGGTATTGTGCTAAGGGACTTAAATTAGATCTCTTGAAGACCTTTCCAATGGTGTAAGCGGTTTCAAATTTTAATCAATGAGCATAAAGTTATGCCCTTGCCAAGTTGCACCAGGATCAGAAAATGCCAAATCAGTGAGGTTTCCAGAAAGTTTGAAACATCATCTCTTTTATCCTATGCTGCAATGGGACACATGTCAATATCACACTTAATCCCAAAGGCACTAAAGACCAATCTTCAAGTGAAACCACCAAGTGTCATCACCATGCAAGTTTATTGTGAACAAAAGAAAAGAAGCTTCCACCCAAGTAAAACATTTCCTAGTTGCAGTCACATCAATGAACTTGTGGGACCCACATCCTTCAAGGTGATTTTTTCTTTTCTAGCCAACAATGTATCTCGAGGTAGATTTGATTTAGAGAAAGAAATGATCATTGTGTGCCAAAAGAGACCGATCACTACAAGCAAAATTAAGAAATCACTTTCCCTAGTCTATGAGAATCGAAAAGGGTACAATCGCCACCATGAGTTCTACATGCACTGAATTTGTAGAGGCCATTTTTGGTTGCATTTATGAGTTTCATCTTAGGGGAATATTTTTTCTATTTAAGCCCAAGGGCACTTTGCAATGAGGGGGATTTTTAAGATAATTTTTTGTAGGAGTTTTTGGGAGACTTTATTAACCAATCTTGAAGAACACTTAGCAAATAGACACTATATTAGTCTCAAACCTTAGCTTCATACTAATATGTTAAATGTATAGAAACACATTGGACTATGCCTGGTTTTCTTTTACTCTGTGTTTTCCTTGGCTTTGTGAATAGTTTTAAGCTCAGTGTCATTTTAGAGGGACGTAGCTATCATTTATTATTTTTGGTTTTTACAATTTCATCATAAATGCACAGTATGTTGGACTATTTTAGAAGGATGTATATATCATTTGTTGTTTCTACGTTTACAATTTTATCATATATATATATAATTATATAAGAGATTTTAATATAATGTAAAAAATTATTTATTAATTTTATATATAGCTGAAATAAAAATTAATTTATAATAATCTAACTAACGAATAATTGGAAAACATAGAAAAGTATGAAATAATATTAATATATGATTTGGACAGAGGTATTAGATATCCCTTATTAACAGGCATCCAATACTTACAGATATTCAATAATAGTCAATATCAATTTTTTTTGACAAAAACTATATAGCCTCTGGATTCGCCTCGAGATTGCTTTGGGATTTGATTTGGATGTGCTAAAATTGGAAAGTCGACATAAAGAACATGTTTAGAAGTTTTCCTTGGTTTTCCAAAATTCATCCATGTGGTTGACAATTTTTATTACCTAAAATTGATGAAACAAAAAGGGTTAGTTAACAAAATTGTTAGTTTTTTATTAATATAAATTACATGCCTTATTTAAATTTAATAAATAACTATTATTTATTTTCTACATGAATTACAACTAAAGTCCTGATTGATAGGTTAATTGATAAATATCTATTTAACTTTTAAACAGTTTCACATTTCTCAAATATAAGAGATGCGTAACATTATATGCTCTTTTTTAATCGGTAAAAGGTATTTTTATTAATATATAAAATGAAAGACACATCAAGTTTACAGTCCAGATTAACCATTAATCAAACTACTTATACTTCCATCTTTGGGAATTTTACCCATCCCACTACTTTTAAAATCACCCAACTAACAACTATCAAGTTTAGCCCATCATAATGCTAATTACAAAATTACATTTTCATATATATCATAATATAAAATTCTACAAAAAAACCTCGTAAACCCTTTCCTACTTATGCCACTGCCCATCCGAACTATCATCTATGAACCATGCTATATTCTAGTTCTAGTGTTGCCATGAAGTCACCTCAAAACCACATTAAACGTCTCGTTGCACCAAAATGTTGTCAAAAAAAGCCCTTCCATAACTGTTGCTCATTCCACCACCTTTTTTGCATTGCCTTTACCCCTTGGGTTACGCTGCCTGCGAGGTACATTGTGAACAAATAACCCGACTAGCTCATTAGCCCTCATATCCCGCCTTTCCAGTTCCTCTTTCACCTTCTGCCATCCTTCATTTGTATTTTGAAACATGAGCGTTTTATCAGCATTAGCTCTCCAGCGTAAAAGCATGATGAGCCCAAATCTGCACCCATCTTCCTCATCTTCAAAAAATTCAGTATTATCAGTGCCTATCCCTAAAATAGCCCATTCCAAAATGGAATCCATTTTGCCAAGAATATCATCTTCAAACAAGGTGCGGGTTATCCTACCCACTTCATACGTGCTCTCCCTAATTTCCAGACCCCAAGCTACAAACACCGAGATAATGTCTAAATTAGTTCTATGTTTTATCAATAGCTCCTGAAACTGCTCACCAACCACCATAATCACTGCATCAATCATTGCCTCTGATTTTATCTTCAACAAACCTTTGACCCATTCCCTACTAGCTGTCCCTTGAAGGATTTCATCTGCTTTTTTGAATCCACACTAAACTTTGCCTCCATTGCTTATGCTTTGAACACTTGTCTACACTTTTTTTTTCTAATTTTTAAATTGCCTCAATTCTTTCCAAAGCTATGTCGCTCGTGCGGACTTTCCAATTCAATAAATAATGAAAAGGGAAGGCTTCATTCACAAGCTCCCATGTCGCTCGTGCGGACTTTCATTTCACACCTCCATATCCCTCAAGCCAAATGAAAAGCCTGCTCATCTAATGAGTAGTCTGTCCCTTCTGAGTGCATCTAGAAATCTATGCATTCTGATGAGATGGATCATTTACCATATGGACACTCTTCTCTTTTCTATTTTTTGGACGCACTCTTCCAGTTTTGATTGATCAGCTCTTCAAAATTTGGTGTTTTTATGTCATCTATATCTTTGAGTTCAAGTGTTTGCCTTTGTTTGCCTCCTGATTCGAGTAGTGTCATTTGAGGGCACTTGTGCAGATTATAGTATTTTGTATCTTCGACTTCAGTTGTTCGCCTTTTTTTGCCTCCTGATTCGAGTAGTGTCATTTGAGGGTACTCATGTAGATTACTGTCTTCTCTACTTGGTCATATTTCAGTGGAGGATCTTCAGATCAACATTTACTTCTTGATAGAGTTTGTAGCTTCTTGCTTCAGTGATGTTCTACATGTTCATCCTTGTTCCTATTTTCCAAAACATTCCCTAGTTTTTGAGGCTTCTTCAGTCCTTCAGACTAGTCTTTGTCTCTTTTTGGAGTAGAGTTTTTCCCATGTGGTTTTCTCTATTTCTCTTCTTTTCAGAGACTCTCTCTTTTATACTTGGGTACCTGATCAGGCCTTTTGTTGGCGAGATCCATTTGCTTTTAGTATTTTTTTCTAAGTTTTTAGCTTCTCCCAAAGTTCATCTTAAGGGAGAGTGTTAGAGTAATAAAGTGTTTACTTATTAATTAAATCATATTGATTTAATTACTAAGTCACTTATTATCTCTTTGTGCTTAAGCTAAACTTTAAGCATATAATAATTAATTGTTTTATTAGTTATTATCATGCAACCTAGGTTTGTTCACCCTTTTAGGGTTTTGATCTCCTTTATAAGGATTGATCTCCTTTTTATTCTAAACATCATTCAACACAATAATATTTCATTGTGATTGCTGCAACTTTTGTTTTTGCACATCAAGGATGTCCCCTCTCTCGTGGATCCATGCATTCAGGCTTCTCTAGCTTCTTGCTTCTCTCTCTCTTTCTGTGACAGGTGTTTGTGTGCAGGCGTTCTTAGGAGATGTGGGTTGTTTACTCATCAAATCCAATATTCTTAATATCCAATTTGATCATCATCTCAGCCTCCTTTCATAACTTTAAGGAATGTATAGCCTCATCCACAACTACAATTCCTTTATAGATAGATCTGCCTGGTGCGAAGCCACTTTGTTCCTCTAAAATAATCAATGGCAGCACAAGTTTCAACCTATTTGCAATCACTTTGGCTATCACTTTATAAACAGTGTTGCAAAGGGCAATAGGCCTAAAATCATTAAAGGATTTTTTCTTTCCCTTCTTTGGGATCAAGGATAAGAAGGTGTTATTCAAGTCCTTGAAGATGAATCTCCTTTGCTGAGAATCTTCCACCACTTCACACAAATATTTGCCAATAATGTGCCAAGATTTTTGAAAAAATAGAGCACGAAATTTATCAAGACTCAGAGCTTTGTCACTCCCTAAAATAAAGAGAGCTGCTTTAACTTCTTTCTCAGAGATGGGCCTTATCAACATAAGGTTTTGATCCCTCGACACCACCTTAGGAATAACCTCTAAAAATTCAAAGTCTTCTGTATAATCCCCATTGTTTTGAGAAAAAATTGAGAAGTAGTTTACAACTTCCCCTTTTATCTAGGCTGGCTCCATCAATGCATTACCTTGGTGGTCCTTGATAGAGAAAATCTTGTTTAAGGATCATTTACCTTTAATTGAGTTGTGGAAAAATTTAGTGTTTTTATTCCCTTCAGGAAGCCATAATTATCTAGACTTTTGATGCCAGTAAATTGCCTCACGATTTAGAACCTCATTATATTTCATCTTTAAATCCTTTTCTTGATTAAAACACAAGAATCCATACCTCCATTTACACTTTTTTCATTTGAAACAACCATTTTAGACTCCAATCTAAAATTTTCTGCAAAAATGTTTTTAAAGACTTCCCGATTCCAAACTTTTTCTTTCAAGAATTGAAGCTTTTAAAAAAAGAGAAAAACCACATTACCAGAGCATCTTGGATCAGTCTTCCACCATAGTGCTATGAGGTCCATAAACCTCTTTTCTTGCACCCACATCTTTTCAAAATGAAATGAGGCTCTTTCAGGAGAAGCATCATCAAGAATCTTCAGACATATGGGACAGTGATCTGACCCTGTAATTGGAAAAATTTCTTCTTGACAAATCCAATTTTTATCCATCTAGTCCCCCCCAAAAAGAAATCTATCCAATTTTTCAGCAATATTCGAAAACCCCAATCTTCTAGTAGTCCATGTGAATACTCCATTTTTTAAAATTCACATCTTGGAGTTCATTTGACAACACAAAATCTGCAAAGTCTTTTTGGCTTTGAGTCACCCACCCTTTCCCTCCCAACTTCTTAGCCGCAGAAATAATTTCATTAAAATCTCCTCCAATCACAAACAAACTATCTTTAATTCTATTGAATATAACCGATAGGGAAGTCCATAATTGTTTTTTTAGAGCTTGATTACAAGGCCCATATATGTTAAAGGCATAGAACTTCATCTTGAGCTGAAAGGAAAAGAACTCCACTAGCTGCCAGTGGCTACCCTCATCCATTAAAGGAACATTCATCACAACATCTTTCCATAAAATTCCCATTCCCCTAGAGGCCCCATCCGCCTCAGAGAAGAGACATCCCCACATTCCAAACTTCCTCAAAAAATGAATCCTACCTTCCCCACTAAGCTTAGTTTCTTGAAAAAAGACTAAATCAGGTTGGGTTTGGTCAAGGCATCATTTGACCAAATGCCTCTTGTCAGGGGCATTGCAACCCCTGACATTCCACCAAAGAAGATGCATTGCTTCTAGGAAGAGGTACAACATCTTCCCAATCTCAGTAGTAGATAGCGTCAATTGTGAAATCAGGTTTACAAATTATGTCTGCATTCATTCCTACAATATGATTAGGGGTATGTAGAAGCTCCTCCATAGAATCAGGAACAATTATTGAGTTCCTTCCCTACCCATCCCAAATTTGAGCCCCTTTACCAGACTACATATTGTCTTCATTGCATAGAGAAAAAGGTGTCTCTTTGACAACTTGGGTTGATCTAGGGCTATTAGTAGTTTCAATCTGGGAGGTTGAGCCTAATTCCTCTGTTCTCATCAGTTTATTATTTTCATCCGCCAAACTAAGATTTTTTTGAGATGATCTCCATCCATCAAAGTCCTGGTTACAAATCATTTATTCCTCAATTTTTTGAGACCATAACGGAGATCGGGTTCAAAGCTCCTCTAAATCCTTAATCAGATCCAAGTTTCTGTTAACCTCGATCCCTTTTCTTTTTCTTTGATCTATCTCTGAGGATAACTCATTTTCTACATAGTCTACTTCAATCTTTAGCCACCATTTGCCCTTTGTAGACCCTAAAACAACATAATCCAGAATCTAATAGCAGTCTTGCATTTTAACGAAAACCTTTGAGAATAAATAAAAATCATTAGCATCAACAACTTCCTCTGCATGAATAAATGTTCCCAAACTATTTCCAATCATTTTGAGAGTAACTTCATCTTTATATTCCCATGGCAAGTTTTTTAACTTTAGCCACACTGGTATCTCCTTAACTTTTTCTGCATTCATATTAAAATTAGGCCTCCAATCACAAACATGGATGCCTTTATTATCCAACATATATGGGCATCCCTTGAGAATCCAATCTTTCTCCATTTTGGAAGGGCATAGGACCATTATGAATTCGTTGGTTAGGTTTTTAATCTCAAAGTGATCTCCCCAATGCTCCACCATCCATCATTATATTTTTGCAATTGACGACCATGGTCCCAACCCTTTCATAAAAAAATCCCTTTCTTACAAATGATTAACTGAATCTTGACATTGATGATTATCTATTAATATAGAAGAAGCCCTAATGTAATCAATATTACCTGCCTCCTTGCTGAAGTCTTGGCTGGAAGCCATATTGTTAGTGGGATTTGAGCTAATCTTCATTTCTTTAGGGTGCCAAAACTTTTTTTCAATCTGTTTGAAGTTGAAGTTCTGTGGTTGATGTCGAAACCTGTCAATCTGCCAAGGGAAAAAACCATTGTTCTCCCTTCACCCTCCATCCCTTCTATCTCCTTGAAACCCAAAATTGTTAAGCCGATGAGGGTTTTGGCTAGGGCGCACAAGAAGCTTTTTCCCTGTATCAAAATACTTCAGGCGACGTCTATTAAAAGACCATCTCTCCCCATCGTTTGTCTCTTTCCACGAAGCACCAATATTCCTATGTCCCCATTGTGGATTGTTGTGTCTCTCATTCGAAGACCACCATTACTGATGGGATCTCCATAGTTGTTATCACTTGCCATAGAAAAATTTGAAGTAAAAAAAATCATAATTAATTATTTACTTGGAAAAAAAATATGTGGCATATTTGTACATGTGTCATCTACTTATATCTTAAGTTCCATAAAAAAAATTATGTTTTTATTGTGCTTAGGTTGGTCATACATACACCCGATTCTTATCTTTTTGCTGAAAATATAATAGACATTGAAATTTCAATTTTTCACTGAATTTTTTTTTAGAAAAAAACTAGTAGCTTTGAAGCTACATTTAATTCTCTACAAATTTTGTTCTTACATATTTTAGAAATAATGTTGATAACCTATTCAAACTTTCATGTCAAGTTGCCTAACTCTATTTTCTTGAATTTTCATCACAATCAAAGGGCCTAGTTAAGTCCATAATCCTACACATACCATCAAAAATTTAAAATTATATCAAATGTTCTATAGATAATTTCATAATAAAACTTTTGGTCTTCCCTTAAATTGATACCAAGTTAACTCCCTTCATCGGTCTCTAATATTGACATCTTGAAATAATTCTCTTTATTAAGGTTCCCTATTTGTCTTTGCCCCATTTCATTTCCCCTAGCACAACTTACCTATGAGGCCTAACTCACCCAATTCATCAATCCTCAACATGTAGCATGATTTTCCTAAATTCCCAATCTTAACAACCCAATACATTATTCATCAATTTTTAGAGAGAAATGTGTTCCCCTCCACTTATGAAGATTTTGATATATGAAGGAAAGACATAAAATCTCCTTGAGGTGTAGACCAAACCTTGATTATTGCAGATATCTCATTTATGTTTAGACACTATTTTGTAACGGGGCACTTGGCCTCATCTTTTCATCATGGTTCTTAGCTTCACCACTCCCTTACCTAGTGGAAAGATGCTAAATGGTGTCATTATACAATTTTATCTTTGGACCTATGTTTTGGGTTAGATTCTCCTAAGGACTTTGTTCTCCCCTCTATGACTGCAACTTCTACTTTAGGGACTCCTATCAAATCGACTCCTCTAGCTCCTACCTAATTAAACCTTGACTCTTTGGTTGGTATTGTTCTTTATATGGTGGAACTTTCTTTTGGAACTTTTCCTATGTCGTAAAATGCTAATTTCACTCCTTTGACTCCTTTTGGTTCTCTTTCGAGTATGTTCTTTATCATGTCGATGGCTTCAAACTCTCTCTCTCTCTCTCTCTCTCTCTCTCTCTCTCTGAAATTTTATGTTCTTGTTCTAAGTATGACAACTCATTTGTTAGATGTTTTAACAACTTTTGATGGTTCTGCTAGAATAGCTCCCCTTGCTTCTCTAGAGAAGGATGTTTCTTCTTGGGAAACTATACATTAAAATAAAAAAGGGTCCTTATCTTTTGAGAAATGAATCATAGATTGTTCTTTTGAGCCCATTCCTGGGTCCTAGCTTTGATCTTCATTAGTGTTTTTCGATCTAGCTAATACAAATCTGTGATGTTGTTCTTTGGTTACTTGGAGGTAACTTTTTTTTTTTACAATAGCTTATTGTTTTTATGGTTCTTATTTGATCCGTAATTTAGGTTGGGGCCCTTCTCCACTTACATTAAAAAAACATTAAATTTAATCCATTCTTACTTTCATTTAATTTTAGATCGAGAATGAGAAAACTTAGCGCTACTAGTTATAGATAAGAAAATACTAGTAGAATGTGAAACAAATAAAAAATAAAACAAACCTATAAAAAAACTCATTTATCATCTTCTAGCATGTTGTCTAGAAGAAATATAGGTTTTGCACTTCGTCAAGAAAAAACATAAGTGTCCACCTATATAACCATGAATACTAATACGAAGATGCCTAACAAAACTTTCGTATCCTTTATGCAATGAAGCATATTTATGAGATGCTTCAAAATTGTCATTGTATCATAGGCTAAAAAATGATTTATAAAAAAAAATATTATGCTAGAGTGACAACTTAGAAACAGGTTGAGAAGTTCCATCAAAGAAGAGGGAGAACAAATTGATAGATAAATAGGATTTGAACTAAGAAATTTCATTTTACACTTATTATATATTTGCACCTTAACAAATTTAAACCAAATACCTTTTGAACACATGGAACTAGAAACACAACGCACCTTGTTCTTTATTTTGTATGGTTCACAAAATAAAAATAGGAACATATATTGATGAATATCAACAAAAATGAACTAACAAGTTCCTATTTGCATATATCAAATCCCTAGGGTTCACAAAATTAAATCCAACTATCTTTCAAACATAGATAAATAGAAATACAACACCTCTTTGTTTTTATTGCATATGGTTAATAATATACATGATTATGGAATTGTTAAGATAAACATGCACAAAGCAATTTTCTAAAAAGGAATTGAACACTTTATGCCAAATGTAAAGAGAAAAGATAGACAAAAGATTGGTAAGTTTGAAAGATGAAAAAAATGTGTTTCATGACTTTCATAGATTACTATTAATAAGAATATTATTTATTTAATTGACAAAATTTCATTAAAATAGAAATAATTTATGATATGCACTCAAAGAAAATAGGACAGTGATATTATTATACAAAATTTTAATCACATTTAGGGGTTTAAGAGAGTATGTTGCAAGAAAATCCAACCCACAAAGGTGTAGCAAGAGATGTGTACTAGTAGTGAAGCACATAGGAAAAGATTATCATAGATCTTGTGAAGCAACTATAGATAAAAAATTTTTTGTTTTATCAAATGATTTTTCCCATCAAATTTATAAATTGAAAAAGAAAAAAATAGAAAAAATGTGATGGGATAACGACAAAGAAAATTGGCTTAAAAAATCATTTTAACAATTAAAGAATTGCAAACTATAGGAAAATTAATTTTCTCCTATGTAGGCATGGTTTCAAATAAATGTTATTTATGTTTGGTCAAGTGAAAATACTTTGATACATATCAATATCATGTTTCAAACTTGTCATTTTGGCGATCATTGAAGAATGACTTATAGAACAAACCCCTATGTCAAAATGTCATCCTAGAAAGAGGCTCATAAATAGTTCAATTAAAGATCTTCCAAATCCCTAATAAAGAAAACAATGGGTCTCATGCAGTATTATTCTTAAAGAATAATAACTAGGCCAAATATTCTAGCTTGGTCGCAATTTTTCTTATTTACGATCTAGGGATTCAAGGGGTTTCCACTATGGAAGATATATTGAGACATAATCTATGGAAAAGTAGTCTCATTTAATATAAATAGTAATAAAACACAATGTGGGGCAATTAACAAAAAGCACTATCAGTGATGAAAACCATATTAGAAAGCACAAAAGACATAAGTGATAGATTGATTTGAAATATAAAAATGTGGTTTCTTACCACTAGCTTCGGCAACCAAAACAAGAAAATAAAAACCCTCCAAACTATGTATTTTGATGCATAATTAATAGATTTCATTTCAAAATTGAAGATGTGCAATCTCCTTCCATGGACTTCTCTCGACAATAACGAAAGACTAAATTTTGTAAGAAACCTTTCTTTGTCTTTAACTGCAAAGTGTAAAAGACATTCAACTAAAAAAATGTGCAACTTACTTGGGATTTTCATTAATATAGCTCTCATAATATCTTGGGAAGTGCACTTCAAAAAAGACAACAAAAGAAAGCCCTACAATAGATACATTCATGTATACATGTCCATTAGGGAACCCTTGAAATAGACTCCCATCTCATCTCATCACAAAAACATATCCATAGCGCCGAAAATATTAGAAATGCATAAAAAATTCATCTTCTCAATTTTTAATCTTTATCTTTCGAAAATAAATCTTCCAGATTTGTTAATTGAAAAAGAAAAAGAAATAGCAAAGATATCAGAAGGAAATCAAAAAAGAAAAAGATTGATGAAAGCTCTATTTCAAAATTAAGAGCACTATAGACCAAAAGAAAACCTTTTTTTTTTGCTACTCTTTTAACTTATATTAGCATAATTTCCAAGAAACACAATTGTATATAGTCAAGAGAATGCATAAGTCTCCACCTATATAAATAGAAATGAGAATAAAAGAAACTAAAACTATTATTCTTTCAATCAAGATGAGAAATAAAAAAAATAAAAATAAAATTATCAGATAGATAAATATACCATATAAAATTATAACCTTAAATATAACAATAAATTATTAAG
This sequence comes from Chamaecyparis obtusa, assembly GCA_027943335.1. Taxonomy (NCBI): domain Eukaryota; kingdom Viridiplantae; phylum Streptophyta; class Pinopsida; order Cupressales; family Cupressaceae; genus Chamaecyparis; species Chamaecyparis obtusa. The sequence continues at coordinate 1,030,266 of BSBK01008320.1, read as the reverse complement.
AACTTAGAATATATATTTATACTGAAAAAATCCATTCAAAACATTTTTGATATTTTAAACATTAAACATAAACAAATTTAACTTACTTCAACACTTTTATGTGTTACAAAGAAGATTCAATAATTTTATAATCAATAGAAAAGGAAACGAAAGGTCTTTTTATAGTCCACAATAGGACCCATATGTTTTTGGGTCTACATATGGTGACACTAATATGAGACTACCATGTACTTCTTGTGGGAGACACCTAAGTCTTTTTATAGTCCACAATAGCAACCATATGTTTTTGGGTCTACATATGGTGACACTAATATGAGACTACCATGTACTTCTTGTGGGAGACACCTAAGTATACTACAAAGGAAACATACATACCTACTAACCTGTGAAATTTGAACTTTTGACCTCTATTTTCAAGAGTACAAGTCCTCTACCAATAGAACATGAACATGAGATATGAATTGAAACAACTAAAAATAAAGCTTATTCTAGACAATCGACAACAGGTACGGAACTGGTAAGCTTTACATTATTTTAGAAACACAATCATCTTCTTGGGCTTTGGAAGATCCTTCCCGTGCAGCAGTTCTTGCCATCTGCAACTTACGAATGTCACTCACAAAATCTTGTAAGTTTGCGTTTGAAGATCCTCCACATGCAACAGCCTTTCTCGCCATGTCCTTCAACTTCTCTGCCTCTCTCTTCATCTGTTTCCCTTTGTCTCTACTCAAAACAATTGTAACTCCCTCCTTCACTCGTTGCTTATCTGGAATTCCATCTATATGCTCGCACACTTGGATTCCAATTCCAGATTCCACGACTAGTTTAGAATTGAAGTGTTGATCTGCAAGCATTGGCCATGTGATCAACGGGACCCCCATAGCTACGCTTTCTAGCATAGAATTCCACCCGCAGTGGCTCATGAAGGCACCCACAGATGGGTGAGAGAGAATAAGAAGCTGTGGCACCCAACCCCATACGACCAGCCCTCTATTCTTTGTTCGCTCTTCGAAACCCTCCGGAAGATACCTGCGAGCCAGGTCCGATGTCGTGAGTTCGACCTCCGGCGGGGACACTTTGATGGCCCATATGAAGGGCTGTCCGCTGGCTTCCAGACTACCAGCCAACGCCTTGCTTTGACCTTCTCTTAGGAATATCCGGCTTCCAAACGAAATATATGCAACTGAATATGAGCCTTGAGAATCCAGCCATTGGAGCAGCTTGTCTTCGCTGATGTCTGCCATTTTACCTCGGGTGCCGACTTTCACTGTACTTTCAAAGCATGCGGATGGAAGTACTGGGCCTATAGACCACACTTTCTTCCCTGTCAGATTTCTCAAGTGTTGGAGGTATTCCGGCTCCAGCTGCTCAAAAGTATTGATGAGCGTTCCCCATCCTTGGATGGCTGACTTTATCCGTCCTATTCTCTCCAACGGGATGTCCCCGAACAAATTTGGGTCTATTTCGTGCTTATGTAATCTGAGTGGAGTGGGGAGATCCAAGCTGAGGAGAAGAGTGTCACCTTCTTTCTCGAATGCGTTGCGCCAGGCGGAAAGACAAACAGAACGCAGCAGAGTGGAAGCGAATGCCCCGTATGTATCGAACGCAACCCTAACAATGTTGTGCTGCTTTTGAGGCAACTCCATACTCCATCCTAGAAGCACATCATGTATGATACAAACAGGAGCTTCCCTCCCTTCAAGTTGGGCTTCAATCCAATGGTAGAAAGGCTGCTCAAGCTTATCGACCAGATCAAAAATTAGGTCAGCTTGGTCGTAAGGGACTTGCTCGAAGCTTTCCACTCCCTCGGGTAAGCCTTCAACTTGTGGCGTAGGGAGGACTGTGAAGCGAATATCGAAGCCCATTTGGAGTTTGAGAGAGGATGCATTCGCAGCAGTGGTGACACAAGTGACCGTAAGGCCAGAGGAAGCAAGCAAGTTACAATACTCGAGTAGAGCGATGGCGTGACCAAGTGCGGGGAATGGCACTGCTACTACGTGGGGTTTCTCAAAACAGCTCAACATCTTTATTACTGATTGAATTCGACTGCAACCTTCGAAAGAAGGATTCGCAGACTGAGTAAAGAATTCCACACAGATTTTCAGGGATGAGAAATGGCGAGTTCCAACAAGGGGGAGGTGCTTTATTTGTGACGTTTCAAGGGGTAGGGTATCAATTTGTTGTTTTCCGTGTCAAGACCTAGAAAGAGATATCCGACATCAATTAAATTAAATTTGGAAAATAACATAAAACAGCTATTCCTTGTCTCTTAGTCCGACATTATTCAAATTAATAAATCGTTCAGTCAGGTGCACTGACGAAAAAAACAGAGGCGATGTGTATGAAATGAATCATTCATTCATGTGCAATGACGATAGCAGATGTGATGTGTATAAAATTTAATTTTGTTTGCTAATGGACGCAGCAGCGCTCAAGGCGGACGACACCACATTTTATATCAATGGCTACGTGTAGGGTGAAACTAAATATAAAAGCAGCCCCGCATAATTGCATGATCAGGTTCTAGAATGATAAGTATATTATTCGTTGCTGCCGGCAACGGCTATCCAGCCCATGCCATGCGATACGCGACTTACGTATGTAGGGTATTGGATAAATAGTAAACTAAAACTTAAAATATACAAGCACTTACACCACTTGCACCTTTGAAAAGGTTAGGTTGATAGTGTTATATATATTAAATGATGTCACTGTAATGTAGGGTATTGGATAAATAATAAACTAAAACTTAAAATATACTAACACTTGAACTTTTGAAGGGTGTAAGGGTTACGCTGATAGTGTTATATATATTAAATGATGTCACTCTAGTGTTGTTGTAGAAAGTTGCTCCATATCATTTGTGTGCACAGTAAAACATTGGTAAGATAATTTTTATCTTTATTATTTTTTCTTCCTTGGTACCCATTGAATACACCCTGTTAGATTTTTCCTTCACTGAGATGCATCTTGTCTTTTCAAGAATTTATCTTCTTTGGAAGTTTTACCATTATCTCTGCACTTTGTTTCGTCGACAACGAACTTCAAAAACTCACGGTCAGAATGGAGTGTGCTTTTATTGTCCTCCTCTAAAAGAATGAGTGCAGCAACACCATTGTCATTGTAATTAATGAAGCACAAATGGTTGTAGTGAGTTTCATCATGATATGAGACATGAAGTATGAGAGTATCTGTCCTATCAAAATTGTAGATATGAGATACATGGCCCTTAAAGTGGTGCACATGAATATTGGTGCGAGTCACCATAGAGTCTGCATAAATCTCACAATGGTCTACCCAGGTTTCATTTTCTGTCATTTTTTCATACTATTCTTCAAAAGTCATTTCATCTTTTTGAGAAAACAAAGGCTCAAAGTCTGAACGATGCTCCGTAATGTACTCCACCACCATAGCACAATACTGAGTGTTGGTCTTGGTCACCTTCAAGCTGATCTGCTAGAGCTCTAAAGAAACAGTTTCTATCTGGTAGCATTTGCACCATTCTCATATGCAATCCATTCCTTTGGGCCTCAATTTCTACTTGTCTCTCCTTGTTTTCTTCTCCATCTAGCAAGACACTTAATTGAGTTTGCTTGTCTTTTTCTTTGGTGTGCATTTTAGGCTGAGGAAGAGATGATTCTGGTAAAAGGCTTCTCTGACATATAATTCAGACTTCTATATGATCCCTCTCTATTTTTATATCTATATGTCTTTCTCTAACACATACTTTCCCTATCTACCTCCTTATGCCTATCATTATATCGTTCTCACCCACACACATAGACACTCCTTGCTCCCTCTCTATCTCTATCTTATCTTACCCCCATCTTTAAAGCTTTCACCAAGCTCTCTATCTATATCCCATTTCTTTTATTTTCCTTTGATCGACTTGATTTATCTATCTATCTACACACACATTTTTCTATATGTTACCTCATATATCTTTATCTCTTCATCACCCCCTCTCATCTCTCCTCTTCCTATTTTTCTCTCTCTCACTCCCTTCCTCCGTGTCTCTCCCTTCACATCTTACAATTCAAAGAATCTCTCTCTCTCTCTCTCTCTCTCTCTCTCTCTCTCTCTCTCTATATATATATATATATATATATATATATATATGGGTGTGTGTATTTGCATCTCTAGCTCTATTTACATATCAAAATTGTGAAGTCTAGTGCACATAAAAAAATTATTTTATTTTATTCCTATTTTTCTATATGTTGTAATAATCCAAAATAATATAACTTAGTAATCTAATTAATTATAATCCTTTTTATATTGATGAAAATTATTTATTTGAATTTATCAGTGAAAAAATATCCAAGATAATATTAGATATTTTCATTGTTACACTTTATTTGTCATTAATTTTAACGTATGACAACTTTGTGCGGAACTTGAATACAATCATTTCTATAATTGAGAACACGGTTTTTTAATAATATCAAGTATCCTAAATAATTGTATTGTTATCATAGGTTGTAGAACCAACCATAGTTAAATTTTAGTTTTAGCTAGCTAAGGCTTGAACCCTAGATCTTCCATGTATTCCATCTTTGACGCTTTACTATGTTATATCTTCATAGATTATGTAGTATTAGAATCTAAAACTTTCATTTTTTTAAAGTGTATCAGAAATAATTTTGTGTAGATTCTACCAGCTCATTAATGTTCTTAAAAAGTTATTTTATGATGCAGAGAAACATCTAATGGAGAATTAGATCTTTACTTTCACCTTATTGCTGGAACATTGTTTGCAAAATAACAATTGTTATGAATATGTCTATTGATATCAATATCTTTTTGTATATATATATATCCTTCCTAATATCTATTTCAATCTTAAAATTTCATTTTTTAAAAAATGGATCTATGTTTACTTATCTCAATGCTCAAATTAAGAAGAGAAAAGCTAGAAATTCTCTATTTCAATTAAAGTACTTCATGTGTGATTTTATCTACCATTTGGGTAATATGTACATATTGACTTAAGATATTCCTTATCTTGTTCACATCTCAATATATCTTGCCCTCTTTATGCTGAATTTATTACAAGTTGTCATAGTTACATGTAACAAATTTCCTGACAATTAAGTGATAGTTTTAAAAAATATAACTAAATATTTATATACAAATATAGAAAATATACTATAAACATTATTTTCTCAACAAATTTAATATTAGTTTTAATAATTCTAGATAACACGAAACTTATTGAAATTGAATTACATAAATTAAAAGATAAGATTCATATATTCTTATCTTAGAATCTTATGTAATTAATACTTAAAAATTCAAAGAAATAAACAAATTTAAATCTTAAGCAAGAGTAGTACAGGCATATGAACAGTAAAAAATATAGCTATAATGAAAAGTTTAACTCCAAGAAAGAAGAGTAAACATCTATGTAAACCCATTTTGATTAATAAAAAATTTCCTCAACTAATAATGTGGAAATTTCATATTGGTAATAAATTTAATTATTCAGAAAAGACTACAATTTTTTTTAAAAAACCACCCATTTGAGAAATTACAACTTACCCCAATTACATGGAATATTTCTTTACATTAGGGATCTGCAGAACCAAGAACCAAATAGAGATCCAATCCATTATCATCAATAATACAATTTGATCAATGAATCTGCATGGTTTTGACCATGGTACCTATTGATAATTTCTTACCTTGGTACAATAGAGAGGGAAGTTGCAAATATCTGCTCTCAACACCAGGTTGAATTGTAGACATCGGTGATAAAGAGGGTGAATAGATGTTGGAACTAGAAAATGAAGACAAGTCGTAATGTGTGATGTGAGGACATCAATTCATGAGTTTTGAGAACAAGAGCAACCTAAATTTGTGGCAAAATCATGAGAAATGGTACATTGAACTAAAAGAAAATTATTGTGCCAACAACAAGGACAACTCCATACCCTAGTATAAAAGTACTTAGACATCACAGTCAATCAAATTGTTAATCACACACGCCCACCTTCTTGGTGGCTTTTCAAACAAAAAATATGTTCTTTTGAGTTCCACCAATCATACGAAAGTTCCCAAATTGTTGTACAGATCTATATATTTTCTTCATTTTTCTAGTAACCGGTAGAGGAGTGCTCACAACATTTCATGCTCAGGACCACAAGAATTTGACAAATTCTTTTGTTCTCAACTTCATGATTTTTGGAATTTGTACCTACCTAAGAAGTAGATTGAAACCAACTTACAACTAATTTAACTTTCTAACACAGATAAGTTTATTTCAAAACCCTCAAATCTTACCTAAATTTACCAGAGAAAGAACTTTCAACAACTTTTTTTTGTTTTAATTTTTCATTGTGAATCCAACTAGAAATTGAATAGAAACCAAGCTTACAAATACAACTTTCCAACAAAAATATGTCAATTACCAGACCTACAAATCATAGAAAAATTTACAACCGAGTGAACTCTTAATAACAATTTTTCCCCCTATTTCTTCCATTTAAATCAGCACAATGAAGAAGAGTGAGTAGAAAACCACTCTCTCTCCCACACAAAGAGATGTATGAAAGAGAGCTATGAAACATCCCCTAGCTATACCCAAATCTACAATTTGTTAAGATTTTATTAGAAGGGTTTTTTTTATTCAATGAAGAAGATGAGCAGTGTCCCACTTACATTGAGATTGCTAGTGTAGAGCATCGAATTGATAAAAAAAGGAAAAGGATCCAATGTTGAGAATGATGAGGGTAAAAAAAAATGACTTTTCTATCACTCTCTTCTTGTCAACCAATAAAGCTCCCCAATAGAGAAACCTCTCATTCAGTAATCCCATCTATTGTGCTTTAAAAACACTTTTGCTTAAATGGATCCTTGAGATTCTATTGCCACATCTCATTTTCCACACTGATAAGTCAAAAGTAGTAGAATTTTTACCGATTAGAATCTTCCACCTTAATAGCATGTGAGCATATCTACACTCCATGCTAGGGTGGAGTGGAGTCATCCCTATCGAAAATAACATTTTTTTTAAACTACATTTTCTCTTCCATGGACAGACGGCCATGGCGGCTGTGATCTTCTCACTACTTTCTCCTACATTATTTTGGTAGGTTGGATAGCACTGAGAAAGGGTTTCAAAGTGTTATTTTGGCTGTTCAATTATGTAGTTGAATCACCTTCAGTGTTATTATTGTTGTCACCTGAATACACGCCCATTGCTCGCAATTCTACAACAAAGATCAATCTTTCTTTCTAGTTGCTTCTCCCTTGCACATAGAATTTTAGGGTTTGATGGGCCAACGAATTTGCAGGAAATGGAGAGGATGAAGGAGGAAATGAGTTTGATTTACTCAACACGTTGCAACCATGTGGAAGTTTCCTAATAACGTGCTACAAACTTGCCACCTGAGCACTCAAAAAATGACCGGCATGACCACGTGTTTGGATAACTGTCGGAACAACTGGCTTAAATATTTTATAGCATAATGATTTCCCAACACCGCTTTACTGTCTTAACCGCACCAGAATGTTTTTCACGGTGTAAGACTAGGTCAAATAGTCTTAAAAATTTGGCGGGCATCTCTCATGGAAAAAGCCTATCGGCTAAGGAAATTTTTAAAAACAAACTAAAGTTCCCCTTGGTAAGATATGCATTTTAGTTTATTGTTTAGATGTTTCCTGTATGTAGCGTATGTCGGCTATAAAATAATAAAAAGTAGTGGCAAGTAGTTGGTAAGACAATATTCAATAATAATATGTTTATTATTCTATAAATTATTTGTGAAATATTAATTTATAAGTTAATTTTTTTTTAAGATCCTTAAAAATTCATCTATTTATTTTTATAAATTATAAAGTTAAAATATTACACTTAAAGTTTACAAAATATCAAATTTATAATAAAATATTACATTTAATAAATTGTAATTGGTCCAAATAATTTTACTTAACCTACCGCAAGTACTAAATAAGTATGATAAAATTCAATATATATTGACATTGTTAATAATAAATAATATGTTAATAATATATTTTTTATTAAATTTCTTTAAATAAATCAAGTTTTAGTGTTATTATTAAATTTTTTTTAAAAAATATATAGATATATAATCGCAAGTTTTTCATAAAGATAATTATTTTCAAAATTATATATTTAACATTTTCTAATAATTAGATTCCTATATGTTGGATGCATCTTATACTATGTTTGTGAAAGTAAGACATACCAAAATACATTAGATTAGTTTTTTTGTACAATTTTAAACTAACTTTTTTTAGTTTTTATGTAATGATTTAACACAATGATTTATTTAACACTATCATTTTAAATTTTATTGATATTAATTACATTATAATATATAAATATATAATTTAGTGATTTTAGAACATATGTTATATAAAAAAATTAATAACACCAAAAATAAATATGTAGATAAATAATAATAAGTTTTTAACAAATATACTTATTTTTAATTATATATTTAAATATTTTTAATAATTTAGATAAATAAGAAGAAAACTTTAAAACTTATTATTTAGAATTGTTAAATATATCATTTTAAAAATAATTATATTTATGAAAAATATAATATAAGTTAAAAAAATAATAATACATAAAAAATTTCAAATAAAATATATCTTAAAATCATTCAATTATACATTATATATATATATATATATATGTATATATATATGTATATATATATATATATATATATGTATATATATATGTATATATATATATGTATATATATGTATATATGTATATATATATATGTATGTATATATATACATACATACATATATATACATACATATATACATATATATATATATATACATATATACATATATATATGTATATATATATATATATCTATATATATGTATATATATCTATATATATACATGTATATATATATCTATATATATGTATATATGTATATATGTATATGTATATGTATATGTATATATATATATATATGAATATATATATATATATGTATATATGTATATATATGTATGTATATATATGTATGTATATATATGTATGTATATATATATATACATACATATATATACATATATACATATATATATATATATACATATATATATATATGGGCGATCCCACGAAGCTATGTCCCACTTTTAGGGACGAACAAAATCATGGCAGGGCGAAATTTTTTTTTTAATGCCTTCGTACGGAGTTTATGCTTCGTGCGAAGTATCTCCGCCACTTCGCACGAAGTCACCAAACAAGAGGCTTCATGTGAAGACCCCGGGGAGGCCTCGCGCGAAGAGGGACTTCGCACGAAGCCTCTTTTTGACTTTGCACGAAGCCTCTTAGGGACTTCGCAAGAAGGCATTTACGGCCGGATCGTTTATAAATTCCAGCATTTTTATTTTTTATTTTATCTTTTTCATTACACTGTTTGTGGACCCCCAGGCTTGGAGCGAAGTATCTTAGCACGACATCACACCAGCACCTCCTGAGCTTCGTCGACATCTTCGGTTTCATAGCAGTATTAGGTACACACATTTTTTTCATTTTTTATTGTAAATAATATGTTTTGTATTTATTTTAGCTAATTATTTATTTTAAATAATTTTTTATTTGTTAGAAATGTTAGAAATTTGTTAGAAATATTATCTAATATGTTAGAAATTAATAGTAGAATGTTAGAAAATAATAGAAATATTAAAAATCGTAGTATAAATGTTATAATATGTTAGAAAATGTTAGAAAATGTTAGAAAATCGTAGTATAAATGTTATAATATGTTAGAAAATCGTAATAGTTTGTTAGCACATGTTAGAAAATATTTACAAAACATTAGAAACTGTAGTAGAAATGTTAGAAAATGTTAGAAAACATTAAGATTAAAGTTAGAAAATGTTAAATTTTAAGTTTAAAGTTATAAATTGTATTTAAATTTTTGAAAATGATCTAGTAGTATGTTAGAAAATGTTAAAAAATTGTAGTACAATAAGTTTCTAGGACCCTTATTCCTCTCTTACGACATATTAAGACACTTAGGATCCTTTAGGAATCTCAAGATCTTATAATACATATTAGGACATCTTACTTGACACATAGGAACCCTTAGGACCCATACGACCCATTATTATATCTTAAAATGTCCTAGGACACATTCATCTATCTTAGCTTCTGTTAATACATATATGTGAACCCATCATTGCCCGCAAGAACCCTTAAGACATACTAGAGTATCAATTAATGTAACCTAAGATCCCTTAGACCACTTATCACATCTACAACCCATTAACATTGTTGGACCATTATACATCTCTTACAACATTTTAAGATATATATGACCCATTCAGATCATCAAGACCCATTAACATATCTTAGGTTGTCTTAGGACACATTTATGTACATCTTAGATTCAATTAATATCATACAAGGATCCACTAATGAAACGTAGGACCCCTTAGGACCTCTTATGTTACCCCCGACCCCTTAAGATAGTCTAGGACCACTTATATTGCACCTACGACCCATTAACATTCTAGGACTCTTATTTGGATCCCTTATGAAATCTTAAAACAAATATGAAACCTTAGGACCCCCGAGACCCATTAAAGAATCTTAGGATGTCCTAGGACTAGACTTAGACCACTTATCACATCTACAACCCATTAATATTATTGGACCATTATACATCCCTTACGATATTTTAAGACATATATGACCTATTCGGATCCTAAAGACCCATTACACATACGAGGATCCACTAATGTAACCTATGACCCCTTAGTACCATTTATGTTGCCCCCAACCCCTTAAGACACTCTACCTGACCCTTATCCATCCCTTACATTATCTTAAGACACATCTAGGACTCATTGTTACCCACAACCCCTTAAGACAGTCTAGGACCACTTATATTGCACCTACGACCCATTAACATTCTACGACTGTTATCTGGATCCCTTATGAAATCTTAAAACAAATATGAAACCTTAGGACCCCCGAGACCCATTAAAGAATCTTAGGATGTCCTAGGACTGGACTTAGATCACTTATCACATCTACGACCCATTAATATTATTGGACCATTATACATCCCTTTCGATATTTTAAGACATATATGACCTATTCGGATCCTAAAGACCCATTATACATACGAGGATCCACTAATGTAACCTATGACTCCTTAGTACCTTTTATGTTGCCCTCGACCCCTTAAGACACTCTACATAACCCTTATCCATCCCTTACATTATCTTAAGACACATCTAGGACTCATTGTTATCCACAACCCCTTAAGACAGTCTAGGACCACTTATATTGCACCTACGACCCATTAACATTCTAGGACTATTATCTGGATCCCTTATGAAATCTTAAAACAAATATGAAACTTTAGGATCCCCAAGACCCATTAAAGAATCTTAGGATGTCCTAGGACTGGACTTAGACCACTTATCACATCTATGACCCATTAATATTATTGGATCATTATACATCCCTTATGACATTTTAAGACATATATGACCCATTTAGATCCTGAAGACCCATTAACATATCTTAGGTTGTCTTATGACACATTTATGTATCTTAGATTCAATTAATACATACGAGGATCCACTAATGTAGCCTAGGACCCCTTAGGACCTTTTATGTTATCCGTGACCCCTTAAGACACTCTATGACTCTTATCTATACCTTAGGACCACTTAGACCACTTATCACATCTATGACCCATTAATATTATGTTACCCATGACCCCTTAAGACACTCTAGGACTCTTATCTATACCTTAGGACCTCTTATGTTACCCACGACCCCTTAAGACACTCTATGACTAGATTATCTATATGTTAGGACCTCTTATGTTTCCCACGACCCCTTAAGACACTCTTGGTCATATTAGGTCCTAATAGGTCATATTAGGTCATATTAGGAAACAAGGTATACAATCTAAGTTTTTTCTCTACTTAAAGTCCTAACTAGGACCTAATTAGAACCAATTATGACCTAATATAACCAATTAGGACCAATTATGACCAATTAGTCCACTAATAGGTCATATTAGGTCATATTAGGAAATACGACTCATTAACATTCTACATTAACATACGACTCATTAACATTCTAGGACTATTATCTGGATTCCTTATGAAATCTTAAAACAAATATGAAACCTTAGGATCCCCAAGACCCATTAAAGAATCTTAGGATGTCCTAGGATTGGATTTAGACCACTTATCACATCTACGACCCATTAATATTATTGGACCATTATACATCCCTTACGATGTTTTAAGACATATATGATCTATTCGGATCCTGAAGACCCATTATACATACGAGGATCCACTAATGTAACCTAGGATCCCTTAGGACCTTTTATGTTACCCACAACCCCTTAAGACACTCCATGACTCTTATCTATACCTTAGGACCTCTTATGTTACCCACAACCCCTTAAGACAATCAAGGACCACTTACGTTACCCACGACCCCTTAAGACACTCTAGGTCATATTAGGTCCTAATAGGTCACATTATGTCATATTAGGAAATAAGGATATGTCTAAGTTGTTTCTCTACTTAAAGACCTAACTAGACCTCTTAGGACCAAGTAGACCTAACTAGGACCTATTATGACCAATTAGACAGGTATTAGGTTTTTAACCAACATTAGTTTGACCAATTAGATGTATTAGGACCTATTAGGTCCAAATAGACCTAACTAAACCTATCTAGACCTATTATGACCAATTAGACAGGTAACTAGACCAATTAGGACCTAATAAGACCTCTTATGTTATCTACGACCCCTTAAGACCTAATTAACTTACATCTTAGGACCATTAAGACCTAATAAGACCTATAATTCTATATATTTACATATTTGTTTCCATTTTACATGCAATTATAACATGTAATCAAGTACTTAATTATTAACACTTAGCTTTCACATGTGATGTATCTAGATGGCCGCTCAGGGTACACCTCAGACTCCTGATATGCATACTATTTTTCATGTGGCTGATACAGAGATAGCTCGACTTAGACAATCTATTGTTAGGTCTGCAGGGGATGGTATATACAGAGATACATGTGCTACTATATTGAGTAGTTTGGAGACTATGACTGGTAGATTAAGGTCTCACTTGTCCTTCACGCCTCAGGTAGTTGAGGCCATTTTTTGAGAGTTGAGGGAGGAGGTCTCAGGTGATGTTTCCTTGGTGACGGTTCAGAGCCTCGTCTCCAAGGAAACCATCAAACGAGAGGTTTTCCCACACTATGACAGGATGAGAGTGGTGAGGGCATATCAGGTCACATGGTGTGTGATACCTCAGATTGCATGTATGATTTACCCTCAACATCTTGCAGCACATGGTCGTTATCCAAATAACAACTAGATTCCACTATATTTTGCACAACAGTTGTACGCTGAGTTCCGTTTGGGACTCAAAGTCAACTATTTAGATTTCCTAGCATATTATGGTCAGGGGCTTGGTAGGGTTGTAGACCGCGATCAGTATTGTAGGCCTGATTGAGTTGTGCAACCTCGTAGATAGCTAGTTGGGGAGAGGACTCTGATAGTGGCACCGACGATGGCTGCTACTATAGATAGAGTCATCATTGCTTCTCAGAGGAGAGTTGTGGATAGTATAGGAGAGATTGCTTATGTGGCCACATCGATCACTTCAGATTCAGTGGGTAGATACATTTTGACTAGACCGAGTAGAGCCATATCATCTTCCAAGGCTTCGTCGAGTACTACTACAGGTGTGAGTGAGGAGACATATAGAGCTATAGGTCTTCCTGTACTTAGTGAGATACAAGCACTATCGGGTCATCAGAGTACTTTAGATATGGCCCTTTACTTTTTGGAGGATCTCCTGCAGGCCTATTCTCATATTGCTGATACGCACAGGATCCCCATACATTCAGTCAGGGATTTCATTGCACTTACACGGGGTCCTATAGTTCCACTAACATAGGACGCACCATCTACTAGTCAGGCACAACATAGTGTAGAGCACTAGGCACCCACAGATCACTCTACAGCTGCAGAGCCAGGTATACATATTGGAGATGTACACATCACCATTGAGGGCCTAGATGCTTTTGATGACCAATTGCGTGGGTTGGGTCAGGTGGACGTTGGCACTGATGGTAGGTCATTTATGGATATGTTATTGCATCCAGATGGTTCAGGTTCTACATCACTCCCTCCCAGCTAGTGTCACCCCTACACTCCTCATTACTATAGAGGTTCGGGACCTTAGGTGGTGTGGCTAATGCAGTATCAGTTGATGATACAATGGTGCAGCATGCTGACGATCCTCCTGCTCCTGAGACTCAGGTACATATATAAAAAATTTCTTTTTTATTAGGAGTTTTAGTGAACAATTAATTGTAGTCACACGTGTATTGATGTTTGTTCAATGTATAATATTTTGTAGGCACAGTTAGCAAAGCATGTTACCTCTAGTGTGGGCTCAGAGCATCTTCCACATGATGTGACACCTACTAGTGGCCAGGTGAGTTTTAGATATATGTATGTTTAAGCATGCATATGTACACATGTATTTATATATTTCAAGTACTTTACATAATATATCTACTATGTACATGTATATTTAACCAACTATTGTACACTAAATTTGTAGGGGTCAGTCGCTGCTTTACAGCCAGATGATGTTTTTCATAGGAGTGATTCAGTAGATGTGACACCTAGTAGTGGTCAGGTAAATTTTAAATATATGTAAGTTTAAACATGCATTTATAATATTTTAATTATTTTAGATTATTATCATATATATGTATGCATTTATATTCGCAAGGATTAGTTGATGTCTCACAGCCAGAGGATGCTCATGGCAGTCGCTCAGAGGGTCGCTCTGTTCGCATGCACCTAGATGATTCCCTAGTTTAGGACATGTTGAACATATATTTTATTTGATTAGAGACGTGGTTTTATTCAATTAGATGATATGATTTTATTTGATTAGATGATATGATATATGATTTTATTAGATGGTTTTATTCAATTAGATGAATATGATTTTATTCGATTAGATGATATGATTTTATTTGATTAGATGATATGATATATGATTTGATTAGATGGTTTTATTCAATTAGATGATATGCTTACATGGTTTTATTTGATTAGATGATATGATTTGTTTAGATGATATGATTTTATTTGAGTTGAATAGATGATTTTATTTGATGATATATAATTTGATTAGATGATTTGATTACATGGTTTTATTTGATTAGATGATATGATGATGTTGGTACCCACATAGACCCCAAAAATAAACTTTCAAGTTTAAGGTCTTGAACCTCTTTGAACTACTTCGAACCAAGGTTCAAAGAGGTTCGAAGTGCTTTAGTTTGCATAAGAGGACTTGCAGGTTCAGAGGTTCAGGTTCAAGTGCAGGTTCAAAGATTCAGAATTCAGTTCACTGGTCCAGTATGTTCAAAGAGCAGGTTCAATAATCTCACATGGTTCAAATTGGTTCGAACTAGTTCAAGGTGGCTCACACAGGTACAAAAGGTTCAGTTTGGTTCATGCAAATTTAAAGATTGAAAGGTTTAGAAGTTCAAAGATTGGAAGATTCAGAATTGGAAATTCGTAAAACGTATTGATTGAGAGTCTATTCTATTTTTGAAGCATATTGAATCAGTCACCCTCTATAATGGTGAACATGCATCATCTAAATAGCAATCCAATGGATGATGGTGATAAAAAAAATGTCACACATGGGCATAATGATGGAATTTGGTCTCTTACAGCCTGTGGTCATGGTGACTCTACTATAATAGGGTCCCACATAGCTCTAAATCTACAAGTGTAAATAGAAACAAATACAATGTCATGTTCATTTTTATGAAGTTAAAAAAATGAACATAATTTTCACAGGAAAAGACAGCAGCTATAGATAGCCATTCAAACTATGCTTCTTGATGCGTTTCCAGAATACAGCTCAATCCTTCATGCAATTGAAAGTTTTCAAGGATGTATAAATAACATAAAATATGGCTTCAACCTATGAATTCCAATCTATAAATATCATATTACAGTCAGCAAAGATATATGGTAGTGATTTATGAAAAAGGAATGTGAGCAGGTGTATTTTATTCTGGCAGTTTTATATACCTCTACTCAGTCATCAATTACTTTTGACTCAAACATAATTTTATTGATCTCTCTGGTCAAGTTGTGCGCAACTAGGATCTCTTCAACATATCTGAAAATGAAGGAAATCCAATGGTGGAATAATTAGTCATGTCCCCCACACCGAGGCCTAATTTGACTGTCAAAAATATTTTGGTCCGCCCAGCAAAAGGATTTTCTTTATTTTGTTTTAATATATCCAAGTGCATCTTAATGTATAAAGGGATATATTATGAGACCACTATTATTATAATGCTATAAATTATGTTTATAAGTTACAAGTGGGTATCTCAAAGGGGATAAATGTTATCGAAAAGAAGGAAACATATTAAAGAGTTTAAGCAGAAACAGTTTCAAGAATCAGTTATTGTAACTGATAAGGATCATTAGGCAAGACAATAAATAGAGGATAGAAAGATAGAGAAGGGGTTTTGGTTTTTTTTTAGCTTTCGCTGGAGACTTTGTGCTGCAAGCAGAGGGGTTTAGTTTTTTTTTTTTTAGTTTTAGTTTGTAATTGCAGGGGAGAAGATGAATATTTTTGTTTTCAAATAGTGATTTGTGGACAGAGACAAGGAGATCTTTGTTGTCTTTTTGTATATTCAGAGAAGAAAGATATTTGTATACCAAAACTTTGAGTTTGGATGCTTGTCTTATGATTGAAATTAATCTTTGAATTGTTTCAGTTTTCCCTAAATGTAACTGTCTCATTTCATTACATACAAGTTTATCACTTGGTCTTTGAGCCTTGGTTATTCATGTACCTGGAAAGATTGATGTCTTTCTCCTTTTGTTTTCCTTGTAATTTAAAGCTCGAATAAATGGACTTTGTGCCATTTGTTTATTGTTCTTAGTTGTTAGATTAGCCTCTTTACATCTTTTCCATGTTTACGGGTAGATGTTTGTTTTCCTTTCTAGCTTTTGGGTTAAAAGCATATTTGTAAGTGGTTTTGTAAATTCATTGGAGATCTTACACAGGGAGCTGTACCTGAATAATTCAAAGGAAGATTATCAATCCCATGATAATCTGTCCAACTGTTGTGTTGCAAGTTTGTCTTTCAGCCTTGGGTGTTTAGGAGTCATTTTGTGCAGGTGTTTTGAGAAGACAAATCTGTTTACCAACAAATGAATAATAACTATCCTAACTAATTTTAGAACTAACACATGTCATACGTAATATAACTAATTTCATCATTTTTTAGTGTCTTAAGGGGAGGTCTTAAGGGGATCTATAATTAATATCATAAAAGAAAATTAGTTAATACATATAACGAGTGAATAATAACTATTCTAACTAATTCTAGAACTAACACATGTCATACGCAATATAACTAATTTCATCATTTTTTAGTGTCTTAAGGGGAGGTCTTAAGGGGATCTATAATTAATATCATAAAAGAAAACTAGTTAATACATGTAACGAGTGAATAATAACTATTCTAACTAATTCTAGAACTAACACATGTCATACACAATATAACTAATTTCATCATTTTTTAGTGTCTTAAGGGGAGGTCTTAAGGGGATCTATAATTAATATCATAAAAGAAAACTAGTTAATACATGTAACGAGTGAATAATAACTATTCTAACTAATTCTAGAACTAACACATGTCATACACAATATAACTAATTTCATCATTTTTTAGTGTCTTAAGGGGATCTATAATTAATATCATAAAAGAAAACTAGTTAATACATGTAACGAGTGAATAATAACTATTCTAACTAATTCTAGAACTAACACATGTCATACACAATATAACTAATTTCATCATTTTTTAGTGTCTTAAGGGGAGGTCTTAAGGGGATCTATAATTAATATCATAAAAGAAAACTAGTTAATACATGTAACGAGTGAATAATAACTATTCTAACTAATTCTAGAACTAACACATGTCATATGTAATATAACTAATTTCATCAAAGCATACATAAAATCTTTAACTAATATGAAATCTATAAAAATCATTGAATAATCAAAGTATACGTATAAAATTATATATATTAAAATCATTGAACCATCAAATAGGTTCATCATATATCAACATATTATAGTCCATCATATGTTTAAATATATAAACAAAGTATAATGAAATTTAATCCAGAGATATCAAGTAGGTCCTAACACAAGAAATAAGTATACATATTATACTTTTTAGACCAACTCAAGTGGTTCAGACCTTTCATGGAGAACCTGTAATATTCTCTCATGATCCTCACTATCTAGTCTCCACTTATGACGTTCACGTTGAGATTTAATTGTATGAAGACAAATGGATGTGGCAACTACTAGATGACTATATTGAAACACCTTATTGTCTGGTTCGTAATCAACAAAGTGAATACCATGTTGAATTACTTTGATTTGCTTGAAATATGTTCCCTCTAAAACAATTGAACCTACAGGTCACAAATTTTAACAATATATAAATTTAAACAAACTCAATTTGAAATTTGTTAAAAGGTTGAAATTTAAAATTTACAAATTGAGTTCAATATATTGATGTAAACCATATACAAACCTATGGGGAACAACATTCCATCGCTTTCTTCAGGTTCAAGTAACTTCATCCTCTCTATAGTACAATGCAGTAAATAATAACCAACTCCTACATTTCCATGCTCAACAATCACTGCAAAGACATCTCCTGCACAATAAATTTATATATGTACGTGTGTGAGATCTTAAAATAAATACTTAGTTCAATCTATAGATCTATCTGTATCTATCTATACACATGCAACTCAATGTACCATATAATGTGAAATATATATACTTACCAATTTTGACCAATCTCGAGATATGATCGTAATCAGTAGAAATCAAAGGAACATCATCAAAGTTTTCATCTTCATCTCTATCAAATATATCAGTAACAACTAGTGGCACTAGATTCCATGCGCCTACATATCCACGATCTTGATTGATACATTCCTCATAATTGTCAGCAATGCAATGACAACAAAAGCATGAGTAGTCCCTAGTGTTCAACATCCAATTGCGACAATTCGTACTCATAACTGAATGCAAAGATCGCGTCTTTTCTATCCTATTGCAACCATGCATAATTTTTCTATCCACACCTTAACAAATGCATATATAATACATTCTATATAAATATAATTTGAATAAAAAATATCATAAAAATTTTAAACACTTTCAAATAATTTAAAAATCTGTGCATACCTTTTATCTCCCAAAATTTTCTATATGGCACCGCCTAATTCAATCTTGATGACGTGTCATTCTCATTTGGTGTGAAATGTGTCTTGCACCATTCAACCACATCATGTGCATTTTTTATATGCACTCCCTTATAATTCATTTGATACTTTCGTATAGCACGTTTGATGCAAGCTCCGACACCATCATGTTCACCTTTTCCATGTCCACTCTCAAAGAAACTCCAGGCATGTGGTATGTTTTCATTACGATGATATCTACATAGTGCATAAAATGGTCTCGATGATTTGAATTGTGCAACACATCCATCTGACCAAACATAATGTTTTTCAATTTTTATACCTCTTTCTTTTAAATTTGCAAAAAACATCTTGAAGCAGTGTTCCACATAATGAATGTCATGCTCTCTATCATCACTTATATAAAAATGATATTCCTTCTTGATGACCTGTGCTTCAAATGTGCTCTGAATACCATCCAAATATAATTGTGTGTGTCGATAACACACATGTACCATAATAGTAATTTGCTCTGAAAAATAGTACTCTAACTGAATTGCCTTTTGATGAACAAAAGAATAATTTTCTGCAAAATCAACAACTGATACAATAGTTCCAAGTGGGACATTGTCTCTCATTGTTTGAAATTGTTGTGCTTGCCACTTTGCAAAAAAAGCATGATGAATGTAGGGTTGGATCAATTTTTTAAATTTTTCCATAAAAACTCCCACATTTATCTCCTCTTCAATATATTCTAACCTTTTGGATTCTTTCCCAAATTTTGTTTCATTCTTTACATATTTGTAACTCTTGCAATTTACCATCTTTGTTACATCAATATTTTCATTTTTCAAAGGAAAAAGAGACAAATCGGCACATGTTTGGCATATTCCTTTTATGCAATTTATTTGTCCAGCTACATCATCTCTTTTGTCACATAAAATGGATGAGATGAACTCACTTCGTCTACTAGGAGGAGCCTTTTCAAAACCATAAGTGTCTTCTAAATTTTTTTGAAAACCCTGATAGTGGAGATCAAATTCAATATGATAACGACAACAACAAGTTTCAAACACTTTGTTTGTCCTGATATAATATGGCTTCAATCTTTCAAACAATGTTTGTCCAATCTTTATATTAGGATTTGAACTACAAAATGACACATACATTTCATGTTGTGTTGTGTCCAACCAATGTTTCATATGATATTCATATTGATTAGCTAAAATTCTATGTCTGATAACATCTCTAGTGTTTGATGAAGGCCGTGTATTATCATTCCAAAATGATGTGACCAAATTTTTTTGTTCCTTCATCAATCCTATCAGAATGAGGAGCTCTACACATGATTGCCCAATTGCCTTCCAAGGTGCTATCATCCAAAAGTATTCTCCTATTAACATATCGTGATATTGTTTTCCTATTCAAATCAAAGTGAGATGAAATTGAAGATATCTGTCTTTTTTGTCCCATAGTGTTACCTACAATGGATGTCAACATAACTTTTCTTGTAATGGACTTATCTATAGTTCGAGATCACTTCCCTAGTTGGTTCAAACCTTTCTTAAGATTTTCAATCATATCAGTTTGCATGTCAACAACTTTTCTCTTCTTTGATGATGTGTCTATACCCAATAATTTTAATGCCCCTTCCAACTTTTTTTTTATAAGTACAACTAAAAGCAATTGAGCTTGTTCAAGTATTTCAAAATTATCAAATTTACACAATATTTCCCTTGCTATCATATTCATTGATCTCTTCTTAGCAAGACTTAAGGGTTGAACATTAGCAAGTGATCTCAAATTCTCCACATCCATTGTAAGTAAATGATCTAAGTTTCTATAATTAATATTTTTCTTTACAGTTTGAGCTAAATTTAAAAGTTCATCCATACCAGTAGGAGCACATGATGTTGACCCTTCTCCAACATCAATTATTTGAGCTTCTGTAGGGAGTAATCCCGATCCTTCTTCAATGTGCAATTCTTCAACTTGACTTGACCCTCCTACTTCAACTTGTCTTTCAGCTTCTTTAGTTTTATGATAATATGTCAATGCAGCTTCATGATTTCTTTGTTCAGTACCAGGTGACCTTTTTCTAGAAGATTTACTTTGTCTTCCCTTCTTGTTGCCCATTTCTTCAAGCTCAAAAAATGTCTTCCACAAGATCGTCAATAAAAATTATGCATTTGAAAAAATAGAAATATCAATCCTTCTTCAAAAAGTGTCTTCAATAATAGAAAATGTGAATTTATTAATTGCAATTCGATATAAAATAAAAACAAAATGTTTTACTTTTATACCATTGTAAATTTTATTTACAAAATCATTTTACATGCCGACTTCGATCAAAGTATACAACTTCGTGCGAAGTACCCAAGATAAAATTCCGGCAGTCAAAATTTTCACTTGAGGGGCTTCGTGCAAGGGGTCTTCACACAAAGCCACTCAAATGTCTTCGTGCGAAGGGGTACTTCACACGAAGACCCCAAAAATGAAATTTTGCTCTCAGGAAGCAACAAATCTTCAAAAAAATGGTCTTCTGGGGTCTGAAACAAGGACTAAACAAGATGATTTTTTCAAACAAATGATGTCAAATGATGCTATTCGAAACAAGCTTTCTAATGAATATAATTTTAATACATATTGAGTTCATTATCACTTTTAAATATTACTTTAACTAAACATAGGTTGTTTGGTCATTCAACAACCTATCTCTTCAAGACTTCGAGAAAAAATAGTAAATGATAAAAAAAAATTTATAAAAAATATGTAGGAAAAGTGTATTTGTGTTACCTTTCTATGAAAAAAAGAAAAAATAAATTTCGATATATAGAGATCAAGTTAGAGCAATCCAAGTGACCTTATGTCTAAATTACAGTTACAGTCACTTTAAAACTTAATAAACTATGAAATATTGATCCAAAATGAATAAAACTAATTGCATCCTTTAGATATTGCAGTTAAAAATATAATCTCGAAAGAATTACATTGTTATCATATTTTAAAAAAAAGTTATGTTGATCCAAGTGACGATAACTCCTTAAAAACATAGTTTTTTCATGCAAACCACTTTTAGAAGGAGAAGGAAAAATGAATTTAAATGAATTTTTTTTAAATATATATATATATATATATATATATATATATATATATATATATATATATATATATATATATATATATATATATATTTAGAAACTAGAAAGAAAATTCTAAAAGACTCTAGTTTACATCATCTTCAAATTCCTAATAGTTTTGCGGCAACAGATGTTTGAAAGTGAAGTTTTTTCTCAGAATGTTGAACTCTATGTCAAAGTTGGTCAAAAAGTGGGACTCACTATTGTGGGACCACCCATATATATATATATATATATATATATATATATATATATATATATATATATATATATATATATATATATATATATATATATATATATATATATATATATAACTAAAAGTTCGTGAATATATGTTTAAGTTTTAATATATTTATTATTTTATTTTATAATCTAATAAATAAAAAATAAAAAATAAATTATTAAAGATAATAAAAAATACATTCCTACAAATAGAAAATCAGCAATTGTACTAAGTGTAAAATGATTAAAATTTAAAAGTTATTTGAAATAATCCTTGTTATGTTCGAAAGTGTACTCTATATTCTTGTTTATTACTTCAACAATACATTTTCTTACAACGTTGTGTGTTGCCCAAATATTCACGCACTTGCCTAGTTTATTTAAATAGCACTTGCACCTAAAGGAGGTGCAAAATTTTGGCCGATAGGTTTTTGATTTGGGAGTATAACTGGAGATTTATATTATATAAGGAGGCATATAAAAGTGGCATTGTATGAACACATTGAATTGTAGAAGTGCATCATGTACATAGTAGTAACCTTCAAGGAGGAACTAAAATTCAAACTCTAACTTCTAAACGGAGTTATAGTTGAGGTGCGGGATTTTTTTCGTAGACATGCATTGAGGCCAAACATCAATTTAGTAGGAGTCTTTTGGGTTGATGTGCCAATATGTCCAACATTTGTGCATGTGCTCAATAGACTAACAAGATATTGGTTTACAATTTTCCCAAGATCTTTGAAAAAGAAAGTGGGAGCACCAATGATATCATGTTCTATGCAGAAAACCTCTAAGTTAGAGAGTACTATCCACCTAATTAGTTACATAAAATAACACTATTAGTAGTGTAATCTAATTGCACAAGAAAACAAGAATGGTTTATTATAAAATAATCTTAGTAGATGTTGGCTCACCTTGATTCACAAATGGTGGGAATAGTATACTGGGTGACATGTATTATAGAACCCTTTCAGATTTGTTGTGAAGTTATAAGATCATTAAACTTCCTTGGCAAGGTAGATTTTTGTAAGTGCATGTCATCAAATAGCTCTAACTTGTATCTATTTGCTACCTCAATTCGTTGAAATGCCAAATATTTGGAGATGGGGATGCACATTTAAGTTGTTGGTGTTTAATTGCATCCTTGTAAGAGAATGAGACATAGCTTGAACAAAATAAAACTGCCCTATAAATTTAGACAAGTGATAAGCATTGTATGGCTTAGAAGTACAAATGTACTATTCAAAACATCAAGGCTTACATAGAGACAAAACAAAACAAAATCCTTTATCAAGGCTTATCTAGAGATAGAAAATAAAGCACCCGTGTAAAGTAGAAAAAAATTGTTAAGTTTTATGGCCTCTCCTTTTACGTCTTTGTCATTGCAACATAGATATAATTAGTTATGGAGTGCAACATGCTATTGTAGTTTTAGTATACACACTCTACCCAGTCCTCACCATGGAAGCACACCAGTTGTAATTCAGTTTTATGTGTTTGCATGCATGCCCAAGCCACATTTTATTAGGATGACTTACACAAAAATACATAAGGCTACCACTATAAATTTAATTCTACCAAAATTAAAGCTAATATTTACAATACTTCCTTCTACGATGCTGCAACATTGTATGTTTGTAGGTTTTCACTTATAAACAAACTTGCATTTATGCTTTCAAATCAATAATGTGTCGGAGCCATTTATGTTTTCTATGTAATGAAAAAAGATAAAATACTTTCAAAATATGCACAACAAATATGAAGACATATGTAAGACTATGGCAAAAAGGGAAGTTAAGGCAATTCTTGTTTATCTTGTAAGGAAAATGAGTTACACTTGTAAGAAAATATATTTTGTGTACAATGCTAGCTAGAAAAAGTAATTGGACAAAGGAAAGCTGAAATTGAGAAAAAGGTGTAAAGATAAGAAGACATATCGACACACAACAATCAGAAAGGATTTCGTTGTAGTACGTGTTTGGCAGAGACAAGTGTGTTCCTGTAGGAGGGGAAATTTTTTTTAAAACTATGAGTAAAGAACATCACAAAATTAAAAATGTGATAAAAGGTGGCTTCAATACTATGGTAGGCATCTGCATCATTGATTCAAAACTATGGTAGGCATCTGCACGTTTGACCCAATAGATGGTACTGGAGCATTGATATCTGATGTACTACATGAAATATCAATTATTTGGTTAGGTTGTTGAGGATTAGCCATGACTTATAAAATGAAAACAAATGTTAAAGATGAAGAAGAAAACTACTAAGATCATTTACAATCCATGAGTTTGAAACATTTTACCATAAAAGCGTATTTAGAAGATATGAAAAATTTACTAAAATATATGTTCAACTTGTCAAATTAACGATGAAGATGTAACTGATAAAAATGAACAACATACAGTGGAATGCATGGAATGTAGAAGAGGAGAGAAAAAAAATGTTAATAAGATGCAAACCATGATCAATTCAATTGTAAAAATTTAGTTTAAGAAGGCTGCATTTACATCTCAACAATTGACAGGGACACAGTTGGCCCTATTAAAAACAATGAAATCGGAAGAAGTGGAAACCAAAATCCCATGTCTTAGTTGCATATGGTTGAGATTGCATTGTGAATGAGAATGCAAGATGCACATTAGGCTGGTCTCAAACAAACTTCCCTTTACAAATTCAGCCCTGTAAAAAAACATGATTGAAGGAATCTTGATTTTTTCTTTAAAACCCTACCATATAAAATTTAATGCTATGATAGTATCAGAATAAATAGATTTCTTCCATTTTGGAAAATAAAATCTCTTTCAAACTGAGTCAAAAAAATTCCAGTTGTGCCAATTTTTTTTTGTAGATGTCATATATGTTAAACTGGAAGGAAATCAAACTTATTTTTTGATCCAGCTAGTGAACTATATCAGTTCTTTGGGGCATAATTATGTATGCTCAGAACTTCTAATTATTTAACATCAATACTATTATATTAAGCTCATACGTTTGAAAAGCTAAGACTGGATTGAGTTCTACTAAAAATTGGTTTGAAAAACTAGAATTTTGACAGAGTATATATATATATATATATATATATATATATATATATATATATATATATATATATATATATATATATATATATATATATATATATATATATATATATATATATATATATATATATATGTATGTATGTATGTATGTATGTATGTATGTATGTATGTATGTATGTATGTATGTATGTATGTATGTATGTATGTATGTATGTATGTATGTATGTATGTATGTATGTATGTATGTATGTATGTATGTATGTATGTATGTATGTATGTATGTATGGACTTAGTTTTTTTTCCAAACTCACCTCATATATTTACGGTTTAGTTTACTACATAGCCACATGTCAAAAATTGATGTGAAAGGGTGAATAAAAATCACACATGGTACTCGATGCTTCTTTTGCACTAATAAATCACTAGTTTCATTCAACTTGACAATTTGTCGACAATAAAACTTATTTGCCAATATTAAAAAACTGATGGAAATGCATGCTCTTTAAACTCTAATTTTTTGCTAAATTGAGTGTTAAATGTCATGAAGGAAAAGCCCTGAAAAAATAATTTCTGCGATATATAAATTCTAACAAACTAGTAGATAAAGAATTGTTAGAATAAAATTGAGTACAAAGAGCCATAAAATAATGTATTTAGGGATTTTATATAAACATTTTTCTTCATGGTCAGCCTGCATATTTTAATTGTCATTTACTAAAAAATGCCTTCCGTTATGACTACTTTATCCTGAATCTCAAAGCACACTCATATGATTCAATCATTTCAGAACATTATGTAACAACAACTACATTATTTAGAATAAATTTGAATCAATTCATATATTATGAATAATGGTTGAAAAAATCTTATAATTGAATATAAATCAAACATCTGACAGTCATGGCATTTAGGGAATTTATAAGAGCTCAACCTTGCCAAATTGCAATGCTATCCTAGATGAGGCGTGCATAAACCTTCTATCTTGAAAATGAAATTTGCCATACTAAACCTACAAAAATGGCCATGCACAAAATAATTTACAGTAACAACAGACAAATCTAAACCTAGAAAGGACATGTCAGAGAACCCAAGACACATGCTCGAGCCAGGAATGTCAAGATCCTTACCTCTAAATTGTTTGACTTTGCATGCCTAAAATAAAAATGAAGTATTTCCTTAAAAAACATTTGGACTATTATACATTGACAATAGAAGCCAACATCCATTAAACTTAATGCAACATTTGGAATTGGGATTTCAAAAACAAAAGTACATGTATAAGAAGTTGTGACTATATTTGATACATTCTCTCCTTTAGATAATCTCAACTATGTCAACGGTATTTGGTCTTTGGAATGAAGAAGGTGAACTTGTTTATCTGACTTATAGCAACAAGAACATGAAATGCATAGATGAAAACACTGTATGTAGATCAAAGTGGTTGAGAAATTAATGGCCCCATACGCAGCCCAAACACATCTCCATGAGTGAAAAACTATCAAACCATGGATCTCTTCCATTGACCAAGACATGACAATTTTCATGATCTACCAACAAGAAAAGGATGTGTATACTCCATGGTTATAATCTAACTATTAGATGAAAAGAGTTGTAGCATACAACCACTACAGTGCCAAAGAAATAATCATACAACACACAGTACACAGTAGATATACAATATGACAGTGGAAGAGTTCTCCGTGTGATGAATTAGAGTTTGTGGAATGTCAGTGTAATACCCCAAAAATGGGCTATAAGTTCATTAATCTCCTATATCAACAATTCGAACAAAATCGACATCAAAGTCCTAACCTAAGGCACATCTGCACATCATCGAATCCTAATTGATTATCTTAAAGTTTGCATCGGGGAATATTCCTAGCAATATTCCTAATTATCTTAATTATCTTTAATTTAATGATTATTTGGCGATAAATCATATTTATCCTAAGTTTGATTAATTGAATATTTTCATATTTAATTAATTAGATTTAATATCTTGCCAAATTAATTATGTAATTAAATTTAATTCTATCTATTATTAATTGTATTATTTAATTTTGACAATAAATCCAATATCTTATGAATAATTGATTAAATTCTTATTTAATTGATTAAAGCAAGTTGTCATTATTTAATAATATAGTTTTTAATAAAAGTTTGATAAAATAGTTAATTAACCCATAAATTAATTATTTTATTTCAAAAATCAGTTAAGTTGAGAATAAATCACTTTATTTATTTATTAAATCATAATTATCCATGTGCACATTCAAGGACCAGTTAAACTCAAATTGGAAAATCAATGCAAGTTGTTAGCTTTTTGAAACTCAACATCTTTTTGAGTTTTAAAGTTGATATAAACTTCTAATTCGAGTTGAACTGTGCTTTTGCATGATTTTTGTGACTTAATTATCTGTTATTTAAAAATAACTCAAAAATCAAGCTGAGTTATTTGAGTGATTTATGGCTTTTTCTCATGCACCTCCAAAGCCCTGGATTTCTATAAAACCAAGGCTCAGCTCTTCATAATTCATATCTCGCAAATTGCAAACTTACTCTACAGGAATCATAGCATATCAGATTTGGAGAATTTGCACAATTGGAGCTTGAAAGATAAATTTGAGGATTCGAAGCTTTGTGAGATCAATTTCAAATTCATAGCTTTCATATTATTGTTAGAATTTTCATTCTCATATCATATCATTTCTAGATTAGCATTGCATATCAATTTTCATATTAGCATAGATTCATATCAGTTTTTCATATCATTGCATAGAAAATATAAAAAAAAATAGATTAATCGCATTCATATTTCATATCAATTTTGATTCAAATCCTTCATTTAGGTGTCGTCTAGGTCACTGATCTCGATAACAATCTGAGAACATTAATCTCGCACCTACTAGAAGGTAGTAAATCGCTTGGTTAGATTAGATTTCAATTTTGCATGATTTTGATTATAGCTAACCTCTAATGTTTTACTGAAGTGTTGTGTCTACAGATCAGGTACAATTTTCACACACACATTTTTGGCACCCACCGTGGGGCCTTGAAATGGGTTTCAAATTCAATTATATCAATTTATGTCTTTTTCTCCTCAGTTTCTGTGCAAAAATATGATTTTAATTATTTGTTCGTACAATC
The DNA here is from genome assembly GCA_027943335.1 of Chamaecyparis obtusa. NCBI lineage: Eukaryota > Viridiplantae > Streptophyta > Pinopsida > Cupressales > Cupressaceae > Chamaecyparis > Chamaecyparis obtusa. Next base: position 1,001,371 of record BSBK01008320.1, on the reverse strand, counting down.
TTCGTATGAGTTTCTAACAAAAGTCATATGATTTTGAACCCACTATCATATGACAGTTGACTGAGTGTCATTTCATCAGGCACCCACTGTCGTTTGGAGGCTAGATCATCATTTCATCAAACACCCAGTGTCGTACGAGTTTCTGGACTGTCGTCTGGTAATAGACTCAGTGTCATACGAGTTTTGGCATCAGGTTTCAACTGTCATTTGGTAATAGACCCACTATCATACGAGTTTTGGTACCAAATTTCAATTTTCATTTCATTTTTGCAGGCAGTTTGTCAGATTTGATTTTTGGATTTTGACTTACAGCTAACCCTAACAATTGAAATTTACTGTTTCTGATTTATTTATGCTGGTTTTGATTGGAAAAAGTGTAAGAATTGCTCAAAATAGGTAAACATCTACTAAGTGCATTGCGAGGATCTCAGGTATTCCACTTGTGCTGATAATATTTTGATTTGGGGCTTAAAATAAATCTCTCGTGTGTCTAGCTTGGGTGATTCTTTTCATGCTTTTGTTTTACACACTTGCATAATTGATACTAGGTTGTGACCCCTTAAGGATTCATTAAGTAGTCTCAGATACTTGTGATTGATCTTGATTGCTATCTTGGGTTATTGGACTCGCTAATTCACCGGCCCCTCATTCCGCCCCGTGGTTGCAATCTTAGCGCCATAAAGGGGAGGGGTCAACAGGACAGAAGCGTTAAGTGTTCCACTTGGCAACCCTTTTGTGCTTTTAGGAACTCACTTGTTTTCTAAGTTGGGGACTCATTTTCAGCTTGTGTGAGGTGTTAAGTGTTCCACCTTGTGGACTCATCTCATATTTGCTTTAAGCGTTAAGTGTTCCTCTTTTTGCTTTTTGGATACTTTTGGTAGATTTTCTTTTGGAAACATACATATGTGCTCACATAGTAATTAGACCCTATGAACACTATTTGTGATTCTTGAGAGATTGGATTCCCAGTGAAATCCTTCTTGATGACATAATCCTTGTAGGTAGGGAGGATACTTAGTGTGTTTCACATTCAACTTGGTTAGTGCATCTTCTCTTATTAATCGATACATTCTCTCCCAGGAGAGGTTGATAGATCATGTGGGGTAGACATCACGAGCTTTGGTGAATCAAAATTGGTTAGTGTGTCTTCCCTTATTGATTGATACATTCTCTCTCTGGAGGGGTTGATAGATCACGTGGGGTTGATATCATAGACCTTGGTGAGATAAACTTTGTCTTAGCGTGTCGGATTAATCTGCTTGCTTTGTTTGGGTTAAAAGTGAAGAGACATCAAAACCTTGGATCTAGAGCCAAGTCCCCTTGTGGTATACTATTGTGAGTCACCTTTAGAGAGGGTTAACCGTAGCGGATAATCCCTTCATAGGGTAAACTATGTTGATGAAACCTCAAGTGGTAATAGCCATTTTTTTCGTGGTAGTGATAGCCGCTATATAAATGTCCTTGTGGAAGAAATCTCCACGGGTATGGTTCATTGTTGGGTTGTCAGATCTCCCTAGCAGCTCCTGAAGATTAAGTTCTCGGACTGTCTCAAAACCTTGGTGCGCCAGGATTGGAGTTCACCCTTTTGGATCATAAAAGTTGCAGAGTCAAACCATTACTAAAAACCCTAGCGAGGCCAAATTTTCATTTTATAGGGTATATGTGCGTTATTGCAAAACATTTTTGGAACATACACAATTAGCGCTTCTAAGGATTAGAACGAATAAGTCACTTGATTGTTCATGTGCAAGGTTGCTTTTGCCCTTGTTCATTGTTTTCAGACATGCTTGAAATCACATGCTTGCTATTTTGTGTGCTTGTTTATCTATCTGGTTATTGAAAATAGACAAACCTGTTACAATCCTCAAATTTGGACATTGAAATTTGCAAACGATTCAAAACTAAAAACTCAAAATTTGCAAAATCTGAAGTAAAATCCTTTTCTGGAGTCAAAAGTCATCTCAAGAGGTCAGAAAGTCATACGAGTTTCTATCAAGTGTCATTTCATTACAACCCATCTATCATATGATAGCAAACCCAATGTCGTATGAGTTTTCATGCTAGCAAATTCTCAAAGTCAAAATCTTGCAACTGTCGTATGAGATTTTCAATTGTCATTTCATTGCTACCCAACCGTCGTATGAGATTTTCAACAATCATTTCATTGATACCCAACTATCGTATGATAACCAACCTAGTGTCGTATGAGTTTTGATGCCAAAAAATTCTAAGAGTCAAAATCTTTCTTGCAATTTTTGTACAAGTTTTACAACTATCGTTTCACAACATACCCACTGTCGTACGAGTCTACAGAGTGTCATTTGGGAAATTTTTGAAAGTTGTCAAAAAACTGTCAAAATTGTCAGATATTTAGCTTTTTCAGCCTAATTTCAAAATCTTTCAAATGAATCACTGTGTTAGGAATAGAGCAGTAGCTATTAAGAGTCCAATAATTTTCCTAAAGTGGCCTTTTGAATTCGATTCAGCCTTCTGTTTAATTGATTTGAGTCCTTATCATCCTGTGTCAAAACCTTGTCATAACTATCAATCTTCAATCAATCATCAAAATGACTAAGTGTTCTGATATCTTGTCCACTATCTTTTGGGAACCTACCCATACATCCAGGGCACAGTATCCTTCATCCACGTCTAATCAAATCTTCAAATCCATCAAACCTTGACAAGGTTGCGTCATTTGATCATCTTGATTCAATTCATTCTTCAGTTATTTGAATCTTATTCTTTTGTTTCACTCAAAGTTGATGGTGGAGACTAGAGCTTCCTCTCACAAGAAATCTATCACCACTACCCAAACTCTGACTCTTGAGCAACTCATCAATTTTGGTCTTTACAAGGACGATGGTCTTGGAAACTATTGATTGAAATCTGGTTACATACCCCCTCCATCAACTCATGGAGGTACTCAACATACCCCTCATCAATCTAATCCAGGGACTCCATAAACTCCTACCATGTCTCAAGCAGGGACAAATTTTGGCTCTCAAAGAGCTCAATCTCAACATGGGGCAGATCAGGAACCCACACTTGAAGAAATTGCTCAATATCAAAACGATGATAACTTCAAATGAATGATGAAGCATTTCTTGAAACAAGATAGAGAAGCATACTTTTTACAACTAGCTCATCAAGGAGCTAAACTTCCTCCCAACTTTAATGTTGAAGATATCATTATGCATGAGGAAGAAACTCCACTCACAGCTATGATGAAATAGATACATGCTTTACAAGTCAAATTTAATAGCCTTGAGAAAGAAAAGGAACCCAAAGAGTTCTCCATGGAAGCTCTATGCCCTTTTCCTTTTGACAAAAACTTGTATATGCCACCATTTCCAAAAAGAGTGGAGATGCCAAAGTATGATAAGTATGATGGAAAATCTAATCCTCAAGATCATGTCAGAGAGTTCTGTACGCAATCCATGGAATTCATGCATGAACCAACCTATTTGCATCTTTTTCCTAGATCTCTGGGAGGAGCATCCATTCACTGGTTTTCAAGATTGCCTCCTATGATCAAGACGTTTGAGGAATTGATTAAATTGTTCTACTAGCAATACTCCTACAATATTCAGCACCCGGTCACCATGATTGATATCTGTAATCTCAAGCAATATCCAGGGGAACCATTCCTAACATTTCTCAAGAGATGGAGGAAGAAGTTCTCTCTATATGCCAGACCTATTCCAGAAATAGAAAAATTGGAAATCTTCATCAATAACCTTGTTCTAGAAATCAATTATCCCTTAGAAATGCAAGATCATACATCTTTTGACAAGATGGTGGATAATGCTATCAAAATTGAAAAAGTGCTTGTAAAAAAAGGAGAAATCACACTTCAAAAAGACAAGTACGAATCTGGATCCAGTTCTAAAGACAAGAATAAAAATTGGAACAAGAACAAAGGCATCGTCATAGATGGTGTTGTTGACACTGTCCATGCCCCATCAAAGGCACCATCCTACAATCTCACTCTTGGCACTCAAGCCATTAAAGCTTCAGAGAAAAAGTCTTCTCCACCATCCCAAAGGAAGCTAGAATACAAAAAATGGGATAAACATAAAAAATTTACTCCTCTAGGAGAGTCTTTAGAATCAGCTATGAAAACTCTACTAGCTAATAACATCATCTCTTTACCACCAATCCAACTGAATGCTCAGGACCCCAAACCGATATGGTGGAAGGAAAATGAATTCTATGATTTCCATCAGAGTAAAGGTCACAAAACTAGTAGTTGCTATCACTTGAAGCATACCATTCAAGATCTGATCGATAGTGGAGACATCATAATTGACAATCCCATGAGAAATAATGATCATAGAACATTCATAGAACCATTTCTGAAACATGGTCAAAAAGTTTCAACTTCTCAGCCTAATATGGGAGCAAAAGTCAACTATGCCTACCTTGGAAATAACACTGTCATCAATATGGTTGAGCCATGTCTCTCTGAAAGTTGCAATGTCATCACAATCATACGAAGAGATAGAGATCATTCCTCAGTTAACGCAGTTACTTGATCACAAGCTCAAACACATCTGAAAGGACAAATCCCAGATTCATCAAATGTCCCTAAGGTGCCCTTCAATCTTTCATCTGCTTCTAAATAGAAGGCTTCTTCCAAATCATCCAATCCAAAGGATACAAGGCCTACATCTTATAGCATTGTTCAACAACTCCAGCACACTAATGTGAAAATATCCATGTTTGAGTTTCTTCGAATATCTCCAGCTCATAAAGCCATTCTCGATAAAGCTTTGCTCGGTTCCAGTGTTCCTGATAACCTTGATTTAGACAGGTTCTAGACTATGGTTGGACATCTTACATCTCCACAATATATCTCCTTTTTAGAAGAAGATGACAACTCCTTGAGTCACCCACATAATCATCCTTTGCATATAGAAGTCTTGATCCAAAATCGTAGAGTCAAACGTGTGTTAATAGATGGGGGTGTTGGCCTAAACATTTGTTCTTACAGCTTGATCACACAATTGGGATTTTTAGAATTGGCTATTGATCCTAGAAAGAAAATAACTATCAAGGCCTATGATGAACAAGAAAGATCTTCTAAAGGCACCATTGTCTTACCTATCAAAGTGGGTCCAGTTATCAAAGATACCATCTATCAAGTGCTTGATCTACCTTTGGCCTACAATGTCCTTCTAGGGAGACCGTGGATACATGAAATGCAAGCTATTCCTTCTACATACCATCAATGCTTAAAATTTCCTTATGAAGGAGTAGAGGTTACTATCCCCGTAGATCTGAATACAACTTGCAACACCTTGAAGGAAAGTGCAGATAAGCTTGTACCTAATAACAGAGAATCTTCCATTGAACCAACTAAAGAAGCATCCACATCTAAAATGGAAGATCTTTCAAAAGAGGTTAATATCAAAGAAAATGGTATGGGAGAATATACTATCGAGCCAATCTTATCTTTGACATCTCTCCCTATCTCATCTAAGTCTTATGGGAAATCTTTGAAACAATCCAAACCAGACTCTACAGAACCTCTTGAAGCATATAAAAAGAATTTTGTAGCAGAACAAGTATCCAAGCAAGAATTTGAAGATGATGAGGCTGCGATATCATGGCTGTAGAAAGATGAACCTGAATCTCACGTTGTTCAAACTGGTGACCTGCAGTCTCCAAACTCCCTTCCAAGTCATATGGTCTAGGAGATAAATTAATAGCTAAGATGGGATATTCAGGTAAAGGACCTCTAGGAATCAGAGGAAAAGGTCTTGAGGTACCTCTCCCACATACTGGTAGAGAAAATAAAAACAAAGTTGTCTTAGGCTTTAAGAAGAAACCCTATCACCTAAAAGGTAATTGCTCTCATGTCATAGAGCAGATCGCACCAGGGGAACCTCTTCTTAAGAAAGAAGAAATAGAACCATCAGATAGTGATTCAGATAGTTTAGAACTCATCCCCTATGAAAAATTTCCTAAAGAGATCAAATACCTTCTTGATGATAAAGATGATCCTATCAAAAGCATTAATGTAGTAGAAACACAAGAACCTACTATCAATCAAGAGATAGTTGCAACACAAGAACTAGCTAATCTCAAAAACAATCAAGAAGAGGGAAGTGGTAGTGATTCTGAGATAGATTCTCATGAGTATGAATACAAATCAGAATCTGAGGGTAACCCTTCTTGGGGTATTCACCCCGACTTTACTCATGTTCTAAGATTTCCTAGAGATCCTGAATCAGAAGCTGAATCAAATGACTATGAATGGGGAACCATTCCAGAACCAAATGAAGATGAGCTTATCATAGAGAAACATGTTGATGTTATTCACCAATATGCACCTCAAACCAATGTAAGTCTAGAGAGAAATGATGAACCTATCGAGTTTGATCCACCTATGGCTGAATTGGACTCCCATGATGACATTGAGCCTATTCATGAATTGGATGTCTTAAGTTGTAGTATCACCTTTGAACTCGAGCATCAGGTTATGACCAATGACGATAGATCCATATCCATAAACACTATCTCCCAATCTTTCCCTACTTTGACTATCAAATATCCAGAACTTATTGATCAAACCTCCACGAATTCGAGACATGGTATTTATACCTTCCCGAATGACTATGCCCTTGCTTGCTACCTCAATGCAGTTGAGCCTATGAGTACTTCCATTAGTGAACTAAGCATCAGCATGACCAAGTCGGACATCAAATATCTTAGTCAGAAAAACAAGAGTAAAAAGAAAAAGAAAAAGAGTTCTGAGGGTGAAAACCACTTTGTGGCAGTCTCAGAACCTACAAAAGTAAAAATAAAAGATGTATCCAAAGGTGAAAACCTCTCTGAGGCACCTAAGGATGAGATATTTGATGTCCTTCTGGGTCATTTATAGGATAGATCTCCAATTCTAATTGAGCCCACTCAATCCATCAATTTGGATACAACAGAGGAACCACTATTGGTACATGTAGCACAATCATTATCAGAAGAAGAGAAGCAAAAATTTACAACATTCCTAACAAAGAAGAAGATCAACTTTGCATGGAAATATTTAGATATGCCAGGATTGGATCCTAATCTCATAATGCATCATTTATCTATTGCTCCAAATGTCAAACCTGTCAAGCAAAAATTGAGAAAGATGCATCCTCATGTTGCACTCTTGGTAAAAGCTGAATTAGAGAAGCTCCTAAACACCGAATTCATCTGATTTATTGACTATGCAGAGTGGATCTCTAATATTGTACCTATTTCTAAACCAGATGGGTCAATCAGAGTATGCACAGACTTTAGAGATGTGAATAGAGCATGCCCTAAGGATGATTTTCCACTACCTAACATTGATATGATAGTGGACATGACTGTGGGTTTTGAGATGTATTCCTTAATGGATGGTTTTTCTGGATATAACCAAATAAAAATTGCTCCAGAGGACCAAGAGAAAACTGCTTTCACATGTGCATGGGGCACCTTCTATTGGAATGTCATGCCATTTGGGCTTAAAAATGCTGGAGCTACATATCAAAGAGAAATGACATCTATTTCCCATGACATGATGCATCAAACTATGGAAGATTATGTTGATGATACTTTAGCAAAATCTATGATCAAAACTAAACATTTAAAGGACTTGAGCATGATCCTAGATAGAATGGAAAAGTTTAGTCTCTGACTAAATCCTAAGAAGTGTGCTTTTGGTGTCACTTCTAGAAAGCTCTTAGGATACATAGTTTCAAAGAAGGGCATTGAAGTTGATCTGGCTAAAGTCAAGGCTATAATAGAGATGCAACCTCCCATGAATATCAGTCAAATGAGGACATTGCAAGGAAGAGTTCAATCTATCAGAAGATTCATATCACAGCTAGCGGACATATCACAGTCTTTTACAAAAACATTACATAAAGGTGTGACCTTTGCATTGAATGAAGAATGTGAGAACAACTTTAACCATATCAAGAAGTATCTGTCAAATCCACCTATCTTGATGCCTCCTATTAATGGGAAGCCATTGATCTTATATGTCTCCGCAACAGCCACATCATTGGGGGCATTGCTAGCGCAACATGATGAAGAGAAAAAGGAAAGAGCCATTTATTATATAAGAAGAACATTGGTGGCGTATGAAAAGAACTATTCTATGATTGACAAAGCTTGTCTCACTGTGATCTTTGCATCACAGAAACTAAGACACTATAAGTTAGCTCATACCACACATCTAGTAGCAAAAATTGATCCACTAAAATACCTACTAAGCAAGGCTGCCCTCACAGGTAGACTGGCTAAATGGGTCATGCTTCTAAGCGAATTTGACATTGAATATGTTGAAAGAAAAGCTATAAAAGGTCAAGTTATTGCTGATCAACTAGAAGATGCACCCATGTTTGATGACACACCAATGCAAATGGAATTTCCAGACTCCTCTATTATGCACCTATCTTCTAGAGAATGGCAATTGTTCTTTGATGGCTCCTATACACAGAATGGATCTGGAGTAGGCATATTGTTCATAACTCCTCAAGGATACTCCATCCCAAAAGCATTCAGACTAAAGTTCCCCTGCACAAAAAATATTGCAGAATATGAAGCCCTTTTGAATGGTATGAAAATAGCAATTGAATGGAGAGTAATAGAGCTACACATTCATGGAGACTCTCAACTTGTTATTCATCAAGTCAATGATGTGTACCAAACTAAAGATGAAAAGCTCATTCCTTACAAGAGAATGGTAGATGATCTTAAGAAATATTTCATATCTATCACATTTGAGAAAATTCCTAGAACAGAGAACAAGGCTGCCGATGCAATGGCAACACTATCTACTTTATTACAGCAGCCTGAACATGAGCTACACTACGAATTTCTAGTGGAAGCACTATCTTATCCTACATATGACTCCCCTGAAACCTGCATGATCTACACTATTGTAGGTCATGATTCATCGTGATATAAAAACCTATTTTCCTATCTCCAAGACCAAATCATTCCTGATACCTTCAACCGCCATGAAAAGAGATACCTTATCCATAATGCCTCCTGATATGTCATCATTGGTCACGATCTATACAAACAAGGTCTAGATGGTACGCTACTTAGATGTTTAGAATGGGAAGAGTCTCAACGTGCATTAGAGGAAGTCCATGATGGTATTTATGGGTCACACTCAAACGGTTTAACACTACCTTGAAAACTTATTAGGGCTGGGTACTATTGGCCTAAAATGGAGAAAGAGGATATCAAATTTGCTAAGAATTGTCAAAAGTGCCAAGTGCATGGCAACCTAATTCATGCTCCAGGGAGGGATCTAATCCCCTTTACAACACAATGGCCTTTCCATCAATGGGCATTTGATCTTATCAGGATGATTCATCCTCATTCTTCTAACGGACATACCCATATAATCACAGCCACAGATTATTTTACAAAATGGGTAGAGGCGGTCCCTTTGACACAAGCAACAGGGAAACAAATATCTATGTTCATATTGAACTATATCATATGCAGATATGGGATACCTCATTCCATAAGCACAAATAATGGTGGGCAATTTAGGAATAAAGACCTAGATGATCTATGTGCCAAGTTCAAGATCACCCAACATTGGTCTTCTATCTACTATCCACAAGGGAATGGCCAAGCAGAGGCTTCTAACAAAAATCTATTAAAGATCTTGCACAAAATAGTAAACAAAACTGGTAGAGACTGGCATCTCATGATTAATCCAGCTCTATGGGCCTACAGAACAAGTATCAAAACACCTACAGGGGCTAAACCTTTCACTTTAGTTTATGGGTCTGAAGTGGTACTGTCTATTGAGGTTGAAATCCCATCCCTAAGAATTAGAATGCATGGTCTAGTAACTGATGATGACTATAGAGTGTCTAGGTTACAAGAACTGGAACTACTAGATGAGTGCAGACAAGTAGCGTATGATCATCTCAGAGTATATCAACAGAGAATGTCTAGAGGCTACAAAAAGAAAGTCAGACACAGAGAATTTCAAGTTGGCGATCTAGTCTTGAGAGAAAATCCTAAAAATTAATCCCATCAAGAACGCAAGGGGAAGTTCAAACCCAACTGGCTGGGTCCCTTTGTAATCACTGCTACTTTTGGCTTTGGTGCCTATCAACTCTCAATGACTGAAGGAGAACAGCTCTGAGAACCAATCAACATTCTCCATCTGAAGAAATTCTATGCCTAAGGCATTCAGTCTATGGTAAAATGTCCTAAAAAATCCTTTAAAATTGGTAAAATGTCCTGAAAAAATGAACATCTTGGTGAAAACCTAGCAATAGGCGCCTTGATGATTCACAAAAAAATAAAAAAATATCAAAAGTACAAAAAAAAAAAATTGCAAAAATGAAAAAATACAAAAGAAATGAAAAAGGAAAAAAAAGTGCCTTGGTGAAAACTTGGAAACAGGTGCCTTGGTAGCAAAAATAGAATCTCTGCCAAGATGGTGAAAACCTGGCAAACGGGTGCCACTTGTTTCAAAATGCTCCATCTATTAGTGCAATCTTGGTCTTTCCCATCTTTTAGTCTTGCTTTAGTTTGTACATATCTCCCGGTTTGTTTTTGCATTTCCAGTTTTCAATAAGTCGGTTTGTCCACCAATCTGCTCAAGTGTCTGTATCCTATCAATGTTCAAACTTGGGGGCAATCAATGTCATATCCTATGGTCTCCAGTGTATCTTAGACATATCATATCCACTCAAAGTCCTTTGAAGCTTCATGTGAGTGAGTCAGTCAGTCTTGTCTCCAGAAAGGATTTTGCATCTACAACAACGCAATCAACATCAAACTGAAAACTGCAAACAATTTATGCTTTTTTACATGCTTTTATCTCCTTGTATGCTTACTGATTCACATTGAGATTTTTGCATATTGTGTCCCTTTGAGCCCTTCAATGATGTCCTTTACAGGATTTAGAGAGTGATGACTGAGGGTATAATCTTTTCTGTCTTCTGCTTGTATGTGAAAATCTAACATCTTTGGAAATTCTGGATTGAAATGGTGTCCAACTGTAAGAGCCTCTATCTCGAATTGGATGGCCATGCGTACCTCGACCATTGATACCCAAAAAATTCAAGGAAGTTTGATCTCACTATTGTCTTTTTGAGTGAGTTCTTTGTCCTACTGTGAAATGCGATCTTACCTAAGGATGTGAATGATAAAGGGTCACTACGGGTAATTCACACTGGACTTAGAATGATCTCTTGACTGCTTGATGTGTTTGTCCATGCAAGGCGTATTCAGGTCATCACGACATTCATGTTTTGATGCTTATACAAATTGCTATATCAAAATAGACATGATATTCAGGTCATCCTGGCGCTTGTGCCTTGGTGCTTATATCTAATTTGACATTCTGAAAATAAAATCAATATTCATATGTCCATGGTTGCCTAGCCAGTGGGTGTTGTATTGATTCTTGCGCATACAAATCGATATTCATATGTCTATGGTTTCATAGCTAGTGGGCATTGTATTGATTTATCCAGTTACCTAAAAGTTCAATGATGATAACAAATCGACACATGATCAGTGACTAGGTCCTAGGTCTTAGGTTGCATTTCATTTTGCATGTCTCTTTGCATTTTGCATGATGCATGATCTCACAATGGCTAAACGAACTTCAATGCTTAAACAATTCTCCACTTGTCTCTTCAAATTTAACAAGAGTTGAATCTCACACGAAGGTTCCTCCAACGAAACAGCAAGTAGAATCCTTTTTCGGAATCAAAATCGAAATCTGAGATCGTTTATTATGTCAAAATCATGATTTAAAGTTTTGGGCCTAGGACGGTCTACTACTTGCATAATCGACCTTCAATCATCGAAGAAATCTAGTTTTCAACTTAACTAATTATCTTACATCAAACTATCAAAATTTCAACTTGGTCAACCATGGTCAACTCATGGTCAAACCTAGTCAAACTTGGTCTTTTGGGACCTTCCAACGATGCAGAATGCATTCTTGAACGTGTATAACCACTTTTCCAATCAATTAACATGCTTCTAAACTCTCAACGCTGACTTTTCTTGTCAGATTTCAATTTTAATCCCGAAGGGGGCATGGTATTGCACATCATTCAAAGTCTGTAAATCCAATTCTATCAATATCTTTCATCAGTAATCAAGACAACAACCATGTCTAGTTGCTGATTCATCAAAAGTCCTCATCGCTCGGGGCAAATCTATCATCACTTGGGGCATATCAGATTCATCAAGATCCATATCAATTTGGTATTCTCCTAATCTTGTAAACTGTATCAATTTTTGCAACCATCAGATCATAGTGTTCTTTCCTTGGTTCTTCGGCAACTGAAGGATTCAGATGTGATACCTGCTAGTTCTGCTAAGACAATTGAGTCTAAAATCGGTCACTCACTTCTTCGCAATCATAAGGTTTGGAATCAGGCATTTTGACACTTTTTCGCAATCATAGGTTCATTTGCTGTTATAGTGAACATTATCTTTGGTCATTCAGGACCTATTATCTCCATATCAAATCTTTCAATCAGCTTCTGTCTCATATCAATTATCAAACATTAGTTTCATATCTTTATCAAACACAGACTATCTTTGAACCACTGCGCTTCGCACAGTAATTCAAAGAGGGGCAAAATGTAATACCCCAAAAATGGGCTATAAGTTCATTAATCTCCTATATCAACAATTCGAACGAAATCGACATCAAAGTCCTAACCTAAGGCACATCTGCACATCATCGAATCCTAATTGATTATCTTAAATTCTGCATCGGGGAATATTCCTAGCAATATTCCTAATTATCTTAATTATCTTTAATTTAATGATTATTTGGCGATAAATCATATTTATCCTAAGTTTGATTAATTGAATATTTTCATATTTAATTAATTAGATTTAATATCTTGCCAAATTAATTATGTAATTAAATTTAATTCTATCTATTATTAATTATATTATTTAATTTTGACAATAAATCCAATATCTTATGAATAATTGATTAAATTCTTATTTAATTGATTAAAGCAAGTTGTCATTATTTAATAATATAGTTTTTAATAAAAGTTTGATAAAATAGTTAATTAACCCATAAATTAATTATTTTATTTCAAAAATTAGTTAAGTTGAGAATAAATCACTTTATTTATTTATTAAATCATAATTATCCATGTGCACATTCAAGGACCAGTTAAACTCAAATTGGAAAATCAATGCAAGTTGTTAGCTTTTTGAAACTCAACATCTTTTTGAGTTTTAAAGTTGATCTAAACTTCTAATTCCAGTTGAACTGTGCTTTTGCATGATTTTTGTGACTTAATTATCTGTTATTTAAAAATAACTCAAAAATCAAGCTGAGTTATTTGAGTGATTTATGGCTTTTTCTCATGCACTTCCAAAGCCCTAGATTTCTATAAAACCAAGGCTCAGCTCTTCATAATTCATATCTCGCAAATTGCAAACTTACTCTACAGGAATCATAGCATATCAGATTTGGAGAATTTGCACAATTGGAGCTTGAAAGATAAATTTGAGGATTCGAAGCTTTGTGAGATCAATTTCAAATTCATAGCTTTCATATTATTGTTAGAATTTTCATTCTCATATCATATCATTTCTAGATTAGCATTGCATATCAATTTTCATATTAGCATAGATTCATATCAGTTTTTCATATCATTGCATAGAAAATATTTTTAAAAAATAGATTAATTGCATTCATATTTCATATCAGTTTTGCATTCAAATCCTTCATTTAGGTGTCATCTAGGTCACTGACCTCGATAACAATCTGAGAACATTAATCTCGCACCTACTAGAAGGTAGTAAATCGCTTGGTTAGATTAGATTTCAATTTTGCATGATTTTGATTATAGCTAACCTCTAATGTTTTACTGAAGTGTTGTGTCTACAAATTAGGTACAATTTTCACACACACAGTCAGATGTTGCACAAATTTTTAAACATCAAAAAAATCTCTTCATAAGATTTCCCTACACTTATGTACTATAAACTCATAATTAACTGAAGTGGATTAATATTCCTATCATAATGAGGCCCTTGTATACGCTTTGCAAATGTCTTTCTTTTTGTTTGCAGAGGTGAATTGATAAGCATCATACACATTGAAGAACTACAAAATACCAACAACAAGCAACACAGATCAGTGGAGACCATCGCCCAAGTCGAGCTACTTTGCATTGAGATTGGCATGGTTTCTTATATGACATTAAATAATTGACAGCAAATAATGGATTTTTACTGTCGCTTTTCTTGCCAAACACTCAAAAGGCCCTAAATTAAGGTAGTGGTTTACCAGGGTGATTATAGTGGTTTTTAGGCATAAGTGGAGTGGTCTTCCAATGTGAAACAACTTCAAAGGGGAAGCCTATTGGTTAAATATTAAACATTTTGACTTTTTTCTCTAATTCTTTTATTCTTTATCTTTTTAAAAATATATAAATTGTTATTATTATACTTAGGATGAGAAATGACTACATCCACTTTTCAATTTTTTAGCTCTTTGGGTCAGCGCTCTGCTAGGTTTTTTTCTTTGCCTCGCTTCTCTACATCTTTTTGTCCTTCTTTCACTCTGCATTTATTGTGGGAAATAGCTTAGTATTTATGCCTTCCGCCACTACTCACCCAACAGTTGATGCTAGTGCTAGTATGGTTTCAGATAGAAATGGCACCACCAAGAAAACACCATCACAAATTTGTTCCCAAAGTGTTTCATGAGGTATATCTTAGCCTGATATTGTTTTGCGCATTCATGATTTTTATGATGCATGTTCTTGGCTTGAAACACATACCCTTATTGGCTATTTTTTGGGATGCAACCCTCTTGAACATGTTATCAAGGACTGGGTTGTGAAATCTTGGACCCCTCATTGAATCTACTTGGATGGCATCTAGAGCCTCACCAAAGTCTTCTTTTTGTTTCTCTTTTCCAATCCTTCCCATGTGGATGCCATTTTTGCTAAGTGTCCTTGGAACCTTAGGGCTTCTCTTTTAATCTTCCAACGCTGGTCTCAAGACTTCTCCTTCTCTAACGACAAGAAGATGAAAGTTCTTGTGTGGGTCGAGTTTCCTGGTCTTCCCCTACCCTATTGGCCATTCATGCATGCCATAGCGCAAAAGCTTGGTACAGTTATATGTAGTGAGCATGACCATTTTCTCAATCCTCAGCCTCAAAAATGGCTTTGTGTTGAGGTCGACCTTTCTAGGGACCTCAAAGAGTCTATTGAGATTCAGGTTAGCGAGACCAACTTCACCTAGAAGGTGCTCTACCTCAACCTTCCCAACACCTGCTATCATTGTCAATCTGTGGAGCACAAGATTAAGGACTTCCCTTTAGTAGTGCCTCATACCAAGTCACTCCCAAGGACTCTAGCTCTCAACCGGTTGAGGATGGAAAAAAGAGGAGGTTAAGAAAGATGAATGGGTTATAGTAAGTCATCACAACAAGCTAGCCAAGCAACCTACTTCGGCTTCCTCATCTCAACCGTCACCTCTGGCTATTGAGGTTTCTACTAAAATGATCACTCTGATTTCAAACCCTGCTTTGTAGGGGAAAGAAGTTTTTGACTCCCACATTGTCGTTCCTTTAGCTTGTGCACCTCAGGTGGCCGCAGAGATTGCCTCTTTCGCTCCTTTTCATCATTCTCACAGCCCTCCTAGGTGTGCTGAGAATGGATTTGGAGGCTTGCAGGAAAAATAGCGTAATATATCCATGGAGTTTTCTGGGTTCGCTTTTGCCCCAAGTTATTTATCTAATAGTTTTTCTTCCCTTGGGGAAGGTGATGGAATGGACGACACTATTTCTCCATGAAGTACATCTCATGGAATGTTTGTGGGTTGACAAACCTACCTAGAAAATTTTGTGTCAGGGATTTGCATCATCGTATTAGTCATCTGGATGTCTTATGCCTCTAGGAAGTTAAAACTTATAGTTTTATGCTTTATGTTGCTTGCAAAGTTATTTGGCCTAAGAGCCTTGCTCTCTATTCTCAGCATGAGGCTAGTCAAGGTGGAGTTGCTACTCTCCTCTCTCCTCACTAGTATTCTTTTTTGGTTAGTCATGGTTTAGATCCCATGTAGAGAGTTGTTTGGGCCACTTTCATTATTGAGAATCATTCTTTTGGCATAATTAATGTTTATGCTCCCAATGATGTTGTTGAGAGATCTCACCTTTGGCATTGGCTTGCAGATTCTCTACTACCTTCTACTTGGCTTGTTTATGTTGATTTTAATATGGTCAAAATGGCATCTGACAAGGATGACCTTTTGCCCTTTCGATGGACAGCTGGAGAGAGAGAAGCCTGGTACTACATGCATAATAAATTAGGGCTTTTTGATCCCAATGTTGGCTGCTGCCATTCTGATGGGGTCTAGCACACTTGGTCTAATTTCAAAGCCTTGTCTAATAGAATTCATAAAAGGCATGATTGTGCTAAGATCTTGGCACAATCTTTCTTCTCTTTTTCCAAAAAGAAAGCCTTACTGATTACTCCTCTTGTTGGTGTGACCTTGTCAGATCATTTTCCCATTCAATTTAATATTATTTGGCAGATAGCTAAGGCACAACCTCCCACCACACAATTCTTCTTTAATACTTCTATCCTTCACCACCCTTCCACGGTGGCCCACATTCATTGGGTTTGGAACCTTGAGCCCAGGCCATCTCAGTCACCAGGCTGGATTCAATGGTGGAATGATGCCATCAGCCGTACGACACATTTTTTATGCATTTATGGTAGGTAGCTAGCCAAGTATCATTGTAGATCCTCTGATGTCAACACCAAAGCCTTGTGTGTTGCCACTAAGGCCTTAGTCTAGAATCCTTTCAATCAGGACCTACAACTTAACCTTGCCAAGTTACGTCATCAGAAGCAAGTTGCTGACAGCTATGCTGCCAGAGGTGCCCAGATCAAAGCTCATCTTCACTGGTTAAAAGTTGGAGACCATGCTTTTAAAGAATTTTTTCCTGCTCTCTGTCCTTGTCATACCAATGTGGGCATAACTAGAATCAGAGAAGGTCACAACCTCCTCATAGAGCTTCCTGATGTTTCACACACCTTTGTTCACCACTATGAATAGGTTTTTGATACTCAGGGATCTTCTCCTGCTAGTGAGGATCTTCTCCTACCAGTGAGAAAGCTCTTGCTGACTACACCACTTTTGTTCCATAGTGTGTCTCCCCTACTTAGTGTTACCTTTGTGATCAACTACTTTCCTTGTAGGATCTTCATGAAGTGGTGTTTGCTATGGATGATGATAAAGCCCCAGGATGTGATGGCTTCCCTTATGAGTTTTACAAAGCCCTATGGGATTCCATTGGTCCTGATCTTCACTAGGTCTACCTTGAAGCTTTTCACTTACATTCTCTTGGGGGTATTATTAACCGGGGCAATATCAAGTTCATTCCCAAAGCTGGGGATCCGGAGGACATTTGCAACCGGTGGCCTATTACCTTACTCAATGTCTCCTACAAGATCATTGCCAAGGTGCTGGCTCTCAAACACCGACACATTCTTCTGCAGATTGTTAGGCCAGAGAAAACTAGCTTTATCAAGTCATGATTCATTCTTGACAATATCATTGCGATTTGGGAAGGAATGGAATGGGCTTGCAAGTCTCACCAGAAATCCCTCTTTCTTAAAATTGATTTTGCTAAAGCTTATGATCACATTGAATGGCCTTTTATTCTTGCTATGCTTCACACTCTGGGCTTTGGGCCTAGATTTATTCAATTTGTACAGATGCTCTTTAGTGATGCCTCTACCTGCATCACCATCAATGGCCGACAATCTTCTACTTTTGGGATTTTTCAATCTATTCAGAAAGGATGCCCTTTGGCCCCTGCCTTATATGTCCTAGTGGCTAAGGGTTTTGACTACTTTCTTGCTCATTCCATTTCTATGGGTCATGTTCGAGGAATTTCCTTGCCAGATTCTTCTCAACAACTAGTCAATAGCCATTTTGCTGATGATTCCTTCCTCACTCTGGAAGAGGATAAAGAGAATATCGAGGCAACTTTGCAGTATTTAGACACTTTTTATCTGGCCTCTGGTTAATCCATTCAATGGCATAAAACCCTATGCTACAGAAAATCTACTCTTCCCAAGACACCTTGGTTCTCTTAGTTTGGTTGGTCCAAGATTCAACATAGGGAAATTTTCCACTTCTTGGGCATTCCCTTTTCTTTTCAAGCTCATCCTATGGATCTATGGAATGCAATTCTTGTGAAAATTGAAAAAAAACTTACCTATTGGATCACTAAGCCGCTCTCTCTTGTAGGGAAGTTTCAGATTTTCTCCAAGATCCTAATGGCCATGCATGTGTACTATTCTTCTTGCTGGGCTCCTTCAAAAGCTTCTTACAAGAAGCTCAAGAAATTATTGTGTGATTTCCTTTGGGCCTCTATTATTGACCACCATGGCTTCCACAGAGCTACCTAGGATTTCTATTTCCTTCCCAAAGTCTCAAGTGGGCTTGGTTTGCTCGATACCTAGAAACAAGGGCAAGCCCTTTGTATGAAATGGATTGTGTAGTGTCTCACAGGCAATGAGACCTGGAAAATTTTTCTTTGACATTGCATTTCATCAGGGTACCCTTTCCACAAACTTGCCTAGAAAGGGATTGGATTTCAAACCCTTCTTGTTATGAAGGAACCTGTTCAGATCCAAGGCACTTTTGTCACCAAAAGTATCTGGAGAGACTGGGAGTCTTTCAAGCCCTTGCTTCACTGGGCTAGAAATGGTTTCTGTGATGGTCTTTCTCTCAACCAGCAGAATATTTGGTGGTCCCCCTTATTTTCTCAGTAAGGGATTCCTCTTGCTAGAATCCAAGGTGTTAGTGCTCTTCATTTTCACAAACGTGGCATACAAACCCCGAAAGATCTTTTCTCCAGAGCCACTATGAGTCTTCATTCTTGGGATGACCTCTGGGTGCAGTTTTGACTCATCTACCTAGATTGTCAGACTTATGACTTGTTGGTTTCAGCCATTCCGCCTCACCTCCTACACAAGTTGGGAATTTAGTTAGTTAAACCTTGGTGGAAGGACTGGAAATGGTATCCTGCTATGCCCTTCACCAGTTACAAGCCCAAGCTTGGTTATTCTTGGCATGTGCCCCATTTTCCCATGATTGATTCTCTCAACCAGCAATGGCATCTTTCCTCTTCCCAGAAGAGTTGGAGCTGGTGATTTCACAGTATTTGGGATTCTGTCACTGAGCCTAAGATTTCTCATTTTTCCTAGTGTTTTCTTTACTAGGGCTTACCTTTGGGATCTCAGCTCTGGCATTTGGGTGTTCCTAATCTTAAATGCCCTTTTTGTGGTCATTCTGAGACTCTCATGCATATTTTTTGGTTCTGTCGCCGTGCCCAGAATTATTGGATCTGGATTCATGACCTCTTTTCTCCCTTTAGGCCTGAACCTTTTTCTTGGCATATGGAACTTCTTGGTGATCCTCCCAGAATACATTCCCAATACACCCAAATATGGCATGCTTTAAGGATGGAGATCTTGTTTACTTTATGGAAAGAACAAAATGTTGTTCTCTTTTCTCACAGTTCTCTAGATATTCATTTCTCTCTTTATGCTAAGGCATGTCTTTGTAACAATGTCATGATACAGATTCAGGTGCAAGAAAACAAGGTGGCCTTAGAGGTCACCCATTTATAGGAGCTTCTCCAACACTGGGGTGATGCCCCTTGTATTGTTTCTCTAGTGCCTCTAGACTCTATCTTGGCTGACCATACATCGCCCAGGGGCCACCGTCGCAGCCAGAGTTCCTCTGCCAGACACTTCAGGACTCCATGCCAATGGCATCATCACTCCATCTCTCCTCCTCCTCAGAGGGATGTGTCAACTAGCCTCTCCTACTTATTTCTACTATTGTTGTTGTTGCTTGACCCTTGGCCAATGTTCTTGCATGGCCTCCTTCCATTTCTGACAAATTCCCTTACCTAGCGCTTGCTATCTCACCCAGGCGAGAGGAAGGAGAACTGGAGAAAGAAGATCCAGAAGATGGTTGGTTGGTTCCTGACCAGACCCTGGGGCCCAATGTTTGGGGCAATCCTAATGAAAGATATCCTCCTCCCTCTTCTACTACTACCCTTGTAGATTGAGGGTTTCTCTTTCTATATGGTTTTTTTAATGAATAGTTGTATGTTTTTGGCCTAGTTGCCATGTGACTTGCATAGGGTGACTTTTTCCCCTAACCCCTTTTTTTGTGAATACTATACTTTAATATTAATATTAATATAAAAGGCCTCTATTCATCAAAAAAATTGTTTAGCTCTTTGAGTATGAATGTACATCAATGAAATTAATAGTTGGAGGAATTAAATGGTCATGACTGTTTGACTTAACATTCACAACAATCTCCCACTTGAAGTCTATTGCACATTGCTACAAACAAAGATATTCTCTTCTTTTCAATTATAATATCACATTGTGATTAAGCGTGGAGAAGCTCTGCAGGACTTAAGTCTTTCCAAATTATGTTCAAGGACACTATGAATAAGTTTTCTCCATGCCAAGTCTGATTCAGTAATAGCAACTACATTTGCAACACAATAACTACGATTTGTTTCCTCAAACATCTTGAATTCATGTGAAAAGTGATTCAACTTAACCTTATTGTCCCCTTCTCCAAGCTCACTATCACTCAGATTATTTACACATGTCACAACTGCATAATAGCTTGAAAAATAACAAACCTAAATTCTCTAGGCTTTGTAGTCGGCATGTTACTTGTAGCTAAATTTTCTCAAAATGAGGAACATGCTCATGTTTATCCATGTTGTATCTATGAAATTCCACTCCCATGTGATCATGATAAGGAGAGAAAATCAAGTCCCCAATGAAACTAGGAAACTAGATTGGTCAACCACTTTCAAGACAAGCAATCCAATTTCCATCAACAACAATCTCTAGTATTTTGTTTTGATAGCAATACTGGTAACACCTATTTCCTTGTGTAAAGCTTCATCAAACAAACATTGATTGAACCATTATTGATTGCATGTCATCAAGTATTGATTACGTGCACATGCATGGTTTGTGAACTTTCATTTAAATATGTTGCACAATAGTTTGGTGAATGTGTTGAGTTACAATGATAGTTTCCTTTCCAAAGATTACAAGGCTCAACAACAAAACCGACTAGCTTATTTTGACCTCAATCTAATTATTCTACCATGTTATAGTTTTCTTGGTACCAACTATTGTCCTCTAACAAAGAAAGTGTCATACACGAAACTATAGACCATGTGTCTACAGAGAAAGTCATTATTTCATTCAACAAAAGTCTTTTTTCCCAACAAAATCTACCCCCATTTATGCATCTCCTTCATTTATTTCACATGACCCCTATGAGTACCAACCCAACCAATCCAAGTAGCATCCTCTTCAGTACTGGATGTTATCCCAAGGCTATGGGTCCATGTTAGAAACTACCATCATCACTTCTACCAAATATCAAAGCCTTTTCACTATCATTTTAAGGAAATTCAAGAATCTTAACAACTTCTTTGCCCTTAGCATGAACTGTTAGCATCATATGAATGCTAGACTTCTAGATAAGCCTCAACTACTTGAGTTCCCATCCAAATATAAAGTGTTTTTTGTCCCTTGACCTTGTACTCTATTTTTTCCTTGGCTTCTTTAACAAGACCCACACAATATTCAAGTCTCATAAAGGATAAACAATTGCATGATCTTTATCAATTAACTCCTCTAGTTTCCCAATTCTCATGGGAGAGTCATTCAAATCTTCAATCTTTGACATGTCTTTCTCGGTCTTCTTCTCTTGTGATTTGAGGTGCTCCTACTAATAATCCTCTTTAAGAGAAGAAAGAGAAACTCCAACAACTTCAACATGAGAAACTCATATAACATTCTCTTGTAGAAACTTGTTTGCTAGTTCTTCAAACGAACTTGAATATCTCTTGTGTGAATCACCATTTCCTTTTCCTAAACCTCTCTAGGATCTTTCCCATTGGTATAAGACCCTGCTCCTACCCCTTCCATGCTTTTATTTCCAAATCCAAAATTTATAAGAGTCTCCACTATACCAATTTTATCTCCAAGTCGAAATGTAACAAGACAAAGCAATGTGGGGACCACACTTCTACCAATAATTGAAATTTTGGGAAAAGTGACTTACTTATTTACAACTAGTTTTCTTCATTTTCCTCCATCATCGCCACCTTGATCATGAATTGTTAGGCCAATGCTACTTGGATAATTTGGCAAAGATCGACTCAAATATGACTTCATACTTTTTGATGCATCCTTTACCATCCTATCATCACTTTGCAAGAGACCAGATGTAGTAAATTTCCCTTGAAGTAATGATTGTATTAGGTTGTTGTGTACAAATTTTGAAACAACTTGATGCTCCAAGATTCCTTGAGGTCTTTTTTGTCTCTCCCTCTCGATCCTTGCTATAAAATTCATAAAAGTTTTCCTTCCTCACAATCTTAGTGGATCCATATTTAGATGCTTTGGTTCACTCTCTTTTACCCTTGACAATGTAAATAACCTTTTTTGTTGTCCCTTCAAATGAACAACTACCTCAATAGGATCTACTACCTTTTGTTGAGGAACAACTTCCACTTTATCATGACCTTCTACTACATAAAAGGTGCCTAATTTATTGTCCCAAGAAACTACCAAGGTCCCTTTTTTCACTTTCCATCTAGTGGAACCAAAAGTAATTTTACACCCTTGAGAACCCAATCCTCTAGTTGAAATCAAATTCTATTTCAGCTAAGAAAAATATGTAACATCCCTTAGTAGCCAACTATTTCCATTTTTTACTTTTAGCAAAAGTATCCCCTTTGTCAATAACATTGTAGTAATTATTATCACCAAGATAAGCCTTATCAAACTCGTTGATTTGCAAGTTTTTATAGAACTCTTTTCATGAGGTGACATGAAATGATGCTCCCAAATCAAGAACCCAAATACTGGTTATAATTTATTTTGAGGCTACAATTACCTTATTTGATGTTGAGGGCTTTTCATGGAACTTACCCAATGTGATCATAAAATCAGATATTGTGGTTACCTTGGATGTGTTAAATTCTATATAAGGGGATAAGTACACTTGGATGGCTTTGAGTGATTTTCTATCTATAATATTCCAATCGTCATTTGACATGGTTGTTAGTTTCTTTGCTTTACCATGTAATGGTGACTGCAAGTCTTCTAGATCATACAAATAGTCCTTCATTTGCATCTTTTATAACTAATAGTTACAACTATCAGACATTTTTTTATCTTTAATTCAACAAACATTGCTCCCACTTAAACTTGAATCTGTCTCACCTTCTCATCAAACACCACAAATCTAACACTAATTGTTAAAATAAAAAAAGAAACCAAAAAGAGGAAGTCAAAACAAAATAAAAAATTCAAAAATATTACACACATAACACATATCTCACATGTATTTCGTGAAGGGAACCACATGGATGATAGCTTGGAAAATTTAGGTGTGAGGTGTAATCAGTTGGTATCTTGGGATATTAATAATCAGATCCCAATTGAGATCAAAATGCTATTATGCATTGATTTCGAGAAGTGATTCATTAAGCCTTTCCTTGGATTTGATGGAATCATACATGATAGTTGATTTTTATTTAAGGGCTTTTTTAATGATGATAAACATGACATTAGTAATGGTGATTTTTATTGGGTTTTATTTTTTTTCCCTATTTCTTAGAGTTGTGAGACTTGGTCTGTAGTTTCTATGGGGAGGATCAAAATAGACTTGAGCCGCTGGTGTATGAGAAATGGTAGAAGGAAGAGGCCATCTGGTCAAAGATATCAATGGGTGGCCTTACCTCGTATATGGAGAAATTACATGGCGTGAACATGTAGATCATGAAAGCCTTCATTAATGGATGGGAGGAAGGGATTTTGAAGGTGTATGGGTTGGAATTAGAGATAAAAGAGTACTTGATAGACAAGGTCTATGACACTATAATTGATGGTAGAAATTTTTACAGAGACTAGAAGAGTGTGAGCGAGGATTTGGATATATTCTTTCTTCATCGAGAAAGAGAAAATGTTGGTAGAATATTTGATGGAGGGAATGATAGATCCTCTCTCAAATTCCCTTGGGATGATGTCATAGAGGTGATCATGAGATACTTGACTCTGGACAGTAAGTTTACCAGTTGTTTCAGCTTTCACTTTGTTATTTTAAACCATTTTTGTCATAATAAGTGCATCTCTATTTTGTATTATTTGTTGGCTTCGATGAACCATAGTCTAAGGGACCATAGGAGAAACCCATCCTCCCCTATCTTACATGGGGGTCTCATTATTTTTATTATGGACCATGCTTGTGATCTAAATATTGAAAGAAACCCCCTCCTAAAACCAGTATAGAATATTAGAAAAATTTGAAAGTCCACTATGGCGATGAGGGGTCTTCTGATCTTTAATAATTTGACTTGGATGGGGAGATAGTTTTCCATTTGAATACTAGAAAGAGACTTATTTCATCTACCCATAAAAGGGTAGCCATTTTTTAAGATGACGGGTCAAAATATATCCCCTTTGTGGATTTTGTTCCTAACTCTCTTGACCTGAGTTCTTTGAAAAATATTAAGGGGAAATCTAAACTATCAGCTACTAAGGTGAAAATTATGAGGGACCCAGTTGGGTCCCTTCCCCCTGTGGAGTCAAGGAAATTGACCTAGGTGAAGAAACATAATTATTTGAAGGAGGATATCCATGTTCCTCATGAGAAACCCTTAGATAATACAATTGAGAAGGATCACATGGATATCCATGTGGAGATTCCTTTAGAGGTGGGGAAGGATGCCCTGATGGAAAAGGGCTCTTTTGTACCTGAGAACCAGACTATTTCCAGCTTGATCAAGAATTTGATGGACAACCAATAAGTGGTATGGAATTGGATGATTGATGAGATTACTACTCTTAAGGTAAAACCCTCCCCGTCCAACCCTAAATTGGATAGTATTATGGCTAGTACTTAAACCCTAGACCAAGGAAACACCAAGCTTAAATAGGATAATGAAAGTCATATTAACAGTTTGGAAGGCACTCTCAATATCTTGCAAGATAGAATTAAGGTTTTGGTTCATGTTAGTAAGACAACAATGGATAATTCTACATAAGGCTTCGGTGGTCCCACAGTAGTGTGTCCCACTTTTTTAGACATGTGATTTTTGCTGAAATGACACATTTTTAATAAAATATGATGATTTAAGCCTTGAGAGGTTCCATTTGAAGGAATTAATTAAAAATGGTTAGCTCAAAGCCTCTTAGATTAAAAAAACATTGATATAACATCTATACTCATCATTCATACCTACAATGGAGTCTCCTTCACACCTATTTAAATACTGAAAAAAATCACTTCGACTTTATGTTTTGGCAGATCAAATGAATCCATTTGAAAAACCTATCTATGTAGTATGATGCTATTCAAAACAAGCTTTCTAATGAATATAATTTTAATACATATTGAGTTCATTATCACTTTTAAATATTACTTTAACTAAACATAGGTTATTTGGTCATTCAACAACCTATCTCTTCAAGACTTTGGGAAAAATAGTAAATTACAAAAAAAAATTATTAAAAATATGGAGGAAAAGAGTATTTGTTTTACCTTTCTATTAAAAAAAGAAAAAATGAATTTTGATATACACAGTTCAAGTTAGAGCGATCCAAGTGACCTTATGTCTAAATTACACTTACTGTCACTTTATAACTTAATAAACTATGAAATATTGACCCAAAATGAATGAAACCAATTGCATCCTTGGTTAAAATAAACTATCAAAATGAAATATTTTCAAAATGAATGAAATATTGTCAAAATGAATGAAAATAATAAACTATCAACTGCTAAGGTGAAAATTATGAGGGACCCAGTTGGGTCCCTTCCTCCTGTGGAGTCAAGGAAATTGACCCAAGTGAAGAAACATAATAATTTGAAGGAGGATATCCATGTTCCTCATGAGAAACCCTCAGATAATACAATTGAGGACCACATGGATATCCATGTGGAGATTCCTTTGGAGGTGGGGAAGGATACCCTGATGGAAAAGGGCTCTTTTGTACCTGAGAACCTAACTATTTCTAGCTTGATCAAAAAATTTATGTACAACCAACAAGCGGTATGGAATTGGATGATTGATGAGATTACTACTCTTAAGGTAAAACCCTCCCCATCCAACCCCAAATTGGATATTATTATGGCTAGTACTTAAATCCTAGACCAAGGAAACACCAAGCTTCAATAGGATTATGAAATTCATATTAATAGGTTGGAAGGCACTCTCAATATCTTGCAAGATAGAGTTAAGGTTGTGGTTGATGTTAGTAAGACAACAATGGATAATTCTACATAAGGCTTATGAAATCAAATGAACAAGCGGAGGTTCTTTAAGCTTTATCTAAGGGTACTCTTTCTTCTCCCTCCATTAGTGTTAAATATGCCAAAGTGGGACATATAAAAGACCAAGGTTCCAATGTGGATGTAGATACTACTTTTGGTGATCTAGACAAAGATACTCTTCCAAACCCTACAACTAGAATCCAAAGAAAAGATAAGGGAATCACTCCCATTGATAGTATAGTTAATAAGGTTAGGAGTATTCATGAGGATTTTCTTAGGAAAAACATAGAACTAGTTTATTCTTTGTAGTTTTTTGGGGCTTTGGTCCCCTATTTTTTTTGTTTAGTCTTTCAGCTAGTTAACATTTATTTTGTTGTTGGTTATAGAATATTACTTTTTTGATACTTTGTTACCTTGGTTGTTGGGTTTCTGGTCCCTATAAAACTAATTTACCTTTAGTAAAAAAAAACTCCAGATTTATAGTGGTTCACCATTAATTTCTACATTCACTCTTCATAGAGAGAAATAGCTTTATTCAATTCTCTAGTACAATTAAAACTAATCTGCACCCATATTTATAAAATTGTTTATCTCTTTGAATATGAAAAGACATCGATGGAATGAATAGTCAGAGGAATTGAATGGTCATGACCATTGGATTTTGCATTCACAATAATTATAATCATTCTTCTTAAATGTATTTTACAACAAATTTTAATAAGGGAAATACATGCATGATGAATATAATGAAAGTGCAATGTGTAGCATTTGAATAAGTAAATTTTACAATTTCTACTGGAGTACACATATGCAAAATTATTCTATATGTTTATATATTTCTATCTAGATATGTATACTTTCAAATAACTATGTATATATTGTTCACCATAAGAAGACATCTAGATAACATGTATTGTATACTAGGGTTGATCATTCTTCTCACGACACATTTCTTTAATTTTTTAAGCAGTAAATTGCTCTTTGGAAATCTATTTCTTCAAATTTTGTGATAGTTGTTTTTGATTGTTGTACATTATTGTACATTTCATTTTGGTATTTCAAAGTGAAGAGGAATCACTTATTCAACATGTCTCTTATCATATCCTATATACCTTTTCCCTTTTCTTCCTCAAATTGAATATTGTATAGTTTTATAGTGAGCATACCCATCAATTGTGTTGTTGCTTCATCCAATATAATAGCCCATACTATGGACTTGTGTATTCTTCGAGCTTTATTTGAAGTATATACATATAGTCATAATGGGCTAGTTTTAAATTGCACTTCGAAAAGAACTAGTTGTCATCATCATTCTTCGTTAGTCGCTTCCTACATTATTTTCCACTTGATTGTATTGGGAAAGCTAGATAGAAAAATGAATTCTAGATTTAATGAATTGTGTGGTTTCTTTTAGTATGCATTACATGAGTTGAATTGTGTGTGAGACCTCTTATTCAATTGTACACTAGTTGCTAGCCTTGTAATAGGTAAACTCATGGTAGCGAACTTCACCAATGATGGTTGAAGATGTTTTGCATTTTGTTTGATTTAAGGTTTTAGTTCTTATATTTCTTCTATATCAGGGTTTAAAGATAGACTTCTATTGACTGATATGATGATCACCTTGCCATTGTATCTAGAGACATATCCATTTTAATAGAAAGAACAATGGTTTCTTGCAAGAGGTAGTTTGATCACCTTCTTTATCTACTACCACCCCCCATAAAGGAATGTATATTATTAACTCAATAATTCCAACCAGCCTTATGTTATGTCTAACAATGTCTATGCCATCACACCTTCTAATCGTAGAGCTTGGATATAGATAAATAACAACTCCAATAACATCAACAACCAAGTTGTTACTCCTACATGCATTTTCATTGATAGTTGTAAAAGAGAATTGGTATTTTGGAAATGAGAGATCATTGCCACAAATAGAGACATTTGATTCAATCACCAAAGAGATTTTTAAGATGCTATTAAGCTTGTTGTAAAGTCTATTGGTAGTCTTGACTATTCTACTCGATATTATGTATATAGCTCCAATATATCTATTTTCATAGGTCAACTACTTCATTTAAATAGGTGAGATGTGTCTTGGTCCCCTCATTTTCTATAATGTCAAAGATGAACATTTTACCACTTCTTCTAAATTGGTATTATATTTTCAAATTTCTCTCTTCCCACTTACATGAGCTTTGGCATTCCTTGTCTAGAATGGATTCAAAGTTTTTACAGAGGTAATTCTAATGGATGTTTCCTTTCTACTTTGGGTAGGCCTCATGCCAAAAAGTACTTTTTGTGAGGTTAATGTTCTAAATGCTATAGTTTTATTTGAACCTCTATGCAAATTAGATATCTTTTTTGTAGCTTGTTTAATATGTTAGAGTAAAGAATTAATTTAATTACATTGATTAAATTAACTTTTCTACCTCTTAAGATTTCACTTTATGCACTTGCATTAGTCATTTAATAATTAAATCTAATTATTAAATGCCTATTTACCTATTAGAGTTTCCCATTAGGTTTTTCGATCTCCTTCTATAAGGATTGATCTATTGTATATTTTGATTCATTCTTTTGGCTAATAATAATAAACTTTCATATTGTTAGAGCAAAACCCTTATTTGTTTCCTGCAAATTTATTCCTTGTGATAGTTTTTTGCATGTAGGTTTCTTGGGCTTAATAGATTTTTTTTTCATCAAATCTTAAATGGTATGAGAGTTGGATCTACAATAGCTTGTTCATGTTTGAACAAAAAAAAAAGGAGCAAGGGTTTTCCAGAAGAAATTTTGGATTTTTTGGCTAATTTGAGAGGTTTTGGTTGTAGTTTTCAGATATGGTATTCTTAGCAGGATGTTATTTTTAATAGGCACATGCATGTGAAAGGGCATTTTTTTTGGGTATCCTTCTTGGTGCCATTTATAGTGGTGTCCTTCCCAATGTCATTTACCATACCTCCACCTTATTCCTCTAACCGTCGTGCATGAGCCAACATTTTTTATGGCAGATCTAAAAAGGAAGAACTTCAAACCCTCGCGGGCACCGTACTTTGACTTGCAAGATTTTTTACCTATGATTTCTATCCAGATCTATGGATATTTTCATCAGAAAAATTAAAAGGTACACATGATACTCATTTGAAGCTTTTTTTCTCTCTCATTGTAAGCAATCTTTTCCAACTTCTAGGGTTTGATTTATTGAATTGTGGGGGGTGTTCTATTTCTTGTTTTTTGTAATTTACTTCACTAAACTTGAAATTATTGTTGGAGATTTGGAAAAGAAGATGCAACCTTGAAGCAAAAGGAGATGTTCACTTCAAATGCTATT
Organism: Chamaecyparis obtusa; assembly: GCA_027943335.1. Classification (NCBI taxonomy): domain Eukaryota; kingdom Viridiplantae; phylum Streptophyta; class Pinopsida; order Cupressales; family Cupressaceae; genus Chamaecyparis; species Chamaecyparis obtusa. The sequence goes on along the minus strand of BSBK01008320.1, from coordinate 971,664 downwards.
GCCAAAGAAGCCCTTATCAACGCCCCATCTGACAGTGAGTTTTCAAAGATCAAGAAAATGGACAAAGCCTATAAGATATGGAAATACCTAGAAGACATGTTTGAAGGAGATATTCAAGCTAAGAATGCGTGCAGAAAGACATGGAAGAAAATATACTTGAATGGAACCATAGACTATGGTTTATGGTATCCTAATTTAGATAATGTAAAGCTTCATGTATATATAGATGCAGATTGGGCAGGATGCATGGATGATAGAAAGAGTACCTCTAGAGGAGTTGTATTCCTTAGAGATAGACTTGTTACTTGGACAAGTAAAAAGCATAATTGTATCTCTCAGTCAACAACAGAAGGAGAATATGTTGCAGCAACATTGAATTGTTCTACAATTGTGTGGATCAAATAGATGATAAAAGATTTTGGTATTCAGATTGACTACCCTATTGTTATTCATTGTGATAACACTAGCACTATCAATATGTCAAAGAACCCCATGATGCATACAAAAACAAAACATATTGAGATAAAATATCACTTCCTAAGAGAGAAAGTTGCAAAGAAATATGTAATGGTGGATTATGTGAATATAAAAGATCAGCTAGCATACATATTCACAAAACCTTTACCTAAGGATTCTTTTGAGTATCTCAGGGTGAAGTTGATGTATCATCTTAAAATGGAAGCACTTCCATGATAAGAACATTTAGCCCTCTGAGTAATTGGTCTGGGGTCATGTCAAGTGCCTTGAATAGGTCTTTTCATGGATCTTTCTTTTCCCCCTATTCTACTTCTCTCTCCACCTATTTCTAGCCTTTTTCTGGTACCTAGTCCTGAGAATTTGAAAACTACCATCTCAAAGTCAAGGTCGACCTCCTGGGTCAAGGTCAACCTCAACCTTAACCTAGGGTAGAGTCAACCTTGATCCTGACCTAGGTTAGAGTCAACCTTGACCCTAACCCTGGGTCCAATTTTCAAGTTTTGGAGGTTTCAGGATATCGGGCTTCAGAAAGTTTTATTTTCCTACTTCCGGGTTAGCTGTTTCAAATTTTGGAATGGTAAACTCTTAAATTTCATTTAATCTAGGTCCATTTCTAGGGGTTAAGATTAATTGGGATTTAATTCTCCAATGTCGGCCTCTCTAGAAGTTTGTGCGCTAGATCACTATAAAAGGAAGCCTTCCTCTCTCTTTTAATTTGTTTATATATTGCAATTTCAATTACATTTCAAGGTTGATTCCAAAATGGGGTTTGACCAAGGAAAAACCCCCATCCAAATATCTGCCATGGAAAAACAAGGAAAAACAACAACAATTTGACTTGCTGTGGAAAATATCTCCTACTTATCAACAAAAACCATTTTTCTTGCATGTACAAGTACAGGACAACGAATTGCAATTCAGATTTGGATACCCTTTTTGAAAAACTTCCAAGATCCGTGAACAAAATTTCCATTGGAGCTATTTTGGATCAAGGTCGACCTTCAGTGAGGGGTAAGATTGTGCCTTGAGGTAAGATTGTGCCCCGCTATCTGGATCAAAGTGGACTTGACCTCAAAAAGACAAAAAAATTTTGGGTTTTCTCTGTCTCGATATTTCTAGTTCGGAGCAGGTTACAAAATTCCCCGAAACAGTGCACGGACATAAAAAATCAGCATCTTCCATATTTTCCCTATTTTGAGGTTAGTATTTGTCTTCTATTCATTTAAGATTCTAAGAACATATTTTCTATAGTAAATTATAGGATTTCCTCCTTTCTTCATATTATCCATTGTTTGATTCATTTGTGCATTGATCACTTCTTTGTGATTAGGGTAAAAGCACAATCAGGTGTCACCTTTTAGGCTAACTTATCAGCATAGCTGAATTTTAGTATTTCTAACTAAAAATTAATTTTGGTCAAACATATGGTCTAGTTAGATTCATTCTAGCTAAGTTAGATAAGTGTTTTAACTTTTTCAATTAGAAATATCTATTACATGTATGTTTTATACCACTTTGGGTCCAATTACCATAAAAATAAAATTATTTTAGAAAACTGGTGTTTCAACAACTCCTAAAAATTTTAATGATATTTTTTTAAAAATAAAAAAATACCCTTTTGTAGAGATCAGAGTCAAGAATATCCTCGTATAGATTTAATAGCATTTTAATTAAAAATAGTTTATTGTAATTAAAAAATATTGCAAGTAGGTATTTAATAGTCAAGGAGTTGTTGATTTGGAGAAAGAAAAAAATAGTAAAATATATTAAATAAATTTGAAAAACATATGGTGCACTAGAGGAGAGAGTCCTCTTCAAGAATATATATTTCTTTTTTTTATTGGGATAGATTTGTTATGAAAGATATGTTGCGAGATGAAAACTGTCGATTTCAGCTAGTTGGAATTTGAATTGTTATAAAAGAGAAAATATAGGTCACAAACTAGTTTTTATTTCTTCATGCACTAGCTATATATATCATCTATGACATATTTTGAAATTAGGGGAAAACATGTTTATTTACATATAATTTCTTGTTGGGAACTAGACCCTAATATTCAGCATCTTTCAGTAGCTAAAAAATTGTCTTTAAAAATTAAAAAAACATATCAATTCTTATTCTAAAAAATTATTAAAAATATTAATCATAAACTTCATCCATTTTATCACATTTAATTAGTTTACATCATCTTCAAATTCCAAACATAAATGTCATTTTTATACTATTCAAGTTGAACAACTTTGACTTTGTTAGCCTTTTCCTTTGTAAAAGGGTGACAACTTATTTTTCTTTTACCCATTAATCAATTTGGATCTCTCTTTTTGGGAATTTGGATTAGGGATAGGTCTTATAGTCCCCTTACATAGACACAACAATATTTTGAATAGGGGTAAAGATAGACATACCTTTTATCCTATTCATTTTGGTGAACCCGACACGCTTACCCACCTTTTCTTTTGTGGAATTAGATGCCCTATTGTGTTTGTGGTGTTAGATTTTCCTTTTATGTTAAATCTTGCATGCTCATAAAATTAGATTTCTTGCATTTATATTTCAAAAATACAAAAAAATTACAAAATCTCTTTAAAATACAAAAATATTCATTTGTTCATGTTTTATGTATTCTTAGCTTAGTTCATTTTCCATGCATTGGTATATGAGCTTTACTATCTCTAGTTCTACTTATAATATTCCAGTTAGAAGAAATCATAGACTCATGGGTGCCTTTGATCTTGAATCTTCCTCTCCTTTCCTTAGGATGCCAGATGATGATTTGATTATTCATGATTCCAATCCTATTATGGAGCAAAACTCTTCTCACTCATCTCATGATGAGGATGATGCTTTAAGAGTTCCTCCTGAACAAGTCCAAAAACTTTCAACTAAACTTGATAAAATGGGTAATTTTCTTATTCAAGAAAACCATAATCAAGATTATATTCAATCTATAGAGGTTCTTAAGAAATTTCTTCTTGATAGTGATCAAGGTGTTAATCTCTTGTGTGGTATTACTCATCTTGTGCATTCAAATGTTAAACCTTTAGATCAAGAAGCTCAAGATTTAGGGTTGATTCCTCTGGTTACTAGTGTCAAACCTTCTTCTGTTCCTTTAGCTATTATTCCTACCTATACTCCTTGTTTGGTGACTATGATGGTTCCCTCTATTCCTATGAGTGTTCCTCATGTGTCCCTTCCTACATCACAACCTTCTTACCATAATGTTCCTTTTACTTATTCCAATCCTCTTCCAACTGTAGTTCCAAGTGTTCCTCCAGTTATGTCTTCCATTCCTACAGCTTCATACACTTTACCTAGTGTTTCTAATGTTGCTATTCCTCCTATTTCCTCTAATGATTCAATGATCATTAGTTTGGCTCAAATTGTGTCATCCTTACAACAACAACTTGCATCCTTGACTCAAAACAAGTTTAGTATTCCTACATGTGACATGGGAATTCCTTTGTCCCTAGACATCATTTGTACTCCCATTTCTTAGCTAGTCGATATGCCTCATCTTGAGAATTACAACGGAAAAGGAGACCTTGTTCATTATGTTAAAACATTTCAAATCCTTTGTAGTGATTATGCTCATGACTATATGATTTTAGCCAAGTTGTTTGCTAGAAATTTTCATGACAAGGCCTTACAATGGTACTATTCCTTGCCTCCTTATTCTATTTATTCATTTCCACAACTTGCCAATGCTTTTATCCAACAATTTCAAAATAACATTGGTCCGCAAGTGTCTTTGATTGATTTAATGCATTGTAAACAAAGTGCTAAGGAAAAATTGACTAAATTTATTGGTAGATTTAAGCATTTACATGCTCAGATTTCCTATCCTATTCTTGATATTGATATTCAACATATGTTTATTTCAAATTTGCAAAAGGATATTAGAGATAAGATTCTTCTTACTGAATTTACCTCTTTTCAACAACTTGGTGTAGTGCTTCATCATTATCAATTACAAGTGAGTCAATTTGAGAGCAACACTCCAATGGCTCCTATTCCAGTTGATAAGAGTGATGCTGCTCCTAATCCAAACAAATTTCAAAAATTCAACAACTATGTCAAGATAAACAAACAAGCGAATGCAGTTGCTGATCAAGTTGATGTTGCATCTCACAATGCCACTTCTACATCCACTGCTTTTCAATTAAATCATATGTTTACTCCTCTTTCTGAATCTTTACATTCTATTATGAATAAGTTGTTAACTTCTAATATGATTACTTTACCTCCTATTCGACCTCTTTTACCAGCTACGATTGCATCTAAATCCTTTGATCCTAAAGCTTTTTGTCAATATCATCATCATAATGGTCGTGATACTAAGAAATGTTATTCTTTAAAACATAAGGTTCAAGACTTAATTGAATCTAATGCCTTATCTATTGATAATCTTGATGGTAGCGGGAACAAATATGTCTCTCCTCCTAATCAAAATCTTCAAATCTATATGAATCCTTTACCTACACATGATACTAATACCATTTCTCAGCCATCTTCTATGGATATTGTGTATGATTCAAAGATGGATGATCTTAATCACATTGTTAATCAAGTGGAGCATGTTGTTCAATTTGTATCTCCACCTCAGCCTCAACCTCAGCTTCAACCTCAAGTTCAATCTCAACCTCAACCAAAATCTAAGCCTAAATTGAAAACTCAACCTAAACCTTGACAACAACTTAATAATAAAAGACCTCAGGAACTTTTTACTACCTTTGATGATTCTGAAGCTATTAAAGCTCCTGATGGTCCCCTTTACATTTATGCTAGGATTTCTCAGATACCTACTTGTGGTTGTCTTGTCGATCCTACATCCTTAGTCAATGTTATTATTGAAGAAAATATTTTTATGAAAAACTTGCAATGTGATTCTTATAATACATCTAATGTGTGGATTCAAACTTGTAATAGTTTTCTTTATCCATCATTTGGTTCTATTAACTTGCTGGTTGAACTTTGTGGTAAAATTGTGAACACTACCTTTTTTGTTGTTCCTACTTTCGATTAATTTCAAGTTAAGCTTGGTTTGTCGTGGTTGAATGCCATGCATGATGTTGCTTAACCTATCCATAAATTCCTTAAATTCATTCATGATGAAGAAGTGAAGATGATAAATCATAGTTTATATCAACCTTCTAGGCCCAGGGATTGTACTACTCTTGACTTCTTTTGGCCTTCATTACCTATTTCATGTCCTTCTTAACCTGATAATATTTTCTGCTCATATCAAGCCTATAAGCATCATAAGATTCTTGAATTGAGCATACCTCCTATGGATCTTAATCATGGTCTTTTGCCTACACCTTCCATACCTCCTTTAACTATGGCTTCTAGTTCTGTTAATCAAGCTCCTAGTGTTTCTTGTCAATCCGTTGAGAAACCTACTAATCCTCCTATAGAACCTATGAAGGATCCAGTAATTGCTCCTCCTAGTTCTCAACATATTTCAAGTAAGGAAAAACATAATAGATATTCTAATGAATGTTGTAAGAAGTGCCATGCTCAAGCTAAAGCTCATAATTCTGTTCTTCAAAATTCTTTACCTTCTTTTGATAAGCCTATGCATGATGTGCTAGAAGAAGTGGTTGCTAATAATGATGTTAAAATGCAAGATTATGATGATTCTATTCATATCTTAGATCTTATTTTTATTAATCTAGATGAAGATACTCTTGATGATGTTAATGATGAATATGAGACTATTTACATTGACATTGATTTACCTAATATGCTTTCATCACAATTAACACTTACACCTAGTATCAAACATTGTGATTCTCAAGAGGATCCTTGTTTGGAACTGACTATCATTCCTACTATGTTGGATATAGTCCCTCTTGAAAGTTACCCACCTTCCCTAAATAATATAGAATGAGATGGGGAGAGTAGGTAGTGCATTGTATTGGCTTGTCCTTCATGGTAACCTTTGTTGTGTGTTTGTCTGAAGTACTGTGCTTCTCCCATGATGTGTTTGCTAAATGTTGTTAGTTTATTTTATACGACCCTTGTTACTTTGTTTGTACAATTTGATAAAGGAATCAAACCTATTGTACAATTCCTCTATATGTATCTCTATTCTTTGATATGTTGTTTCATGTTATGTTGTACCTATGCTATTGTTCATTAATGTTTCCTTGTGTAATCTGCTTGGATCTACGACTTGGTAGCACTGATTCTTTTTGGTATCCATGTCATAGTCTGAAAAGATTCTTCTTCACATCTCTTATGTGATCTATCTTCCTTTGTGATTGGAGTTCTACTTTCTTTGGGGAACGATGTCAATTCATTTGCAATAATATCATATATATATTATCTTATGATCATACTGACCCCACGGCAGGTAGATCCCTTCTGTGTTCTTTGTATGTTTATGTGGTATTTCCCTTGATTTGTCTTCATCTAGGGACATATCATAGTGGAAACATAATCAATGGAGTTGTTTATGTTTCCGTTAAAGCCATTTCTCCTGCTAAAGTGTTAGCAATGCTTTTAACATGGGGGCATACGCTCTGCTCACTTATTGCACACACACACTTTTTGATATACATATATTATTTTTCAAAATACTTTTCTCCCTTTATGGATTAGTGACTAATCCTTAAAGCATGGATTTTTATTTAGGATATCTTGATCCATCCGGTTTCAAATTATGATCCCTTAAGGTTGAAGGTGTCCTTAAGACTAGATCTCTTTTGTTTTACTCTTGTGGAATAGAATATTCTTGAGGGTGAATCTTTGATGGGTTGACTAGTGAGTAGCCACATTTATTAGGTGGTTCAATTTCATCTTTCCAGTTGCTCTATTTCCTTGTGTGGTTCACAATGGGACATAAGTTCTCATTGGGTGAGATAATCACACCCTATTCTCTCTCTTTTCTAGAGATGTCTCTCTTATTGTAATCTTGGAGTTGATGAAGACTTGAGTCCCTGGGGGCTTGAGGATTTCTTTGTCCCTTTGATTTCAATAAGATTATCTTTTCATTATGATCTCCTTTACCAAGAGTTTACATCGAGTCCATACTCTTGCTAAAGTGGGGGCTTAATGTATCATCTTAAAATGGAATCACTTCCATGATAAGAACATTTAAACCTCTGAGTAAGTGGTCTAGGGTATTATCAAGCACGTTGAATAGGTCTTTGCATGGATATGGCTTTTTCCCCTATTCTGCTTCTCTCTCCAACTATTTCCAGCCTTTTTCTAGTACTTGGTCCTGAGAATTTGAAAACTGCCATCTCAGGGTCAAGGTTGACCTCAACCCTGACCTAGGGTAGAGTTGACCTTGACCCTAACCTAGGTCAGAGTCAACCTTGACCCTGACCCTGGGTCCAATTTTCAAGTTTCAGAGGTTTCAAGATATCGAGCTTCAGAAAATTTTATTTTCCCACTTCTGGGTCGGTTGTTTCAGATTTCGGAATGGTAAAGTCTTAAATTGCATTTAATATAGGTCCATTTCTAGGGGTTAAGAGTAATTGGGATTTAATTCTCCAATTTTAGCCTCTCTAGAAGTATGTGCCCTAGATCACTATAAAAGGAAGATTTCCTCTCTCATTTTCAAATCCACGATCAAGCAATCAATCCACCTTTCATGATCAAGCACTCAAGTGCAATCAATCAAGAAAGAAGGAGAAGGAAAGAAAGCAAGCATTCATTCATCCTCAAGCGTTCAAGAATTCAAAGTGTTCATCAAGGAGATCCATTGTTAGCCATTGAAGGATTCAATCTCTTTGGAGCCCTCTTGTTGAAGATTTCTCCATCCACATTCATCCAAGCCTCTTCCTATTCTAAGATCCATTCAAGATTGGTGTTGAAGATCTAATGCCATTGATTTGAGACACCCTACATACTATTCTACACTCATTTGGAGCATCCCTACTTGTGGTTTTAAGGATTTGAATCCTCCACAAGGATTTCAACATAAGCAAGGTGAATAGTTCCATTTACTTTGTTTACATATTGCAATTTCAATTACATTTCAAGGTTGATTCCAAACTAGGGGTTGACCAAGGAAAACCCCCCATCCAAACAAAAAAAACCATTTTTTGTAGGTACAGGTACAGGACAATGAATTGCAATTCAGATCTGAATACCCTTTTCGACAAACTTTTGAGATCCACAAATAGAATTTTTGTCAGAGCTATTTTGGGTCAAGTTCGACCTTCAGTGAGGGCTAAGATTGTGCCCTGGGGTAAGATTGTGCCCTGCTATCTAGATCAAAGTTGACCTGACCTCAGAAAGATAAAAGTTTTCTGGGTTTTCTCTGTCTTGGTATTTCCAGTCTGGAGCAAGTTGTAGAATTCCCCAAAACTATGCGCAAACATCAAAAATCAACATCTTCCAGATTTTCCCTATTTTGAGGTTAGTATTTGTCTTCTATTCATTTAATATTTCAAGCACATATTTTCTATAGAAAATTATAGGATTTCCTCCTTTCTTCATATTTTCCATTGTTTGATTCATTTGTGCATTGATCACTTCTTTGTGATTAATCAATTTGGATCTCTCTTTTTGGGAATTTGGATTAGGGATAGGTCCTATATTCCCCTTACATAGACACAAAAATATTTTGAAACATAGACACAACAATACTTTGAATAGGGGTAAAGATAGAAACACCTTTTATCCTATTCAGTAGGGAGTAATTCTCTTTCCTGAATCTGATTAGAGATAGCAAGAGTGCATCAGTCCTCAATGGCTGGTGAAAGGTTGACTACTCTACCACATGATTAGTACCGGTGCTTAATTTTTTTGGCATCCTTTTCCATTGATATCAAAGGGGGAATAATATATAGTCATGAAAAACATAAAAAGAAGGAATATGTAGTAATTAAAAACAAGTAGAAAGGGGGAGTAAAAATACAGTCATGAGAAGCAATACAGTTGAGGAAATGGAGAATATTGAAGTAGTTGGAGGATACTTCCTTGGGGGAGTTTTTGTTGAGGAAATGGAGAATTTTATAAAAGAATTGATCATTTGGATTGATGGTGTTTTTCATTCCATATGTTGCCATCAATGCGAAAGGGGGAGATTGTTGGAGATTTGCCAACAAGCCAGATTGCTGACTATATGTTTGTCATTGATGACAACATATGGTAAGCAAAATGCATGGAAGCCTGATGAAGAGATCCTTCAGCATATGTTGCATGGATATATTATCAACATGATATCATAGATGCAGAGGTTGATTCTAAGTAAAGATAGTAATACAGTTGTGTATATCAGTGAGTGTTCCTGACAGGTCCCAGGAATAGTTATGTATGTGATTGGTCATACAGTTTTAGTAGAGCCTTGCACCTTCATATTTATGTTGTAGGCATATGTATGATGTTATGTTCATGAATGCAGAGTTAGATATGTAGTACAAGTTGAGTTATGAAGTCTCCAGTTAACAGTCACAATTTCCTGAGTTTATCTAGAAGAGCTGACATTATTTATATGATTACAATAGTTACGCCCATCATTTTGGTATGTGCACCTGGATTAGTGTTTATTTGAGAGTTATGGATGTTTGGTTAAGAGTGCATGTCATAATTCAGTATGAGGAGAAAGTATTAGTTAATTTGGTGGAGCCAACAGTGTGAAGTAACGTGTTCACTCATATTGAGTTGGACATGTCCTAGTTTATGTTGCGTGCTTAGTAGAGCTGACTGAGGTATTATTGGAGTGTTGTATTGTATCTCTAATATGACTTTAAGATGGTTCTAACAATCTAACTTGATTATATCATTTAGAGGAAATGTATTTATTGGCAGTCATTTATGATTGTCAAGTATGGTTCAGAGTGGAAAGATAAAGAGCAAAGAAGAAAGTGCAAAGTGTTGAGCCATCAGAAAAAGGTCTATGTGACCAAGTAAAGACTATATGATATTCATTGGAACTGATCCAGATAGTAGGTCCATGTGCAATTCACCAAGATCCATATATATTATGTATCTGTTAAATAGAAGGTTGTAGCCTTCACCCCTTTGAGTAGTGTGCTCTCAGACAATTCATCCTCACCCCTAATAAGGTTAATTGTAAAAGACTCCTAACAGGGTCCAACCCTTGACCAGGTCACTATACTTATTGCATTGTAAAGATCAACTCCTAATAGGGTTGTAAGATCTTCTAACATGGATCATAATACACTAGTGCTGGGTGTCAATTCCCACCGGGGTTTTTACCTATTTGGGTTTCCCTGTAACTAAAATTGTAGTGTTATGTTAAGTGTTCTTTCATTGTATTTATCATTAATGTTTTTATATACTTAATTGGATAAAGAATTGAATCTTGTAGATAATTGATTCACCCCCCCCCCTCTCAGTTATCTATTGGGACTATTCTTAACAATTATATCAAAACAAAACCCCTTCTAAAAATATGGCTGAGACCTCTTCTTGTCTAGAACTTCTAACCCCTCATAACTATCACACGTGAAAATCTCTGATGACACAACTTCTCTAGTCAAAAGGGTTGTGGTCTTGTTTAGATGCAGTGCAACTATTTTTACAGAGGCCTTTTGAGGTCATGCAGCATAGGAACAAGATGGATGAGGCAATGGGGTTGATTTCTTTACATGTATCAGATAGTCTACAGTTTCATCTTGATGGGTGCAATACCCCTCTAGCTATGTGGACCAAGCTTAACACCTTGTTTGGTATAGTGAATGAGTTTAGAGCACTTCAAATTGAGGCAGAGATTACCTCTCTTGTACGAGATCATTTTCCATCCATTGAGGACTTCTTTATGAAGTTCAAGTAGCAGAGGTCTTTATTACAGGGATGTGGAAAGACTAAGACTGACACATAGTGTATCTACCTGATTCTATCAAAGCTTCAGGGAAACTTTCATATTTTCTCCTCCACCTTCCACTTTACCATGGATGCATTGGGTCAGAGATTCCAAATACCCACTTTTGAGGTGTTCTATGATCGATTGACTAGAGAGCAAGCCAAGCTCACACTGTTGGATTCTTTATTTGGAACTAAGAACCAAGCTTTGGTTTCTCAAACTTCTAAGGGGACACAAAAGCAGAAGCAGAAGCCTAAAACTGATTTAGTTGGCACTGAGCATTCCTCCAAGCCAACTCAGAAAATAGAGTCTAAGAAATCCACTCCTAAGGGTAAATATTCTAGGTCTGGTGAGTCTTCCTCCAAGACTAAGAATTTCACAGGTGAACCTTGCAATTTTTGTGGCAAGGAAGGGCATCCAATTTCCAAGTGTTGGAAACATGTTGAGGCTCTAAAGGAAGCCTTGCAACATCATAGTATTTCTTCTCCACAACCTTCACCTACTCCCACAGGGAAAGCCCATGCTCTTTCTGCATGAGCATTATCTTCCAATTCTACATGGATCATTGATTCAGGTGCTTTGCACCATATGACACACACACTTAGTTTGGTTACCTCACTTGTTTAGAGTCTAATACATAGATTGCAGTTGGTGACTCAACACAACTTTTAGTTATAGGTTCTAGTATTATTTCATTGGATGGTGGCTCTCTGCGGGATGTTCTTTTGGTTCCTTCCATTTCTACCAACATCGTGTCTCTCTATTAGATTTTACATTCTGGTTCTAGTAAGACAATTGAGTTCTCACTACATGATGTAGTTATTCGAGACCTCCATGATCCTAATTTGGTTGTTACTACTAGGAGTTTTGATTCAGAGTCTCACTTATACAATTTTGATGGCTTTGAGAGCTCTGATTATACAGGTGTTTCTCTTGTTACACATGCAGACACAATGAGAAAGATTTGGCATAAGCTTTTTGGCCATGTCAACTACAGATATCTACAATAGATGAGTACAGAGGAGTTAGTGATTGGGCTTCCTCAGATCTCTTGTACTGATAGTTTTTGTCGAGGTTGTGCACTTGGAAAACATCATAGAGATCCTTTTTTGACAGGTAGATCCTCATGTGCTAAGGCACCATTGGAGTTGATACATAGTGATCTCATGTCATTTCCCACTCCTTTTTCTGGTACTCATTATGTGCTCATTGTTTAGGTTTTAAAATACCACCCCAACTTAGGCATTAGGGCTTAATGATATCTTATCCTAATAATGGAAACCTTCTTGAGTTGTGGGTTGACTCTGATTAAGGAGTCTTCAGATTATAGGCCGGTTCCTATTTGATCTGGAAATTATATGTACCCTAAAATGGTTGCCTAGACTTTGGGCCCCCATTCAGCAATTTATCAAATCCCTGAATTAATATTTTCAAAAATCAACATTTTTCAATTATATCAATTTCCTTGATCAAATCCTATTTTATCATTTTCAATTATTTGCCTTGGGCTAACCATTTTATCTTAAGTCTTTATTTATTTAAAAGGAATTTCCTCCCCTTTTATTAAATAAAAAGCCCCCACTTTTCCTCTTCTCCTAAGTTGCACAAATAAAGCATTATTCTTATTTTATAAAAAGAAGAAAGGCACTTTTTGTCTCATATGGACACAAAAGCAACTCTTATTTTCCCATTGGAGGATATTTGTGCACATGGATTACTCCTCTTTCAAGCTCCACCCTTGATTAAATATTTTGCCTCTTAATCTCCATGGTCCATTCCTTTTCAATTCTTTTAAAAGGAGAGCTCTTTTCACATTCTTAGATCCCAACTTTTTATGCTAATCTTATGCTAGAGGATTTCTTGGAGACTTTGGAGCTTTTGGAGATCATTTCTTGCATTCTAGTTTCTTTCTTGCATTATAGCTTTCATGGCATCTAGCTTAGTTTTCTTTATGCTTTAGATTAGCTCACATAGCTTAATTAGCAAGGGTTTGTAATACTTTTCTTTCATAGCTTAGTTTGCATCTTCATTCTTAGCATAGCTTGCATTGCATTGCATTCTCATTGTTGATTCTTGAGGATATTGGCATTCTTGCCCTTGTCTTTTTGAATCTCCCATTGTGTGGTTTACTAGCAAGGTTGCATGCTTCAATAGCTCTAGCTGAGAGCACCATCAACATCCTTGTGACTCCATGCCTAGGGAGCTCTACGTCACTTTATCAAGGTTTCCCATTCATGGATTCCCTTGGAAGTAATGACTTAGAGAAGTGCACTATTTAGTGTGTACATTTTTGGTGCCCACCGTGGGGCCGAACATTCTTGTTTTGTCCTTCATTTTCTACATTTTCGTCATTTTTTTCATCAATATTTTCTTGTTTTTTCGTCCAAATTTGCTCTCTATTTTTTTCTAATAAAATTATCCTGCGATAGTTTTGCAGAGTCATATGATAGTTTCTTACATACTAGTGTGATATTTTACCAGTTATAATATCGCACAGTTTGGTAGATTATATCACGCTCTTGTTCTATTCTCTATTGCACGCAGGTATCAAGAATTAGTGCATGGAGATATATTATCACACCAGTATAGAACAAAATATCGTACGACTGTTCCTCTAACAAAAATATCACCCAGGCCTACCAGTGAGCAATTTTTGTCATTTCTTTGCAAAATTTACTTGGTTTTGATTTGAATTTCTGATTTGTTGTTGTAGAACAAGGGTCTATTAGCAGATTTCATTTGGTTTTTGATGTGCTAACCCTTGTAGGGATAATAAGTGGTGCTTGTAGGTGCTACTATTGCTTGATTATTTTCTTAAAAGAATGCATGTCAAAGCTTCAAATGCACAAGGGCTACTAACAATTTTTGTAGGGCTGCCCAAAGCATAAAAACCAATCAAGTGCTTGTTTAATTCCTTTCTTTTGAGTGTGGCATATACTAGTTGTTTCATTTCATAGGCACTTAATAGCTTGTTGTAGGAATCTTTGGGTGGTAGGAGAAGTATGCTCTTCACCCTTGTGGTGAACCAGAAAATCTTGACCCATCTTTAGATTTTAAAAGAAAGAGGGTAATTGAACCTTTGCTTGGTGTGTTTGGGAGATATTTTTGAGCTAGGAGATTATGCTCTTCACCCTTGAGGTGAAACAAAAATCCTGACACTCAGGTTGATCCACACTTTGTTTAGCATTAGGATCCTTTAGTTGGCCTGCTCTTGAGCAATCAAGAGGAATGACCCAAGTAGGGAGAAGCTTTTTGCCGGCTATTTCAACCCACTATAAACTCAAGGCTATCAAGGACACAAAACCTTGGTAGACGTAGTACTTTTCTTTGCTTGATGTGAGTACTTATGGGATTGTGACCATGAGGAAAGTGTTGAGTAAGAATTCTTAAGGTACTCTTGTGGCCGTGAGGTCCATTACATGCCGCAAGGTAAGGAGTCCCTTTGGGGAGCAAGAGGGGTATTACGAACTTAAGCCCTTATTAAGAACCATAGATAGAAGCCACCCTATTTTGTCACTTAGCTTCTTGGTGCAAGGATTGATTCTAGTGGACTAACCTGAATCACCCCAAGATTACTCACCATCTGTGTTCCTTTGGTTGTGTCATTGGCACTTCCATGACAAAGCCAATATCTATTGTGGGCAACCACTTTGTGTAAAGGAATGGATCACCAAGTGTGGGCCAAGTTGTTAAGTATTGAGCCATTGTCTTTTTAGGCTAGTAAGTGCTTGAAGTGTTCTCACTGTGATCTACTCGTGTAAACGTTCTCAAATATCAAACATCACATTAGCATTCATAGGATTTTATTGCTTTGATATCATAATTGCTTGTCTTGGCAAGGTTGCTTTTGCCCTTGTACAAATGTTTTATGACATGTTTGATCACCTATTGTTTGAAAACCTATCTATTTACTACTGTCACTATGCTTGAAACCAAAAAATCCAACCTTCAAACTAAAATTTTGAACAAACTGCCCTTAAAACTGAGATTTTTAGCACTCACTGGTCAAGAGTCGTACTATCTTGAAACTGTATCACACACTATACTGAGAATTATCATGCGATAGTTCATCACTGGAAGACTATTGCACTACTTGCCTAGAAAGTATCACACAGGCTACCTAGAAATTGTCACCCTGCTTACTGCAAAATATTGCCTGCTCAGAAATTATTGCACTGTTAGCCTAGAAACTGTCGCACAAAGTTTTTTTGCTACCTGTTTGGTTTATGCAATTTTTAGTCTTTCCTTAGTTGACCAAATTTTAGTAGGTGACCTACTCTGCTGCTAGAAACCTATTTGTACCTTGGGTTCCTAATTTTAGACCCCTTGAATTAGTGTTCTCTAATTTTACAAAGTAGTCTTGCTTGGTATCGATAAGTTAGGAATCATCCTTGTTGAAAACGTACACCTTTAGATTCTTTGGTAATATGCTTGGAGAGTTTTAGTACTCTTTTTTCCAATTCACTTCCATCAAAAATTCAATTTCAATTATATATTTGGAAAATCCATCCTCCTGGTCCATATGTGTTAGGATACTCATCCTTTTAGTATTCACCTCTATGGTAGTGTTGGTTTGCACCTTTTGCAACTTTCTATCTTACCATCTCTTTTTGGACAATTGAACACTTTCACTATCCTAGTTTGGTATTGACGTTTCATAAGGTCATCTTAACACCAAGGGTCCTTTTCTTTCATGTCAATTATGACAAGGTACCAAGTTAGTCAAGGAAAATGACCTCAAGTTGTCTTTGAACAATTACCCTTAGTCTAAACTCATCAAAAGCAAAAGGGAAAGAAACCCATCTTTGATCAATCACCTAGGAGTGAGTCTGAGGCTTGGTTTGACCCAAGGAGAAATCCTAGTGAGTTGAGTACCCTTTTACCATCCTCTCAATCAAATATGGACATGAGCTACACCTTGACTAGAAAATAAAGGGAAGTGATGGATCAAACTCTT
Source organism: Chamaecyparis obtusa (assembly GCA_027943335.1). Taxonomy (NCBI): domain Eukaryota; kingdom Viridiplantae; phylum Streptophyta; class Pinopsida; order Cupressales; family Cupressaceae; genus Chamaecyparis; species Chamaecyparis obtusa. The sequence goes on along the minus strand of BSBK01008320.1, from coordinate 955,446 downwards.
GATGACATTTTCCAAAGACATAGGGATAACATGATGTTTGGTGATGACAATCAACCTAAATCACCCCCTATTAACTCAAGATATTTAGATGCCCATCAAAGAGCTGAAAGACATTATGGGAAAGCTCACCAAGATGCATGGTCACAACATGAAGACCAAAACAATGAATCTGGTGATGCTCATGTGAATGCCGCATTCACTAATGACTTGTTCAAACACTCAAGTTCCAACTCTTCACTCAAAACAACCTCAAGATATGCTAATGAAAGGCTTAAAAGAATTGAGCGTGAAAAGAAAGCCTTTTTGGATGAGCAAGCCACCAAAGAAGAAAGGTTTATACACCTAGAGGAAGAGAAACAACCCTTGCTAGAGTTGAGAAGGAAAGAATTCCAAGAGGAAAAAGATAGGCTATTAGCCCAACAACTCAACAACCAATTTAACAAAAGGGGGTACCAACAGTGGAACCAACTCTCCACCATCTACTCCCTCAAGAACCCCAAGAAGAAAAAGGTGGTCAAGGACCCCTTCAAGATCTCCTAGTCCTAGAGGAAGGAGGATTTCACAACATAGGAGACAAACACCTCCTAGGAACTCAAGACAACCCTCCCAACGAACTTGTCATGGCTCTCAACATGGAGGAAGTAGTGCAAGTTTTGATGATCAAGATTTTATGAGAATGCAACAAGAGCCACTATTCCAACAATATGTGGAGAAGTATCTTGATCAAAACAAAGATAGGTTCCTAGAGAGTTTGATTAATAAGAGTGCTAGAGTCCCTTACAACTTTGATGTGGATAGGAGAATCAAGAAACAAGGAACCTCTCAAGAAGAGGAAATCAAGAAACTAAAACAAATGATGGAAAAGGTGTTGGAACCTTAAAGTTCCTTTTCACTTGATTCTATTTGTCCCAACCCTTTCGAAAAAAGTGTGACTATGATGGATTTTCCTAGGAAAGTTGAAATTCCCCAATATGACAAGTATGATGGCAATGGTGACCCACATGATCATGTGCATCAGTTTTATATCATGAGTTTTGAGTTCCACCAAGATGACTCTTACCTTATGAGATTATTTCCAAGGAGCCTCAAAGGCCAAGCCATGGAGTGGTTTACCAACATAACCCCTCCCGTCAAAACTTTCAAAGAACTTGTCCACAGATTCGTTCAACATTTTGGATACAGCTTATCAAGATCAGTCACTATGTTGGACTTATGCAATCTGAAAAAAAACCAAAGGGGAATCCTTTTTCACCTTCTTGCAAAGGTGGAGACAATTGTGCTCCCGCTATTCTAGGACTATTCCTAAGCATGAAAGGATTGACATCATTGTTAGTAATTTGGTGCCTGAAATGCGTTATGAGGTTCAAAAAATGGTCTTTGATCCCTTCGATACTATGGTTGAGACCACATGTCAAATTGAGGATGTCTTAAAAGAACAAGGCATTTTGGCCAAACATAGCAACAACAACAATGGTCAAAATTCTAACAATGCCAATAAGGACAAAGGCAAGCACTCACACTGGAATAAGAATAAGCAAGTAGTCAATAATGGAGTTGTGGACTCTTCCCAACCCAAGGATCAAGGAGTCCTACATTTGTCTAGTGCATTCCGAGCTATGAAGCTCAACACATCCTCCAAACAATAAGAGCATAAACCTAAGTATCAAGAAAAGACCAAGAAAAAGTTGCGACAATTTTCTAAACTGGGTCACTCATATGAAGATGTTTTCAAGACCCTTATTGCCAATAATCTTGTACAACCACAAGATCTAGCAAATTTCCACATACCTGATGTTAAGCCACATTGGTGGAATGAAAAATATTTCTACAAATACCACAATGGCATTGGACATGACATCGAACATTGCTGGAAACTCAAACACCTTATCCAGGATCTTATTGAAAGTGGCAAACTTTAGATTAATGGGTTGAATACAAATGTGGATCACAAGGCATTCAAGGAGCCTTTGCCCAAATATGAAAAGGGGGAAATCTCTAAACTCAAGAATGGCAAGGCTAAAATCAACTATACCTACACAGGTGCAGAAAATGTGGTTAATATGCTTGAGATTGTCAAGGAAAATGTCAACATGATGCGAAACAAAGATTCTTATAGTCATGATTTTGGCTCTCCTCCTATATTTGATGAAGAACCCATGGTGGTACTTAGGGGTACTCACTCTCAAAGATTGTCCCAAGCTCTTAACATTGTCACCAGAAGCCAAAGTCAAGGTCATGTGGTTATTAGAGGTCCTAGTTCCAACCAGTCCAGCAAACCCAAGCAAGTGACATCCCAAAATGTCACCACCAAGTCAGCAGTCAATCCTGAAATGAGCTACAATCTTGTTGACTAGTTACAAAGAACAACAACTCAAATCTCATTTTTTGAACTCCTAGAATTGTCTCTGAGACATAGGCGTGTCCTTGAGGATGCTTTTCATACAGCCAATGTTCCTAACAACATAGATGTTGACCAATTCCAAAACATGGTTAACCACCTTGCCAACCCTCACTACCTCACATTCTCAAAAGAAGATGACAAAGCCTTGAGTCATCCACATAATATTTCCCTTCATATCGAAGTCATGATTCACAAGACCTATGTCAGGTGTGTGTTGATTGATGGGTGTGTTGGGCTCAATATTTGTTCCTTGATTTTTTTGAAGATATTGGGTTAATCCAAGCAAGTTATTGATACTCATAAGAAAATTTCCATTAAAGCCTATGATGAGGCAAAGAGAAGCTCCAAAGGCTTGGTCGTCCTTCCTATCAGGATTGGCCCCGTTGAAAAGGACATTTTGTTCCAAATTGTTGATGATGGTCCTTTAGCCTATAATATCCTACTTGGTAGACCATGGATCCATGACATGAAAGTAGTGTCATCCACCTACCACCAATGTGTTGAGTTCCCCTATAATGGAGTAGAAGTTTGTATACCCAGGGATAGCATATTATCTGTTAATGCAATTTCAGCAGGGACTCATGTTCCTCTCAACAAAGAAGCAGAGGATTTTGATGCCACTTTAGCACAATGTCAGAATAAGTTTAAATCCATAGACCTTGGTATGGGGGGTTATCAAATTGCCAGTCTCACCTAGGTCCTATGGTAAACCTTCACAAGAGATGCATCCCTCATCTTCAGCAATGACTCTATTCAGTACATTTGTAGAGTCCTCAGTGCCCATACAAGATGAAAAAGAAGAGGTAGCTATTAGAGATTGGATTTACAAGGAGGAAAAATACAAGCATAATGAAAATTTCTCCCCATATCCTAAAGCTTATGGGAGAGGATACACTTTGGTCAAAAATATGGGCTACCTAGGTCATGGTCCTCTCAGTCATAGATTAGTTGCTAAGGCTAAACCACTCAATCATGCTCTCTTTGGCCGCAGATCTAAGACAACGGTTGGCCTAGGTTTTGAAAGTCAGAATAAGAAAACTACTCCTATCCTTGCTACAATAGATAGTGATGATGAATGTAGCTACATACTCAATTTACAAAATCAACAAGATAGGTGTGAAGATTGGGTCCCTTCCACCAATCTCCTTTGGGGAGATTCAGATATTCTAGTTACCAATCCTATAGTTTTAGACCTAGAACAAGAACAATCCACTATTGAAGATCATGTTGAGGATCCTATTCAAGAACATCAATACAAAAATGGCATTCAAGAAGGTGTTACCCTTGGTGACATCAAAGCCTCTACCTCAAGGCCTAAAAAATATGCTTGGTGTAAACATCCCAGCCGGGATTCAGATACAGACTCACATGAGTATGAATGGGAGACTCTCTCTGATTGTTCTATAGTTGACATGGACATTGATGTTGTCCATACATATGGTTCCCAACTAGAGGTAGCTAACGAGTCTAGTGTAGGATTAGAGGATTGGAATCCACAAGTCACTTTAGTGGATGATACTTTGCTTGGTAGGACAAGTCCTGATTTGGGTACCTTAGAGGGATACTTGACGGACCCTAACTCTGTAATCACCAGAGATGATACCATTCGCATACACAACATTGAACCAGTCATTAACCTACCCCTTGCCAATCCTCAATTAATTGATTGGTCTTAGTGCTATCAAGAGCCTCAGCTCCTAACTTTCCAAAATGACTATGAGATAGCATGTTACCTAAATGCCCTTGAACCTGTAGTCTCTTCCACTAGTGAACCAACTACAAGCATGACAAAACCAAATATCAAGTACCTTAGTCATAAAATGAAAAGAAAAGAATAAGAGTTCTGATGGTGAAAATCACTATGTGTCGGTGTCAGAACCTAAAAAAGTAAAAATAAAGGATGTATCCGAGGGTGAAAACCTCTCTGAGGCACCTAAGGATGAGGTACCTGATCATCTCCCAAGTTACTTTTAGGATAGATCTTTAGTGCTTGTTGATCCTACATAGCCAGTTAATTTGAATACACAAGAGGCTCCACAAATTGTGCATTTAGCTCAGTCTCTATCAGCATAGGAAAAAGAGGCATATACCAAGTTCCTATAGACCAAGAAGATTAATTTTTCTTGGACTTACTTAGACATGCTAGGATTGGACACCAATCTCATTATGCATCAGTTGTCTATAGCTCTAGGTATAAAACTAGTAAAACAAAAATTGAGGAAAATGCATCCTCACATAGCTCTTCTTGTCAAAGTTGAATTAGAAAAACTCCTCAGTGCAGGATTTATAAGAGCCATTGATTATGCCAACTGGATATCCAATATTGTACCAATTTCAAAACATGACAAGTACATTCATGTCTGCATAGATTTTAGACATCTTAATAAAGCATGCCCAAAGGATGATTTTCCACTTCCAAACATAGACATGATAGTGGACATGACCGCGGGCTATGATATATATTCTTTGATGGATGGTTTTTTTGGGTATAATCAAATCAAAATAGCTCTTGAAGACCAAGAAAAGACTACATTCACTTACACATGGGGAACCCATTGCTAGAATGTCATGCCATTTGGATTAAAGAATGTAGGAGCTACTTATCAAAGAGCTATGACTACCATCTTCCATTACATGATGCATAAGAATATGGAAGATTATGTGGATGACACCTTGGCAAAATCTTAAAAAAGGGATACACACCTAGGCAATTTGGAAGTAATTCTAGATCATATGGAACAATTTCAATTGAGATTAAATCCAAAAAAGTGTGCATTTGGAGTCACCTCTGGAAAACTCCTAGGATTTATCATTTTAGCTAAAGGAATAGAGGTGGACCCAAAAAAAGTTCAAGCAATAATGGATATGCCGCCTCCCAAAAACATTAGTCAAATGAGGAGTCTTTAAGGACACCTTCAATCTATAAGGAAGTTTATTTCACAACTGGCTAATAGAGCTCAACCCTTTAATAAGACTTTACATAAAGGGGTTAAATGTGTCTAGAATGAAGATTGTCAGCAAAGCATGGACCAAATCAAGCAATATTTGGCCAATCCTCCAATCTTAATGCCTCCTATCCCAGGAAAACCACTCATATTTTATGTGTTAGCAATAGAATCTTCCCCGGGGGCATTATTGGCTCAACTTGATGATACTAGAAAAGAAAGGGCTATATATTACATCAGTCGTACTCTTGTGTCATATGAGGTCAACTACACTAGTATTGAAAAATCTTGCCTAGCGGTGGTGTTTGTTTCCCAAAAGTTGTGACATTACATGCTTGCGCATACAATACACCTCATTGCAAAAATTGATCCTCTCAAATATTTTCTTGGTAAGGCTGCTCTCACCAGTAGACTTGCTAAGTGGATGATGATCGTATTAGAATTTGACATAGAGTATGTTGAGTGTAAGGCTATAAAAGGACAAGCCATTGCAAACCAATTGGCAGATTTTCTGATTTGAGACAAAGCACCAATTCAAGTTGAATTTCTATATGAGCACATAATGTACATGACTACAAGAACATGGAAGATGTTCTTTGATGGCTCTTTCATGCAAAATGGTTCAGGAGCAGGAGTGTTGTTTGTTTCTCCTCATGGGTACACCATCCCTAAGTCCTACAAACTATTGTTCCCATGCACAAACAACACTACTGAGTATGAGGCCTTGACAAATGGATTAAAAATGGCTATAGAGTGGAGAATTATAGAGCTGCATATCTATGGGGATTCACAATTGATAGTCAACCAAGTTAATGAAGAATACCAAACCAAAGATGAAAAACTGGTACCCTACAAGAAAATGGTTGATTCATTGCGATGATATTTTACCTTTGTCACATTTCAACAAATCCCTAGAGTAGAGAATAAAGCAGCTGATGCTATGGCTACATTGGCTTCACTTCTTTAGCTAGAACAACATGAGTCCAGAATTGAATTCCTGGTGGAAGAGCTATGCTACCCTATTTATGACTCCCAAGAAAGCCAAGTTGTTTGTACCCTTATTGGCCATGAGTCATCCCGCTATGGTGCCATTTACTCATACCTCTGTGATGGTACTATTCCCAAAATCTTTAATCATTCTAAACAAAGGAACCTAACCAGAAATGCCTCTCGCCACACCCTTATCTATGGTGATCTGTATAGGAGGGGTTTAGATGGGACACTTCTTAGGTGTTTAGAAATGGATGAGTCCAACCAAGCGTTAGTTGACATTCACGAGGGCATTTGTGGAGGAAATTCTAATGGTCTTGCCATGGCCTGAAGGTTGCTTAGGGCGGGGTACTATTGGCCTACCATGTAGACAAATCTAGTAGCTTTTGCTAAATCTTGTGAAAAGTGTTAGAAACATGGTAACCTGATACATGCTCTAGGCAGGGAGCTTATTCCTTCTATTTCTCATTGGCCATTTCAGCGTTGGGCCTTTGACCTTGTTGGGTAGATTCATCCCGACTCATCAGGTGGACAAAAATTCATTATCACTGCTACTGATTACTTTACCAAATGGGCAGAATCTGTCCCACTTTCTGTTGCCTCAAGCAAGATAGTTTCTTTGTTTATTTTGAACCATATCATCTGTCGGTATGGAGTGCCTGCTAAAATCATCACTAACAATGGAGGTTAGTTTAAAAAAAGGACCTTAAACATCTCTGCAAGAAATTCAAGATAAAAAAGCATTGGTCCTCCATTTACTTCCTGCAAGGAAATGGACAAGCAGAGGCTTCGAATAAAACCATTCTTAAAATTCTCCATAGAATAGTTCACAAGAATGGTAGAGATTGGCATCTATAGATAAATCTAGCTTTGTGGGCCTACAAAATGAGTATTTGTACTCCAACAGGGGCTACTCCTTTTTCCCTCACTTATGGTGCTGAAGCAGTGTTACCTTTAGAGGTGGAGATTCCTTCTCTTAGAGTTTCCCTTAAAGGTTTAGTGATAGATGAAGACTATCGTGCCATGAGACTTCAAGAACTGGAACTTCTAGATGAAAAGCGTAAAGCATCTTTTGATCACATGAGAGTTTGCCAAAAGTGTATGTCCAAAGCATTCAACAAGAAGGTTCACCCTAGAGAATTTCAAGTGGGGGATCTTGTCCTATGAGAAAACCCTAAGAACCAACAACATAGAGAGAAAAAGGGAAAGTTTGAACCTAATTGGCTTGGACCATACATCATTATTGTTGTTTTTGGTACAGGTGCTTATTTACTATCTGATCTAGAGGGAGATCAGCTCCCTAATCCTATCAATGTTTTGCACCTCAAGAAGTTCTATCCATGATGCCTATTCTGTCTTGGGGCATCCTTTGTACATATTTATTGATCCTGAAAAAATTCCAAAAAAATTCATATATGATGCTAAAAAAATCCTAAAAAGCATATAAAGTCCTGAAAAAATACAAAAAATGAAAAAAATGAAAAAAATTCAAAAAAATAGAAAAAGTGCCTTGGTGAAAACCTGGAAACAGGCACCTTGGTAGCAAAAATACAAAAAAATTGAAAAATAAAAATAAAAATCTCCAAGTGGTGAAAACTTGGAAACAGGCGCTACTTGAGGCCTTTGCACCCTTGTCTTTTAGCATGGATCCTCGACACTTAGCCTTTCTCCATCATGCCTTGACCTTGTTGACTTGGGTTGGAATTGGTCTTTGTCTTTGTCTAGGGGGCATAACTATGTTAGCTTTGGTCTCTAGGATGCGTTGGTATTTAGGACATCTTGCAAACAGTATTTTTCAACACCATCCCAAACTATGTTTTTCAACACCACCCTAGCGTCAAGTGTTTCTCAACACTTATCAGATATCTTACCCGCACTCTAGCATGATATGATATTTCTCCTTCGCAAATGTGATACTCAAAGTTTGACTCTATGACCTACACACACACACTTAAACACTTGACTCGCTGAGACTTGTTTGATGTTATTTCTTTGTGTGCTATCTATGATAATTTCTTCGATGAGTGTTCTCTCCCTAATAGTTTTCGATGATGCTGAGCTAGAAGACTGGGGGCATGAGGACATGTTTTATTGCTTTTTCTACTTGTGGGTATATTTTGTTGGTCCTAACTGTCATTAGCATTTATGCTTGTTCCACTTGACATTGGGATTTACAAGGCATTATCCTTGACTATTTTTGCAAGTGCATACTTCTAGCCATCTTGACTTTCCTTGTGTCTCGATGTGAGTATAATCTTGCTATATTAAACTTAGGTAATCTCACTGCACTATTCATCTTGACTTATATGTCTTTGATGCTTAGGTGAGATTCCCACATATCTATCTGATATAGATCATATTCAGATTCACATAGTCATACTAGTGTGCATTGTATGATCTTGCGACGCTACCAATAATGCTCAATGATGAATATTAGAGACTAATAGCTTTGTGACCTTGCAAGTAAACCACTTTTCATAGTAGTTTGCATTCTTAGGTTCATGTTAGTTTAGTTTTGCATCTTGCATATGGAGAGAGCTCTCCTTTCATCTTTCATGGACTTGTCAGTCAACCGCACTCACCTTTCAATCTTTCTTGATCATGTCTTTCACTCCTTATCTTTCACATCACGTCCTTTTCCTATCATCAAAAGGGGTTAATCTTATCATCTTATATAGCATTTTGACTTTTTGACCTAATTTTCAAAACACCTCAGAATTGCACAAAAATTGCACCCCTAGCTAAATTCGACATCCTGGATTTATTTTTGGGATCAAAATTGAAATTCGAGTTCATATTGATAGTCAAAATTGCATTTCAAAAGTTTCACCCTCTTTTGTGCAGTCGACTGACCATTTGAGGCCTAATCCTTTGATCTTTGTTGGGGCACCTTTATTTCTTCATCCTTATCTCTTTCAAACTCCTAGTCTTTCATTCATCTTCATTTGATCCATCTCTCTGAGGTTTGACTTCATTTTTATCCTATATCTTTCTCAGTCAAAATTAGTCAAACTAGGGCATATCTTCATTGCTTGATGGTTATCCTATCATCCTTCATCTTCGATTATGATTTCTAGTGACTTGATCAAGTTTATCAATTTGTTGTTCTCCTCTACTTGATTTTGATTTCAATTCTGAGGGGTCAGTACCTATCAACTTTAATATTTGATTCAGCTTATCAATCAGCTTTTCTTGAGATTCTTATCTCTTATTTGAGACTTGATTATCACCTAGCTGTATAGGTGTTGGTCTTGTCTTTCAGTTAGCTTTTTCTTATGCTTGTCCTGATATGTTTCCATCCATCGAACACATGTTTGGATTGTTTTGTGATCCCAAATTGATCTCACATTAGTCAAAGAGGGGCAAATGTATGCACCCTAAAATGGTCGCCTAGACTTTGGGCCCCCATTTAGCAATTTATCAAATCCCTAAATTAATATTTTCAAAAATTAACATTTTTCAATTATATCAATTTCCTTGATCAAATCCTATTTTATCATTTTCAATTATTTACCTTGGGCTAACCATTTTATCTTAAGTCTTTATTTATTTAAAAGGAATTTCCTCCCCTTTTATAAAATAAAAAGCCCCCACTTTTCCTCTTCTCCTAAGTTGCACAAATAAAGCATTATTCCTATTTTATAAAAAAAAGAAAGACACTTTTTGTCTCATATGGACACAAAAGTCAACTCTTATTTTCCCATTGGAGGATATTTGTGCACATGGATTTCTCCTCTTTCAAGCTCCACCCTTGATCAAATATTTTGCCTCTTAATCTCCATGGTCCATTCCTTTTCAATTCCTTTAAAAGGAGAGCTCTTTTCTCATTCTTAGATCCCAACTTTTTATGCTAATCTTATGCTAGAGGATTTCTTGGAGACTTTGGAGCTTTTGGAGATCATTTCTTGCATTCTAGTTTCTTTCTTGCATCATAGCTTTCATGGCATCTAGCTTAGTTTTCTTTATGCTTTAGATTAGCTCACATAGCTTAATTTTCAAGGGTTTTTAATACTTTCCTTTCATATCTTAGTTTGAATCCTCATTCTTAGCATAGCTTGCATTGCATTGCATTCTCATTGTTGATTCTTGAGGATATTGGCATTCTTGCCCTTGTCTCTTTGAATCTCCCATTGTGTGGTTTACTAGCAAGGCTGCATGCATCAATAGCTCTAGCTGAGAGCACCATCAACATCCTTGTGACTCCATGCCTAGGGAGCTCCAAGTTGCTTTCTCAAGGTTTCCCATTCATGGATTCCCTTAGAAGTAATGACTTAGAGAAGTGCACTATTTAGTGTGTATAGAAATATCACCTCCTTATTGAAAACTTGATTGGGAAAAGGGAAAAGGAATTGGAAACTGAATGGGAAATGGGGTGATACACAAAATTTAAACTCAGATTAACTTGGAATATAAACCAGCATTCACATAACACATAATAATGAGATCGATACTGTCATTCACTGATCAACATATAGGCTAACTTAATTTCACTACTAGGGTATAAACCACAAATAGTGATACTTGGTTAACAAACATACAAGTTCCACAACAAGACTTGGATTTTGATTACTTAGAGGAGGAATAGGATGAATTCACTTCTCTTTTCTTACAAAAGATAAACACTAATTGCAGACTGATGAAAAGGATTGAAAACAATACTCAAAATATGAAAAAATATGGATTGCTTGCATTATTTTCTTCAAAAAATCTGACATATCTAGGCTACAAAATAAGAGCTAAGGTGTCAAGGAACAAAATGGATCACTTTTAAGCCTTCTCTCAAGAATCTGGAACCCCCTAAATTGATTCAGAAAATCGGTTATATAACCCCCTAAGCCACAAATTCAAAAATCCAAAGCCCTTATTTTTAGCCCTCAAATGACTCCAATTTGGCCATAATTTATGCCAAAAGCCCTAATTACTAGCCTAACATCTAGCCCTGAATGTTGGTTTTTGATAAGGATAGGGATCTTATACAATATATACCAACAATTATCAAATTAAAATTAAGCTCAAATTAACATATACCACCTAGCCTATGTAAAATCTAAACTTAGACAATTTTGACAAACTACCCAAGTTTAAATCTATTGCTAAGTGCAAAAGGGTTGAAATGACCACTCAAGCAACTTGCAAGATAATACAATAAGATCTGGGCAATGAGGTGGCATTGCTAGGGATCCGAGCACTTGCATGATGTATTGCTAGAGTAGTGGCATTGAATGTGGTGCCAGTCAGACTTCAGTTTTCTCAAAACTCCTTTTCATTCTTGGTTTTCATATTTCTTTTGTGCTTGCGTGCCTTGGCAAAAAAATAGGGGAAAAAACCCTAAGTGATAACGAAAGACTCTACAAGAATTATGTTGGAACTGGTATGTTTTTCATGGTGAAACTGGCATTATGAAAGCTCACTATGTGTTTGAGGGATTCTAGCTTTGAGTATATCCATAATTTCAAAGCTCAGACCTGGTTTGAGTTGGAACTGTGACTACATTTTTCTTATTGTGACCGTGAGCTGACTGTGAGCTAATATTGAATTTTGTATGATCTCAAGCTCAGGCCTATCTTCTTCTCTGTTACTTGGGAATCACTGGCATGATTTCAGGCTATGATTCAAGCTTTAAACTTGAGCTTTGAAGCTTAGCTAAATTTTTTAAGACTTGGCCTACATTTGTTATCATGAGTCTTGAGCTATGATCTGAAAGCTCACGACTTATAACTTGGCTTGTGATTGGCTTGGTCTGAGCTCTAGCTGAAAGATGTGAATGAGCTTGGAGTAGACTGTGAACTCAGCTAAAATCTTGGCATATTTCAGACACAGCTTTAGACCGAGCCATAATAGTTGGAACTAACTCTATGAGAATTCAAGCTCTCCCTTTGTGAACTTAACCTTGGGCTTTATCAAGGGCTGGGTTGTGATAGTGAACTTACCCTTTGAAGTTGGCTATGGTGAACTCAAGTTGGAACTTGGTCTCAATTTGCAACAGTGAGCTCAAGATTGACTGAAAGATAGGTGCATCCCTCCTTTCATTGTTATTGTTGAAGTTGGTTATTTGGCACCATTTGCAATGATAAAAGGGCTCATTTACTCATTTTAACTCCATCTTCTCTTCTTTCTTAGCTCAAATGTTTATATGTCATAAGCTCACCGAAGATTTTTATAGAGTTAACTGTAGATGAAATTATTGTCTTCAGATTCAACATCTACAGTGATCATTGCTTGAAAATTATCATTATACTGTTGTTTTTTGTCCTTCACTGACAACAGTGAACCCTGCGAAGAAAATAATGTATTCTTGTTACTTTCTTGTCTTTAATATATACCTGTAATTTTAGCAATTGATTATTATGCTCAGTTGGTTCTATTGAGTCCACTATTAACTCAAACAATGACCATTTATTGTGATCTCTATTCTTACCAGTTATTAACATACATGTTCGGCTCTACTAATGACAGTGGCCATTACTTCAGCTTCACTGGTGTCATCAGGTGAAAATTGAGACCACCATGATTGATCACTGTATTTGAAATAAACCTTGTGCAATATGTTCACCAGTCATCTATTGTATGGTATGCTTTCAGCTGACTATTAAATTTTTTATATAACCAACCATAATCAGCATCACTGGCTTTTGTTTGATACACCAGTCTACATACTCAAACTCACCTTCAGCTCGACTCATAATCACTTGCACAAAAGCTAGGATTCAAAATTGTCTCTAGATCTTATCTCCAGTTTCATTTTGTATACAATATATACCAGTATTTATTTGGCTTTGTCCTTTAGTCTACATCTTTCACAAACTAGTTTTAGCATTGTTAGTCTTTAACTCACTATTGTAATACCCCAAAAATGGGCTATAGGTTCATTAACCTCCTACATCAACAAATCAAATGAAATTGAAATTAAAGTCCTAACCCAAGGTACATATGCACATCAATTTATCAAAAACCCTAATTGATTTTATCTTAATTCTACATCGGGGAATATTCCTAATTTATCTAATTATCCTAATTGAATATTATTTGGTGATAAATAATATTTATCCTAAAATTTGATTAATTGAATATTCTAAATATTTTATTAATTAAGTTTAATTCTGCCACTTAATTATTTAATTAGATTTAATTCTAATTATTCCTAATTATATTATTTAGTTTTGACAATAAATCAAAATCCTACTACAATTGATTAAATTCTTATTTAATTAATTAAAGCAAGTTGTCAATATTTAATGATATATTTTTGAATAAAAGTTTGATTTAATAATTGATTAACCCATAAATCAGTTATTTTAAATTTAAAATCAGTTAAGTTGAGAATAAATCACTTTATTTTTAAATTAATTCATATTAAATCATGCACAATCAGAAAAGCAGTCAAGTTTAAATCAATTTTCAATTTCAATTTGTTAACTTTTTAAACTCAACATCTGATGATGAGCTGAAAAAGTGAACTAAGCTATATTTTGAGATAAAAAGTCCTTTTGCATGATTTTTATGAGTTAATCAATTCTAATTTCTTGTTAACTCAAAAATCAACCCGAGTTTACCAAGAGTGATTTATGGCTTTTCTCAATGCATCCTCAAGCCCTGGATTTCTATAAAATCAAGGCTTAGCTCTTCACAAAAGGATCTCTCAAATTTGCACAATTACTCTAGCAAAATTGCATCTGAAGAATCATGCTCTTGCAAATAGGTGATTTTTGAGATCTTTCATTATTTTTCATAGCTTTACATCCATTTTCATATCATAGCACATCATTGTTAGAATAATCTGCATATCATTTCCATTCAATTCTAGACTTGTTTCATAAAGTTTTTCATATCATTGCATAGAAAATACAATAGAGATAGATTAATTTGCATCCATCCTACATTCATCTTTTAACATCAAATCCTTTGTTTAGGTGTTGCATCATCACTAATCTTGGTCTGAATCTGAGAATACCATACTTGCACCTACTAGAAGGCAGTAAATCTCCTGGTTAGCTTAGTTTCATTTATTTAGAGATTTCTTGATTTGCTAACCTCTAATGTTTTACTGAAGTGTTGTGTCCACAGCTAGGTACAAATTTCACAGACACATTTCTAGCACCCACTGTGGGGCCCTGAAATGGGTTTCCATTCTTTCTATTCAATTTTCTATCATATTATATCAAAACTATGATTTTTCTATTCTGTCTGTACATTTTTCGTACGACACTTGCTAGATTGTCGTACCAGAACTCCTTGTCTGTCATACAATAGATGACAATCTGAATTGTTGTGCTGACTATATGCAGACTGTCATACAAGTTTTTTAATAGTCGTGTGTGTACTAACCCATTGTCATTTTATGCCTGAATTGTCGTACAAGCAGCAGTCCACTGTCATATGAGTTTTGATACTAGAATTTTAATTTTTCATATCAGAATTGCAAAAAAAAAAATAGTCTTTCAGATTTGATTTCAAATTTTGACAATTGACACTTGTTGTTTATGATCTCTTTGCTCACGTGATTGCTCAAAAAAGCTAAAAATTAGGTAAAATCTACTAAGCACATTTTGTGGGAACTCATGTATTCTACTATGATTTGATAACATTTCAATTTGGGACATAAAATGAACATCTCACATGTCTAGCTTGAATGCCTTTCTAGCTTTCATAAATCACACTTTAGTTTTGGGCTATAAAATGAACATAAATTTTCTTTTTTGCATATCTGTTACACATAGTAAATAGGCCCTATGAACACTATTTGTGGAGTTCTTGAGAGATTGGGCTTCATTCACTAGCTTTGCATGTGAAGTCCTTCTCAATGATAGATCCCCTTGTAGGTAGGGAGGATATTATTTTTATCTCACGTTCTACTTGGTTTGGTCCTCAACTTTGATCAGTACATTCTCTATTGGTCCTACTTAGAGAGCTCGGTAGACATAGTTGTTGACATCACAAATCTTGGTGAGGTAATTTTAGTCTTAGCGCATCAAATAATTTGTCTACTGTGTTTGGGTAAAAGTGAAAAGGCTAGAGGATTATGCTCTACTCCCTTTTTGGGTAGTATCAGAAACTTAGATCCTTGAATCTGGACCAAGTCCCCATGTGGTATATTTTGTGAGTCACCTTTAGAGAGGGTTAACCATTGTGGACATGCCCTTTATTGGGTCAACCATGTGGACTGAACCTCAAGAAGTAATAGCCATTTTTGTTGTGGTAGCAACAGCCTCTATATAACTATCTTTATGGAAGAAATCTCCACAAGTGTGATCTCTTGTTGGGCTGTTAGATCTCCCTAGAATCTGATTGATTAAATTCTTGGACTATGTCAAAACCCAAGTGCACTTGGATTGGAGTTCACCCTCTTGAGATTACAAAAGTTGCAGAGTCAGACCATTACTAAAAACCCTAGCGAGGCCAAAAATTTTCATTCTCTAGGACTATGTGCGTTATTGAAAAACTTTTTGAAAACATACACAAGTAGCATTCCTAGGGATTAGCACAATAAATCACTATTGCTTGTTCATGTGCTAGGTTGCTTTGCCCCTTGTTCATTATTTTAAGACAATTGCTTGCTTCCCTTTCTTGTTTTTCTGTGTGTTTGCTATCTACTTGGTCATTTGGAAATGAACAACACCCAAGATGAACTATTACACAGATCTTCAAACCTAGACAGAAAAATTTGTAAACAATTTGATACTAAAAAACCAAAAAAATTGCAAATCTGAAGGAAAAATCCTTTCTAGAGTCAAAATTCATCCCACAGTCTCAAAAACTTATACGAGTTTTTCCCAAGAGTCATATAAGAACCCCCATATTGTCATACGGGAGACTGTATATTGTCATATGAGAGTTGTCAAGAAAAATCAAGAAAAAAAAAACCCTGGTGTCAATTGTCATATGAGCCTTGTCAACTGTCATGTCAGAGCTAACCTAGACTCGTATGAGCCTAGAGAAACTCTTATCAAAAATTTTCAAAGTTGCCAAAATTTGTCAAAAATCCAAATTTTACAGTCTACTTCCAGATTTTGTCAACAAATTCACTATGTCAAGAACAGAGCAGAAACCAGAAAGAATCCAATTATTTTCCAAAAGTGGTCTCTTGAGTCTGATTGATTTATCGATTTGAATCTCATTCATCTTGTGTCAAAACCTTGTCAAATCATCTCCAATTCAGTCTTTAAAAAAATGGCTAAGTGTTGCAAGCTCATGTCTGTCATCTTTTGGGCATCTACTCATACATCTAGGGCATAGTATCCTTCATTTACATCCAAATCAATCTTCAACCAATCCAATCTTGACAAGGTTGCGTCATTCAATCTTCTTGAATCAAGTCATTCTTTAATTGTCTTAATCTTTCTCTTTTTCTTCACTCAAAGTTAATGGTGGAAACTAGAGCTTCCTCACAAAGAAAACAAGGAGAACAACCCCAAGTTATCTTTAGTAGCATCTTCTGTGATTGCTCAGACATTTCATCAACCTTATGACACAACTTAATTTGGATAAGATGCTCTTGGTAATCTCTTTTTGAAATGTGGTTACGTCACCCCTCCTACATCAGTTCACGTAGGTGCTCAACAAAATCCACATCAATCAATCCTTGGTAGTCCTCATAACAACACGATGTCTCAAGGAGGAGAAAACCAAGGCTCCCAAGGACACCAATCTCAAC
Organism: Chamaecyparis obtusa; assembly: GCA_027943335.1. Classification (NCBI taxonomy): domain Eukaryota; kingdom Viridiplantae; phylum Streptophyta; class Pinopsida; order Cupressales; family Cupressaceae; genus Chamaecyparis; species Chamaecyparis obtusa. The sequence continues at coordinate 938,459 of BSBK01008320.1, read as the reverse complement.
ATGGGGCAGATCAATAACCCACACCTTCCAAAATTAGCCAATATCAAAATGATGATAACTTCAAGAAAATGATGAGACACTTCTTGCGTGAAGAGAAAGAGGCATATTTCCTAGATCTAGCACAACAAGGAGCCAAACTTCCTCCAAAATTTAATGTTGAATATATCATCACTCAAGAGGAAGAAAATCCCATCATGGCTATGATGAAATAGATACATGCTATGCAAGTCAAGTTGAACAAGATGGAAAAAGAGAAAGAACCTAAAGAATTTTCTATGGAGGCTCTATGCCCCTTTCCATTTGATAAAAACTTGTACATGCCACCATTCCCAAAAAGAGTGGAGATCCTGAAATATGATAAGTATGATGGAAACTCTGATCCCCAAGATCATGTCAGAGAATTTTGTACTCAATCTATGGAGTTCATGCACAAACCAACCTATCTAATACATCTTTTCCCTCGATCTCTAGGAGGGTCAGCCATTCATTGGTTCTCTAAAATGCCTCCAACAATCAAAACCTTTGAGGAGTTAATCAAACTATTTTATCAACAATACTCCTGCAACATTAAATATCCGATCACCATGACCGATATCTGCAATCTAAAGAAAAACTTAGGAGAAACCTTCTTGACTTTCCTCAAATGATGGAGGAAGAAGTTTTCACTTTATGCTTGACCTATTCTGGAAATTGAAAAACTCAAAATCTTCATCAACAATTTGGTTCCAGAACAAAATTATCCCTTGAAAATGCAAAATCATACATCCTTTGATATAATGGTTGAGAATGCCATCAAGATTGAGAATGTGCTTGTTAAAAAAGGAGACATGTCACTTCATAAGGAAAAAAAGTATGAATCTGATTCTAGTTCCAACAACAAAAACAAAGGTAAATTCTGGAACAAGAACAAGAATGTTGTAATAGATGGCATTGTTGATCATGTCAGTGTTCCATCAAAGGCAGGGGCATTCAATCTCACCATAGGCACTCAAGCCATAAAAGCTTCTAAATAAAAGGCATATGAACCTTCTCAAAATTTGAAAGACTATAAACCATGGGTTACAACACCTAAGCGCAAGTTCACTCCTTTGGGTGAGTCCTTAGAATCTACCATGAAAACTCTGTTGGCAAACAAAATCATCTCACTGCCTAAGATAAAAGCCTTTGATCCTGAACCTAAACCAAAATGGTGGAAAGAGACTGATTTCTATGACTTCCATCAAAACAAGGGTCATAAAACCAATAACTACATACACTTGAAACATCTCATACAAGACAAAATTGATAATGGAGAAATTGCAATTGACAATCATACGAGAAATAATGATCATACGGCATTCACAGAACCATTTTTGAAACATGGTCAAGGAGATTCATCTTCTTAGCCTAACATGGGTGCTAAAGTCAATTACACCTACTCTGGAAATAATGTTTTCATAAATATGGTGGAACCATGCCTATCTGAATGTTGCAATGTCATCACAATTGTAAGAAAAGATAGAGATAATCAATCAGAAAATGCAATAACTCAATCACAAGCTCAGGCATATCTACAAGGACAAAACTCAAATTCATCCAATACCCCTAAGGTGCCTTTCAATATTTCATCTGCTTCCAAATAGAGGGCTGCCTCAAAACCATCAAATCCTAAAGAGACCAGACCAAAATCATATAGTATTTTCCAACAACTCCAGCACACCAATGCAAAAATATCCATGTTTGAGTTGCTTCGGATATCTCCTGCTCACAGAGCTATTCTGGATAAAGCTTTTCTTGGTTCCAATGTTCCTGACAATCTTGATCTAGATAGATAACAAACTATGGTTGGTCATTTGACATCACCCCAGTACATATCCTTCTTAGAGGAAGATGAAATTTCACTGAGTCATCCACATAACCAGCCCTTGCACATTGAAGTCTTGATCCAAAACCATCGTGTCAAACATGTGTTGATAGATGGAGGTGCTGGTCTAAATATCTATTCCTACAAATTGATCACACAACTAGGGTTATCAAAAGATGCTATTGATCCTAAAAATAAGATAACCATAAAATCATATGATGAGCAAGAAAGATCTTCCAAGGGAACAATCGTCCTACCTATCAGAACATGACCTTTTATCAAAGACATGATCACTTGTCAAGTTCTAGATATTCCATTGGCTTACAATGTTCTTCTAGGGAAGCCTTTAATACATGAAATGCAAGCTATTCCATCAACATACCATCAATGTGTAAAATTTCCTTATGATGGAGTAAAGGTAACAATTCTAGCTGACATATCCACATCTTGCAGTGCCTTGAAAGAAAATGCTGACAAACTTGTTCCACATAATAGAGAATCTTTCACCAAGAAAATGGACATTGCATCTACATCCAAGATGGAAGACATTGCCAAAGAAGTCAAAATCAAGGACACAAGTATGGGAGAATAGACAATGGAACCAGTCTTATCTCTCACATCTCTCCCGTTGTCCCCAAAATATTATGGACAACTGTTAGACAACGTGAAACCTACTGCTAAAGAATCTCAGGTCATATTTAATGGAAGTTTTGTCACAGAAAAAGTACCCAAGCAAGATTTTGAAGAGGATGAAGTTGTGTTTGCATAGATATAAAAAGATGAGTCTCAATCCCAAACCGTTCAAAAATATGACTCTAAAACACCGAAAATTCCTTCAAAGTCATATGAACCAGGGAATAAACTGATGACTAAAATGGGATATCTTGGTCAAGGACCTCTAGGAGTGTGAGGTAAAGATCATGTGGCACCCATTGGACATGTTGGTTGACCAAAAAAAGATACTAAAGGTGTAGTACCTTGCCCCTAGTCTGATTTTACTAATGTTATGATTTCTCTAAGATGAAAGATTATATGTTAGGAAATTATTAATGCGTATGATTTTACTAATCCCATACTTGCATGTGTATGGTTGATGTGTTTGTTTTATATTTTTGTTTGACATGCCTGATGTGGTTGAGGGACAGAGTCATAGTTACTAGCGTGTGAGATCCACATGATCGGTCGATCCCCGCCATTGTCTATTATATAGTTGTATATGTATGTACATGCGGGTGTTGTATGCAGGTTTGTAGGTACCGGGCATCATCTTCCCTAAATTGTCAGGATGAGTGTGCCCTATCGCAATATCTCATATGGTAAGAGAGGGGAGATAACACGGATCCAAAACCCTAACCTAAGCCCATTTATCCTAGTTGTTGGATAAGTATCTATTGACTACCCTGTCCGAATTTGTCAGGTTGGCAAAGTTTGTGGATCCCTTTCTGGTGTTGTTTGGTTTTGGTTTTGTTTGGTTTTATGTCGTATGATTTCAGTTAATTTGTAGTTATGTGAGTGATTTTATATGATTATTCATTTACTGATTATAATTGATTTATATTTATATAGATTATTTTATGTGATTATCAATGTTAGGTGCATAGTTGAATTTTATGATTAAATATGCTCCTATGATTAATTGAGGAAATTAAATTAAAGTTGATTATTTGAGTATTTGGAAATTAATAGTGATAATGTCCTAAGTTTATTTTGATGAAATTTAATTAAAATCAAATAATTGATTATTTGGATTTAATTGATTATTTTATTAGTAATTGAGTTTTATTATGTTTGTGAGTATTATTAAATAAATTAAATATTTAATTGCATATCTTAGGATGCATTAAGTATTTTATTTATTTAATATATGTTTTAAATTATTAACATGTGCATAATTGAAAAATGAGTTGTTGTAAAAAAGTGAACAATGTTTCAAATGTCAAGTTGTGTTGTGCATTTAAAAGATATTTTAATTAATTAATTAATATTTACTTTCAATTTTGGAGTTAGAGTCTAATCAGGAGTTGTCTTATGAGTCATTTCTGATTTGGAGTTGGACTCTAAGTTAGCTTTTGAGTTGTCTTTTGGAATTTCATGAATTTGGGAATTGAATTCCAAATAGGGGATTATTGCATTCATTTGGGATTAGACAGGTTTCTTTGGAGGAGAATTTTTGGGGAGAGCTTGTGTGCTTGAATTTGTGAGGATTCTTGGTTTGTTGTGGCTGCTTGTTGATTTGGGCTTGATTGTGCATCTAGATCTGGTTCCTACTTTCATCATAGTTTTCAGATCTACAGACAGGATTGGTTTTGGAAGAAATCTCTCTCAAATCTTTAATAGGGGTTTCAGTATAGTTTCTGGCATTGGATCCAAGGTAGGATCTAGAATTCTTGTTGTGTGTGTTTTCTATTATTTTTATCTGGTAAAATTTTGTGTTTGAATAGATCTAGTTTTATCTCATTAGATTTGTATGTTTTCTTGAATTTTGGGTATTAGAGAAACCCCAAATCTGATATTGTATGTCTTTATGATTAGTTGGCACTGTATTGTTATGCTGGCAAAATTTCATCTCAAGGTTGCTTATAATTTGCTTGTAAAATGAAAAATTGATCTTGGACTAAAGTAGAACTATAGTGTTGGTAGGAAAATTAATCCCCTTTGAGCAGAAAATTTAGTTTGAGTTGAAAACCCAATTTGGGTATAAAGTTAATTCTGGTAGAAATTATTAGTCTATGTTTAAAAATTACAGTCAATATTTATACTTGGATAGAACAAAGAAATTGCTCTAGTAAATTAGAATGTGTTTATAAATAAAATAAGGAAAAAGACAACCACAATATTAATTTGCTAAAGTAGAACTATTTTCCTTTTCTGGAAGAAAAGAAAATAGGTCATTTACTTCTGTTTTCAGAAACATGATATTTATTAAAAAAATATATTGTCTTTTGTTTTATTATGCAAGATTGCTTTTCTTTCTAAAAAATTTATTATATACTTTATATTAGCTTTTGCATTGAAAGTTAGTGGAGATCTAAAAAAAATATAATAAAATTTTTCAAAAGGTTAACCGCAGGTGGGGACCACCAAAACACCCCCCTACGTTACCCCTCTCTTAGTGCATGGCACTCAGGCCTTCACGAGAGACCATCATAGACCTGGTATTGTACACAGCTGTCGTGATAGGCTAGGTACTGAGGTACCTACGCGGGACTTGGGGTGCAGGCATGGACCCCCCCTCTATGATATTTTACTTTTATTTTTATTTTTGTTATGTTATTTTAATTTGTTATGTTAGTTTTATTTAATCAAGGGTCATTAGAAGATATAGTTCTCATAATTTTATTTAATCAATCGATCATAAGAATGTCAATTATAGGGATTTAGACTGCAACCTTGCAACTTAATTATTGCCATTCATAGAACAATATTTTGATTATTTTCTATCAAAATTGGGTATTTTCATTAAGATGGATTCTATGGCACTTCTTAGGTATTACTATTTATTTGTGATATTATTGGAACATGATTATTGTGAGAATTCTCTAGTAGACCCTTTTCTTGAGTTCATTTAAGATGATTATGGAACACATTTAATTATGGTTTTATTTCAGTTAGAAATGGTTTGAGAGTTGTTCAAAATGTCCTAATTGGCATCATGTGTTTTACAAGAGTTATGTTTACGCTAAAATTGGGCATTTTTGTTCTATTGAACCTATAGGATGATTATAGAGAAAGTTCTTTAATTTTTGCATTATTTTAATGTCTATGGTAGGTATCTCTTAACAGATTGATGTGTTTTTGCATGTGGATTCAATTGTGTTCATTATGAAAATTAAGTTGCTTATGAAATTAGTTTCCAATTTTCTATGATTCAAATGTGTCTTCTTCGTGCCTGCAGTGTCTTCTTTTTGCTAATATATTTTGGGCATTAGATGACCAAGGGGAAACAGAGGTTGGGGTTTGTGTCAGTTGTTCTTGTTCTCAGTATTATGTTTGGATGTATGTGTAAATTTTGATTATACCCTGTCTGGACCATATAGGCTCATGATGTTTTATTTTTTGCTTTTGGTACTTTTATAATCATTTCTAGTTCATGTGTGTGTGAAAATGGATTTGGGATTACCTAGTTGTGTACCTGATTAGATCTAGGAGAGATCTTTGAGCCTAGGGTAGTTTACCTAGATATGTAGTAGGAGGTGGCTTGCAATAAGTGTCGGGGCCCACAAGTGGCTACCAGGATCACTTATTGTTAAGTTTTTTAATCAAGTGATAATTAAATATAACATTGAGAGTTTTATTAAAATGAACCTAATAAGGTATGGTCCTCACCCAGGCGTTAGTGCTAGTACAGACTAAGATGGTGTTGAGAAGATGACTTGGCATAGTTGATGACTTCATCTGTATGAGAAGTCATTGATACCGTGTAAGGTCACTTGAGTGTTGGGATCTAGCAAGATTACTAGGATGAGACTAAAGGGTTAGACATACATGATGACACCTTCCTATGCATAGTCTAGTTATCCTACATGTGTCAGTTTCCTCTGGAATAGTGAGTCTTTCATGGCATTATTACTTTTTCACCTTGAGTTAGAGAGCTTTCAGGATCCTTTCCTTTGCTTGATATGTTTGATGTTTGTTATCCGAGTGGGATCTATTGTTATCTCCTTAGCACGGTGGGAGTGGACCTTTTTGATTTATGAGGTCGGGTGGTAGTGGTACTTTTACCATTTGAGATTTTGAAGTTCGTGTACCAGTGCTGGATGATCCCTGTGGTAGTTGTTCCATCTTGATCATCATTGATGGAGTTGTGTTCTTCTTTCTCTTTCTCTTCTTCTTGCGATCTTGCATCTTTGTATCAGTTCTTCAGAGATGTCTTGTGTTCTTCATTTTAGTTATTATACTACATACCCTGCAACATGTGCAATGGATGTAGGTTATTATGGATGCCTTATGGTACCAGATGTATTTATGTTATCTTCTAGGTGATGTTGATTTTATCTTTTATTGGTTTATATGAAATTTGTAATTGTACCTAATCTAATTTTATTAATTAATGTTAAAGTAATCATTGTCAAGGAACCCTTGAGAGTTGTAACCTATGTTGGTTGTTTATGTTATGTGAGTTAATGGTAATTGCTTCCGCATTGATGTTTATCTTGTATGTTAACTTTTTAAAAAAAAATTATTCCGCAAACTTAGTTGCATGCTAGGTTAAGTTCTTTGGGGTTCCCTGGTGGGACATTACAAAAGGTCTAGGCTATTAGAAGAAACCCTTCTATCTCAAGGGGGACTCTTCTCATGTGATAGAACTGATAGAACTAGAAGAGAACAACAATGAAATAGAAGAAACACCTCAATCAGACAATGATGATTCAGACAGCTCCAAACTTATTCCTTGTGAATGTTTACCTCAAGAAATACTAGAACTCCTTAAAGATGAAGAAATACCTAAGGAGAATATCAATGTGGTAGCTACACAAGAACCTACTACTAAACAAGAGGAAGGTAAACCTATCACCATAACTAAAAATTTGGGATGCAGCAGTGATTTTGAAATAGATTCTTATGAGTATGAATTCAAATCAGAATCAAATGGAAATCCTTCTTGGGGGATTCATCCTAACTTTACACATGTTCTCATATTTCCTAGAGGTCTAGATGAAGAATCAGAGGATGAATCAAATGACTATGAATGGGGAGTTATTCCAGAAGAAGATGAACTTATCACTGAAAAACACATTGATTTGATTCACCAATATTCACCTAAATCTGATGTGAGTCTAGAGAAAATTGACGAACTTAACGAGTCTGATCCACCTACTACCGAAGTGGAATCCAATAATGACATTGAGACTATTCGCGAATTGAACATTTTGAGAAGTAATATCACCTTTGAATTTGAGATTTGAGTTAGGACCAATGATGACAACACCATATGCATCAACACCATTTCCCAATCCTTCCCTACATTGACGATCCAACATCCAGAACTTATTGCCCAAACATCTACCGATCTAAGCCAAGATATCTATAACTTTCGAAATGACTATGCCCTTGCTTTCTACCTCAATGTAGTGGAACCTATGATGAATTCCATCAGTAAACTGAGCGTTAGCATGACAGATTCAGATATCAAATATATTAGTCAAAAGAATAAAAGTAAAAGGAAAAAGAGTTCTAAGGGTGAAAACCACTTTGTGGTAGTCTTAGAACCTACAAAAGTAAAAATAAAAGACGTATCCAAAGGTGAAAACCTCTTTGAGGAACCTAAGGATGAGATATTTGATGTCCTTCCAAGTAATTTATAGGATAGATCTCCAGTATTGATAGATCCCACTAAATCTATCACCTTGGGTACAACAGAGGAACCACAACTGATTCAGGTAGCACAATCTCTCTCAGAAGAAGAAAAACATGCATTTACTACTTTCTTAATAGAGAAGAAGATCAACTTTGCATGGAAGTATTTAGATATGCCAAGATTAGATCCAAATTTGATAATGCATCATCTTTCTATAGCTCCAAGAGTCAAACCTGTTAAATAGAAATTGTGAAAGATGGATCCACATGTTGCACTCTTAGTCAAAGTTGAGCTAGAAAAGTTACTAAAAGCCAGATTTATCCGAGTCATAGATTATGCAAAGTGGATCTCCAACATTATTCCTATTTCAAAACTAAACAAATCTATAAGAGTATGCATAGATTTTAGAGATGTAAACAAAGCATTCCCTAAGGATGAATTTCCACTACCAAACATTGATATGATAGTGGACATGACTGTAGACTTTGAAATGTACTCTTTAATAGATGGTTTCTCTGGATACAACCAAATCAAAATTTCTCTAGAAGCTCAAGAGAAAATAGCTTTTACATGTGCATGGGGTACTTTTTGTTGGAATGTCATGCCATTTGGTCTTAAGAATGCTGGTGCTACATATCAACGAGCTATGACATCTATCTTTCATGACATGATGCATCGAACCATGGAAGACTATGTTGATGACACCTTAGCTAAATCAATGATAAGATATGAACATTTGAGTGACTTGAGAAAAATAATAGACAGAATGGATAATTTTAGTCTCAGACTGAACCCTAAAAAGTGTGCTTTTGGTGTCACTTCTGAAAAGCTTCTAGGCTACATTGTTTCAAAGAAAGGCATTGAAGTGGATCCTGCTAAGGTTAAAGCTATCATGGAGATGCAACCTCCTAAAAATATCAGTCAAATGAGAACTCTACAAGGAAAATTGAAATCAATCAGGCATTTCATATCTCAGCTAGCTAACATATCACAACCTTTCACAAATACATTACATAAAGGTGTGACCTTCTCATGGAACGAGGAATGTGAAAAGAACTTCAACCATATCAAGCAATATCTATCAAATCCTCCTATTTTGATGCCTCCTATTCAAGGGAAGCCATTGATCCTATATGTCTCCACTACATATACATCACTGAGGGCATTACTAGCACAAAATAATGAGAATAAGAAGGAAAGATCTATTTATTATATCAGTAGGACATTGGTAGCATATGAGAAGAACTATTCCATGATTGAGAAAGCTTGTCTAGCTATCATCTTTGCATCATAGAAGTTGAGACACTACATGTTAGCTCATACAACACAACTAATAGCTAAGATTGATCCACTAAAGTACCTACTAAACAAATCTTCCCTCACAAGTAGATTAGCTAAATGGATGATGTTATTGAGTGAATTTGAACTAGAATATGTTGAAAGGAAAGCTACCAAAGGCCAAGTCATTGCAGATCAACTGGCTAAAGCACCATTATTTGATGATACACCATTACAAATTGAATTTTTGGATTCATCCATCATGAACATATCTTCTAGGACTTGGCATCTTTTCTTTGATAGATCTTACACACAGAATGAATCTGGAGCACACATATTATTCATAACACCACAAGGTTACTCAATCCCTAAAGCTTTCATATTAAAATTTCCTTGCACAAACAATATTTCTGAATATGAAGGTCTACTTATGTTGGAATACAACTAATTTGGAATCTGATTGAAGGATTTGTGATTACAAGATCACTGAGAAGTTGTTGATTAGATATGTAATATTATTAAATCAGTATTATGTTGTCACTGATGTCAACTAGTTTAACATCACTTATCTTGTAAGTTACTACACCGAGACATTTGAAGAAAAGTGGAAAAGAGATGAAGAATAGAGAAATCTACATGAGGAAAGATGTACATGACAGATGAGGATAAGGAACACATTGAGTAACTTTTTGATGAGTCTATGACTTGATGATATTGACTTCATTATGTTGCATTGATCTATAATGGAGTATAGAGCTGAAAGACACAAAGCATTGTTATCGGTAAATGATGCATTTCTAGTATACACTGACGAAGTGTTGTATACCGACCGCAGTATTAACCAAGCAGTGTTCACCGATGCATTTCTTTGTTAACTGAGCAGAACAGAATGGATTAAATGTTTAGTTTAACTGATAAGATTGATGAGCTAGCAAGAGTATAACATCGAGGTAACAGATAATGTTTGTTATGCAGATCAATGGCTAACAAAATTCAAAGAAGATCTAACGAAGAAGATTGAAATGTGTTATTGACACAAGTACCGAGAAAGTTTAAGCAGAAAAACCTATGAATATGATTAAGTGGAAAAATATGATGGTGGAGAAGAAAATGATTTACTTGTCTATATAAGAGAATAGAATCTCTTTATGAAAGTGCCAAGAAGAAGAAGCTGCAGGATTATCGTGTGAATAAGGTTTCATGCATTCTGATCATACAGGTTAGTGAGAACCAAGCTATAGAACAATTACTGAGCTAGAGAGAGCTATTATCGATGGACAGTAAGTTGATATAGTATTGAATCTGAAGTTAATTATTGATCAGAAGGATTTGAATGAACCAAATATTGATCTGTAATCTGCAATTGAAGTTGTATTAAGGCAGGTCATTTTACTGTTACATATTTAACCATTGTATATAGTTCAAATATCTTAACCGAGTGGACTCTGAAAGTCTTATGATGTATCATTCATAGAATGAACGTTGTTATCCTATCAACCCCATAGTGAATGCTAGTTGGATGATAACTTCTAGTCTAAAATCCTCTAACAAGGCCACACCTGACAGTGTGTTTGTAACCTTTAACAGGGTTGGGTCTTAACTGACCTCACTTCAGAAGAGTGAACAATTTGGGGTTGTCGGTCCCAGGTGGTTTTTCCCTTTACAAGGTTTCCATGTTAAATCTTGTGTGTTATGTGTTGATTGTGATATTTGTTTGTTATCATACTTTGCATGTTACATATTAGATTTGATCGGTAAACAGTTATAAGTATTAGACTGGTAATCAGTAAAAGCACAGATAGTAAGAGTTATTATTGCTTACCGATGAGCAAAAATAGAAGAAATTTGTTTTGGATTATACATTTTGTTTTGGGACACTGGATAATTGATTCACCCCCCTCTCAATTATTCTAACAATTGGTATCAGAGCACAGTTGCTTGGAACAAAATTTTAAAGACTTAAGCATAAAGGTTTCAAGATGTATAAGAGGGAAGTACCGAAATTGAATAAAGAGAACTTCATAGCATGGAAAAGCAGAATGAAGCTACACATATCTAGAATTGGGAACTCAACACTAGATCTAATGCAAAATGGCTACATGCAACCGCCCACTGGTCCCCTAACTATTGATCAACTAAAGGATAAGAATGAACACAATGTTACTATGATGGAACTTGTTGCTACCTGTACCGATGCTGAATTTGAAGATATCAAGACATGCACAACTGCCAAAGGAATGTGGGATAAGTTAGCACAAATCTACAGTGGAGATATGAATGTCAAAAGAGCCCGAGCTGAAAGTCTGAGAGGTAGATTTGATGAAATGAGAATGAAAGAAGGTGAGAACATTGTCCAATATTCAAATAGACTCAAAGAAGTGGTACATGTTATTAGAGCATCTGATGGAGTAATTGATGATGAAACAGTAATAAGAAAGATTCTCAGAACTTTGCTACCAGTTTATGCAATCAGGATTTCTGCAATTCATGAAACAAGAGCTACATCCAACCTCACTCTTGACACTCTGATTGGTAAACTTACAACCTTTGAATTAAACAATTTTGATAACAATGTTGTTCCTTCTATTGAATCTGCTTTCATGTCTTCTCTAAAGATTGGAAAGTCTAGTAGGAATAGTAAGAATTGTGATAGAGATGACAATACCGATGATGAACTTGATGAGCTTGAAGCACTTATGGCTAGAAGATTTCCCAAGGGAAAAGGAAGGTATAGAGGTAAGCTACCTTTAGCATGCTTCAATTGTAAGGAAGTCGATCACATCGCTGCTAGATGTCCATAGAAGAAAGATGATGATAGATCCAAAGACCGATCTGAAGGAAGCTATGGAAGAAGAGTCAACAGAGGTTACCGACACAACAACAGAGACAACCAAGATGAAAAAGGCAAAAAGGAATGTTACATAGCCAAAGATATTGAAATTGAATCTGATTCTGATGATGATATAGAAGTTGTATTTGTTGCTATGAAAGATGACTCAGAAGAGGAAGAGAAACATGAAGAGATAGCACTGATCTCTAAAGTAAGTAGAAATGATACATGGATCATAGGCAGTGGTTGCACACATCATATGACTGGTGATGTAGAGAAGTTTGATCATCTTGTTGAATATAATGGAGGATCTGTGAGAATGGGAAATGATGCACCTTGTATGGTAAGAGGTAAAGGCTCACTGATGATCAATGATAGATTACAATGTGAAAATGCATATTGGGTAGATGGACTGAACTATAATCTGATAAGTGTGGCTTAGCTGAACAATTCAGGCCACTGACTGGCTTTTGAGAGCAAAAAGGTGAAGATTTATAATGATGGAGGAAGACTTGTCAGAACTGGTACACAATCCAGAGGTAATCTATTTTATCTTGATATAGATCATTCTTCTTGTTTGTTAATAAAGGATGAATATGCTTGGTTGTGGCATCGAAGGCTATGCCATGTGAACTTTGACAACATGATCAAGATTAGTAGAAAGAAAAGAGTTATAGGATTACCTAACTTAACAAAACCTGATCATGCTATGTGCCATGAATGTCAGAAAGGTAAGATGACTAAGTCTAGTTTCAAAAGCAAAGACTATTCAACAAAGAAGATACTTGAGTTGGTTCATACCGACCTGTGTGGTCCTATGAGAACTTAGAGTTGTTTTGGTGATAGATATTTTATTCTTTTTGTTGATGATTATACTAGATTGATGACTGTTATGTTCTTGAAAGAGAAATCTGAAGCTTTCAAAATGGTTAAATAGTATAAAGCTAAGGTAGAGAAAGAAATCAGAAAAGAAATAAAATGTTTAAGATCTGATAGAGGAGGTGAATTCATCTCTGATGAATTTACTAACTTTTGCAATGAGCGTGGAATCAAGAGGTAGGTATCTGCACCGAGGACACCTCAGCAAAATGGCATTGCTAAAATAAAGAATAGGTCTATAATTGACTGTGCTAGAACTTTGATGATACAGAAGAATGTTGCTCAAACATATTGGAGGGAAGCTATCAGTATAGCTATATATGTTCTTAATCGAGTACAACTGAAGAAGGACTCCAATCGAACACCTTATGAACTATGGTTTGGACACAAACCTACTGTGAGTTATTTTAAAATTTTTAGAAGTAAATGCTTTATCTTGAAAGATGAGAGAAATAGAAAATTTGATTCTAAAGGAGATGAAGGAATATTTCTTGGATATTCCACTACAAGTAAAGCATACAAATTTTTGAATAAGGCTACAAATAAAATTGTTGAAAGTACTAATGTTTGTATTGATGAGTTTGATGAAAAGTACATAGAGGAAAATACAAAGGAATCGGAAGACTACGGTAGATTCACTTACATTGAATATCCAATGTATCTACTGACACCATAGATAGTGTCAACTGGTCAGTAGGGAAATAATGCAGTACAATAGACACCAAAAACTGATGAACATGAAGAAGTTACCGAGCAAGGAAATGACCCTGAGCAGGATGAACAAGAAAGGAGAAATCAAGTCTTTGCTAGTTTTGTCAGGAGACATCATCCTGAAACATAAATCATTGGAGACAGACATGCTAGAATGCAAACCAGAAGCAAAACAAGACAAGGTACATGTCTAATTTGTGAATTTGAACCTAAAACTGTGAAAGTTGCATTAGAAAATGAAGAATGGGATAATGCAATGAAGGAGGAAATAGAGAAAATGGAAAAGAACAAAACTTGGTCCTTAGTACCCCGACCAATAGATAAGAATGTTATCGGTACTAAGTGGATATATAGGAACAAATTGAATGAAAATGGTGAAGTCACAAGAAATAAGGCTAGATTAGTATGCAAGGTATATGCATACGGAGAAGGCATTAACTATGGTGAGACATTTGCACTAGTTGCTAGATTAGGAGTTAGAATGCTACTTGCATATGCTACACATAAGAAATTCAAAGTCTATCAAATGGATGTGAAGTCAGCATTTTTGAATGGTATACTTCAAGAAGAAGTCTACATTGAACAACCTGAAGGATTTGTTGATCCCAACAACAAAGACATGGTATGTAGATTACATAAAGCCTTATATGGACTAAAGCAAGCACTGAGAGCATGGTATGAAACACTGCATACTTACTTGTTAAGTATTGGATTTGTTAGAACAAGTGAAAACAACAATCTGTATGTGAAAGGTGATACTGATGATACTATTATCATTGCTGAAATTTTTGTTGATGATATTATCTTTGGTGGTTCAAATCTTGTCTACGAGGCATTTGCTGATGAAATGCAAAAGGAATTTGAAATGTCTATGTTCAGAGAGATTAAGTTCTTTCTTGGACTTCAAGTGATTTAGCAGAGTGATGGCATATTCATCACACAATCTAAATACATAAAGGAAGTACTGAAGACATTTGGCATGGAGGATGCTAAACCTGTGGGAACACCAATGGCTACTGGATGCAAATTAAAAAAGGAGGATGAAACTACTGAAGTAAATCAGACACTTTACCAATCTATGATTGGCAAGTTAATGTACGTACTTCACAGTAGGCCAGATATAGCACATGTTGTAGGAATTGTTGCAAGATTTTTTGCTAATCCTAGAGAATCACACATGATAGCTACAAAAAGGATCTTAAGATACTTGAAGAAAATAGAAAATTATGGATTATGGTATTCTAAGGAAGGGAAGTTTGAACTGAAAGTTTACACTAATGATGATTGGGCTGGAAATGTGGATGATCGAAAAAACACCACCGGAGGAGCATTTTTCTTTGGTGAAAGACTTGTAACCTAGACAAGTAAAAAGCAAGCTTGTATTTCTCAGTCTATAGCTGAAGCAGAGTATGTTGTTGTTGCTACCAACTATTCAAACATTGCATATATCAAACATGTGTTGGAGGGAATGAATGAGGTAATCACTGACCCGGTGATTATATATTGTAACAACACTAGTGCAATTAATATTTCAAAGAATCTTGTGATGCACTCTAAGACAAAGCATATATCTATTAAGTATCATTACTTAAGTGAAAAAGTGCAAGAGAAGCAAGTAAAGTTGGAATTTGTCACATCTAAAGAACAACTTGCAGATATTTTTACAAAGCCCCTACCGAAGGACACATTTGAATACTTGAGGACTAGACTTGGCATCTGTCCCCTATCTATCAGTCACTAAGGTGATCTAGATGTTGCATCAGCCAATTTTTATCAAAAGATCATTCATGTTGATGCAACATAGTTTACACTTTGAATCATGTTCAAGGTTGTGATTAAGGTTGATAACTTGAACTGATGAGAAATTAGTATACAAAGATACAGAGGAAGTATTGAACACCACAAAGAGATACTTGGCTCCTACAGAGCTGATTGTTTATTTGTTTCTTTGGCATTGTTTTCAAAGGGAGAGATAAACATATGAAATGAAAAGGGGAGAGATATACATATGAAATGAAATGGAACATGCACCGACGACAATTATCTAAGGGAGAGTATTGAAGATCAGTTACAAAGAACAGAAACAAGAGAACTGAAAAGATCACAACTACAGAAAGGTAAAGTTGTATTACTCAATGCTGGTTTAGTAATGTAGTGATTAAACATATTAATTCTATTTGACTTACATCATTTGTTTACAAAGTTGTAGAATGTATGTTTGGTATGTGTATGGTACATTTCATATTATTTGAAGTTTCCATCAATGCCAAAGGGAGAGATTGTTGGACTATAACTAATTTGGAATCTGATTGAAGGATCTGTGATTACAAGATCACTGAGAAGTTGTTGATTAGATATGTAATATGATTAAATCAGTATTATGTTGTCATTGATGTCAACTAGTTTGACATCACTTATCTTGTAAGTTACTACACCGAGACATCTGAAGAAAAGTGGAAAAGAGATGAAGAACAGAGAAATCTACATGAGGAAAGATGTACATGACAGATGAGGATAAGGAACACATTGAGTAACTTTTTGATGAGTCTATGACTTGATGATATTGACTTTATTATGTTGCATTGATCTATAATGGAGTATAGAGCTGAAAGACACAAAGCATTGTTATCGGTAAATGATGCATTTCTAGTATACACTGACGAAGTGTTGTATACTGACCACAGTATTAATCGAGCAGTGTTCACCAATGCATTTCTTTGTTAACCGAGCAGAACAGAATGGATTAAATGTTTAGTTTAGTTGATAAGATTGATGAGCTGGCAAGAGTATAACATTGAGGTAACAGATAATGTTTGTTACACAGATCAACGACTGACAAAATTCAAAGAAGATCTAACGGAGAAGATTGAAATGTGTTATTGACACAAGTACCAAGAAATTTTAAGTGGTAAAACATATGAATATGATTAAGCGGAAAAATCTAATGGTGGAGAAGAAAATGATTTACTCCTTTATATAAGAGAACAGAATCTCTTTATGAAAGTGACGAGAAGAAGAAGAAGCTACAGGATTATCATGTGAATAAGGTTTCATGCATTCTGATCATACTGGTTAGTGAGAACTGAGCTACAGAACAATTATCAAGCTACAGAGAGCTATTACCGATGGATAGTAAGTTGATATAGTATTGAATCTGAAGTGAATTATTGATCAGAAGGATTTGAATGAACCAAATATTGATCTGTAATCTGCAATTGAAGTTGTATTAAGGTAGGTCATTTTACTGTTACATATTTAACCATTTTATACAGTTCAAATCTCTTAACCGAGTGGACTCTAAAAGTCTTATGATGTATCATTCATAGAATGAACATTGTTATCCTGTCAACCCCATAGTGAATGCTAGTTGGACGATAACTTCTAGTCTAAAATCCTCTAACAAGGTCAGACTTGACAGTGTGTTTGTAACCTTTAATAGGGTTGGGTCTTAACCGACCTCACTTTAGAAGAGTGAACAATTTGGGGTTGCCGATCCCAGGTGGTTTTTCCGTTTACAAGGTTTCCACGTTAAATCTTGTGTGTTATGTGTTGATTGTGATATTTGTTTGTTATCATACTTTGCATGTTACATATTAGATTTGATCGGTAAATAGTTATAAGTATTAGATTGGTAATCGGTAAAAGCACAGACAGTAAGAGTTATTATTGCTTACCAATGAGCAGAAATAGAAGAAATTTGTTTTGGATTATACATTTTGTTTTGGGACACTGGATAACTGATTCACCCCACTCTCAGTTATTCTAACAACTTAATGGTATGAAGATAACAATTGAGTGGCGAGTGACAAAATTACACACTCATGGAGACTCACAGCTGGTCATACACCAAGTCAATGATGTGTACCAAACAAAAGATGAGAAACTTGTTCCATGCAAATGCATGGTAGATGACTTAAAGAAATATTTCATATCTATCATGTTTGAAAAGATTCCTATAATGGAGAACAAGGCTTTTGATGCTATGGCAACACTATCATCTCTACTACAGCAGCCCAAACATGAGCTACGTTATGAGTTCCTAGTGGAAGCATTATCATTTCCTACATATGATTCCCTTGAAACCTGCATGATCTGCATTGTTGTTGGTCATGATTCTTCCAGATACAAAAACCTTTTCTCCTACCTTCAAGACCAAATCATCCTTGATTCCTTCAACCGCTATGAGAAATGTTACCTTATCTGAAATGCATCTTGGTATGTCAACATTGGTAATGACCTATACAAACAGAATCTAGATGGTACACTTCTTAGGTGTTTAGAATGAGAAGAGTCTCAATGTGCATTAGAGGAATTCTGTGAAGGTATATGTGGATCACATTCCAATGGTTTAACACTAGCTCGAAAACTTATTAGGGTTGGGTACTATTGGCCTGAAATGGAGAAAGAGGCTATCAAATTTGCTAAGAACTGTCAAAAGTGTCAAGTCCATGGTAACTTGATTTATGCACCAGGGAGAGATCTTATTCCCTTTACTACACAATGGCCTTTTCAACAATGTGCATTTGATCTTATAGGGGCTATTTATCCACATTCTTCTAATGGACATACCCATATCATTACAGCTACAGACTATTTCACAAAATGGGTAGAAGCAGTTCCTTTGACTCAAGCAACCGGTAAGAAAATCTCTATGTTCATTCTGAACTACATCATATGTCAGTATGGTATTACACATTCTAGAGGCACAGATAATGGTGGCCAATTCAAGAACAATGACCTAGATTCCTTATGCCTTAAATTCAAGACTACACAACATTGGTCATCCATATATTATCCTCAAGGGAATGGACAAGCAGAGGCATCAAACAAAAATTTGTTGAAAAGCCTACATCTTACAGTTAATAAAATAGGAAGATGTTGGCATCTCATGATCAATCTAGCTCTTTGGGCCTATAGAACAAGTATCATAATGCCCACTGGGGCTACACCATTTGTTTTAGTTTATGGGTCTGAAGTGGTATTGCCTATTGAAGTTGAAATATCATCACTAAGACTCAAAATGCATGGTCTAGTAACTGATGATGACTATAGAGTGTCCAGGTTGCAAGAACTTGAACTACTAGATGAGCACAAATAAGTAGCATATGATCATCTCAGAGTATATTAGAAAAGAATGTCTAGAGGCTACAACAAGAAAGTCAAACACATAGAATTTCAAGTTGGTGATCTAGTCTTGAGAGAGAATCCTAAAAATTAATCACATAGAGAACGCAAGGGGAAGTTTGAACCCAACTGGCTGGGTCTCTTTGTAATCACTACTACTTTTGGCTCTGGAGCCTATCAACTCTCAATGACTGAAGGAGAACAACTCCGTGAACCAATCAATGTTCTCCATCTAAAGAAATTCTATGCCTAAGGCATTCAGTATTCAAAAATGTCCTGAAAATTTATAAAAATTGAAAAAAGTCTTGAAAAAAATGAACATCTTGGTGAAAACCTAGCAATAGGCACCTTGATGATTCACAAAAAAATAAAAAAATAAAAAAGTACCAAAAAAACAAAAAATGAAAAAAATAAAAAGTGCCTTGGTGAAAACTTGGAAACAGGTGCCTTGGTAGCAAAAATAGAATCTCTACCAAGATGGTGAAAACTCAGCAAATGGGTGCCACTTGTATCAGAATGCTCCATCTATCAGCACAATCTTGGTCTTTCCCAACTTTTAGTCTTGCTTTAGTTTGTACATATCTCTTGGTTTGTTTCGACATTCCTATTTTCAGTAAAGTTGATTTGTACACCAATCTATAAAAGTGTATGTATCCAATCAAAGTTTGAAAACTTGGGGGCAATCAATGTCATATCCTCTGGTCTCCAGTATACCTTGGATGAGTCATGTCTAGTCAAATTCCTTTGAAGCTACATCTGAGTTAGTCCATCAATCTTCTTACCAGAAATGATTTTGCAATCAAACACAAACAAACAACATCAACAACAAATTGAAAATGATCTATGCTTCATGCTTTTATCTCCTTGTATGCTTACTGATTCACATTGAGATTTTTGCTATTGTGTCCTTTCGAGCTCTTCAATGATGTCCTTTGTTGGATTTAGAGAGTGATGACTACGAGCACAATCTTTTTGTTGTCTTCTAATTGTATGTGAAAATCTAACTTTGGAAATTCTGGATTGAAATGGTGTCCATCTGTAAGAGTCTCCATCTCGTATTGGATGGCCATAAGTACCTCAACCATTGATACCCACAAAATTCAAAGATGTTTGATCTAACTATTGTATTTTTGAGTGAGTTCTTACTCCTACTGTGAAACATGATCTTACCTAAGGATGTGAATGATAAAGGGTCACTACGGGTAATTTACATTGGATTTAGAATGATCTCTTCAGTGCTTGATGTACTTGCAATGCAAGGTGTATTCAGGTCATCACAATGTTTATGTTCTGATGCTTATACAAATTGTTATATCAAAATGGACATGATATTGAGGTCATCCTGGCATTTGTGCCTTGGTGCTTATATCTAATCCGAAATTCTGAAAATAAAATCAATATCCATATGTCCATGGTTGCCTAGCCAGTGGTCATTGTATTGACCTTTGAGAAAACAAATAAATATTCATGTCTATAGTTTCCTAACTAGTGGATGTTGTATTGATTTATCCGGTTACCTAAAAATTCAATGATGAAAATGACCGACACATGATCAGTGACTAGGTCCTAGGTCTTAGGTTTGCACTTCATCTTGCACTTTGCATGATTGCATGATCTCATGATTGTCAAAATTAACTTGAACGCTTAAATGATTCTTTGAACAAAAACACTAAAAATGACACAAGAGTTGAATCTCACATGAAGGTTTCTTTATAGATCCGCAAGAAGTCACCATCTTGGGTTATGTTGGCATTAAGCATGATTGTCATTAGTGACAACACTTATTCTGAACAGTACATACCGAGCAGAACAGAGCTTACCGAGTAGAACAAAGCTTACCGAGTAGAATAGTACATACCAAGTAGAACAGAGCTTACTGAGCAGAACAGAGCTTACCGAGTAGAATAGTGCATACCAAGCTCACAAAGTTTCACAGTGTTTACTGAGTGCTGCACGGTTAAAAAGGAAATTTAGTTTCTACCGAGTCTCCAATGTTTACCGAGTTCAAAACTATGACCGAGTGGTTAGTATGGACTGAGTTTCCACTTCTACCGAGTGCATGTAGATGCCGAGTAACGTAGTGGATGCTGAGTATCAGAAAATCACCGAGCTAGTTTGCAGTAACCATGTAACTATATTTGGGCCGACTCAGTAATATTTGTGTTTACTTGTTTTAGAGCTGACTTTGTAATTGTTTTGGAATTGACTTAGATTGATATATAAACAATGTTTTATGTCATATCCAAGTATGATGAAAAAAAAAGAAGTATGAAAAAGAGAGAAAGGTAGAGATAAGCGAATTACAAAGGGCTACAGTAGTATAAGAAGCAAAAAAGATCTATCCATCACAGAAGGTGATCAGTACATCAGAGAATCTCAATCAGCAAGTACAGTTGTAAGTAAGAGATCTACTATTTCATCCTAACAGGTGAATTAGCTTGAAATCCTTTAACCGGGTAGACTTAACAGTCTTTGTAAAAATCTCTTAACCGAGTGCATACTTCATTGTATGTTTGTAAAACCTCTAACAAGGTGGACCTAGCAGTCCTTATTGCTCCTAACAGGGCAAATCATCAGAAGTGATCATTGTAAGCCTTAACCGGCAAACTTTATACTGCAGTATTGAAGTTTTGTGGGTATCATCCCCACCCCAGTTTTACTTTCTACTTGGAAGGTTTCTGGGTCACCAAATCTCTATGTTCTAAGTGTTATGAATGTTTTATTCTTTCTATGTTACTCATGCATGCAATCAGATTATATTATTAAGATCTGAATCTGTTAAAAGTTTTGAAGTTACTGATTCACCCCTCCCCTCTCAGTAACCTAGATAGTCTTGAATATTTCCAACAGGGTTAAACATCCTTTTGACAAAAGACTAAGTACTTGTCTTCATCAATACCTGCAAAAACATATCATGTGTATCATTGCATTTCCATATCATAAATTCCATTACATTTATTTACATTACCTACATGTACATCCATAAAGCATAAGAAAATCATACATTTCTATAATCCATAATCAATTGCATTGCATAATCCATACATTTGAAAGAAACCATTGCATTGCATATTCCATACATTCTACACTACTCAAAGAATTTACATCACATGATATCAATCATACACAAAACAACAAGTGCAAGTGAAGTCATAACCAAAAATCAATCTCATATATATCATAAAGGCTCAGAATAGTCAAGGGTGCACTAATGGCACAGTATACAAAAGAATGAGCTCATAAGAGCTATCAAATCAGATCAATATCTATGGACAAAATGACAAAAATGATAAAAAAAACTAAGACAGATCAGTTGTCTACCTGCTCCTCCACATCTGGTGGGGGTGGTGGTGGTGCATCTGGTGGTGGCTCAACCCGTGATTCTCTAGCTCCTCCAAAGCAATCATGTATTGCGAGTATGTAGGTACTCTCTATGCAGTAGAATAACAACATAGTATGTAGAAACATAGTAAGCACTCCATGCAGTCTGATGAGTAACCTTTGCCTGCAACCGTCTATTCTTTTCATGCTGCCTCTCAGACTCCTTGAGCTATACCTCAAGTCTCGCACTCTGAAATCTTAGGTCTCTGATCTGTAACTTAAGCCACCTAATAATATCCTAAGGAGTCTATGTCAATCCAGGTTCTACATCTACAATGGGCATATCTATGTCCTCACCTAGTTGATCAGCAGCCTCTGCCATGCACACCTTGCGGTGTCTAACCTCGACACCAAGATCAAAATCAACATCAACCTATGTAGCATCAGTATCAACACCTGTATCCTATTGTGCACCTAATACCTCATCTGCACTACCAATAATACCAAGTGTGTCACCCTCTCCTCTAGTGGATCTCCTCTATAAAACTACAGGTCTCCCTCTTGTAGAGCTCGAAGGGTGAGGTGGTCTCTGTGTAGGGGCAACAACTCTAGGTCTCAGTGGTGTAGGATACACAATCGGTATCTATACATCTCGGCATCTCTGACCTTGACCCATTGGTGCACGTGTGACATCTATGGCCTCCTCCATAGTGGGAATCAAATCTGTAGGATCAGAGAATCTATGCATGGGATGCTCTACCAACCAAGCAATGAAAGTTTTAGTAACCCCGGCATCTAATACCTGTGGCCTATAGTCCCACTGTTTGGGAACATATCTAGTATACTCCTAAGTACAAAGAGCATAAGATAATCAAGTACTCCATCCCAATCCCAGATCTCAGACTAACTGTGCATATGTAGCATACTCTTGTGGTGCATCCTGGATGAGACCATATTGTCTCTACACTCGTGTAATAAGAAAATGCTCAAGAACAGTGGTGGATCTACCTATTAGTACCTGACTATGACAGAAGTAACTAAACTAAGCATGCACAGTCAGCCATGCCTCAACCTATAAATATGGTCTCCAAATGTAATTGGTCATGTCATCTAGGACATGTCTCCAATACTCAATAATACCCATGCTAACCTGTGTCACATATCCAGAATATATATATATATATATATATATATATATATATATATATATATATATATATATATATATATATATATATATATATATATATATATATATATATATATATATATATATATATATATATATATATATATATATATATATATATATATATATATCATGGGCTCCTGTGGCTATCTCTATGACTAACATATCAGTTGGCATATCGGGATGTGCTCCCATGCCTAAATTTGTAGAACTAAAGCACCATAAGAAAAAGACTTGCTCTCCTGATACACTATCTCGTGCATCTCTGAAAACATGTATGCAAGCATACACTATCCCCATCCTAGCTCAGTAGGATGAGCCATCAATCGAGCTATCATCGGGGCCCAACCCATCAGAAGACCATTGTACTGATGGTCAGACATGATGATCCCACTTATCATCCCTGCTATGATGCACTCTAATCTATGGGTCTGCCCATACCTCTAAACTAAAGTCTCCCATGAAATAGACTGAGTCAACTAAGTATCATCACTGAACACTCTCTGAAAGGCAAGAAGACCAACATTCCCCGAACTGACATAATCAGGATGAGGGCCATGAAATGGAATCTGTAATATCCTATACACATCCTCAGGTGTAACTATAATCTCTCCAGTGGGCAGGTGGAAAGTTTGTGTCTCAGAATGAAATCACTCTATCAACAACATGAGTAATCCATGGTTCACCTGAATCTCAGGCAAATGTATAAGATACTCAAATCCACATGAAGCAAGGTGCACTCTCATTAGATCAGGCAGTGACACACATGATCTTTGGGTCACCGAGTGAGAAATCTGGACATGAACATCAAGATAGACGACCTACACAGAATAGAAATAGGGTACCCTATCAGTAACCTAGTCAAAAATCAAGCTATATGTACAGAAATTAAAAAGTTGAATACTTCAGAAGGTACATTAAATGCTAAGAAATCAACCTATTAAATCATAAACATCAAAAATTTGACCCAAGGATGTGAAAAACACTCACTGTTTTCCATACGAGTTTTCAAACTGGTGCCAAAACTCATACGAGTTTCTACAAGTTCCCGTACGACATTACATGCATACATGACAATACAAGGGTTCTCGTACAACACTTGAGGTACCTGACAAAATGTCATATGACACATGGGTCCCTCTCATATGAGATTCAGATGGTTATGGGATGACAATCTAAATGCAATTGAAAACTCGTATGAGCCCCAATGGACTGTCATATGACTTTTTACGGTAGCAAAATTCAAAAAACTAAAAATGTATGAAAAAGATCCTAAAATGCTAAAAACATGGAAAAATTGAATTCACAGAGAGGCACAGGGGTCCACTTACTGGGTTCCCATACTGGGGAGGTCATTTTTATCGCCGACTGTGCTTGAATCGGTAAGAGGAGACAGACACCTTGTCCATTTTCTCAAAGGGCTCCATAAGGCTCACAAAAGACAAAAGTGAATAATGAAATGAAAATGACCCTTTTGGGCCTTATATAGGTTTTGACCTAATTTTCAAAGTGCTCTATTTTCCATGAAAATTGCACCCCTAGCTAATTTTGACATTCTAAACCCATTTTCGGGATCCAAATCAAAATCTGAGATCATTTACTATGTCAAAATCATGATTTAAAATTTTTGGACCTAGGACGGCCAACTGCTTGCATAATCAACCTTCAATCATCACAGCAATCCAAAAATCAACTTAACTAATTATCTTACATCAAACTATCAAAGTTTCAACTTGGTCAACCATGGTCAACTCATGGTCAAACCTAGTCAAACTTGGTCTTCAAACCTCCAAACGATGTAGAACGCGTCTCTGGATGTGCACAACCAATTCTCAAATCAATTAACATGCTTCTAAACCATTTAACACCGAATTTTCTTGTCAAATTTTGATTTTCATCCCGAAGGGGGCATGGTATTGCATATCAATCAAATCTATAAATCAAATCTTTCTTTTACTAATCAAGACAACAACCATGTCTAGTTGTTGATTCATCAAAAGTCCTCTTCGCTTGGGGCATATCAGATTCATCAAGATCCATATCAATATGGTATCCTAATCAATCTGGTGAACTGTATTAGCTCTTTGTAACCATTAGTTCAATTGTGTTACTTCCTTGGTTCTTCGTAACTGAAGGGTTTAGATTTGGCATCCATTTGATTCCTTTGGACAATCAGGTCTGGAGTTAGGACAGTCATTTCTTCGTAATCATAGGTTCAAAATCAGGCATTTTGACACTTCTTCGTAATCACTAGTTCATTGTTGATATAGTTAGCATCATCTCGATTCTTTGGTCAATCAAGACCTGAATCACCAACATCTTCAAATCTATCAATCAGTTTCTATCTTGAAATCAGTTAATCTCTCAGGATCAGTTTCTCAACCACATATCTGAGTCCACATCATTATCAAAAATAGATTATTCTTTGAACCACTGCTCTTCACATAGTAATTCAAAGAGGGGCAAAATGTAATACCCCAAAAATGGGCTATAGGTTCATTAACCTCCTACATCAACAAATCAAATGAAATCAACATTAAAGTCCTAACCCAAGGAACGTTTGCACATCAGTTTATCAAAAACCCTAATTGATTTTATCTTAATTCTGCATCAAGGAATATTCCTAATTTATCTAATTATCCTAATTGAATATTAGTTGGCGATAAATCATATTTATCCTAAAATTTGATTAATTAAATATTCTAAATATTTAATAAATTAAGTTTAATTCAACCACTTAATTATTTAATTAGATTTAATTCTAATTATTCCTAATTATATTATTTAATTTTGACAATAAATCAAAATCCTACTACAATTGATTAAATTCTTATTTAATTAAATAAAGCAAGTTGTCAATATTTAATGATATAGTTTTGAATAAAAGTTTGATTTAATAATTGATTAACCCAAAAATTAGTTATTTTAAATTTAAAATCACTTAAGTTGAGAATAAATCACTTTATTTTTAAATTAATTCATATTAAATCATGCACAATCAGAAAAGCAGTCAAGTTTAAATCAATTTTCAATTTCAATTTGTTAACTTTCTAAACTCAACATCTGATGATGAGTTGAAAAAGTGTACTAAACTCTATTTTGAGATAAAAAGTGCCATTGCATGATTTTTATGAGTTAATCAATTCTGATTTCTTGTTAACTCAAAAATGAACCTGAGTTTACCAAGAGTGATTTATGGTTTTTCTCAATGCATCCTCAAGCCCTGGATTTCTATAAAATCAAGGCTCAGCTCTTCACAAAAGGATCTCTCGAATTTGCACAATTACTCTGGCAAAATTACATATGAAGAATCAAGCTCTTGTGAATAGACGATTTGTGAGATATTTCATTATTTTTCATAGCTTTACATCTATTTTCATATCATAGCACATCATTTTTAGAATAGTCTACATATGATTTCCATTCAATTCTAGACTTGTTTCATACAGTTTTTTATGTCATTGCATAGAAAATACAAAAAGATAGATTAATCTGCATCCATCCTACATTCATCTTTTAGCATCAAATCCTTTGTTTAGGTGTTGCATCGTCACTGATCTTGGTCTGAATCTGAGAATACCATACTCGCACCTACTAGAAGGTAGTAAATCATTTGGTTAGCTTAGTTTCATTTATTTACAGATTTCTCGATTTGCTAACCTCTAATGTTTTACTGAAGTGTTGTATCCATGGCTAGGTACAAATTTCACACACACAACTGTAGCCTTCAAATCTTTAATTTGAGCATTTTAATGGTGTTTCATTGTGACTTCAAACTTTGAACTTTCTTTATGTACTGTGACCACCATATTTCATAATGCTATACACAGAGACTAAAATATATGTGTGTATGTGTGTTAAACACCTTCATGAAATTAGGATTATTAACTAACAATTCAAAGAAAATACAATGCAAATTTAACTAAGAAATGAAACTAAAATCTATGACATCTCATGGTTCTCTAATTAGATGTGGTAAGTAGAGCTCTCAGCTTTGTATTCCCTACTAGTGACACTTCTAAAATGAGAAAGTATGATGCTACAATGCTTAATCTAGCTCACAATGATCCATTATGCAAATGATAAATTGAAATGCTAATGCTACATGCTCTCAATTGCTATCAAATGCTCATAAAATGCCTATAATAACAATGTTTTGCTCTCTAATTCTCTTCCATATTATTGCTCTCAAAATTACTCTTATTTATAGTAAATTCCCAAGGGTAGGGGGTAGAGTGAAGTAATCATGATTTAGCCTTGGTTGAGTCAAAAACTTTGCAATGTTTTAAAATGGGGGATAATTTAAATGTTTGTCTCAAAGCTTTGGACAAAAGGACAAAATTGAGTGGATGAGATTCAAAGTTGAATTTGTGTGATTGAGATTCAATTCTCTTGAGTGATCCATGTGCTTTGTGTTCTCAATTCTCATTGGTTCCTCAATTTTTTGTTGAAAGATATAAGGATTAATTAAATTCCATTAATTAATTAAATTAGCCATGTAAGGGAATAGGTTCATTTTGATTTTTGATTTAACAACTATACAATTAATTGATTAAAATCAATTATATAGTGTTTTTCACCCCTTTAAGCTTGTATTTAATGTCATTATTTAATTTTTCCTTTGATTTGATGATTTTGTCCAATTTTGATTTAATAAATGTTCATTTTAAAATTGATCCTTTTTTTATGAGAATTAGTGTATTTTGATGATTTTGAGTCATTTTATGATTTAAAGCACTTGTCCATTTTTTAGTGTCTACAAATGCCCCTCTTTGAATTGATGTATGAAGAACATTGATTCAAATAAATTTTTAGTCCTGATCACCTTTAGGTCCTGATTTACTGATACATCGATATGCCACTGATATTATTGCTAGGTCCTGATATGAAACTTGATTGCTGCTTCATATGATTCAACATTTGATATGATATGTGCCCCAGTAAAAATAGTTCAAAAAAATTTGATGCGCCTGATTCTCTGATATTTGATGTCAATTTGATACTCTGATACCCCCTCAGAAATGAAACATATTGATCGCTTGATTTGAGAAATTTTGATTTACTTGATTAACTGATTGATTAATTGATTGATTCAATATGTTTTCATTTCTGAAAAACATTGATGATATGCTAATTTCAATGAATTGTCCTGGTTTGATTGATAGGTTGATATAGGTTAATAGGTCAAAATTTACCTCTAAATTAGGTCAAAATTAGCTTAAATAGGTTGATAAACCTAGATTTACTATTCATTTTCACTTTTGACTATTGAGATTTTGCTCTGATCCTGCATTGATTTTCACGATGGTTGTCTCGATTTGTGAGCACCGGTTCAAGAGAGGTCGTTGTTATCAGAGGTCGTTGGACTATGGACCTCCAGTGAGTCATTTCTAACCTTCTTTGTGTAGTTATTACTCATTTATCTGCATTTATTTTATTTTTTCTTTCTTTCATAGTTTAGATTTTTCAAAATGCCACTTAGGAAATGTTAAATGCCGCGTAAGCTTGTTAAATGTTGCATCTGCGCTTTTTACTCATGCCTCCGCATAGTAAAATTTCACCTAGGATCCTTTAGGTCTCGCCTAATACTAATATGTTCCCACGTAGAAGTAGGGTTTTTATGCCAATTTATATATGTTTTTCCACCTATAAAACCCTAGATTTTTTATGCCACCTAGGCCTAATTAAGTGTCACCTAGCATTTTAAAATGACGTGTAAAATGTTAAGTCATTTGTGGTATCGATAAAGTACCGTGTAAGATAATTTATACACCACGTAAGGTAAAATGCCACTTGGTAATAGGAAAATGATGCCTGCAGGCTTTTTTGAAATTTTTTTTTAACTCAACTTGATTTTTTGATAAAAATTTGAATAACTCTGATTGATTGATTGATTTCCCAGATAGCTAGGTTTATTGTAGTTTAGCAAAACAATTGATTAGGATATCAGGATAATGGTACCAATGAATGTGATTTGTCAATCTGATAGGATAGAAAAATTGATAGGTAGGATTGATAATTCATTCTCAAGACATAGAGACATGAACAAATGGTACTGGGTTTTATTACTTGATACTTTGATTCTGATAGAACTGATTGACATAAAATGATTTGCTGATATAGAAAACCGATATGATTCTCTTGATTTTTCCAAATAGGCACATTTTTGTAAGTTGTATATACGAACCGTAGCTTCATGGGTCATTGAGTTAGGTCAAACTTTGACTCCTATTAAGTTTTGAGTGATTGAGTTGTGCAGGCTTAGCTTTCTCCTTGACATCCCATGGTTCTAACTGAACCAGGGTCTATTTACCGATGTGGTAGAGTTTTGGCACTCTGACCACAATACCTTCCATCTACCTTTTGGAGAGATGACCATTACTCTGGAGGATGTGTACAGATTGTTATGCATTCCTTGTCGAGGAGAGATGGTATATTATGATTTTGTTTATGATAGTACAGTTTGCAGATGAGTGTTTGGAGACAACACTATTGATGATGACACAATTATGTGGGCACAGTTCACTTCATTCCCCACATTGCCAGTAGTATTGGGTGCTTTGATCGGTGGATTACTACTCCTTGACTGGCAAGGTCGTGGTTTCTCAGTTGGATGGGGTAGGATAATCAAGGACTTGCTTGCACATCCTCAAAGATTTGATTAGGGTTCCTATGTCCTTTCTTAGCTTTATCATGATTTTCATGAGGTTGTATATAGAGAGAGTGCTTCTTTATCAACAGGTGTTGTGATCTTGTAGTTATGGATATGGGAGCATCTTCCCATTACTAGGCCAGTATCAAATAGGATTCAACATCGAGGTTTTCCTTATTGCTTTCTATATGGTGGCATGGTTGTCCAGCATCATCTGGGAAAACTTGAGTATTTGCACCGTCAGATTGATGATCTTGATCAGGTTCAATGGTGTCCATATATAGGTTGTGAGAGATGGAGGGAGGATGATGATGAGCTCCCATGTATGTTTTCTCCTTAGTGGATGATTGGTAGAGCTACTACTGTGATCAAGTAGTTTTTCTTTGGTCGAGTCTCTAGATAGTATGGTAGAGTGTGGGACATTCCCCAAGGTACATCATTATATGCCAGAGTCTAGGCAGAACGATCCCTGTGGGGTGCTCAGATAGATTATCATTTTTCATGTGATCAGATTGCTTGTTTGGCATACTACAAATGGTCTTTACTTGTAGATGTTGTAGATGTTGGTATGTCACATGAGTATCAAGACTGGTGGGCTCGAAATAGATTTCTTTGATTTATAGATCCAGTAGAGCCAATCCCTAGATGTGATGAGAGATTAGAGGATGACGGAGGTGATGATGATGGGGATGGTGGTGGTGTTAGGAGGAGACGTCATAGACAATGAGGTCGGTGAGGATAGAGAGATCCTCAGGTCATAGGGTGAGGATGAGATGGGCCATGGGTGAGAGGTGGACATGCTAGGGACAGGGCTAGAGATGATCATGGGGATGAGTTTGTATGTCCTAGAGTAGCAGCAGTTTATAGATAGAAGAGACGATAGAGACAGTAGAGGGCTCAGAGAGAAGGACATGTTGAGGCTAATAGATAGATTCCTGGAGGACTGGATCCTTTGGTTCAGTTACAACAAGTTGCCTTAGCACAACAAGATCAGGATTAGGTACAATAGGATTAGATTCTGACACAATAGGTACCGCCATAGGTTCCTAGATCATAGGATATGGGTCAGTCATCTCAGGGTGCTCCTAGTATTGACACTTTATCATGAGATGTTCAGTCATTAAGGATAGATGTATCTATTGTTGTTGGCAGATTAGACCAAGTGGCTACTTTGATGCAATAGTTTATGACTTATGTGACTCAGAGACCCAGTATGGCTAGCACTTCTCAGGCTCCTCCTTCATAGGATAGACAAGATGACAGGGGTCCAAATGGATCAGGTGCTAGGGATGGATCAAGTGCTGCTATAGGATCTTGATTGTTTAATGACAGTGCTACTCATTTTTGATGTCTATTGTATCATGTTTTATGCTTATTGATCAGAACATTTGATGTATCACTTTGTTGATATTGTATATTGATGTATTGATTTGATGGCTCATTGATATTATGAACATTTATATGATGATATAGTTTCCTTGATTCTTTTGATGTGTACATGTGAGATTACCTTTATATGCAGCTATATGATGTTTTATGATGCATTTACTTTTGATTATTCTATGGATGCAATGTATCTCATATAGATAGATGAATACAATTATTTATGCCATTTTGATATGCTTTTCTAATTTTCAATGTATGGATGCAAAGCTTTAATGAAAATATGGATATGAATGCCCCTATGTTTTTTATTTTTCCAAATGTATGACATTCTATTCTTAACTATATGTATGCAAATGATGTATGATGAATGAATGTCTTTTCTCTTTTTCTTTTTCTGATATATGGATAATGAATAATGAGTAATGCTATGGATCGATGCAAAAGATAATCTCACATGATTGATTTAAATCAAGGATGAAAACATTTAATTGAACCCCCTTTTTTTAATGTTTTACGCAAGCTAATTAACTAAACCCCTTTTCCCTTGGAAAAATAACTACAAACATTCACTTAATCTAACATGAAAAATGCAAAGCAACGCAACTGAGTGTCACTAGATTTTTAGCAAAGAAATGCCATAGGGAATAATTTTCATCATTGAGCATTGTAGGACCATTAAAGAAAGTAAAACCATCACTGACCACATCATGATGATATGAATACCACTTTTCATCACTTTTGGTAACCTCTTTTGGAACCTAGTACAACCCTCACTAGCTGAATGACCAACTATGGGAGTATGAATACCGGTTTCAATGGATTCAATGTTGCAAGTGGATTTTGGTATTAAGATATGGAAGATCTAAATAGCCAAGGTATCCATTTGTGTAAACAAGCAAAGGTCAATTCTTCATCTTATGTGATAGTCCTTGATGGTTCTTTGATGACCATGTCTTTAGATGAATTCATATAAGTTAATGGATCTTCCTCAAAATAGTCACTCAAAGACAAGAAAATATCATGTCTCCATCATTTCCAATCTAGTCAAAACATCATCGATTAGCTAAAGAGATGTGATAAAAGTCATTTCAATTAAAGATCATCAAAAGAAAGCTTCAAAGTGTTTTTCAATGTATCAAGATTTTCAAGTAGAATTTCCAAACATTCTGATCTTTAAAGTGTTGTCAATTTTTAATCCTAAATAATAAAGTCAATGAAGGCTCAAGGATCCAGTTGTGGGGTCGGAATATTTAGGTGTGAACAATGATATCCATCAAAGGTTCACCAAAAATCTCTCTCTTCTAAAGCTCTGATAATCCTCTCTCAGATGTGACTGAATGTAGCACTGATTGAATCTATTCATACCAAACATCCAATCATGTCCTACCCCCAAGTGATAAATGTGATCGTGCGACAAACTTAGGGCAAAATAGGCAATGCAACAATGCAGCTGACAAGTTTTATTATGACTATGTACAAATGATGGATGCAATGAGGATTTGCAAGTGAGATGTTGGGAATGCAATATGTACACATGCAACTAGGAAATGACTTAAGGGAACAAAAGGCGCTTGATTGCCAAGTTTTCACCTTTTGGGTCTTTTTCTATTTTTTGCTACCAAGGCGCCTATTGCTAGGTTTTCACCAAGGCACTTTTTCTTTTTCAATTTTTTCTTTTTTTTTCTTTTTCAATTTTTTTTCTTTTTTCTTTTTTTCAATTTTTTTGTATTTTTCAGGATCTCTTTTGACTATGTACGATAAATATGATGCTCCTCATCTGATATTCTTTATACTCTTTCATCTACCTCATGTATAGAACCTCTTTAGATGGATGCTATTGATAGGTTCTTGTAGCTCTTCTCCATCACAATCTGCTAATTTATAAGTTCCCATTTCAGATGAAGAAACAATGATGAATAGACCAAGCCAATTCACCTCCCATTTACCCTTCTTCTCCCTTTTGGCTTGATTTTTAGGGTTTTCTCTTAGTACTAAGTCACCTACTTGAAAGACTCTCAGTTTGATATGCTTATTGTAATTTCTTGAGATCCTGTTCTGGTAGACTTTCAAGTGTTCATAAGCTTGCATTTGGTGTTCTTCTAGCAACTCTAATTATTGAAGCCAAGAAACTCTATAGTCCTCATCTATTATCAACCCTTGCAATGATACTCATAAAGATGGGATTTCAACCTCCAAAGGTAGTACAACTTTAGCCCCATAAACCAATGAAAATGGCGTAGCTCCTATAGGTGTTTGAATGCTAGTTCTATAGGCTCATAATGTCGGGTTGATTTGCACATGCTAATCTCTTCCTAACTTATTTACTGATCTCTTCAAGATTTTCAAAATGTTCTTATTTGTAGCTTCAGCTTGTCCATTTCCTTGAGGATAATAAATGGATGAAGAGTGATGAGTAATATGAAATGTGCCACAAAGTTCATCCACATCTTTGTTTTTGAATTGTTTTCCATTGTCTGTGATTATGGCATGAGGAATACCATATCTGCAAATGATGTGATTGAGTATGAACATGGAGATTTGTTTACCCATAGCCATGATCAAAAGAACGGCTTCTACCCACTTTGTGAAATACTCTGTAGCGGTGATGATGTACTTGTGCCCATTGGAAGATGGTGGATAGATTATGCCAATCAAGTCAAATCCCCATTGATAGAATGGCCATGGTGTAACAAATGGGTGCAATTCTTGTGCCGGCACATGTATCATGTCACCATGGTATTGGCATTTGTTGCATATTTTGACAAAGTGACAAGCATCTTTATCTAAGGTTTTCCAGAAGTACCCCATATGAAGGATCTTCTTGGCTAGGTTTAATCCGCTTGAGTGTGACTCACAAATGCCCTCATGAACCTCACTTAAAGCTAACTTAGACTCCTCTTCCTCTAGACATCTAAGTAACATCCTATTAGGACCCTTACAATACAATGTTTCAGAAAGGATTATGTAACAAGCTAATTGTCAGATGGAATTTCATTTTTGGGCTCGAGATTGGTCTATAGGTAACACTTGGTCTTTGAGATAGGTATAGATAGGGTCGTACCAGGGTGAGTCATGTCCATTGAGTAGGGAAATAATTTGGATTTCGAGAAGGTCAAATGCTAGTTTTGCCAACTCTTCCACCAAGAATTTGTACTTCTCATTCTGATCTAGTTTTTGAAGTAGGGAAGCCAAGGTCTCCATTGCATCAGCTGCTCTATTTTTCTCTCTTGGAATTTGTTCAAAGGTTATCAAAGAAAAGTACTTTTTCCAAGCATCTATCATAGTCCTTTATGGCATTAGTTTTTCATCTTTGGTATTGTATTCATCATTGATCTGATTGATTATCAATTGAGAGTCTCCATACACTTGTAGTTTGGTGATGTTCCATTCTAAATCCATCTTAATGCCAATGACTAAAGCCTCATATTCTGCTATGTTGTTTGTACACAAGAACAAAAGCTTGTAGGATTTTGGAATAGTGTACCCTTGAGGGGTAATCAATAGTATGCCAGCCCCGGAACCTCCTTGTGTATATGAGCCATTGAAATACAACTTCCATGTCTTGGCCTCTATGTTGACAATTGCTAAATCCAGAAACTCCACTTGAATGGTTTGTGTAGAAATCAATGGATTTTTTGCTAAGTGATCTACTATCACTTGTCCCTTTATGGCTTTCCTGTCCACATACTCAATGTTGAACTCACTTGATATCATGACCCATTTTTCTATCCTGCACGTTAAGGTAGTTTTGCTTAGCAAATATTTTAGAGGATCAATTTTTGCAATAAGTTTCACCTTGTGCATCAACATATAATGCCTCAATTTTTGTGATGCAAAGACAACCGCTAGATAATCTCTTTCCATGAATGTGTAATTGAGTTCATATTTGATCAATGTTCTGCTCCAAGTAGTAGATTGCTCTTTCTTTCCCTTGGTCATCTTCTTGCGCCAAAAGAACTCCTAGAGACCTCTCGGTGGTAGATATGTATAGCAGCAATGGTTTTCCCTTGATTGGTGGCATTAGGATTGGTGGATTTATTAAATAATTCTTCAATAAGGTGAAGGCTTTGTTTCATTCTTCATCCCACATGAAAATAGTGTCTTTGTGTAGTAACCTTGTGAATGAATGACACTTTTCCGCCAATTGAGAGATAAATCTCCTTATTGATTTAATCTTGCCTTGGAGGGACCTCATTTGACTTATGTTCTTTGGAATCTCCATATTCATTATGGCTTAAACCTTTTCCGGGTCTACTTCAATCCCTTTTTCTGAAACTATATAGCCTAGTAATTTTCCAGATTGGACACCAAAGGCACATTTTTTTGGATTAAGTCTCACTTTGAATTGTTCCAATCTTGTGAATATCTTTTCTAGAATTTGTAGGTGATCTTGTCTTTTGTGTGACTTTTCCAATATGTCATCCACGTAATCCTCTAGAAAGGTGTGCATCATATCATGGAAAATAGTGGTCATTGCCCTTTGGTATGTGGCTCTAACATTTTTAAGGCCGAAGGGCATTACATTCCAACAAAAGGTACCCCAAGGGCATGTAAAGGTTGTCTTCTCTTGGTCTTTGGGTGCAATTTTTATCTGATTGTAGCCACTAAAAATCTCCATTAATGAATACATGGAGTGACCTGTTGTCAAGTCCACTATTGCATCTATGCTTAGAAGTGGGAAGTCATCTTTAGGACATGCAAGATTCAAGTCTCTAAAATGTGTGCATACAAGAATGGATTTGTCATGCTTGGTGACTAGTACAATATTGGATATCCATTCAACATATGCAATTGCTCTTATAAATCCCACCTTCAACAAGTTTTCCAATTCAGCTTTGACTAGGAGAGCTACATGTGGGTGCATTTTTCTCAACTTTTGCTTGATGGGCTTAACCCCCAGTTTAACATTCAAATGGTGCATAATGAAGTCAGGATCCAATCCTAGCATGTCGGCATAGGACCATGCAAAGTTCACTTGTTTTTCTTGGAAAAACTTGATAAAATCCTTTCTTTCTAAAGGTGTAAGTGACACTGCTAGGTGTATGAACTTCAAATCCAATTCTATCCCAATGTTGACCTTTTATGTTGGTTCTATGAGAATCAGTGACCTTTCTTCCTCATGTTTGGGTAGGGTATCCAATCTCTCTTCCTTTGGTGCCACAATTGGGTTTCCACCATAGGAAACATCCTTTATCTTTACTTTTTTTGGTTCTAGTGCTGCCACATAATGGTTTTCATCACTAGAACTTTTTCTTTTTTTTTTCTTTGGATTAAGAGATTGGACCCCTATTGTTCTCATCATGTTTGGTTCAAATTCGTTGGTGAAAGAGGGCTCAACCGCGTTTAAGTATTGGTTCATTTCTTGGTCATTTGGGAAATAGAGTAAGTCACTTGGCTCATTTAGGTCCCAATCAATAAGGTTGGGATGCATCAAGGATAGGGATTCATTTGGAAAAGTTTCATTGGTTAGAATTATGGACATGACCTCATTGGATGGTTTGTACATTGTATCATTAAGGTCTATGACATGAGCTTCCTTGAGATGGTCCATGGAATAAGGATCAAAGATCTCTTCACTTGAGTCCTCAAGGACTTCTACGGGAAATAGTATGGGAAATACAACACGTAGATTAATCCTAACATTTGAATCATCCTTCTCCAAGGGTTCCCAAAATTCCTCTATCCATGGTCGATTAACGGGTGCTTGTCCTATATTGAGTTCTTGTATGATGGGCTCTTCACGCCTTGGAGTTTGTTTCCTTGTAACATTAGCATAAGCATGTATTATGACAATTTCTTTATCATGGCATGATTCATCAAATAAAAAATCCCATTCATAATCCTAAGAATCATCACTATCCACATCAGATTCCACCATTTTCACTTGAGGATATGAATCATGCATGGGGCTGGAGCTTTCTCCTTTTTGCTAGTAGCCTACCCCTTATCTTTCTTCTTTTGACCTCCAAGAGGGTTCAATAGGCTCTAGCAAGCCTCTATTTCTTTTGCCTAAGGGTCCTCTTCCCTTGTATCCCATTTTTGGCATTATTTTGAATCCTTTGCCATATTGATCAGTTTGAATATTAATGTGTTGAATTCTCTCTACGGGAGTATTTAAGGTATCATTTTCATCTTGATAAAGCCATTGGAGAACTTCATATTCCTCTTTGTCAAATGTTGTCTTGTCACTTTCTCTTACAAAATAAGAGCTATATTTATGAGGAAGATGTTCCTTGGATGGTTTCCCATGTGTTCTTGGAGATGTGGGTAAGTCGAATAAGGAAATAGAATATTCCCCTACTCCCTTGGAACTAATTTTGCATTGTTTTTCAAATGTATGCATCATCTCACTCATTTTTTTGTAATGGTCCTCTTTAGCTTTATCTTTCTCTTCTTTGGTAGGTTTGAAAAGTTCTACTTTTGGTATAGATTCTCTTTCTAAATTTTCATTTGAAGTTGGATCCTCATAACTCACTTTCTCCTTTCCTTTAGTTGATGTAGTTGAGTTACTTCAAGGAGGACTTGAAGTAGAAGTAGCACTTAACGTTAACTTAGGATCATCCACTTTAATGTCTTCAATGGTAGCCCTTTGGATAATCCCTTCTCGATTATCTAGAATAAATAACTTGTGGAGAGGCTTTAGTGCATTACAGTATAGGAAAGGATTTGAATCCCCTCCAACCATGATTTCCTTACCCATGTATGGAAATTTTATGCATTGATGATACATGGATGGAATCACTTTCATCTCGTGGATCCACGACCTTCCCAATAAGATATTATAAGTTAGTTTCATATCTAAGACTTGGCATTTTGTGTCCTTTTTGACTGGTCCAACTTGAATGGGCAATATAATCATGCCTTTTGAAGCTCTTTCCGCTTCATCATAGGCCTTTATGGTAATTCTTTTTGTAGGATTAATGCATGACTCAGATAATCCTAGAGATTTGACAAGACTCAACATGCAGATGTTAAGACCAGCTCCCCCATCTACAAGAGCTCTCTTGAACCTATGTCTTTCAATCAAGAATTCTATATGCAATGGAAGATTTTGGGGATGGGTAATGGACATGTCATCATGGTCTAAAAATGAAAGGCAATGAAGTGCAATGAGATGGCCTACCATATTCTGAAACTTCTCATCATCCAAGTTGGTAGGAACATTAGTTTCCACTAAAGCTTTTTATAAGATTTCCTTGTGATTTGGCGATAACTTTAATAACTCCAAGATGGATATTTGTGTTGGAGTTTTTTGCAGTTGATCTAGCAAACTATATGGTTTTTATGTTGTAGCCAATTGCTTTGCCAAAATGTTGGATTGCAAAGGGCCAACAAGTCTAGGATCAGCCCCTTGTAGGGTAATCCTTGAATTCTACCCCCTAGTGATAACATTAGACGTTTCCTTTTGAGGTTGTTCTTTGCTCACAATGGTATTGAAAATATGCTCATGACTAGATAAAGTATTGATGACTTTGTCATAATGAGGTGCAAAATTGATATTGTTGCTGCTTTGTTTATTCCCATTGGATGACTCACCTTTGTCATGATTATAAAAAGGTTGTTTAAACATTGTGTGATCTCCGTTACCTTGAGGTCCTTCAATAGTGATTGTACCATTATCAATCAGGTCTTGCACCATGTTCTTCAGTTGTAAGCACTCATTTGTTTGATGGCCTCTAATTCTATGATATTCACAATGAATATTTTCGCTCCACTAGCTGGGTTTATTATGTGGCTCATAGGGTTGAATGCTAGGTAAATTAATGATCTTGTTAGCAATGAGAGTCCTCAACGCTTTCTTGAGAGGCTCACCCAAAGGCATGAAGTTCCTCTTGGGAGTTGGTACCAATAATTTGTTAGATTTGTTACCTCCTTGATTATTCCCTGAATTGCCACTATTGGTATTGTTGTTGTAAGGCACTTTGGGAGCTTGATTTGCATTGTTCACCTGATTAGGTGTTCTTGTAAGAGAAAAAGGAGTCACTTTTACATTACTAGAATCAACAACTCTGTCATTAACCATTCCCTTATTGTTGTTCTTCAACCCAAACTGATTATAGTTGTTAGAAAAGTTCTTATTCTAGTTGTTATGGTTGTTGTTGGAGGTATTGTTATTGTAATTCTTATTGTCCTTGTAGAGTTTTAACTCTCCACTTTTAAATAATACCTCTTCCATGGCTAATCCATTCTCAATAAGGTCTTGGAAGGTCTTAGGACATTACATTCTCAACCAATAATTCATCTCATTGCTCAAGCTATTGATGAAGATATCCATCTTCTCTTTTTCGGTACACTCCTAGGATATCTAGCAAATACCATCCTCCATCTTTGTAGGAAAATGAGAAATCCTTCTCCTTCTTTTTGCTTGGTATTGCATAAAGTGATCATTGTGACTTCGTGCTTGATATTGTATGAGTAGTGTGCCACAAATTTAGAGGCTAGCTCTTCAAAGGTTTTAATGTCGGAAGGTAATTTCAAGAACCATTCCATGGCCATACCTCCCAAACTTCTAGGAAATAATCTCATTAAATAAGTGGTATCATGCATGAATTCCAAGCTCAATGCACAAATTTCCCATAGATGATCTTGAGGATCTAATGTTCCTTCATATTTATCATACTTAGGAAATACTACATTGATAGGGAATGGTACCATGACAAGACTCTTATCAAATGGAAATGGACATAATGCTTCTATGGAAAAGGGCTTTGGAGCCCCACTTTGTTTTATCATGTCCAATTGCATCTGAAATAACTTAAATTGCTTATTCATTATATCAAGCGGGCTCTCTTCAACTTCGGGTGGTCTAAGTTGATTAACATCATAATCGCGAGGGAGTTTAGGTCCCTTTCGAGCTAGATCCAGAAAGTGCTTTTCTTTGTCTCTTTCCATTGCTTTCTCCATAAGTTTAAAGAAATAAGGACTTTGTATAGCCTCACTAACCCTTTCATCAATGGCATCTTTGGCAGTTGGTTCACCATTAGCCTTAGCATTAGTATTATCAATTCCTTGAGTGTTTGAGTCTATTCCTCCATTATTGGTGTTACCCTGATTGTTTGGGTCCATACCACCATTATTAGGATCACCCTGATTGTTTGGATCGATGCCACTATTTTTGTTATTACCCAAGCCACCGTAGTACATCATGTTGGTTTTCATTATTACCCAAGCCATCATAGTACATCATGTTGGTTTTCACTTCTTGAACGGATGATTCTTGGAGTACTCTTGGGGTGGTAGAAGTATCACTTGGGTAAGGAAGATCTTGTCTCAGATAAGTCCCGTCTGCTTGCAAGGTTTTCTTTACATAATATGATCAAGTAAAAGCAGGCATGAACATAAACCATTTGAAAATAGACTTGATCTTGCTTGTTTATGGCTGAATCCTTGTGAAATTTTCAAGATTGCTCGAAACTAGGATTTCTGACCAGGTAGGGTACTAGACCAAATAAAACAACCAAAAGGGTATCTGAATCTGGAACCAAAAAAATTTGACACCCTCAGGAAATGCTCACTATTTTCCCTTTTTTTTGGGGGGGGCACTTGCCTACGTGTAGGTGTGACTTAAAGAGTGATACGCATCGACTGGAATTAATTTAGGCGGCACCCTGCAGGTGTGCAGGTGACACTTTACTATTGATAGGTGTTTTTCCAATTTTTACAGGTGTCACTTAATATATCTCATGGGTGACTTTATGGTTGATAAGCATTTTCTAAACAGTCATAGGCATGACTTTACTACTGACACACAGTATTTCTCTGTGCACAGGTGGCACTTTGCTGACCAGATTGTAAATTTTAGATTTAAAAATTTGTAAGATCAAGTTTACAGAATTTTCTTATTTGAAAATGGAATACAATCGCAACACACACAAAAAAATTTAATCATGTCCCTAAAACCACACTAAAGTGTATGTTCTCAGTCATTTTTCACAAGTATTGAACAAGAAAGTATTCCACGCAGTCTACCTATAGTCAAATTTGGCTTTTAACATTGTTTGGCTCTATAAGGTAGCTTGCTAATTTATCAAGGATTTAATGAATAATCTGTTCTAAACTATGCCAAGTTCTTTTTCCCACTTGCAGGCTTCCCACATGCACAAAAGCATGATTTGGCACAATCCCCGAAAGGACTACTCAAGGAAGTGAAGACACTTGCACATAATCTAGTCACTTCCCTTTTAAGGAAAAGTGTATTTATTTTTAGAGTGGGTTGGAAAGTACTGCAGCTAAGGCGATTGTCTCCCACTTGGGTCATTCCCTCTCACCGGCCTTGTTAAGGCAATTTCTTGGGAGGCAGGCCCTCTAATGTTCTAGCATGTTCATGTAAAGCAAGGAAATAGAATTAAGAACAAGTTTTTGGGAATTTGGCTCACCTAAAAGGTGAAGAGCATATCCCTAACTTTTCCTTAATTTCCCAAACATAATAAACAATGTTCAATTATTTCACCCACTAACTATAGAGAATTGAGTATTTCTACTCTCTTCTAAAAACAAGGGGCTTTGATCTTATGTGTTTGATTCCTCAACCTTTCTTCTTAATCAAAAAGTTCAACGCCTTTGGCATTTTGATTCACTAGAAGAGGTGAAGAGCATAGGCCTAAATGCTAAACTTTCCAAACAAAGATAGGTTGTTTTGTAATTACTAGATTTTTTTAATGCACCAATGCCACAAATTAAGGGAAAATATTCACTAGGTTGAGGCTTAAATTTTCTTGTAGCTAGCATAAGCTAGGGGCATTTTTGAGTGATTTTTGTCATTTTTAGCTTACCTTGGCTATAGCTCCTTTCTAATGTACTTTCCTCCAACAAAGTTAGTAAACACAAACAACAACAATGAGGGAAACCAAAACAAATTTGAAGAAGCAAAGTTTTGTATTGAATCTTAGAGCCTTATTTACAAATTTTGAGAAAAACTTGAACTAAGGAGAAAATATCCAATTAAGTGATACAAACTTAGTTTTGTAATCTTCTACAATTTTGAGATAGTGCTGATATACCTGATTTTCTTCTTCTTGTGACTCCTCAAGAAATGATTTGATGTGAGCAAATTTTTCCTTCTTGATTTTCCTAGCCAAAGCCTTTCCTTCTTGATTGAACTTGCTCTCTGGCTTTTGAACCTTTCTATGTTTTCTCATCTACAGTAAAAAAAATATAGACAAAGAGTAAGAAGACAGAATCTATAGATTTGATAGGAAATTAAAGCAAACAGTAGTAGGCGTCATTATTCAGCTAATACACGTGATTTAAGGATTAGCAGATGTAACTTTAAAAATAGCAGGCGTCACTTTCCAGTGACACAGGTGACATTTAAAGTTTAGCAGGCATAACACTTTAATTACTAGGTGTGAAAAGTAATGAAAACTATGTATGATAAGCTATTTAAAGTGATAATTAACAAATACTAAGCATCAGTTAAGAGATACTAGGCATGACAGTTTGCAGTAAATTGTGTCGTAAAGTTTGTCATAGGTGGTAAAAGATAGTGAAAATGCGGTGCTTCTTAGGTCTCAAGTGTCGCTTTACTATCTCCAACGTAGAAATTTATCTCACAGGCATGACAATTTATCTTGTAGGTGTCAATTGCTTGCTATCAGGCATCAGAACAATGATCACATACATCTTTTAATCCTTCATACGCATCATTTCTCCTCTTTCCTATAAAAATTCATGAAAAAGTGACAACAAAAACACACAAAAACTTGATGAAAATGTTAGAAATGAGGCCTAGAGCCCCACGGTGGGTGCCATTTGTGTGTGTATGTTAAACACTTTCATGAAATTAGGATTAACTAACAATTCAAAGCAAATTAAATGCAAATTTAACTAAGAAATGAAACTAAAATCCATGACATCTCATGGTTCTCTAATTAGATGTGGTAAGTAGAGCTCTCAACTTTGTATTCCCTACTAGTGACACTTCTAAAATGAGAAAGTATGATGCTACAATGCTTAATTTAGCTCACAATGATCCATTATGAAAATGATAAATTGAAATGCTAAGGTTAAATGCTCTCAATTGCTATCAAATGCTCATAAAATGCCTATCATAAGAATGCTTTCCTCTCTAATTTTTTTCTATATTATTTCTCTCAAAATGACTCTTATTTATAGTATATTCCCAAGGGTAGGGGGTAGAGTGAAGTAATCATGATTTAGCCTTGGTTGAGTCAAAAACTTTGCAATGTTTTAAAATGGGGGGACAATTTAAATGTTTGTCTCAAAGCTTTGGACAAAAGGACAAAATTGAGTGGATGAGATTCAAAGTTGAATTTGTGTGATTGAGATTCAATTCCCTTGAGTGATCCATGTGCTTTTGTGTTCCCAATTCTCATTGGTTCCTCAATTTGTTGTTGAAAGATATTAGAATTAATTAAATTTCATCAATTAATTAAATTAGCCATGTAAGGGAATAGGTTCATTTTGATTTTTGATTTAACAACTATACAATTAATTGATTAAAATCAATTATATAGTGTTTTTCACCCCTTTAAGCTTGTATTTAATTATTTAATGTCATTATTTAATTTTTCCTTTGATTTGATGATTTTGTCCAATTTTGATTTAAGAAATGTTCATTTTAAAATTGATCCTTTTTTTTTATGAGAATTAGTGTATTTTGATGATTTTGAGCCAAAATATGATTTAAAGCACTTGTCCATTTTTTAGTGTCTACAATATGCACAAAAACTTGAATGCAAAAGATAACTAAGACTTCATGCTGTCAGTTTTCTATGTGCTGCCATCTGGTCAAAATCATACTCATTTGATATTGGCTATAGAACCTGGATGAACATGCTACTTTCTATAATCAATAACTTTGCAAAAGATTCTTCTTTGTATTTAGTCCATTATATGAACATGAATCTCTGCTAATTCAACTAGTGAATGACTGGTTTTATTACTTTGAAATGTAAACAGTGAATAATGCATGATATACTTCATTAAATAAGAAATACTAAGTTGTAGAATATTCTGTTAATTTTCATTTGAAGTTTGAGCACGGGCTCATGACAATCACAAACACCAAAATGTAACATGATGGAGTTCAAGCAGGGGCTCGTGACACCCATCAAGACATTCTGTAAACACTCTTGATACTTTGATATATAATTCTTTATCATTCTTTCTTTTGTCAAACAACAATATCATATGAATGATCAATTCTTGTAGCACTCTAAATTTAGCAATATCATATGAATATGGAATTTTAATATCATTTGTTACCAGTGACTTATGTTGTTGGATCTTAGCATGTATAGCATGGTTTTCTCTATTTCTGGTACTTGAAAATTCTTTATCATTGAAAACATATGTTGTAGCACCTCTTAATGCACCTTGAAACTGCATCAATTTCTCTTGATGGTGACATGTAAACTAGTCAATTGAACACTACATTTTTATTATGTCAAGCTTACATGAACAAAATCAAACTAAAATTGTTAGGTTAGTGGACATGATTAACACATTAGTTT
Organism: Chamaecyparis obtusa; assembly: GCA_027943335.1. Taxonomy (NCBI): domain Eukaryota; kingdom Viridiplantae; phylum Streptophyta; class Pinopsida; order Cupressales; family Cupressaceae; genus Chamaecyparis; species Chamaecyparis obtusa. Next base: position 893,473 of record BSBK01008320.1, on the reverse strand, counting down.
AATTAAAATGCCAAGTATGGTGAGATTTATGAATGAATATTCAAGTTATTGTGTTCACTAATCTAACAAGATCTTGTTGGTTCTGAAAAAGGTTTCTCAATCACAATTACTAAGTCCATTTTATTCAAATATCTTGTTTAAATATAAGAACAACATGCATAAGAATGACCATTAATAGTAAAAGGTTTCATGTTAAAACAATTCCCTTTAATACTACCTTTCAGTTTATGTGGATGAACATTTCCTTATTGCATTGGAATACCGAATAAACATGCAGCCTTGAAAGATTGATTATTGTGTGATGTTTGTGTTTCATGCATTGCTTAGATCCAACTTGATCTAACCCATGTTTCTCTCTCATGATGCAGGATAACCCTAAAGACTCCTAGAATGAAGACCTGGACAAAGGACCTGAGACCTAGGACCTGACAGACAACCAGCCAACAACAAACATATGACAAAGGCAATGCATGCTGTATACACCCTAAAATGGTCGCCTAGACTTTGGGCCCCCATTCAGCAATTTATCAAATCCCTGAATCAATATTTTCAAAAATCAGCATTTTATCAATTATATCAATTTCCTTGATCAAATCATAATCAATTCAATATTTCCTAAGGTTTGAGCCTTATTTAATTTAAAAGAGAAAAAAATAAAAATCTTATTTAATTAAGAGAACATGCTCCCTTTTAATTAATTAAAAATCTCTTTTAATTAAATAATAAAATCACTTTATCCTAAGCCTTTATTTAATTAAAAAGAATTTCCTCCCTTTTTATTTAAATAAAAAATCCCCACTTTTCTTCTTATCCTATGTTGCACAAATAAAGCATTATTCTTATTTTATAAAAAAAGAAAAAGTACTTTTTGTCTCATATGGACACTAAAGTCAACTCCTATTTTCCTATTGGAAGATATTTGTGCACAAGGATCAAGCTTCTTTTTTTCTCCACCGTTGATTAAGTCTTTTGCCTCTTAATCTCAATGGTCCATTTTCATCTCATTTCTTATAAAAGGAGAGCTCTCTTCCTCATTTTCATATCTTAGGTTTTTATGCTAATGTTATGCTGCAGGTTTTGTAGGTCATTTGGAGCTCTTTGAAGACATTCTTGCATTTAAGCTTTGAAGACATTGTTGTTGCATTTCATTTAGCTTATTTTCTTACATAATAGTTGCATAATCATGGAATTTTTAGTATAGATTTCCTTTATGCAATAGATTAATCTCACATAGCTTAATAGGAGGATTTGTAACACTTGTATTTTCCTTTCATAGCATAGCTTGCATCTTTCATTCTCATAGATTAGTTTGCATTGCATTGCATCCATATTGATTTCATTAGAGATATTGGCAGTGTTGCCCTTGTCTTTGATTTGGAATCTCTCATTGTGTGGTTGACTAGCAAGGTCATGAGTTCATAGCTCTAGCTGAGAGCAATTTTACAAATCTTGCAACTCCATGCATAGAGAGCTATGGATCGATTTGTGAGGGCTCATTGTTGAGTTTTCTTGCATGTAAGGATTCATAGAAGTGTGGTCACATTTTCACCATACACATGGGACCCCTACTCATACTTTTATCATGATTTCTATTTTGCAAATTGTACTCTTTTATTGACATGTAATATGAAATATGAAAGAACACTTGTATACTACATTCAATTTGAATGCACAATGTAATGATCAATTATGAATTTGAAAATTTGAAATGTGATCAATACTTAGAGTACAATAATGAAATGTTAATTAACATCACCTGAAAGATAGTGTCAATTGGACTCCTAAAATGCAATCTTTTCCTATTTTTGTTCATTGTTCTGTATGTTGTAATTTTGGGTAACAATTTTGGTGACTTTTGCTGGATGTTTGGCTGCTAGACATGAACTACAGACCTTATCATTGGGCAAAGGGGTTAGAAAACTAGAACTCATGAATGCAATCTTTATTGAAATGAAAATGCATCTAAACTAAGACTCATGCAACCTAAAGACCTATTGCTTGGACATCACATATTGAAATGAAACTAAATTGAAACTAACCCTCAAAGAAAAGCTTGAGGTGGATCCCATTTACCAGAATCTGTAATATTTCTCCATCTATTGTAGATAGCTGGAAGGCATTTTTTTTTTTACATTTTGTAATGAGAAAAGGGTTTGACCAAAAGTTATCAAATTTGCCATGCTTCCCTGGCCTTCTCTTCAATACATCCCACTTTAGAACTAAATCACCCTCCTTGAAATCTCTGGGTGTGGCTTTCTTGTTAAAAAATCCTTTTAGTCTAATTTTTCCTTAGCTCCATATTCTTTAAATCCCTTCTCCTTTCTTCTTCAAGCTGTAACAATTCATCATATCTCAGCTTAAGAGGATCTTCCTCTTTAAACAACAACATTTGATCAGCAGGTTGAAAAGCTAGAAATTCAGTTGAAATTGGAAATCTTGCTTCCTTACCATAAACCAATACATAGGGTGAACTCCTAGTAATATTCTTTGGATTTATTCTATCCAGCCACAAGGCTACCTTCAATTTTGAGTGCCAATCTCTCTTGTTCTCCTGCAAAGTCTTTTTAATGATCCTGATCAAGTTTTTGTTAGTAGACTCTGCAAGTCCATTACCCTAAGGGTAATAGTTAGATGATGCATTTAGATAAATGCCATTCTTAACAGCCCACTCTATTATTGTTGAACCAACAAAAGCTAAAGCATTATCTGAAATTATTGATTGGGGAACACCAAACCTAGTTATAATATCATCATAAAATTTGATTACAACATATCCAATTGATTCCTTCAATGAAATGGCCTCATTCCATGTTGTAAAATATTATGTAGTAGTCAAAATCCATTTATGACCTGCACTAGAATTAGGATTAATTGGACCTATAAAGTCCACTCCCCATTTGTTAAATGGTTGATCCACAATGATTGGCTTTAATGGCAATGTTGTCAGCCTTTACTTTCCTGCAAACTTAGCACACTTTTGACATTTTCTTGCCCAAGAATCGGCATCCTTAAACAAATTAGGCTAGTAATAACCAACTCTTAGTATTTTCTAGGCTATAGTCTTAGGACTGAAATGCCCTCCACATGATCCATCATGGAATTTAGATAAAAATTTTCTTTGATCAGCAAAATCAATGCATTTCAAAAGCATACCAAAATAATATTTCCTATAAAGAATACCATCAATCAGAACATAAGGAATATATTGTAATCTGAAGTACCTTCTTTTAGCTTTGTCAAGATCAATTGGACATTGTCCAGTTTGTAGAAATCTGGTCATATCTGACAACCAGGTTGTTGAATCATTAATAAGAACTAAATTACCTTGGAACAAGGTAGCCTCTTCAATGGCTTCAACTTCTTCTTCTATCATTTTTGCATACAAACCTTTGCCCCTAACTAGCTTGGTTACATGGATATGCACATCATATTCCATAACTTTTATGATCCATCCTGCTCTTTTCTCATTTATATCTTTATTCAACAGGAACTCTTTAATACTAGGATGTGCAGCCATTAAATGTATCTTATTCCTAGCAACTAGGTGTTTAAACTTATTTAAAGCTTTAATAATAGCAAGTAAATTCTTTTCAACAAAACTGTACCTTTGCTCATAGTCATCCATTCCTTTGTTGAAAAAAGTAACTGGCTGCTCCTGATTGTCTTCATTTTTCTGTACTAGGATTACTGAAACTGTGTCAAACCCACCATAAGCATACAAAATAAAATCATTAGTGAAATCAAGATTGGTTAAAGTAGGGTCTAATGACAGGGCTTGCTTAATCTGTTCAAAAATTCTCTTTCCCTCATCAATCCAGCTGAAAGGCACATTTTTCTTCAGCATTGTAGTCAAAGGCTTCAATAAATTTGCAATATGATGGATAAAGCATCTTACAAAATTTATTCTTGCAATGAAACTCTGCAATCCCTTTTTATGTTTTGGTAATGATAATTATAGAATTGCATGAATCCTTTCAGGATCAATAGTTGTACCTTCTTTAGACACTTGGTATCCTAATGCTGGTTTACAACTTTGTTGTAAATGGTAACATCATCTAGGTATACTAGAATAAATTTGTACATGAGGTTTTTAAAAGCCATATCCATTGCTTTCTGGAATGTGGCTCCTGCATTTGATAATCCAAATGGCATTCTCATGTAAGCCATTATACCCCATTTGGTTGTAAAAGTTGTTTTAAACTGATCTAATTCTTTTACTAAAATATGGTTTTAACTAGAATATCCATCTAAGAGGGAAAACCTTTCAGAACCTGAGACATATTGAAAAATATGTTCCATGGAAGGAAGAGGGTGTCTATCTTTCAGAGATGCCCTATTAAGGTCTCTAAAATCTACACAAAGTCTGATTTCTCCATTCTTTTTCCTTGTTGGAACTAAATTAGAAACCCAGGATGTGTATTTAATAGGAAAAATTATCCCACCATCTAGTAGTTTATTCAGCTCTTCAAGCATTAAGGGCACTAGTTTGGAGTTTATTGGCCTTTGTCTTTTCCTGATTGGCCTAGAATTAGGCTCTAATTCTATGGTATTCCGAGTCAATTGGGGATCAAATCCTTTCAAATCAGCATAGTGCCAAGCAAAAACATCATTAAATTCTCTGAACAAAGCAATAAGCAGCTCTTTATCTTGAGGAGAGTTAATTTTACCAACCTTTAAAAACTTGTCTTTGAATATCTCAACTTCCTCATAGTGATCTTCCTTGATCAGCAAGTTGGTTTTATTTCTCTTGAACTAATCATCAAAGTTAAAAGCAGACTCCAAGCTGACCAATCCTTTTAGAAGCTTGTTAGTTTTCAGCTGTATCATTTGATCTTCCATTTTCTATTTGAGTTTTTTATTCTTAGGAATTGATAAGTCCTCTGTTTTAGCCATGAAACTCAAAATATGCTCATTAGTATTAAAAACCTACCAATTAATATCATTATCTGGGATTGATGGCCTAAAAAAAATCTTAACATGAGACTTATCTGAGATATGACCTTTATTTTCAGTAATAGGAATATGTGCACCAATACCAGCTAACCTATCAGCATGTTGGTTTTTCCTTCTAGGTATAGAAATGAGGTTGAATGCATCAAAATCATCCATAATATCAGATACTCTAGATTTATACAATTTTAAAATATCATTCTTAACAGCATTAACTCCTCTCACCTAGTTAACTACCAATTCACTATCCCCAAATGCCCTTAAGCATTTGATCTTCCTCTTTCTTGCCCACTCTAAACCATGGATCAAACTTTCATATTCAACCACATTGTTAAAACAAGGAAAAGATAATTTATATGCAGTATTAAATTTATCACCCTCTGGTGACACTAGCATAACCCTTGCACCAACACCATCTTTATTCCTAGATCCATCAAAGTATAAATCTCAAATCTGATTAAATAGTTCAGATTCAGAATCTTGATCTTTCATCAAATTAGGCATAACTGTATCAGATTCTAAGATCATATAATTTACAAAACTAGTATCAAACATGTCATTATTTTGGTCATTTCTAGTTGCCCACTCATCCAACACAATATCAAGATATTATTTAGTTTATGTATTTAAGGTTGAATAGTCCTTAATCTCCTCTGAATCCATAATCACAAAACTAGCATTCATAGGACTTGGATTATAAGGTTCTATGTGATCCTTGGACAATAATTATGATTTTATGGTCACCTTAGTACCATATCTTGTTCTAAAATACAAGTGGGACCAATCTGATGAAAAATAACCATCTATTTTGGTTGTAAAGTCTCTTGATAGACATAAGGCAAAATAAGGTGGCAAATCTATAACATAGATATCTTGTGGAATTGAGAAATTTGGACAAGAATGTAGTGTCAAGCTTGCATTTTTGACAACTCCTAAGGTCTTAACTGAAGTACCATCAAGCTGGACAACTCCTTTCTCAAGAGGTTCATATTTTAAATCTAACAAATCAATAATTTTCTTAGGCATTACTATGTTGGTTGCACCACTATCTACCATACAATTGTGCACTAACTTGTTTCCAATGATCAAAGAAACATACAAAGGAGGAGGTTTTTCATTTTTTAGTTTCTTACCTTCCTTTTCTATTGTTCTTTGCACATTTTTTGGCTTTTTATCTTCTATTACTGTTGATTGCTTCAAATCTACAATCTTTTTACCTTCTTGTACTACTGGTTGCTGAACTTTAGCAGCCTTGTTTCCTTCTTTAACTATTTTTTCTTGAACCTTAGAAGGCTCCTTACCTTCCTTTACTATTCTTTCCTGCACCTTAGAAGGCTATGAATTAGCCATAATAGTCCTAGAAGGATGTTGGACAACTTGTTGTGAACTTGTTGTCGACATGGACAACCCTTCTTTTAATATCTCAGCCTGTCCAAGTATAGCTAGGGTTTCCCACATAAATAGAGTTACATTCATTTTCTTCATGCTATCAAGTATATTATAAGGAAGAGAAAATTGTACCTTTTGAGGAGATTTAGGAGCACTATGATCAGTATGCCTCTAATTTTGATCTTTATTTGAGGAAGAAGAGGGCCCTTTTAAAATTGAAACTGGTGTAGGAAGAACATTACCAGCTGATTGATCTGATTCTAGAGCTCTCTTCTTGGCTCTATTATTTGTTGAAATAGGTGAATCATCATTTAGCCTACAAAACTCTTTCTCTTGCCAATTTAGAAAACCAGTATTCGAAACATTCTGATCCGATTGCTATTGGATCTCCTCAACAGACACATTTTGTTGTGAATTCATTGAATTTTATACCATAAGAGCCTGATTAAGCACTCCATTGGAACATGTTGACTGATCATGAGCTTGATCACATGGAAAACACCACTCAATAGCAATGTTATTTTGGCTGGGAACAATATCTCTAACAGTATTAAGAGGGGTAGGATTATATTGTCTATAAGGCCTCTGATTCTAATTATGTCTATTTGCATTGTTATTCCCTTGGAATTATTGTTTGTTACCTTAAGAGGTTGACTGATTAGGATATTGGGATGAGGAACCAACAAACTAATTTTGAGCTACAGGGTTTGCTTGTGCTTGATTTCTCTTAAGGGTCACTAATTCATTGCCAAAGTTTTGCAATAAACTCTCTATTTTTTGCTAGCTATCTTTAATGCTCTACAACTCATTAAGAGAGGCAACTAGGACTACCTATGGGATTTTAAATGATGGAACAACAAAAAGAGGTGGAACTACCAAAGGCATATTAGACTGAATGCTAGGGAAGAAGGGCATAGGTGGCTTGTGAGCTATTTTCCCAGCCTGAATGAGACTATTCTCTACCCTAATAGCAATATCAAAAGCTTGAGGTAAAGAAGTACCTCCCATAGATTGTATCATAATTGAGATATCACTATTCAAACTCTTAAGAAAATACAAGAATGCATATTCAGCAAAGGGTCTTACTGTAGCAGGGATCCTATTCCAAGTCTTTTGGAAACAGAGGTTCAAATCACTCATCTCCTCTTGTGGGGCCCTCTTGATAGTAGTTAATTGCTCCACCAAAGACAAGTTGTTAGATTTGTCTTCAAAGAACTTAGATAATCGCACTCCCAATACATCCCATGTAGCAATAGAATCCACTGGAAGAGTTTTGAACCATTCCAGTGGTTTTCCATTCAATAATGCAGCCAATAGCTTCAAAGCTACATCCTCCTCTGTGACATGATGGACATTGCAAAGAGATGCAATATCTCTGATGTGCTCAATGGCAGTTGGTTTCCCTTCTCCATTTAATGATGGCAATCCTTTCAAAGCAGCCAATGGAATGTTGTTGTGATTGGCAATCCTCAAGGGACTGCCCTGATCAAACTACACAAATGGAAGATTTCTCGCCATTGCTAGAAGTACTATGCTAGAACTGGCTAGTATAGACTGATTTACTAGTGGTGGTTGTTCAAGAACAACTTTTCTTTGAAATGTTCCAAGATCTTCAAAAACTTCCTGCTCTAAATCTGGAAATTCAGTGCGATAAGAGGGAGGAGTTGAACTTCTTTCAGATCTTAACTTCCTTGGTCTCCCTAGTCTCCTACCTCTTTGTACAGGCTGAACATAAATCTCTCTAGGACCTCTAGGCTCTCTTTAGATAGTTCTACCTCTCCTATTGAAAGACAACTACAAATATTCAAACTCCTTACCACATTCAATGCCATTACTCCAGCAGTACATCATTCCAGTGTTCAGATCCATAGAAATAGATTTTACATAGGCTAGGTGGTATATGTTAATTTGAGATTAATTTTAATTTGATAATTGTTGGTATATATTGTAAAAGATCTTGATCCTTATCAAAAGCCAACATTTAGGGCTAGATGTTAGGCTAGTAATTAGGGCTTTTGGCATAAATTATGGCCAAATTGGAGTCATTTGAGGGCTAAAAATAAGGGCTTTGGATTTTCAAATTTGTGGCTTAGGGGGTTATATAATTGATTTTCTGAATTAGTTTAGGGGGTTCTAGATTCTTGAGAGAAGGCTTAAAAGTGATTGATTTTGTTCCTTGATGCCTTAGTTCTTATTTTGTAGCCTATATGTCAGATTTTTTAAAGAAAATAATGCAAGCAATCTAGATTTTCTCATATTTTGAGTATTGTTTTCAATCCTTTTCATCATTTTGAAATTAGTGTTTATCTTTTGTAAGCAAAGAGAAGTGAATTCATCCTATTCCTCCTCTAAGTAATCAAAATCCAAGCCTTTTTTTTGAACTTGTATGTTTGTTAACGAAGTATCACTGTTTATGGTTTATACCCTAGTAGTGAAATTAAGTTAGCATATATTTTGATCAGTGAATGACAGTATCGATCTCATTATTATGTGTTATGTGAATGTTGGTTTATATTCCAAGTTAATCTAAGTTTAAATTTTGTGTATCACCCCATTTCCCATTCAGTTTTCAATCCCTTTTCCCTTTTCCCAATCAAGTTTTCAGTGAGGAGATGTTATTTCAAGATCAAATAGGAACCAGCGTAGAATCCAGAAACTCCTTCTTAATCAGAGTCCACCCACAACTCGAGAAGGTTTCCATTGTTAGGATAAGATATCATTAAGCCCTAATCCTTGATTTGGGGTGGTATTTTAAAACCTAAACACTCACCTTTATTGATGACTTCTCCAAATGCACATGGGTGTAATTTTTGAAGTACAAGTATGATGTCTTTGATTCATTTCGAGTCTTTAAGACATTTTTGGAGAAGCAGTCTGGTCTTTCTGTTAGGAAGATACACACTAAAAATGGGGGGGAATATGTGATTAAATCTTTTCATGATTTTTGCACTCAGCGGGGTATACTACATCAGCTGACAGTTCCCCATACCCCTCAGCAGAATGGTGTTGTTGAGAGAAAGAATAGAACATTGCAGGAGATGGCCAATTGTATGATATAGTCTCAATATATGCAGCCTTTCTTTTGGACAAAGGCATTGAATTGTGCCACTACATTCAGAATCAAATGCCTCATAAGGCATTATGACATTTGACTTTTGAGGAGGCTTGGTCCCATGTCAAGCCTGATGTTTCTACATTTTGAGTGTTTGGTAGTGAGGCTTGGGCATTTATTCCATATGTTCAAAGGAAATCCATGGAGAGGAAGAGCTGACCACTAATATTTTTTGGCTATTGTGAGGATATGAAGGTGTACAGGTTATTTAATCATGATTCTAGAGAGGTCTTGTTTTGGTGAGATGTCGAGTTTGATGAGCACTATCCTTAGATGGAGCCTCCATCACCAGCTTCTCCCTCATTTCCTATTAATTCATCTTCTCCTCTTTAGGATTATATATCCTCTAAGGATGATTTAGATGATGATCCACCTTTCCCTCCTCCATGAGATATTCTGTGAGTGCCCAAGTGGGCTCGGGATACAGTCAGTGTTGTTGGTTCTTTGGCAGGAGATCCTTCATATACCCGTCATACTCGTGCTCAGCAATCTGGTATTGGTCTTTTGAGTCATGTTGTTTTAGATGATCTCAAAAGTTTTTAGAGGTGATAGGACATCCTAAGTGGGATAGGGCTATGAATGAGGAGTACTCTTCTTTGATGAAGAATCACACTTGGGGTCTTTGTACTCTTCCAAAAGGAAGAAAGTTGGTTCAGTGCAAGCGGGTGTACCATACCAAGTATGCTACAAATGGTTCTATTTATCGGTATAAGGCACATCTTTTTGTGAAGTAATTTTCATAGGTGGATGGTATTGATTACTTTGAGACCTTTTCTCCTATCGCCAAGATGAATTATATTCATCTAGTACTTTCTCTTGCAGCTTCATAGGGTTGGACAGTGTACCAGATAGATGTGAAGAGTGCATTCTTGCATGGGGATCTACATGAGGATATCTATATGGAATAGCCTTAGGGTTTTGTGTAGGACTCTTCTCTTGTGTGTAGACTTCAGAGGTCATTATATGGTCTCAAACAAGCCCCTTAAGCTTGGTATGAGAAGATGGACTCTTTCTTTCTAGCCTCAAACTTCACCCTCTGTCATGTTGATCCTATAGTGTACATTCAGCATCATGGGGCTGATCTTGTGATACTTGTGTTGTATGTTGATGATCTCATCATCACATGTAGCTCATCTTCTATGATTCAGAGTGTTCAAAGAGCATTGATGGCACAATTTGAGATGATAGATCTTGGACTTCTACACTAGTTTTTGGGCCTACAGGTTATTCAGTCTTCGGATGGGATTTCTATGCACCAGTAGAAGTATGCTCTTGACATGCTTCAGAGATTCAACATGCTTGATTACAAGCCTGATCCCACACCTTTTTAGTAAGGTGTTCTTTTTTCTACCACTTGTTCTACTCCTTCAGTGGACTCCACCCTATATAGAAAACTTGTGGGTAGTTTATTGTACCTGACACACACTCATCCTGACATTTCCTTTACAGTTGGCATTGTCTCTCGATTCTCCCATGATCCTCATGAGATTCATTTCCAAGTTTCCAAATGTATTTTGAGGTACATTCAGGGCACTACTTCATATGGCATTCACTATACATTAGGAGATCCTCACATTGTTGGTTTCACAGACGTTGACTGGGGTGGTGATATAGATGGTCAAAAGTCTACTTATGGCTTTATTTTTTTTCTTGGTTTTGGTCCTATCACATGGTCTTACAAGAAGCAGACTTATGTTTTATTATCAACTATAGAGGCAAAGAATCGAGCAGATGTGCTAGCTAGTCAGGAGGTTTTATGGCTTCGACAATTGATGACAGAATTTGGGTTTCCTCTCGATAGTCCCAGTCTTATTTGGTGTGACAATCAGAGTGCCATTCATATTTCTCACAACCCAGTTGAGCATCAATGAACCAAGCACATTGAGATCCATAAGCATTTCATCATGTAGCTGATTTAGGATGGTTCTCTCATCTTGGATTATGTTCCCACTTCGGAGCAGGTTGCTGACAACTTCACTAAGCCTTTTGCATCCCCATGATATCTTTAGTTGCATTCTATGCTTGGGGTTAAGGAATTTGTCCTTGGGGAGTCTCATTGAGGCCTACCTTCTTTCTTTTTTTCTGCTTTTTACATCTTTCTATCTCTTTTTGGAGGAGGTTTTTTCCCATGTGGTTTTCCATGTTTCTCTATTTTATAGAGATTTGGTTGTGATTGGGTACCTTATCAGGCCATGTTGTCGGGACCCAAATTTTTCATTCATCATTGTAGTTGCTTTGCTTCTTTCTTGCATTTTTTGTAGCTATATTGTTTCTTATCTTAAGGGGGGCTGTTAGAGTAAAGAATTAATTTAATTACATTGATTAAATTAACTTTTCTACCTCTTAAGATTTCACTTTATGCACTTTCATTAGTCATTTAATAATTAAATCTAATTATTAAATGCTTATTTACCTATTAGGGTTTCCCATTAGGTTTTTCAATCTCCTTCTATAAGGATTGATCTATTGTATATTTTGATTCATTCTTTTGGCTAATAATAATAAACTTTCATATTGTCAGAGAAAAACCCTTGTTTGTTTCCTACAGAGTTCTTCCTTGTGACATGTTTTTGCATGCAGGTTGTAAATTCTATTGGTAGTCTTGACTCTACTACTCGATATTATGTATATAACTCCAATATATCTATTTTCATAGGTCAGCTACTTCATTTAAATAGGTGAGATGTGTCTTGGTCCCCTCATTTTCTATAATGTCAAAGATGAACATTTTACCACTTCTAAATTGGTATTGTATTTGCAAATTTCTCTCTTCCCACTTACATGATCTTTGATAGTCCATCTTGTCTAGAATAGATTCAAAGTTTTTACACAAGTGATTCTAATGGATGTTTCCTTTCTACTTTGGGTAGGCCTCATGCCAAAAAGTACTTTTTGTAAGGTTAATGTTCTAAATGCTATAGTTTTATTTGAACCTCTATGCAAATTAGATATCTTTTTTGTAGCTTGTTTAATATAGTCATCTTCTTCTAGGCATAAGAAAATTGGATCACCTATTATTTCATGTCTTGTGCATACAATCTCCTAGTTTTCAATTACAACCCATCTATATATAATTTGACAAAATGACTTGTAGATTGTATCTCTCCTCTTGATCTATCTATAACTCTTTCCTCACATCTACCACCCATTCTTGCACAAAGAAAAGAGGTAAAATATTATGTGGAAAAATGTTTTCCTTAGTCAAATTTTGGTTATGAAATTAACCATGAAATTGAAATAACCTGAAATGTAATTGAAAAGTGTGTTGATATGTAGCAAAGAATAATTTTCTAATTAAGATGTCTTATACCTTAATGATGCAATGTTCTTTGAATGTGATCACAATTGTTGATGCAATAACATGATTTCACAATATCTAGATGGAAAATCATGAATACATGCTTCCATGAAGGTAGTTAGAGTTTACTTTAGTGGTTTATATTTCATGTCAAGGATCTGGAAATTGGTGAATAAATTGTATCGATCAGGGTGGCCATTTTCCCCAAACTTTATAAATATTTGGTCAAATGTACTGCCTAATCACCCATTATTTTATGTAATTAATTATATCTTTATCAAGATTTCACCAATAGAATCTATGTTTTCCACATGGTAAATTCAACCTTTTTTCCTACAATTTTTTAAGCTTGTCTTAATTGATGCCCATAATTAGCCAATAGCCATATAAAGATATATTTGTAGGAGGGTCCAATCTGTTTGACATTTTGCAGAAGCATGTCTCAATTTACCCCAATTTTTAACAAATCTATTATAATTTCCAATTAATTAGATAGTCCATAACTGCCTCAAAAGTTACATAAGATGTGTTATAATTAAGGGAGATTCACCAAATAGTTGTATACCATACAAAATTCTTGTCAAATTTTCCAAATAAGGATTGGCATAAATACAATCAAAGATCATATTTATTTTTACACAATTTGATCAGTTTTGAGCTATGATTTCAAATCAATAGTGAAGTTTTAGAATAGGAACAACCATTTCTTCTGATTGCATTGACGACTGCTAGTGACCTAAAGGTAAGTGATCTATTTTTTGAAGTCTTATAATATTATTCTACATTCATCTCTATATGTTTGCAGTTTTGAGTTCATTATTATTGAGTGGGGACCCATCAGTGGTTACCTATGAGACCTCGGGCATCTAGATTGTAGGTCGTAAAGCCAATGAGTCATATAGTCTATTATTACTTCTTTAACAAGTTGATATTTTTTTGTAGCCTTTATTTCATTGGAGATGTCAAATAGGAAGAAGGGTAGGACTCCTGAATGTGGGGAAGGCCAAGAGAGGCTAGCAAAATGAAGAACCATATCTTCATACTTTGGTGTTGGAAATGTTTGTGGTGAAAATTAGGAAGGTACATCATCACAAGTACATGCACAAGATTCACAACCTACACCACATATTGAAGAAGGCGGTGAACCTGATATCTCATATTAAGATGAACTTGAAGAATATTTTATGGTAGATACCCAAGGTAGCCAAAATGATATAAATGACTTGGGTGAGAATTCCATAGATGATGATGATGCACAGAAGGGGAAAAGAAAATCCAAATCAAAAAAAGGATCCAGAGTGGGATCTATTGAGGAATTTTCAAATTGGTTGGGCATCAAAGTATCCATTCATTACACTAGTGGAGAATCCAATTGAAGGTCAGCCTCTGATAGAATGCAAGTGTAAGATTTGTACTTGGAAACATAACAAGTAAAAGAGGTTGAAACTAAAAATTGACACCATAGAAAAGCATATGCATATAGTTTAAGAAAAACAAATCATAGACAAAGTTGAAAAATCAGTGATAAGATAGAAAATAAAAGAGGAATGTTAGCATGTTACGAATGTCGAAGAATTTTATTTTTAGACAAAAAAAGTGTTTTGAAGTTAAAGGTTTTATTGAAGCTATTTTTGGAAAAGTAATGCAAGTAGAATAACTTGTAAAAGTTGTTCAGTTAAGTGTTGTTTTTATATTTTGAGAAAAGGGTGTGCTATGACAAGCTACCCACCAATGAGTTCTTTATTACACTGTTTAAAATTTCATAACTATCCTAACAGTCACTGATCATTAAACATTAGATGGGAATGGGAAAGTTGTCTTGCTGAGGTTGAAAAGGATGTAAAGAAAAAAATAAGAGAGTCAAAATTTATTGGATTGTCTTTAGATGAAGTTACGATAGTAGATAATACTTTGTGGGTATGCATGCATGTTTCTATTGTATAGAATCATGTGCGACAAACTCATCTACTATCTATTGCTAAAATGAAGGATAGTGCAACAATGAAAAAATTTATTTCAACTAGTAAAAACTTATTTAATTGAATATGGAGGTATGGATGATGATTGTCAAAAATTTGGTGTGTGTTGGAGCGAATGGAGCTCCAGTGATGCAAGGTCATAGGAATGGTCTTTTCATGAAGATGGAAACTTATTTTTCACCCTACATTACTAGCATGCATTGCATGGCCCATAGAATGAATCTAGGTTTTAAAATTGTGAGCAAGCATGCTCCAATAAAAATGTTGAAGGTTTTATCAGAGATCTCTACTTATATTTATGCCACAGTCCCAAAAGATTTTTGGAATTTCAACAATTTTTCAATGGAATAACCAATGGGAACAAACTTCTTAAGGATAATGATACCTAATGGATCTCTTTCGATGGACCAACGCAATGAGTTTTTTCAAAATATTCATCCTTGATTAGACTAATGTATACAAATCACAATAATTTAGACTATCTGAAAGTTCCTGACCTGCTTCAAAGGTTAATTGATATAGAGACACTCTTAACTTTAGCATCTATTCTCCCCATGATAGAGGAAATGAGGAATATTATGAAAAAAAATCATCAAAGGGATATGCATATTGCAAAATATGCTAATATTGGCATGTGTGACCCTCAATAATCTCTATGGATCCAACCAACATTATCTAATGAAAAATTTGCTAAGTGGTGAACACTCGCATATTTTAATAATCAGATTGATAAATTTTTATAGATCAGTGAAAAGGGGGAGTTATATTCCAGTGTATGCAGAGTTGAGATACCAATACACTACATTTCTATGGTCGAGCCTAAGGAACCAGAAAAGCACCCAAAAAAGTGAGTAAAAAGAGTTACAAGGGAAGATTATAAAAAGATTGTTGAGTCTGTAACTGCTTGTATGAAGGAAATCACCTATCATCTTTCCTCAAAGATTAGAACCATATTTCCTCCTAATAAACTACTTGAAGTCATGTCTATTGTGTTTCCTCAATATTGGAATCTCAACAGTTCAACTGATTATCCTGATAAGCTACTGACTTTGATAAACCAATTTTGCAAATCTGAAGAATTCAATGGACTAATTATAAATGGAATTTTAAATGAAATTCTTCTTAGAGAGGAATCAACTCATTTTGAAAACACTATGAGGGAACAATATCAAATAATGGAGAACCCCCCATGAAGTAGGATTTGTAACAAAGTTTTGGACAAATATAGGTCTGAGAAAACAATTGCATGATTTAATATCAGAATATTTCAATCTTGTTGGTTTATGTCAAAACATGATATTGGGTTTGGTGGAGGATGAGAGAGGTTTTAGTGCTTTGAGGTTCCTAAAATCAAAGCTAAGAAACAAACTAGACAATTATTTGGAAAATCACTCAAGGTTGTATACATCTAGGTATGATGTCAATATTTTTCCTTATGATAGCACACTAAAAATATGGAGGTCCAAATGTGAAAGAATAGGACTAAGCAACACTTCAAACCAAAGTGGAAAAATTGGAAATGTCATAAAGAATGACAGTGACTCATGTACTGGTATCATAAGAAAATTGGATCACCTATTATTTCATGTCTTGTGCATACAATCTCCTAGTTTTCAATTACAACCCATCTATATATAATTTGACAAAATGACTTGTAGATTGTATCTCTCCTCTTGATCTATCTATAACTCTTTCCTCACATCTACCACCCATTCTTGCACAAAGAAAAGAGGTAAAATATTATGTGGAAAAATGTTTTCCTTAGTCAAATTTTGGTTATGAAATTAACCATGAAATTGAAATAACCTGAAATGTAATTGAAAAGTGTGTTGATATGTAGCAAAGAATAATTTTCTAATTAAGATGTCTTATACCTTAATGATGCAATGTTCTTTGAATGTGATCACAATTGTTGATGCAATAACATGATTTCACAATATCTAGATGGAAAATCATGAATACATGCTTCCATGAAGGTAGTTAGAGTTTACTTTAGTGGTTTATATTTCATGTCAAGGATCTGGAAATTGGTGAATAAATTGTATCGATCAGGGTGGCCATTTTCCCCAAACTTTATAAATATTTGGTCAAATGTACTGCCTAATCACCCATTATTTTATGTAATTAATTATATCTTTATCAAGATTTCACCAATAGAATCTATGTTTTCCACATGGTAAATTCAACCTTTTTTCCTACAATTTTTTAAGCTTGTCTTAATTGATGCCCATAATTAGCCAATAGCCATATAAAGATATATTTGTAGGAGGGTCCAATCTGTTTGACATTTTGCAGAAGCATGTCTCAATTTACCCCAATTTTTAACAAATCTATTATAATTTCCAATTAATTAGATAGTCCATAACTGCCTCAAAAGTTACATAAGATGTGTTATAATTAAGGGAGATTCACCAAATAGTTGTATACCATACAAAATTCTTGTCAAATTTTCCAAATAAGGATTGGCATAAATACAATCAAAGATCATATTTATTTTTACACAATTTGATCAGTTTTGAGCTATGATTTCAAATCAATAGTGAAGTTTTAGAATAGGAACAACCATTTCTTCTGATTGCATTGACGACTGCTAGTGACCTAAAGGTAAGTGATCTATTTTTTGAAGTCTTATAATATTATTCTACATTCATCTCTATATGTTTGCAGTTTTGAGTTCATTATTATTGAGTGGGGACCCATCAGTGGTTACCTATGAGACCTCGGGCATCTAGATTGTAGGTCGTAAAGCCAATGAGTCATATAGTCTATTATTACTTCTTTAACAAGTTGATATTTTTTTGTAGCCTTTATTTCATTGGAGATGTCAAATAGGAAGAAGGGTAGGACTCCTGAATGTGGGGAAGGCCAAGAGAGGCTAGCAAAATGAAGAACCATATCTTCATACTTTGGTGTTGGAAATGTTTGTGGTGAAAATTAGGAAGGTACATCATCACAAGTACATGCACAAGATTCACAACCTACACCACATATTGAAGAAGGCGGTGAACCTGATATCTCATATTAAGATGAACTTGAAGAATATTTTATGGTAGATACCCAAGGTAGCCAAAATGATATAAATGACTTGGGTGAGAATTCCATAGATGATGATGATGCACAGAAGGGGAAAAGAAAATCCAAATCAAAAAAAGGATCCAGAGTGGGATCTATTGAGGAATTTTCAAATTGGTTGGGCATCAAAGTATCCATTCATTACACTAGTGGAGAATCCAATTGAAGGTCAGCCTCTGATAGAATGCAAGTGTAAGATTTGTACTTGGAAACATAACAAGTAAAAGAGGTTGAAACTAAAAATTGACACCATAGAAAAGCATATGCATATAGTTTAAGAAAAACAAATCATAGACAAAGTTGAAAAATCAGTGATAAGATAGAAAATAAAAGAGGAATGTTAGCATGTTACGAATGTCGAAGAATTTTATTTTTAGACAAAAAAAGTGTTTTGAAGTTAAAGGTTTTATTGAAGCTATTTTTGGAAAAGTAATGCAAGTAGAATAACTTGTAAAAGTTGTTCAGTTAAGTGTTGTTTTTATATTTTGAGAAAAGGGTGTGCTATGACAAGCTACCCACCAATGAGTTCTTTATTACACTGTTTAAAATTTCATAACTATCCTAACAGTCACTGATCATTAAACATTAGATGGGAATGGGAAAGTTGTCTTGCTGAGGTTGAAAAGGATGTAAAGAAAAAAATAAGAGAGTCAAAATTTATTGGATTGTCTTTAGATGAAGTTACGATAGTAGATAATACTTTGTGGGTATGCATGCATGTTTCTATTGTATAGAATCATGTGCGACAAACTCATCTACTATCTATTGCTAAAATGAAGGATAGTGCAACAATGAAAAAATTTATTTCAACTAGTAAAAACTTATTTAATTGAATATGGAGGTATGGATGATGATTGTCAAAAATTTGGTGTGTGTTGGAGCGAATGGAGCTCCAGTGATGCAAGGTCATAGGAATGGTCTTTTCATGAAGATGGAAACTTATTTTTCACCCTACATTACTAGCATGCATTGCATGGCCCATAGAATGAATCTAGGTTTTAAAATTGTGAGCAAGCATGCTCCAATAAAAATGTTGAAGGTTTTATCAGAGATCTCTACTTATATTTATGCCACAGTCCCAAAAGATTTTTGGAATTTCAACAATTTTTCAATGGAATAACCAATGGGAACAAACTTCTTAAGGATAATGATACCTAATGGATCTCTTTCGATGGACCAACGCAATGAGTTTTTTCAAAATATTCATCCTTGATTAGACTAATGTATACAAATCACAATAATTTAGACTATCTGAAAGTTCCTGACCTGCTTCAAAGGTTAATTGATATAGAGACACTCTTAACTTTAGCATCTATTCTCCCCATGATAGAGGAAATGAGGAATATTATGAAAAAAAATCATCAAAGGGATATGCATATTGCAAAATATGCTAATATTGGCATGTGTGACCCTCAATAATCTCTATGGATCCAACCAACATTATCTAATGAAAAATTTGCTAAGTGGTGAACACTCGCATATTTTAATAATCAGATTGATAAATTTTTATAGATCAGTGAAAAGGGGGAGTTATATTCCAGTGTATGCAGAGTTGAGATACCAATACACTACATTTCTATGGTCGAGCCTAAGGAACCAGAAAAGCACCCAAAAAAGTGAGTAAAAAGAGTTACAAGGGAAGATTATAAAAAGATTGTTGAGTCTGTAACTGCTTGTATGAAGGAAATCACCTATCATCTTTCCTCAAAGATTAGAACCATATTTCCTCCTAATAAACTACTTGAAGTCATGTCTATTGTGTTTCCTCAATATTGGAATCTCAACAGTTCAACTGATTATCCTGATAAGCTACTGACTTTGATAAACCAATTTTGCAAATCTGAAGAATTCAATGGACTAATTATAAATGGAATTTTAAATGAAATTCTTCTTAGAGAGGAATCAACTCATTTTGAAAACACTATGAGGGAACAATATCAAATAATGGAGAACCCCCCATGAAGTAGGATTTGTAACAAAGTTTTGGACAAATATAGGTCTGAGAAAACAATTGCATGATTTAATATCAGAATATTTCAATCTTGTTGGTTTATGTCAAAACATGATATTGGGTTTGGTGGAGGATGAGAGAGGTTTTAGTGCTTTGAGGTTCCTAAAATCAAAGCTAAGAAACAAACTAGACAATTATTTGGAAAATCACTCAAGGTTGTATACATCTAGGTATGATGTCAATATTTTTCCTTATGATAGCACACTAAAAATATGGAGGTCCAAATGTGAAAGAATAGGACTAAGCAACACTTCAAACCAAAGTGGAAAAATTGGAAATGTCATAAAGAATGACAGTGACTCATGTACTGGTATCATTGAATGTAGTTAAGCCAAGGTATGTAGACATAGAGTAAAGAAAAAGAAAAAAAAGAATCAAGGAAGCTCTAAATTTGATGTTGAGGATGGAAATGATGAGATGATCTGACAACTTTAAGAGATTTAGTACTAGAATTTCTTAGGTATTTATTAAAATTATTACTATATTGCATCATTCATATTAAAAAAACTTAAATGTGGTTGATAATTTGATGATATTTTATGTTTTTGGCAATGTCATTTAATATTTGTTTGCAATTGCATTTTTCAACTTTCTATTTTTAGATAGAAAATAGTACAATAAAAGAGCTTAATATGTTTATTAATAGAGTAATTTTTATTTAGACATGTTGATATTTTCATTAATTCTTTCAAAATATAGCCATATGATACAATTCATTCAATAGACAAACTATGTGATTCTCTATGCAAAAGTTAATATGAAATCTTTGCAAATGACCTTGAATTCCCTTTTATAGAAACAACGGAGCAACAATGGCTTCAGGTCGATTTGCAACATGTCTATGACCATCATAGGATGAATTAGCAATTTAGAAACTATTGCATTTTTCCTATTCAAAAAATAGAGTTCAAACTTAAAACTAAATTCAAGCCATGACAAATTAAATATAGAGAATAGTAGAAAACCTAAAAATCACAAATAAAGAAAGGAAAAAAAGTTAAAACCTAAAAGAATTTTGGAATATGTAAATTTACAAGCCAAATCCTGAAGGTGTGCATTTTGGTGATTGTGCCAATTTTTATAGAGTGATCTACTCTCTATCTAATGGAAGTCCAATTTTTTTAACATATAGTAAGTGACTTGCAACTTCGTCAACAATCTATATTTGGAAGTGGGACTTGAAACCACTATTTCATCCAATTTTACATTCAAATTTGTCAATGATTTTGATGAGATCAAGAAATCTCTTCTCACTTGCGTCCTTAGGAAGCAAGTCTAAATCAGGCTTCATTTTTTCCTCCATCCTTTTGTGTAAGGATATTTTCCAATGAATTTATTTGATGTATCACCAATCTTTGGAAAACCAAGATTTGTCATTTTGGTTGTCTTTTCTTGTAGCTTCAAGATCTTTTTCTCAGCTTTCTTCGTAAATTCCCATCCTTCCCGTAGTTTTTTACATTTTTTAATAATAGATGATGCCTTTACTGAGGCATCAATGTGGCTATTAATTTCCTTGGATGCCAAATATTTATCACTAGTACTGTAGACTACTTGCAGAATATGTTTTACAATATTAACTTTTAAATAAATATTTTTGGTCTTGTCAATGTGGTCTTTGAGCTTCAAACAATTTACTCTTAAACTGTCATTCAATTCAAACCATTGACACAACTTGTCACTCCTCTATACAATATTTACCCCCAAATATATTTTTTATATACTTCACTGTATTTTTTATATTGTCTTTGAATTTTCCTTTAGAATTTTTAATTGTACTATTTCCCCTCTATAGCTCTTGTGTCATTTGTTCACTTATTTTCCTTTCTTCATCTGCTTTTGCTTCCCACTATTTTAGTTTCTTCGTCTCATGCTCCAATTGGTTCTATAGATTTTTGTTTGTGGAAACAAAAAACTCCACTCTTTTGTATAATTGTGCTAAAGTGGCTATTTCATCATTAATGTTTTTAATGCTTTCAACCATTTTTTTCCTTAGTTCATTCAGTTCTGCCTCCATCTGTTCATGCTCTGTAATTTTTGATGTAGAGGCAAACTTTTTTATCCTTTTCTGTAATTCATTGCACTTTTTATATGTTGCTTTCCTCTCTTCTTTTTAATTTTCTTGAAGTCTTCCTGTAACTTTTCTATTTGTTTCTCCAGCTTACTTTTCTGTCTCTCCACCTTGTGCAATGATGTGTAGATCACTTTGGTGGTCCTTTTTGACACATTAATTTTGTCCACATTTTTAACTTTGGAAAAATCCATTTGGATGGTGCTAATGTTAAATTCAAAGGGATCTATTTGACTTTATGATAAAATTTTATCTTTAATTGGGGGCATAACAACCATAAACTCCATCATATCTTTGTTTGGTTCATATGTGGGATATACCCTATTCAATGAAGGTCTTTCCTCTAAAGCTATAGTAAGCACACCCCTCTTCAATATCTTCTTATTTTCTTTATTCATATTTGTAGTTTCTACAAATTTATTAAAGAAATCATTATAACAAAAATTTGGGGTTGTTGACGCAATTGAATGTTTAAAAGGTGAAATAGAACTTGCAGTGATTTGCATGCCTCCACCTATGCCTATGATTATAACTAATGCATTTTGAGGATTAGCAATAGCCACTCCTAATCTTGTCCCATTGTCACTTGCAACTGGATTTTTTAGACTCTTTTGAGGGATTTGTTCTGAAGCTACAAATAATAGATTTAGAGTGTTCATTGATATAGTTGGATTTTTACTCACCATTGTTGTCATGACCTTTTTCTTCTTCAAAATTCCTTGATCATTGGGATTATGCATAATATCTACTACTATTGGTGACTTGTGAGAGATATCTTGTTGTTGCACTTGTCCAGGACAACTAGTATTAGTACCCATGTCATCCCCACCAGTGGTAGTGACACTTGATTAAACACTAATAAGAATACTATCCCCATATTCCCCACCAGTGATAGTGGTGCTTGATTCACCACAAATAGGAAAACCATGTTCTAGTAGTGGTTATGATTGAATCTAAGTATCTGCATAAGGTGGATTTGAAGATCTAACAAATTGAGATGTAGGCATATGAGTAGTACCTTTCTATGATGATTCAACTCCAATAACTAGTTTCTCACCATATTTTCTTGGAACTTTTATGAACAATGGCAGTCAATGGCCTTGTCCTTTGGGACCCATACCAAGACCTTCAAAACCCCATTTTTTCCATAATGGTTGCCCCTTTTCTATATGTTTGTCTCGTGGAATAATTGAATCCAATCAATTTTTTTAGAGATTGTAGTAGTTGTTGGAGTGATCATGGGATTAACCTCAATCTCATACTCATTATCGTCATCACTTTTGTCATATGCTTCAGTGGGATGCTCCATATTCAACAATTTGCTAAACTCTTCATCCTCTTTGATTTCATCAAGTCTACACTAGTGTTTATTTCATTAAGATTCTTCATCGTAGTCTAAAAATCACTTTGGTTTGAGTCCAAAGTTTGTCTTTACATTGTTCTAGTGTATTTTGTGGAATAGATTTTTTATATGGATCAACAACTTTTTGGTAGAATTTGTTGGACCTCCTATTTTCATTTTGATTTTGGATGCCCTGCTCTGTTGTTCCCTATGTGTGAAATGCCATAATTTTTGTATGATAATTCTTCTATTAAAATATTATTGTCAGCGACAATTTTCTCCATTTCTTTTTTGACCTCATCCCAGGAGTCCCTATTTCTCAACATTTCTAGCAATGGTTTACTTGCATGTTGAATTTTTCTTGTAGAGTTCCTATTCACTACAAGCATTATTTGAATGATGTTGATTGGATCATACTGTTGGTAAATATCAAAACCAAATCTTAAAAAATCCAAAAAATTGTGTGCCACACTAAATGCTTTTCTATAAAATATGAACCCTCCAGATGAGAAAGGTAAGGAAGGAATTATACTCTTCTTTTGATGACCATGAAAGAGTCCATCTGTACTCTCCATCATTTTTTACATATTCCAATACAAATACCCTCTCTATCACATGTATTGGAAGTTTGTAGGGTTCTACTACTGATCCATAAAACCTTAACACAATGTATTATTCCATGAAAAACCAGTCAACCAATTGTATTTGACTTCTGAGTTGAATGAAATCTCTACAAGACACAAGAAATATATGAATTGGAATGCTTGTAATTTCATGATACATAGGTGCCAAAAAGAAGTCTAAGAAATGGTTGTAGTTCTTTCTATTATCATACATCCTTATCTTAGATGTCTATTCATATATTGGACACATTGGTCTATTTTGAGTCTTCACGTCAATATTATAGACCTGAATCTGAAGCTTGTTGGTCTTGAACATTTCACAATACTTTTCTAGAAGAAGATATCACAAGTAGGTTGTGAACCTAAATGTCTTACAAGAACCTTTTTTAATCATTACTAATTATTTTTGCATGGATTGAACACCGTCCTCAACAAAATTATCTTACTATTTGACCTACACAATAGATATGAAAAATCATTTTAAGAAGGTTGGCACCCACTTCCCTATTATTTTCAATCCTAGGAAAAATGTTAGCAAGGAAAAAGTATCCTAAACCCATGACACAACAATATCAAAATCATAAGGAGGCTTATGATTTTGATCTAATTGAGCACCCCGCATTGTTAGACCTTTGATAAATGAATCTTTAGAATTTGCATTGATTTTCTCATATTCCTCTGCTAGCTTTCCTAGGTCAATGTGGATGTTTGATTAGTGTGCTTCAAACCCTAGGTCCAATAAATGATCAAATTCTTCCTCGGTTATAGATAAAGTCTCCTTTTGAGTATTTTTATTGACAATTTCTTTTCTAACTTCATCATAATTTTAGGCACAAATGATGACACTTTTTGGGCAAGAGAAAACTTCAAGTAGCATCATGCATCCCAATCCAACATCCCACGATGTAATTTTATTTGTACTTGCATTTAACATTATTTTAATTTAATAGTAAATTTTACCCTACTTGGATTTCCCACCTTATTGGACAATGCATATCTAGTATCTATGATTCACTTAGCACCATACATAACAGGATCATAAATATCATGGTATTCATTAGTGAAACCTATTTTTTTAACCAGATTGGTTAAGTTTATTTTTTCATTCACTTAGGTTTTAGTTGTACTTTCCAGTTTCTCCATTGTTGGTACTAGAGTAATGGTTCAAAATAATGCTAGAAAACTAGTAAATAAAAGCTTGAAAATGCTAACCCTCAAGTTGAACCCCTTATTCTAGTTCTACAATCTAAACCACGAGATTCAAAAATTGAAAATACGGGATGCAGGTGTTATGGATTTTACCTAGAATTTATATTTGAATAGACTAGCACAAACAAACTCTATTGCATTCCTCAATCTGGTATCCATTTTTTAATCTACCTAGATTAATTAGTTTGTCCAAGAATCCAAAGACCAATATGAGTCCCTTAGTTTTAAAAGCCTCAAAAATTAAAAACTTAAAGGTCAAAATATGTAGAATCATTTTATAGATTATTATTAATAACTATTCATAGGGGAAAAATCATTGGTTCTTTCTGAGGATTGACAGTCTAACATGTCACACCTTTCATGTTTTGGAAAGTTTTTGAAGATTTTTTAATCATTTACAACTTCTTCCCAAAATAGAGCTTATTACACTTAATTAAGTATACAATTAGAAATTTAGAATTTAACTATAGTAAATTAAATCTACTAATACAACGCTCAATGATACTTGTCTCATGGGCCATAGTCTTTCTTCCATTCATCTGAAGATTGACAAGAAATGACAACATGTGTCCCTCTTCCAAAAGAAGTTTGCAGAAATTATATTTAAATATATTTGTTATTTAATTTTATTTATATTCAATATTTTTAATTATTCATATATAAAAATAAATTAAATATATAATAGTATGTTGTATAAATAGTTAATTCTATATTGAGAAATGTAAATATAACTTTTAGTGTTCACTTTCAAGATTTTAATAATTTCTATTATAATATATAATAAATATAACATATTCATATAAATGATATATGATTAAAATTTTAATTTTAAATTTTATTCATTTTGAAATCAATGATAATAATATATCAATATAGTGAAATTAATATAATAATATTATATTAATGATATAATATTAGTCTATAGAGTTAGACGTTACTCCCACGGTCCCATCATTAACTCTTACACATCACACAACCACGTGTCTATTTTCTAGAGGAAATTCTTAATAATTTACATCCATAACACATGTTATTCGACCGCAATGTGGTACTATTGATGCAAGATTCGGTGACACATGTCTCTTTTCTGGAGGTAGTTTGTACAAATTATTTATTGATGAAGGGTACTCCCCTTATTTAACCAAACACACAAAACACAACAGGGAAATAAATAGAAAAAATGCAAGAAAATATTATTAGAAAGAACAAAATCACTTACTTTCTATTATCCTTAATGAAAATAAATAACAATAATCAGGAAAACAACATGCTACAAACACATGGGCATTTTCATTAAAATAATTTGCAAGAGAGAGCCACCACCTACACTTATGGAACTAAACCCTAAAACCCTTTAGCCTTATTAAGTAGCACAATTAGCCACCTTATAATATTTTGGAAAGTGAAATTTCCCATCTTGGCACCCAGCAGTTCAATTTCCTGCCTTAAGTGATTTTTCCTCTCTTTTTTGCTTGTATTGAAACTAGAGTCTTAAAGGCACAACTTATGAAAACCATAACTTGTGAGCCATTGAGTTGATTAGCTATAATAATCCCATTTTAGAAATGGAACGCGCTCTATATCCTAGGCTTGTGAAGCACTAGCCAATCAAAGTTTGACCCCTTTTTGGAGCCTCTAAAGCCTTCAAAAATAAGCTCAAAGTTTTTGCACCACCCCGCCAAAACATAAAATGTAATAACTTCAAAATCAAACTTGATCTTGCCATGAAATTTTACTAGCAAGCTTATATATCCAAAATAAACCTCCAATGAATAAAATGGAACAATTTGTGCTCAAATTATCAACCTACTAAAAATAGTAACCCTATCCAAAGATAGCCCTTATTGAAACAAGACAATATTTTAGGGTGAGACAAGATTGCTTTTACACCCTAGATGCTCCTGCATCAAACACTGGGGGTAATTTCAGAAGTGACCTTGTTACATCTCAGGTGTTTAGAGAAAAACCAAGGTGGTCAACCTCTTCCCTTGATATCCATGATGAAACTTTAATAGGTCATCCCTTCTATTTGACCAAATACTCTTCATATTTCATGTTCCTTGTGCTTCTACCAACACTGTTAAAGTGGATCAGATTTATATGTTAAGGAATTTTAATTTTATATTTTCTAACATTATCCAGATATATTATTATCAAATATCAAACTCTACACAGTTCGATTGATCTAAAGGTAATCACAAATTTATTCACCACAAAGTATCGTTGAGATATTTAGTATCAATCTGTAGTTATTAATACATAGTATGTATTCAATGTTGTCACTTATCTATAATTATGATTCACCGCATTACCAATGATATGGTGTGGTATCAATAAATATATGTTGTAAAGCATGTCATCTCACATAGAGTTATAGCTCTACATGAAACTACATGGTTTCACATAGAGTCGTGTCTCTACATGAGGTGACTCATTATGTAACAATGTTTAGTGATGACAACAAGAGTTATCATTTACCGATAATGATACTATTTGTTGTGCATTATCATTATCAATACCCATTGATAGTTTGGACCAATATAATTATTAAAAATAAATAATTATATGTATATTCAGTAATATAGGTATTACTGAATATTTATTTAATTAGTGATATTTATTATCACTAATAATAATTATACTCAATAGCAATATAGTAATAATAGTATATTATGATTATGAGATAAAAATAATCATAATATAATATCATTTATTGATAAACAGATCTCCAATAGGTAAAGGATAGAGATCATATGTTTAAGGCCAATAGGCCACTTATACATTTGATTATATTGGTCAGAGTAATCCGAAGGAAGCTACATATCTTTAACACTACCTCTTAGCTAGGGAGGAGACTTTCTATCCTTGTTGAGAACATAATAGATCCATTTATTATGTGAGAGAAAGATATCACCTCACCATGATATCAGGAGTTATGACATGTCCACTAATATCACGTCACAAGATATTCACCATAAAATCATGGAGTAATATCCATCACTATGGTATGTGCACATTTATCAAGTCACATGATACCTACCATAAGGATATAGGCTCATGGAATATCCTTGGATATTAAGTCACATAATATCCACCATGAATATCTCAGTAATATCATTCATCATGGCTTATCCATAGATATCACATCTCATGATACCCACCATTCAATTGATATTACTCAAGAGATAATGTTATTATTGTAAGATCATTACCTTAATAATAAATAATAATACAATTGTTCATCACTAAAATATCATCACCTCTCAATGATGTTCATAGGGGCCCATGAAGTCATGGATTCACACACATGAAATTATAATAGATAAAATATTTTACACATTAAACATCGTAGAATATATTAGTACAATAATTTAACATTGTTGAGACTCAATAACAAGATAAGGTTACATTTTCTACCATGCCAAGCTTACCTCAAAAGTATTCAACCTTTGTTTTGGAGAGAGGTATGGTGATAATGTATGTCATTTGTTCACTTGTACTAACATATCTCAACTAAATAACATTCATTTCCACCATGTCCCTAACACAGTGGTGGATTTTGCAATGTACTTAGCTTCTATAGAACCTTGTGCAACTAAAGATTGCTTCCTACTAAACCAGGAGATCATAGCTTAACCTAAGCTGAAAAAACACCCTTATGTTATTTTTTGATCAACTACACTTCTAGCCCAATATGAATTAGTATATCCATGCAGATTTAGGTCTACATTATTATACTTCAAATCGCATCCAATTGTACCACGCTAGTATCTAAGTATGTGTTTTACTACCACTAGATGTAATTGTCTTGGTTCACTCATAAAATGACTAAGTGCACTCACTCCATAATAAATGTAAGGTTTGATATTGACTAGGTACATCAAGGACCTTATCATTCCTCTATAAGGAGTGGGATCTGCTAAGTCTAAGTTAGTTTCATCTTATTTTAACTTATGCAAGTTGGTTTCCATGGGTGTATCCATTGATTTACAATTCAAAATTCCAAACCTTTTCATATTTCAATATATTCCCTTGATTTAAGATGATTCCATAATCCTTCTACCATACTTCTAAACTAAGGAAATAATGTAAAGGACCTAGATAGTTAATGTCAAATTTAGATTCGAGTTCTTGTTTACATTTAGTAATGAGATGGTCTTCTCCTATAATCAATAAGTCATCAACATAAAGAATGAGAAACAATATTTCACCATTAATTACCTTGAATTATAGTCTTGCATCTGCATCATTCTTGGAGAAGCCCAATCCTAAAATTTAATGATCTATCCTTTCATACCAAGCACGAGGAGCTTATTTAAGACCATACAATGCCTTCTTTAATCTGCAAAAATGAGGTTATTTTCCATGTCTTACAAATCCTTCGGGTTTCTCTAGGTATGCTTCCTCTTCTATTACACCATTAAGAAAAGTAACCTTTACATCCATTTGGTGGATCTTCCATCCTTTTGAAGCAACAATGGCAATCATAGTCTTGACAGAAGTATATCGAGAAATAGGAGAAAATGTTTCTTCATAATCAATTCCATCCTTTTGAGAAAAGCCTCAAGCAACAAATCTTGCTTTATATTTTTCAATACTTCCATCTGTAGCATGTTTGATTTTGAAGAGCCATTTAGATGAAACCATTGATTTATCTTTTGGTCTATGTACAATGTCCCAAACATAATTCTTAAGAATAGATTGATATTCTTCTATCATAGAATCTTTTCAAAACTTGGAGTTTGAAGGCTTTCTCAAAGCTAGTGGGTTCTGACTTGATGATTTCCCTCATTAAGGCAACATAGCTTGAGTACCTTTGTGGTCTTTTGCTTTCCCTAAAGGTTCCTTTTGGTGTTGCAAAACTTTCAGCCTCTTGAATCATTTTCCTTTCCCATAGAGGTCTTTTTAGGTTCACAGTGGTGTCTCTCAACCTATCAGTAGGATCCAAAGACTCATTTGGATTGTTATCTTCCATAAGTTCATGGGTCTCCCTATGAATCGCATAAGCATGATCTTCTTCCATATTTTGAGGAGACTCTTGATCTTGAATGTCCATCTCATGAATGTCCTTGGACCTTTTGAATGCAACATCTTCTTAAAATATTACATCTCTTCTTAGCTTAATTAATTTCTTTCCTGGGATAAATCCTATAGGCTTTAGAGGTTTCACTATAGCCTACAAATATTCCCTTTTTTCCTGAGGGTTCTAGTTTGGATCTCTTTTTTTTGGGTATGTGAATGTATACAAGGAAACCAAAGATTCCTAAGTGACCTATATTTGGTTTTACTCCAGAAAATGCTTCTTCAAGTGTTTTATTTTCCAAAGTGGTGTGAGGACATCTATTTTGAATATAGACAACAATTCTAGAGGTTTCATCCCAAAAAGAGGTACGAAGGTTTTGGCCATGCATCATGGCTTTAGCTGCTTCCACTATGGTTCTATTTTTCCTTTCATCCACACCATTTTTTGGGGGGTTATAAGGAACACTAAGCTCCATCTTAATCCTAGCATTACTACAAAAAGTTTTGAAATTATTAGAGGTATATTCTCCTCCATTATCTGATCTTAAGGTTTTGATTCTTTTCCTTGATAGATTTTATACTAGATCTTTGAGTTCCTTAAACCTTATAAGTACTTCATCAGACTCTTTACTTTTCAAAAAATACATCCAAGTTTTCATAGAATAATCATAAATGAAAATAACATAGTATAAGAAACCTCCTAAAGATGCTACAATCATTAGCCTACATAAGTTTGAATGAATAAGTTCTAAAAGATGTCTAGATCTACTTTCACTATTATGGAAGGCACCTTTAGTGCTCTTTCCCAATGCACATCCTTTGCAAGATCCTTAATTTTCTTGTTTAAGTTTAGGTAAACTTGTCGCCATTTTCTCTATTGAAGGTAAAGCACAAAAATGGAGGTGCCCTAATATTCTATGCAAAATCTTACATGTATTTGAAGATTTGTAAATTAGGGATTGAGAAGGAGTAGTGAAAATTTTATATAAACATCCATGTTGAACTCCTGTGGTGTGAGCTTTCTTGATATTTGACTTCTTGGGTCATGCTAGGACTTTACCATCCATGGAGGTAATTTCTTATCTTTTGACTTCCAAGGCTGATATGGAGACCAAGTTTTGATTGATTCGTGTAATAAATAATACACCTATAAATTGAAGGGAGATGCTTGATTTTAAGTTTATAGTAGAAGTTTGGATTCCTTTCACTAGATAGTTAGAATCATCTCCAATGGTATCTTCCTCATATGAATTTTCCACCAAGCTATCTAGGTGTTCTCTAAATCTTGTGATATAGCATGATGTACCACTATCAATAACCCAAGTATTATGGATGGTTGTCACATGACTTGATAGGGCTGACTAAAATACAAGTCTCTCTGAGTCCTTTTCTAAGCCTTCCTTGCTAACTTCAGAAATGGAGACTTGAGGTTTAGGCCTATCAGGACATTTCATTGCATAGTGACCATATATGTCACATCTTAAATGTTGTACTTTGGACACATCCCTCCTTTTCTTGGATGATAATTTTCCATTTGATTCTTTATCTTTCTTCTTTTTCAAGTTTCCTCTCTTACCCTTCTTGTGTGAATGAGAGGTTAGAACTTGTATGTCTTCATTTTTCAAGTTTTGTCCACTCCCTCTTGTGACTAGCCTTGACTCTTATTGAATGCAATTAGTTTTTAAATGATCAAACTTAGGAAGTTTAGATTGAGCACTTATCCCTTGAATGAATGCTTCCCAAGATGTTGGAAGTCCATTGAGATCCAATGGGGTTAATTCTTTTCTATCAACTGTGTGACCAATTTTGGATAGTTGGTCCCTTAGTTATGTTATCCTCATGAAATAGGATGTGATGGATTCTCCTTTGATCATTTTCACATGGTGGAGTTGTTTTTTTAGTGTAAAAGCCTTGGTTGTATTATTTATTTCATACATTATCTCTAATGTTTTGAACATGTGGTAGCTTGAATCTAGATTAGAGATGATTGGTACAATGTGGTAGTTTACACCATCCACTAGTATCTTCATGGCTTTATTATTATTTTTCATCCATTGACGTTTCTCACTTTCTTCATCAGGTTCAGCTATGACTCCTTTCACAAATGTATAGATAATTCATTTTCCCTTAAGGAAAACCTGATTTGTAATTTCTAAGATATGAAATTGAGGCCCCTTCAAGACGGTCCTTGAATCTAACACCATTCATCACTTTTTAAAAGAATATATAAAGAATTATAGAAAATATTAATGGTAGTTAGATGATCTCTAATCAGATCTTCCTTATGCTTTCTCTGATACCATGTTAAAGTGCATCAAATTTTATATGGTAAGGAGTTTTAATTTTATATTTTATAATGTTATACAAATATATTATTATCAAATACAAACTCTACAGAGATTGATTAAACTAAAGTTAATTGCTTATTTTTTCACCACAAAGTATCACTGAGATATTTAGTATCGATCTGTAGTTATTAATACATAATATGTAGTTGTTGTTGTCACTTGTTTTCAATTATGACTCATTGTATTACTAATGAGATGGTGTAGTATCAATACATATATGTTGTGAAGCATTTCATCTCATGTAGAGTCACAGCTCTACGTGAAACCACATGGCTTCACATAGAGTCATACCTCTACATGAGGTGGGTCATTAGTAACAATATTTAGTGATGATAACAAGGGTTATCATTTAGCAATAATGATACTATTTTTTGTGGATTATCAGTATCGATACCCATTGATAGTTTGGAACAATATAATTATTAAACATTAATAATTATATGTATATTTAGTAATATATATATATATATATATATTACTAAATATTCATATAATTAGTGATGTTTATTATTACTAATAAATAATTATACTCAACAACGATATAGTAATTATATTATATTATGATTATGAGATAAACATAGTCATAATATAATATTGAGTTTACTAATAATCTGATCTCTAGTAGATAAAGAATAGAGATCAAATGTTCAAGGCTAATAGGCCACTTATATATTTGATTATATCAGTAAGAGTAATCCAACCAAAGCTACATATCTTTAACAAACACGACTATCCAAGATGTATTATATCTCTTTTGTAGTTGAAGTAGGTGCTAGAATATTCTATTATTCTTCTATTATCTCATCTTTAATACTTCCTTCATGATTCTTTGTCAAATCTAAAATATTGTAAACTGGTGAAATATTGAGTTCACTGGACAACTCTACTTCATAAGTATTTCCTAAACCGTGCTTCTTCAAGATTTTACATGGTCCAAATTTCTTCATATTTAACTTGTTGTATGCTCCCACTAGAAATCTCTCCTTTCTCAAATGAACCATAACTTCATCTCCAATATGAAATTATATATCTCATTTTCTAATATGCCTTAGCCTTGTACAAAACATTCATTTTATTAATATTCTTCTTCACCTATTCATGCAAATTCTCTAAGTGTTATGAAAAGTCTTCAACTTTATCACTACTCTTTTCTCCATTGTCCAACTTCCTTAATTCTAAAGTATTTCTAGGACTACTTCCATATACAATCTGGAATGGTGATTTACTAGTTCTCTTATTGACATAATTATTGTATGAAAATTATGTGTGTGGTGAACCCATATCCCTCCCCTTCAGTTTATCTGACACTAAGCATCTCAACCAATTTTCCAATATCCTATTCACTGCTTCTGTCTATCCATGAGTCTATGGATGGTACATTGAGTTGAACTTCAAATATTTCTTTATCTTATTCCATAATGTCCTTCAAAAATACCCAGCAAACTTAGTGTCTCTATCTGAGACTATGCTCTTTGGTAGACCATGTAGTCTCGCCACTTCTCTGAAAAATAATTATGCCACATGAACAACATCATTAGTCTGTTTGCAATGAATTAAATGTGTTATCTTTGAGAACATGTCTACAACCACAAAAATAGAATCATGTTGTCTTTGAGTCCTTGGTAAACCAAGAATAAAATTCATACTAATATCCTCCCATGGCCTCTCTGGTACAGTAAATGGATAATATAACCCTGTATTCTACCTGGATTCTATTTCCATTTGACATATTCTACAACTTTGTACAAAATTCTTAACATATTGCTATATTTATGGCGAATAATAGTTCTCACAAACCATAGAAATAGTTTTATCTCAAATAAAGTGTCCAGTCAATCCTCAACTATGATTCTCTTTTATTAGGTTTTCCCTCATGGAACTCCTTGGAATGCACAGTTGGCTCCCTTTGAATAACATTCCATCTTGGATTATAAAATCTAACTATGTGGTCATGTCTAGAGTAACAAGCTATGTGCAAGCTCTCCAAGCCTCACCAAAATCAGGATCCTCAGGATACAAACTATTGAGTTCTTGGAACCCAAGAAATTCAATCTGCATCTCTATCAACAAATTCTACCTCCTACTCAGAGCATCTACAGCCCTATTAGACTTTCCACTCATGTGCTTCAAAATAAAAGTGTAACTCTACAAAAAAACTCAACCCATTTCAATTGCATATGACTCAACTTCTCTTGGCTATTCAAATACTGTAAATATTGATGATAAGTAAACAAAACAAACTCTTTAGGAAAAATATAATGTCTCCACTTACTCAATGCTTGAATTATAGCATAAAACTCTTGATCATAAATAGAATATTTTCTTTTGGAATCATTTAACTTCTCACTAAAATAAGAAATGGGTTTACCTTCCTGACTCAAAATAGTCGCAATGGTATTTCCACTAGTATCATAGTCTACTTTAAATACCTTATTAAAATATGGAAGTGCCAAAATAGGCTACTTTGTAACTTTTCTCTTCAAAAAATCAATACTCTTTGATGCTCATGTAGTCCACTTAAAATATTTTGTATCCCTTCTCATAGATTCAGTCAAGGGTCCATAGATATTACTTTTAAAAAAAAAAAACTTTCTGTAAAAGATATCCAAACCATGAAAATATCTTACCTTGTTATCACTCCTTGGAGTATGACATTCAAGGATAGCCTTCACCTTTTTTGGGTCCATTTTAAGACCATCTCCTGAGACAAAAAATCTTAGGTACACTAACTCCTTTTTCACAAAACTACACTTCTACAAGTTAATCAACTTTTCTTCCATTAACTTCTCAAAGACCCTATGAATATGGATTATATGCTCCTCCAATTTCTTACTGAAGATCACAATATCATCGAAGTAAACAATAATAAACTTACTTAGGAATTATTTCAATTTACCTCATCCATGAGTCACATGAATGTTCTTGGTGTATTGGTTAGCCCAAAAGGCATGACTAACCAATCATACAAGCCCTCCCTTGTCTTGAAGGCTATCTTCCATTTATCTCCTTCTCTAATCCTTATTTGGTGATATCCAATGTTCAAATCTATCTTTTTGAAGCACTCAGTTCCACTCAAGCAATCCATAATGACATTCATCCTTGGAAAGTGAAACCTATACTTGATAGTAATCTTATTGATAGCCCAAGAATATGTACACATCCTCCATTCTCCATTTTCTTTGGTTCTAGTATTGTTGGTACAACACATGGACTCAAACTCTCTCAAATCAACCTCTTCTACAACAACTCTTGCACTTGTCTATTCAACTCTTCACTCTCTATTGGATTCATTATATGGGCTGCCTTATTTGGAAAACTAGCTCTAAAGTCCATTTGATGACTAATCTTTATTATTGGTGGCAATCCATCAGGTACATTATCAGATACAATATCCTAAAAATCATCCAAAAAATCTGCAACTTCTATAGGTACATCTTCTACTCCATCTTTATCAACTCTTGGAATTAAATGAAAACACATATGTTCATTCTTCGTGCCTTCTAGAAACTTCCTTCTATAAACTAAAAATATTTTGGCATTAATACATACATTTTCCTGTGTTTCCTCCAATGGCTTCAGCTTGTGTCAAACTCCATCCTTTGTCAAGGAATAGTTATTTACATACCCATCATGTATTGCATGATGACCAAATTGCCACAGTCTCCCTAAAAATAGATGACAAGCATCTATAGGCATAATATCACACAATATGTCATCATGATAGTTTCCAGTTTTGAACTTTACCAGACACTATTCATTGACCGAAGCCTTGTGATCCTTCTACAACCAAGAAATCTTGTAGGAATTCAGATTCTTTATTCTCTTTAACTTCAATTTATCTATCATTTCTTCTAAAACAATATTCTCAGTACTATCACTATAAACAATGACATTGCATACTTTACCATTACACTTACACCTTGTGTGAAACCAATTCTTCCTTTTCTCAAGTTCCTTCTCATAATTTAGCAAGGATCTTATGGTGACAAGGACCTCTCCTCTTTCAACATCTTTAGAATGTAATGATTTTGCATCTTCAACTACATGTGCAACTCATGAATTTCTATATGTTCTTCTATTTGTTTTCCCTTTATGTTGGGGACACCCATAAGCTCTATGACCTTAAAAATGAAAGCACATCCCATGAAAACCTCCTCTTCAAGCTCCTTGCCCTCTTCATCTTCCTCTTATCTCTATTATTTGATCATGAGGGCAATAGGAATTATTTACCCTCTGATTTTGGCTACTACTAGAGTCATCATTCTTCTTTTGATATTCACTTTAGCCTCCATAATACCGTTCTCTAGGCCTTCCATCACGACCCTTTCCACTTTGCTTGCTCTCAAAATTCTTGTTCAATTTTTCTTCTACCTTCAAAGCAAACTAATATGCATCTTCAATGGTATAGATTCTCACCATTATAAACTCCTCTTGAATAATCAGCCTCAACCCATTTATGTAACAGACAACCTTCTCCTTTTTATATTTTGAATGACTTGTTTTGATAAGAACCCAATAGAACTCCTCTATATACTCCTAGACATATTTTCTTATTTTCTTCAATCCTTGCATTTTTTATGCAGAGGCACAAGGGAAACTTGGGTTTTGTAGACCACTACCCAAAAACTAGCCAATTAGCTTCTCAATCAGATAACTACTAGGTTCCTAGATCTCTCCTCAATGTTTTATCCACATATGATTAGTTGCTTTCATCAAATGACCCTTGGTACACAACTTCTCACATCAAATGCATGACCTTATCAATATTTTTCCCAAATGTATTCAAACTCCAAAAAAGGCATAAAATAACTCCACAATAAGGGAATGGATCAGACATGTTCAACATACCCATTTTTATCCATTTACAAATAAATAATTTCTTTCTAGACCCACTTGGCTGACCCAATGTCAATTAAGTAGTGACAAGGCAAAGAAAGCCTAATCCTCTACTAGTTGTACCAATGAGGTTTTTCCACCTTAAGTCTCCAACTTCAAAAAGGACCACCCAAAAAAATTGGATTTTATGATACCTATTTGGAAGCTTTACAAAATACTACAATTGTGGGTCCTGACTCCATCAAGTGATGGGTTAACTGTTGGTAGGGAAAACATGACTAATAGGGCTAATTAGGAAAATTTACAAAGAAAGTGATAAAAAAATAGATTGTTCCAAAACTATCAATGGGTTTGGCATTTCAATTCAACCCCCAAAAACATTAATTCCACCATTAGAATACATTGATCCACCCCTTGAAGCCTTTTGCACACTCATTTGCACTTCAACACAAGCCAGTCACATGAAGATGCCCAGCTAGGGCTTGAAATTTCTCACACCTCCTACAAATTTCCTATGTAAGGATTTTTAAATCTTATAGTACATTTCACCTACTTTTTTTTCACTAATGGCTGTGAATTTCCCATAGTGGAAAGTCAACATAAGGGCATTTTTTCTAATCAAATCCTGAGATTATGAGGCTTTTAGACCAGAAAACACTAAATTATCTATAAAAAACTTAAAACTTCACCAACTCAATTCAAACCAATAGAAATGGAAGTATAATTCACATATCTACACATTCATATCATTTTTTGCCTCCCACCAATCCGTACAATCGTACACAAAGCAAGGAAATAGCAGAATTTGCAGGAAAACTGGAGAATTTTATTGCTCCAAACTTTAAAACTTTATCAAACCCTATGGATTTGATATATAGGGACCTAAATAGGCATACACTAACTCCCCCAACAAAAATTCAAACTTACATGACCGTTGGGAGGAGTTGTTAAGCCAAATCAAATGTTGTTAAGCAACATATTGGCAATTTTGACAATTTTTGCCACAACTTGTTCATTTTCCCTCAAGATTCTTTGAAACCTTGATCAATTGATTTATTTAGGTCAGAGACAACCCTAAGGACCTAAATCCTCTATTTCTACACAATCATGGATTATTTGACCATATTTGACCATGTTGGCTTATCTATGCCTAACATGTGAATGGCCTTACAAAATGGGTCTTATTACATTACAAATTCAATCTACTTGGTCCATAAGAAATTATTACTTATAAGGACACCTATTTATATCTTGTCACTCATGGCATACCAAGATCCTTCATTCTTCACCAGTTGAACCTCTTTCCACCAAATTTTAGCATGAACTTTCAACTTGGCCTTTGTGAATCTGACCCTCTCAGGATCTTCTATTTCCTCAATCTCAAAGTACTCATCCATATCATTGATCCAATCAATCAAATCTTCTGGATTAAGATTTCCAGAAAATGTAGAAACTTCAATCTTGGGTCCTTTTCCAATCTTGGAAATGGACCTCAAAAACCTAACTTCATCGAAATCCCTAGATGTTTCTTGCTCTTTGAAAAACTATCCTTTAGATTCATCCACACTTGCATCTCTTTCCCTAATATTGGTTCATCTACATAGATCCTCTTGCAATTATTGTACTTGCCTTTGTATGACTCTAAAACCCTCTTCTGTCACACCCATAATTATTCCACCATGATTCCTTCACATAGGCATTTTTTGTACTTATCTCTCAAATCCACAACCACATTCCTAGTACAAATTGCCTCACACTCGGTGATCTATCTAAATGCTCAAGAACTTCTTCTTTGATACCACTTGATGAAGGGTACTCCCCTTATCTAACCAAACACACATAACATAATAGGAAAATAAATAGAAAAATTGCAAGAACAATTTTTTAGCAAGAGAAGAATAAATTTATTTCTATTACCCTCAATGAAAATACATTACAATATTTTGTAACACCCCGCCAAGGAACCCAAAAGAAACTAACCTAGAACATGATACTAATTTTGGTGAATAATTTTATTTTTTTCTAAAGTTTACATATAAGATAAACATTCACATGAAAGCATTAACCATTAACTCACATAACATACATCGTAAACATAGGTTACAAATCCATTGGGTCCCATGATATAGTATTACTTTCTAACATTACTCATTTAATAACATAACAAAAGATTCCATAAATTAAATTCAACAATTACATTGTAATAGTTACATTTCATGAACATTCAAGAATCCTAATAAACATACATCCACTGCACATGTCATGGGGTATGCAGTAATCACTCTAACATCTAAACTACAATATCCAGATTAGGTATCACATGCGATACTCTAATACAAGATTTACAATAAAGAATATATATAAAGAACTTTAATGAAGAAGTAACATAAGGATCCAATTGCAAAGACACCATCAAGCACTGGTACTAGGACGTCGAATCTCAAATGGTAAAGAATCACTACCACCCATCCATGTAGAACCACAATGGTCTACTCCACCGTGCTGAGGAGATAACATCGGACCCCAATCAGATAATCAAATCAAATCAGGAAACACTACTAGGAAAGGAATCCTGAAAGCTTACTAACTCAAGGTCAAAAAATATAGTGATAGGTATGACTCACTAATCCAAAGGCAACTAACACATGCAGGATAACTAGACTATGTGTAGGAAGGTGTCATCATGTACATCTAACCCTTGAGTCTCATCCTGGTAATCTCTCTGGATCCCGGCACTCAAGTGACCATACACGGTATCAATGACTTCTCATATTGACGAAGCCACTAACTATGCCAGAACACACACCTCAATAGGCGGCAAGCATCATCTCATCCTCATCTCAGTCTGTACTAGCACTCGAGCATGGGAGAGGAAACTTATCTTATTAGGTTCATTTTAATATCTCTCAATGTTATATTAGGTTATCACTTGATTACAATAACTTATAATAAGTGATCGTGGTAGCCACTTGTGGGCCTCGGTGCTTATTGCAAGCCACCTTCTAACACATATCTAGGTAAACTACCCTAGGCTCGTAGATCTCTCCTAGATCAAATCATAGATAAAATAGATAGTCATACATCCAGAATCATCACAGAAACCAGGATTAACAACATAAACATAATCATTGAATCACATAGTACAACATGAGCCTATAAGGTCAACTAGAATATAAATAGTACACACTCACACCAAACATAAGAAACAGCATGAACATAAAAGACAATTCCCAAGCCTCTGCCTTTCCTAGGTCATCTAGTACCCATAAAACTGATAAACCCATCATCTAGGAAATATAATATTATGTTGAATAAAATAGCCAATTTTAGTATAAAAAGATGCATATACAAATATAAGATCACTCACACATTCAATGATCAATAAAAGTCCAATTTGAACACATAATTGCAACACATAATACTCTTCATACTTAGGCTAGATTAAATGAATAACCCAAATTCAATCAATCAATCTAACCCTAATCTATTGACCAAATAGATTTAATAAAGTTTACTAACATGTTCAGTACACAGGATCCACTAAACTCATAAAAGAAAATGATAGATAAATTTTAAGCCAAAGTCCCAATAAAACCATCTATACTCTAAAACAATATTGAATAAAAATTATAAATATATAATCTATCAATATTAATTTAAACCAACAACAACAATTATTATTATAAATAATAATTACCAATACAATTTGCTAATATTTAATAACATCTATTAATAAAAATTATTATCAAATAATAATTATTAATAAAATTTATTAATAAACTAAAGCTTATTAATAAATTATTATTATAAAATAATAATTAACAATAAAAAATATTAATTACGAAATTGTAAAAATAATAAATTTTATTTTATATAAAAAAAAACAAATTTAAAAAAAAAACAAATTAACAAGTGGGAAGGGGGGACCTCGGTACACACCCCAACCCGCTTGGTTGGCGGTTGCCAGGCCTGCAACACGGCAGGCTAGGCACTATCGTAGGCAGTACCTAGGCTGTTGTGCGGCAGACTTGGTCTGTCGTGCGGCAGGGTGTATCGTGGCCAGGAGGGAGGTGGGGTTTGGTGACCCCCACCTCTAACAACCATAATTTTTTTTTTAATAAATTTTTTTTTAAAAACTTTTCAAATATGTTTTTTTTTTTTTAAACAAAACATTTCATTTCCCTATCAAAATCAATATATTTTCTTTTCTAAGCAAAAATGAATATATACTTTAAACCAAAGCTAGTATTTTTTTTTTTTTATTGTATTATGTTTTAACAGGACTATACATTTCCGAAAATGGAAATGACAGTATAGAATATAATTTTTCAAAAATGGAAATATTGGGTTTTTACAAAAAACAAGCCCATATTTGACTTTCTTCTAATCTGTCCTTTTCCCCACTAATTTATTGAATTATTTTACATCAAAATTGGGTTTATGAGACTAGTTTTGTCTTTTCTGGTAATTTCTTTTGACTATTTTTTTTTTAACAGAGAATATTAATTTTTTTCCAGAATGATGAATTTTCACCCAAATTGATTTTCTAACAACAATCCATTTATTTAATTTATCCATTCTGTAGTTCTTACTATAGCCAGATTGATTTTTTCTATTTTCTAAAGTTTTATAGAGAATTTTCTTACTAAATTTCGACAGCATAACCCTACTATGCCAAGTCTATATAAAATCATAAAATATCAATTCTATGAGTTCTCTAAACCCCAAATTGAAAGCATAACTAAAAATAGATCTAACTATAAATCAAATCAAACATAGTAATTTACTAAAATTTCTATAGATTAAAACACAAGAAAATTCCTTCAAACCCCTACCTCAATTCCAATGCTAGAAACTGAAATAGAATGCCTGTAGAATGTTGAAACTCCCAATTCTGTCAAATGAAAACTCAACCCTGCAAATCTAAATCAAGAATGCAAGCCAAGCCAATTCCAGATCCAAAGCAATCTTCACCAAAAACTCAAGCACACACACCAAAGCTCAAGAACACAAAGAAAGTCTCAAAATCTCCAAAAGCTCTCCCTAAAAATTTCCAACAACCTGATTAACCCAAATGAATGCAAAATCCCCCTATTAGGGATTCAACTCCACCATTCATGCAAACCCTAGATGACTCATAGGACATCTCCTATTCAAACTCCCTCTCTTAATGTTTGAAAGAAAATACAAATTATTAATTAAAAATACATATTTTTATGCACAACTCAACTTAGTCTCCTAAAGACAAGTTGACTCCTTTTTGAAACATGACATATTCAAACTTTAATAAAGCACATGTTATTATTATAATCTCTCATTAAATAATTAAATACTCAAAACACCAATAAATCATGCAATTTAATTATTTAATATCTAATAACCATTACTAATCCTATTTTCACATAATTAATTAACTAAAATCTAAATATACAAATATTTGATTTTTAATTAATTAATAATCATACAAAAACATAGGAATTAATTAAATATTATTTTCCAATTACAATATTAATTTTCATGACTATAGAAAATCACATATTCAAATAGCAATAAATCAAGATCATCAAATAAACATACAAACTCAAAGAAGGGATCCACAAACTTGTCACTTGACAAATTCGGGTAGGGTAGTCATCAGATACTTATCCAACAATTAGGATAAACAGGCTTAGGATAGGGTTTTGGGTCCATCTATTACCTCCCCTCTTTACCATTGAGACGAGTATTTATGGGCACACTCACTCCTGCCAATTCAAGGAAGACAATGCCCTATACCTGCAATCTTGTCATCACAAATCAAAGCATTTACATACAATATATATCAAAAAATGATAGGGTACGGTTGGTCGTGTGGATCTC
The DNA here is from genome assembly GCA_027943335.1 of Chamaecyparis obtusa. Lineage (NCBI taxonomy): Eukaryota > Viridiplantae > Streptophyta > Pinopsida > Cupressales > Cupressaceae > Chamaecyparis > Chamaecyparis obtusa. Next base: position 850,355 of record BSBK01008320.1, on the reverse strand, counting down.
GACAAAGCAAGTAACTACGCCTCCACCCTCTACCATACAGACACATAAAACAAATACATACATAAGAACACCATACACATACTAGTATGGGGTAAGCACATCATAAACCAACTGAAACATGAAACATCGCAACATGATATTATCAATATCTAAACATGACATCACATGACATAATCATAATCATAATCCAGATCGTCAATAACCACTGAAATAATAAAATCTGCACACAACAATGTGGCCTAAAAGAGTATGGCATCTAAAAAATTGAAAACAAAATATGGAGGTACTACATATTTAGAAAAACAACATTCTACAACCACATGGGCATTTTCATTACAATAATCTGCAAGAGAGAGCCACCATCTACACTTCTGGAACTGAACCATAAAATCCCCCTTTAGCCCTATTAAGTAGCACAATAAGTCTCCTTAGGATATTCTGGAAAGTGAAATTTCCCATTTTGGTGCCCAGCAATTTGATTTCTTATCTTAAGTGATTTTTCCTCTCTTTTCTGCTTATATTGAAACTAGAGTCCTGAAGACACAACTTCCAAAAACTATAACTTGTGAACCATTGAGTTGATTAGCTTTTATAACCCCATTTCAAAGCCTCTAAATCCTTTAAAATTGAGCTTAAAGTTTATGTACCACCCCGCCAAAATAGAAAATGTAATAACTTCAAAACTAGACTTGATATTGCCATGAAACTTTACCAACAAGTTTATATATCCAAAGTTAACCTCCACAGAAGAAAATAGAAAAACGTGTGCTCAAATGAACAACCTACTAGGTAAGTGCACCAAGATGGTGAAAAAGAAGGGGGTATAAGTGGCCACTTTTTTTTCTAAAATCAGGGAAACCTGAACTTCACGGAGAGATTTGAGGGTCATGCACTCAAACCTAGGAGTTGTGTAAAGAATAAGAATTGTAGTACTCTGAATCTAGTTTCTAAAATACTAAAGTTTTTTTTAAATGGATAAGATTAAGAGGGTCAAACCTCTCACGCATGAAAAATTATTCCTGATATTTTCAAAAAAACATAACATAGTTGTTTCCGTTGCTTCGCAAAATCTATAGTTAGATTTAGTATTTTGCAAAATAATTTGGTAGGATTATAGGTAAGAGTAAGATCTAGAAGTTGTGTATTTTTTGTAATTTTCTGTTGAGTATTTTATTTTTTATAATTTTTTAAAGTGACCACATCCTAAAAATCTAGTACCTATTCGTGCACTAGGCATAACTTGCATCAAAATAATCCAAATTGCAAAAAAAAAAAAAATTGAAGTGTATAGAATCTAGTGTAGAATAGTAATATGTAATTTTTTTTTGAATTTGGTCAAGTAGATAAAAAGTTATTAAAAAAATGGCATACATATGTCTATGAGGACTGTGAAGACATTGGTAAAGAAAATTAAAGTTTACTATGCTAATGTTGTCCAAAAATAAAAAAAATTATATGGTCAAAAAGCTTAGAAGATGTGTGAGATGATGGTAGCAATTTTAGAGATACCCACTTGATCATTTGTAAAGCTGATGATGACAAAATCAAAAAATCATGTTGAAAGAATAAAAAATGTGTAAATGGACAAAATTGGAGGGAAAATAGGCTTGCAAGCCTTAGGGTTGTACTCCAAACCTTTTACCAAGCCATAACCCATACAGGTTATGGTACACAAAATAACTTGCTCAGGTTTTGAAAACCAAAAACCACAATTTCAAGCTCTACATAACCCATACGAGTTATGAAGACATAAAACAACATTTTTCAGTTTCACATAACCTGTACGGGTTATGAAGACATTAAAAAAATTACTTGTAAATGTGTAATACAATACACATTTGTATAGATTTTCATATATGATATGTTAATATGTAGGTATATATACATATCTATAATTATATATGTATAGATATATGTATATATATCTGTATACATGAATGACTCTTCTTATTTTCTCTCTCTCTCTCTCTCTCTCTCTCTCCCCTTCTCATTCTCCTTATCTTCTCTCTCTAGTGTTATATAACTCGTACAAGTTATGAGAAATTGTGAACATTGGCATAAGTTTACATAACTCGTACGGGTTATGGGAAATTGCCATTACTTTACATAACCCGTACGGGTTATGAGGAAAAATTTATATTTGAGTCCCAATGGCCTAAAATCCTGCAAGTTGTTTGAAGCCCCCAATGTTGTTCCACATGTTTTTTTGGGATAGTAACAATCAAGTTTTGTTTATTTTATTGTCAATGTTTCTTTGAAATGATTGATTTGTCTTGTTTTTTAGATTCTTTTTGAAATTATTTTATCATGGTTACTTTATCTTATAATAAAATGATTCTCATTTGTTATTTTTATGCTATTTGATTGTGGATTGTCCTCGTGATGTTACGTGTAGGACAATCAATATCAACAATGGGAAAGAACAAGAGAGGAACAATTGAACAATGAGAGGTAGCAAAGGAAAGACAAAGGGAGCGTATGAGGAGATTACGTGAAGGTACGTCATCTAATGTACCTAATGAAAATGATGAACATTCAACAATTGAGATTGATATGATGAATGCACCAAATCAAAATGATCAACATACACCAATTAAAATGCATGAGATGAATCCACCTAATGAATGGGATGAACATAGACCATTTGAAAATGATGTAATGAATGCACATGTTAATGAAATTCAAGAAGATTTACCATTGAAAGAAAATGATGTAATGAATGCATCAATCTTAACACCTCCTAGAATAATTCATAGAAAACCAAAGTTTCTAATAGACATTGATGAAAATATTTTGAGGCCAATGCATGATAAAATTTTCAAGAGAACTTGTAGACAAATGGTTATAAGAGTTTGGAATAACTATTTTGAAAACTTAAATCAAAGTGGAAGATGTCAATTAGTTGTTGAAATGATTTAAAATCTGAAATTTAGAGAGACGATGAAAATTTTTGGGTTAAGAACATCTAAAAATAATAGTGAAATAACCATTGTGAGAAATCTTTTTGATGCATACCAATCCATTGGTTTGAAATCACACTCTAAAGATACTAATGTTACTCATTGTGTCCTCACATCAACCATAATGGGAAAGGAAATGAAAAAATCTTGTTTAATAAGCAAAACAAGCAAGTCATTAAGGATAAATAGAACCACATTACACCATGCTTTAGATAGGTGAGAGAAACTTGAGGATCCTAACAATAATTCTCTTTGGGCAATCTCGGGTAGACTCTCACGTAAGGACAAGGTTGTTGTTGATGCACTAAGAACATTAATTGAGAAATATTGGCATGAAAACACAAGGGTTTCACCCAACAAAAGAGATGTTGTTAGAAGGTGAAATGGAATTAGAAATTGTGAGCCACATCCAAAACACTACTTAGATATGACACAAACACAATTTTATGAAATGTTTCTTCAAAGCTTTCCTCATATTAAAATTAGTCAAAGATTTTTTGAGATGAAAAAACCATTTTATGTTAAGATTAATCATGCACGTACTACATGTTGTTGTAGGGTTCATGTTTATTTTTTCATGCATTATGATATTTATTGCTATATATGTGGTACTTTGCATGCTAACAATGTTTTGCGGGAATTTACGTGGTCTACAAGCACCTCCTAAGTCACCGAGAGACTTCATTTCAACTATACTCTATAAATGAGATGATGTGTGCATTTATTATAAGATGATGTGTTTGAAAGGATTTTGTCCTACATGTGATGGTTTGCAAAAGTTGCATAGATTCTTACATCTCGATAACACACACGAAATTGGGAAAGAACTAGTTTCTTTTGGAAAATACAAGTCAGTCACATATGGTGTTAAAGATGGAAAATAATTAAAGAGGTGTGAGTTAGTGAAAAGGGATATATGTGTAGCTGATTTTATGAAGATGTTTCAAGACAAACTAGTTTATGAGTACATAGGTCACACACATAGAGCTAGGTGGCTAGATGAGCAATTCAAGTTTTGTAAGGAAACTTTCCCATTCTGTACTATTGTCTATGTTGTTGATTTTGTAGAGAATTATACACTAAAACCTTAAAATGAAGTACAACCTATGTATTATCACTCTACACAAGTTACAATTTTTTCTACACGTAGTATTCATGCATGCACATGATAGCACAGAGGAAGACATAAATTTTATAAGAGAGTATCACTTCTATATAAGCGATGATCGTACACATTCCTTAGAGTTTGTGCAAGGATGCTTTAAATTTTTCTATGACAATTTAAGGGAAAGAGGTATAAGATACAACCAACACTTAATATGGTCAGACAATTGCACCTCACAATTTAAGAATGCAAGGATGTTCTACTAGTTGACTAGGATGCATGTGACAAGTGGTGTGCAACATTTTTGGAATTTTACTGAGGCAAGTCATGGAAAGGGAGAGCATGATGGTGCAAGAGCATGTGTGAAAAGAGATCTTACCAAAGAGTAATTGAAGTATGAAGGTGGTGCAGTGTTAATAGATGAAGAAATAATTGTGCAATGGTGTAATTCTACGATGGGACTAGGTAATGCAAGTAAGTCTATCGTTTCCATATTTTTTTGGTTAATATGTGAATCTAACATTGAAAACTATTTATATTTTTGTACACTTACATGATCAAGTGACATGCATTTATTTAGAAATTCAAATGCAACATCATCAGCTATTTATACTAGACAGATTGCATGTTTTTGCTCTTTGTGTACGCATTTTTTGTTGGATGAATGTGAATCAAAAGAGTGAGTCAAGAAATGGTCTTGTAAACCTTTGCAAACCCTAGATACATATCAACTTCCTCGAGCACTACAACTGAGCCAGATGGAAGCATCAATGGATTTTGACCATGTTCTAACCTAGTTGAGCTAGGTAATTTTTTATTTTTTCTTAGTAAATTATTTTTCTCATCTTGTATGCATTTTAAGGTCAATTTATTAGTTCTTTATGTTGATTTTGGTATTAACTTATAGCCTTCTACTAAATTTAGGTCATGTATATGCAGTCATTGCAGATGAGAACAATGAAGAAGGAATGGATTACTTTTTGTGTCATTGTATTGAGGCCAAAAATAAATTGACAACTATAGTCACTAATGGAGAGAGTATTGAGTACCCAATAGGTTCCATTTTTGTGACAAGCACATGGATTAGAAGGTACCGTTGTTGTGTTGAGTTGTATTGAGACCTCTTAAACTCAATTTATTACACTTTGTATTGATATTGGCATTAAATTATTTTTATAATAAAATGCAGGTACCCTATCAAAAATTATAACACTTGGTTGTTTGAGGACTTTGAGACACAGACATATTCTTCATTACTCTAACCTTGTTGTTGCAAAAAAATTTCAATTGATTAAATATCATGGTAGACCTCTTAACAAGAATTTGTGGAAAGTTCATGAATCTAACCATGAGGGGATACTTGACACAAAAAGGGTTAGAGATGATCCAGAAGGTTCACTTGATTGATTTTGGGTCATAAAGATGAATGATTCTACAATATGGTAGAATGATTTTGACAATTTTTATATGATTCTATGTGGATATGAGCTATAATGTGCATATTTAGATGTCAAATTTTGTATATAAAAATAACAATCAACTATAATGTGCATATTTAGATGCCAAATTTTGTATATAAAAATAACAATTGACTATAATGTGCATATTTAGATGCCAAATTTTGTATATAAAAATAGCCATCAATTGTAATGTGCATATTTAGATACAAAATTTTGTATATGTATAAACAATAATGAGCTTCATAATGTGTATTAGATGCAAAATTTGAAATATAAAAGTGCCCATGAGGCTGATTTGCAAATAGTAAGAGCCCACATTTTGTATAACCTAATTTGTACCATTTGATTATAAATACATATTTAATTTTGTATCCTTACATTTGTATCGTCTTAATGCCATGTAAAGTGCAAAAATTATGATTCCTTACTATGAGTTTTGTATCCTTATATTTTTATCATCTTAATTTTGTATCCTTACATTTGTATTATCTTAATTCCATGTACATTTGTATCATCAAATGATGTAATAGTTGGAGTCATTGAGTCAAAATTGGTCAAATGTGTCCAAAGTGAAATGGTGATTCCCTAGGGTGAAGGGATAGTGTAAAAGGATTTCATCATGGCACTGAACGATCTATGCCATTAGCTCTGTTTGGGTGGGTAAATACTAGTGACAAACCCGTTCCACCCATAGAGTCACTAGAATGTCCGCGACCATGTCGAACCAAAGTGTCCCCAAGGTGCACTAAGCACAATTGGGCAGTGATCTTTCAAGGCTCATATCTCAGACCTCGTGAGAGGTATTAGTGAACCGTGAGATGCTATAGGAATTTTTTTCTGATTCCAACAATAACCTCTCTCCATTCTAGGAGATTCAAATTTATTTGAATTTGGCATGCTAATCTCACTTGATGCCAAAACTTGCAGTGAGGGTCAGTTGAAAGTTGCACCACTGCGTTTCTTCCAAATCGTTCGTCTTGGCACCAAATGGCATCTACCATTAGCTTCGGTTGGGTGGGTAAATGCTAGTGACAACCCCATTTCAAACACGGAGTCACTAGAATGTTCATGACCGTGCTGGACCAAAGTGTCTCCAAGGTGCACTAAGCATGATTGGTTAATGATCTTTTGAGGCTCATATCTCAGACCTTGTGAGAGGTATCAATGAATCATGAGATTCTACAAGACCATGTTTTTGAGGCCTACAATAACCTCTTTTTGTTTTGGGAGATTTGAATTTGTTTGAATTTGGCATGCCAATCTTGCTTTACGCCAAAACTTGCAGTGAGGGTTAGTTAAAGTTGCACCACTTGGTTTCTTTCAAACCGTTCGTCTTGGCACCGAACGGTCTATGCCATTACCTCCAGTTGGGTGGGTAATTCTAGTGACAACCCCATTTTGACCATGGTGTCACTAGAACATTGCGAACATGCTAGACCAAAGTATCCCCAAGGTGCACTAAGCACAATTGGGCAATGATCTTTTCAAGGCTCATATCTCGGACCTCATGAGAGGTATCAAAAAACCATGAGATGCTATTGGACCATATTTATGAGTCCTACAATAACCTCTCTCCATTTTGGGAGATTCAAATTTATTTAAATTTGGCATGCCAATCTCGCTTGACACCAAAACTTACAGTGAGGGTCAGTTAAAAGTTTCACCACTGGGTTTCTTCCAAACCGTTCATCTTGGCACCAAACGGTCTGTGCCATTAGCTCCGATTGGGTGGGTAAATGCTAGTGACAACCGTATTTCAACTATGGAGTCACTAGAACATTCACGACCAAGCTGGACCAAAGTGTCCCCAAGGTGCACTAAGCACGATTGGGCAATGATCTATTGAGGCTCGTATCTCAGACCTCATGAGAGGTATCGACAAACTGTGAGATGCTATAGGACCATATTTTTGAGGCCTACAATAACCTCTCTCCATTCTGGGACATTCAATTTTTTTTTAATTTGGCATGTCAATCTCGCTTGACACCAAAACTTGCAGTGAGGGTCAGTTAAAAGTTACACCACTGGGTTTCTTCCAACCCGTTCATCTTGGCACCGAATGGTCTGCGCCATTAACTCTCATTGGGTGGTTAAATTTTAGTGACAACCTTGTTTCAACCATGGAGTCACTAGAATGTTCATGACCATGCTAGACCAAAGTGTCCCCAAGGTGCACTAAGCACCATTGGGTATGTTGGTAAGCATTTTGGTGTGTCAAGAGGAAAATTGGGACCATTCCTAGGTGATGCAAGAGCATCCTACGGTAGTTGGAAATCCTATATGTTGGTGTGTTAGAGTGTTTCTATGTTACCCAGTTGCATCTTTGACTAAGGGGCTCAATTATTGAAGAGCTCAGTCGTTAAAGGGAACTCGGTAACTTTTGGCGCTTGGCAGAACCTGTGCTCGGTGATGCTTGTGGTGCTCAGTCGACATGCTTTCTCGGTGATGCCTATATCATGTGATAATTTTACTATTTGTCAGTAGTTTGGCTTACCAACTGGAGTTCTTATGGGTTTGGTTGGATGACTTGAGGTATTTAATGTAGGTAGCTAGTGTTACATTCTCCTATGTGGATCTAGAGGCTGACATGGAGAATTAATTGTTTGTAATGTTATTTGAGAGCCAACTGATGTTGCATTTAATATTTTTTTGTCTTTAGAAGCTGACTGGGTTTTAGGATTTATTTCTTTCTTACAGCTGACTTTTGGCCAAAGAAATGTATTTAAGGAAGGTTTGGGTAGTTGTTTAGAAAAGGGGGAGTCAGGAAATAGTGATTGGGTCTTGCATGATCTTGCAGATCAGATTATTTATCTAATATTTGGAATAGTAGAGCTAGTGGTTTGCATGCTTGGAGACAAGGAGATTTCTTGGTGGCTTGCAAGATCAAGTTTAGATCTACCTTAGTGTTTCTACCAGTGGCTGATGTGTAATAGAGTTGGACTAGTTGAAAGATTGCAGAATTGTTGTTGTAATTGATTGTATTTGGTCGTAACCCAGAAGGCCTTACAACTAGGCATGTTGAATAAAAATGCTATTTATGCATTCTCTTATTGTGTTTCCACTATATTGTTGTTACTAGTGTAGATTTGGACTATCCATTCTTGGATTTTCTGTATTGCACTGCGTTAGGTGGTATCAGAGCTTGAAGTTCTTGAGTGTGTAGACAAATCGTCAAGTTGAGGTAGTTTTCACTAGGACCTTGGGTTGGTGATTTGTTGTCTTTGGTTTACGAAGATCTTGCAAATGCCTCTGAGAAGATTGGACCCTAGGGTGATTGCAGATCTCTCTGATTTTGTGGAAGAAAAGATATTTGAGAAGGTCAGATCTAAGATGGAATTGATGAAGAATGACATGATTACTGAGATCATGAGGGCTATTGCTGGTATGTTGAGGAATCTTAGTACTAAAGATAGCTATGAGGAAGTTGTTGAAGACTTTGAGGCTATTGGATCTAGTGGAGATGATAGAGCCGATCAGAGGGACAAATCTGGTGAAGACAAAACTAGTTAGTTGTAGAGATCTGGAGCTTGATTAAGTACTAGCTTGATTAAGTACTAGTTATCGAATGGAAGTTTCTAATTTCTCTACTACATTGAGACCTGTGGAATTGATTGATTGGATTGGTGAGTTAGAAGACTTCTTTGAGCTTGAAGAAATTGAAGATCCTCTTAGATTGAGGTTAGTACAGACTAAGTTGAAGGGACATGCTTCTCTTTGGTGAAAAGAAATGCAGAGAGAAAGAGAAGATGAAGGTGAAATGAAGATCAATCGTTGGAGGTTGATGGTGGAAAAGTTGAAAGCTAAGTTCATACCTACCGACTATGAACTTGAGTTGTTTAAGAAGTTACAGAATGTGAAGAAGAAATATTTGACTATTGAAGACTATACCAAGGAGTTCTATAAGTTGACTATTCAGTCTGGACATAGAGAACTTGGTAAGGAAAAGGTAGCTCGGTATGTGAATGGCTTGAGATTAAATATTTAGGATGAGATTGGTATGTTGAAGATTGATTTGGTTGAGGAAGCTTATCAATATGCTCTGAAGGCAGAATATAAGTTGAAGAGGAGACAACATGGTAATTCCTAAGGGAAAGAGAAACAAGATCAATTGGTGAAGGATAAATCAACTATTGAAGATGAACCAAAACCTATTGAGTCAAGGAAGAGGACAGGTAAGGTTGCCTTTAAGGGTACTTGTTATAATTGTGGTAAAGATGGACATCAATCATTTGAATGTTCCCAGAAGGTTGGTGAATGAATAATTATTGTGGTGAATGAGAACATATTGAATGAACCTGAGGTAGCTTCAGAAAACTTGCTGGTTCAAAGAATACTACTCAATACCAAGGTGGAGCCTTGTTAGAGGAGTAACTTGTTCAAAACTCAATGCAAGTCAAGAGGTAAACTCTGTAATTTGATTGTGGATAGTGATAGTATTGATAACCTTGTAGCTGAGGAGATGGTTCAGAAACCTGGTTTGAAGAGAGTGACATCCTTATCCTTATAGGATTGGTTGGTTGCAAGATGTTCATGCTTTGGAAGTAAGGGAGAAATGTCTTGTTGATTTTTAGATTGGCCAATATATGGATCAAGTGTTGTGTCATATTTTGGACTTGAGTAGTTGTCACATATTACTCGGTAGACCTTGGCAGTATGATTGTAGGGTTGTGCATGATTGTGTCAAGAATGTATTTACTATTGAGAAGAATGGTAGGGAGTTTTCCCTAATGCCTTTTGTAGATACAACACTCGGTAGGAGGAACCTGAGCTTTGGGAGCTGAGTTGAGTTGACAGATCCTGAAAGGATTGGAGATCAATATGGAGAATAGACCTATGGATTGTCGACTAGGAAAGAATTGAAAAGTCTGAGAAAGAAAAAATGGAAGAGTATACAAGGTGAAGACTTGGAAGACATGTATGTGAAGAACTAGTTTGGGGTCTATGTGTTCAATCCCAGAAGATGTTCTTCTAGCCATTAAGAACATATTTTCGCACCTGGGGTGTCTGATGCAGGAGCATCCTAGCGTAGTTGGAAATCCTGTATGTTAGTGTGTTGGAGTGTTTTTGTGTTACTTAGTTGTAGCTTTGATCGAGGGGCTTGGTTATTGAAGAGATCGATCACTGAAGGGAACTCGGTAAACTTCTAGCACTCGATAGAACTTGTGCTTGGTGATGCTTGTGGTGCTTGGTTGACGTTCTTTCTCAGTGATGTCTGGATCATGCAGTAATTTTACTATTGCTTAGTAGTTTGGCTTACTGACTAGAGTTCTTGTAGGTTTGATTGGCTGACTTGATGTATTTAATATAGGTAGCTAGTGTTACATTCTCCTATGTGGATCTAGAGGCTGACCTGGAGAATTAATTATTTGTAAGTCTATTTGAGAGTCGACTAACATTGCATTTAATATTTGTTTGTCTTTAGAAGATGACTTGGTTTTAGGATTTATTTATTTCTTCCAACTGACTTAGGGCTGAAGAAATGCATTTAAGGAAGGTTTGGGTAGTTGTTTAGAAAAGGGGGAGTCATGAAATAGTGATTGGATCCTGCATAATCTTGCAAATCAGATTATTTGTCTGATATTTGGAATAGCAGAGCTAGTGGTTTACATACTTGGAGACAAGGAGATTTCTTGGTGGCTTGAAAGCTTGAGTTTAGATCTTCATTAGTGTTTCTACTAGTGGCTGATCTGTTACAGAGTTGGAGTAGCTGAAAGATTGCAGAATTACTATTGCAATTGATTATATTTGGTCGTAACCTAGAAGGCCTTACAGCCAAGCATGTTGAATGAAAATTCTATTTGTGCATTCTCTTACTGTGTTTCTGTTGTATTGTTGTTGCTAGTGTAGACTTGGACTATCCATTCTTGGATTTTCCATATTGCACTGTGCCACTAGGGTAAACCTACCAAACCAGACATGATGGAAGCATTGGTTTGTGCCAATAATGAATAGATTTTTCTTCTCTAAGGGACATGGGGACATGCCCATAAAGGGTCATTTGAAAATGTAAAGAGACCAAGGACAATCATTTAAATATGCTTTAAACATGTTTGTAATGTTTTGATGATCATTGTGTAACATTGATAAAGACCTTGAAGGTCAAAATTGATTGTAATGTGTCCAATAGAGCCATTAAAATGATGTAAATACACTAAATGTGCTAAAATGGTGTAATAGTGCCTTATTGGCAAAATAAGCCTTAAGGGTCACTATGAGGTCTAGATGACCTTAGGAGCAATATTTGGTTTGAGATAGAGTGTTTAAGCCTTAGACAAGGATCTAAGAAAATATATGTCTTGTGAGGGTCAAGTTGAAAAATGTAGTTTTCAACTTGACAAGTTTTTTAAAAAACTTGTAATTGTTAACAGTCAGTTTGTGACTGTTGTAGATAGTGTTAGAGTTAGTTATTATCGGTTTTAGAGTGTTTGGGGATCTATTAGAGGATATCCACGTGAGTATGGTTTAGTATGTAGAGTGGTGTGATAGAGAACCAATGTAAATGGTTCCAAATCAATAAACAAATTTATATTCTTTCAAACGGGTTCACTGGCCCATGGGTATAGTCATTAAACCAGGGCATTTGAATGCATTGTGGAAAGTGTTTGTGATTGGAAATGGAGTAAATTGATTTTCTATTGTATTTTTATCACTTCCATGTCCATATTTCATCATTTCATTTGTATTTGAAGGAAAGGAATTAATTGGTGTCTTGTACAATAGTGTTTGGTTATAGGGATATGTAGGATATGGTGGTGGAGAGACCACAAATGGTGGTTAATGCTGATTGAAGGCGCATGAAGCAACACCAGTCATTGTTGTAAGAATATACTCCAAAGGATGAGAATATTTTTTTATGGATCTATGCTATTGGGGTCCAAAGAGATGTGTTAGATCCATTGGGGGGATCTAGAGAGATTTGCAAGAGTCTTTTTGAACAAGCCCTATTCTAGAGACCCTAGAAAGGAGGGTTTGGTACCTAGAATGATAGGTCACTATTTTCTCAATAACAGTTTTGCAAAATCTTGATGTAGAAGAATTATTCCATCAATGTACTTACCGATTCTCATGGAATTATGTCTCTTTGACATGTATAATAGAGTTATAACATGATACATTGCACAAGAGTTGATTTGACAAGGTGATCACCAGATTTATGAAGTGAACTTTGAAGGATTTTCTTGGTTAAGAGCATCAGATACACATGAATACAATGTAGCACATAAAGCATGAATTCACTTATATGATGAATTATACATGTGAACACATGTAGCACATAAAGCATACACATATATTTTCTTAAATTATGAAGCATACATGTAGCACATGAAGCATACACATGAATTCACTTAAGTCATGCACGTAGCCCATACACATGAATTTAGGTTATGAATAATGTACTTGAATACACATGAATATACTTAAGGCATAATTCCTACACATGAGTACATACACACAAGCATATTTGCATATTAACAATGAATAAATGAACACACAATTAACAAATTGGATCGAATATCAAGTTTCATATATATCAAAATGAATAATAATTATGTACAAATAAAAAAAATGGCATACATGCCAAATCAGTAATAGAGTTACAAAAATGTGGCATCGACTATGTAAAGGTCAATATATATAATAAAAATGTTGAATATAAACAAAATTTGGTCATTCAATAACCACAACTAGATCTATATATCTCTATCAATATCTACGACTTTGTTGGATCATCAAAATTGAGCCTTTTCAAAGTAGTAGGTGGATCACTAGGTGTCTACACAAGAAGAATTCAAATGCTAAATTAGATATCATTTCTCAAAATAACTAAATACATGATTGTAATATGTTGGCAGTTGAATTGTTGGTTACCTCATCTCTTTCTTCTACAATTGGACCGTTCCCTAAAGCTGATGGTCTCCATCTTGCGTGAGTTGGAATCCTAACAAAATGTAAACGCAGAGGATCCATGGGAGGTTGCGAAGAGGGTTGTAATAGGTAAAATAAAATAAAATCAAGTTAATAACATATATGTCAGGAAATACTAAACAAATTATAAAATTTCATCTACTCATATCTAAACACATATGTTTAACATATATATAGAAAAAATGCATACCGAAACCTCAGATGGCTCTCTTGTACTCTTAGGAGGCATCACCACTAATGAGGAAGCTATGACCAATTCCTATATGAACAATCATAACATATGTCATATTCATAGAGGAAGGATTTCTAAGAGATTTGGAATGATCAAGAATGCAATTGAAAGTAAATATGAAAATGTTACCTCTCCTCTCTCCTGAACATGAGTGACATCAGGTGCATTCATCAATATAGACTACAAGTATAGCTTTAATCATGAATAATAAATTTCAACAAATAAACTTATATTTTATTGAATTACCTTTTGTTGTCTGGGTATCCTTGAGGATTTCTTTCTCTTTCTCGATGTCCTCAAGTCAGGTGAGATACCCTAAAAAAAAAATTAACATAAGATAAATGAATATGATACTGTATGGGTTCAATTAAAACTGTAAACAAGAGATGTGCAAAATATTATACCGCAAAGCTTTCAAAACCAAATTCAATGGCAGAAAGGGTGATGTCATCATGTTCAAAAATTTGAGCAGTCGACAAGCCCTATAAAACACCAAATAAATATGCATATATTAACAAAATATATTTTGAAACATACATATTATTATATTTTAAGGAATATTTTAAAACAATTACCTCAGGTGTCAAAGCTACATGTGTACGTGTACGTCTACTCAAATGAACACTTCATGGTGTGCTCGTATCACCTGCTACACCCTGCAATGCATATTATTCATGTATCACTTTAAATTATTCTCTATATAAAAAATTATTTACTTTTATAAGATTTAGGTGATTAATTAATAACATGTCAAAACACAAATAAACAAACTTGTCTCTACTCTCTAGAAAATACCATCATCATCAAGTCATCTATGAGGGATGCATCCTCAACACTAAATGAATGGAATCTACCCCCACAATGTGTGCATGAATGAGATGTCGAACCATCCTCATTCACGTCAGTATCTACCCCAACACATATACCCTGACAATTGGGGAACATATACTCAATGGGTTGGGTTGATCCAAATTGTGTGTCTGATGACGATGGAGGTGGTGCAGGTCATGATGCAAATGGTGCATCTAATGATGATGAAGGTGGCACAAGTGTTGATCCACCATCTTCTCTAAAAAATTGTGTGTCATGCTCAATGATGGCATCATTCAATGATGTGGTTGCATGAAGGTTTTGTAAATCTATGGACTCTTTCACAACTATTGGGACCACAACATGAACCATGGGATTTTTAGCTAGAGTTCTCCTATGTTGTGTTTGTACCACCCTATGGGCCCCATGTCTATCATGCGCAGAGCCTCTCCCTCTACCCTGGAAATTTCAGATGTCAAATCAATTTGGCTTCTCATCAAGGATAAACTCACAATATAGCTTTCTCAAGAAATATAGAGGCACCTCCCAATTATTACAGGGTGCTTGGTGAAAGACCATATACCACCTATCCCAAAAAGATGCTTTCATCCTATTGTGAACACACCAATGTATAGGAAACTGAGTCGTATTTAGTTCTAGGGTGTTACTAGTACTAGGATCGGTAAAAAGAGGACATATATCACTTTTAAGAATGGCCTTCTTTTTCACTTCATCATATGAATAGCCATCCACATAAAATGTTTAACACCTATCCCTCCATGAACCATTTGGTAACCTCTCCAGAAACCTCATTTGCACTATTGGCCATTCTTTCTAGCATCGAGGTGAGGGTTTAGTGGTGGTCAAGACTAAAGGACCTCAACCTATTGACCAATATAGAAATTTGGGCACTATTTTGTGTAAGGTGTTTTATGAGATCATCTTGTGTGGCATCTACATGATCTAATAGAGGATGTGGAGGGTTTATGGGTGGTGGTGGATATGGAGGAGGATTTTGTGGTTTTGGTTGTTTCTCATGTTTAATATTTTCTTTTGTTGCTTGTGCATGAGGTTTTTGTTTTCTTTTTCATTTTGGGGAGGTCTTTGTAGAATCTGACATCAAGATTTAAAAATAAAACATAAATAAATTTAAAAACCCTACTTCAAATAAAATACAAACAAAAACATTTGAAACACTAAAATCTTACCTTTTCGACAAGGTACCATTATTGCGAATTGATGAAAAATGCAAATAGAACCAAAAAATGGTCGCATTTTGTAGAAAAATAGCTTCCTCAAGTGACTGTTCCTTCATTTATGGCATTAGAAATGGTCCAAAGCCATGGGTTTTGAGGAATATAATGTTCCTCAAAACTCGTATGCATTTTGAGGTGCTATTGAAATTTTTTAATATTTTTGGCTAGGCTTGGTAAAACCAAGCCTAGCACCATTTTGAGTTTTGTATAACCTGCATGGGTTATGAAAAAATTCATTTTTTTTGGATGTAGCCACTAAACTATCCACCATCTTGGTGTACTTACCCTGCTAAAAATAGTAACCCTATCCAAAGATAGCCCTCATTGAAACTAGACAATATTTTGGGGTAATGCAAGATTGCTCTTACACCCTAGATGCTCCTGCATCATTTACCCTTCCCACATTCAACCTAGAATAGACCTTGCACCATTGATCTTTGATCATCCAACAGACCATGGTCCATAGTATTTGTTGCCACAATAGATGGTGGGTCTCATAGGTTGTTTGGCCTCGTCATGTGAGACATAGACATTACATTAACAAAAAGAAGATGACATTTCATTCGTTTGAAGGTTGACACGACACGGTAACATGTGTCACTTTTCCTAAGGGTGGTTGTGGAAATTTTTAACCTTCACAACTTCAGCCCAAAATGGAGCTTACACCGTCGATCTTTGATCATCCAAGGTTCATTAAATTTAATCCATTTTTCTTATACAATGTAATTATTAAGTATACTTAAAATTTGAAAGATTATAAAATAATATATTGATTAAGGTTATGGTTTGGAATGTCTATGAATTTATTGATTTGGTCATGCATTTGGCTACAAAATTATTGATAATTTGATTATGTGGATTCAGTCGCTAATTATTTAATATCAAAGTGAAAAGTAATTTAAAGCCTGATGGATTTGTGGAAAAGTAATGCATTTGGATCATTTTAAGATTTATAAATTATTAACTAAGTACTGTATTGTAATTTCAATTTGTTAATGATTCACAAAAATAAAATCACACACATTCTTTTGTTTGGTTAATTTTAAGATTCATAAATTATTAACTCAAAATTACATTGTAATTATAGATTTCATTTGTCTATAAATTATTACACATAATTTTGGCCATTTCATTCAAAAATAGGAATCTTCTAGTGCAAAAGAATGAAGCTAAAAGCATTTTTTAAATCCATAAAAGACAAACTAAAATAAAGTTGCAAAATTTTCATTAATATGTTCCACAAAATTACAATAATCAGAGTCCCTCCAAAACTTTAAAGCCAAAATGAGGTAGGTTACAAGGTACTAGAGCAGTGACCCAATAGTATCCAAAAAACAAAATAAAAAATGGAAACCCTTTGTTTCAAAATAACGGGCCTTCCCTAGGGTGATGGTTCATGGGTAACAATCTTCCCTTTCATCTAAGTAGAATTATTCAGAGAGGATAAGATCTAAAAATTCATATACCCATTTGTAGTCTATGGAATCATCCAGGAGAAACCATTTCTGAAGAAAATCCCTACCATTCCGCACCCATTTCCTATGTCACGTCAATTCCTCAACATTTAGGTTCAAAATAAAAGGTTGCCTAGCCACATTTTGGAATGGATGAAGAAGCTTGGGTAAATCCATTGGCCTTGGGATCCCTACCCCTATTTCTACAAAGACTAAAACCTGAACGTCATCCCCCAGGAATTATTCATTGAAAACCTTCCTTAACAGCATTAGGATATCCACCTTGTCTTCTTCGAGGTCCAGAAGAGATGTCAAAAATTGGGATGTGATGTCTGTGTTAACTCAGCATTTGTCAACATTTTGTCAAAAAACTCATCCCAACATCATCCTCACAGCCTCATTTGTTTAAATGCTACAACCTCCTTATAAGATAATGTCAAGGTTGGGTCTGAGATGAGGCCCAAAAAGTCCTTCTAGTTTCCTTATATGTGTTTCTCAAATGGATAGGAGTGTCCATCTTCAAAAACCAAAATATCATATTATACAACCTAAAGACCTAGACTAGAAGCAGACTTTCAACTAGTAGCAGCTCCTACACTTTATCTGTTAAAGGAGAATTGAAGAAGAAAGAAGCATAGATCATTTATAATAGCCTTAATTTATTCTCTAACCTTATTAATTCTGTTGTCCTTTAAATTATCTAAATCTTTCATATCTCTTTGTAAATCTTTGTCATAAATGCACAAGTGTGTGAAATTAGAAATAGCGTCATAGCGTGATAGTACCCAATTGGAAATCATTCATGTTGAGTGCATTGCAATTAGAGAATGTCAGTGTCAAGAAATTTCTTTATTATTTAATTTCCATCAAAACAACGCAACATTATCGACCATCCACGCAACGTGCTAACCAGTTGTAATCGATGATCAAGTTTAAGGCATGGGTTTAAGATTTGATACATGTCTCCATTCCACATAATTTCTAGAGAATTGTTTTCCTTCAAAATTTTGGGCTAAAAAAACACTTAAGACATTGATCTTGGATCATTAAACGGTCATAAATAAAACATTTAAAATGGTGAAATGAAGGATATTAGGTATGTGTGGAATAGTGCAGAGTGTACAGACAAGCTGGCAACTAATTAAGGCATTATTCTCTTGACATGATGTTGCATTAATTTGATCAATTTCCATTTGGCATTGGCCCAACATGATGAATCACAACTCATGAAACGTGGCTATTATTAGAATGTGAATTTTTAAGGGATTGAAAAAATTGCCAATAAATATATATTTTTCTTTAAATAACGAAAGATTAGCCAACAAAATTCTACAACTTTCATATGGTAGAAAAAATTCATCATTGCAATTAAATATTTTTTCCTTTACAGTAAAATTTTTCGCCCATACACTTAATTTTTTTCCTTTAAAGGAAAAACTTTCGCCTAATACATTATATATTTTACCCAACAATAATGACATATTCGCTAGGATTTTATGGAATTTTTGTATGGTAGAAAAAAATTCGCCAGTACAAACTAATATTTTTCCTTTCGAATTAAAAAAATTTACCATCATTATTAAAATTCCACCCCCCCCCCCCTCAAAAAATAATAATAATAATAATAATGTTGGATTCTACAAGACTTTACACTTTTTTCTTGGGGGGGTTCTTAAATTTATCCCTGAAGGTAGTTAAAGCTTGGCACAATGCTAGATTTGATGAATAAGGCCCTCTCCCAAGTATATCAGTGTGTTAAACTCGAAGCATGTTGACACTGGTTTAATTTTTTTATTAAAACAAGTTTTATTATGCTAGTTGACTCAACCTAAGAGATTATGAATAAGGATAACCAAACCAAGCATGATGCTCCTAAGGAAACCCTATAATGATAGACAAACAAAGCATGATGTTTTTAAGGAAATTTTGTAATATAAGGATAACCAAACAAAGCATGATGTTTGTAAGGAAATCTTGTAATGTAAGGATAACCAAACAAAGCATGATATTTGTGAGGTAATATTTTAATATTTGAAACAAGGAAGCCATCTATGTCTCCCCTTAAGATGGAAAGATACGAAAATATTTGCATCTTAAGTAAAAGAAAAAAAACAAGGATAAACACCTTAAATCCAAAGTAGGTACTCTTTAAGAAACAATAATTCAAACAAAAGAAGACATAATTCTTATGAGGCAAGGAAGAGATAGGAAAAATATATCTTGCAAAAAGTGTAAAGGATTCCTTTTAAGGGATGCACAAGATGAAGAATATATTTTTTCTCAACCCCTAGGAGGAGATCTAGAACAAAAGTAACATCATTGATCAAAAAGAGGGGAAAGAGAACAATAATTTGACACTTTCCCCATTGTTAGGTAAAGGGATTCTTGATGAATGATAACACATTGTTGGGTCCCAGGTGAGGTGTTTGTTTATGATAGATATATACTTCCAAGAAAGGAAGAGTGGTGCAGGAGCACCTAAGCATCACAGGGTACTAGGAGGTAAAATATTACAATATGAACAATTTGAATTGTATTTCAATCCTTTATGTATTAAGGTCATTTGTCTATGTTTAATTTATTATGAAATCATAAGATATAAAGGTTGTCCAAGTTTTACTAATTGCCCATTCAAGACCTTGATGGATCAAAGGATGTCAAAATGTATTTGTAAACCCAAGGGTAAGAATGAATTTACATGTTTTAAGTCCATTTTAAGATGTTAGAAGTCCCCATGCAAAGGCTAGATGTCAATTATGTCAAATTGTGATAGTTGATGAAAAGTTGCATAATGCAACATTTGTAAATGCAACATATGTAAAAGATTACAAACAAAATATGTAAGGGAAGGTAGTCAGTTGTAACTATCAAAAGGGATGAAAGAAGTTTTTATAAACCATTCATTGGTCTAATTTGAGTCAAAGGACAAGTTGGGGGTAAAGCCTAAAAGGTTTTTTATAACAGACCTCTGAACAAACCTCTGACTGTCACTCTTACTTCTGTAGTTTTGAAGGCAGTCGTGGAGATTGGTTAAGATTTTATTCATGTCCCTCCATGTAATGATCATTCATCATATAAGAGATAAGTATAATGTATGGTAATAATTTTAGAGTATTGATTTGGGATTGGCAATGAATAAAGGTGAGGATTTATACAGTTTTTGATAGTTATTTTATAAAGTCACATTTTTTCCCCTGTTTCCAAGCATTTCTTTATGAGAAAATGTATTAAATATGACCTGAAACTTATGTGGAAGTTATGTATGGTAAATGAGTTTTATTTTTAATTATATTTGGGCAATTACCATGGATTATGGTGAAAAACTAAAGGATTTTTCTTGAAACTGGTCTAGAACCCTTGTTCATAGACCTATCGTGGAGGGTTTGATATTATCTCATACTATAACCGATGGAAAACTATGAAATCTATTCCATTTTAAATTATATTTACGTGGCTAAATAATGTACTTTTTTTCAATCTAAATGATGCACTATGGTGGGAGATTGATGATGCCCTAACGGGAAAAACTCATAAAAATCTAGATGTTTATTTGACAGTAAATTTTGGTCTTTGTTCAGAGGCCCTAACTCAGAATTCCATTGTTGGATTTCCCTCAATTTTGGATATGTTTTCAAAAACCTAATTCTATACATTTTGACCAAAGCGAGTTCAAATATAACTCCTGGTAAAAAATTTATTGATGACAAAATACGGGTCTATCAAAATTGTCAATGACTGTCATACCAATGAAGGATCATCTTAAATGTTGAATGTCTTCTTGAGGAGGATTGAGGAACCTATCGTGGTTCATATGTTTATATTGATTACATGAATGAAGTAAAATGACTAAAATACCTCTAATTGGTTGATTATTTGATGAAAGGATGATTGGATCAACAAGATCCTAGAATACTGGTTGAGTTCTTGGATGATCTTTATCAAAGAGTTTGTGATCAAGGATACACACCTCTTGAAAAAAGAGATAATACCTGAGTAAAAATAATAATTTCATGCAAGAAAGGATGTCACAAGATAAACAAATACCAATTAAACAAGGAAAATTGGATCCTTAGAAAGGATAGGATATTAAAACACTACCCTTTCTCAGCAGGCATGGAGAAAAGGATAAGAAGAGCTAAACTATGTTACTTGAAAGTATGATTGTGCCTGAAATACTACCACCATGAATGGAAATGAACCCCCAAGAGATAGGCTAATAATTTAACATAGTGTGAAGCAAAAGAATATGAACTTAAGTGTTATTTAAAATAATTAAGATTTAGCTACCATTCATTGTTAAATGTTACATAAATGATATCCTAATCAATGATCTTTTGAATTTTATAATGAAAAGCTTGACATTAATTAGTGGAGTGATCATGATATTGATAACACATATAAAAAGGAGAATTTTCAAGATCTTGTCTACATTTCTAATTTCATTGGTTAGGTAATCAACTTGGCATGAAGAAGGTTAGACAAAATGATATTTTCATTAAAATGAGTCATAAAATACATGAATGTATTAGATAATGCAGATTTTATCTACTACAACATTCATCTAAAGAATGAAATAAATTTGAGGCAATACAGGGGTGATAGATTGAGCAGAATTGAGAAAAATTGAAAAATGTATTTTTTGGTATTTTCCCTATGTTTTAGTCATTTGCATTTTCAAAGGTCTTTGGAGTAGGATTTAGGATCAAAAGTATCACCCGTCCCTTAACATGAATTGATAAAGGAAGATGTTTTCAAAAGTGGAGTACGATTTGGGATCTCTTGGAGACATTTTCAATAGTGTAAGTAGTTTCAAATTTCAAGCAATGAGTAGAAAGTTATACCCCTACCAATTTGGGATCACCAAATTCCAAATCAGTGTAGCTTCCATAAATTTTTCAACCTCCTCACCTTCATCCTATGTTTCAATGGGAGACTTGTTAATATCATGCTTAATCCCATAGGCACTAAAGAACAATCTTCAAGTGAAACCACCAGTGCAACATGTGTTATCACCACCCAACTTTATTGCAAGCCAAAGAAAAGAAACTCCAAAACTTTCCACCGAAGCAACATGTTTCCTAGTTGTAGTCATGTCAATGAACCTGTGGGGGCCACATCCTTCAAGGCAATTTTTGTTTTTCCAGCCAATGATGTATCCTAGAGTAGATTTAATTCACAGAAAGATATGGCCATTGTGTGTCGAAAGAGACTGATCACTACAAGGAAAATTAAGAAATCACTTTCCCAAGTCTGCAAGGTTGAAAAGGGTACAATTTCCACCATGAGGCCATTTTTAGAGGCCATTTTTTGCTACATTTATGAGTTTCAGCTCAAGGGAATATTTTTCTCTATATAATTGCAAGGGCACAATGAAATGAGGGAGTTTTTTAAGATAAATTTTTACAGAAGGGAGTTTTTGGGAGTCTTTGTTAACCAATCTTGAAGAACACTTAGGAAATAGCTATTGTATCAGTCTCAGGCCTTAGCTTCATATTCATATGTTTAATATAAGGAAACACATTAGACTATGCCTAGTTTTCTTTTATTGAATGTTTTCTTTGGCTTTGTGAATAATTTTAAGCTTTGTGTCATTTTAGAGGGACATAGTTGTCATTTGTTATTTTTGGATTTTACAATTTCATCATAAATTCTTAGTAAGTTGGACCATTTTAGAGGGACATCTATATCATTTGTTGTTTATGGATTTTACAATTTCATCATATATAATTATATAAGAGATTTTAACATATTGTGCATTATAGTGTAACGAATTATTTATCAATTTTATATATAGTTGAAATAACAAATTATTTATAATAAGTTAACTAATAAATAATTGGAAAACATAGAAAAAGTAGTAGATATCTTATATTATTAGATATTTGATATTAAAAAATATGAGATATGCAATAGTATAGATATATGATATTGACAGAGATATTAGATATCTGTTATTAATGGATATCCAATACTTACATATTCAATAATAATCAATATCCATTTTCTTTGAAAAAAAACTATAGCCTTTAGATTTGCCTCAAGATTGCTTTGGGATTTGACTAGGATGTTCCAAACTTGGAAAGTCAACATAAAAAACATGTTTAGAATTTTTCCTTAGTTTTCTAGAATTCGCCCATGTGGTTGACAATTTTTTTTACTTGAAATTGGTTAAACAAAAAGGGTTTGTTAACGAAATTGTCAATTTTCCATCAATATTGTACCATCCTAAAAAGTAAGCACCCTTATTAGGTGCTCATTTTTAGCCCCATTTTAGCATCTATGGGTTCCCACATTGATTTCGCATCTTTCTATCCCTTTTGCATCTTTCAAATCAACATTATTTTTGTAAAACTTGAGAATGGCTCTAAATTCTATGCATGATTTCCCATTTTTCATCCAATCACATAATTCATCTTGGACCTATTAGACCCCATTTTAATGTTATTCGGGCTTTATTTTCTACACCTTTCATGCTCTTTACCCGAAATGGTTTACACTTTCTTAGACCCCGAGACCATTTTTAAAAATTAACATCTCTGGGACTAGGCTAAAGGCAGCCTTGTCCTAGGGGACTAGGTCAAATTCTACCTTTTCCTTAGGAGGTTAATTTTTAAGTGGACATTGGGCCTGGTGTGAAGGTTTTTTCTCCTAATTCCTTTTCCAGGTCAGCCCCACAAATTTGAGCCCCAAAATATGTATAAAAGGCTCAGCCTCTTCCTCTCATTTTCACTCCTAAAATTCATTATCAAGAGACATCTTCATGTAAGTTATCATTGTAGATTCAAGACAAGAAAGCATTCAATCCCATCAAGCATTCAAGTGCAAGGAAGCCATCAAGCATTTCAAGTCTTCTTATTCTTTTCTTCCTTCCTCAATCCAACATTGTGGAAAACTACAACATTCATCATTCAAGGGTTTGGTTTCATGATTTCTTATTGGGTTTTTGTGGAGTCCAAGCTATTGCATCAACACTTGTTGTCATCTCCAAAGTGACATTGCATCATTGAGGTGTAAGGTGATTTATGTTTCAAATCTAGATTACATTTCCTCATGCAACTTCAATTACATTTCAAGGTTAATTCCTATACATGTGTATGACCATGGAAATCCCCTTCCCAGAATAGGTGGCACAGTTTTGGATCTAAATTTTCAAGGATTTGGAACCAGGGATTGGTCCTTCATAGAATTCAACAACTTTCATCCTTCTAGGACTAGGTTGAATTTGTGGGACTAGGTCAAATTTGACATGTTCCTTCGGGACTAGGTCGAATTGGGTTTCAAGTTGGCATTGTCTTGAGGCTCTAAAAATTTCATAGTCGAGATTTGCGAGTATCAAGTTTTTAGATCCAAAGCAATTCCTGATTTTGGTAGGTTTTCAACAATCAATTCTAGATCTGAATTTCACTTGTCCTCTCCTAGCCCTCAAGGTGAGTACATCATTTTTGTTTTCCTTTATTATTTACCTTTATGCATCAGATCTTATATTACATTTTTTTAGTTATCATTTCCTTAGTCATAACATAAGCATCTTTCTTGAATTTACATCTCATAATTAGACTTTCTATCCATGAAGGGAATACCCAAATCCCCCTTTATCTAGATCTTCATTTGCACCCCTTTATCCTTTTGGGTTGTGAAAATCATATGTGGCCTAAGGGAGGGTTTTTTATTCCAATGTATATATAATTTAGGGATCTATCATTGATCACCATTTTCTATATCACAAATATAACTTATGCCTTATCCTAAATGTAAAAAATTAATTATTATTCATTTTTACATAAACTATGACTAAAGTCCTGATTGATAGGTCGATTGATAAATATCTATAACTTTTAAACATTTTCACGTTTTTCAAATCTAAAAGATGTGTCACATTCTATGCTTTCCATACTATAGAATTTTTAAAAAATTGAATTTCATAAAGTTTTGATCAAGTTATGGTGGTCAAACATATGATTTTTTTTATATTTTATTAAAAACTTGAAGAAAGAAATTCACAATTAATTATTTACTTGGAAAAATCACAAAAACAAGTATGTGTCACATCTAGACATGTGTCCTCTACTTATATCTAAAGTTTCATATAAAAATATTATGTTTTGATTGTGCTTAGGGTGGTCATACATACACCTACTTATCGTTTTGCTAAAAATTTAGTGCTATTGCAATGAATTTTAAATTTTCACCAAATAGAATTTTTTTAGAAAATAACTAGTAGCTTAGAAGTTCCATTCAATTCTCTACAAATTCTATTCTTACATATTTTGAAATAATTTTGATAACCTATTCAAACTTTCATGTCAAGTTGCCTAAGTACTCTATTTTTTGAATTTTCATTGCCACCCAAGGGACTAGTTATGCCCACCATGTTCCTACACATACCCTCAAAGATTTAAAATTATATGAATGTGTACCATCCTAAAAACTTAGTACCCATAATTGGAGGCTCTAGGACCTATTAGACCCTATTTTGATGATTTTGAGGTTTGAATTTCTTTTATGCTTGATTCCCACAACATTCATTTTATTCCTCTATAATATATCACACTCCCCTAGACTCGGGAAAACTTTAAGAAAATACTACATGGACAAGGTCGGCTAGTTCGGCCTTGTCCTAGACAAGGTTGTCTAGGTCATCCTTATCCTAGGGCAGTGTGCTTACTTTTTCTTCGATCTTGATACAGGAGTTTTTCTCCTAGAGCTTTAATTGTGGCTGGCCCATGCAATATTGAATCATAAAATGAGTATAAAAGGACATCAAAGCCTCTCATTTTGATAATGATAATTAAAATAACACACACAAGTTGATTTCAAGAGAAAGTGCATGTTATCATCAAGCATTCAAGTTGTGCAATTAAGGATTTGGATTCAAGATTTGAAGGAAAGTATCCAATTCAAGATATCCAAGTCTCCACTTCTTTAAGGTCCATTCAAGAAAATTAAATCTTCTCTCATTGATGCAAGTTTATCTACCATGATGGACAAGTAGAGGAATTCTCAACCAAGCAAGAAGGTCCACACAATCACTCTTCTTTCCTCTCCTTCTCCATTGAGGCTATCAAGCATATCAACATTCTAGATCTAGGATTGGTGATCGTAGATCTATGCATTTGTGAAGACATCCTTGATTGTACAATACATACAATAATCTTCATAGATTTGACTGATTACTACATCTATTCACAAGGGTTTTCATGCAAGGTGAATACTTACATTTATCTTGTGTACATTACTTTCCTTATGCAATTTTAATTTCATTTCAAGGTTAGTTCCTAAATAGGGGTTTGACCAAGGAAAAACCCTTTCCAAAATATCTTCTCCTTCTTCTCTGTGTGTAGGAGAAAGTACAAATATTATGGATCTGGATTTGAGAAGATTATTTCGTTCAAATCTCATAATTTCATTGCATTAATCTTTCCTTTGATTCCCTTTTACATGATTGTTATCACTTTGATTCCAATGTATAGCATTTTGTTTAGAAGAATCCATATACTTATGGGTTCCTTTGATCCTGAGCCCTCCTTCTTTCCTAGGGATCTTGATGAAAGAAACATGCATCTTAATGATATCAATCCTATCAAAGAGAATAACTCTTCTCATGATGAAGATTAAGCCTTGATATTTCCTCATGTCCAAGTCCAAAAACTTTCCCATAACATTGAGAAGTTTGAACAATGGTTAGGTCAAGAAAACTCTAATCGTGAGGTTCTTTGCATTGTAGAAGGCTTAAGGAAACTTATTCATAATTATGAACATGGTGTTAACATCTTTCTTAGCATTTCTCATCTTATTGATACCAATTTCAAGCCTATTAAGGATTGTGCTCAAGATTTAGGCCTCATTCCACCTATTACCAATCTTAAGACCTCATTTCCTATCTCTAATTTCATTCCTAGTGTGTCCACTTACCCTCCACCAATCATAGCTACTTCTATTAAAAATTATAATCCTACACATTGAGTCTTCCTAATCCTATTCTTACTTTTATTCCTTCAAGTGTGTTATGTGTTTCATTGCCTTCATACATGCCAACTTACCATAGTGTCCCTTTTTCATATTCAACTATTCTTTCAATTTCCAACAATGCTCCTAATATTTCTCATGTTTCTCATCCCATCATTCTCTCTACCAATTCTACCATTAATAGCTTGGCTCAAACTGTGTCTTATTTTCAAAAACAAATTTCCTCCATGACTCAATCCAAGTTCAACATTCCTACTTGTGTCATTTCTAGTCCTTTATCTTTGGATATTATCCATGTTGTTATCCCACAAAATATGGATATTCCTCACCTTGAGATTTATAATGGTAAGGGTGATCCTTTGACTCATGTTAAAAAATTTCAAACCTTGTGTAGTGATTTCTCTCAAGATCATAGGTTCATGGAAAAGTTATTTACTAGAACCTTTCAACACAAATCCTTGCAATGGTATTGTTCTTTACCTCCTTATTTCATTTATTCCTTTCAAAAGCTTTCTAATGATTTCATCCAAGAATTTTAAAACCACATTAGTCCTCAAATATCTTTCACTAATTTAATGCATTGTAAATAGGGTGTTAAAGAAAAAGTAAGTGATTTCATTGGTAGATTTAAGCATTTGCATTCTCATATTTCTTATCTTGTTCTTGATATTGATTTTTGATGCATTTTTATTGCTAATTTACAAAAATAAATTAGAGATAAGATCCTTTTTTTTCTGAATTCTCTTTTTTTCCTCAATTGTGTGTGGTGCTTCATCATTATCAACTTCAAGTGAGTCAATTTAAGAGCACCACTCCAATGGCTCTGATTTTCATTGATAAGAGTGATGCCACGTCCAATAATTTCAAAAAAAATTAGAAACTAAAAAACTTCATCAAAATCAACAACCCATCCAATATTGTTGATGAACAAGTGACACCAACACACAAGGGTGTGGCTCGTTTGTCATCTATCTTTAAACTAGCTCATAATTTTACTCAACTTTATGAATCTTTGCATAATGTCATGTTGAAGTTAATTAATTCTCATGTGTTAACACTTCCTCCTATCAAACCCATTGATACATCCAAACATCAATCCAAATAATTTTATCCCAAAGCTTTCTGCCAATATCATCATCAACTCGGTCATGATATTGAAAAGTGTTACCATTTGAAAACTATCATCCAAGATTTTATTAATTCTAATTCTATATATATTGAAGTTGGCAATGATCGCAGGAACAAATCTGTGGAAACACCCAACCAAGATTTTAAATCTACACCAACCCTTTACCATCCCATTCAACCAATACCATTTATTTTACCCAACCTTCTTCTTCTGCTTGCATTGACTACAATAAAAAAATTTCAATGAAGCTAATCATGTGGTCAATCAAGTTGAGAAGGTTAAACCTAAACCTAAACATTTATCTGAGACTTGCATACCTTTGACTCTTTTAAGACAATTAAAGAACCTAATGGTCCCCTCTGAATTGTTGTAAGGGTTGATGGCATTCCTTCCCAGGGTGTCCTTATTATTAATACAACCTACATGGTGAATGTGATAACCGAAGAACATCTTTATAGTAGATGATTGAAACATGATTTATATGATAGATCTGATTTCATGATCCAAAGTTCACAATGGTTTCCTTTATCCTTCTCATTGTTCCATTTCATTTCCTATTTAAGTTGGTGATAAAAATTTAGATGTTATCTTCACTGTCATCCCAATTTATGATCAATTCCATGTCAAAATTGGTCTTCCTTGGCTTACCTCCATGAAATTCATGGCTTCTCATATTCATAAATGTCTTCAATTTCCTCATAAGGGATAAATTATGGCTATTAACCATAGTCTTTATCATCCTTTGGTACCTTGAGACTCAATTGAGATTTATTTTGGCCTTCTATGCCTCAACCAACTCAAACATGTCCTAATCATCTCTTTTGTTCATACCAAGCCTACAAGATCCAAAATATTTGTGAACTTAGAAAACCTAAGCAAGTTCCATCTCTTTTCCTTGGATGTGGACTTCTTCCTACACCTCCTATATATACATCTACACCACCTCCTCTTATTTTTACACATTCCCCTCAATTCATCTCTCAACCTAGTGTGGTTCCTTTTGTTCTTCCTCCTAAAGAAGAAAAGTACCCGATGTTGATTAATCCTGATCCAAACTAAATTTATAGAAAAATCAAATGCAACTGTCATGCCCATGATCATCATCATAATAATTATGCTAGAGCCCATCAACTTGTTTCTCAAAAAATTGATTCACCTTATAAACCTACTCATTCTTCTCTTCCCTTTCACTAACCCATGCTTGAGACAATAGAGAAAGTGAATTTAAACAAGATCAAATTGAACAAACATGATAATTCTATTCGTATATTAGATTCTATTATAATTAATTTGGATGAATAAGATAACCTTGATGATGATGTTCTTGATGCTAAAAATAATATTTATGTTAGTGATTCTGATGACCATGAGACTATTGATATTGATCATGATTTACTAGCTATGCTTTCACAACATTTATCTATCAGTCCTTGTGACAAACATAGTGACCTATCTTCACAACATGGTCCTTGTTTAGAGCTGGCTATTGTTCCATGTGTCATGCTTGATGTTTCTCCTCTTAAAATTTTTCCACCATCCCTATACACTATAGACCGAGATGGGGGGTAGACAATGTGCTTTACTAGTTCCTCTTGTGCGGTATATTCTATGTGTTTTCCTATTATAATGTGTTTCCCGAGTGATGTGTTGCATATTTTGTTTATATTTATTTAAATGATCATTTTTTCTCTATTGTGTAAGCTAACAAAGGAATCATAATGTCATAAACATTCATCTATTTGTATCTTACTTATTCTATATGTCGTTACATGTTATGTCATGCATATGCTAATGTTCCTAAATGTGCCTTTGTATTTCCTAATTGGGATGATGCAAAATGGTAGCTACCTATTCTTTTTGGTCTCTCTGATGGCTAAGCTACGTTCCTTTCTTCTATTGTTCTTGTATTTTTACTACCTTTGGGGGATGATGACATTTCATTTTGATATAATATATCATGTATTATCATATGATCATACTAACCCTATAATTGGTAAATCCCTTCCGTGCTCTCTTTTGTTATGTGCTCATTTCCTTTGACTTGTCCTTTCTTGAGGGAAGTTTACAATGGAAATTTTTATTTTGGATGCTTGCATGCTCCATCAAAGCCATTGCTCTCTTTAAGGCATTTTCAATCTCTTTAACATGGGGGCATACACTCTGCTCTATGTTTCACATTTTGCATGCACACATAGAGTCAATGTATTTTTCAGTGGTCCTTAGACTGACCACACACATTTGGTACTTAGACTAACTGCACATATTTGGTCCTTAGAATGACCTCACAAATTTGGTCCTTTAATCGACCACCTTTAATATCCTTAGCCTAATCCTCCTTCTCTTTTTGATCCCTAAGGAAGCTTACCTTTCCTTAGGACTGATCGTTCCTTTATCAAATTCCTTATTAGATACACTTTCCTTAAGGACTAATCCTTCTGGGTGGATTGAAGTAGCATAACACATCTTTCTAGACCTTTTGATTCCATCTTTTGCAATGCTTTGTTTGTGTGGTTCATAATAAGACAGACTCTTATTGGGTTAGTAATCACACCCCTCTTTCTCTCTCTCTTTTGAGTGATGTCTCTCTTATCTTGGTTTTGGATTTGATCAGGACTTAAGTCACTTAGGGGCTTGATGTTTCTTTGTCTCCTTGACCTTGATGAGATCATCATGTGCATTGGATCTAATTTACTATGAGCATGAGTATGTCTCATACTCCTGCTAAAGTGGGTGCTAAATGTACCATCCTAAAAATTTAGCACCCACAATTGGAGGCTCTAGGACCTAATAGACCCCATTTTAGTGATTTTGATGTATGAATGTATTTTATGCTTGATTCCCACAACATTCATTTTCTTCCTTTGCAATCTCTCACACTCCCCTAGACCCAAGAAAAATTTGATAAAACATTATCTAGACAAGGTCAGTGTCCTAGGGAAATGTGCTTACTTTTTCTCCAGGCCTGATGCGGGGATTTTTCTCCTAGATCTTTAATTGTGGTCGGCCCACGCAATATTAAATCCTAAAATGAGTATAAAATAATAGAAAAGCCTCTCATTTTGATAATGATAATGATAAGAACACACACAATTTGATTTCAATAAAAAGTGCATGCTATCATCAAGAATTCAAGTGTGCAATTAAGGATTTGGATTCAAGATTTGAAGGTAAGCATCCAATTCTGATGAACTACAACTGATTTAGAACCTAATTGAATATTTGTGATTAGAGATCACTGATTTTTTTATTAGATATGTAATATGATTAAATCAATAATATGTTGTCATTGATGTCAACTAGTTTGACAACACTTATTTTGTAAGTTACTATACCTAAACATCTGTAGAAAAGGAGTAAAAGAGATGAAGAATAGAAATATCTACATGAGGAAGATGTATATGATAGATGAGGATAAGGAATACATTGGGTAGCTTTTTGATGAGTCTATGACCTTATGTTATTGACTTGATTATGTTTCATTCATCTATGATGAGGAAAAGAGCTAAAAAATACAAGGCGGTGTGGTCAGTTTATGAAGCATCATAGTATAAACCGAGTAGCGTAGTGTATACTGAGCATAGTATAAACTGAGCTTATGTTCACCGACACATTTTTTTGTTAACCGAGCAGGAGAAAAGGAACTAAATGATTAGTTTATCCATTAAGGATTGATGAGCTGTAAAGTACATCGAAATTAGAGATGGAGATAATGTTTGTTACGAAGATCAATGGCTAGCATAATTCAAGGAAGATCTAAAGGATGAAATCAAAATGTGTTATTGGCACATTAGCCCAGGAAGGTTTAAGCGACAAAATGGATGAAGGAGAATAAGCGGCAAAATCTAATGGAGGAAAAGAAAATGGTTTACTTGTCTATTTAAGGGACTAGGGTTTCATTATGAAACTCACGCTGAAAGAAGAAGGACTGCAGAATTATCACATGAACAAGCTTCATGTATCCCTGATCAAACTGGTTAAGGAGAACTGAATTGTAGAGTTTATCAAGTGTCAAAAAGCTATTATCGAGCGACAGTAAGTCATTGATTATTTTTGATACATAATTGTTATACTAATTAGAGGATTTGATTGAGCATAATATATATCTAAACATCTGCAATTGAAGTTGTATTGTAATCAGATCAACTGCTATTACATTTTAACCATTGTAAACAGAGAAATCTCTTAACAGAGTGGACTTGAAAGTCTTATATGTATCATTCATAGAATGAACATTGTTATCCTATCAACCCCATAGTGAATGTTGGTTGGACAATAACGGTTGGTCTAAAATCCTCTAACAAGGTCACACCTCATAGTGTGTTTGTAACTTTTAATAGGGTTGGGTCTTCACCAACCTCACTTTAGAAGAGTGAACATTTTTGAGTTGCCAGACCCAGGTGGTTTTTCCCTTCACAAGGTTTCCATGTTAAATATTTTGTGTTATGTGTTCATTGTGGTGATTGTTTGTTATCATACTTTACATATTACTTGTTGGATTTGATCAATAGTCATTATATGTTATTTGATTGGTAATCGGTAAAAGCACAGACAGTATAGTATTTTATGTTACTGAGCTACAGAAGTTTAAGTAAATTGTTTTGGATTATACATTTTGATTTGGGACTATGGATAACTGATTCACCCCCCTCTCAATTATTCTAACAATTGGTATCAAAGTTGTGGTTGCTTGGAATAGAGTTTTAAGGACTTCAGCACAATGGTCTCAAAATGTTTAAGAGAGAAGTGTCAAAGCTAAACAAGGATAACTTCATGATATGGAAAATTTGAATGAAGTTGCATATATCCAGGATTGGGAATTCTACCCTAGATCTGATGGTAAATGGATACCTTGCACCACCC
The DNA here is from genome assembly GCA_027943335.1 of Chamaecyparis obtusa. NCBI lineage: Eukaryota > Viridiplantae > Streptophyta > Pinopsida > Cupressales > Cupressaceae > Chamaecyparis > Chamaecyparis obtusa. Next base: position 817,197 of record BSBK01008320.1, on the reverse strand, counting down.
ACTGGTCCCTTGACCCTTGATCAACTAAGGGACAAGCATGAGCATAATGTTACTATGACGGAGATTGTTGCTACCTATTCAGATGCCAAATTTGAAGACATCAAGGACTGTACTACTGCTAAGAAGATGTGGGATAAACTAGCTCAAATTTATAGTGGTGATGTGAATGTCAAGAGAGTAAGAGCTAAAATCTTAAGAGGAAGATTCGATGACATGAAGATGAAATAAGGTGAAAATATTGTGCAGTACACAAACAAAATAAAGGAGGTATTTCATGCTATTAGAGCATTAGACAGAGTTATTAATGAAGACACTGTGGTAAGCAAAATTCTAAGGACCCTATTGCCTATATATGCAATCAGAATATCTGCAATTCATGAAAATAGGTCAGCACCTAATTGCACACTCACTCTTGATAATCTGATTGGAAAGCTTACAACATTTGAAATGAATAATTATGATAAAAGTTTTGTACCCAATGTTGAATCTACTTTCATGACTTCTCTGAAGATTGGTAAGTCTAGTAGCAAAAATAAGAATGATGATAGTGATAGCAATACTGGAGATGAGCTTGATGAACTTGAAGCTCTTATGGCCAGAAGGTTACCTAAAGGAAAAGGAAGATATAGAGGCAAGTTACCTTTAGCATGCTTTAACTATAAAGAAGTTGGTCACATTGTTGGTAGATGTCCACACAAGAAAGATGATGATAGAACCAAAGAATGATCTGAAGGAAGCTATGGGAGAAGATATAACAGAGGCTACTGACAATACAATAGAGACAACCGAGACAATAATGACAAAGGCAAGAAGGTTTGCTACATTACTAAGGAAGAAGATATCACTGATACCAACACTGATGATGATGTGGAGGTAGTATTTGTGGCAATGAAGGATAATTCTGAAGAAGATGAAAGGTATATAGAGACAACACTTATCTCTAAGGTTAATAAGAATGATACATGGATTATAGATAGTGGATGTACACATCACATGACTGGTGATGAAGAAAAATTTGATTATCTTGAAGAATACAATGGAGGATCTGTAAGAATGGGAAATGATGCACCCTGTATGGTAAGAGGTAAAGGATCCCTAATGATAAATGATAGATTAAAATGTGAAAATGCTTATTGGGTAAGGGGATTAAACTATAATTTGTTGAGTGTGGCACAATTGAACAATTCAGGCCACCGAGTTGCTTTTGAGAGAAAAAAGGTGAAAATATTTGATGATGGAGGAAGACTTGTTGGAACTGGTACACAATCCAGAGGTAATTTGTTTTATCTTGATAATGATCAGTCTTCTTGCTTATTGATGAAAGATGAAGATGCATGGTTGTGGCATAAGAGGTTATGTCATGTGAATTTTGATAACATGATTAAGATCAGTAAAAAGAAAAGAGTTAGAGGTCTACCTAACTTGTCAAAACCTGATCATGTTATGTGTCATGAATGTCAGAAAGGTAAGATGACTAAATCTAGTTTCAAAAGCAAAGATTATTCAACAAAGAAGATACTTGATTTGGTTCATACCGACCTATGTGGTCCTATGAGAACTCAGATTTATTATGGAGATAGATATTTTATTCTTTTTGTTGATGATTATACTAGGTTGATGACTGTCATGTTCTTAAAAGAAAAATCTAAGGCATTCAAGATGTTCAAGTGGTATAAATCAAAAGTAGAAAAAAGAGACTGGTAAAGATTTGAAATGCTTAAGATCTGATAGAGGAGGTGAATTTATCTCTGATGAATTTACTAACTTTTGTAATGAGCATGGTATTAAAAGATAGGTCTTTGCACTGAGGACACCACAACAGAATGGCATTTCTAAAAGGAGGAATAGGTCAATAGTTGACTACGCAAGGACATTAATGATAGAAAAGAATGTTGCTCAAACATACTAGAGAGAAGCTGTTAGCACTGTTGTCTATGTGCTAAACTGAGTACAACTGAAGAAGGACACTAATAAGACACCCTATGAGTTATGGTTTGGACACAAACCCACTATAAGTTATTTCAAAAAATTTGGAAGCAAATGTTTTAATCTGAAAGATGAAAGAAATGGAAATTTTGACTCAAAAGGTGAAGAAGGGATATTTCTAGGATATTCTAGTAAAATTAAAGCATACAAGTGTCTGAATAGAGTTACTAATAAAATGATTGAAAGTACTAATGTTCGAGTTGATGAGTTTGATGATAAGAATGTAGAGGAAAGCATAAAGGAAATTGAGCACTACAGTAGATTCACTTACATTGAACAACCTGAGTATCCACCAACATCGTAGATAGTGACAACCGGTTAGCAGGAAAACAATACCGAGGAACAAGAAAGAGAAACCGGTGAGAAAGAAGGACCTACCGAGCAAGAAAATGAACCTGCACAGGATGAACAAGAAAGAAGAAATCAAATACTAGCAAGTTTTGTCAAAAGACATCATCCTGAGACACAAATCATTGGAGACAGACAAGCTGGCATGCAAACAAGGAGTAAAGTAGGACAAGGTACATGTCTAGTTTGTGACTATGAACCAAAGAATGTAAAAGTTGCATTAGAAAATAATGAATGGGTTAATGCAATGAAAGAGGAAATAGAATAGATAGAGAAGAACAAAACCTAGACCTTAGTACCCAAACCTAAAGATAAGAATTTTATCGGTACTAAGTGGATATTCAGAAACAAGCAAAATGAAAATGGAGAAGTAACAAGGAATAAAGCTAGATTAGTATGCAAAGGATATGCACAGGAGGAAGGAATTGATTATGGTGAAACATTTGCACTTGTTGTTAGATTAGAAGGATTCAAAATGTTACTTGCATATGTTGCACACAAAAAGTTCAAATTTTATCAAATGGATGTCAAGTCAACATTTCTGAATGGAATACTTGAAGAAGAAGTCTACATAGAACAACCTGAAGGGTTCATTGATCCAGAAAAGAAAGACATGGTATGTAGATTACACAAAGCTTTATATGGTTTGAAGCAAGCACCGAGAGCCTAGTATGAAAGGCTACATACTTATTTGTTAAGTATTGGATTTTTTAGAACAAGTGAGAACAACAATTTGTATATGAAAGGAGATACTGATGATACTATTCTTATTGCTGAAATATTTGTGGATGACATTATATTTGGAGGACAAGATCAAATATGTAAGTCATTTGCTGATGAAATGAGAAGTGAATTTGAAATGTCTATTTTCGGAGAGATTAAGTTCTTTTCAGGACTACAAGTGATTCAGCAGAATGATGGTATATTCATCACACAATCTAAATATATCAAGGAAGTATTGAAGACATTTGGAATGGAAGATGCTAAACCTATGGGAACACTGATGGCTACTGGATGTAAACTCACTAAGGAAGATGAAACTTAAGAGGTGAACTAGACACTATACCGATCTATGATTGGTAAGTTAATGTATGTAGTGCATAGTAGACCAGACATAGCACATGATGTGGGAATTATTGCAAGATTTTTTGCAAACCCTAGAGAGTCACACATGGTTGCTACAAAGAGAATCTTAAGATACCTAAAGAAAATAGAAGATTATGGGTTATGGTATCCTAAGGAAGGCAAGTTTGAACTCAAAGTCTATACCAACGCTGGTTGGGCTAAAAATGTGGATGACAAAAAAAGTACCACCGGAGGAGCATTTTTCTTTGGTGAAAAAGTACCACCGGAGAAGCAAGCTTGTATTTCTCAGTCTACAGTCGAAGTAGAGTATGTTGTTGCTGCTACAAACTGTTCAAATATTGCATATATTAAACAAGTTCTGGAAGGTATGAATGAGATAATCACTGAGCCAGTGATTATATACTATGATAACACAAGTGCAATAAACATTTAAAAGAATCAGTGATGCACTCTAAAATAAAGCATATATCTATTAAGTATCACTACTTAAGAGAACAAGTACAGGAGAAGTAAGCTAAGCTAGAATTTGTTACATCAAAAGAACAACTTACAGACATATTTACAAAGCCTCTACCGAAGGATACATTTGAATACTTGAGGACTAGACTTGGGGTCCATCACCTGTCTACCGGTCACTAATGTGATCTGGATGTTGCATCAACCTAATCTTATCAGAAGATCATGCATGTTGATGCAGCATAGTTCACACTTTGGATCATGTCTAAGGTTGTGAAAAGTTTGGAGAAATGAAATAGATTGGCATATCAGTATACAGAGATATAGAGTATGCACTGGACAACAGAGAGTTACATGGCTACTACAAAGATGTATGTTTATTTGTTTCTTTGGCATTGTTGTCAAAGGGAGAGATAAACAATATGAAAACAATATGCACTGATGAGAACATTGAAACATCTATCTAAGGGAGAGACAAACTGAAAGAAAGGGAGATCACTGAAGATCAGTTACTGAGAATAGAAGAAGAAATGTCAAAGATCATATCTGTAGAATGTCAAAGCTGCATGAGTAATGTTGTTGAGGAACATAGTGATTAAACATATTAAGCTAGGGAGAGCTTGTACAGCATTTGTTCACAGAGTTGTAGAATACATGTTTGGTATGTGTATGGTATATTTCATATTACTTGAGTTGCCATCAATGCCAAAGGGAGAGATTGGTGAACTAAAACTGATTTAGAACCTAATTGAAGATCTGTGATTAGAGATCACCGAGTTGCTGATTAGATATGTAATATGATTAAATCAGTAATATGTTGTCATTGATGTCAACTAGTTTGACAACACTTATTTTGTAAGTTACTATACCTAAACATCTGTAGAAAAGGAGTAAAAGAGATGAAGAATAGAAATATCTACATGAGGAAGATGTATATGATAGATGAGGATAAGGAATACATTGGGTAACTTGCTGATGAGTCTATGACTTTATGTTTTTTACTTGATTATGTTTCATTCATCTATGATGAGGAAAAAAGCTGAAAGACATGAGGTAGTGTGGTCGGTTGATGAAGCATCACAGTATACACCGAGTATCGTAGTGTATACCAAGCATAGTATAAACTGAGCTTATGTTCACCGACACATTTCTTTGTTGACTGAGTAGGAGAAAAGGAACTAAATGATTAGTTTAGTCGTTAAGGATTGATGAGCTATAAAGTACATTGAAATGAGAGATGGAGATATTGTTTGTTATGAAGATCAATGGCTAGCATAATTTAAGGAAGATCTAAAGGATGAAATCAAAATGTGTTACTGGCACATCATCCAGGGAAGGTTTAAGCGAAAAAATGGACAAAGGAGAATAAGCGGAAAAATCTAATGGAGGAAAAGAAAATGGTTTACTTGTCTATTTAAGAGACTAGGGTTTTGTTATGATACTCATGTCAGAAGCAAGACTATAGAATTATCACATGAACAAGCTTCATGTATGCCTGATCAAATCGATTAAGGAGAACCGAACTGCAGAGTTTACCGAGTGTCAGAAAGCTATTACCAAGCGACAGTAAGTCATTGATTATTGTTGATACAGAATTGTTATACTGATCAGAGGATTTGATTGAGCATAATATAGATCTGAACATCTGCAATTGAATTTGTATTGTAATCAGATCAACTGTTGTTACATTTAACCATTGTAAATAGATAAATCTCTTAACAGAGTGGACTTGAAAGTCTTATATGTATCATTCATAAAATGAACATTGTTATCTTGTCAACCCCATAGTGAATGCTAGTTGGACGATAATGGTTGGTCTAAAATCCTCTAACAAGGTCACACCTCACAGTATGTTTGTAACCTTTAACAGGGTTGGGTCTTCACCGACCTCACTTTAGAAGAGTGAACATTTTCGGGTTGCCGGACCCAGGTGGTTTTTCCCTTCACAGGGTTTCGACGTTAAATCTTTTGTGTTATGTGTTCATTGTGGTGATTGTTTGTTATCATACTTTACATATTACGTGTTGCATTTGATCGGTAATCATTATATTTTATTTGACTGGTAATCGGTAAAAGCACAGACAGTATAGTATTTTATGTTATCGAGCTGCAGAAGTTTAAGTAAATTGTTTTGGATTATACATTTTGATTTGGGACTGTGGATAACTGATTCACCCCCCTCTCAATTATTCTAAAAAATTCAAGATCTCCAAGTCTCCACTTCTACAAGATCCATTCAAGCAAAGGGAATCTTCTCTAATTGGTGCAAGTTTCTCTCCCATGATGGACAAGTAGAGGAATTCTCAATCAAGAAAGAAGATCCACATAGTCACTTTTATTTTGTCTCCTTCTCCTTTGAGGCTATGAAGCATATCAACATTATATATCTAGGATTTGTGATCATAGATATATACATTTGTGAAGACATCCTTGATTCTACAACATATACAAGCATCTTCATGGACTTGACTGATTCCTACATCCATTCATGAGGGTTTTCATGAAAGGTGAGTACTTACATTTATCTTGTGTACATTACTTTCCCTATGCAATTTCAGTTTCATTTCAAGGTTAATTCCTAAACATGGGTTTGACCAAGGAAAACCCCTTTCCACAATATTTTCCTCTTCTTTTTTGTGTAGGAGAACATATATAAATTATGGATCCGGATTCAAGAATATAGGTCACAAACGTAATCCCTCATAAATTTTCATCAGATTTAGAGTTGAAAGGACAAGGATGGAACAAAAAGCCTTGTCCAAGACTAGGTCATACAGGTTAACCTTGTCCTTTGGGACTAGAAATTTCACAGAAAGAAGTTACAGGTATCAAAATCCCAAATCTAGAGTTTTACCTGATTTCAACATCTCTGCAACAATCAAAATATTATCTGAAGATCCATTTGCATCTTCTTTTTCCAAGGTGAGTCCATTCTTGCTATTTTACCCTTTGTACTTGCTTCTATACATGAGATTTAAATATTATACCTTGTTAGTTGTCATTTTTTTTATCATAGCACTAATTCCTTTCACATATTTACATATCACACATATTTACCATTAAAGGAAATAAACCCTAATTCCCCACTCTCACTTAGATCTTGTATTAGCATGCCTTCATCCATTTTTGGTTGAGCTAATCTGATTTTCTTGAGAGTGATCCTTTGGGGGGAATTTCCTACTATACAACTTATAATTTGGTGAGTGATCTATGTTCTTAGCATTGCTCACCATTTTCTATTGTGTACAATATTTTGTAGATCCTTTCATAGTCAAAATTTTGGTCTCCCCTTAACTTGATACCAAGTTAAGTCCCTTCATAACTCTCTATTATTTACATCTTGAAAGAATTTTATTTATTAATGTTCCCTATTTGTCTTTCCCCAATATCATTTCCCCCTAGAATAACTTACCTAGCATAGCTCCCCTTGCTTCTCTAGAGAATAATGTTTCTTCTTGGACAACTATACTCTAAAAGAAAAAGAGTCCTTATGTTTTGACCAATAAATCTCAGATTGTTCTTTTTGAGCCCATTCTTTGGTTCTAACTTTGATCTTCATTAGTGTTTTTAGATCTGATGTAACTCTTTGATGTTATTCTTTGGTTACTTGGAGGTAAATTTGTTATTTGTTTTGGCAATAGCTTATTGTTTTTATGGTTCTTATTTGATCTTTAATAGGTTGGGGCCCTTATCCACTTACTTTAATAATAAAAAATTGAATTTACTCCTTTCATACTTTCATTGAAGTTTTGATAAAGAACAAGAAAAACTTAGCACTACTAGTTGTAGATAAGAAAATTCAAGTAGAATAAGAAATAAATAAAAAGAAAAAAAACATATACAAAACTTGTTTCTCGTCTTCTAGCATGTTGTCTAAGAAATATAGGTTTTTCACTTAGTATCTAGAAAAAATATAAGTCTCCACATATATAACCATGAATAATAATACGAAGATGCCAAACAAAATTTCCATATACTTTATGCATTGAAGCATATTATGGGAAGCTTCAAAATTATCATTGTATTATAAGCTAAAGAATGATTTATATAAAAAATCCTTATGCTAGAGTGACAACATAGAAAGACGTTAAGAAGTTCCAACAAAGAAGACAAAGCACAAATTGATAGATAACTGGGATTTGGACTAAGAAATCCCTTTTTACATGCATTATATCTTTTTACCTTAATAAATTAAACCAAATATCTTTTGAACACAGATAAATAGCAACACAACACACATATTTCTTTATTTCCTATGGTTAACAAAATAAAAATAGGAACATATATTGATGAATATCAGCAAAAAAATGAACTAACAAGTTCCTATTTGCATACATTAAATCCCTAGGGTTTATCAAAATAAAATCAACTATCTTTTGAACATATATAAAAAGAAACACAACACCTCTTAGTTTTTATTGCATGTGGTTAATAATGTACATGACTATGGAATTATCAAGATAAATGTGCACAAAAAAAATTTCTAAAAGGCATTGAACACTTTTATCCAAATGCAAAGAGCAAAGATAGACAAAAGAGTGCTAAGTTTGAAAGATGGAAAAAATGTGTTTCACCAGTTTCATAGATGACTATCAATAAGAATATAATTTATTTATTTAATGGACATGATTTATTTAAAATAAAAATAATATGATATGCACTCAAAGCAAATAGGATAGTGATATTACTTTGAAAAATGTTAATCATATTTAGGGGTTTAAGGGACTATGTTGCAAGAAAATCCAACCCACAAAGGTGTAGGAAGAGACATGTACTAGTAGTAGAGCACATAGGAAAAGATTATCATAGATCTTGCGAAGAAACTATAGATAAAATTTGTTTTGTTTGTGAAATATTTTTTCCATCAAATTTATAAAGTGAAAAAGAAAAAAAAAACCAGAAAAAATATGATGGGTGAATGACATAGAAAATTGGGAAAAAAATCATTTTAATAATAAAAGCACTGCAAACCATAGGAAAAGTTATTTTCTCCTATGTAGGCATAGTTTCAAAGAAATATTATTTATGTTTGGTCAAGTGAAAATACTTTGATACATATCAATATCATGTTTCAAACTTGTCATTTTGGCACACATTGAAGAATGACTTATAGAACAAAAACCCTTATGTAAAAATGTCATCCTAGAAAGAGGCTCATAAATGGTTCAATTATAGATCCTCCAAATCCCTAATAAAGAAAATAATGGGTCTCATGTATTATTATTCTAAAAGAATAATAACTTGGCCAGTTTTGGCTTGGTCGCAAAATTTATTATTTACGATCTAGGGATTCAAGGGGTTTTCACTATGGAATATATATAAAGACACATTCTATGCCAAAGTAATCTACTTTAATATAAATAGTAATAAAAGACAGTGTGAGACAATTAACAAAAAGCACTATTAGTGAAGAAATCCATATTAGAAAACAAAAAAGACATAAGTGATAGATTGATTTAAAATCTAAAAATGGGTTTTCTTACTACAAGCTTCTGCAAACAAAATAAGAAAATAAAAACCCTCCAAACTATGGGTTCTATGCATAATTAATTGATTTCATTTCAAAATTGAATAAGTGCAATCTCCTTCCATGGACTTCTCCTAACAATTATGAGAGATTGAATTTTTTCAGAAACCTTTCTTTGTCTTTAACCACAATGTGTAAAAGACATTCAAGTAAAAAAATGTGCAACTCACTTGTGATTTTTATGAATATATCTCTCATAACATCTTGGGAGGTACACTTCAAATGAGACAAAAAAAATCAAGCCCTACAATAGACACATTCGTGTATACATGTCCATTAGGGAACCCTTGAAATAGACTCTCATCCCAACATGTCCACAATGCCCAAAACATTAGAAATGCATTAAAAAAAATCCTCCACTCAATCTTTATCGTTATTTGTGAAAAATAAATTATCCAGATTTGTTGATTGAAAAAGAAAAATAATTACTAGCAAAGATATGAGAGGGGTATCGAAAAAGGAAAAGATTGATGAAAATTATATTTAAAAATTCAAAGCACTATAGAGCATAGGAAAACCCTTTTTTCTACTCTTTTTTCTTATATTAGCATGATTTCCAAGAAACGCGATTATATATAGTCAAGCGAATGCCTAAGTTTCCACCTATATAAATAGAAATGAGAATACAAGAAAGTAAAACTATTATTTTTTCAATCAAAATAAAAAATAATTTAGGGCATTTCTTGTGTTGAGATTTTGAAGAGTGTCCTCAGACTGAAAGCGAAAAGGATGGGAGTGGATTTGAGAAGGGATGAGCCTAATAACTGCCTAAAGGTGAAGGAGATGGAATGAAAGGAGGCTTAACTCCATTTCTGGAGAAGCTCCATGGTTATGATAAGGCACTCACATAGAATTTTGTTGATGGATGGTGGAACGAATCTGTTACGATTGATGGGAAGAAGGTTGACCTCATTTCCAATGTCATTGGCATTCCCAACAAGGGTCTGGATTTCTACAGAAATCACAAGGTTTCGAACATGGCGGAAAAAAATTTCTAAAATATGTGAAGGAGAAAGGTAAATTCAATGATGTCAAATTGAATGGTTTCTTTGATGTTAACAAAATTAAGGAGGTTTTGCGTAAAGTTTTGATTGTGATTATGGAATATGTAACTATGGGTGGTCATTTTACTAGGGTTCAATTGCACCGTTTTGTGCTCCTGAACCATTTTAGATACAAAGATTTTGTTAATATTATGTATTAATTGCATAGCTCTTTGACCAAGAGTCTTATGGCGAATAGGAAGAAGGCTAAAAAGTATGTGTTGCATGAGGGCCTTATTTTATTAATCTTTAAGCATGTAAGGGATAAAGTTCTTGATCCCTTAAACAAGACCCCAACAATGGGTAAGAGGAAAGCAGAGGGTCACATTGAGGGAAGCTTGAAGAAAGGTGGGTTGATTGCTAGAAAGGAGTCTATCTCCAATGATAGTAGCAAGCAGGAAGAATCTGATATGAATGATTTTGTTGATGAGGAGAATGTTACCATGGCCATAGCTTCCATCTCGAATGGGGATAAAGAAGAGACTAAGGATTCTGGAGAGGAGAACGAAGCCCAAGAGGAGTTTGACGCGGGGCAAGGAAGAGGCAAGTAGAATCAAGGTTAATTGAGCCCACTTAAACCTACTAACATGCCCTGCTCAGAGTTACACACAGAAGAAATATATAACTCACATGAAAAAGTGAAAATACAATGGATATAAGGCAAGGTAGCTGGCAACAACACTGGTGCAATTATTATAAAATTATCAACATGTCTGGTTGTGAGGCCTTCTGAGTTTTGGCCTTATAAAATGAAATTATGAAAATAGAGACTCAACTCTCATCATATCTTCTCTACCTTCCTATCTACCTCTTCACACTCTACTTCCCCCCTTCTACATCAACTCAAGCTCCCAATAATAGCCAGCTAAGCCACAAGTCGGCCAGTCAGGCATTTAATTATATTATAGGTCCAACCTAGGAAGAGAAACCAAAAACTAAAGAAAGAAATAACAAAACACAATGCGAAGCCACATTTTGGTCCAAACATGATCCAAGAACACATCCCAAACTTCACAAGATCCAATTTCCCCACATGGAACCACGCAAGGTGAAACACTCCACGTTTCATGTGAAACTGGCTTGAAAATCAATACCCGAGGAAAATGAAGATAACTCCCAAATCCGAATGAATTAGGACATGTGATCTTAGGAGAAGGCTCAATAATAGGTCCTCAACACTGCATTAACTTTGCAAATCAAGAAACAAACTATGGCAATGGCTACTGTAAAACAAACAATAGATAGGTACAGAAAACAAGAAATGTTTTTGGCGATGCAAGATTGCTCAAGACCCAAGTTGCTCCTACATCAGACACCCCAGGTAAATAAAAATTTATCATGAACACCTTAAGGGAATCAAGATGGGTATACCATATATGTTCTTAACCCATATCTCCTCTTGTCCTTCATTCCATGTTTCCTTCACTTTATCCATTGTCACACTTGACAAATTATCTTCCTGGCACTTTTCCCATCTTTCCTTTCCGTAACTGATAGAAACTGACTCTGACCATGTGTTCCACTATTGATTACACCAACACTTCGGTGAATCATATCTTCTCCAGACTTATTAACCAACTTGGCACCATCTGCATCTCACTGTGTCACTAGTGCCATCATTTTCTGCACTATCTTTGTCAAAAAGACCATCTGCCTCTTAATCTCTATAAATTCCTTAGCTATGCCATTCTCTTTTCCTTTCAAACTTGGCTCCCTTTTATCCACAGGAATAGTTTCATCAACCCTCTTCTCCTAATGTTTTTCACTATCACATGGAAAACACCTGACAACTCCACATCCCCTAGCCCCTGCTTCCTACAAAGGTAATAACTTATGCCTAGATCCACCATGCATTACCACTTATGTATTTGCACGACCATCAAACATAACATGCCTATCAAATTTCCAAGGTCTCCCGAGAAACAAATGACAAGCATCCATAGGCAATACATCACATAATATTTCATCATGATAAGATCCAATCTGAAAATTAACCAAGCATTGCTCTTCAATCCTAACCTTAGACACATCTTGTATCCAACTAATCTGATAAGGGTTAGGGTGTTTCTTTCTTTCCAAATTCAACTTACTAACCATCTCTTCTGAAATAAAGTTTTCAAAATTTCCATACATACCTTATTCTTGCACTTACATCTGGTTCTGAACAAATTTCTTCTTTGCACTGGTTCCTTAACACATGTAGCCAACCTCCTAGTGATAAGAAATTCACCTTTTTCTGCGGCATTCTCAATGTCTTCCTTGGCAGTTAGTGCAACTCTTTTTCTAGGACATTGAAAACTTCTATGACCCTTCTCACCACAGTGAAAACAAGTCCCTGTGTTCACTCATTTCTCCATCTCCTTCTCTATCCATTATTGTAGTTCTTAGTAGTTTGACCACTACCAAATCCTTCATCAGTCTTCTTAGGATTCTCTACCACATTACCTCCATCAATTGTGTCACCATTCTTACCACCTTGGTTCCTATTATTTTGTCTTCCTTCAAACCTCTTGTTCAGCTTCTCCTCAATAATCAATGCCATCTAATAAGCATCTCCTATAGTTGTCATCCAAACAGTAAATAACTCTTCTTGAATACTAGGTCTCAAGCCATAAACATACCTAGCAACCTTCTCTTTATCAACTTCAGAATGACCAGTCCTAATCAGAATTATGTAAAACTCCTCAGTATACTCCTACACTGATTTTTTGTTCTGCTTCAAGGCTTTCATCTTCATGAACATATCTAACTCATAATCCACTGGAATGAATTTCATTTTCAACTTGTCAACCATTCGGTTCCATCTAGTGATCTTTTATTTTCCTCTCCTACTTCTTTCGAAATGAACTTCTCTCCACCAAATATTTGCATGACCCTTCAACTTAGTCTTTGCAAATCAAACTCTATTAGGATCTTAGACTATTTCTTCATACTCAAAGTATTCACGTATCTCATTAATCCAATCAATCAACTCTTCTGGCCTAAGGCTTCCAACAAATGTAGAAACTTCAATCTTAGGTCTTTTCCCAATTTTAGACATAGCCTTCAGGATTTTAGTCTCTTCTGGATCCATGGCTTCTTCTATAGCTTCTTCAAAATGATCTTCTTCCTCATACTCATCTTCACTATCTTCTTTCGATGTATTCTTCTTTCTCAATTCCTTTTGTAGATCTTACACTTGTTTCTACAAAGCTCTAAAATCATCATGATTGATTTCCCCGGTAGGTTCCTCTTCTGAGATCGCTTGAGCTCTCCTTGGAGGCATCTTCAATCCAAGGTCCTAGTGCAAACTACCTCACCTTCAGTGATCTGTCCACACACTCAGAATCTTCAAGCTCTGATACCACCTGACGCAGGGCAGGGAAGAGGCAAGAAGAATCAAGGTTAATTGAGACCACTTAAGCCTACTAACATGCCCTACTCAAAGTTAAACACAGAAGTAATATATAATTCACATGAAACAGTCAAAACACAATGGATATAAGGAAAGGCAACTAGCAACAACACTGGTGCAATTATTATAAAATCATCAACATGCCCGGTTGTGAGGCCTTCCAGGTTTCGGCCTTATATAATGAAATTATGAAAATAGAGACTCAACTCTCATCATATCTTCTCTACCTTCCTACCTACCTCTTCGCACTCTACCTCCCCCCTTCTACATCAACCCAAGCTCCCAATATATATCTAGCTAAGCCACAAGTCGGCCAATCAAGCATTTAATTATATTATAGGTCCAACCTAGGAAGAGAAACCAAAAACTACAGAAAGAAATAACTAAACATGATGCGAAGCCACATTTAGGTCCACACATGATCCAAGAACAGGTCCCAAACTTTGCAAGATCCAATTTCCCCACACGGAACCACGCAAGGTGAAACACTCCACATTTCATGCGAAACTGGTTTGAAAATCGATACCCAAGGAAAATGTAGATAACTCCCAGATCCAAATGAGTTAGGACGTGTGATCTTAGGAGAAGGCTCAAGAATAGGTCCTCAACACCGCATTAACTTTGCAAATCAAGAAACAAACCACAGCAATGGCTACAAAACAAACAACAAATAGGTACAGAAAATAGGAAATGTTTTTGGCGATGCAAGATTTCTCAAGACCCAAGATTAGGGTTTGGATAATGAGAAAAATGAAGAGAAGTCTTTGGCCAAGGAAAACAAGGTTATTCTGGAGCCTATGAATGATGTTCCTCCTAACACTGAAGGTATTTCTGGTGAGATAATTACCCTTGATTCTAAGAATTTGAAAGATTTAGTTGAGAAAGTTATTCAAATGACTACAAAAGATAATCTTGGTGGTGTTAGGGATGGGAATATTGGTAAAGTGACCACCTTTGATGATTTTGTGCAAGATACCAGGCATGATGTCCATGTTTCCCATGATTCAGAGAAAATGGGAGATGATATGGAAGATGTTAGTAGCTAGCGGGTGAGGGAGTCCTCTATTAAGTTGTTATTTGATGATTTTAATGATATATAGAGGAAGTTACTCTGGGGGCTCTACAAACTACTAAAGCGGAATCCCTTTACTCCTTTAAATTTAATAAATCTAGTGCTTTAAGGAAATTAAGATGTTGAATCTGAAGTATCGTAAGCTGGAAGCAAGGTATGAAGGGTTGCAGGAGAAAATGGAGTGGAGTGGTGAGAACGGGCTTATTCAGCTTCAGGATAAAGGGAAAGCTCTGGATGTCCTTACTGGTAGAGTGGATAAGTTGGAGGATACTATTTACAAGATTCTCCGGCACATATGTGAAAGCATGAGAGCTTCTAGAACTAATCTCAGAGCTTTGGTTAATGTGTTGGAAAAGGGCATAGACGAAGGTGGATAAAAAGGGGAAGTTTGTTAGGAAGAAAGAGGTGGACCAGGAACGAGGACAAGGGCTAATGTCAAGAACAAGTCTCCTACAACAAGCAAGTCCGTCAATGATATGAAGACCATCATTGCCAGAATGGAGGAAATTGAAGAAAAAATGGAGGTGACCCTTAAGGGTCAACTTTGTGAGGCTTCAGTTGTGGTCTGATTTAGTTTTTCCTCTGAGTGGTTTCTATTTTGCTGGTGTTTTCTATCTTTTTCGTTGTTAGGGTGATTACCTCTTTGTAGGCCTATTTTTTAGTTGGTTCCTATCTTTTGCTAGCTGTCTTTAATGCTTATTCCTACGATGTACTACTTTGTAAAGGATTTCAGATCCCTTCAAAACCTATTTTTACCTATTAATCAAAACAATAAATTATTAAGAACTTAGAATACATATTTATATAAAAAAAACCCATTCAAAACATTTGCAATATTTTAAACATTAAACATAAACAAATTTAACTTACTACAACACCTTTATTTGTTACAAAAGAGATTCAATAACTCCATAATCAATGAACATGGGATCTGAATTGAAACAACTTATGGACCCTACCTCTCTTGCCTAACCCTACCTCTCTTGCAGATTCTGAAGTTGTTCAAATATGCCTAGACAAATGACAACAGCTACAGAACTGATAAGCTCTAAATTATTTTAGAAACACAATCATCTTCTTGGGCTTTGGAAGATCCTTCCAGCGCAGCAGTTCTTGTCATCTGCAACTTACGAATGTCGCTCACAAAATCTTGTAAGTTTGCGTTTGAAGATCCTCCACATGCAACAGCCTTTCTCGCCATGTTCTTCAACTTCTCTGCCTCTCTCTTCATCTGTTTCCCTTTGTCTCTACTCAAAACAAGTGTAACTCCCTCCTTCACTCGTTGCTTTTCTGGAAGTCCATCTATATGCTCGCACACTTGGATTCCAATGCCAGACCCCGCGGCTAGTTTAGAATTGAAGTGTTGATCTGCAAGCATCGGCCATGTGATCAACGGGACTCCCAGAGCTACGCTTTCTAGCATAGAATTCCAACCGCAGTGGCTCATGAAAGCGCCTACAGATGGGTGAGAGAGAATAAGAAGCTGTGGCACCCAACCCCATATGACCAGCCCTCTATTCTTTGTTCGCTCTTCGAAACCCTCCGGAAGATACCTGCGAGCTAGGTCGGATGTCGTGGGTTTGAGCTCCGGGGACACTTTGATGGCCCAGATGAATGGCTGTTGGCTGGCTTCTACAGCACCAGCCAAGGCCTTGCTTTGCTCTTCTGTTAAGAATATCCGGCTTCCAAACGAAATATAAGCAACTGAACATGAGCTTTGAGAATCCAGCCATTGGAACAGCTTATCTTCGCTAGTGTCTGCCATTCTACCTCGGGTATTTCCTTTCACTGCACCTTCAAAGCAAGCGGATGGAAGTACTGGGCCTATAGACCACACTTTCTTCCCTGTCAGATTTCTCAAGTGTTGGAGATATTCAGGCTCCAGCTGCTCAAAAGTATTGATGAGCGTTCCCCATCCTTGGATGGCTGACTGTGCCTGTCCTATTTTCTTCATCGGGATGTCCTCGAACAAATTTGGATCTATTTCGCGCTTATGTAATCTGAGTGGAGTTGGGAGATCCAAGCTCAGAACAAGACTGTCGCCTTCTTTCTCCAATGCGTTGTGCGAGGCGGAAAGCCATGCAGAACGCAGCAGAGTGAAAGAGAATGCCCCGTATGTGTCGAACGCAACCCTAACGATGTTGTGCTTTTGGGGTAACTCCATTTTCCATCCCATAATTGCATCATGCATGATACAAACAGGAGCTTCCCTCCCTTCAAGCTGGGCCTCAAGCCACCGGTTAAAAGGCTGTTCAAGCTTATCGACCAGATCAAAAATTAGGTCAGCTTGGTCGGAAGGGACTTGCTCGAAGCTTTCCACTCCCTCGGGTAAGCCTTCAACTTGTGGCGCAGGAAGGACTGCGAGGCGAATATCAAAGCCAGAAGAAATAGCGTGGGCGATTTGGAGTTTGAGAGAGGGAGCATTTGCAGCAGTGGTGACCCAAGTGACGATGAGGCCATACGAGGCGAGTGAGGTAGAAAAGTCGAGTAAAGGGATTACGTGACCAAGTGCAGGAAATGGCACTGCCACTATGTGGGGTTTCTCAGAGCCGTTCAACATCTTTCTTGCTGATTGAATTCGACTGTAACCTTTGTAACCTTTGTTGAGAAGGATTCGCCGACTGAGCTAAAAATTACTTACACAATTCCACAGAAATTTCCAGCAATGACAACCAAAGGTTTGGCATGAATTTGTCGTTTTCCGTGTCAAGATCCGACGTTGAAAAAGTTTAATTAAGATCATTTAGGACCGCAATTCCGATTTGTTCGAACGTCATTAAAATCAACCATTCATTCATTTATGAGCAATGACTGGGCCTTAGAAATATGAAAAGTCGAAAGCCGGGGTTAATGGGCCAGTTAGACAAATGCCTGCGGATCCAATCCAAAGAAGTCGGAGTGCATGCACACCGTCGAGCACAAGGGAATCTGCCCAACTTTAACCCTTTCCAATGGAAAATTTCCTTTCTTCGGGAATGGCTCAAGGCGAACGACCCCACATATCAGCTAGCTTAACAGCTACTTGTGGGGTGAACCTAAAGATAGAGCAGCTCCACAAAATTGCAATAATAAAATATATTATTTAACAAGTATTATCTAAGAGTTTTAGAATGATATACCTAATTATTTTAGAAAGTCATTATGTATATCTAATTATATTACAACTTCTACTATAGATACTTAATGATTATTTAACAAGTATTATCAAAGAATTTTAGAACGACAAACATATACCTAATTTTCTTAAAATATACTAATTATTTTAGAACTTCGACTATATATATACTTAATGATTATGTATACCTAATTTTTTTTAAATACCTAATTATTTTATAACTTCTACTATATATGCATAATGATTATGTATACCTAATTATTAAAGAATATACCTAATTATTTTAGAACCTCTACTATATATACTTAATGATTATTTAACAAGTATTATCTACGAGTTTTAGAATGAAAAATATAGGATGTAAAGCTTATAGAATGATTATGTATATTATTTGACAAGTGGTATTTAGAAGTTCTAGAATGACAAAAATATGATGTAGAGGTTCTAGAATGATTAATTATATTTAGTAGAGGTTCTAAAATAATTAGGTATATTCTTTAACAAGTGTTTGTTTTTGTCTCTTTGTTTGTTTTTAAGTACTCATGTTTGTTGATAAAGATTAAAATTTTGAATGGATAGTAACGAGACTTGCAATAAAGATTTATCATTTTCAAAGATTTTTTTGTTGGTTATGTGTCATGTCCACAAATCTCAAAATCACTTCATATTATTTAGAATATATCAAATAATATAATTTGTTTAAATAAGATTAAATATTTTAAAAGTTATATTTTTTTATTATTAGTATGTGCCACTAATGCATTCACTAAATTCTATTAAATCTCAAAACATCAACCAATGAAAAGCAAGAATTAAAATAGGTTAACCAAGCTTCTTAATGTTTATATTTGTTAAAATTTATTTTAAAATGTACAATTATAACCTACAATCTTATTTGAATGATGTAAGCTTTTTTCTATATTCATTAGAACTAATGCCAAATCATCAACCATAAAAACCAAGAATTAAATTAGGTTGACCAAGTTACCTAGTGTTCATATTTTTTAGATTTATTTTAAAATGTACAAATTGCTTTGTTTATTATTCTAGTGGGCAATATTACTTTGTGGACTTAATATTAGTATGATGCAAGCTTTTGTCAATATTTGTTAGATTTTTTTTAACATTTTAATATACAATAATATTTTACAATAGTGTAATAGTAACTAGTTTTTTGTGGGAGAATGGTGGTGGGTCTTCTGATGCAGTCCAGAGTGGGATCCCTATTGAGGTGGGGTTCCAAACTAGAGCTCTTTGGCAGCCGAAGGATGCTCCTTGTCTTTACTCCTCTATCACGTTTCCTTTTGAGGTGGAAACTTCTTTTGAGGTGAAGATTTTATTTTCTCTTAAGACCTCTTTCCCGCTTCCTATAGAGATGGAAGTTCCTTCTGAGGTGGAGGCTCAGCCTATTGAGGTGGTTTGTTGTTGGATGGAAGAGGTGGGTTGGAGTACTATCGGTGAGCTTGGTCGTTGCTGGAGGGTTCTATTTTTGCCAAAGAATGTTGAAGGCCTTATCCTTTTACTGGCAAGTTGTGAGTTGGGGATTTGGGGAGTCATCCTCATTCCCATTTCTTTGTTTAAGGTTGGGGGAGCCTTTCAAAACCCTGATGTAATGGTGCAGCTGAAGCTTAACATGCTCAATTATTTAAGCTGCTATTTTTTCTTTGGTTGTGATTTGGTGGTTTGGGGAGACATCCTCATTCCCATTTCATTGTTTAAGGTTGGGGGAGCCTTTCAAAACCCAGATGTGATGGTGCAGCTGAAGCTCTACTTGCTCAATTATTTAAGTTGTTGTTATCTCTTTGGTGTGGTTCAAAAGGTTGGGGGAGCCTTTCAAAACCCTATTGTGCTCAGCCTTTGTTGGAGAGTCATGTTTTTGCCAGAGATCCTTGATGGTCTTTTCTTCTTTCTGGCAGATTGTGATTTGGTGGTTTGGGGAGTCATCCTCATTCCCATTTCCTTATTGATGGTTGGGGGAGCCATTCAAAACCCTAAATGCTATGGTGCAGCTGAAGAGTTTCTTTCTCATATGTTTAAGCTGTTGTTTCTTCTTTAGTTTGGTTCTGATAGGGTGGACTGGTCTGTCTGCCAATTCTGTTGGTTGTTAAAACCCATTCTGGTTATGGGAGCCATCAAAACCCTTATGTCTGGTTTAGGGAGCCTGATTACCCTAGATATATGATGGTGTTGTAAAGCGATGGCTTTACACTTCTGGCTTCAGCAGCTTGTGTCTTTCTCTTTCTATTTCTTTTGGCTGCAGTTCTTGTGTTGATGTTGTGCTATTGGTAGTTCTACTGCTTATTATGCTGGAGGGGTGTTGTATGGTTTATCCTTTTCTCCAGCTATTTCATTTAGTTCTGAGCTTATTCTTCCAATCTTCAAGATCTGGCTTACAATTCCCTCCAAAACCTAATGTATATGGTTTCGGGGCCCATTCAAAACCTATTTTTACCTTATTCAAAAACAAGAGTTTTTTCTTATTTATTTATTTTATATAATTACAATTTATTAATTTTTTATTGGTGATAATCACTTTTGACTAAAGCTTTGAACTAGTGGGATCACAATGGGGGACCCCATCCTCAAGAACACACTGAGGCATTAACACCTCTTTAATTACAATAGGGAAACCCTCCTACCATCACTTGTCTCCTTATCACTCCTCTCCTTCTCCAACTCCACATCCACCAACAACACATCTAGAGCCTAATCATGGGATGAACACCATGTGAGAGCCTAGTCATTGCATGAACACCATGTGAGCCTTGCAGGGAGTTGAACCTTGGTTTCACCACTAACAATGCAACCACTTAACCATCCCACTATGTTATGAACTCCATAATAATAAAATTATTAGATAATAATATAATAATGTAATATAAATTTTATATATTAATAAAATAATTATAATATTTTATATAATGTTCAGCTACTCACATGTAATAGTTGTATTTTTTTACTAGATAAATACCTATGGACTTGACGGTGTCATGAAAAAGAGGGGGTGGAGGAATGCTAGTAGTGGCATGGACACTTTGACCCTAACTTTTAATCATGATCATTCTACTAATTTAATTATTCCTACATTTCAAAATTAAATTAAATGAACTTGGAAATTTTATCTAGTATTAATGCCAAATTTGTCATTTAATAAATCTGTTATCATGATTGTATTTTGTGTAGCATAAGACTCATATGTTGTTGTATAATGACTACTCTCAAGATCATATGTGCAAAGAGCTCCACACGATCAACGTAAGTGAGTTGAAACTTGAGGCGTAGAAGACTCACCCATGTCACCATGTACTAGAGTATTGTCCAACATTATATCAAGATTTCATTCATTGAGATAATGAAGCATAAGGTATCTACATTAAAACTCTCCTTCATAATGGAAGGAACAATCACATGATCCAAATGAGGTCTATCAAAGGGTCTCAAAACTAGATATTAGGGTCATGTTGTGTCCCTTCCTATCATGTGAGGATCATCCACCTCTACCTTGAAAATCTAAAAAGTTAAAATAGATTAGTGTCTCATTGAGAACAAACTCACAATAAAGTTTCCTCAAAAAATATAGGGTGTCTATCCCAAAAGTTATTCTTTATCCCTTCATGGTAGCGCCAATGGATAGGGATCATCCTACAGCTAGTATGCAGAGGTTAATTTTTTCTAGGGTCCATGAAAAGTGTACAAATGTTGGTTTTGTACTTTTTCTTCTTGACATCCACATATGATAACTTATTTGCCTAATATTTTTTTATCGTATTTTTTGAACCAAAAATTAATTTTCGCACAAATGATAATTGCATGGGATATAGTGGATTGGAATGAATTAAAAGGGTTTTCCTGTGAGGGTTAATAGCATTGAAATCTATTAACCCTTGTATTTAAATCCCTGAGTTGATTTTTATTACTTTTAATTTTTCTTAGTATATTATCTTGTCTATTTGGGGGATGCCTACAAATTAACAAATGTGTTTCATGTGCTTCTTCTTTGTTAAGGTCCTCATGGGGAGGTCACTAATGGTTTTGAATAGGTGGATTATCAATTCTTGTAATTTAGAACACATTTTAAATCAAAAAGCTATTTAAATATGCCTTTTAATCAAAATATGAGGCTAAGAAATAAAAACACTTACATCCTCGATGTCATGGTGGAGTTGTGGAGGGGATCTAACACACTTGAGATAAAAATTCTAATTATACTTTGGTGTGCATAGTTTGAAATGACTCAAGAAAGGCAGAAGACGCAACTATAAAAAAATTAAGGTTCAAACAGTATTTTTTTTTATATTTATTTTTTTAATATTGTGTGCACCTTATTTGGTGCATGCCATATGCTTTTGGGGGGACCAAAAAGATGTTTAGTATCTTTTTGGTTCCCTGCATTGGTGCCTATGACCCATTTTAATAATTTTACATTAATAGCATTGATAAAATCCCTCTAAACTAGATGTTCAAAATGTTAAGGGTATTTTCTAGATTAAATTTAATAGTTAGGACATCAACTATAGTAATGACAAGTATTTGGGAGCTAGAAGAGGAGAGTATAACATCATGTTTTTTATGTGTGTATATAATAGTATTGGACTTTTTGAAATATCTTTCATTTACATTATCAAGTCATGAGATTATTTTTCCATCAAGATTTTAGAACCTTTGATGGATATTGTGTCTTTCCTTCATACATCAAACAATTCATAACATGTCATACATGGAGAGGAATACATACCTCTATGAAATTTTGATAAATAATTATGTAGGCACCTAAAAATGACCTCATGAAATTAATAAAATTCCCTCTTAATTAAATAAATATTTTTATTTAATTAATTCATTCATTAGCCTCTTCTTCTATTATTTAAATAAATATTCCTATTTATCTATCTAATTCACTTAACCTTTTCAATCTTAAAATTAAATAAATTTAATATATATATTTATCCATTTACCATTTCAGTTTTTCCTATTTAAGGAATAAATACCTTTTCCTATAGTTTTATTTCATGTTTTATGCATTCTTGGGTAAGAGCTCTATTGGATGATGTTGGTTTTACTTTGTTACCTGTGGCTTATGGTTTGGATTATTGGCTATGCATGTTAGGTTTTTCCAATTTCATCATCATTACTATGTGCTTAATGTATTTGGTTGTTGGGATTGGGGAGCTAAGAATAACTTGGCCCACATACTAAGGATTAAAGAATTGCCCAGTATTGAGGGTGATAGGGAAGTCATGCTAGGGTTTTATGAGATGGGAAAAGGACAAAAAGGGAACCTCGACTAAGAAAAGGATTCTAAGATATCATGATTGAAGAATCAAGATGGGGCTTAGCTTGGTATCAAGTTAGGAGAAGGCCAAAAATTTGACTATGAAATCTGATAACTTATTTAAACCTACAACACATGTTACATCATCTCTCTCTCTCTCTCTCTCTCTCTCTCTCTCTCTCTCTCTCTCTCTCTCTC
Organism: Chamaecyparis obtusa; assembly: GCA_027943335.1. Taxonomy (NCBI): domain Eukaryota; kingdom Viridiplantae; phylum Streptophyta; class Pinopsida; order Cupressales; family Cupressaceae; genus Chamaecyparis; species Chamaecyparis obtusa. The sequence continues at coordinate 793,700 of BSBK01008320.1, read as the reverse complement.
TCTCTCTCTCTCTCACACACACACACACACACACACACACACCAAATCTAAGGCCTTCATATTTTAGTCTCATAATCAATTGAATTGGGTCTCTCATTCCTTGCCCATGTTTTCCTATTCCTCTTCCTTTATATCCCATTTTTGCATCATCTTAAAACCAACATTATTTTTAAAGCATCCTTTTATTAGCATCACAAACTAAATTTGTACATGTATCCACATCCTTATCTTCAACTTGACCATTTTAAACATTGCCCGTACACCATGCATATCAACTGGTAGATCAAGATAATAAAAGAAATCTTCTAGCTCACATGCAACATCACAAACTAAGGACTTTGATTTAAAATTTTCCTTTTCAATTTCTAAAACTTTTAACTTTTTACCCAAATCTTCATTCTCCTTCTTGCTTCATCAGACAATTTTAAATTTTCCTTTAATTATCCATTTTCCTTTTTATTTTTCTCCAATTATTTTACAGGGCTATCATTTTCACATGAAATTTGGTAGATACTTTTTTTCTAATTGTCTTATCTTTTACATAATCTATGAATTACACTTCCTAATTTTTAACAACTCTTCTTTCAAATAATCTTTCTCGCACATCAAATGTGTGGCTTCTTTCTTAACTCTTTTACCTAACTTTCTCATTAAAATAAATTAAATTTACCTGGTAGCTTCACTTATGTACTTGACTTTGATTCTTCTTTGCCTTGATCTGTCTTCTTTCAGTTGTAATTTCCCTTTACAATGACAATCTTTTTGACATAGTTTAACACCTTCCTCAAACATACATTGACATTTCTTATATTCTTTAACAATCTCATATTATAAACAATGGATTAGTTAGATTTGTAGTCTTCTCTTTTTATTTTTCTTCCTTAGTTGGTTGCATATTCTTCACTCTTTTCTACCACCAACTCCCAGCATATACCATTGCCTTGATCCCAAAAAAAAATTCCCAATATTCTTTCTAAAGATCTGATACCATATGTAATTTGAAAAGCATGGCTACAACATGGATGCTAAGGAAACACATAAATAAATAGCAAAAATAGAAGATGATACAAACAAAAATCTTTATTCAAATTTTAACACCAATTACATTTTGTAGCATATATTTCGAATAGCAATAGGACTTTATTTTATAGAGCTCACACCCCTTTACAACAAGCTATTAACATGCAGCTCAAAATAGGAGAAACAACTATTAAAATTCTCCCTCAATCTGCATTTCATCATGCATCATTCTCTCAAATTAATCACTAGAAATGACTGGGAGTTAAATGGTGATAAAAACAATATTAAATTAACTACTTAAAAAATCGCATAACAATTTCATAATGAACTAAACAAAGAACTCTAAACCTAGTGTTGTGCATGTTAGTGAGGTTTGTGTATCAATTCACAACAATATTTCCCAGGGCATTCTTCATTCTATACCCATTTAGGGTTACATGTATTTACACCAATTTTATCAAGAGATGGGGAAACATAGAACTCCAACATCTCTCCACTTGTTGGGTGCAAACACTATGTTAGACATATCGAGATCACATATCTATGCTATGAAAATGCCCTTTTTTATTTACCTTATATATAAGACAAATATTGCCTATTGTCTCTTTATGCCAGCACATGGATGTCATAATATTGCATTTATTTCAACCATAACATTGCTTACAGTTCAATTGGATTTTGTAGAAGATGGCAAACATTGTTCAATAGAAGTTGGAGCACATGATTCCAAATCTAGATGACTTAGAGAAAAGAGGTATGTTTAACAAGATAGAGATTAAAGAAATTGTCAGAAGAAGAAGGGACTTGAGGTACCAACTGAAGCGACCATGCCCTCTTAAGAAAGACTATCCTTGATATATTCAATATGAAAAGTAGCTTGAAGCTTTGTGGAATCTAAGGAAAGATGAGGTAGTAAAAGGTTTGAAGGAAAACAATAAATTTGTGAACCTTAACCCTAATCTCACTTCAAGCCTCAACACAAATAAATCTTTAATTATGTAATTCAAACCTATAAAATAACATAATATAAAATTATAGCTTTTGAAAATATTAAATCTTGTTTAAACAATCACCTCATTCAATATATGTGATCCTTCACATGACACATAACCAAAAAATACTCTTTGAAAATAATAAATGTTTATTGCAACTCTCATTTCCATCCAATCAAAGTGTTAATCTTTATCAATAAAGATAAGTGAAAATAACAAACAAAGAGGAAAAAAATATACAAACGCTTGTTAAATAATATACTTTTCATTCTAGAACATCGACCTAATATACTATATCGTTACAGATCCTCTGGGTGACACTTGTTAAATAATATATACTTTTTTGAACCTCTAGATCATGTTTGACGACATTTGTTAAATAATACTTATCAATATATAACCTCGTCAACCTCGTCATGCAATTTTGCGCTGCTTTATCTTTTTAGATTCACCACACAAGTAGCTTTTGATCTGATGTGTGTGATCGTCGGCCTTGATCTCTCGTCCGTCCATTGGCGAAGAAAGGAAACTTTCCTAAGGAATGGGTTAAAGCTCGACAGATTCCCCTGTGCTGGACAGTGTGCATGCACTCCAAACTCTTTGGATTGGATCTGCAGGCATTTATCCAACTGGCCCATCACCCTTGCTTTCGAAGCTTCATTTTGCTCTTGCGCAGTCATTGCACATAAATGTTGATTTTAATGACAGTACAAGATTTGTGGTCTGAAGTTAGTTATCTTTAATGACAAACGACAAATTAATGTCCGATTTTTTCCCCGATGAAACGCCACAAATCCTCGCCCTTGCTCGCAACTAGGCGTTTCTCATCTCTGGATATCTCTGTCGAATTCTACAGGGTATTGTGATTCGGCGAATCCTTCTTGCCAAGGTTGCTGTCGAATTCAATCAGTAAGAAAGATGTTGAACGGCTCTGAGAAACCCCACATAGTGGCAGTGCCATTTCCTGCACTAGGTCACGTAATCCCTTTACTCGACTTTTCTACCTCACTGGCCTCGTATGGCATCATCGTCACTTGGGTCACCACTGCTGCAAATGCTCCCTCTCTCAAACTCCAAATTGCCCACGCTATTGCTTCTGGCTTCGATATTCGCCTCGCAGTCCTTCCTACGCCACAAGTTGAAGGCTTACCCGAGGGACTGGAAAGCTTCGAGCAACTTCCTCCCGAGCGAGCTGGCCTAACTTTTGATCTGGTTATTAAGCTTGAACAGCCTTTCAACCGTTGGCTTGAAGCCCAACTTGAAGGGAGGGAAGCTCCTGTCTGTATTATGCATGATGTACTTCTGGGATGGAATATGGAGTTACACCAAAAGCATAATATCGTTAGCGTTGCGTTCGATACATACGGGGCATTCGCTTCCACTCTGTTGCGTTCTGCATGTCTTTCCGCCTCGCACAACGCATGGGATAAAGAAGGCGACAGTCTTGTTCTGAGTTTGGATCTCCCCACTCCACTCAGATTGCATAAGCGTGAAATAGACCCAAGTTTGTTCGAGGACATGATCTTAAGGGAGAGAATAGGAAGGATACAGGCAGCCATCCAAGGATGGGGAACGCTCATCAATACTTTTGAGCAGCTGGAGCCTGAATATCTCCAACACTTGAGAAATCTGACAGGAAAGAAGGTATGGTCTATAGGCCCAGTACTTCCATCCTCTTGCTTTGAAGGTGCAGTGAAAGTCGGCAACCGAGGTAAAATCGCAGACATCAGCGAAGATAAGCTGCTCCAATGGATGGATTCTCAAAGCTCGTGTTCGGTTACTTATATTTCGTTTGGTAGCTGGATATTCTTAACAGAAGCTCAAATCAAGGCGCTGGCTTGTGGTGTAGAAGCCAGCGAACAGCCATTCATTTGGGCTATCAAAGTGTCCCCGGAGGTCGAACGCACGACGTCCGACCTGGCTCGCAGGTATCTTCCGGAGGGTTTCGAAGAGCGAACAAAGAATAGAGGGCTGGTCATATGGGGTTGGGTGCCACAGCTTGTGATCCTCTCCCACCCATCTGTGGGCGCTTTCGTGAGCCACTGCGGGTGGAATTCTATGCTTGAAAGCGTAGCTCTGGGAGTCCCGTTGATCACATGGCCGATGATTGCAGATCAACACTTCAATTCTAAACTAGCCGTGGAATCTGGTATTGGAATCCAAGTGTGCGAGCATAGAGATGGAATTCCAGAAAAGCAACGAGTGAAGGAGGGTGTTACACTTGTTTTGAGTAAAGAAAAGGGGAAACAAATGAAGAGAGAGGCAGAGAAGTTGAAGGTGATGGCGGGAAAGGCTGTTGCATGTGGAGGATCTTCAAACGCAAACTTACAAGATTTTGTGAGGGATATTCATAAGCTGCAGATGGCCAGAATTGCTGCACGGGAAGGCTCTTCGAAAGACCCAAAAGATGATTGTGTTCCGAAAATAGTTTAAAGCTTGCCAGTTTTGTAGCTGTTGTCAATTGTCTAGGCATTATAGAAAATAAATATCAACTTTAGTTGTAATAAGCTTGTTTTCAGCAAAAGGGGATGGGTCATGGGCCAATTCTTTAAATTCAGATCCGATGTTTATTTATTGATGCAGTAGATATTGAATCTCTGTTGTTATTTATTGATGCAGTAGATATTGAATCTCTGTTGTCGGAGATAAAGGTATTGTAGAGCTTGTCAGTAAGTTAAAATTTGTCTTATGTTTGAAATACAACATAATGTTATATCTTGTACAGTTATGTTACATTTATATATTTGAAAGTTCTGAATTATTAATTTTGCTTCTTATTTTGGTTGAGACAATAATAGTTGTAGTTTCTTTTAATCTCATAATTTGTAGTATTAGTCCCTACTTATATCGATGGAGACTTCTGTTTTTGCTTTAATAAATACAAGTACTTTTTTTAAAAAATGTTAGTACAAGAGAATATTGGATTTCTTATGGTTTTTGTACTGCTTTGAATATTAAAATGAAAATTCCTTTTCTATTTGTTTTTCATGTATTTGTAAGGGATTTTCCTTTTTTAATAATAAATTTAAAGGATTTTTGACAAATAAAAAATGAGTACAGGACAGTTTTTGATGGGTTTCTAATGTTTTGGATACTATTCAGGTGTCTTCATATTGGGCTAGGGGTTTATTTTGAGGGTTCTCTTGTAGACAGTTTTGCAAGCATGTGTCTATTATAAGGCTTGTTTTTGTTTCCTCCTTTGATGTGTAGCTCTGAAGATGTAATGGTGTTGTGTTACTAAGAATCCTAGGTGGGCTAGGCATTTTGTTTAGTTGAATCTCTTTTTCACATTGCGTGTAAAGGCAAAGAAAGACTTGTAACAAAAGTTTTCCTTTTTGTGTATTGTTTCGAGAAGTTTGTGAACAAAAACTGCTTCTCTAATTTTGAAATGCAATCAATCAATTATGCATCAAAAACCATAGTTTGGAAGGTCTTTTATTTACTTGTTTTATTCACAAAAGTTTATGGTGGGAAAATCCTTATTTAAATTTTGAATAAATTAATCACTTATGTCTTTTGTTCTTTCTTATATGATTTGCATCACTAATATTCTTCTTATTAATTGCCTTACATGATTTTCTACTACAATTAATTTATTAAGGCAAATATTTTTCCATAGCATGTATCCTAATATCTAAATCATGATAAAAAACCCCATGAATCTAAAGCTTAGCCAAAACATTTGACCTAGTTATTATTTGTTTAGCATGATACTATATGAATCTCACTCTCCCTTATTCATTATGGATTTGGAGGATATGTAGTTGAACCATTTTTTAGTCTTTTTCTTGGCTGTCATTTTGACATAAGAGTTTATTCTATAAATGTATTTCAAAGTACCAATTTTATAACTTGGTATTGGCATGTACTAGAAAGAATTTTCACTTTCTTGACTAAATGTAAATAATATATTTTGGAGTTCTACATTAAGTAATTTATTTTTAGGTTAATTTTTAAAAAAATATAGTTAGTATGTTAATTATGGGAAGTTATGTTTCTATAGGTTAAATTTTATGGGAAATAAGGCTTTATTGTAATGTAGATATCATCCAATTGAATCCATTTGAATATCAATTTATCATTTTATATTTACTATATGTAGATATCGTTTAGTATTTGTAGTACTTTCCTAGCCTAACCATTTTTAACATGGTATTAGAGAAACCAAAATATGTATTCCTATATGAGAGAGCTTGGCTTTATGTGAAGAATGTCTAAGGTACCAAATAATCAATGTGGTGTAACATTACATAAATATTGTTGGGCATAGAAGATAGAGCTTCCTTCTTGTTGCTCACTAAATTTTATCTCAACTTGAGCCCTTGAATCAGAGCTTATTCCACCATATCCACCTTTTTGTCCTCTATTATCTTTGCTCTTAGCTTTGCCTTTAGAGGTGTCTTGTTTCCTTTTGCTTTTCTCTTCTATCTTCAAGGCCATTTGATAGCATTGGTGAATGGTTTTGATGTTCACTAGGCTCATCTCTTTTTGAATAGACCATTTGAGGCCATTCAAGTATTTTGCAAGCTTAATTCTTTCATCTTCAACTACCGTGGACCTCAAACACAATTTTTGAAACTCCTTGATATATGCTTGGACATCTAAATCTTTTTGCCTAAGATTGTGTCTCCTCCTATGAAGTTGGACTTCATAATCATCAAGAAGATAGGTTTGCTTCACCTTAAACACCATGCCCATCCATGTTACTATAGGACCTTTTCCATCCTTTTCCCTCTCGGTTTGCACAAACTTCCACCAAGTAAGAGTTGAACCTCTTAGTCTAGACTTGGCCACCATAACTTTTTGTGCCTTTGAGATACCATCACATTCAAAATGGTTCTCAATGTTGTCTATCCAATCCATGACTGAATCTAGATCCATTTGTCCACTAAATAGTGGCACACCTTCCAAAGCTTTGCCACTCAATGCCTTTAATGCTTTTAAGAATGGCTCTTTAGGAAGAACAGGGTCAAGTGTTGGAGCTTCCTCCTCCAAGTCTAATTCCTTCTCCCTTGCTTCTTTTTCTTCCTTTTGGTCAATTTTTTCCTTGACCTTATCAGCTTTGTCTTGGACTTTACCCAAGAGCTGCTCCATTTGAGCTAGTCTTTCCCTTAGCAACTTGTTATCTTCTTCTTGTTCCTCAACCTTCTTGTCTAACTCAGTGTTAGTCACCATGGTTTTGTCTTCTCTTGATCCAATTGGTGTATTTTCTCCCACTGATTCAGTAGGTTGCAACATCCACCACAAGCCTGATCAATTCAAGCTTTGATACCAATATGATGTATGTGATCCTAGGTTTGCTTGCACTGCTATCTAGAGACCTCTCTTGTCTCTCCAAGGAACCTAGTCTCCTCTAGGTCCTAATTGGCTTAGATGATTAACTAAGACCAATGCTAACTCTTCCCTAAGAGTTCTTAACCCTTGCGCTTAACCTTGAATGACAAACACCCTTTTATAGTATAACTCTTCACCCTCACCTAGAAAGATCTAAGTGCCCATTCTTCACAAAATCCATTCTTCATTGCAGGGGTGTTCTCCATCATGAAAACTTTCACAATCTTGTCAAATTGATCCATTTTGGAAGGATCTTGAATCATGTTTCTAACGGCTTCAATAGTTCACCATTTGATACCTTAAAAATAGGCCTAATTCTTGTAGCCTTTTGCATAGGCTTTTTCTCTTTCTTTCTAAAACTTTTCAAAAAACTTGCAAAACCAATTGGGGATTTGGATACCCTTTTGGCTCTTCTTAAGGATTTTGCAACTTTTAGGACCTAGAAGTCTCTGTACACCTCCTTCCTACAAACAGGGCTAATTGACCTAGTTTTTAGGACAATCTAAATCCTAATAGAAATCTTGCTCAAACCCAAACCTTGGTGATTGGTATGATCTCAATCTACATAAAACATTTGGCTATGATGAACACCTACCAAAAAAAGTCCTAGAGTTGTATTGTACCTTCAACCCTGCTATGAAATCTCTATTTCTTCACAGTCTAGACCTCTAACTGGGCTCTATGTGCTCGCCTAGGGCCTAGCATTAAAAATAGCTCTTCTCATTTCCCATACTCCCAAACCTAAACTTATATACAATGGTGATTCCCCTAACATATCCATCCATCATGAGTTGTTTCCCATGGCTAGATTTCATGGGGGATCCATGAAAGCTCGAACTGGTCAGCACGGTACCAGTGAAACTCTAAAACAAAACCTACTTTAACCAACGCCCTAAACCTATTCAAATCAACTTGCTTGTCAAAAGAAAAAGTCTTCAAACTTTCTATAGAACACTAAACAACTATTAGCTTTGGTCTCTCAATCCATTTCACCCAACTGTCAACACAAAACTCAAGATATTCACAGGAATATTGTTGCGGAGCTCTATATTCAAAACTTCAAACTTGTTACAATGCCTTCCACACTTCGAGATTTGAGCCTTGGGTAGCATTAGATGCCAACTCCATGTTTTTAGGGCCTATTGGCCGATTCCCCACTCCTATTCTTATGGGAATCCAAAGCTAATGGAGTTGCATGCAATATTTGCAATATTTGCAATAATTGCAAATGTTGTCATGACACCTATTTTACAACATTTGGCAATTTTCACATATGCCTCAATCCTATTTCTTAGGACTCTTAACCTCCACCATTTCGAGGATCTAAGGCCATTAATGACCTTTTGGCATCTTTACAACAACTAAATGTGTTTAGAACACATTTAAGACTCTAACCTCATACTAAGCTCCTAGCACTAAGAAATTGAATAAACAACTAACATTGGCTATTTGTGTGACCTTAGTCCTAGTGACTAATTCACTTAGCCTACATTTGCAAATGACCTTCTAAGGTCTTAAAACAACTAATCTAATTTCTTGACTTGGCTAGAGTCAAGTACAAGCCAAAATAGTTAAGAAATGGAGGTTAGCCTAGGTGTGCTCCTGCACCAGAGTGTTAAAATGCATTTCTAGTCATTAAAAAAAAATTAGAAACGGGCACCCATTTTTTGAATATTGGATCGGGCACCCGAACCTAAATTGGGTGCCCGTTTTTTGAAAATGAATGCCCGTTTTGAGCGGTGTCTTCCAATTCTACAAGACTTCAGTTGAATTGGTACCCAACTTCTTGCACTTACCCATGTATCCAAAACTACATATTTATTTTTGTTGTTAGGATATTCAAACCTATTGTTGATGATGAATATGCTATGATAGTGTATCACCGGAAAATAGAAGCACTTCCATTTAGGACTGGTTTATCCCTCCGAGTAGGTGGTTTGGGGACATGTCAAATGCCTTGAATGGGTCTCTGACTTGTTTTTGGCTTTTTCTCCTGTTATGCCCTATTTTCCACTTATTTGAAGCCTATTTCTGGCACCTGGCTCTAGGAATTTGAGGTTCTTGACCTCAGGGTCAAGGTCAACCTCAACCCTAACCCAAGGTTTAAATTTTAGATTTTGAAGGTTTCCGGGTGTTGAGTTTTAGAAAGATTTATTTCCTGCTTCCGGGTCGGTTGTTTCAGGCTTTGAGACGGTAAACTCTTAAATGATATTTAATTTAGGTCCACTTCCAGGGGTATAGGCTTAATGGGAATTTATTTCTCCTATGTCATCCTCTCTATAAGTTTGTGCCCTAAACTAGTATATGAGGCCTTCCCCTCTCATTTCACATCCATTCTCACTCAAGAAAGATCATCTATCTATCAATCAAGTGTGCAAGCCATCTATCAAGCATTCTCATTCAAGGAAGCATTCAAGCAATCATCTACATTCAAGCATTCAAGTTCTCCATTGAAGATCAAGGATTCAAGTATTCATTCCTTTGAAGGGATTTGGCTCAAGCATTCAAGATTCATCATTCAAACCCTAGATCTATCCATCATGGTGGTATGATCTTCCTTCAAGATCCTTTGTTCATCTTCAAGATCTATTCATCATTCTTTCAAGGTGGATTCCAAGCATACAATCATGGAGGTTTTGATTTACATTTATTAGTGTTGAGTCCAAGCTTTCATATTAACATACTTGTTTATATTTCAAATACAATTGTATATCTATTGAATATCATAGCTTCGTTGTTAGATCTACTTCTACTACTTGCTCGCATTCTCCATTTTCAATTATATTTCAAGGTTGATTCCAAACCAAGGTTTGACCAAGGCAAACCCCTCATCCAAACAACAAAACCATTTTTCCTGCAAGAATAGGTGCGAAATAGTGAATTACAGTGTAGATCTGGACACCCTTTTCGGCAAACTTTCAGGATTCACAAACAAAATTTTCGTCGGAGCAGCGTAGGTCAAGGTCAACATAAAGGGGTCAAGGTCAACCTTTACCTGGGTCAAGGTCAACCTTTCTCGGAAAACCAAAAGATTTTTGGGTTTTCTCTATCTCTGTGTTTCCAAGCCAAACTGATTGCAGAATTTCCAGAAACTGAGTATAGACACCAAAAAATAGTGATTTCCATATCTGCTACCTTTCAAGATAAGTGTTTATTTTTTATTAAGTTTATATGTCTACATCACAATCCATCACATAAAACACATCAACCACATAGATATAAAAATATACCTTTACATATATTTTTATATCCTACAAGTAGTGTGTGAAGAAGGCCACACACATAATTGTTTTAACATTTATCAAATTGGGCTATTGTTATCATTACCATCAAAGTTAGCTTTCATTTAGTCATGTGAGGAAGATAATTATTTTACTATTATGCTAAATGAAATTAATCTTGAATTGCAATTAGTGAAGTATTTTTTTGGCATTAATTTCACCTTGTCAAATAGGTTCACACACATGCTAATGACAAAGTTAAACAGTATTCACATCAACATAGAAGAATCATCATATACACAGAATGCAATACATCATGGGTACTGCTCAATCTAAGATGCAATTAGATGATAGGAGAAATAATACAGAAGTGACATCATGTAGCATGAGAAAATCTTCTATGAAATGAGTGACCCTCTCATGTAGACAAAGAGCCCACTATCCAAATGCCACCTCTCTTTGGATAATATCATCTTCCCAAATCATCCCAAGCCGAAACAAGCACTTAGGAGTGAGGGAAAACACACATAGAAATCATACATATTCCACTTTCACATTTTGTCTAAAAAACTTGTTTTGCACTACTCCCAATGAGCCCTCCAAGTGATTAATCATGCTTGGTAACACATTGGAAGCCACTTCCCAACCATACCTATCAACTACATCCAAGGCTAATTTTTCTCAACATGAACTTGAAACACAAATAAAATACATGAATAACACAAGGTAGTAATCCCCCATTGATTCCATTAAACACACTTGCATTTGTCTCAATTGTTCATAATATGAGCATCAATTTCTCAAACACCAAAGAAGCTATGGGTGAAATATCCATATATCAATCAATTTTAAGATAATTATAACATAATAATATGCTATTTATTTTTGAGATAATTATCCAACACTATTCCACATTAATAATCCATTTATATTATTCATACACACATGCTCAAACTTCAATTGACCATAATTGGGTGAAAACAAGTTAAAATTGGGCCAAGCAAGAAATCTTGTAATATAAATTTCCATCCTTCAAATAATGATTTAACATTAAAACACTCTAATTCCAACTTTCATTTATTTTCCCATTTTCTCATACAAAACCTACAATAGGGGCATCCACAATGCAAGGAGCTCAAAATTGAAGAAATTTTAAAAGTACTAAAATAAATATCTAAACATACCTTTTGATTCTTAGGTGAACAACATCACATTGCCAACTTGAAATCGTCAAAATACCCAACCCAAATAAATATTGGCCTTATACCATTTCAAAACCCATGTTCTCCCAAATTTTCTCACAACTAAATCAATACTCAACCAAATCATTTCATTCCAACTTTGAAATCACTTATTTAATACTCACAATTTATTTGAAACAAATTTCAAGAAAAATGGTGAAGAATCTAACATACCTATACCGTCCTAAATTGTAAGCACCTAATTTGTGCATAATTTAAAGATTATTTTGTACCCGCCTTAGTGTGTTTTCTATAATAGGACCGCATATGGCACTTAATGGATACCTAAATTCAAATATGGGTCATAGATATCCTTTCAATATTACTTAAAATTGAGGTTAGCCCCTATTTCTAGGTGTGCTCCTATAGTCTTCCTCCAATTCCATAGTTCATTTCATCACCTAGGCCCTATATCCTTATTTGTGACCTGTCTTGACCTAAGAATGAGCTATACCTGAAGATCCCTCATCTACCCTATTTTCCCAACACCTTGCCCAAATTTGGGCTCATTCTATAAAGTACAAAACACCATTGGCATTCTGCCCCTGAGGATTGTGGCCCAAATTTGGCCTAGAGATCTATGTCAGAGTTTTGGAGGTAAATTCAATCCCATAGTTGACCTACTTGATTTTTAATCCCCGAAATGATGTGAGATATATATAAACACCTTATATATCCTCATTTTGGTAATCAATAATCCATTATCAAGTGCATCCATTATTGCCTAAGTATTCCTGCAACCAAGTATACAAGCTATCAAGTGCAAGGAAGCAAACCAAGTTCAAGTCCGAGAAAAATAAAAAACCTTCAAGAATTCAAGGTGTTTTCTTCCATATATCTAGCTTCTCTCCCTATTGGAGGCCTAGCGAAGGATTTTTCTATCAAAGAAGAAGATCCACATCCATTTACTTTGACTCGTGTCTTCTCTTTCTTCTTTGTAATCAAACATTATGGGGAATTACAACATGTATTGTTGACATTTTGAAGATTTGATTGATTGGCATTGTGATGTATATTGGTTGCAATCTTAGGAAGTCATTGGTTTGGTTTACATTGATGGAAACTAAGTCAGATCAGTCATGTATCTCAATTGGTGAAGTTCAAGATGCAACGGAGTGTAGGAGTTGTAATCGATAAAGTCCATAAAATCAATAGATAGTGAGGTCAACACTTTGGTAGCGGTCGTGATAGGTGAAGAGTTATGAGGAGTGGTCACAACTACAGTATCAACATGGTCAGACTTTAGTGTGGTTTCTACCACAACTAATTTGGTTGATCGGCAATGTAATACCCCTCCCATAGTTTTCTTTTCAATTTAATTGGCTAGACTCTTTTAAGCCACCTTTCATGTGTGTATTAGATCCTCAAATAGATTTGATATTATTTATGTTTATGGTTTTACTGATCCCATACTTCCATGTGTATGGTTGACGTATATGTTTTATATTTCTATTTGATGTGCCCGATATGGTTGAGGAATGGAATCGTAGTTACTTGCTTGCGAGATCCACACAATCATCCAATCCCCACCATTGTCTGTTAAATATATTTATACATGTATTTACATGCTCATCTTTTATGCAAGATTTCAGGTAGTGGGCATCGACTTCCTTGAATTGTCAGGATGAGCGTGCCCTATCATAATATCTCAATGACCTAAGAGAGGGGAGATAACATACAAGTCCAATCCCAACCTATGCCATTAATTATGCTGAAATAGTGGACAAGTATCAGATTTTCTACCTATCTAGATTTATCAAAATGATGTAAATTCATGAGCCCTTCCTTTAGGTTTGATTGTTTTATTTTGGTTTAGTCAGTTTTATTTCATAGTTGCATGTTATTTAAGGAAGATATATTTAGTTGCATGTTAGTTAGGAATGATATAATCTAATTTGAGATTATATTTATGTTTATGTTCTTATGGACTTTATGTTTTACTTTCGCTTGTTTATTCATCATTATTTGTAAACACTTAAGAGAAAAAAAATTATGCAAACTTAGTATTATGTTTTAGGTTAATATCTCATGGGTTCCCTGGTGGGGGCATTACACTTAGTATCAAAGCCTGAGTTTCTACACTGGGAAATCTAGGAATTTGTATGCCCACTAGATGTCTAAATAGTTAAAACTTGGAATAAAACTTAGACATATAACTCTTTTGTATTTCAAACTATTGTTTATGAACCTAGAGGTATGATATGAAAATTGTATGTTCAGATTGAATTTTATTTGAGTGTTGCATTCACTAGATACGCATGAACATCTCAAGTTATTATTTGATGTAAATAAAAATGTGTGCTTTTTACAATTGATTACTAGATATTTTTCTATAATAATGAATGAATAAATATTTAGATCTATTTAAATTGTTAAATAATGAATGATTGATCGATGTGATCTTACAGTTTATTCTTAAACCAGAATTATATTGCTCTTAATGACTGTATATCATGTCCTTATTTTATGGCTTATTTTTAAATGTTATTTTGTCTTTTGTCTTAGTAAGATGCTTCGTGATTGAGGGATGCATATTCTTATTTGTTTGTAGGCTTCCAGGAGTAAGCCAAATTTTAGGGGAGGTGGATGTAATACCCCTCCCATAGTTTACTTTTCAATTTAATTAGTTGTACTCTTTAAAGCCACCTTTCATGTGTGTATTAGATCCTTAGATAGATTTGATGTTATTTATGTTTATGGTTTTACTGACCCCATACTTGCATGTGTATGGTTGATGTATATATTTTATATTTCTATTTGATGTGCCTGATACGGTTGAAGGATGAAGTCGTAGTTACTTGCTTGTGAGATCTACGATTAGTCATTCCCCACCATTGTCTCTTAAATATATTTATACATGTATGTGGATGCTCGTCTTTTATGTAGGATTTTAGGTAGTGTGCATCGACTTCCCTGAATTGTCAGGATGAGCGTGCCCTATTGCAATATCTCAATGGTAAGAGAGGGAAGATAACATACAGTTCAAATCCCAACTTAAGCCAATAATTGTTCTGAAATAGTGGACAAGTATCTAATTTTCTACCTATCTGAATTCATCAAAATGATGTAAATTCATGAGCCCTTCCTTTAGGCTTGATTGTTGTATTTTGGTTTAGTCAGTTTTGTTTCATAGTTGCATGTTATTTAAGGAAGATATATTCAGTTACATGTTAGTTAGGAATGATATAATCTACTTTGAGATTATATTTATGTTTATGTTCTTATGGACTTTATGTTTTACTTTCTCTTGTTTATTCATCATTATTTGTAAACACTTAAGAAAAAAAATCTGCAAACTTAGTATTATGTTTTAGGTTAATATCTCTTGGGTTCTCTGGCGGGGGCATTACACTTAGTATCAAAGCCCAAGTTTCTACACTGGGAACTCTAGGAATTTGTACACCCACTAGATGTATAAATAGTTAAAACTTAAAATAAAACTTAGACATATAACTCTTTTGTATTTCAAACTATTGTTTATGGACCTAGAGGTATGATATGAAAATTGTATGTTCAGATTGAATTTTATTTGAGTGTTGCATTCACTAGGTATGCATGAACATCTCAAGTTATTATTTGATGTAAATAAAAATGTGTGCTTTATACAATTGATTACTAGATATTTTCTATAATGATGAGTGAATAAATATTTAGATATATTTAAATTGTTAAATAATGAATGATTGATCAATGTGATTTTACGGTTTATTCTTAAACCAGAATTATATTGCTCTTAATGACTATATATCATGTCCTTATTTTCTAGCTTATTTTTAAATATTGTTTTATTTTTTGTCTTAGTAAGATGCTTCATGATTAAGGGATGCATATCCTTATTTGTTTGTAGGCTTCCAGGAGTAAGCCTAATTTTAGGGGAGGTGGATGTAAATACCCCTCTCATAGTTTCCTTTTCAATTTAATTGGCTAGACTATTTTAAGCCACCTTTCATGTGTGTATTAGATCCTTAGATAGATTTGATGTTATTTATGTTTATGGTTTTACTAACCCCATACTTGCATGTGTATGGTTGACGTATATATTTTATATTTCTGTTTGATGTGCCTGATATGGTTGAAGGACGAAGTCGTAGTTACTTTTTTGTGAGATCCACACGATCAGCTAATCTCTGCCATTGTCTCTTAAATATATTTATATATGTATGTGCATGCTCATCTTTTATGCAAGATTTCAGATAGTGGGTATTGACTTCCCTCAATTGTCAAGATGAGTGTGCCCTATCACAATATCTCAATGGTAAGAGAGGGGATATAACATACAGGTCCAATCCCAACCTAAGCCATTAATTGTTCTGAAATAGTGGACAAGGATATGATTTTCTACCTATTTGGATTCATCAAAATGATGTAAATTCATGAGCCCTTCCTTTAGGCTTGATTGTTGTATTTTGGTTTAGTCGGTTTTGTTTCATAGTTGCATGTTATTTAAAGAAGATATATTCAGTTGTATGTTAGTTAGGAATGATATATTCAGTTGCATGTTATTTAATGAAGATATATTTAGTTACATGTTATTTAATGAAAATATATTCAGTTGCATGTTAGTTAAGAATGATATATTCAGTTGCATGTTATTTAAGGAAGATATATTGAGTTGCATGTTAGTTAGGAATAATATATTTAGTTGCATATTATTTAATGAAGATATATTCAGTTGCATGTTATTTAAGAAAGATATATTTAGTTGCATGTTATTTAGAAAAGATATTTTCAGATGCATGTTATTTAAAAAGGATATATTCAGTTGCATGTTATTTAAGGAAGATATATTCAGTTGCATGTTATTTAAGAAAGATATAATCACTTGCATGTTATTTGAGAAAGATATTTACTTATTTGCATGTAGTGGTACTCTATTTTTAGAAATAAATAAAATTCATACATGAAAATTCTTTTAGAAAAATTAAAATAAGAATAATAATGCTATATAATTGAATATTATTTGATAAGAATTTCATAATGATGTGTTTATTATTGGAGTTTATGGTTTCTATGTTTGATTATCGGTATAGGTAGCATTAAGTTGGCTTTTAGGAATTGTTACCAGAGGCTTGGGGTTTTACCTTTTTACTATGGCATAGATATTTACAATATTTGTAATATAATAATGGTTTTGATCTTTTTACCCAACCTTTGTTCATTTTAATCTTATTAGTTTGTGAACTCTTTGAGAGAGTATATTTTTATGATGTTATGGTTTGAGGACTAGTGTGTAATTGTGGGATTATGGTTTGAGGACCATTGTGAGTTCCGATTATCTTTTATGGAACTAAAATTGATTATCATGTTTTATATGATTTGTGAGACCTATTTATGACTTATGAGCCTAGGTAGGTTAACTAAGTGTATAGGTGGGGAGTGGCTTGCAATAGGTGTCGGGGCCTGCAAGTGGCTGCCAAGATAACTTATTGCAAGTGACTTAATAAAGTGATAATGTAATAAATTCTACTATAATAGAAACATTAATAAGATGTTTGTGTTCCTCACACATGCCTTGAGCTCTAGTATAGGCTAGGATGGTTTGTGAGATGATGCTTGTACCTGCATAGACTTGGATATAGCATTGTTGGGCGTTGGGGTCTTGAGAGGCTACCAAGATAACTCTAGAGTGGGCTCATGTGATGACACTTCCCCATATACATCTTAGGTTTCCTACATGTGTTGGTTGCCTCTGGTTGAGTATGTTTTACCTTTGTTGTCCTATTGTACCTTTTGAGTTAGAAATCTTTCAGGATCCCTTTCTTAGTTTGTATTGTGATTATTTTTGGTGTTTATTACCCAAGTGGGGTCTGTTGTTATCTCCTCATCACGGTGTGCGTGGACCATTTAGGTTCCATGAGGTCAGGTGCCAGTGATTATTTTACCATTTGAGATTCTGGCGTTCATGTACTAGTGTTGGATGATCCTTGTAGCAGTTGTACCTTCTTGTTCACCATTGTTGTCCATGTGTATTCTTATCTTTCTTATATTATGTTCTTGAATCATTGTATCAGTTTGTTTGGAGATGTCATATTGTACTTTGTGTTGACTATGTTACATACCCTGTGACATGTGCAGTGGATGTTGATGAGTATGTGTATTTTTATCATTCAGTTGTAATTATGCTTGTAATTGTATTTTGTAGTTTCTACATCAAGGAACCCTAGAGATGTGTAATCTACTTTGAGATTATATTTATGGTTATGTTCTTATGGACTTTATGTTTTACTTTTGCTTGTTTATTCATCATTATTTGTAAACACTTGAGAAAAAAATTATTTTGCAAACTTAGTATTATGTTTTAGGTTAATATCTCTTGGATTCCCTAGTGGGGGCATTATAGGCAAGAGATATTTTGTTGACGCAGTCTTCCAAACAAGTAAGAACATTTGTGTTCTTGAGCATCAATTAGAAGAATCTAGATCAGTAAGCGATATAGCAGTTGTAATGATATTTTGTGCTATGATGACATGTAATAAGTCTTATAGAATTGATGAGTTGGAATTATTGGAATCGATTTTATTTTGGGAAGATCTACGGTGATGCATTGGAGAAGTCAAAGCATATTTGATTACTTTGGAGATATATCATGCAAATCTTATTCTAAGATGATGCAGTCTTAGAGAAATGTGTTTTACATCAAGATTATCACTTTGGCGTGTGTTTCTTGCATGAGAAAGAATTTCAATTTCATGAAGATGATGCTAGGAGTGTATATAAGTGAACTACTCATATTGTAAAAGGTTTTTGTTGTTTTATGTTGCCATGGTTGATAAAATGATTGTGAAAAAGGTTTATGATCTCAATTAGGATTGTGATCAAAGATCTGATAGAGACAAAGTTGTGAGCAGTTATAGAGTGTAGAAAATAGATTGGATCTTATAGGTGATCAATGCTACATCTAGATCACTCACTTGTTGTTCCCTAATAGTTACACCAAGTAAATCTCTTAACAGGGTGAACTTTAACAGGTTCCTCATTGTAAATCCCTTAATCGGGGGAGCTTTGATACCAATTATTAGAATTGTTAAGTATTGAGAGGGGGGGTGAATTGATATAAATAGATTATGGATTAATCCAACCACCAATCTGAATAACTTCAATAACTTCCAAATCACAAAGCATATAACTGAAGTAAACAATATCAAGCATCCACAAAATAATCACACATGAAAAAATGATTTTTGCATGGAAACCCTTGGTTAGAGGGAAAAAACACATTGGGGATGACACCCACAAGCTCACTACTACGGTAAATGATTTTTCCTTGTTAGGAGCTACAATTACCCTTTATGAGGGTTCACCCTGTTAGGTAAACTAATAGAGAAGATTACTGAAGATAGGAACAAATTGATAGATATGGTGAAAGAAGTCAAAACTACGTTGGCTAAGGCATGACAACTATTTACTAAAGTATCAAATTATTCATAGTTTGTAAAAGTCTTGGAGAAAAAAAGAGTTGAAGCCAAAAGGATCTAGAGAGCTTAACTGGTCAACTTGATCCTATTTCAAGCTCAGCTATTGTTTATAGTAGTCAAGTGAACTAGTTTTCTCACACTTGGTCAAGAAAATTCAATAGAAACAAGAAAACAAGATGATCAATCTACTTGATCTACAATCATTTTTATTCCCTACTATGGAGGTCATGCAACAGAATGTGAAGAAGACAGAAGGGATCCTTGCCTTATCAGACATGAGCACTCTAGACGGTATGGAAGAGCTAGCTTCTAGCCTACTTGAGGAAATTATTGATTTGGTTCATGTACAAAAATCATGGGAGACATCCTTAGAGTCACCAAAGACAAAATTCAAGATAATCTTTGACAGGATGTAAGTAAAATGTGTCTAATTGTGCATATTTTAGTTTTGCACCTTTGGCGTTATTATCAAAGGGGGAGAATATGATATTTGGGAACATATTAAGAGGTATTTAGTGAAGTGGGTAGGGGGAGAATAAGTATAGGAATATGTCTATGAATATTTAGATCGATCAATGAGTAGAGAAAGGGTGAGCACAATGTGTTTTCCATCAATGCCAAAGGGGGAGATTGTTGGCATTTTGATGAGTTGATTGATTAACATTGTGATGTATATTGGTTGAAGACTTGGGAATTCATTGGTTTAGTTTTCATTGATGCCAACTAAGTTAGATCAGTTATGTATCTCAATAAGTGAAGTGCAGGATGCAATCAGTGTGTAGGAGTTACAATCGGTAAAGGCTAGAAGATCAGTAGACAGTGACGTCAAAACTTTGGTAATGGTCATGATAGATGAAGAATTATGAGAAGAAGCCACAACTATAGTATCAACATGGTCATACTTAAGTGCGGTTCCAATCATAACTCATTTGGTTGATTGACAAGAATGATTTTGTTGACACGGTCTTTCAGATAGGTAAGAACACTTGTGTTCTTGAGTACCAGTTGGAAGATTCTAGATTGGTAAGTGGTATAGCGGTTGTGATGATATTTGGTGTTATGATGATGTGTAATAAGTTTTATAGAATTGATGAGTTGGTATTATTAGAAATTGATGCTAGTACTTAAGGAAGATCTAAGGCGGTGCATTAGACAAGTCAAAAAGTGTTTGGCTACTTTGGAGATATATCATGCAAATATTATTCTAAGCCAATGTGATATTAGGGAAATGTGTTTTACATCAATATTATCACTTTGGCACGTGGTTCTTACACAGGAAATCATTTGGATTTCATGAAGATGATGCTAGGGTGTATATAAGTGGAACTTCTCATATTGTAAAAGTTTGTTGTTGATTTATGTTGTTATGGTTGATGAAAAGGTTGTGAAAATTATTTTTGATCTCAATTAGGGTTGTGATCAGAAATTTGATAGAGACAAAGTTTTGAGTAGTTATAGAGTGAAAAAAATAGATTGGATCTAACAAGAAATCAATTCTACATCTAGATCACTCACTTGTTTCTCCCTAGTAGTTACAACAAGAAAATCCCTTAACAAAGTGAACAAACATAGGTTCCTCATTGTAAATCCCTTAATCAGGTGAGATTTTAATAGAGTCTTGAAATCCTCTTGTGAGGTAGATCTTAGTAGATATGATTGTACTTTTAACAAGGTACTAATCACTCCTAACAGGGTGAACCCTCAGAAAGGGTAATTGTAACTCCTAACAAGGTGAACTCATTTATTGCAACAGTGGACTTGTGGGTGTCATCCCCACTATGGTTTCTCCCTCTAACCAAGGATTTCCATGCAAGAATCATTATGTCATGTGTGACGATTTTGTGGATGCTTGATATTATTTACATTTATTTGTTTACTTCAATTATATTCTTTGTGGTTTGGAAGTTATTATTGAAGTTATTCAGATCAGTGGTTGGATTGGTCAATAATATATTTGTACTGATTCCCCCCCCTTCTCATTATGTAAGAATTACAACATTTATTCCATGAGGCTTTGTCTTTCATGATTTACTTTTGGTTTTTTTGTTTAGTCAAATCTATTGTATCAACATAATTGATCACATTCAAAGAAGCATTTTCATTGCCAAGGTATGTTATACTTCATTTTCTAGATCTAGCCTCTGCTAAATGACATCACACTTTTCTCTATTTCATTTCATTTTAAGGTTAATTCCTAATATGACTGAGTAAACCCCTCTATCCAACCTTCTTCCCCATTTTTCTATGTGTAGGAACAAGTTACGGAGCTATCAGAAGAAATCTAGAAAGATAAAAAAAACTATCAAAAGATCCTTGGAAATTTCAGTCAAAAATACCAAGTACATATCACCATTCTCATTATATACCTAGGTACATGTCACCATTTTCATTTTGTACCCCACATTTTGTTCTTTGATTTCAGCTACAGGCCAGATCTACATTCTAGTTTCCATTTATGTTCATTTTAGCTCTTTATCAGTTTGTATTAGTTTGTTATTTATAGTTTTTTAGTAACTTTCCTAAATTATCATTTACATTACATATTATTATCATTTCCATTTTAATCATTACATATTTATGAAAGGATCATTGTCTCATTTAGTGCTTGAGTCTCCTCTTAAGTCTAGTGGGGCATCTTCCTTCCAAATGTGCAATTTGTGAAAAGGATAAGTAGTCTATGTCCTTGCAATGCTTCCCTTTTCCCACTACACCTTTTGGTGAGCCCAAATCATAAAATTTTCATTCTAATATTGGTGTTATATATCCTTTGTGTGCTTATTAAATTTCATTAGCATTCATGGAGTTTACATAGTTAAATTGGTGTGTGATAACCTATGTTGTTACATTTCTTGTTACTTCTCTTTATCAATCACATGGAGTAAATCATAATTCTTGAATTTATGATGTTTATATTCCTTCATGGAATTATTTCATGTCATATTATGATAGTATCAAATATTTTTCTTCCTTATAAGGTATATTTCATGTCTTTTATTAATATTTTATGTGGTGTTATCATTCGATGACCGCAAACCTACTTTTAAGTTTGAGAAGATATGATTTAGATGCCCATACTTCCCCCTAATTCAGAAAATGGTGGGCATGTTCTTTGTTTTACAAAGGGACAAGAATGTATCAATTACACAAACAATTGTTCTTTGTCAAGTCTCAAATCAGTCAATGGAACATCCAGGTTTTCAAGAATATATTCATACAAAAGGAGACTGCGGAGGAGCTAGCCAAGGTATATGAAAACATTATCCATCATGGTTTAGATGCATAGACATATGCAAAAAAAAGGAATTACAAATTCAATGGGAAGAATTAGGAAAGAGGGAGGCATTCTATTGTAGCAAAAATTAAGAGAATCATAGCTTCGTGAAGGTGATCGTAACACTAAACATTTCTATGCTTTAGTCCAGATCAAAAGATTTGTGAACACCATTTGCATGATTAAAAATCCCTTCAATGGAATGAAAATAACAAATGGAAAAGGAATCCAAGAGGAAGGGGTAAGATTTTTTTTCAGAATGTCTAGCCCCTCCTCAATAACAATGTCTCATTGATAACCAAGCTGAACAGGTCCTTTTGTCTTCCATCCCATCTTTGGCTACTCATGAAGATAAAATTTTTCTAATGTGGCCCTTCACATTGGAAGAATTCAATCATGTTGTCTTCTCACTCTCACTAGATAAAGCCTTGGGACCAGATGAATTCATGACACTTTTTTTCCAAAAAACATGGGATGTGATAGGTTTTGACCTGTTGTTAGAAATTAAAGAGTCCTAAAAAATGGTGCAATATTGAGCCATTTTAATGCTACAAATATTTCCCTCATACCAAAAATTAAGCAGCCAAAGACATTTGCAGACTATAGACCCTAGTGGTCAAATTTCCAGTTAAGTGCAAAAT
Organism: Chamaecyparis obtusa; assembly: GCA_027943335.1. Taxonomy (NCBI): domain Eukaryota; kingdom Viridiplantae; phylum Streptophyta; class Pinopsida; order Cupressales; family Cupressaceae; genus Chamaecyparis; species Chamaecyparis obtusa. The sequence goes on along the minus strand of BSBK01008320.1, from coordinate 770,565 downwards.
TTGAAGAAATTGTCTATTTATGCTTTAGAAGTGAGGAAATATGGTTAAATATGTTAATACGGTTTCAAAAATTTATTTTCCTAAGTTCAAAACCCTACGGTTAGTCTATTTCCTCGTTAGTTTTTGGATCACTTAAGTAAAGGGTCTTTAGTCATGTCGTAGGGCCAATATGATATTTCCTAGTTCTTTATCTTTATTGGTCTTGTGGTGTTTAAAAATGCCTGGCCTTAACCATCTTTTTCATGCATGACTTCATGTTTTATATTGTCTTTACTTGTCCTAAGAGTTCTGAAGTTGCGCCAAGGTCTTGTTCCTAACATCTCAAGGTTGGTTTCCCCGGTCAGTTAAAAGTCTCAATCTCTTGAAAGGGTCATGTGTAACTTCACAAGTGTCAAGTTTTATGATCAATCTCAAGAGCCCTGAAGTTACACCTAAAGGTTTGCAAAGATTTTCAAAAGGTAAAAGCTTTGACCGCTGGCATGTTATGAAGTTACGTCTGGTTGTTGTGTAACTTATCAACGATTAAATGGTTGTATTGGTAATGGGTTTTGAGGTCTCGACTAATGGTGTGAGTAACTTTGGAGGAGTTGTAAATAAGACCAAGTAACATGTCATGTAGAAAGTGCTAAAGAATTATAGAATGTCTCAACGATTAGATAAATATTTGTCAGGGAAAAGATTTTGAAGCTACGATAGTAAAGTTCAAGTGGTTTGTGGAGCATTGCAAGGGTTTCTTGGTCGTTAGTGTTGGCGGTTACAAAGTTATGATGAAGCATATAACGGTTTGGCGTAACTTTGGAAAGGTTAACAAGTTACAACAATAAGAGGTCTTGAGGTTGCGAAAGGCTTTGTGTGGGACTTTGCAAGGTAATATTTGAGTGTTTGTTACATGGTTCCGCTCTTGTGAAGATGTTAAGAAGAGTGTCAGTGTAACTTTAGAAGGGTTTGAAAGGCCCCTGATTTGTAGGTAGTGAATTTGAGACAGGGTTAGATGACCTATTTGCGTAACTTCAAAACCAGGCCAACTTAAGTTTTGAAATAGCATGAGCTTTTACAACGAGGAAAAAGGACAAGTTTTGGGGTCTCAATAGATAAAAGAGCGACATAATAGCATGATAGGTTGATGATTTTCTATTGGATCACCGCCAAATCTAAGTTTAGAGGGACACTTGAAGGAATAGCAGGAGTGGGTTGATTCTTTCAACCAAATCTTGGATGTAGTAGGAGCGGCAACTTGGCCATCAATGAGGGAAATTATGGTGTGGGAAACCATTAGAGAGATTCAAGCCTTGCCACATGGAATTAGTTGAGATAGTTATGGTATTAAATGAAGAGACAATAGATGGAGATTAGTTAATTCAAAAGGGGTAGCTTATCTTTGTGGTTCACAAACTGTGGATACACCTATGGTGTAAACCAAGATTGATTCTGAAGAATCTGAGCTGTTAGTTGTCACTTTTGTAATTACTTCCAAGCAGTTGTTAAAGTTGTTTTGATGTTGACAAATCCACTTTTCTCATGTATGAAGCATGTTGCAATCCATCATTATAAATGGATTTCCAAGACTAGGAAAAGGGACCAAAAGATATTCAATTAGTTTTTCTTTTCTGAGAGTAGAAGTCTCTGTTGTCAGTCAAGACTGTTTAAGAGTCCTTTTGTATATTGGGCTTGCACCGAAGCTTAATAAAATATATGGTGTTCTGTTTATTGTGTGTTATTTTTTAGTCTAGTTAGATGCTATGATGTATAAATTTCAAGGAAGTTAATACAAAGATTCAACAGAAATTTGTTTCTCTAAATCTTGTCTCTTTCTATGATATTTTTGTAATTTTTTGTCTTGTGAACAAAGAGCTCAAGAGCATAGTTGCAATTTGATTCAATGAATTAAATAATTATTTAGTATAATTTGACAGAATTATAAAATATTAGAAAAGGATTTGTTATAAGAATAGGGTTTAAAGCATCAATTGCTTTTCATTTGCAAGTTGAACAAATAGATCATAAATCATAGTGTGGAGTGGTTTGAAATATGCCCAATGAAATAAGGAACTAATCAAGGAAATTGAAGTCAAGCTTATATTCATTTCTCTTCACAATTCAAATCTAAAACTTCTAAATTTTAAGTTATAGTTCTAAATTATTAAGCCCCTTCTTATCTTATGAGTGAATTAATAGTGTGACTAGCTCTCACATTGTCACTGTGGTTTCATAAGCAAGATATAATTTATGGGCATTTATCTTCTTTGTTAAGGATTAGGGGAAGGCAATGTTAAGAAGTAAATAATTATACTCCTAGGTTTACCCACCTAAATTTTATAGAGTTCAAAGTGTAGAAAGCTTGATTGCTTTGTTAGTTGGTCCTTTTTGTTGTTTGAGTGTATTAATAACAGGATCTACCTAAACCCTAGGTACATTTCTTCACTTTCAAAGTGATTGAAATTCTATCAAATCAGAAGCTAACAAAATGGCGACTCCATTGGGGAGAGATGTTATAGTCTTGTTAAAACTTTTCAGATCTTTGGTTACAAATTTACTACAGCAATGGTTTATATGTGGAACTGGTCATGAGTTTCCCATGTTCATGAAATATTTTGTATCATCTCACCAAGTGTGAGTGGTGACTCTAAAAGTCTCTCTTTGTATCAGTGCGTGGTTAAAATGAAAGATATGAAGAATTTGCAGTTTTAAGGTCCTGGTGAAGTGTTATTGTGTTTGTTGTTGGTTTTTAAGAAAGATGAAGTATAGAAGAAGTTTTAGCAGTTAAAATATTTGTCCTCTTCAAAGAGGTGGCGAATCTAAAATGAATTTAGTAAAGATGTGAAGAAAGGATCAGATTTATCAAAGATTTCCAGCCAACAAGTTGTTTTTACAACACTTCCAGGTATTTCAATTTTCATGCGCAAAATATTTTTCATGAAAATCAGTTGTAAAAAATTGGTTCCCTATTGAGTGATTTCAGCAAGTAAGGGAATGATAAGTTGTCACATACTTCTATGATTTTTCAGCTTAGGAAAATTTAGTTGAAATATTTTCAAGTTGCATTTGGTCATAGAGACATAATTTTTTACTACAAGTTGTAAATATAAAGATTTTGTAAGTGGGTGTGGTTTCCATGTACATGTTTGAGAAGTGTCAAATATGTTCTCACATAATATGTAGCCCATGTCAAGTCCTTGTAGTGTTTTCTCTATGGAATAATATAAGCCATAATGTTTTAAAGGTTACTCAAAAGTTGTTCCTACTAAGGTTAGGAAGTATTTGCCAAAATTTAATGGTGATGGATCAGATTCAGCATGTAAACATTTGGATGAATTTGTTGACTTGGTGGGTGAGTTTGAAATATGTCATGAGGATTTTGTCATGAAGATTTTTATTTTAAATCTAATAGAGGATGCAAGCTATTGGTTCTTATTCCTACCAACATGTTCAATTTCTTCTTGGGAAGAGTTGTGTGCAACTTTCATAAAAAAATTTAGTGTTAGAATCAATCCAAGTGTGGCAATAAGAAGATTCATGGACATCAAATTAGAGGAAGGTGAAGTAGTTTCTTCTTTTAATATCAAATTTGTAAAGGCATTGAATGATATTTTGGGAAAATATAGACCCGGTGATGAAGATTGTTTTGTGCTCTATTGGGGTGTGTTCGATGAGAAGATGAGCTTCTTATTGAGAAAGAGAGATCCTAAGACATTGCATTAGGCTTTTATGACAGCAATAGATTTGGAGAATGAGTTGGAATATGGAATCCCAAGGGGTCTTCCATATGTTGATGCTTTTTGTCATCAACCGATTAATTTTGAAGATGGGTGTGAAATAAGAAATGAAAATTAGTACCAAATCATTGATGTCTATGTTGATCACACTAGCCATATTTCTAGTTATAATGATGATATGAGAGAAGAGAGTTGGTTGAAAATAATGGTTATTCCTCATATTGATGGTGAAAAGGTTAGTGAAAAATATTGTAACAATGATGATGCAAAGATGGAAAGGTTTATGATGTCACACCATGCAATGAAGTTACTAGTTATTCTAGTAAGGAGGAAGTTGGGGTTGTTCATTCATAGTCCTATATTTCAGCTTGTGAAGTTGATTGTATGTACAAAGATAAATAAGAAAGTCCAGCTTCTTCTCAGGCAAGTGAGTTTTTGGTAATGCACTATGATCATTTCATATTGTACATTGATACATTACTAGATAAACCTCGCATTTCCAATCCACCTAAAGATGAAGTGAATGATGTTCCATACTTGTTGGAGTATGATTGTGATAAGGGTTATAACTGGAAGAGTATGGGTAGTTGCAAATATAGAGTTACTTTTCAGCCCATGAATGTTTATGTATGTAGCCAACAAGTTTTGTTATGATGCTTTCAGGTGGCTAGTCACATATGTGGATGAGAATCAAACCTTTAACAAAGGAAGGTTTTGTTGTTCCCTTTTTGGTGGCCCAGGGCCACCAAAAAAAAGTTTAGTCTAATTTTCTACTTGAAGAAGAATTAACTATGGAAGATGGGTGGTCTTCTATACCATGAGATTCTGAAATCTTTTTATGCCTGCATGATGCATACATCCCCAATCAGAGCCACTGGTGGTCAAATTTCTAGTTAAGTGCAAAATTTGAAGAAATTGTCTATTTTTGCTTTAGAAGTGAGGAAATATGGTTAAATATGTTTAAATATGTTAATAGGGTTTCAAAAAAATATTTTCCTAAGTTCAAAACCCTAAGGTCAGTCTATTTCCTCATTAATTTTTGGATCACTTAAGTAAAGGATCTTTAGTCATGTTGTGGAGCCACTATTATCTTTCCTAGTTCTTTATCTTTATTGGTCTTGTGGTGTTTAAAAATGTTTGGCCTTAACCGTCTTTGTCATGCATGACTTCATGTTTTGTATTGTCTTTACTTGTCCTAAGAGTTCTAAAGTCGCGCCAAGGTCTTATTCATAACATCTCAAGGTTTGTTTCCCTGGTCAATTAAACAATCCTGATTTCTCGAAAAGGTCATGCGTAACTTCACAAGTGTCAAGTTTTATGATCAATATCAAGAGCCCTGAAGTTACGCCTAAAGGTTTGTGGAGCTTTGCAAAAGGTAAAAGCTTTGACCATTGAAATGTTACGAAGTTATCATGCATGGCTATTGCATAACTTCTCAATAGTTAAATGGTTGTATTGGTAATGGGTTATGAGGTCCTGACTAACGGTGTGTGTAACTTTGGAGGAGTTTAAAATAAGAACAAGTAACATGCCACATCAAAAGTGCTAAAGAATTATGGAATGTCTCAACATTCGGATAAATATTTGTTAGGGAAAAGATTTCGAAGCTACGATAGTAAAGTTCAAGTGGTTTGTGGATCATTGTGAGGGTTTCTTGGTCATTAGTGTTGGCGGTTACGAAGTTGCGATGAAGCATCTAGTGGTTTGGTGTAACTTCAAAAAGGTTAACAAGTTACAACAATAAGAGGTCCCCAAGTTACGAAAGGCTTTGTATGGGACTTCGCAAGGTAATATTTGAGTGTTTGTTACATGGTTCCACTCTTGCAAAGATGTTAAAATGAATGTCAATGTAACTTTAGAAGGGTTTCAAAGGCCCTTGATTTGCAGGTAGCAAAGTTGAGATAGGGTTAGATGACCCATTTGCATAAATTTGGAAACAGGCCAGCTTAAGTTTTGAAATAGCATGAGCTCTTACAATGAGGAAAAATGATAAGTTGTGGGGTCTCAATGGATAAAAGAGTGACATACTGGCATGACATGTCAGTTATTTTATCTCAGATCACCACCAAATCTAAGTTCAGAGGGACACTTGAAGGACTAGCGGGATTGGGCTGATTATTTCAACCAAATCTTGGATGCAGTTTGAGCAGGTTCATTCTTTCAACCAAATCTTGGATGCAGTTGGAGTGGTAACTTGGCCATCAATGACAGAAGTTATGGTGTGGGAAACCATTGGAGATATTCAAGCCCTGCCACATGGAATTAGTTTAGACATTTATGGTATTAAATGTAGAGACAATAGAGGGAGATCAATTAATTCAAAAGGGGTGTCTTATCTTTGCGGTTCACCTGTTGTGGATACACCTACGGTGCAAACCAAGATTGATTTTGAAGAATCTGGGCTGCTAGCTGTCACTTTTGTAATTACTTCCAAGTACTTGTTAAAGTTGTTTTGATGTTGACAACTCCACTTTTCCCATGTCTGAAGATTGTTGCAATCCATCATTATAAATGGATTTCCAAGACAGGGAAAAGGGACCGAAAGATATTCAGTTAGTTTTTATTTTATGAGAGTAGAAGTCTCTGTTGTTGGTTAAGATTGTTTAAGAGTCATTTTGTATATTGGGATTTCACCAAAGCTTAATGAAATATATGGTGTTCTGGTCATTGTGTGTTATTTTTTACTCTAGTTAGATAGAATGATGTATAAATTTCAAGGAAGTTAATACAAAGATTTAGTAGAAATTTGTTGCTCTAAATCTTGTCTCCTTCTATGATATTTTTATAATTTTATGTGTCTTGTGAACAAAGAGCTCAAGATCTTAGTTGCAATTTGTTTAAAATTGTATGTCATATTATGCTTTGCTTTTGATTCAAGGAATTAAGTAATCACTTAGTATAATTTGACAGAATTATAAAATATTAGAAGAGGATTTGTCATAAGAATAGGGTTTAAAGCATCAATTGATTTTCATTTGCAAGGTGAATGGATAGATCATAAATCATAGTGTGGACTGGTTTAAAATATGCCCAGTGAAATAAGGCACTGATCAAGGAAATGGCAGTCAAGTTGATATTCATTTCTCTTCACTGTTCAAATCTAAAAATTAAATCAAAATCTTCTAAATTTTAAGTTACAGCTCTAAATTGTTAAGCCCCTACTTAGGTTACGAGTTAATTGATAGTGTGAATAGCTCTCACAATGTCACAGTAGTTTTATAAGCAAGAGAAGTTTTATGGGCATTTATCTACTTTTTTAAGGATTAGGGAAAGGCAATGTTAATAAGTAAATAAGTCTAGTCCTAGGTTTACCCACCTGAATTTTGTAGAGTTCACAGTGTAGAAAGCTTGATTGCTTTTTTAGTCGGTCCTTGTTTTTGTTTGAGTGTATTAATCATGGGATCTAGCTAAAACCTAGGTACATTTCTTCACTTTCAAGGTGGTTGAAATTCTATCAAATCAAAAGCCAATAGACCCATCTCATTGTGCAACACGATATAAAAAAACTTTTTCCAAAGCCATCTACCCTAGATTTCAATACCTTGTTGCCAAACTCATTTCTCTAGAAGGGGGTTTTGTCCCTAGAAGAGAGATAGAAGAAGGAGCTCTAGTTTCTTATGAATTCCTACATTCTATTAAGGAACACCGCCTATCTTCATATGTCATAAAGTTGGATATGATGAAGGTTTATGACAAGGTTAAGTAGGATTTTTTGCTAGAAGTTCTAACAATATTTGGCTTCTCTAACAAATGATGTAAGTGGGTTCTTTCTTGCGTCAAAGGAGCTAAGTTCTCAATTATTGTAAATGGATCATCAGTGGGTCTATTTAATGCAAATCAAGGAGTGGGACAAGGGGACCCCCTTTCCCCCTTTATATTTATCATCATGGATGATGCATTAAGTAGGTGAATTCGTACTAAGAATTCACAAGGTATATGGATGGGGGTGCAAATCCCACACACCACTATTGTTGTTACATGCTCTCTTTTTGCAGATGGCTCACTCCTCTTTGGGGAAGCCACTATCCATGAGGCTAAGAAAATTAAATAGGTACTTGATTTGTATTCACATATTTTGGGACAATAGGTCAACCCCTAGAAGTCTAAAGTTTATGTTTTCAACACTAAGGCAACAATTAAGAGGATAATTATTCACGCTCATGGGTTCCAAGATGCAGATCTACCTTGCACATATCTTTGGATCCCTTTCTTCATGAGCAATAACAAGCTATCCTATTGGTCCAAAATTATAGACATACTTAGAGCCTACACTAATGCATGGAGGGCTAGATGGCTATCATTTGCAGGTCACATTTTTCTAATCAAAACAGTTCTCTTCACTATCCCTAATTACTAATTTATAGTAGTTCTCAAAGCCCAAACATCTATAATAAGGCAATTTGAAAAAGTGATTAGGAATTTTGTATGGACGAGAAACTTGAATAATGAAAAAAATATCCCTTTGATCTCCTTACAAGGACTAACAATTGATAAATGGTTAGGTGGTGCAGGACTACATGACATATTTATGAGAAATTCGGCATTTGGAGGGAAATTAGCTTGGAAAATGTACTTGAAATTAGGTACCGGTTGGTGTAAACTTATATGCAAGCTAAATATTCAAACTCTCTAGACCCCACCAAAATCTTCACCATTGCAAACTCTACTCAAGGTTATCCAATGTGGAATTTTATTACTGCCTCTAAGGATATTATGACTTCCTAAATTTCTTGGGAATTACATTGTGGACAAGATGTAAAGTTTTGGTTTGATTCATGAAATTTCCTACCTCCTCTTTTGAAACATAATGACCTGCATGATGTCATTCCAATAATTTCTCAAGAATGGGGTGTGGAACTAATTGACTATGTAGACTCTATAAGCTTAATCACGAGGTAAGAAAACTAGAAAGATGTTACCAAACTGTAGATTTCTTTGGAGCATAAAACTATATTATTTGAAGAATTATCCAAAAGGGTGGGATTTATCACCAAGGATAAAGATAAGGTCATTTGGGATCCTTCAAAGACATGAAATTATTATGTCAAATCAAGATACCAAGCAATCTAGAAAAGAAATCAACAAGCATAGTCTTATAGAGCATTCATCTTTTGTCGGGGCAGCATGATACCACCAAAGGAAAGAAGTTTTACCTGGTTGGTACTCAAGAAGAGAGTCCTAACAGCTGAAAGATTAGCTTGGTTACAAATTAGCAATCAACTCACTTGTTTCTTTGTGGGGAAAAGCTTGAGGATTCTTATCACCTATTTCTACATTGTTATTTTTCTCAAGAATGTTGGCAGTTTATACTATCCAAACTTGAGCTATCCATACCTCTACCTTCAACAGTTTGGGATCTCTACCAATCTTGACCAATATTGTACTCAAAATCCCTTTTTACAAGTATTTGGTGTATTATCCCTTCAATAATAATTTTTTCTTTATGGTGGGAATAGAATAAGAGGATGTTCATAAAGGCTCCTTCCACCATTCAAAATTTTCAAGCTACTATGGAAAAATAAATCTTTGAGGCAATTAAGGCCTATGTCCAAACCAATAAGACTTTCTCTTCCATTTTCTCCTCCTGGGATGACTTCATTCTCAAGACTTGGAAGGATATCACATTGCCACTCCAAGGATTCTTAATGAATACCAAGTGTTAAAGTCAATAGATTGAATGCCAAATAGACACCCATAGCCCCACCATTTCTCAAACTTAACTTTGATGGAGCATCGTGTGGCAATCTTGGTACCTCTAAAATGGGTATTTGTGTTCGTGATTCTTTAGGTACCTTATTGGCAGCAAAATCTATCCCTCTCCCATCGAGAATAAATAATGTCATAGAATCATTTACCCTCCTCCATGGTTTTGTCCTTGAAAATTCCATTAGATACAGGCATATCCATATTGAGGGAGACTCTCATTATTATAGAGACGTGCAAAAACCGCATTTTCCACAACTAGAAAATTTTGTACATATTCTTTGACAAGCATGGTTACTTTTAGAAAAATTAGAAGATTTTTATATCTCACATATATATCGGGGGGGCAATCGGTTGGCAGACTATCTTGCAAACATGGGTTGTGATTCAGGTGTAATAAATACTTGGTATGCAAATGATTCACCGGATATGCCCTTGGATATGCTAGAAGATATCAAAGAGGAAAGGGATAATATTAAAAAATAAAGTTACACCATCCTTCGTAGTAAAGACACTGAGAAAATAAAACAAAAATCATCAAAGGGTCACCTTAAGGGCATGCAAACAAGATACATCATTAACTAGTTGTGGGTTGATATGATAAAATAAAATGTTGGTACTGTCATAATCTGAGCCTACCAAAAATTAAATGTGACCAATGCTTCAACCATTATGGTGACTAGACTCCTTCACATTTGGAAATGATACTATAATTAATTCCATTTGTGGGAGTATTAAGGGTTTATCTTATCATCACCAAAAATCATCCTCTTTAGTACATTTATAGCTCACCAACCACTCCACTTACTCAATTCTTTTGATAGTGATGCATGTGAACTAAAAAAGCCTTCTGATGACAAGACATCTCTCCACCAAGTGTGGAGATTTTGATGATGCATGACTGATTGCAAGTTGAGCCTAGTCCTTTTTGTATCCACCTAACAGATCTAAGTGTGTGAAACAACAATGTGAATTAATCATGCCTAGGAGTGTGATAATTCTCCTCCGAAAAGAGATTATTTATTTGTTTCTCCAAGAATTGTGTTGCATTAGTTTTTCTCTGCATTTGCATATATTGTACAAAGGTTAGAGTTTGTTTGCATTGTGTTTTCTCTATGCTTTCTTGTCATGCCCTATCATTGTGCATTCCCATGGCTCACCATGCCCTCCATGATCAAAATTATGACGACGAGGGGGAAATTAACACTTGGCTGAGATTATGTCAAGACTACAACAAGGTGCACAAAGTACCTTCCACTCAATTATCATTTTCTCTTGCCAGTCTTCAAATGGGAGCTTCCTTTCTCAGGGGAACTATCGGACAATCAACTCAACCATATTTTTAATCTCCACTACCTACTTTCAATAAATGCATCAAGTGTGTGATTGGAAAATAATTTTTGTCTCCATAGTCAAGGCAGGTAATATTCCCTTCTCAAATTGTTCCAATTTTTCTTTCCAACAACTTTAACCTTCTTCAATCCTTTTGTAAGCTACAACTCATAGATGAGAAAGTTTTTAAAGGGGATTACTTCCAAGGCAATAGGTTTCTTTTAGTCATATAGGGCTATGACATGTGGAAAGGCCAAGGCCATATTGGGGGCATTTTCCCTCATCATTCCCTTTAGAAAGGGTACATTTACATTTTTGTATAAAATGTTGCAAAAGACTCTTTAGAGACTCGGGAACTCATCTTCCTTAAATGGTCATCTATAGACACTACCTTACCATGGGAGATAAAATGGTGGAACAGGTAAAGTCAAGGGTCTCAACCATTATCGACCTACTCATCCAAAAACATGAAGCTCCTCCTTCAGCCTAAGCTCTAGTGTGTATGGCACCTAGGGCTCACCTTTTTTCTCTAGCTCAAGCGACACAAGATAATGTGAGTTAATCACACCTAGTTCGAACCCATGACCTACATGTTGTCCACAAATTACCATCAAACACCCAACTTGCACATTTGGCTAGAGACCACTAGAAAGGACACTATGAGAATGTTTCATAATGGAGTGATGAAATAGAGGAATAAGGGTAACAATTACCATCTTTTTTGTTAACTATCTCCTTCTCTACTAAGGCATGTAACCCATTTTTTTCATGTTCCCAGGGGTCATTTTTAGTATATAACTATTACTCTCCTTAGTTTAAGTTTTTCTATTGTGATAATTTAGTTTCTCATCTGTCTATCTAAGAGCCATTAGTAAAAAAAAATATTTTGATCTTGTTGGATTATTCTAGTTTCTCATCCAACTATCTAAGTGCCAGCCCTATCAAAATCATGTAAATAGATTTTTATGAGACAAATGGACTCATCATTGGGTTGTTCAAGAGCCTCTTTCAAAACTATATATTTACTTTCCATATATATATATATATATATATATATATATATATATATATATATATATATATATATATATATATATATATATATATATATATATATATATATATATATATGGCTTCTTGCCTTTGTTAAAAAAAATTTAACAAAATGCATAGAATATGTGACTGAACCTAAAAATAACATTAATAAAAATATTCTTAATTCTACTCCTATAGTGCCTAGTGATCATGATGATGGAGATCTAGCCCCTCATAATCCCATCCTAATGAGACCTAGATCGTCTCCTCCTCAACCCACTTTAATAGATATTCTTAGGGAAGTTAGTTTATTCAATTCTTTGGATGATCTTAAACAATCTTCTTTTTATCAAAGCATTATTCATAATCTTGACGTTAAGAGTTTTCTTGATGATTTCTCTCCACTACTATTAAGTAGACAAGAATATATTGATAAGCCTTCTTCTTCTTCACCACTTAAAGATGATAATAATAGTGATAGGAATCTCCCTAGAAAGATAATATTTATCTTCCTATTCCTCCTTATACCACACATTTTCATAAAGCTCAAGATGAATCTACTTCTTCCTCTACATTAAAATCCAATTAAAATGTGGGATATTACATTACTACTCAACAAGGTTAAAATGGATTAGGTCTTGGCATTAATGAACAAGATATCAAGGTTCCTATAGATCCTCCTACACAAGTCACTAGGTGTGGTCTAGGTTTTATACCTCAAGATACTAATTTACCTTATTCATCACAACCTAGACCTCTTGTTAACATTCTTTTACCAACATCATCTATTGTCACACCTCCTTTTGATGACCGCTTGTCTTTAGCTAAGAGAATCTTTTGGAGACTTAAATATGATCCTAATATTCTCTTTCCTTATAGACATTTTTTTCAAATTATTTTAAAGACCTATTAATGGTGAATGTCTATGTCTTTTTCATCATAACAATAACACTCTCTTGTTGATTTTATTGAATTTAGACAATTTGCACAAGATTTGGTAGATCAATCTTTTCTTTCTTTAACAACATATGTTATGCTCTTTCTTGGTATCAAACACATACCTTAGCATCTCATTTCTCCTATTATGTTGCTCTCCATTATGCAAATTTTGTAGCCTACATCATTGAGGGCTTTGTTATTTGCATAATGTGCATTGTGAGCATCATAATAGGTCGTGTTCCTTGTTTCCTCACTTGGAGGGCATGGAATCTCTATCTCATCTATTTTCTCCTTTCCAAGGATCCATTATTTATTTGTTGGTTACATATTTTATATTGTGATATCCTTCTACATATGGACTTGTTTGTTTAGGATATCTCTCTCTAATGAGATTGATAGCCTTCTTTACAAATTATCTCTTTCTTGTTTTGAAATGTATATCTTCTATAATTGATTTTTCCCCTAAGTTTGCATAATGTGGCATCCTTTTCTATCTCTCTTCATCACCTCTTTATGAATTTATATTATTAAAATATTTTGAGGAATTTTTTTGGAGTGAGTTACTTCTTTACAAACATTTTTGAGAAATAGACAAATATATAGGCCTAAAAAAAGAAGAAATCGTCAATAGTTGGAGGCGCGTGAATAGAAAAAATATAATGTATGACATATTGATCACACTAATCAAATTGAAGATATCTCTGAAGAGGAAAAATATTCTGATGAGGAGACGAATAAACAAGATATTGTACAGATGAATGAGTGGAAGTTATTGTCTCAAATGAGACTTGCTAATAGTATCAATTTAAATGAACTTTAAATGTTAGGTAGATCATGTGATTTTGACAACAATAAAAGATGGGACTTGAACACAATGTTCCTACACATTTGCACGATGTTGCAGTTTAATTTGTAAACACAAATAAGGTGTCCCAACAAGATATTCACCCCCTCCCCTTAAATTTGTACAACCATAACTACACATTATCATATAAACAAAAAATGGCACTTTCTATCATTACATATCACTTCATAAAAAAATGCTCAAAAAAACCTTTATTAAAAGGAACTACAAGAACTGGAAAATCCTATCTCATTAGTTGTGTAAGAAATGTTCTTCAAAGATAAATACTAGAAAGAATCAACTCAGTCCTTGTTCTCGCTCCAATAGAAATTGTAACATTTTATATACAAGCAGCCCTTGAGATTCCAATTAGAGAAACACAACTATTGAAATGGAAAACATTAACAACATTCCAAGAAGACATGGAAAATATGTAGTACATTCTCATTGATGAGATGATCTTTATTGGGCCAAAAGAACTATTAAGAACTAATAATAGGTTACATGAAGTAGTACCCCAACAACAATATATTTCCTTTGGTGGCATTTCTATAATTCTTACAGGAGACCTTGCCCAACTACTACCTAATATGGATAAACCTATCTATGCATCATACAAAACTTCAAGAAATCTATGGCACAAATTTAATACAATTACAACATTACAAACAATATCTAGATGAGATGATGATGATCTAATTCAAATGCATTTTTTTTGCACATTACAAAATATGCACAATGTGAAACCAATGAAGCATGATTGAGAATTGTTAATGACTCACACAAGCAAGCATCTAATGAAAATTGAACAAGAAGAGTTTGAGCAATCAATATATTTATTTTCTACAAATGGCCTAATAACATTGCATAATAAAAAAATGTTAAAACAACTAAATGTACCTATTACATTTTATATTGCAGTAAATACATAGTGTAAATTTTCTTCCTCTAATAATGATGGTCAACTTTCATAAGAGGTGTGTAGACATCTAAAAACGTCCATTGGCACCTTTATTAATTTAATTTAGTTTAATTGATCCCCCACCTTAACATTATAGTTAATTTCAATTAATTAATTATAATTGTCATGTTCATCTACATGTTTGATTAAGTTTATTTAATTAAATATGTTCATCTCCTAAGGTATTTAAATTTATTTAAATACATCCCTTGATGTATTAAATTTTATTTAAATACATTTCCCCCATAAATCCATTCTTGAATAAATTCCAATTTATTTAATCCCTCCATTTATCTTTTTCATCTAAACCATGATTTAAATTAATTTAAGTTAATCTAAATCTAATCTCAACCTAAAACATATCCTACATCCATCACCTCACCCACTAAGCCTACCACATTTAAATTAATCCTTGATTAAATCCCAATCTAGGTGATTCCTAACTTCATTAGCCTAATGAGGTTCTAACACGTGTGAGAAACTCTTCCCAAGGTAGCCAACCACCTTCCTTAACTTCTCCAACCATATCCTTACAACCTTGTTCCTTGTCTCTTCTTCCAAGGTTACTCACACATGTATGAACAACCTTCAACCTTTCAAACCTTAAATACCCATCTTGTCCAAAGTTTCTCACACAAGTGTGAGCAACTTTGAATTTTCCATGGCCATCCCTTTGCCCATGTATCTCCTATGTGGATGCCACATAGGTGCCACCTCAAGCCTCTCAAATCCCTCCAAGAATCTATAAATAGGAGCCTCTTCCTTTGTATTTGGCATCCATTCTAATTGAATTATTATCAAGCTAGTATAATTCTAGAATTTTAAGACCATTTTCATAGAATTTTCATGTTAGCATAATATCCTTTGTTGAATATCATATCATGTTAGAATCGTTTTAGTTTGAATCATGTTAGTTTGATAGCATTTGCATCTTCATCACTACCACTTTGATCATAGGTGCAACTAGTTCCTCATACTAGTTTTGGATCATCTTGATCTCCATTATTGCATGCATTTGTAGTTTCATTTGAATCTTAGATAGCTTGCATTCCTTTGGAGATTAATATATTGTATTTTGGAGAGAAATACCCACATTTCTCCATAAAGAACAAATCAAATGGAATAAGGGTGCTTCCATTTTATTTCAATCAAAGGTTATGTGTTTAGTATCTTTATGTAAATTTAGTATTATTTAAATGTTGATTTCTCCTCATGTTTAACATGTTTGAGGCTAACTACACAGGGTAGGAAAACATGTATACAAGGTCTTACTAAACATATTTTAATGTGTTATGCTTACAACAAACCTATGGATCCAAGTTGGTCCCATTAATGGATCTCTTGGAGAGGTCAAATATATTATATATCTCTTTAGATGTAAGCCCCCAAGATTGCTAGCCTATGTTACAGTCACATTTGATAACTATAATGGTCCACCTTGGGATGAGAGAAAATTAAATACTTTTTAGAGTAATTATGACACATTATCTAATTATTTATTAATTAGGTCCATAATTAATTATTTATTAATTAGGCCAATCAAAAATTTCTTTTCTATCTTTAGTTCAGTTGTAGTTGAGCCTAAGTTAGCTTCTACTTTTCATTGCTTTATTTCTTCTAAATTTGGGATTAGGACATCTCTTTCTTTCTATAAATCATGTCATCCATTCATTGTAATGTATCCCAATTTATTATTGTGTAATCAATACAAAATTCTAGGGTTATTATAGAGCATATTACTTTTCTTCATCTCTTTTGGGTGATAGGTGTTTTTCTTGCAGACGATCCTTGGCTCTCACAATTGTTTCATCAACTCTTATATAGTAATAGAGTTTCAGATCTGCCAAGTTCTTAGCTGCATGCTTGAGGGATCCAACCTTAAGGTGAATTTTTTTTGCACATTGGGTTCAAATTGGCCTCACCATTGAATTTAGAATAGCCTCAGACATAAGGATCACCTATCTTTTTGTCAAATTTTGAGAAGTTGAGAAAAAAACATCTTTTTTGGCACCATAGTTTTTGTCTTGGGATATGTGCCATACTTTCTCAAATTTCTTGATTTGCATGCAAATAATATTCTAGCAAGGGTGATAGTTTCCAACAATTGGAATATTCCAAGAATATTTGACCACATCAACAATTTGACCATCACATCACCAGTTTTACCTCTCCAAGACATAAAGAGAAACAATTAGTTATTTGGCCATAACTTTGACATACAATATCAAAATCATGCAAACAATATATTGTTGGAAATTTGATTCTAGCACCATTCTGCTCATGGTGGTGGTTTGATCAAATTTTATACTGAATTTACGTAACAGGCCTCCAAAGTTAGCCTTTAGTTTCTTGCTTCTGGGGCCATATCTTGTACATTTGAACTTTGTTTTTTGACTTGTAGACATCATTACAAAACTCATAGAGTCGTCTATTTAGATCTATAACCATTTTTTCCAAATTGTGTTCTAGGTACATTTTATTCATATTTTTGTGTTTTCAATATCTTCTTAATTACTTGGACGTTCTAGTACTTGGGATGATTTTTTTTATTGGAGAGGGTTGTATTTAATGTGCTCAACATGTTCTAAGATTCTTGAAGTCTATTTATTTCATTTGAGGAGGTATCATGGTTTTTTTGTTCACCCTTCTATTATCATATTGACAAAGGAAAATTATGAGTCTTGGTGACATAACATCCTAACATAGCTTAGGCAGTTAGATATGTTGTTACATTTTTATGGACTCATACCTAAACCAAAAACTTCATGAGGTAAATTAGCTTGGGGTAATCTCACAGACCATGTTGTACCCATGTGATTTGTTCTAGTGTTGATTATGATACTATATGTGCTATATTGGACCTTGGGCATCCTCACACACTTTGGAACCAACTTTGGGAGATGTGTGGAGATCCTCACATCCCTCCATTCCAAGAGGATCTTGCAATATATTTTATTCTTCCCCTTACACATGCAGATCTCAATCCCCTAAAATGATGATACTATAAAGGAGCTTGAGTATATCATAGGTCTTTCATGTTCTCGTAGATAAAAGGCCTATCTTCACATTCCTACTTCTCACATTGAGATCTCATCTCAATCATGTTCATCTTCTATTATTCCTGATCATATTGGCATTGGATCATGCGTAAACCCCCCATTGATTTAGTACAACAAGACATTGTTCTTCCAAACACTACTACTTGGGATTCATATCTCGTAGACATATCATCCTTATTTGTGGAGTTTCATGTTGTGAATTTGGAGGATTATTTTGAGGACATTCGTCTCCTCTTTTTTGATAGCCACATCCATGTTGTCAACTTATATCGTGGATCTTTTTCTCCATTAGCTTTTGCAGAGTTCTGATTTGTCACCTCTTTGATTGTTTGGGCATGTACTTGATTGGTTTGTGGAATCATCATCTATCATGGATGTAACAAAATTTTCATAGTTTATAGAGGCATACATAGTTTGGATCTAGATTCCTAACTCTTCCAATTTATGGGAATTACTTCTCCTATCTCAGGTGGATTTGTTTCTTCTAAAGGGGAGACATGTTTTTGACATGCAATGGATCATATTATATCTTTAGGAACTCATCATTGGCACATGAGCTACTTCTTCATTGGAAGGATTCTTATCCTTATCTTATCTCTCTTATTGTGGGGATATTTATTGTATACTATTGTGACAAATTTAGTACCTGGGGGGACTTTGAGTCATTCATCTTAGTCACATGTAGTACTCTTTTATCATTGCATCTCTCATTTTTGGAGAGGGGTTTTTGTCTCTTGTGCTTTTTCTCCTTTTCTCTATTTAGAGAAACCTCATTGGTTTGAGTTGCATTCCTTTGCATTGGTTTGTAAATGAATACCTAATGAGGCCTTTATTTCCATGACTCATTCATGCTAGCTTATTGCATTCATAATTATCATTTTATCTTATCCCTAACTTTAACTTAAGGGGGGTTTTAGAGTAATTAAGAAATACTACCTAATTATTTATTAATTAGGTCCTTTAATTACTTTTTTGCTTAAGCTAAACTTAGGTGTTTTATTTCAACTACATTTTTCTTTTCTAGTTCTAGCTCAATTGTAGTTGAGCTTAATTTAGCTCCTTCTTTGGATTGATTTAGTTCTTCTAAATCTAGGATTAGAACATCTATTGATTTTTATAAAGCAAGTCATTCATTCATTGTAATGCATGCTAGTTTATTATTTTGAAATCAATACACAATTCTAGGGTTGTTATAGAGCATATTATCTTTACTTGATCTCTTTTGTGTGATAGGTGTTTTACTTGCAGACAATCATTGGCTCCTATGGTTATTTCATCAAATCCTACAAATCTAGACCAATACAATTGATGGCTTGAGGAAATTACACAAATACTACTATCCATAGCACGAGCTATCACTATACACAAATCACAAGGCCTTATACTAAACAAGTATATAATTGATATTGGTAGAACTAAAAGATATGGCCTCACCTTTTTTTCGATCAATGAAAATGGTATATATTTTATCTAATTCAAATAGAGTAATTACATCTTTAGATAAACCATCATGTAAATGAGAGTCATAGCCATTTATACATACTCCTACAAAATCTATGAGAAGTATAAACCATCACATCCCCCTACCTCCAACCTATCCCTTGATTACAATACAAACTTAAAAAATAGAAATCATATTAACATGATTTACAAATGACATTACCTTGGCTTAGTAACTACCACTTATACACCCCTCAAACCACCATTAATAGAAATAATATTAAATATTGGTATCCCAAAAAACAAAAAACCAAGGACTTCCCTAGAATTTAAATTTTTTATTTTTATGCTCTCCTTTATTTGAAGCTTCTCCAGATTGTTGAACCAATAGTTGAATTATTCAAAGATGAGTTCACTAGAACCATTTTTTCTCACCTCCACCTCCATACACATCATAATATCCCACCCATGTAGAAATTCCAAGAGTGACACCCACCCACTTACACTTTTGTCCTACGCTCACCTTCTGAGTCTCTCATGATCCAAACAATAAATGGCTAGAAGTGTAGTGTCTCTCCCATTTTCTTTCTACATAACATCCTGATGGATGTAGTTTTGACTCTATGTATTCTTTTGTATGGATGAATGAGATATTTGGTGATACTTGGCTTTGGATATATATGTGTATTATTTCTCCTATTTAATTGGTTGAGCTAACCTTGTGATGCAGTGACTATTCCCGTGTTGTGCTTTTATATTGGTATTGTGAGATATACCTAGTTCAATTTACTTTTGTGCTCATTTTGAGATTATTGTTGTGGTCGTGATGGTATTTGACTTTTGATGTGATTTGATAGTGTCACTGAGGTTTGTGCTAGTAGGTACTGAATTTTGATTGTATCATGATGTTATTTCATGAGTACCCATGTGATGTAATCAATGGTTGCACTATGTGATGCATTTGATTAATGTACCTTATTTTGGTTACTATAGAATTGATGAAATTTATCTATTAGATTATGTTATTGTTAGTGTTTTGACATATCTACATGATGATGCTTTGAGATATTATGTTATAATGATTATCATAGATATCTAATTATTGTCACTTTTCTGTTGTGGATATATCTGTTATTTACTTTCAAAGATCTATGCTCAAAATAGTCGTGAAATGGTTTATTTAAATGCTTTTGATTTAAATTCAATGTTAATTTAATGATATGATGTTTAATATCTTATCATGCAATTTCTATGCATTTGCTCTTTATATGGGTATGAAGTGAGATGGACTCATAGTTACTTATTCATGAGATCCACACGATGTACTACTCTCCTTCACTATTGTTATCATGTATCATGTGTGCTTTGGATATATATATATATATATATATATATATATATATATATATATATATATATATATATATATATATATATATATATATATATATATATATATATATATATATATATATATATATATATATATATATATATATATATATATATATATATATATATATATATATATATATATATATATATGTATGTATGTATATATATCTGTGTGTGTGTGTGAGCACTTACACTTGATGTTTGCGTGTTTCAGTGAACATATACCACACACATTCATCATGAGCTGCAAGATTTGAGTGTGTGCCTATGTCCCCGACAGTGATACCAAGAGATAGTAGCTTCGACCTTGCATACTAAGTCAATGTTGTCCCTGTATGGATGACATATATCATATTATTAAGATTATACCCTCCGATACATGTTGGTAAATATAGATTCATATTGCATTTGTAATGAGACCAATGATTGTCTGTGCATTACAGTTGCCGCAAAAGGATTTAAATTAAATGTCGATTTAGTATTTTATTGTCAACTAATTTGTCGTAATTGAATTCCTTTTAATTGGAATAGATTTGATTTAATTTTGGAAAGTTAATAGTTCGTGAGAATTATTTAAGTGATTTATTTTAATTTTCCCTTTAGGGATTTTGGGGCAAAAGTACTTTATAATTGGAAAAAAGAGTTATTTTAACTCACTTTTCACTTCGAAGTTTGGAGAAGAATTTGGAATTTGCTCCAAATTATTTTGGAGAAATTTAGTCTTTAGCTCATTGTAATTGACTGGGTTGTCAGATACTGGTGGGTAGAGGCTCATTGGAATTGTGTCACAAGTACTTCCATTTGTATGGAGCTACTTCGGGATTCATCTTGAAATTTATTTTAGTCCTTGTCTTTTCAAGTTTCTCCTCCGGTTGCAAGGTAGGGCCTCTATTATTTAATTCATTTCTCAATTGTTTATGTTGTTTCTGGTTTTTAAATTCTTTGTGGACTGAGAGTTAGTAATCCCCCACAATCTGGTAGTTTTCTATTATCCGATTGACTCGCTACAAGTAACTGGGGTTATGCATTTTGGTTTTTGTACCGTTATGCTGGCCACTTTTCCGTGTTTATGTAGAACTAAAATTTTATTAGATTAGTGTGTTGTTGGGTGCCTGGTGCAGGAGAAACTTTATTTTTGTTTTGATTGTAAGCCTTTTGGCATGTAAGGATTTCCCTAAGGTCATGTTGACCAAGATTCCACTAGGGATTTGAAGTCCTTCTAGGTCCTTAGGTTCTATGTGGAAGGCTATGGTCTCTTAGTCCTTCTCTTAGCAAATGAAGTAAAGTGATGTCAGGTTGATGTCATGAGGTTTTGAGCATGTGTAATGAGTTTTGGAGTCTAGGTGTGGTCTAGCACTCCATGGGGGCTTCCCAAATCCACTAGGAAGCAAGAATGAAAAAGTTGTCACATTTGTTGTAAAAGTTGCTTAGCAACTTTTGCAACTTTTAAAAGTTGCTCGGTGCAAAATAGCCTTAAGGCCTTAATCGGCTTTTAAGAGATCTAAACCTCTCCTAAGCCTAACCTAAGGATATATATGTGAACCTTGGCTCAAATCATGAGGTTGGAAGAAGTACTGTATGAAGAATCAATTTTGGAAGTGTGCACAGTATCGACATTTTGCTTGTGTTTCAGTGATCAGTGAATTAATGGATGGAATTTTGAAGTAGTTTTGGACTCATGATGATTGTTAGATGTTAGGGTGTGTGTTTATTTTGATATTCTATAACTAGTTTAGATCTTATCTTTCATTCTTTGTTCTGGTTTAAATTTTCCTAAGGTCTCTACTCAATGGTTCATACTAGGAGAGTTGAAGACATGAGGGTCTAGCTCACTATCCCATCGTCCATTATGTACAGCCTTTTGGGGATAGTGAGTAGACTCCATGAGTGTATCATATGTAGAAGGAGGGGCCTTGGAATGCATGCAAGGAGTTTTTATAGTCAAGCCCTAGGCGAGCCAGGCTAAGCCCGGCTAGGAAGGACTGAACCAAGAGGAGAAATAAGTTGCAGAGGTGAAATGGGAAGTGAGATTTAAGGATTGGAGATCTTGGATATGATCATTTCCAAGATTTGGATACAAGGAGAAGGTGTGATCAATCCATCTCATCACCCAAAGGCAGGAGATACTTCATGCAATCAGAGAAGGCCCTAAAACCCACCAAAAGCACCCATTTTTGGTTAGGGAGTTGTATGGCCTGGGAGGAACCTGCAACCTCCAAAATACTTGAGAGGTTACCTTCAATTATGAGAATCCATGATTTCTTTGCAGGCTCATTTGGAGACAAATAGGTGAAAAGCCCTATTTTCTCAGAGAGGAGGCCTAATTGGGGCTCTTCCTTATAGCCCTAGATAACAAAGGAAGTATGAGATTGGTAAGAGGGATTATTGAAGTAAGAGTTCAAACATGTCTAATAAAATCATATAAGACACTTTCCAACACCCCCTTGCCTCTGCAAGTTCCCAAGCTCATTGGGAGGTGTTAAGCCCTTATCCTAGCTTAAGGGTCATTGTGTGCATGGAAGTGATAAGCACCAAGAATGGATGTTGTCTTGGTTGATCAATGTTGATAGTTTGGTTGGGGTGTAAGACCAGGGGATTGAGCCATTTTAGGCATCCTATAGGTCAGTGGTGTTAGTGAGAACACCTAAGGGTCACTAGGTGGACCTAAGCAAGAGCTTGTGACTAGCTCTTCCCAACCTCCCTATCAGTGCCTAAGGGAAAGTGGGTTTTAATTTTGAAGCCTTAATTTTTGGGAATTTTTGGGGTTGCATCATTTTGCATGCCATCTAGAATTTGTTTGCTGCCATGTTTGGCATAATTGAGTTATTGGAGGTTGTAGTACTCGAAATTTGTAATAGGATTGTGAAATCAAAGTTTATTAAGGGTGTTCAAAATATTTTATATTGCAACTTGAACTTACCCATTTTATGTTAAAATGGTAATTTTTACACTTTGCCAGATTTTGTTGGAATTTGTGTATTTTGTGCTTTTGGACATTTTGAGCCTTCCTTGTGTTCTAACAAGATGATTGATGGATTCCATGCTCTTGGGAAAGTGGCCAATTGAACAACTTGATATTTGTCTTGGTTTTACCTTTACTTAGTTTCTTGTGTTGAGTGTCTTTGGAGTTGAGTTATCCTCATGTTATTACTTTGATTTCTTTTATGTTTCTTATTTTATTAGCACTTTCTATGCTTAAGGTTGATCTCACATGTGATATGTGAATGTCATGTATTGAGACCACATCCAAACATGAGGTTGAGCTATGCTCCTATGCTGAGGTCCAAGTGACCTGTGCTCTTGGTATTGAGACCAATAGAGCTTACCATATTTCTTAAGGTTTATGACTTTAAGAGTCTTGCTTTTTATTGCATTTGTTTTTTTATGTTCTTTGTGCCTCGTTGTAGAACAAGATGAGCCTAGTGTTTAGGTAGTGGTGTGGAGTGGATCTTACGTGGAACCCAACCCATAAATGGTTGGTACAGGTCACATAAGGAGTTCTTAATAAAGTAAAAAATTAATAAACTAAAATGGGATAAAAAAATAATGAGATGAGGACTACCTGGCCACCCAAGGGTGTTGATTGAAGGTAATTCAGTGTCTGGTCATCTGAGTACATTGATCGAAGACACAATATCTGGCCACCCGAGGGTATTGATCAAAGATACTTACCGATCCTAGTTGTTTGCGGATATTGATCAAAGACTTGATGCTACTTGGACTATTGTGAGCCAAGTAATGAAACTCCACTAGAGTCCCTGCACTGTAGCCTTGTTAGTATTGAGTAGTACCCTGGATTATTCTATGTTAATGTGTTTGTATGGTTGTACTTGGATACTGTCCCACATGTTGAGTGTTCTCCATCTGTATTTGTACTCTTCACTTGTATATTGCTTAGATTACATGTGATTGTTCTCCATGTGTCTTGTATTCTACATCTATGTGTTTATACTCAAACAATTATTTCATCCTTGAGTCATGCATCTTGATTGGCATGTGTGAGAATTATTCCTTTCTTATGTGTATGCCTTGTGTTTGTGGCCAGGTTACTATCTCCATGAGCATAGTGGGGTGGGCCTAAGGGTTCCATGTGGTAGGCTACCATTGCATTATTATACCACTATTCCAGGGACCAATGTATAGGTGGTGGGATTCCTCCAGATTTAGAGAGTTTGAGCCTTGAGTGCTCCAGGATATGCTTCGCTTGGCTTGTGATGCAAATACATTATGCTCTTTTAGATATTGTACTAAAAGTAGATTCATTGATATATATGCTCTTGGTATTTATATGCTCATCTACACATTTGAATCTTAGATTAATTTATGATTATGGTATCGATTTGCAATTGAGCAAGTAATGACTTTATTTACATGTATCTAGTATTCCCTGATGTGGAGCAAGCTTGTATTTCATATCGTATGTTGGTGTCAAAAAGCCCATTTGATCATTGGACTGAGTTACCATGTTCGTAGCTTGTTTTGGACATCAACGACTACCTGCTCTTGAAACATACTTGATTCTAATGGATGGTGACAAAAATAATGATGTCATAAGTTAGTTTTAGGCCTATTTTATCATAGATATTGTGAAGATCTTTTTGACGTATTTTAAATAGAGTCAATCGAATGTTGGATGCAAAAGTTATGGGCTTTGGAAGACCTCTGATTGCTAAATTCCATATATTTAGTCTGCAAATTGTCATTTTTGGTCTGTCTTTAGTTGTTTTTGGGATAAAGTGTCATTTCCAATTAGTCTTTAGTCATTTTTGGGATGAAGTGTCATTTCAAGCCGGTCTTTAGTCCTTTTTGGGATGAAGTGTCATTTTTGGTCTATCTTTAGTCATATTTGGGAAGTGTCATATTTGGTCTCTATTTTGTCATATTCGGGATAGTGACTACTTCTATACATCTTTTGGCAAACCTAATTACTGTTCTAGATACCCTTTTTTGAGTAGAGGTCATTCAATCAAAATAGATCAAATTCATTCTTGCTGGTGATGTTTTTCCATCTCCTTACAAGTTGATAGCTTATTGTTGTGAATGATGATGAGGATGTGTTCGTCTCCTTGACGAGTGACCATTGATAATGGTTTGGTCTTGACCCATGGTGTTCATGGATGTGATTCAAACTCTCATGTGGTGGTTAGAACCTTCCTATTTTGTTCATGCTTGTGTTAGTGCTTAGAAACCTTTGGAAGTGATTGTAAATACTTCTGCTAGTACATGAACACTCGTTGTTCGTGAAGTTACCTAGAGATGTGGTTTATTGTTTATGTGATACACTTGGTTAACTAATGTTTATGCTATGCCAACTTATATTTAAAAAAAATGTTAAGTGCATGTTTTACCCTTTGGTTCCAATGGTTCGTTGGTGGGGCATTACAAGAAGACATCACCAGTAACACTCTTTGAATTCTATTGCACCCCCTCCATTTTGAATCCCTTACTAGGAACCATCGACCCAAGTAGGGAGGGAAAACCAACAATTCATT
Organism: Chamaecyparis obtusa; assembly: GCA_027943335.1. Lineage (NCBI taxonomy): Eukaryota > Viridiplantae > Streptophyta > Pinopsida > Cupressales > Cupressaceae > Chamaecyparis > Chamaecyparis obtusa. The sequence continues at coordinate 744,652 of BSBK01008320.1, read as the reverse complement.
CTTCTTGATCAACACATTCGCACATCATCCACTCCAGTTTTGCCTTGGCGACCAATTCTAGGCCCTAAACAAGAAAAATTGACACCACATCCATGTTAACTAGATACCGATGATCACTTTTCATAAACTTCTCTCCAAATAACATGTCAATTATTTGGAAGAAAATTGAATCATGAATTTAAAAAACCCCTTTCATCCTCTTCTCAATGATTCAACCCAAAAAGGCCAACTACTACTTCTTTGCAACTTGTGTAAAACCTGCCTCCATCACATACAACCTTCACCAACTTTAACTTAAACCACATAAATGAAGAATTCACTTGTTGGGTTCTCCTTAAATCTCGACATGCCTTTGAAAATAAATGCTTTATTGTTGCTTAAAAAATTTCCCCCATATTTCCCTATACACTCTTACTAAATCATCATTACAATTCTTTGCGACAATGTACTTCAAATCTCATCCTCAAAATTCAAATATTCAAACTCCTCCAAAAAATCATTGATACACCCTTTATTAGATGTAAGGATCCACTTAGAAAGTACATCTGCCACCTCATTTCCTAAACAAAGAGTATGAGATAATTTAAAAGCTTGAAAAGTTTTAAGTAATTTACAAACGGGTTTAATAAATTTATTTGAACTCCAAGCCACGACTTCCCCCTGTATAAGAGCATGAATAATAATCATCAAATCACCTTCTAGATGTAACTTATCAATCAATAGTTTTTTCACCAATACTTCTGTCTCTAATGCTACCTAAGATTCTGCTTCGTTATTAGTACCTTCCTCGAGTTTTTTTAGCTCTACCCACTTGAGTCACGTGCCATAACACTAGCCCCCAAAGGTCCAAGGTTGCCTTTCAATGTTCCATTGAAATTGACCTCGATCCATCCTTCTTCTGGGCACTCCCACTTCTTTCCTTATTTCCTCTCCACAACTAGATTAATCTAGTTAGACCCATTAGTAGGCCGACAAGGGTTCACCTTTACAATAGTCTCTAGAGTCACATCTCTAAAAGTCCTTTGTATAGAGCTTATATTCTATGTGGATTGATATTCCAAAATGAAAAAGGATCCATGCAACATTATTAGAATGAAATAAGAAACTCGCTACAATTGTTCTTGTAATAAAAGGTTCAAGTATGTGCAATAACTTGTACACTCTCTTTAAGTCATACACTTTCAATTATTCCATTTCTTTAATTTAGAAAAAAATATACTGCTAATCAATCACAACATTTTATCTTCTACAAGTAGACACTTGATGATCAAGAAAAGGAAACAAAGTAGATTTATCATATTCATAAAAAAAATAGTTTTATTTTATTAAAATACATTTTAATTACAAATAATAGATTTTCTAATGTGTGTAAATACACTTGAATGCTAGGATTTTTGATGACCTAAAAAAAAAGACACTAGTGTAACTTTGATTCATTCAAAATAAATGCTAATTAATTAAAAAGATCTCATCATCTCAAATAAATACCAGTTTACCAAAATAATGTACATAATACATGTTTATAGATATACACTTCTATTTCTTATGTATATTAAAATTCATTTATATTTTCCCATCTAAAAGCTATGGACTTAACCCTTGCACCTCCTAGAATCTAAATTAGCCTAAAATAATTGACTCGAGTCCAAAATGAATGAGCCCCAAAAATGGACTCATGGAGGCTGTAGCCCAAAACGAGGGAAATGTCCAAGATATGGTAGTAGAGTCCGCGGATATAGGTATTCATTGGCAACTATCTTAAAGCCCCGACAATGCATGAGACAAGTTTGTCTGTTCTGGAGGTGATCAATTTTTTAAATTTTCACCAAAAAGCTTTCGTCCCGCCGAGTGGGAGTGGGGTAAAGCATCTGGGTCAACTGCCAAACGCCAGTACTACTCCCACTAAAGCTAAATACTCGATAGCAGAATACGCGGGAACACGACGACTTGGCGGCGCAAAATATCAAATTAAATAATTTACGTGACGCCGAAGCAAGTCACATAACGGAAGAAAAGAACAAAATAGCAATCCGAATATCACATGGTGGGCTGGTCCCGAAAAAGGGTAGGATGGGTAGTTACCGCAAAACGAATCGCGTTGATTTCAGCGCTTGAAACCCTTTCTCGGTCAAATCATATGTTGTTGATACAGTCGCATAATTTCAGGTCGATCTTCCTCAATTTAGCTGTCGCAAGACTTTCTAGTATTGTAAGATGTGACGTAGGGTAATGGTTTTCCTTTGCAATATTTTGTGTATTAAGAAAGATTTTGGTTTTAAAGTCAATGAATTTCTGTGAACTGAGATATTTCTTTTTGTTCCTTTTCGTGTGAAATATGATGTTTTGTTAGAACAAGGAGATGAGGGACTTCTACAGGGTTTAAGTATTCAGTTCCAGCTTCTGCTTAACCGTTTGCAGTTTGCAGTGCGGTGTACGCGTTTCATTCAAAAGAGAGTTGGAACTTTTGCGGTGTAGATTCATCTCCTGGTATGCGAACTGTTCTATTGGAAATATGAGAGTTTGGTTACGGAGAGAGCATAGCATACAATTAAATTTCTGCTAGGTGTTTTTCTATTTTGAAAGATGAATTTTCTGTTAACTATTGGTTAACATTTATGTTATAGAGGATTATGTTAAGCATGAGTACGAGAACATATAATCTGTTCTCAAATTTTATTTCAGAAAGAAGGCACGAAATAGTTATTATTAATTAATTCCCAAAAGAGCAGAGTAAAATGACTTTAGAACATTACAGGTAAGTCTCTACTCCAATTAGGTCTCAACTCATAAGCTGTTAGTGCCGATTAATTAAATTAAAGGTGCCAGACAAATACAAAATCTTTCTAAATTTCGAGCTTAATATGTATTTGCACCTATGTCTAGTGAGCTGGTTGGATCAGCTGGTGGTATATCCTCTTTGCTACCTTGTAGCCTGTAGTTTTATCACAATCATGAGATCAGATGTGATATCCTCTTTGCTATCTTGTAGCCTGTAGTTTAATCTCAATCATGAGATCAGATGTGAAAGAAGATTACAAAATATCTGCAAATTTCAAGCTTATGTGTATTTGCTGCTATGTCTGGTGAGTTGGTTGGATCAGCTAGTTTTATGAACTGGTTAATGATGTGATTTAGCTTTTCTGTACTTTTCTTATTCTTTTCTTTCTGTGCAGTCCATTCTTAGGATTGCTATTTATTTTTATTGTTATCATTCAGCTTTGTTCAATATAAAAAAATAAAATTGATTTGCCATGATGTTGAAGAACTACTCAACTTTTCCCCCTGATGCATAGTTTAAAATAAATTAGACCTGTGTAAGGCTTTTTGAAATAGATCAGATAATGCTCAAGTCGTTTCTTTGGAATGGGACTGGAGCAGAAGATTCAAAACTTGGTAAAATTTGTATTGCTGTTATGCCTTGGGGTTCTCTGTTTGTCTATCTTTTGCACTTGGAAAGTGTAGAAGAAGACTTTATTGGGCCCATTGCATGTGGAAAAAGCTACATGTTGAACTGCCACTTATAAGAACAACCAACATCTCTTTGAAGAATGAGGCATATATTAACATGCTACACACTCACCACTAAGAAGAATTTGTTTGACTTAGAATGCAGAGTAACAAAAGCCTAAAGATGATTCCATTTTACTACACAAGGAGTCAACATATTTAGAGAAAATTAAACAATACAGGAACTGGTGAAGAGGTAATGGTAGAACAATAATGTGGTGAATTGGTATCAGACATTTAAGAATAGCTTAGTTGCCGATTTGGGTTTGGGGATGGATTCGGGTTCGCGAATCCGGTTTGTGGATTCGTGAAATTTTTTTTTCCTGTTTTGGATTCGTAAGGATTCGTGAGTGTGTATATATATATATATATATATATATCCAAAAATATAAGAGAAATATACATAATTCTAAAACTAAATCATTTCATACTATGAATCTATGATGCTTGATCATTAAAACTTCAAATAGCATACTTGATCATTGATCCATGATTCTATGTTGACGATTCTAAAGAAAATCGGCACATTGAATTACTGAATTACAAAATGACAATTCAAAATATTGTTCATTAAAGTTTGAGACATGATTCAATGTTCAATGGTTCATCAATCAAATGGATTATCAAAAAAATCTGGATCAATGGGGTCTCCAGTAGCTGCAAGTGTTTGATCAAAATCATTATTAATGGAACCCAAATAGGTTCCACTAGCACTAGAGGGTACTGTCTCATCATCATCATCATCATCATCATCATCCACATCAGCCCAAGTGGCTCTAGCAAGATCTCGAATGGTCATATCTAGGTCAGCAAACTTGGGTGCTACATCCCAAAGCTTCTCTGGCCCCTTCTTGTACTTTGGATCCTTCCGTGACAGGAGATGCAAGTTGTTGTGAACATACACCAAATCTTCTGCTTTTTTTGCAGCCAATCGGTTACGCTTGACTGAGTGGATAAAGGAGTAAGTACTCCAATTCCGCTCAACGGCAGAAGAGCTTGCAACCTAGAGAGAAAACCAACAAAACTAAAAAAGTACAAGATAAATTCAAGAGCGTTAAGTATTAAATTCTACAATGCAAGTGACAAAACAAAAAGAAAAAAAAAGTTAAAACTTAAAAACTTACTTGTGATAGAACCTTAATCGCAAGAGGTTGGAGGTATAGATAATCTTGCCCATGAAGATACCACCATGTAATAGCATCCATTTTGCTTTGGTCATTGATAGCAGTAGGGTGGAGATCTCTTCCTGAGATAAATGATCCAAATTCTCTCCTAACACTTATCCCAATATTTGGATCGCAGAAGATTTTATCAAATGCCTTCTTATACCCACTGGCAACCTCAGCATCTCTATATGGTGCCACTCTACCTAAAATACCAAGTACTTGTGCGCTATAGTACTTGGGAGAAAGAGCATATGCTAGGAGGTGCAAAGGTGTGGTCATCTTGTTCCAACGATGAAGAACCATTGCTTCCACCTTTTTGTATAAGGTGTCCTCAGGATCATTCTCTCTCCTATGTATGACATGGGATATGAAATGATGTTCATGTAAGTTATCATTATGTCAATTTTGAATTTAAATAACTCTCAATAAACAAAGATAAAGGAATGTATTAAATTTATAACTTACCATTTTTATCTTCTCCAACATTATGTCCATGCTATCATATATATCCCCCAAGCATGGTAAATCAGTGTTGGCAAATCGAAGCATAGACATGATGAGATCAGTGAATTCAAACACATACTCCACACGAGTCCACCAATCATCATCTAATGTCAATGCCTTCACCTTTTGGGCCCTCACTGTACTGGACTGCTTCCAGATGCTCCATTGGTTACTAATAACCATTTGTGATGAGGCCTCCTTCACCTTGACAAGCCGTCTCAACACAATTGTGTGAGAGGCAAACTGGGTTTCAGCCACCTAAAACATGTTAGTAGAAAGTTAAAACATGACATAAAAATTATAAAATGATAAATGAAACTAAATAAATTATAAATAAAATTTTAAAATTTACCTTCAACAATTCCAATTTTGAGTAAGTTCTGAAAATTGCTTGTGACATATGGTGATTTGTCACAAACATTTGAATCTTCTCACCCTCCTCATACACTTGTTTCACCCAATCTATTTCGGTGCCAATTGCCTTCATCACTAGATTGAGAGAATGGACGGTGCACGGTGTCCAAAAGATGTGATCATATCTAGCCTCTATCAAAGCACCTGCAGCCTTGCAAACTTTTGCATTGTCCGTAATTACTTGGACAACATTGTGATGACCCACAGACTCTATGGATTCAATGAGAATCTAGGCAATGAACTTTGCATTTTTGACTTCACCTTCACAGTCAACCGCCTTCAAAAACATTGACACCTTGGGGGATACAACAATTACATTAATTAAAGGACGGTTTTTGCAATCTTTCCATCCATCTGAAACAATAGACACACCTGTTTGATCCCAAGAATCTCTTATTGGTTTTAGTAGGTTCTCTACATTTTTTCTCTCATTTTGTAATATGGTGGTGCGCAACTTTTCATATCTAGGGCCACGGTAACCAGAAGGTGCTTCATTTATTCCTTCACACATCTCCCTAAAATAAGGTGATCTCACAAAGTTGAATGGAACACCATTTGCAAAGAGGCAACATCCAACTTTGGCATTAGCAATATCTCTTAACTCATTTTGAAATGCCCTATCTAATGGGCCTCTCTTGTGGGGGGTGTTGTGTGGTTGTTCTACATCTTCATCCCTAGAAGGCATAGGCAAGAATGGATGTGATCTAGAGCTTATTTGAGTGGGTGGCTGCATTGTTTTTTGTTTACTGATATAAGAAACTTGTTTCCTTTTTGCACATATTCTGTCAGCTTCTTCTTGTTCTTTTACCAAAGCTGCTATTTGTGCAGCTGGCAATCCCTTCTTATCTTCCCCCTCACACATGTTAATCCCTTGACCCCCAGGGCCTAAAAGATGAAATTTTACTCGGGAGTAGGAGCTTCTATATTGTGTTTTGCAAAAATTACATTTCCATACATACCCCCCACCTCCAACACATTGAGAAATTCTTGTGGTGTGTCTCCATAAAGGAGACCCTTTATCAATTTTAAATCTTTGAGATCCCTCCCCACCCACTGAGCCTTGACTACTCATTGTTGCAATCTATACAAAAATGAAAAAAGAAAACTTCAAAACTTATACAAAAACTTATACTTCAAAACTTATAAAAAAAACTAGAGAATATGGTTCAAATGCATACCTTAATCACTCAAATAGACTGAATAGTGCTTCTTGGAAGGTGTTTGCCACTCCACAATCGAGCTCCTTCGAATACAATCACCTCACTTCAAGCTTGCATGAATGAGAGAGCAAAATGAGAGAGAATAATAGAGAGCACAATGAGAAATAAAATGTGTTTGGAGACTCATAAAAGGGGTCGTTTTAGGGTTAGAAGCAAAAAAAAGAATATAAAAATGTGTTTTAAAAGTCATTGTTTGACTTTTTTGCCTCTTACACCCGCGGGTCTTGGAGGATTTGCGCGAGATCCTCATGGATCCGCTCGGATCCTCCCGGGTCCGTGACGGATCCGGGCAGGGTCCTTGCAAAAGCCTGTGGATCCGGACGGATCCACAGGCTTTTGCAAGGACCCTGCCCGGATCCGTCACAGACCCAACGTGAATCCGGACCCGGATCGGACCCGGACCCGGATCCAAGCCTGTACAGGCGAATCCGGCAACTAAGAAGAATAGAGAAGCTCTAAGAATCTTGGTATACAGCATATGTAATAATCTACAAGGTACTTTCTGTTTGACTGTATTTTATTAGTATTCAAGATAACATTGTAAATGCACTGAGAGAAGGGTTGTTGAGAGTTGAGACATTAGGTCTTTAGGGCATCTGATCTTCTAAGGACTAATACTAAAATATTATTAATACCAACAGTAGGTTGCAAACCTTTTAGATGAAATTAGAGACTTTATTACCTGCCACTTCCTTCACTGGCCTCCAGTGCATCCTTTTCATTTCAATTGGGAGTAACCAACTTATTTTGTTGAATGATGGTTTGCTAATAAAATAACGAGGGAAAAATGTATTGCCCAAATGACTCGTTCTTGTATTTTGCAGAGATGTGAAAAACATTATTGATGAAATAAATGCATATATCTGGAGCTAACTAAACCGTACTTTTGAGGGGCAAGCTGGGGGGCTCCAGCTGGTTGCTCAACAAAATGTGAAAGCTTGTCTTTTTATGTCATGAAGGGACAATGCAATAAACTTGGCATAAGATGTCCAAGTTGATGAAGTCTGCAGCATCATTCTCATGAAATGAGTAGCTGAACTCTGTAACGGTCTTATGATTAAATCATAAGCCACCTTCAAAATCTTCAACATAAGTTTTGTATATGGCTGATTAGTTTGGGACGTCAAAGCAATGGTTGTAATGACTATTTTGTCAGTGAGGGTGCTTTCTGAGGTTCATACGGCCTTTTTGTGCTTTTGTAGAAATCATTTATTATTTGAGTTCTCTAATAATTAAATGGTCATTAATTAAGGGAGGATTGTGTTTAATAACTTGGTTTTGAAAGATCCCCTTTTGTTGAACTGTTCTCCCTTCATTTCATATTTTTTCTCTTCTGATTAGATTAACTATGTGGATTATACGACCAATTAAGAGGCTTCTTCAGTCCATATAGCATTGATTTTCTGTTGTCAAGCTGTCATTATAATGCCCCATGTAGCGTTGGTATCTTTATCCTCCTACAATTACAATCAAACCATCGCTTGTCAACTTCTAAAATGCTTATGGACCACTAGCTTAAGATGAAGACAGATTCTTCTAAATATTGAAATTCGCCTCTTAAAGTAAATGAAAAATCTAGTTTTTACGATATAAATGAAATATTGGGTTGTAACTGTTAGCTTTAAAGTTTAATGAAAATTGTCACTTTCACCAACCAGGCATTGAATCATCAGATTAGACAAATTTTGCTTGATTGGCTTTGCTTGGTGGTTTTCCATATTTGTTACGAGGATAGGAAATCGTACTTTTGATAGTGTTGTACTTAATGCTGGTAGAACTGCAAGACAGAATCTCCTTTGAATTTATATTAAATTGGAGTATCTTATGATAGCACTGCATAAATTCTAATGTGAAGTAACAGATCTTTTCTCAAATATGAACATTTTTCCTTACTGAACTTTCGTAAATTTGAATTTTGTTGGTTTTAATGGCAGAGCACTTCAATTATTTTCATATTCTCGTAAGTCAAACGTACCAATCATATCATGTGCGTATCAAGCACGGAGTATGGTTCCCATGCCTTGCTGTTTTGAGTGGAACTGGTTTTCAAAGCTCGAAATTCCATGTCTGTCTTCTTTTCCACCGAAGTTTGACAGCAGATAGTCTTCTACAGAAAATTCTTAGGGGAGATACATTTGAACACTGTTTGCAATCTAGGCTATTGATTTATTGGATGTTTGAACCATAAGATTGTTATTTTCACGTGTCAGATCTTGATGCTGAGTAATTTTCATTGATAAAAGGCTATGATGAAATTCATTTGAATTGGAGGAGCACAGGATTTTCTGGTAAGACAGAATACGCAATTGCAGAGGTTAGTAAATTGATAATGAAGCTTGAAGTTATCTTTGAGCAGCCATCTTGATAAAATACAAATGGATAACGAACCGATCTGTTTCTCAAATGGAGATGAGGCTTGGCAAAAACAATTGGGATCAAAAGAAGGCAATTGGCAGGTAAAGGATATGGAAAGGATTCTTTTGAAAAAGGATGAGCACTTAGCTTGGTCAGATAGATCAACCTTGGTAAAGAATACATCAGCTTCTTCTTTGGAAAATCAGAATGAATTGTTGCATAATGTGCATCCTATTGAAAGCACCAGCGAGATTACAAAAAAAGGGGAAAGTGAAATAAAAGTTATTAATGACCTTTTGGGAAGGTCAGACAAAGATAAATCTTTTCTTTCTAGATTGCCTGAGTCTATATGGAATGTGGAAGCACTGGCATTAGCGAATTTGCAACAAGAGTCCAAGTTGCTGAAATCTGAGAAACCAGTCAAACTGGGCAGTAATAATTCAAATGGGATTTTATCCATACCTTATCTGTCACAAATAGTTAACATTGGAAATGTAAATACTTTGGCAGCACAAGAAGAAAATTCCAAAATTTATGAGATGACAAAAGTTTTTGAAGGTTGTTTGAATGGAGAGCCTTATTTATCAAACAGTATCTCAGAAGATACAGCATATATCATTTTGGAAGCGCCATTGAAAAGAATGTCGAAAGAGCAATTAATATCCCATTACATAAGGGTTGTAGCAGCAGCAAGAAGGGATAAGGACCGTGTTCTGGCTGAAAAAACAGAAGAGATTTACAGGCTTAAGCGGGAATTTTTGAGGGAGAAAGGTAATGAGAGTGAGATGCGTGTTTTAAGAAAAGTGCTGAATGACATGAGCAGAAAATTGGATGAGGTCATGAAAGAGAATGAAAAATTGATCCTCTCAAGAAGGTTTGAAAACAAGAACTCTGGAACGATTTCTGATTTGCAGGATGAATTGCAAGCTGAGGATAGAAGAATGACAAAGCTGCATACAGGGAAAGAAAGGGAACTCGATACATTACCTGACTGTAATGAGCTGGATAACTCATCAAGAGAATCCTACTTCCTTAATCAAATAGCAGCATTGGAAAATGATAAGCAAGAAATAGAAGAGAAAAACAGGCATGAAATAGACACACTGAGAATTTGTCTCGAAGAGGTTGTCAAGGAGAAAGCAATTGCCTTAGATATGGCATTGAAGGAATGTGCAGAGCTTAGGATGCAGAAGCATTCACTTGACATGATGATCTATGATAAAGACAGGGCTATGAGTTTAGTCTTAATGGAAAAGGAAGATCAAAGGCAGAAAATAGCAACAATGGAAAATGTGCTTGAACAGAGGGGAAATGAATATGAAGAACTTCATGGTTTGTTTCAGAATATGGTGAAAGAATGTGAAGAATTGAAAATAAATAATATTTATATTGAAACACTTCTAATGGAAAAAGAGAAGTCTCTAGATTCAGCTAAGAGCGATCAAGATGAACTTAAAAAGCAAGTTAGCTTGCTGGAGGAAGCTGTTGAAGAAAACAGACACCGTGCAGATCTAGCCTTGAGAGTTTTGGAAGAAACAAGGAAGGAGAAATCGATGCTTGAGAATGCTATCCAGGATAGGGTAAATGCCGTGAGCGTTATTATGGAGGAGGATGAAGGGCAGAGAACAGATCTTGAAGGAACCATTAGAAAAAAGGATTATGCCATAAAAATTGAAAAACAGATAAATGAAACACTTGACATCAAAGAATCTTTTGAACAAAAGAAAGTAGCGCTGGAGCAGGCCATGGTTCAGATTAAAGAAGAAGAGCAAAAAAGACAGTTCTTTGAGACAAATGTGCGAAAACTTGAGGACCGCCTCCAAAGCATGCAAAAAAACTTACAAATGGAGCAGAAGCAGAGTCAAATGGAATTATCCAGGTACAATAGGAATATCACGGACGCATCTCTGAAGTTGGAAAACTTGGCATTGGAAAAGCTTCATAGTAACCTCTTAAGGTAGTATAGTTTTGTCATCACCATTATTTAATTCATGTTTTTTTGATTCTTGCATGAAACATGGCATAATTTGCAACCGTCGAATTTCAATATCTGATTCATGGGGTACATTTGTAATGTTCATTCTGAGACATTTTTATATACGCCGAAAGAATTTTTTTGGTAGCTTTTACATGGAAAGAATTTATTTTTGGTAGTGAATGTGAATATGCTTTCATACATTTTGATTGAGAGTTTTCAGCCAAGTCTATTGCTTATCACAATTTTTTTACTTGAATTGGTAAAGAAAATTTGCATTCAGTTATTTATGGATACGGTCAGTATATGATTGCCAGTGTTTTTAAGTATGTTTTCCTGCGGTCATTGTAAAGAATGGCCTCATTTGAAGCAAGTCAGTAAAAGATATAGGTCAGTGTTGTCTGTGATGTTTCTTAAACATTAAAGCATGATTATAATGTCCTATTTCTTGATCTCTTTAAAAAATGACATTGGCCAAGGTTATATGAATTGAATTTTGAGTTTTTTGGTTTATGCAAAATATTATTTTTCAGGTTGAGAGGAGCTGAGAAGCAGCTAATCAAGCTTCGCAGTAGAGCTAATTCATGTGCACTCAGTGATTCACATTACAGGAAAATGTATGAGAGAAAACGTTCTAATCTTCAGTTGGCTGAGGAAGAGGTAAGCAAAGTTTTATAATTTTCATGAAGATCTGAAATGGAGTCAAAGTTCATACTCTAGAATATAGACAGTTACATTATCCAATACATCTTGGTTATATGAGGAAATGGATATGACTAGCTTATGAATAATTTCAGGATGCTTTTTTTGTGTTTATACTTTATTCACTGAAGCATCTAAGTTTGTGCAATTTAGTGGAACATAAAGGTGAGATAATATTTTCTCCTTTGCCGGTTGGATATCATGGCAATTTGAAGGTAACATGACTGCATTTTCTTATCATCAGTTCTAGTAACTGGTCTTCATATAACATCCCCTTTTTATGCCATGTTGAAGTGATAGGTCGAGTTCATCTTAAGAATTTTTATTCTTTTCTCCTTATTGCTAAAAGTTTCTAAACTTGGTGAAATGACTAAATTTTTATTTATGAAGTAAACAGAAGGAACTTATTTCTGGTACAATGACTGTCTAATAGCTATAAAGTTGATCGTAAAAACTGTGCCACATAAAGGGCAATAATTAGAGACTTATCATTAGAACTCCATGAATTGGTTCTTATAAAACAAATTTCCTATAAACAACATCAATAGATGTTCAACTAGTTATAAGGATAATGGAATGCAACCCTTAACTAGAATATTATTTGGTTACTAATAAATCAAAATGTATTATCCCAAGAATATATTTACAAACAAATTGTAATAAAAAAGCCTACATCTATTTCTAGGTTGGGAAGTAAATTGGTCTTAGACGTTGTAGAAGCCCAAATTTTATAAGGATGATAGAGTTCATCTGTTTACTAGAACCTCATTCCATATTTAAAGGGGCATTAGCCAAAGACTATATAGGCTTCAACCTAGTAGAAGTCAAATCTCTTCTTGCACTATGCTACAACTTTTATTCTACATCAAAAAGGATAGAGTTTTGATATTTTAACATTTAGTTGTCTCCTTTATTTAAGAGATCTGATGCTGTGTAACAAGTTGCAGAAATTCCTATTAGAAGCCAATACCATTATTGTCTCAGACTCTCAAGCACCTCATTTTGGATTATTTCTTGTACACTTCTTTCTGTTTTGACATCTCAATTGAAACATAGTTTCACAACTACACTAAATTTAGGAATCCACTATGTTCAGTGGCAGGAGTGAAATCTTCAACCTAGTAGAAGTCAAATCTCTGCTTGCACTATGCTACAACTTTTATTCTACATCAAAAAGGACACAGTTTTGATATTTTAACTTTAGGTTGTTTCCTTTACTCAAGAGTTTTGATGTTGTGTAATAACTTCCAGAAATTCCTATTAGAAGTCAATACCATCATTGTCACAAGAACCTCATTTCGGATTATTTCTTGTGCACTTTTTTTTTTTGACATCTTGATTGAAACATATTTCTCAACTTCACTAAGTGAGGAATCCACAATTATAAATGGCAGGAATGAAATAAAGGTGGTTGTTCAGGTTATAATCTAACCAAATGAGGTTTTGTAGTCTAGAATTACATCTGAGGCACTGGAATATTACTGTGGGAGAACTAATTGTTTCACATCCAAGACTTGCCTCAGAAAGAAGAATTGTTATCTAGCAATTTATAGAGATGCAAGATTGCATTAAGTAAAAGATGATATTAAAGAAAATATCCATTATCAAATTTTATGAACACAAACTGTGAGACCATTCTTGAAATACAGAATTATTTTATTTGTATTGCAGAGTGATAACTGGTACAGAAAGGAGTCTGTATGCACTGTTTTGCTGAGCTATCTGAAAGACACTCATCTTGTATCTGACACCACAGACGTAGGACTTCTTGCAGCTTCTCAAAAAGATATGAAACTACTCAAGATTATGTTGCATTTTTTAAAACATAATTTAAGAACACTCAACATCTCTGGATTGAAGTTCATTAATTGAGCAGTCACATAATAATAATTCCAGCTAATTACTAATGGTGGTGAACAGCTGTCCGTATTATGGATCCATCTTGGTGCTAGTTCTCCCTATGTTTGGCAATTAATATGTTTGCCCTCATGATGGTATTATGCATTTCATTCTACCAATCAAACTTATTATGTTTGGAAGAACCTGGATGTGATTTGATAAAAAATTGCACCTTTGGGATGGAGTTAATTAAGGTTCTATTGTACCTATATTTTTAAATTGAAAAATAATATTTTTTTGTTCATAAAACTGTATTAAAAAGAAGGTATTGCTGATTTGAAAGTAAGAATAATATCAAAACAAAAAAAATAAAGCAAAAGAAAGATAAACCAGGCTTCTGTATATTTGATTTTTTAGAAAATGTTTATTATTAATGCTATCAGATTTCCACAATCCATACTGATTTGCTTGATTAACTTCTGGATTCGATTGCGGAATAATTTTTATCATCAATGTTTTGAATCACACTTTGTGATTCATCATTAGGATGAAGAAGTTCAAAGGAGAAATGAGAATTAGAGTTGCACATTTGACTAAATAAAGAATTGAGAGAGAGGCATGATGAAAGAGGCACGTAGAACAAGAGGCACAAGGAAACCAACCAAAAATAATAATAAATAAAAAAATGAGTAATAAAAATTAGAAGAAAGAAGAAAAACAAGGTGATAAAAAATAAACAAGGACAACAATAAAAAAAAGACTAAGAAAAGAGAAACAAACAAAATAAGGAAAAGAAAAAGGTGAAATAAGAGACACAAAAAATACATGAAAACTCGAGCTATAAGAAAGACCACAAAGGAATAAAACAAAAGCAAACTAAAAATTAACATTTACAAAGAAGCATAGTAGATATAGTACTCAAATGGAAGAAGAGAAAAATGTTAGCTTTTAGTTTGTTTTTGTTTTATTGATTATTCCTTTGTGGTCTTTCTTATAGCTCTTGAGTTTTTTTTGTATTTCTCTTTGTATTTTATGTCTCTTCTTTCATCTTTTTCTTTTCCTTATTTTGTTTGTTTTTCTTTTCTTGGTCTTTCTTTTTATTTTTGTCTGCCTGGTCAACCCACTCAAGGTCCTCATCAGTGAAGACAGGATCGCTAGACTCAGCAAGCCACTGGGACTCTAGATTGACCTCTACTAGAGTGATCAGAGAGGAGTTAGTGTCCAAAATCTGTCTAGTCCTAAGACAAAGGTTGTAATGAACAAAGACTAGATCAATCAACCTCTCCATAGACAATCTATTACGCCTCTTCGAGTGGATGTGCTGAAACATGCTCCAGTTGTGCTCACATCCAAAAGTGCTGCATGACAATTTTTTGAAGGTTTGGGGCTGTAGGCCCAAACATTTTCCACCATCTATCTGAAATAAGGAAAAAAAAATCAGTCTTATTTCCAACTTTAAGGCTAGATTATAAAATCAAAATGCATAAGCCATAAACTTAAGAATCTTAAGTTTAACATGTATTTCTACCTGGCTGTAATTCTGTCAGAGTGTCTTTGCACATTTTTCTTGCAAAAATTACCCCCGTTGCATTATTATATGCGTCCATCTCGTACAATGTAGTTGTGCCATCACTAAACATCTTTTGTACCACTGTATATAGGCCACTAAGAACCTCCTCATCTGCCTTGAAGTTATTGTGGCAACGCATTGCCAAATCGAGGAAATAAGCTACTGCATGGATGGGCCTATGAAGCTGGTTTTGCTATCTCCTATCAATTTTCTCCCAAATGGGGCCATACTTATCCTCAATTCCTGCATATATGGATCTAATGGCCTCCTTGGCCCTATCCATGCCCTCATATATGTAGCTTATAAATGGCTTCTCACCATCAACAACTTCTAGGAGAACTACCAGGGGCTTAGTGACCTGTAGATAATGTTAAATGAAAATTGTTAAGTCACAAGTGTGCATGAAAATAAGTAAAATTGCAAAGTTGCAAACAAAACAAAAATATGCATATAAAATTATAAAAAATAAATACTAAATATTAAACAGTCTGTAATAAATTTACCTGCACAATCTCTACACAAGGGGTCCAAAAACCTGCCTCATAAAAAATGCAATTTTCCACATCCATCCCAACAGTGGTCGTAGCATAGGATGAGGAAGTCCACTCCTCACCAACAAACATGTGCCTCAAAGCTGCCTTTGATTTCATCAAGGATTTTAGTGAGGAAATTTGAGGCAAATCTTGTGATACCAAGATGAGCCAACTCCTTTTCCCCGTGTATTGCCTCATAATTATAAGGACCAATGCATGATTGTTGATAAATTTGCAAATAGTTTTGGCCCTATCAACGCATTCTTTCACCCATTCAAGCTTACCAATATCCTCCAACATGAGGTCAAGGCTCATGTGGGTTTATTTCAGAGTTTTGGGTGTTCAAATGATGCTTTGAATGGCAAATTTCATTTCATCTTCAGGCCATACAGTCTCATGTGAGTTGATTGCTATTGTGTGGGAGCTGTACCATGCATTGATCAGCTTTGAAGTAGGTGTGAGGGTTTAAGGATCAAAGTGTTGCCCCTTTGGTGGGTGTTTGAGGTTACAAGGCGGCATTTAGCCTTTGTAAGGCGATTTCATCTATTTTGAAGTGGAGTCATGTGATTCTCATGAACTCTAGAAGGCTGTACACTATTGGCACCTACTGCAATTTATTACTGGATATTGTTAGCAGACCTTCAATTGTTATTTTTTAATAGCTAGATGTATTTGGAGTGTTGAGTGAGTGTGATCTTGATGAAGAATTAGTTTGGGGATATTTGCTATTTTAATCAATATTTACAGAGCATTATCAGCTTGAATGCCAGCCTGGTTTGTCTATGAACAGAAGCAAAAAAGGAATTTCCAAACCTGCACAAGCCATCTACTTCATCTATTTAAGATATCAAATTATTATTTGAATTGTTGGGTATTGGTTATTTTGGCACATTGTGGGGGTATAGCAGCAATTTGCTTTATATCAGCATTATTTTGTTTTATCAGCACTTTGTAACAGCAGTTTGTTGTATCAGCATCTTTGTCAACAGTTAATCAGTGCTAATATTGCATGTGAACTAACATTGTAATGCTTCAGAGTGTCATACTGCCGAAAGCTATTTCCTTTCTCTGTGTTTCACTTGTAACATTGGATGGTAATACTGCCAATGAGTTGTTTTTGAATTTTGATATTGCAGATACCTACCCTACTGAATAAGTGGTTTAATGTAATTGCTCACCACTGAATAAGTACATTTCAATGTTGTATAAACTTTTGCATTGAATACGCGAATGCATCCTATTGCTCCCCGTTGGATGAGTGGAAGATGTTCATTTACTTTTCTTGTAATGCACATGCTGCCCCATTGAATAAGTAGTATTGGCTGGCTTGCTGCCTGGTGCTTTCCTTTCAACACCGCATTTCAATTAATTCTAATCTGGAACATCGTATGTTCACCCTGCCTGTACTGAGATTTGGATGATTTAAAAGTGGGAAGGAAGCTGCTTTTCATCTTACTTTGTGAAGTTATTTTCAAAAAGAAAATCTAGGGTGGTTATTGTTACATTATTATTCCCTAAAATTTTAACGTTAGCTCATAATTCTTTTGCCTGATCTATTGCCATGGTCCTTGATTTATGTGCAATCTTCACCCTTTCTCCCTTTTGTCTTTTTAGCTTGTCCTGGTCTACAGCAAATCATTTCTTCTCCTTTAATGCTCTATCATCTTGACGATGTATCACAGATTGTGATCCAAAAGATTGATGAAAAAACTCCAACACAATCAAATCCAAAAACAATATTGAACAGTCTGATGGATTATGGAAACTTATATCATTAATCAAAACTTAATCACAAAAGTTTCTAGGAGCTTTTGCACTGGTGTCTCTTGGACCACTCTTTGTAATAAAAATGGAGCTCTCTGGAACCCAAATCAGCAATTCTAGTAGGTTTTGTCCCTCAATGGTTTCACTATTCCTCTATACAAATAAGAGAGGAACCAAATTTTACAATGCTTTTGAATCTACCGCTAATATTGGATTTTGGAGCAAGATCCAGCATTAGATTTGCTTTTAGCATGACCTCTTCAAGAGTGTCATCCTTCAAAGGCTTAACATATCCTCTGGTGGATTCCCCCAGTCCATAAAAGCATATAGTAAACACCCTATGTGAAGAGATATTCTCTACAAGAGGCTAGCTTGGAAAAGCTTTATAGAATAGTATACTATGTTGCTTCGTCTGTCCATGTTTTGAAGGGATAAAAGCTAATAATATACATTAAACAATTGTGAAATGCAGGCACAAACTGGTCCCAGGTGGTTTATTTCCGATTGGTCACCATCACCTACTTATGTCTCCATCATTTGCCTCTAACTAAATGGTGGTTCCTCAAGGTATAGAATAAGTTAATAACAGATTGATTTTTTTTTGGTCCTTTCATCCTCATATTTTACTGGCCATCAAACATGGGATGGGAATTCTTTTAAGTGATCTCTGAGGGCCTGTTTGTTTTCTGGATTTAGACTGGAATTGGGATTGTCAAATCCCAGAATTGACATTTTCGATGTTTGTGTTCAAAACATGAAACTGGAATAGGGATTTGTTAATTCCCATTTACCCCCAAAACCAGCATTTGAATCTTCCATCTAAAGAGGTGGAATTGGAAAATTTCCTTTTAAATGGGACTTGGGGGGTAAAGCAAAATTTATAATATTTTGAAATCCATATGCAAACAACATTTTCCATCTTCTCATTATGAATTCCAATTGAACCAAACGGTTCTAGCCATATTCCAAAAACCATTTTCCGGATTTAAAACTTCCAGAATTGTCAAATACTGGAATTTGAGAATTCCAGCGTTATTTAATTCCAGCAACCAAATGGACCGAGTGATACTAATCTATGTTAATTCTTGCGGTTTCTAAATTTTTTATGACTGTTCTTCCTTTGATGTTTTATACTAAGTTTTCTATTCATTATAATGTAGATTAGTCTCTCCTTTTCTATCTTATGGTTGCCTACAGCAATCATTGTTACCAATCCAATGTTTTGTTCCCTCTTAATTGCTGTTCAATGAACATTGGGCCTGGCTTATTCAATCCACACGTTCTTTCATCTCTTCTATTAAACCTTTTAATGCTCCTTTCTTTGCAATAATTTCTGATTTCAAGTTTTCAGTTAAATTGGTGTAAATGACAGAGAAATCTATTGGTGCTGCCACCCACACAATCAAGAGCGTGGCTTTAATACACTGTTGAGAGCCCAAGTTGAATCTGTCAATATTTAGATTTCTTGATAGGTCTGAGATATTTGTAATAAGCTGGTAGCTAAAATATTAAAATGAAATCTTAAATGGTCCAAACCTAAATTAAAAATTTCTAAAAATAGAGTTGAAATCGTGGAATAAATCTTGAATTGGGAATGAAGCTAAATTGAAACTGGTGAAATTGCATATGCTGCTGAAATCAAGAAATCTGAAACTTACAAAACTAACAGATATATATATATATATATAATGTTTCCTTTTAAAACTGCAAACAGAATATCTTAATCATCCAGACTTCACACAACAGAAGGAAAATCACAAAATGCTTGCAATATTCTGAAAGAAAAACTTGTTTTTTATCACTATTATTTCATATTCAGGTAGTACATGAACAGTGCATAGTGCATTCAACACCTACAGTGCTCCCGTTTTTATTTAATTCTTCAACTGAAAAAACCAATAGGTATTAAACTTTGCACTTGAAGTAGCTATCCCCATATTGGTTTTTAACAAATATGCAAGGCCTTTAAGTTTAAGCAGGTCTTCATGTTAACTATGCAGCATCTAGTTTTTCACTAAACAGTGACGGAGCTTGGGTTGCTGTAATAACAAACCAGACTAAAACCCTATATTCTTCACATGATTGTTTCCACAATTTACGCTATATTTATGATTGTCTTGTTGATGTTCTAAGATCACTAGAATTGTTTTATTTTTATCTTTACCTTTGATATAACTTTGATAGTATATAAGTTATATTCATAATTGTGTTTAATTCGATCTAGATCCTCTTCTTTTTCTAACGATTTATTGCTATTTACTGTACCTGATTTTAATTTCCATGTACAACTACAGGTGGATTTGTTGGGAGATGATGTTGACAGTCTTCTAAGTTTAGTTGAGAAAATATATGCTGTACTCAATCACTATGCACCAATACTGCAGCATTATCCAGGGGTAAGAGTACATGTAGGCACCTGGATTATTCTTTTTGATGAATAAATTTTATCAAATGGTATTTAATTCTCTTCTTTCAATTGACAATTGGGTATTCTCAGATATGAAGTAGTGGAATCTGCAAGGAAATGCTTCCATGCATTCTTTTTTGCCATTATATGGTCTTTTAAGCCAAAATCAGGGTAAAGATAAAAACAATTATGGACTGTCTTCTGGTAGTGAATGACTAAAGTTGACTGTTAGGAACTGAAAAGTTACCCTACGTTCTAGATAAGCATCCAACTATTGTGTAGATTGAGCTGAGCAGAAGAATGCCTAGAGATTATTTTTCAAGATGTAGTCATATTTTAAGAAATGTATATATATGCTAGGTGCATGATCATGAAGTTAATTTAATCAATTGAATTGTGTTTATTATTTTCTCTAGCTACTTTTTGCACATGCTTAGCAACATTTGAACTTACTTAGAGTATATTTCACCCTAAACTGTAGCAATTCTAGGTGAGTTGCATGCTAATTGGTTTGATTCCTGATAAGTATGATACTGAACATATCATTATCAATGAGTAACAGGTTTAAATATGATATTTGAATTTACATGTCATCATCAATGACCAACAGGTTTAGTCTTTAGAATGCTGGATTCTTCTCATATTGTAATGGAATCTGTTGCTCTGTAATTCTGTTTTACTGATTAATATGTTTCTCTATGCATTTTGGTGCATTAGCTTTTCAGTATAATTATGTTTTGACATTTACCAAATATATTGAAGCGAAAGACAATCTCATGATGTGTAACAAATGGTAAATTTCAGGAATTAACAAGCAGAGCGGCTGTCCTATCTATAATTTAATGGGCCTGTGATAATTAATAATTATCAATCCTAAATGATTGACAACTATCCATAAATTGTAAAATCCATTTATAAGACATACCATTGATGGAAAACTGTCACTCGGCAAAAACTTGCCAAGCCCCCCAAAAAAACTCGGGAAAAATCTTGCCAGTTTTTTGAAAAAACTTGGGAACTTAAAAAGCAGCTTAAATTTAATTAAAAATATTTTTTTTTTTGCAAAATTCAATGAGAAGATGCATCCAATGAGTTAATTAATGAGAACACAAAGGAAACACGCAGAGTTTAGATATATATAAATGCAAAGTGGGTACAAAATCACATTCTCATTTGCAATGTTGATAGCTAGAAGCAAAATAGTAAATAGTTTCTACAAAAATAGAAGTAAATACATCATTACAATCACATCCTCCTCTTCCCAGCTCTACTAGCATATAAGGGAGAGGGTCTAGTCCTAGAAGAGGAACTCTATGATGGGCGTGAGTTGCGTGATTGTGCATCCTTGTCTGACTCCTCATCGTCCTCCTCCTCAATGTCATCCAATGTGAAATCCAATCCACCCCCCTCCCCCTCCATGGCCTGCCTCTCCAAATCAATGATTTCATCCTCTGTAAACAATGGAGGCTGCTCTTGTGCCGTCCAATCATAGTAAGGATCTATATTGTCAAAATCAAGTGGACTAGCTACTGCTATCTGTGCCTTTTTTATGTGCAACTTAAGATTATATTGCACATAAACAAGGTCATTGAGGCGTTTTTGGGCTAATTTATTTCTCTTCTTTGTGTGGATGGACTCAAATAAGCTCCAGTTGCGCTCACAATGGGATGAGCTACAAGGCTGACACAAGATTTTGAGAGAAAATTGCTTTAGATTGGGGGTATTTCCACCCCAACTTTGCCACCAGGCATCTGTAAAATAAAATATTAAGAAGTTATAAAGCAACGAGAAAAGCGAAAACATATTTTATCAAATGGAAAAATTGCAAATGTTTTAAACTTTTACGGTTTACCTAGGGTTTGAGTGCCTCTTTCTCTCTTTGCTAGCTCAAAAGAGAACAAATTACCCTTTGATTCCACCTAGATTTGTTGTTCGGTCACAACAAGGTCTCTTTGTGCAACATCAGATATCATCCTTTGAATGCATACAAAGAGGTCCTCCATGACCTGTCCATTAAGATCTGAAAAGGAATCATCATGCCTGAAACAAATAGAAAATGAAATCAAGTCTTAGTACACAATCTAAAAAAACAAAGTGAAATGAAAATCAAGTCTTAGTATAATTTGAAGAAGAATCATCGTACCTGAAACGGGGGTTGAGGAAGTACCCAACTGCATGAATGGGTTGATGAAGTTGATTGTTCCACCTCTTATCAATAATTTTCCAAATGGGATCGAATTTGAGTCTATCCCCCTTGTAGTAATTTTTAATGGATTCTTTGGCCCTATCCATGGCCTCATAAAGGCACCCCATTGGGGTTTGATACCCATCAACTAAGCGCAAAACTCTAACTAGGGGCTCAGACACCTACAATTGAAATTTGAAAAATACAAATTAGTTTACAAAAAGATTAACTAATGAAGTTACTAACGTAGTAAGTTACAAATTAATAATGAGAGACTTGAATAAAGAGTAATTAAAATTTGAAGTTTTGAAGTTACCTTCACAATCTCATAAGCCTTGTCAAAAATTTTTTGGTCAAAGACTATACGCGCTACAACCTCTCCTTCAGACTTCTTTGAATAAGTTGAGTCAAGCCATGGTGGACTCACAAACATTTGTTTCAAAGAAGACAATGTAGTAATAATACTTTGCAACGTCAAGAAAACTGTTGCAAACCTTGTGACAGCGGGTCTTACCAAATCTCTCCCTTTAGTGAATTGTCTCATCAAATTTAGAACCCAAGGGTGATTATAGATATACTTTGTGACTCGCCTTGCATCTTCCACAATTGGAGTCACCCAATCAAGTTTTCCTATGTCCTCCAAAATAAGGTCAAGGACATGTGCTGCACAAGGTGTCCAAAAAAGAGTGGGGTGTCTCTCTTGGAGGATTCTATCTGGCATATTAGTAAAAATTCAATAATTAGTTTCCAACTTTCCATATTTTACATAAAAACTAAATTAAATAATAAATATCACTTATTTATATTTAATGATAATCATATGCAACATAAAAATTTAAAATTACCTGCTGCCACATATGCTGCCATGATTTGCACCACATTCTCTACTCCCACCTCCATGACAACATTCTCCAACATTAATGCCAATGTTTGCGCATTTTTCACCTTGTTGGAGGCATCAACAGATTTCCAAAATACCACATTATCTTTCCAAGCAACCAAAAAATTAATAATGGTTCTATTCTTCCCATCTGTCCACCCATCAGATAGAATGGTGCAGCCTTATTTACTCCACTCTTTTTTTTGTTCCTCCACCACTTCTCTTGCCCTATCAACTGCATTTACGAGCAATCTACAAAATCAAAGTGAAATCAAGTCTTAGTACACAATTTTGATTTAATAAACAAGAAATAACAATTAAAATTTAAAAAATGAACTCAAGTGGATTCCGATTATTTACTAACCTTCCACTCAAATCCTTGCGAGAAGGGGCCTTGTACCCTTTTCCCGAAACTATAATTGCAGTCACCAAATTCAGCCAATAGGGACTCTTAGCCACACTTAATGGGAGATTGTTGAAATACCAAAAATCAGCTGCTGCAATATCAGTTTTCTCATGTGCCTCCTTGTTCCATCCAGTGGCCTCTAGTGATGGTTGTGCTCCAAGTGTGTTCCTGGGCACAAAATAATTGTCTATCCCTGATGTTGACGGTGGTGAAGATGAAGACACTCTACTAGAGGAAGTAGAAGCAGTAAAAGAGGCACTTTATTTGCGGATGCATGGGCCACGAAGAGAGCCCACTATGCTCTCAAGTGTTGCTTCTTCTTCTTGAATGTCAATAGGAGCACCTTGAGTTTCAACTATGGCTACCCTCATAGCTAATCTTCCCCTCTCCCTATGCAATTTTTTCTTTTCCCCGACTGCAAGTAGGGCATTAACAAATCTTTTTATCTCTTTTGAACCTTTGTCACATGGATTTGTATCATGCTTCCTAATGCCTCCAAGGTGGTATTTGAGGCGGTTTATGCCTCTAGAAATTAGTCTCTCACATCTTATGCAAATCACCTTCCCAGGCTCATCTGATGCTTCATAGGCATACCTCCATGCCTTATCCCTAGCATTTTTAGGCCGGGTGCCTATATATCCAGAAGGGCATGGTGTTAGTGGCTACTCTTCTGCCATGCTGAATTAATGGTTAACTGATAACTGCTGCCCTACACATAGAAATTAAAAACACAAAATAAATCTTTGAGAAAAAGAATTAAACAAAGTCATAAACTATCTAAATTAGTTTGAAATTTGAATATTTTAGACATCATCAAAGTACAAAAAAAACACAAACTGTCAGGGTTTTTTATTTGAAATTTTTTTTGTTGTTCTTCAAAAAAATGGTGATAGATTCAACAAACTTGTTAAAAATAGTGTTGAATCTTCATGTAATGATTCAAAATCATTTCTAACTACTTAGGAATGATTTTGAATCAAAAAACCATAAAAAGATGCAACAATAAAAGAATAGAAAGTATTTAAAAACTATAAAAACAAACTCAACAAACCTACCTTAGAATGCGATTTTTCTTGCAAAAGCGGTTGAAATCTGTCTTAAATCCACTTGAAGCCGCCTCCAATAGTTTGTAATCAGCTAGCAAGGTTTTGGAAGCCTCTATTCCTCCTCTACTCAAAGACCAAAACGTTGCAAATGAAAGACTGTTTCCAAAAATGTCGTTTTTGGTGTTTAAACCCTGACAATTACGCTAAGGCGAGTTTTTTTTTAAAAACTCGCCTAGTTTTAATGACGAGTTTTTGGTTGGAAAACTCGCAGGCTTAAAAAATTTAGTGATTAATCGCCATTTCGGTGAGTTTTTATCGATGAGACATACTACTATTCATAATCTCACATGATTCGTAATTATTAATTACACAGATGCATTCATGAACTACATTGAGAATGTGCCTGATTTGATTTTGGATGCTTGAGCACACAGTAAAAGAATATCAAAGAGAACAATAATCATGGCCGAGCCATTGAGTACTCCTATTTTTGTTGATCCAACTTGGAATATGGCAGCACTCGGTAGTCATGTTTTCTCTTGTACTGTGGGATAATTATTTAGATGCCTTAGATTTTTTTGTTTTATGTTTTAAGCATAGAAATTTATATTTTACTAGGCGTCAAATTCCAGTTCTCTCATCATTGACTTCATCATCCTACTTAGCAACTTAGCAGTTTTTAGAATCAACAAGGTCAGTCATCTGTGTTTCACAAACATAGCTTACCTCTTGAGAAAGCTATTTTAGTTTTTCTTGCTAGTGTAAGTTTTTCTTGCTAGTGTAAGTTTTTCATCTGATGTTATTTCTCGTGTCCCGTGTTGTACTCAACAATTCAACTAATTTATTTAAGGCATGTGTGCAGAATTTACAGTCTTTATGTAGGGTTTGACTTTGAAAAATAATTTTGCTTTTGTATAGACATCTTGAGGTTTAGATTGTTTTGAAGAAGATTAATAAGCTTCAAAGCCGTGACACATGATTACTTACAAGCCTGATCTCGATAAATCTATTTTAGCTTTCGTTGCTATTGTAACTTCTTCTTCCATAGCATATCACTAGGGAACAATTTTGTAGAATTTGACTAATTTATTGAAGGCATTGTTGATGTGAGTTTTGTTCCACTACAACACACATAATCAAATACTTAGTATTCCTAGATGAAACACCAAATCTCCAACTCTCTCTTGAATAAGGATGCTCATATGCTAAATAATTTAGGAGAATTGTGTGATCATATGAGACAACCCCAAGGTTCCTTCCTAATCGTGGACTCTCACTCAGTTTTATGATGTGATATGCTGGTTATCACAAAGGGGCTTACGCTACTCATTTAATGAATATCAACTTGATTATAACTTCTTCCCACCAAATAACTTCCAATCAAATAGCTTGCAAGGAAACAAAATCTAATCTAACTTTAAGAATGTAGGATAATGTTGATGATGGGGTGAGCCTCTAACCTATCCTTGCTTCGCCAAATCAACTAGGCATAGGAGGGTGCTATCTTCTATGGATGCAGGAATGATTTTCACATTGTCAATGCTCATCCAAATACCCTATGAAGGCGCAATCTAAATGAACATCTCCAATAGAAGTTAAACACTTGCAATTTAGGCCCAGACTAACCTTACACCTTTACTTGCAATCAACAAGTAACAGAAGGTATGAACACTAGCTTCACCATTAATCACCATTCAACAATATCTTCCATCCAATCTACTTCTACTCCTACTTAACGTGAAATGAAATCCTAAATGAGGAATTGAAGAAACAATGCAACACTTTAAAGCAACATTAAATAATTGTTGCATTTGGAAAACACATATAATGAGATAGTGCTATTACATTTGCAATGATCTTAAAACCTTAACATGGTATCAGAGCCAAGTTGTAAATGTAAGAGAGTAGTTTGTTGATGGTGAATGTGTGACTATCTCAGAAAATACAGTCTCAGTACAAAGACCATATCTCCCAAATGCACCGTTGGATTTTGCTAAATTTCGGATATGTTGGTGATAAACCAATTTACAAGAATCTCACCGGAGTGATTGAAGAGAAAATTCCAGGTTCAAAAGTTATGACTGACTTTGTATGGGTCTATAATAAAAAAAATCTGAAAAAGAGCGAGTTTCCTTCTTTAAAAGCCTAACCACTTGAAGGGAGATCTAATAAGATTGAAGGTTGTGATAGCATATAGAACCTTTGGATATTAGATATAGTTCATGTGATGAGTTATAGTAATGTTTGAGAACGATGACATCATTCTGTGAATTTGCATGATATTTTCTATATGGGCTCACCTTGCAAAATGAAATACTTGAAATTTATAAAAGATAAGTATTTCATGTTTTATTAATGCACATAATTTTTGAGTTTTTAAATTCATGCTATATTATTAGTTATTAAAATCTTGAATGCTTCTATCATTGGTATTTCCGGTCGAGATAGTTTAATGAGCTATTTGTAATCTCTCTTTGACATACCTTCAGGACAGAAGCACAAGAAAATTGCATTCAAGGGAGAAAGAACTTGATGCTTCCAAACGAATTGATGATTGAGACTAAAGGGAGTCTGGAATTTCAAAAGAGGTCAAGAAGTTGATAAACTTGAGCTTTAGAGGGAGTAGATGGTTCAGTCAACTTGTGACAATCTTGATCATATTGATTGAGAGGGAGTTCACTATTGAAGGTGAAACACTTCTGAGGTAAACTTGATAAAATTGATTATTATACTAATGAATCATGAATGTTTTTAATGGGCCTGCCCCCTGTGTAAATCATGAGAAAGTGACGACTTCCAAATGATTATCACTTGTATTTGTAGAAGTTATTGGAAGGTGACAATCTTACAATAACTTAAATCATGATATACATTATTTATAATGTTGAAATAGATCATGATGAATTAATGCAACAACTAGGTGTTAGATGTCATTAAGTTGACGGTCTATGAGTTGTTTGCATAGATATATCTTGTAAATCAACAACTAAGTGTTATGTCATTGACGGTCTATGAGTTGTTTGTATAGATATATGATAGGTATTTGGTGAATATCATGTGTTGATATTCTGCAGGCCAATACCTTATTGAGTACTTGGTGAATATCATATGTTGATGTTCTGATAGGCCAATACTCAAAGTATTTGATGAATGTCATGTGTTGACATTCTGATAGGCCATTACTCATGATATCAAATAGATAGAATCGCTGATGGAGGCAATCCACTTGAGAAATTATGGATAGAATCGCCAATGGAGGCAATCCACCTGAGAACGTGTGGATAGAATCGCTGCTGGAGGCAATCTACATATTGAGACTATGTTTCTATTGGTTACATCTTGAGGATGATGCCTTTATTTATTACATCATATGATTGATGTTGTCAAGTGTCTTAAGTTTTGACATTGGATTGATTTATCCTCCCTAGCTAAGAGGGAGTGTTGATGTTTTGTAGCTTTAGTCGAATAAACACTATGAGTCAGTACTAGTGAAGATATGTATATATATATTAGGTATATATGAGATGTATATATATACTTAAATATATATATAAATATTATTGTTATGTAAATATTAGAGAAATTAATATAATACTCAAGAGATATTATATATATATATATAATCATAATTGTCATTATATTAATTACATATTAATGAATAGACATGTCTCATGAAGGGACATGTTTCTTCTTGGCTCATTCTCAATATAAATGCAAGATATTGTTGCATTTGGAAAACACATACAATGAGATAGTGCTATTACATTTGCAATGATCTTAAAACCTTAACAATAATCCACCATGAAGACCGACAATGAATCATCAATCACTTTGATAGCATTATGACAACAATTTCAACAAGTCTCCTCCTACTCTACTTCTATTACTAGCTAACTAACTTCTCTCTAGCCTCCTAATCTCTTGAATCTAACTCTTTACAAATGAGAAGGCCTTGGCCTTTTACAGTTGTTCAATTACAATAAAGGACCAAGATCGATTCAAGATCAAGGGCCAAGATTAATCCCTACAAAACCTTATTAGGGTTGCCACCCTATCAACCAATTACATGAAGGCACCACCCTATGGGCCAATAAGAAAATAACAATGATTTTGAGAGCCAAAGAGAACATTGTACACTAGGCATTATGTGATTGAGTCTTCTTGTAATTAGAATTTCTTGATTGGTAAAAGACAAAGACTTGATCAATCCTTTGGTGAAGAGAAAATATCTCTTGATACTCAACATTATCAATCCTTCACTTGTGATGGCATATTCCCAAATTGCTTCATCTTCTCAAATCTTTTCCATCTCCTTTCCTAGAGATTTTTTCATTGCTATGACTTGAATCACTTGCATCTTTGTGAACTTGATCTTTTTCGATTCTTCTTGAAGTGATGAAATCCTCCATGTAGCTAGATTCCTTCAAAGGTAAACTTGGATTTCCAAAGGAAATTCAAGTTGATAAAATTCTTCTCTGATTTTCTTTCTTCTTGATTCCTGATCTTTGAATTGGCATTTTGTTGAATTGATTTGAATCTTCCTTCTCATTGGGAGCCCTCGAGCTTGAGCCATCTAGTTGTAGCGTCCACTTGGTTCTCCTTGCTTCCTTTCAACATCTTACCTTGCAAGACAGGAGAGAGAGCATTAAGCTCATGAAATGAAAAGCATAACATTTAAGAAATCTGAGAGTTTCGTGAAAAGAAATTACATCATACCAAACAAGAATGGATTAAATCATAGATTATCTCAAGTTAGAAACTAGATTCCTTCATTTCCTTGCAAATTTTGAGACAAAGTCATGCTAAAATCTGGGAAATAAGTAAGTTTTTTAATCAGCATCATGCCCAGATTTCACTCTCTTCACAACCTTCAGATTTGATTTATTGGAAAATCCACCAAACTCAATGTCGCCTCAGCCCTTGGAAATATTTCGCAGTCCTATTAAGAGATTAAATTCCCTGCCATTCACAAAAAAGTAATTCGCTGTGTTAAATCCAATCTGCCACCTAAAAGGTTCACTACCTTTTCTGTGACAAAAAAATTGCTGCTAGCTGGGATGTATTTCGCTGCTACAGGTAGAGCTGAGGAACTACTTGTTTTGGATGCAAAATGAATTCAAATGAACTTCTTTATATAGGCATTTGGAGGGGTGGAAGGGCATGTTCCTCGAGGAGGCCAACTTTGGCTTTAATTAGCCAATAAAAATCATTTATTTAAATTTCTTTGCAGGCCTCTTAGGCCAACTTTGGCAAGGAAGAAAATTAAATTTAGTTCACAAAGTTGCCATTTTCTATTAGAGGAAAACCCTTGGTGGAATTCCTCTAATCAGAGGAATCCCACCAAGAAATCTCATGGCCTCCTTTTGTTCATGTTTTGATTCGAAACTTCATCATTTTCCAACTTCTTCATCCACTATTAGTCTTATGAGTGATATTTGATCAGATTCAGCGAGAAAACTCATTTAGGGAGGAGGTGGAGATTTTAGTTTTTTTGGAATTCATGAGTGGAATTCTTGAGGTTAGAGGAATTCCACCATATTAGCTCCAAATAGCCTCAACATTCAGGCTTGAAACTCTTGCTCCATTGTCATCGTTTAGCCATTTCTTAGTCAATTTTTTCTCTTTCAGCATTCTGTCATTGAATTTGCATCCAAATTTGCTCTTCTTATAGGGGTGGAATTTTCAAGATTAGAGGAATAATGATCAGTGTAATTCCTAGAATCAGAGGAATTCCACCATTTCTTCGCATTTTCTTTTTTTCGCTTGATTCCTCCACATTGTTTCTCCATTTTTCAGTTACTTGGCAACTTAGGCGATTGCCATCATAGAGGAAGCTAAATCTTGTTGGTGGAGACTTTAAAGTTCAAGGAATTATCATGGGTGGAATTCCCGAGATTAGAGGAATTCCACCAAATCTCATGCTCATTGCCTTGTCTCAAAATTATGCCTCAAAATCTCACAATTTCATCATCTTGGTGATCAATTCTTGGTCCCCCTAAACTTAGGTGTTTCAACTTCATCAAAATTTGGTGTTCTTAACTAGGTGGAGTTTTTAGTGTTGGAGGAATTTCCTAGGGTGGAATTTTACTAGACTTCATGCTCGAAATCCTTTCCCTCTCATGGCTTCGAATTCACTTCTTATCTTGATCCCTTGATTACAAATTTCTTTCCCCACAACTTGGCCACTTAACTTCATGGAGAAAATTGCATTTTTCTTTGGCGAATATTTTTATGATAGAGGAATGATTATGGGTGGAATTCCGCGATCTCCTATATGCCTTCAAAATTTCACCATTTGGATCCCCCGATCATCACTTTTCTATCCTCATGGCCTAGGCGGTCAATTTGCCTCAAAGGTTGCATTTACACTCGGGCGGAGATTTTGATGACAGAGGAATTTCATGGATGGAATTCCTGGGCCGAGAGGAATTCCGCCACCTCTTGGTCTCTTCATCTAGACTTAGTCAAATTTTCAGCTTAGGAAGCAAGAGGATTTATATAAATATAACTTTTAAGTATTATTTCCGTTCATATACTTTAAGTTATATTTATATAAATACTGTCAGGATGTTTGAGATAGGTTTCATCTTCATAGGAGTTATAATAAAGATTCTAGATTTGGGAGTTTTCAAAAAATTCCAGACTTAAGCCAAATTTCAGGATTCAACACGCCTTCAACATTGTTACTTCCCACAACCTTTCCTAACTTTCTAGGATGAAATTGAAACTGGAAGAAGGATTTTCAAGAGGTTCTAACTCATTTCATCACAAATCCGTTGGTTTCACTTTCAACTCCACCCCCTTTACTAGCTTAGCCCAACTTTTGCTCATATCCCTGACAGTCTTGACTTCCTAGTAGGCCAAAATTGCTCAAACTCACTTCTCGGACTTGGAGACTTGAAAATTGCTACCAACTGAGACCACCTAAGACCATCTAAAAGCATCTAAGACCATTACTCCTACTACCAGAGAAAAAAGAGGGGGTTCCCATTTGCAGTGGGGCGATGGTGTGAAAACCTCACAACAAACATATGTGCAGATCAATGTGATTTAATTTATAGTTTTTATGTAGGGTTTGAAGAATATATTTGCAATTATATAGATGTCACGAGGCATACATGGTTTTGAATGAGATAGCTGCTAATCTTGAAAACCATGATGCATGATTCTTTACAGGCCCGATTCGCAACCATGTGCTCTGTTAGTACTCTGATAAGTCAAAGACATATTGAGTTGTAGAGCTACTATCTACATCTCCAATCCAATTAGCATAAGTACACCTGACTAGATTTTGTACATCATCTTCACTCCCACTGTACCTGCTTTTAAAATGTGCTATGTTTTTTCTAAGACAAATGGATAGAATCCCAAGATACTAGATAGATTTGTTCCTGTGAAAATGTTGTCCATTTTGTTGTTCAAAAAGAGAACTTGAGTACATCATTGAGAGTTAGCTAACATGCTCCAACCTCATTGTAAAGATCCCTGCTGGCTCTCTGCTCAAACAATTGTAAATATAATATTTATTTCTTTTGTTTGGAATTGTTTTGCAATTTTTAGAAGGTTTCTGACATATGGATATGCAACTGAAATTCTAAAATGGCTTTAAGAACACAATTCCAAATTCAGAACACTAATTCTAATTGCATTGTTTCTTGTCAAAACATATCAAATTAATTGCTATTGAATAACAAAGGGAAAATATCATTGCACCTGATTTAATTGCTCATACATTTGCTACTGGCATACATAGATCGCTGCATACAAGAAATCAAAGCAGTCTTGATTGATCACATGACTTGATTTAGGTTGTGGCTGCCAAGAGGAACATGCCGCATTCTGTAAGGGAAAATGGCGCTAGGGCAAGAGATTTCTCTGCCTTAGAGGAACCCACGCTCAAAACCCATATACTGTTCAGCAACAAACCGCAGCAACTAGAAATAATATGGCTGCCACAGTAGGAATTACGCAGCCTCTAGATAACAATTTCGATCACCAAAAGGTAGACGTTCCAGCATGAAAGATTTGCCATCCAAACTCAGCACCAAAATTGTATCAGGAAGATCAGAAAGAATTCTTCAACAACAGATTGTAATGAACACAATTCACCAATATATATCATTTGCTCAAAGTGCAATAAATTCAAGAGAGAAAACGTCTCAGCTTGAAGAAATATTCTCAAACCCTCATCACCCAATTTCATAAAAATAAGCTTCATGAATAATCAATTGTTTTTCTCACCAAGCATTGTTTTTATAATAATAAAGATATCTTCTTCAAGACACCAAAAGCAAATAGCTTCTCTCACACACTTTTCACTTAAAAGTCTTCATCAATACACTTTTCAATTAGAAGCCTTCATTTAATAACCTAATAATTAATAACTCCAAAGCTAAAGCTTCATGAAGACACTTTTCACTTAAAAGGCTTCTTCAACACACCTTCAAATTATAACACAAATGATAAAGTTATTTATTAAGATAAACTTAATAAACAACTTAAAATATGAAGCTCCATAAAAAGGCTTAATTAAATGCTCATGACGCCTAACACCCTGTGCCTCCATTGCACTGCTAAAATAACAACCGCCCAAAATAAACTTACTAAAAATAGTAAATCTCTCAATCTGAAAACTTTGCAAATGAATCCACAATTACACTAATACCAATGCCTACGCACCCATCTAAAATAACAACCGCCCAAAATAAACTTACTAAAAATAGTAAATCTCTCAATCTGAAAACTTTGCAAATGAATCCACAATTACACTAATACCAATGCCTACGCACCCATCTAAAATAACAATCATGACGATCACCCAAAATAAGCACTTACTATAAATAATAAGTCTATCAATCTGACTCGAACAAAGAGCAATCCTGACATCACAGACCTCCCGAGTGGAAACTGACCATTGGCTCTGCCACACGACCCCCTCCAACATCATGATTAGCCTATGAAGGTCATAGAAATAAGCTAATCCCAATTGCCTAAAAATGGGGACATTACACTCATTTTCTCAATACACCATCTTAGCACACAGTTATCTTTCACCTAAATGCAGTTAGCTGAGACTTGAAGCAATAGTTACGGACTACGTAATT
Source organism: Chamaecyparis obtusa (assembly GCA_027943335.1). Classification (NCBI taxonomy): domain Eukaryota; kingdom Viridiplantae; phylum Streptophyta; class Pinopsida; order Cupressales; family Cupressaceae; genus Chamaecyparis; species Chamaecyparis obtusa. The sequence continues at coordinate 711,075 of BSBK01008320.1, read as the reverse complement.
TGGGAGTTGAATGTAAGATTTGATTTGGAGCTTGATCAACAGTTAATTGGACTGGGACATGAGTCATTGAACTTTCGAGGAGAATTTGATTTGTCTTCGTTGGATATGTTTTTAAATGGCATTCTTAACATCTACATATATTCATTCTTTATAAGTTACCATTTTATTTTAAACATGGTGGCATGCATCACATGGAGAGATTTTTTGAGAAAATTACGTCTTGAAACTGGATTGTTTTTTTGAGGAATTTTATATCTTGATCAACATCTAATAGATCCCAACCTATAGGTACAAACAAATTGACTCAAATGAGAACCCATCAAGTAACTAAGTTTGGATTACTGCTTGATTAGATTCAGATCTGTGTAAAGAGCCTGCCTGGCTCTTAATTGCAAACTGACCTCTAACTCCAATTTGATTGCAATTGTTTGAATTTTTTCAACAATATGAAATCTAAATGAATTTCTCCAGACTTTTAAAAAATAACACCAGCAACAAATTAACATAAAAATTTAATTCTTCTACCTTGCTAAATTAACCAGCATATTGAAACAATTATTCTAAATCCCAAACAATAATGAATTTACAATTTTTGGCACCTCAGTACAAAAAGCTTGCTGTATGTTGAAATGCAGCCTCCTCAAACAAAACGCAGGGCCACAAGGTCATCACGCAGGATCCGAAGGTGATCACGTAGCCCAACCAGAACAAAATGCAGCCACCAAACATGAATTCGCAGCCCTTGGAAACACTCACGTGCTCCTCTATTGGAAATGCAACTCTCAAATATGAATCGCAGGGCAAGAAGAAAAATAACGCAGCTCTCTTTGGACTAAATTCAGTCTTCCAAAAACACATGAAACCCCTTGTAAAATTGAACCAGATTAATGGAACTCTCTGTAACAGCAGCAATGAAATAATTCTTCTTTAATTTGGCATACATCAGCACCAAATTGATATCCACAGGATCGGAATTGAATTCTCAGAATTTCAGTAACAAAATTCATCATTAACATGTAATGATTCAAATTGCAAAGATGAGGAATCAGTCCTCAAACCCTAGCCATTTCCCACAACCAAGAAGCTTCATAAATTTTATCAAATCAACAATGAATAATGAAAGTGCTTTTTTGAATTGAATATATAGCTTTTTTGGAAAAAGCTTCAATTTCACTTTTTTCACTTAAGAGGCTTTTCAATGACAACTTCATTTTATAACATTAAGTTATAAAGTCATTAAGTTATTAAATTAAAATAATTTAATTTAATAACGATAAATTTAAAATAAAAGGCCACTGTAAACCACTGACTGCAACAAATCCGTTTCTGACACGAGAGCCTCAAACTTCAACTGCCATGCCAGAAATAGCCAACTGTTAAAAATAGACTTACTATAAATAGTAAGTCTCTCAAACTGGAGATCCCCTGAAACTCGATCCTGAAACATCTGACACTCCATGTAGATGCCCTGCTAATCCTGGTCATACCCAAAGTACCACTTACTAAAAATAGTAAGTTGACCGAATTGACCTGAACGAAAAGCAGACCTGATAATCTGAACCCCCAGAATGGAATCCCAACACTGGCTCCGCCAACTGACCCCCTCTGATCGCCTAATTAGCTTGCGAGGGTCGCCAAACCTAGCTAATCCTAATAGTCTGAAAAATGGGGACATTACAATCTACTAAATGCCTAGTACATGAATGAGTCTGGTGCACATGTAGGCTTGTAGGAACTGTCACTAAACTTACGGAACAATTGGCTTCCAAACTTGTGATGCTCCACCAATTATGCATCGTCCTAAATGTGCGCTTGAGTTCTCCCATTCTAATCATTGCAAGTAATAGTAGGCTGTAAATCCCTTTGGGCATAACTTTTGTTGTGACCTTACCATACCTAAAATATATTCGCACAAAGAGAACGGGATCTAATATGATCAACCTAATCCAATCCACATCCATTTGTTATGCTTGGTTTGTCATTTTGCACCTAAAGGACAATAGGTAGTCTCAATCTCAAGTATCTAACTTTGGCTGGTATTTTCTTGACAAGTTTATGTAGGATTGGAAGTTTCCAGGAAGGTGGTGTATACATGTTTAAATGATTTAACCGACATTTTTGTTCTCGAAACTTGTAGGCACATCAACCTCTCATATTATGTATTGTGGTGGGCTGGTATGAGTTGTCTTATCAAAGATGTTGTAGGTCATTTTATCCCACAGTTGCCTCTATGATTATCTTCCTATGTTTGCCTCTTTTTGTCTGCATGCAGTACATTTTTGGCCATCAACATAACATCCTAGTGTCATGGTAATCCCATGATAGAGAAGCACACTTACTAGATCTCTCAAAGTTTTAAGGAAATTATTCACCAAAAACCCATAATTCCACTGAATGTCCTGACAGGTTGATGTGGGGATGGGTGGACCAAGGGCCTGAGTTTGGGTACTGTGAGGGGTGGTACAAAAACATATAGTACTTTAAAAATTATTTATAAAAAGATGAGTGAGGAATATGTATAATAATTTTAATGAAACTTTGCCATGCTATGTAAAGTTTACACTAATAAAAATTAAAAACATAAAAATCATTGCATTTAAATTTGAACATTAACAATGGTGGGCAGAGTTTTGAAAATTTTGGAGCAAAGTGCAAACCAAGAATATGTACAAGAATTGCGAATGAAACTTTGGCATACTAAGTGAAGTTTACAGTTTTAAACTAATAAAGATAAAAAACATGGAAATGATTGCATAAACAATAAGAATGGTGGGTGGAGGTTTGGGGTCAATGGGTTGTGCCCCTTGTGGGGGTTTGGGTGCAAAGGCCCCAGTAGAGTCAAGGGGCAGTGCCCCTAGTGTACATCCTATTGTGATACATGGTAGGGTCAAGGGGCGTAGCCCCCACAAAAATCACAAATAAGGCCTCCGAAACCTCACCATCCTTCATTAAGAATACGATTTTCATAAACTTTTCATCTTTTTTTGCTTAAGGATCAAGTTTTTAAGTGGGGGCTATGGGAGACTCTTAGTTGTGGTCAGGGGACTCCTGGAGCAGTCTTTTTGTCCCTGATGTTTGGGTGGCGACAGTGGTTCGGTTGGGGGATGTCCCTACCGAAACAATAGGAAAATGTGGGGGGAGGGCACTTCCTCATGTTTCATTGCAAAAAACTGGGTTAGATCAACATCAATGGACAACGTTCTCTTTTTCCTATTTAGCCAACATCATGGACATTGGTCGATAACACAAGCTAATTAAAAAATAGGATTCCTCATTTCATCTCCCAAAATTCTTCTCAACTCTTTGCTTGCAGTAGACACACTTTGCTTAGGCAAATTAAAAAAATTATAGGGTAAAGAGGACTTCACTATAGGAGAACAAGCTGCACAAGTTCCTGACAACTCGAGAATAGGAGATGCACTGGCAAAATACACCAAGTCTTCGGAGTCTTCTACTATGGTATACTATGGTTTCTACTATCCATATGGGTGTTTGGGTGCAAAAGTTCTTTTAGGAGCCAGAGGACCAAATTTTTGGGGTGGATTTATTGTAGTTGGGATAGCCTGTAAGTGCATTACATATTAGTCAGAGGTTTATGATAAGGAATTATCAATTAACCAAAGGAGTCTTATACATGTCTGCAAGAATGGACACCAAACAGAGTTCAGAAATGTAAGGTGAATATTACAAATTATGTGATTATCAATCTTAGAGTTTGTTGCATCATAGTTATCAGGTTAAATAAAATTGATTAATTTGGGAGGCCAAAACAATGTAGAAATCCAGAATTTTCAGAAAAGGTTGGTAAAATTTCTATAGAAATTAAAAAATCCAACCTGAGTTTGACAAATATGGCTCGTCTAAAAAATCTAGATCCAGTCAGTTTTCAGTCAGATCCAGTTACATTTTGTAATAATTGCTATCCTTATTGTCCTCCGACTCCTACTTATAGCCCCTGAATTTACTGTATATATTGTCCTATAAGTGTGTCCACTAAGCGAAGTTTTCTACCTTTATCTATCTAGAGGTTTGCATGGAAGAGACCTTATTTTATTGTATACAATTGAGTTGTGGGACATAATTAGAGACAAAATCCCATGGAATATCAGGGGAGAGGGAGACGGGTTCTTTAATTGCCAAACAGGAATAGACAATGAAATCAATATGAAGAGTCATCATGTATTGTCATTAAAGGAAAAAGAAAAATTGAGCTCTATTCCTAACTATAAAATCTCATTATTTGTCAGTAATTGATGATTCGAAATTGAACAATAGTTAAAATACTCTAATATCACGGGAGCTATTGCAAGCAGTTATTAGTGCATTCAGAGTGAATGGTTTAGTGGCATAAAGATTTATCTCAATATGATTCCTTACATACCAATTTAGTCTAATCTTGTAACTTGTAGAATATAATGTGTACTCGAGTAGAAAGTATTTATTAGATTATAACAAGCTTGCCCTGAGTTTCCGGGACTGGGGATGCATTTCTGGGATGCCGATTTTTCAAGTCAATTTTCGAGACAGCTAGGAGATGGCAAAGGGGACAGCCCTATAAAAATAGGGAAAATTAGACTATCTAGGGAAATTTAAAATATTCATACAAAAACATGGATAAAGCATGCACATATACATTATAGACCTTTAAAATATAAGAATTAGCAGAATTCTTATGCCAAATTTGTGCTATTTTGAGAGTCAAAGTCAAATTGCCTCTAGAATTCGTATTCAAAATTCATTTTTAATATGAAGAATTTATAGGGAGGTCCCCTGTCCTCAGGACGGGGACGCCTAAAAAGTCCCTAGGGACACATTCCCGGGTAATTCTGGATTATAATTATGGGGTTATTTTGAGGGCTTACAAAATAACAAAATAAAAATATATACATATATAAGCTGTATAAATTGCCTAAGATTCCCTTAACACTCCATGTTTGAGGTGTTTTCAGCATGGTTACTCCATGGGTATGTGAGATTTCCTTATGTTGGATGTGTTTTCCATTTGTGAGTACTTATAACTGTTGCTAGATCCATATTAATGCATTCAAATTAAAAATGAGGTGCACATGTTTTATTCTCAAAATGCACAACATTCTAAATCTGTGTCATGCTTCTAATTGTTGAAGTTTGCAACACAAGCACCTACATCATTAAACAACAAAACGAAAACACCTTCGACAAGCAAGGGTAGCAAGAAAGAGTTGCTATATTCCTCAACTGCAAAAAATAATACAATATGCAAGATGAATTATAATGAAGAGATCAATTGCTTTATAGAAAGCAATAGTCCTAAAAATATGCAAAAGCTAACTCAAATTAAAAATAGCAAAAACTAGAGCTAGATATGCAAACTAGAAGTGCATGATATGCACAATGTTCAAACTAGAGCCCAAGTAGATTGATCTAACCAAAATTAGACTCAACTAAGTGAACTTAAGCTAGGGCATGCCTGTGAAAACATATGCTCAATTATGCATAATAATATGCATGCGAATATTCTTGACCACATGCACAATTAATTTATGCAACATATGCAAATATGCCTAATGCAACAAATATGCATTCTCTAACACCCCCTTAAGTGAATCTCAGGGAGACGAAAAAGCTTTAAGCATGAAATGCGTGAATGGGTCCAGGCAACAAAAGGCTTGATTAGGTACCCATGTACAATGAAAGCTTCTCAAAGTGGAGAAAAAGGAGAAAAACCATGTGCGAAAAAAACTCCTCTCCAAAAACGAGAGATGCAACTATATGAAGTGTAGAAGAACATCCTTTGAGCCACTAGAAAAATGTCGACAACTGTTGAATGATAATTGCCATAGTGGTGAATGAAGAACCTCTTATGAAACCCAGATGATGATCAGGATCAATGTGCATGACTGCCCCCAATGACACTATTTGAATAATGAGTAGATGACAAACAAAGGCAAAACATTTGTCAATTGAAGATACAAAAGACAACAATGTGCATGAGTGCACCCAATGATTCTACTCTAACAATGAACATATGACAAACAAGGCAAAACATCTGTCAGTTGAAGATGTCAATGACACATGAATTTGTACGAATGACCCCAACAACACTACTCAACCATGCAAGAAAAAACTACTAGTTGAAAATACAAGTGTCAATAGTCTAAAGAATTGATCAATTGCGGAATAAATAAACCATTAGCATGAATGGTAGAACGTAGAACCCCCCCCCCCCCCCCAATAATACTGACAAAGAAAAGGCATGGCATCTCTACTAAAAATGTGTCACTAAGGAGAAGATGAAGGCAAGGCCCATGCAGAAAGAGCATGACCTTTGCCTGGCTTTGAAGAAGAAGACTTAGGGGCTGAAATGTGATGTTGTTGCATGACATCCTCTAAAACCTCTAGTCTTTGCCAACACTTGGTGACTACATGTCCCAACTTGCCACAAAAACTACAAGGCTCACCTTGTTGTGACCATTTCACACATCACCCGAATGCAAATGGGGACCCCCTCTTTTTGCTTAGTGGTTTGGTCGTTTTAAGCTTAGTTTTACTTGTGGCAGTTGTTTTGGCCTTTGGGTCTTCTCCTTAGGAAGTGAGCATCCTCGGTCTAAGATTCATCATGTAAAGATTGAAAGCAAACGGTAAAAGGTGTCAAGCAAATCGATAAGGAAGTTGTTAACAAGTTGCCAACGTTTTGTGGAAATGTTGACGAGAGAGTTGGCAAGGTGGGTCACGGAAATGATGAATTGGTGAACCAAGTCATTTTAAAAGCATGGGTAATGATGGAAATTCCTTATAGTTGTAAGTCAAGTGGGTTAGGGATATTCAAATGTTAGGGAACATGAAAGACAAATTGCTTAAGAATCTTATATAAAACAAGAAAATCCTTAATGACTCTTGCACAATCAATTGAAAATCAAGTTAAATTCTTGACAAATGCATGTCTTAGGCCAAAAACTTTTGCATTTCTAGCTCATTTGGTGAAGAATGGTCAAGAAGCATTTCCAGCTCTACCTCTAAAATTCGCCCAAGGATGATGAGTCAATTTCAAGATCAATTGCAAAAAGGGCTAAGTCAAGGAACATTCCAGCTCCCCTTCTAATTTTAGACCTCCTTGAGAGTGCATTTCCAGCACCATCACTAAAATCTGCCCAAGAAATGAGATGAAAATCATGAGTTTAAAGAGGTTTGAGATGAAAATGATAAGTTTTGAGTTTACAAGTCAAGTTTCTAAGAGTAGAAAAGAGGTAAACTTTATAAGTGAATATTTTCAAAGAAGAATGTGAAAAGTCTAAGTAGACTTTGTTGCTCATTTCCAACTCCCTCATGAAATTCCGATCTTACATGAAATTTTGAGGTGAGAATTTGAAAATTTCCAAGTCAAGTTGAGATCCTATTCAAGGTGAAAGAGGCATTGAAAATGCTAGTTTTAAAGATCAATTTTTTGAGAAATGAAGTGGTAGATGCAAATTGTTCATTTCCAGCTCCAAGCTGGAAACCTGACCTATACCTCAACCATTTCCAGCTCCTCTTCTCAATTCCACCCTTGCAAAAATAAGCTTTTTTGAAATTAAAGTTGCTAAGGCAAATTGAGGAGGCATTAAAATGTTTGATCAGAAGAGGAAATTCAATGCTTAAAATGAAATGGGGCGAGGATTTTGATAAGCAACTTTTGAGAGTTGAAGGTAAATTCAAGTTTTGATCAAAAAATCAGACTACACATTGAGCATTTCCAGCTCCACTTCTCAAATCTGCCTAGGGTTAGAAGTTGTTTCCAATGATAATTTGCAAAGAGGTTTAAAGTGAAACACAATTTCCAGCTCATGAAATTCTGACCTGGAGAAAGCATGATATTTTAATGTGAAAGTGCAAATGGTCAAGTATGAAATCGATTTACAGCTCTTGTGTGCAAGTCTGACCCCCCTTAAGAAGCATTTCCAGCTCCTTCGTGAATTTCCGATGTAGGAAATTAGGTGCAACTTGATTATTTCCAGCTTGTATTATAATTTCTGACCTCATCAATTGGAGCAACTTAAAACGATTTCCAGCTAGGTGTCTGATTTCCAACCTAGCTAATTGGTGAAATTTGAAAATGATTTCCAGTTTGCCTTTTGATTTCTACACACATTAAGAGCAAACTTATTTAATTGAGGGCAGAACATGTGGTTGGGATGAGAATGGGCTTGGATCTAGGTGCCCATGCTTATATTTATACATTTAACATGGCCAAAACAAAATGTCTTAAGCTGGCCGACCTAGAAGGAGAAAAAAAAACAAAATTTAAAAAATTGTAAAGGCTCTAGTCAGGTAGGCCCTATTAGAGAGGACACCTATGGGAATTCAATTTTGAAGTTTTAATGGCTTCATAACCAGGTCCGTCTCCTTGAAGGGAATGGACGCCACCCTTCAATCATGCCATATGATCTCTATAAAGGTGAAGCTGAATGTAGATTGTTTCAACACAATTTGTAAACACAACTCAACGCTATTTCCAAGCAGAGCAGCATCAGACTTTAAGCAAAGGTGAATTTGAGAGCAAGTATGAACAAACATCAAGCATTTTCTAAGACTGGGCATCAGATCAGATTATTAAGAGGGTAAATTCAAAGGCAAAACTTGATACAAAACCCTGATTTCAGGCAGAAAGTGCAAATTTCAACCCAAACTCTAGTGATTTTGAGCAGGAATCAGAGCAATAAGGGAAAATTTCCAACAGCTGGGCATAACTCCAAGACAAATTGAAGGCGAATTCTGCCCTGAAGGAGTTGGATTACACAGATCTGCACAAAGAGATTAAAAAATTAGAAACCCTGAGCTTTAAAAACCAGAATTCTAAGGTGCGAGCTTGAGGTAATGATATGTGAATATCAGAATCAGGGTCTCAAAAAAAGATGAATCAGAATGTTTTTTTATGCAAAGATAGAATTCATATGTTGTAGCAAGGATGCAATCAATTTTAAGCTCTTGAAGGTTGAAATATACAAATTGTTTGCAATATTTTGTTGTGAATCCTTGAGAATGCATGTTTCAATGATTATTTTCTTACAAGGCATTTTCCTTTTAACACAAGTATTCTCTCTTTCTTTGCAAGGAATGATGATCATCGAATGTAGATGGAAAGGGAGCCTTCACCGCTCAAGGATCAAGCTTGAAGAAAGGATATATTCAACATTGAGCAGTTCAAGAAATTGAATTACTTCACAAATGGAAATGTTACTTGATCCTTGGATTTCGTTTGGAAATCCAAGAATCAACAAGAGGATGATTTCAACTTGGAGAATTCAACAAGGAGTTTCAAGGCAAGGGTAACTTCAAGTAACTCATCCATGCAAGAAGATCGAAGTTAAAATCAGAAGTGGAAATTAAAATAAAGTTAGAAATATAAGGTAATGGTCCGAGCCAACAACCATATGAGGAAAATCAAAGATTAAGATGTTCAAGATGAAGAAACATGATGAAGACAATTTTAAGTTCAAAGAAAGTCAAGGGAGATGGTTCAAAGGAAAATGCTACCATGAAGATTGAAGAAAAATCTACACAAGTCAAAAAAGTTGTTCAAAGATGGAAATGTTGAGTATCAAGAGATATTATTCGAAATGCAAAAGAAAGATTTCAAGACAAGAAAAATGATGTGGCATCCACCCATTTCCAAACAATCAAATGTTTCCACATCACCATCATGTCTAGATGCATTGAATATGCTATTAAGGAAAAGGATAAAGGCAACATGCTTCTAGAAAAATATTTGTTATGATCGTGCGTGGCAAGGAATTTTCCTATTTGCCCATGGAGGATGCTTTTTTTTCATTGGCTAGCATTTAATATTTGTAGGTGGTAGTTATAGCAAACCCTAATTAGGTTTACTTTGAATTATCTTGACTGTTGATCTTGAATCAATTTGGGCCGTTGGTTGTAATTGAGAGCCCTATATAAAAGCTTGCTCATTTCATTTGTAAGGGAAACTTGTGAAATTGTTGCCAAAAAAATTGCAAACTCATTGAAGCTTGGTGAAGACTTGTGTAAATTTGGGTGTTAGCAGGATTTCCTATTTTCTTAGTTAAAATTTATTTATGTTTAGTTGGATGAACGAAATTGTTGTTAATTCATGGTGAAACCTCATGTTCATATCTTTCGTTATTTGTTGATTGCAAGTCATAGTGTAAGGTTAGGCTTAACTTATTGCAAGGCATAACTTTGATTACTTCAAGCACATTGATTCAAATGTTTTATGGTTTTGATGTGTATAGGTGATTTGAAAATCATTCACGCGTCCTTAGAAGATTTGCATCAACTTTGTGTAGTTTTTCTATTTGGCGAAGTAAAGTTTGGTTTGGTTTAACTAAGTCATTAATAGTCTCTTGCACTAGTAGAAGTTGATTAGATCTCTAAACTTAGTATCTTTTGCACTTTATTTCAAAGCCATTGTTAGGATTGGTTGGAGAGCTTACATTGCAAAATCATTTGCCATTTGAAGAAAGTTGATAGATTCATGGAAGAATAGTGTAAGTTCCCTCGTGATTACCAGCATATCACATCATTACACTGAATTGTGTTGAACATAAAGTTGCTCGTTTGCATTGTAAACTTTGGGGTTGCTTCATTTGATCACACATTTGTTACATTGTTTAGCAATTGAAGTTTCCTTGTTGAAGAGGATATGACACTTAGTATGTAAACCTTGGGTTTGCTTCATTTGATCACACATTTGTTACATTGTTTAGCAATTGAAGTTTCCTTGTTCAAGAGGATAGGACACTTAGTATTTTATTTTGCATGTTGGAGTGGTCACAAAACTCACATCAACACACTTAATTTCTTTATCCTGGAGGAAGACTCACCAGATTGAAAAGGAGATGGAGTGGAATCCTTCATGCTGAATAACTGCAAGAGAATCCCCCCACAACAAGAAAAAACATACCCTCTTGCAATTGAATAGTCAAGAAATCTCAAAATGAACAATTCTCGGATCAATGTGTACCTGATGAAAAATCTACAAAAAATGATGGCAGATCTGGATAGAGAACGCTGAGAGCTTTCCATCGATGTGTGGAAGTCGAAAAACAGAGTCCGTTTGCTTGAGTTATGGCCCCAAAAGTGCAAAAAAGTAGGCTGACTTTGGAGGCTTGATATGGAAAAATGGGGCCAAATTTTATAAAAACTACCACCACGAGCAGATTGGTGTTGGAATATGCTTTCCATTGATATCTCGTTTGCGCAATTTTGAGTTCATATGGCAAAGTTATGGCCAAAAAATTGAAAAGTTGCTCTTTAGGGCTTGGAGGATAAACAATGTCAAACTGGTCAACTGCCGATGTCACCCCAGAGAATATTCTTTAAAATATTCTGGTCACTGGGAAAAAATATCAGTCACTAGAATATGCCCTATACCTACTCGAATATTCCGTTCTAATAAAAATTCCAAAAAAATGTATAGGTGCATGCGACAAAGCATATTAGGGAATATTCCCTAGTACATGGGTGCATATGACAAAAGACCAAAATTCAAACTCCATTGTGGGCCGCCCAAAGACAAGTACAAGCTTGCTGCAAAAAGGGCTTGGGAACTACACATGTGGGCTGCTTTGCATGAAAGTTGGGGTTTAAATAAAACAAAAAAATACTTCTCTTTAATCTTAGGAAATTTCCCCAAAAAATAAGTCAACATTCAAAAAAAGCTTAACTTATATAGTAAGGAGGCTCGTGAGAGAGGTGGGTTGGGGCCTCTCCCTTCTTTGAAGTTATTTTTAATATTTTTTGCTAAAACAAAGAAATTATAGTCATTTTTTATTTTTGACCTTTCTGATTTTTTGATGTTTTTTATTAATTTTTTGGGAAGTATAAGAAAAGTCCACACTTTTTGTGAAAAATTTGAAATGAACTTGCAAAACTAATCTAAAAAAGGATTTGCGATTTTTTTCTGTCGTGTGCGCTTATGCAGTGCTGATGGCAGTGCAATACGTTTGTACGGATGGTATGGATTAAATCATAATCGTGCCTTAAAAAAATCTCGCTTTAAATTGACGTTGATTGTCGATTTATGGGTTTTTGGCCCTTTTGAGCTGGATTGTGATGTCTGTTTCACTCCAGCATGCCCAGATTTTTCGTTGACCCCCATATTTTGCCTCATTTTGCGCATCCTCAACCAAAATGACCCAAAATTTCAACTTTCTCAGATTTTGATGAAACAATAGCCGATCTTAGGGTTTGGCCCTTTGCGAACTTGATGATGATGTCTATTTCAGTCCAAAGTCTCCTGAAATATGTTCTTGCCTCAAAATGCGTACCCACATAAAAAACCACCCAACCCTCAACTGCTTGAAATTTGTTGAAACAAAATTTTATCTTGAGGTTTTGGTATGTTGCGAATTCGATTGTGAGGTCCGTGAAGTTCTAAAAATTGGGCAAAAAATGCCCAAATCCAAATTCACACAAGAAGGCATATTCAGAGACCTTGCAACACTCTTGAGAAAAGAAACCCTAAAATATTGAGAAGGGGTTTGCTGAATCCATGCTCTGATACTATGTTGAAGTTTGCAACACAAGCACCTACAGGATCAAATAGCAAAGATAACACCCTCCACAAGAAAGGGTAGCAAGAAAGAATTGCTATATTTCTCAAGTGCAAAAAATAATACAATATGCAAGATGAATTACAATGAAGAGATCAATAACTTTTATATAAAGCAATAGTCCTAAGAATATGCAAAAGTATCAAACTAGAGTTGGATATGCAAACTAGAAATGCTTGATATGCACAATGGAGCCCAAGTAGATTGAACTAACCTCAATTAGGCTCAACTATGTGAACTTAAGTGAGGGCATGCTTGTGCAAACATGTGCTCAATTATGCATCATAATATGCACGAGAATATTCTTGAACATGTGCACAATTAATTTATGGAACATATGCAAATATGCCTAATGCAACAGATATGCATGCTCTAACACTAATTCTTATCTTAATATGTGGAAAGCAATTCTTATCTTAATATGTGGAAAGCACACCTTTGCTACAATTCAAGGGGATATCCATAGGACCAACCAAAACAATTTCTTACAATTCTAATTGAGGAGAGAAAACTTGTCTTAAAATCACAAACCTTGCAAATTTCCAATCATTGGTTGAGATAACTTTCATTTGAACTAAAGACAGATATATGCCTTGAGATAATATCAGGTTTGTGCTGTAGAAGCAAATTAAATTGCCAGGCTTGATTTGGAACCCTCTCATTGCAAAGGATTTTGTTAACAAGATAAAAATTGTTATTGCTTGAGGGCACACAATCTTGGGAAGGGCAGACTGTCATATAACCTGCCAATGTATGAGGTCACAACTTGCATAAATTAATATTGTTGTCTTTAAACTCAGATCATGCCGTTTATAACAAAGATGCTAGGGACGACTTAGTCAAGAGGATTATTAGTGGAGAAAATTAATATATTGGCAATAAGACTTTAAGACAGTTGGCCAAGTCTATAAATGATAGTGGCTCGCTGCCATAGAGAGCTCGAAATGGCAACATGCCAATGGCCATGTGATAGGTGGAGTCGTAGCAAAAATCCCCCAAAATACAACCACTTAACCCATGCCCTCTGCTGCCCCGCTACATAATTCCGGAGATAACCCTCCACCCATTTGTTCACAATCTCCATCTTGCATCTGTCTGTGGGTGGTCATTGGTATTGGGAGTTAGCTCGGTACTTGCCAATCTGAACAACTCTTGCCAAAAGGTGTTGAGGAACTTACTGTCTCTGTCGCTCACAACAGTCTTGGGAAGACCGTGCAGCCTAAAAATCTCTCGGAAGAATAATTCAGCTACTTGCAAAGCTGACCAATTTGCTGCAATAGCGAAGAAATGAGCGAACTTAGTAAGTTGGTTCACCACCACAAATATGCTATCCTTGTTTTGCACTCTCAGCAAACCAGTAATAAAATCCATCGAAATACCCTCCCACCTCTGAGCTAGAATGGGAAGGGGTTGCAATAAACCGACTGGATACTCATGCTCGAACTTGTTTTGCTGACAAGTCTGGCACTTTCTAACATGCTGAAGGACATCATCCTTAAGGCCCTTCCATGAGAACCTCTCTTTGACCTGCCTGTAAGTTTTGAAAAATCCCGGATGTCCTGTTGTGGGTGCATCATGAACAACCCTCATTACCTTAGCCTTAAGCTTAGAACCTGACACTAGGTAGATTTTATCCTTATAGAAGATAATATCATCAACTACCTTGTACCTGTTATCCGGAAGCTGACCATCCAAAATTTGACAAGCTTGAGCGTTTTTAGAATACTCAACCAGCAGATGAGATTTCCAATCAACGGAGATCTCTGATAAAGCACAAGCTGCTACTAGGGGTCTCCTAGAAAGTGCATTAACCACAATGTTATTTTTCCCTTTGACATACTCGATGTCAAAATGGGATGAATGAATTTTATTGACCCACTTTTGCTGTCTTTCATTCAACTCTTTTTGTTCCAAGAAGTAGCGTAGGCTATTGTGATTTGTCTTAACTGTAAACTTGCCACCCACTAGATACTGTCTAAATTTAGCCAAGTCATGCATAATGGCAAGCATCTCCTTGTCATAAGTAGAATACAATCTCTCACTGTCCTTAAGCTTCCTGCTCTCGAATGCTATGGGATGTTTGTCGTGCATCAAAACTACACCAATCCCATTCCCTGAAGCATTGCACTCTAGAACAAATGAACGAGAGAAGTCTGGAAGTGCTAGAACCAGACAAGTACTCATGATTGTCTTAAGTCTATCAAAGACTTCCTCTGCCTCATCTGTCCACCCGAAAGCCCCTTTCCGGGTAAGATCGGCGAGGGGTGCCGCTGTCTAAGAGAATCCCTTTATGAACCTCCTGTAATAAGAACACAATCCAAGGAAACCCCTCAAGTCTGACACATTCCTAGGTGGTGACCAGTCTTGAATTGCCTGTATTTTCTCTTGGTGAACCTTAACTCCATCGGCCCCTATCACATGTCCTAGGTAGAGAATCTCAGTCAATCCAAACTCGCACTTGGATTCTTTTGCAAACAGAGACTGACTCTCCATGATGCTAAGAATCTCATCCAAGTGTCGTAGGTGTTCTTCCCATGTCTTGCTGAACACTAATATGTCATCAAAGAATACCAAGACACTCTTGCGCAACTGCTTTTTGAATATGTGATTCATGCAAGATTGAAAAGTAGCAGGTGCATTAGTGAGCCCAAATGGCATCACTAGAAACTCATAGTGCCCATAGTGACATCTGAATGTTGTCTTATGAACATCCTCCTCTCGGACACGTATCTGATGGTACCCTGATTGAAGATCTATCTTCAAAAAATATACTACCCCATGTAGCTCATCTAACAGCTCATCAATTTGGGGAATGTGATATCTGTTCTTAATGGTCCTCTTATTAAGTGTGCGGTAATCAATACACATGCGAAGAGCACCATCCTTCTTCTTCACTAAAACCATTGAAGAAGCAAAGGGGCTGGAACTGGTGGGCTTGATTTGCCCCATATCTAGAAGCTCCTTAATCGTCTTCTCAATTTCTTCCTTATAGTGCTTGTGGTGACGATAAGGGGTAATGATCATGGGGGCTTGGCGCCCTCCAACTCAATGATGTGCTCAAAGCCCCTGTCTAGGGGTATACCTAGAGGGATGTCCTCAAAAACCCGTTTGTGCTTATCAAGCACATCTTGAATATCAGTGTGAACCTGTTGCCTTGAATTTGGTGTGAGTTTAGAGGATATGAAACACTGGGCTGCCCACTCCATATTGCTATGCCTCATGATGACCTCCATCGTGTGAGCCGAAACCAACCGAGACCCACCATCTGGCATGGCCTTAAGCATAATCAACTGATCACCCTGCATGAACTCCAACTGTTTCAACTTATGATCAATGGTGTATCTTCCTAAGGTCTGCAACCACTGCATACCCAAAATGGCATCAAGACTATCCAAGTCAATGACGTAAAAATCAGCCTCTAGAAGATAATCCCCAAAATGAATTGGGAGTTCGGAGATCTTCCCGGTACAGCTCAACAAATCTCCCTCGACAACGTTTACCTCAAACTTATAAATGTTGTCTATATGAAATCCTCTCCTGGAAACCATACCTATGTTGATAAAGTTATGTGTAGCACTTGTGTCTAGGAGGCAAATGATTCGCTGTCCTCTAACCACTCGCTTTAGATGGAATGGGTGACATGTGGGAATACCTGAAAGAGATGCTAAAGTAATATGAGGCTGCTCATGGGGGGCTTCCCTCTTCTTCCCTTCTGCTGATTGCTCTTCCTGAGCCTCCTCATCTCTGTCCTCAACATCGCTGCCCTCAGAAAGCACCTCAATGTAATGTATCTTGCCTTTTCCAAGGCACCTGTGGTCTGGAGTCCAAGGCTCTCTACATGTGAAGCATAATTTCTTTCTTCTCAATTCATTTCTTGTCTCGAAATCCAATCTAGGGGGTGTACTCTTATTTTTAGTCTTTTGGAATGAAGAGGATCCCTTAAAAGTTTTCTTAGGTGGCTGCAAAGTGGAAGAGGGTGAATCCAAATCATGTGCTAATTTAATAGCGTCATCCAAGGTGCTCGTCTTGAAGACTCTAACCAATCCTCCAAATCTATCCTGTAGGCCCTCAATAAACAACATCACTTTCCTCCTTTCAAACATATCAGGAACCATAATGGAAATCCTTTGAAACTCATCAATGTAGTGGTCCAAAGACCCACTCTGTCTCAGTTGGGCTAACTCCCTTTAGTAAACCTCAATGTCTTTCCTGTCAAAACGGGTAATCAATTTCGTGTTGAAGGTCTCATAAGAAGTAATCAGCCCATGATCCTGGGTGACAAGACCATGATGCCACCAGTCATATGCTGCTCCCTCTAAATGCATGGTTGCAAACTTAATAGCCTTCGTTTCTAACATGGGTTTGAGGGTCAGGAAAGTGTCTAGCTTGTGAATCCAAGCTCTCGTGGATGCCTTACCGCTGCCATCAAAAGTAGGAAGAGTTAGTTCATTGCATGCTTTAAATCCCTGATCTAACCCCTGGGTCCCCTATCCTGCTAAGCGTTGCCAAACTCTCTCTTTTGAGCCATTTACTGGACAAAGCTTAAATCAGCTTTGACATGATTAGGTAGGGTATCCCACTCATCATACATGGTCAACACATTATCTGGAAGAATGGTTTCTGTCTCAAGCTATGCTACCTCTTCCTCTACATTATTTTCCGCGAAGGTAGGCATAAGGGGCCTATCTGAAGTACGAGTGGGTGCTCTTGCTTCTCTAGGTGATCCTGCTATACTGCCTCCACCATTGTGATGGCTCGGTGGTCTCCGGGGTGCTATTGTCAACTGCTGAATAACCCCTGTAAGTTGTTGTAATACATCGGCAATATGATCCTGTCTGTCGCGTATGGCTCTCAATGTTTCCCCGACCTCTCTATTTGCCTCCTCAACCATACCTGTACCTCGAGTACCTTGCTCGAATACAATCTCCTTCTTTGCTTCGGTGTGACTATCCTCTATATCAACCTAAACTGAAGATTCTGGCTGTTCCTGTTCAACTCTGTTATGTTTAAAGTTGTACTGTCTATGTTTGCTATGCATGCCTACTCGACATAGTCACTTTCACATTATCCTGTTAAAAACTAAAAATCTAGTCCAGTAGGATGGCAAGATCAAAGGCTCTGATACCCCTGTAATATTCTGTCTGTCAAGAAAGATTGTCTGCAAGAGTATTGGATCTCTGGAGATTGAACTAGTCTAGTTTTTAGCAAGTGATATATTTGTGTTTGTTTCGAGTTCAAATGTCAGTGGTGATGAATGCATACATAACAAAATTTTCCTAAACCTCTAATGTTGAGAGCCTTTCAACATTTAGTTTAACCAAGTAAAGAGACGTAGCAAAGATAGTATCTTATTGATATTCAAAAAATACAAAGAAGTTTCAGTCAACAATCAAGTTTGAACTTACAAGTTTCATTCCATACGTATTATCACCATATGCGCATGTGTGCACTGATCTAGCCGCACGCGAATGCCTTTGTTGGCGGTGTCTGGTGTTTGCAACATGTAACTTGAGGCACGGGGGGGCACTGCTCTGTAAGGGTGGCGGTGATACTTTCCGCACATGTCACCTCCACTTCCAGCCTTGACCTTGCGACTGGGCTGCATTCTCTTGCACGGCCTGTGCCTCTAGAACCGGCATCGTAATCCACCAGTCTTATTACCCTCGTACTTGGTTGGGTATAGGCGGATGTTAGCAGTCGCAACGAATGGAATGGGTGCGACTGGTGTATTCAACAGTCTCTCTTCTCCGCTCGTGTGCCGACAATACGCAGTATACTGCATCTGTGCCTAGCTCGACACCCAGAGTGACAACTCCCTCCTTCCAAATGGTATTCACGGCAAGACTCGTTCACCGAAAATGGAACGTTGGTAATACTAGCAGTTTGTCTGGCCCTTATTTCGAGTCAATCACCAAGCAATTAGTAGATTACAAGAATAATGTTACTCTGAAATGGAAGGCTAATTTGTAGTCTGGATGTCTTCAACCATTGAAATATCGAATCCTTAAATGCCGCGTTTCATGCCAAGAATGCAGATGAATAGAACTTAATTCCTTAACTCATTCTTTAAGCTCCATTGTGAAATCTGAATGATCTCACCATTGTCGAGATGCTAGGGCTACGTCCAACTTCTCAGATATTTCTCAAGGGTTTCCGTCCCAAGAAGTAACTGGTCACATGAATAACTTGTTTTGTTTATCTTTTCTTTTATAAATTTCATGGTGTTGATCCCAAGGCGTACTTTAGGCTTTTATAACCTCAAAGTGAGGGAAGGCACAAAAACTAAGCAATGTGGGATAAAGTACACTCACATAAAGTCACTTTAAGTTACTTTTAATATAAAGTGACTTAAGACATAAAGTGACTTTTATAATCTTACTTTATAAAATAAAGTGACTTAACTATAGAAAAGGGATCCCAAATAAAAGATATTCGCCCGCTGAAGCCTGTGACTGGCTGACATCCTCTGAAAGAAGCCATTAGCCTATCCGGATGGGGAGATAGACTAATCGAGCACCGTAATTGCCTAACACGGAGAAGGGGACATTACACACTCCCTTAACTTGGTGATGCAAGAAATTGACAATCAAATAAAGTGTGCGAAAGAAATATAACAAGAGGATGAGGAGATCCAAATGGCTGTGACTAACCACCATATGATACAAGGCATTTTCAGGACTTTCTCAAGGTTGGAATTGTAAGGTAAACTTATCTTTTTTCTGTCATGTTTAATATGTATATTAATATAATATTTTTTAATGTGTTATTAACATATTATTTACACGATCCTAGGTTGCCAAGATTTGATTCACATCACACAGTCTTTTTGAGATGACTTTTGAACCGCAAGAGGAATGGGGTGCTATGGTTATTAGTAACCAATGGAGTGTTTAGAAGTAGTCAAATTCAGACAGGGCACAAAAGGTCAAGTCATTGATCCTAGATGACGATTGGTGGGGTCGTGTAGGATACTTCTTGAATTTCACCAAGCCTATCATAAATATGATTAGGTTTGCTGATATAGATACACCATGTTTGGGGAAATCTATAATGGCATAGACTCTAGGATAGAAAAAATAAGGGTCATAATAGCACAAAAAGAGAATGACCCTAAAGAAACATTTTTCGAAAGGGTGGAACAATCATTCTTCATTGTTGGAACAAGATGAAAATGCCATTGCACCTCCTTGCATGTGCATTATCTCCCAAATACTATAGCACTACAAATCTTTCTTTGCTGGGGAGAACTCCACCATATAGAGATAGTGAAGTTGCTATTGGGTACAAGCGGGCTTTCACTAGACTCTACTCATATGCAAAAGTGGTGGAACATGTTAGGAGAGAGTTAGGCATGTTCCTCTTGGGAAAAGAACATAGTCCTTGTGCTATTAATGACCAATTTAAAGTACATGCTTGTATGTTGTGGTACCTCTTGTACGTTGTGGTACCTCCATGGTCAAGATTATTTATTCCTCCAACCTCTTACATTCAAGATTCTATCGCAAGTTTTTTTTTTTTTAAACATTTGTATTGGAGACTTTAGTACTTATTATTCTTTAATTTATTTTGTATTTTTTTATTTTGAAATTGTGTTGGTTTTCTCTCCTATCTCAACACTTTGCAAGTTCTTCCGCTAAACGAACTTGGATTACATAATCCTGTATCCACTTAGTGAAGAGTAATTGGTTGGCTGCAAAAAAAAACAGAAAACTTGGTTTATGTTCATTCCAACTTGTGTCTTCTATCACATAAGCAATGCCACTACAAAGATGGGTCAACAAAGAATTGGGATGTAACCCCCAAGTGTACCAAGTTGGATGCAACTATTGAAGAATTTGCTAGAGTCACTATGGATGATGATGATGAGATACTTACACATGATGCACCTAGTAGGAGTGGCATCGCTTTGGGTTCAAATGATGTTGAACTTGAAGTAAACGGTGATGATCTTGATCTAGATCCTTTTGATGATTGATGAATATTGAAGATAGAAAACAATTATTATTTTTGATTGTCAATTTTGTAGATGTAATGATTTTCATTTGAATCGTGAACCTAGACATGTATGATATATATTATATGACATATGAGATAATATTGAGATTCTGAACTATCAATTGACATTTAATATTTATCTTTATCACCACCATTTTGGCATTGATCAATGATGAAGTATCATATTATTAAATGTATTTAGTTTTACAATTCTATATATTTCTTTTCTTTTCTTTTCTTGTTTTATGCATGGACAGACACACAGACACACACATGTATCCAAACCCTTGTACCCAAGGTAAAAGAAATTGCCCATACCCACGTTCCTGTACACTTGTCGGCAACTTAGCAAAATACCATGCAGACATAACTCCCCGAACACAAAAGTACCCTACAATTGTACTTGGTAGAATACAACTGTATATGGACATAGGCACAACTAACTTGCCATCTGGAGATGTTAGAGATGTCCCAAACACTGACCTACATCATCTCCTATGGAAGTCTCAATTGGATTATGACATTTTTTGAATGTGGAGTGCCATAAAACAGATAAAGAGTGGGTGCAACCCCGACAAGCCACACTCACGTTCCTCTTTTT
Organism: Chamaecyparis obtusa; assembly: GCA_027943335.1. Taxonomy (NCBI): domain Eukaryota; kingdom Viridiplantae; phylum Streptophyta; class Pinopsida; order Cupressales; family Cupressaceae; genus Chamaecyparis; species Chamaecyparis obtusa. Next base: position 689,931 of record BSBK01008320.1, on the reverse strand, counting down.
GACAAGCTAGTCATTGATATGTGTAACCAGCAAATAATGTTTGATTTCTAGATTTCAATTCCCGTTTCATGTATTAAACACATGTTTCTGTGTTTATCATGGCTGCTTCAGAGCTGTTACATTCTACTGGTACAATCAAAATTATGCCCAAGAATAGCATGTGCACAGCTATCAACAGTTCATAAATGTTCCAGATTCCAACAACCATACACAGCATGTACAGTTGTAATTTGATGGTATCAAAACACACATTGCCTCGACCCAAGTCTTATCTGAATTGGACCAAGGTTTAATATTGATATAATCAGGACATATACTGCTTAAGCCAAGGAGGTTATTAGTAAGTAGGCCTAAGATTATCTATGGTTTAGCTCTGTTAGGCAAGTCTTCACAGATTTATATTGTTTGACTGAAGAGACACAAATAAACTGTTGTACATATTGCACAGGCCGTAAAGGCTTCATCTCATTGTTTCATTCCTAAAATGTCATATGAGATTCAGAATACGTTTCTCAAGAACTTCCTAGAACAATCTATTGACTAAGGCAAAATCTGTGAAAGTTAGAAGATCAGTCAATATGAGTTCACATTATCTGTTTCTAATTAATGAAGGTTGAAGGGATTTCATTCTAAATAGGGTGATAATAGATCTATTTCGACTCCAAGCTCACTGTCAACACTCCAATATGAGGCAAATCTTACAACAGGGCTGTAGAAATACAGTAACAAACCATCCCCATATTTATACTGACCGGTTCGCAGGGCCAAAAGGCTTTACCATTATGAACTAAACAGATGTTTCCAAAACCATGTTCAAGCATAAATATGAAGTGCTGAAACCCACATATACATCAAATTTTTATAATTAAACATGCCTAAGCAGACATAATATTCATAACAGTGGCTATTTTTTGCAAGAGCTGTAAGCTTCCAGACCCAACAGTCCTTAACAAACTTTAGAATGGAATATAAACCAAATTGACCGATGTTTGTACCAACATAGTGGGCTTTTCCACATTCCCTCTGCATCAAGGTTGTTCCACGAGAAAATAAAGAGATTGAACCATTTTCAACTGTTTCCTACAGTCAAAGCCTAAAGGCTCAAATGTAATGAACGTAAATTTTGTGCAGCCCATTTAGAAGCTGATCGTCAACCCTTTGTGATTTTATTCTTGGGTTTTATTAAGTTAGGGGAGGGTATTTTCCTCCTTTCCCCACCTATAGAGCATGCTTTGCATACTCCCCAATTGGAATTACATGCTTTCCAAACAACAGATTGTAACCTTTCTTTCAATACTTAAAATGTATATCAGTGAAAAGATGTGATGTCTGATAAAGCTTGATAATGTAGAGAACAGAAATCCTGTCACCCTACAATCAAAGCTTTGGCCTGCAACACTACTCCATCTGCTTTAACATCAACAGTTGGCTCAAAGCCTATTCCAAATATCTTAATGCTTATGAACACTCAACCCAGTAAATAAAATATAGTTTCCCAGCTCATCCCTGTTATACTTCCTGCTGGTATTATAATGCAAATTCCCCTTCTTTCACTCAACAATACTCAACCAATATAGTGGTAGACAGAGCAATTGAAGCAGTAATCAGTGAGAATTGACAAACAATGATAAGAAAAAAGGATAACAAACATTAGTCCATGATGAGACCCATGGAACATGTCATCACGGCTGGACCTTGTTGCTTATCAGAGAATAATATAACCAATAATATCATACCATATAGTGCTTGTATGAAGCAAACATCAAGCAACATCAACACCATACTTCGAAATTAACCTTTTGGTATATATACTGAATAGGATATAGTTGGGTAAATCACAAACATACTAAAACACATATGACAGCATGTGATTATTCCATATAATGTCATAACCAGGACTTGACCAACCATAATGACTAGAAAACATTGACACAGTTCCCTTTGAACCTACTAATTGATTGATCAGAAAATACACTGGATACACTACCTTTGTGCCCACATTTGTATTGAATGATGATAGCACTGTCTGGCATGATGCTCTCCTTCAGATTAGGGATAATACTTTGCTTAATCCATAAGAGTCAAACACATTAGTTGTGAGCAGTAATCATATATGAAATCAAATAACATCAACGTACATCAGTAATCAAATCAGTCATCTAACATGTGAAATCAGCATTTGCAAAAGTACTTATTATTTAAAACTAATCTAAATTAATATCAAATATTTACTGTAAAGGTATTCAGCCACATTATTAAATATCAGATATTAAATCCCAATAATTTATTAATATGTTTTTCTGGGGCAGAGCATTTTTTTTTAATATTGAGGAATGCTTACAAATCTCTCTCATATGAGCAGCGTAGTACACTAGAGACAAAGATTTAGCTTGTATAAAGAAATTACATTAGACAACACACATATACACATACGCACGTGCGTGCACACACCCACGCACCCTACCTCATAAGGGTAGTCTAAAGATCTCCTTTTCTTGACAATTAGTTACTCAAAATGTTGATTGACATAATGATTTGAAACATGCCCCAATATGAATATTAGACTTAGATATTAGAAAGAGAGCTCAAAGGTTTTTCTACATATTAGGCTTCCTTGATATGAATGCCAATCCCTATGTGCACGAATGTCTTGGTGGCTATAAGCATTGAGTGCAATCCAATCAATTAAACTAATTCATTGGTCAAATTTAAAATATTTTAATACAAAATGAGTGCATGGTTTTATTAAGCACAAGTTCTCCATGTTTGTATATTGCATTGGGATTTTGCAACATAATTGTCCTCAAGATGTGCAATCCAATCAATTAAACTAATTCATTGGTCAAATTTAAAATATTTTGATACAAAATGAGTGCATGGTTTTATTAAGCACAAATTCTCCATGTTTGTATATTGCATTGGGATTTTGCAACATAATTATCCTCAAGATGTGCAGTATCAAAATTCTGTTTGTGCTTTTTAAAAAAAAATATATCTCTTTGGATTCTCGTTTTGTTCCAATTTAATTAATGCTGACTTCAGTTGCTTTTCCAGATCCTTGATCTTGTGAAATTGATAGAGACAGAAATAATGGGGCACTTTGATATGGAAATTAAACTGTGAAGCTTCCGTCTGTGGTTCTGGTAAGTCATTGGAATTTTTATTCATCATTTGTTTGATTGTAAGGATAAAGATAAAGTTAATTACACCTCCTAGTCATTAACTTTGCTGCTGTAAAATATAATTCTTTTATTTTGCTATAACATATATAAGCTCTATAATTAGTATTATATAGCATTTATTAAAATGATTATAAAAACAATTTATAACATTTATTAAAAAAAAAATGAAAACGATTTATAACATTTATAAAAACAATAATGAAAACAATTTATAACATTTATTGACACAATAATAAAATCAATGTACATCAACTAGAAACAGGTTTTGGAGCTATCCACTCCCACCCATGCAAGAAGAGAGGGCATATCTGATTTCACCCCCAATCAACATTTGCTATATATTTCATCAGCACTAGAAGCTTTGTATGAACCTTAGATTGTGAGCCATCTAAAGAGATGGTATAATCTGGGTTTGCAAGAGTGACAATCCCTACTAGAGTCTTGATAAATGGGCCTTGAATCTCATTTTGCAGAGGAAGAAAAACAGGTAGATAAGATGCCATAATATCCATATGCACTTTTTATAAAATAAGGATTACCAAATAAGACTTTCTTCTTGTGCACAAGACTGCACTAGATACCTTTGAGCCATTGGAAAAATACCATTACATATGCTGTAGGTCCTCCAACTTGCCAAACAGTATGATCAAAATACTGCTTTAATCCATTTGTTTTCGTTAGGAACATCTTTAAATAGAATCTGCTTCCCAGAAACTTTAAGCTTAGAAAACCATATTAGAAGATTCTGTATTACATGCACCTCATTATCCTTGTTCAGATATCTAGAATTTAATTTCTCACAACGCTGGACTAAAAAATTGATATAATTGATAATTTCAGTGTGTTGGATCTGTTTTTGTTTGGATTTTGGCCTAATATTATAAACCCACTTGGGTTCAAATTCCTAGAGAGATGTCTTTCTTTTATTTTCATTGTCAAATATGCTTGTTAAATTCCAAATACGCTATGTTTCTCTCTCTCATTATATGGATGACAAGGCTCCTATATATTTCACTCCATATTAAGTGAATCGTCACACTTCAAGTTCCACAGGACTTGCCATTTACAAATCCCATCTTGAAACTGGAAGATTAAATGTTGGAACTGGATGATTCATGCATCAACTATAGATGATAGGATAGTCCCTTTCAGCAAGGTGGGTTACTACTTTTACCAGGGTAGTAACTTGGGTTGCCTTAGGCCCTTAGCAACCATAGGGTCTCATGGATGCCCCTACAAATGTAGGTGTAGAATCTTAGTTTTAGAGGAGATCAAGAATGTGCAGGCTAAGGATGTGGTTGGCAAGGACGTTGAATCCACAAGGGAGGCTCCTAGAAATAGAAGGGGACTTCTATTGAGATGAAGTAGTTGTGAGGAGATGTGATTTGCCATGTGGGATGTGAGATGGATGGACTGCCAAGTCATCATTGAGCTGTCATGTAGGCCTATACAATTTGGACATATACAGTGACCATCTCACCATAAAATTTTTCTTCAGAAATCCCTAATGTTTCCATAGCAGCCACCTTTAGGGACAAAGGTGGAAAAGGGTTGGAGGAAAAAAGTTTTTTATCAGATGTTGTCTTGATCCTCCTTTTGCATGTTTTCTTTTCTATTTGATTTCATATGAACATCATTTTTTCTCTTTGAGGGACGATGTGCCTTCAAGAAGTTTTTAGAATGACCATGTCCATGACCAAAGTTGCATTTGAAAGGAATACGCCCAGTGCATTTTTTAGTTGTGCTCACACTCTGGAGTTAGATTAATTGATTCATGATGTCCTTTAAGAAGATCCACATCCACACAAATATGTGCTAAATATAGATTCTTTATTTAGGAGGAGCCCAAGTCTTATATGTTCCAACAGCATCACCATTAATCTTACCAAAATTGACACCTGAGAGGGTTTCAACTTTGTTTGAAAAAAAAAGAATCGTCCCGTAATTTAGGTAGACTGCATAAACCCATAAACAAAGGGCCATTTCAAAAGATCAACTCTTTCTCTTCTTTTTCTTACAGGTTGCCATGAAGAAGCCCCTTACACGTAGGGAAATGTCAAAATCCCCTTGATCAATGATCTCTATTCCCCATCTACCCAGTTAGTCAGCAATTTATAAGAGGACCAGACACTCTTGAATTTGATGAGAGCCAATTTCTGATACTTGACAAGCAGCTTTGTTGATTCCCCCACAGGGATGTCAAAAGAGGAAGCATCCTCCATTTCTAAACTGGATGAGAAGTTTGGATGCCAAACCTCTGGAGAGAGAGATCTGCAACAGTTTACAGGGTAGGTTGTAGCATTGCAGTATGAAGGGGGAGCCTTTAAAGCAGCTGTGCAAGTAGCAAAAAAATGACAAGCAGCTTTGTTGATTCCTTTGCAGGGATGTCAACAGAGAAGCACCGTCCATTCCAAACTGGATGAGAAGTTTGGATGCCGAACCCCTGGAAAGAGGGGTCTGCATTACTTAGGGGGTAGGTTGTAGTGTTGCAGTACTAAGGGGGAGCCTTTGAACCAGCTGTGCAAGTACCAAAAAAAAGACAGCTAAAATCCATCAGGCATCCAGAAAATTGAAATCAGTGTTAAGACCAACAAAAGCTCCCAGGTTTCTCAGAAGACAGGTAGTGACTCTCAAAAAACCATAAATGCAGAAGACAAATAAAAAATACCAGTGAAATCTTTAGGCAAAAGATGCAAAAAGAGTGGTAATGTCAAATTTTCTGTAAGAGTTGGGTAGATGAACCATTGCATGGATGATGGGAGGGATCTGCCTGGCAAATGCAAATCCTAAGCTGCAAACTTTCAATTTTAATTTGGATATTACATACTATTATCCGATGCTAATTATGCTTCTTATAACCCTAACTCTACTTTAAGTAATTTCCAGGATTCTTTCCAACAAGCAGTTATTGATATCTCTTGGATAGCTTTGTTCTTTGCATATTATAATGATTTACCAATTTTTTCACCATTTACCATTTCGGAATGTCTTGGGAAACAGACAAGGCTGATAGTATTTTAGAGTTGTGGTTGGGATACCTTCATAATAATTTTTTTTGTTTTTTTTGGACATGGTACTCATTGTTGTCTTACTATTGTCATGAAGAAAGAGACAATGAATAACAAAGAGGGGTTAAAATCTATTATAGTTAAAGTTAACAGTTGTTGATAAACATTCATTTGCTTGAATCTGTAAATCTCAATATTGGCAACTTTCTTCTCATATTAAAGTTGTCGTTTGGACTTGTGACAATGATTATATTTGAAGGTTTATGTTATTAGACTCTCTTTGTGTTTTTCTTATTTCTTTCAATTCTATGTATTTTCATTCTAGGTTCTGCTGAAGTGATAGAATGTTGAACTTGATTCAATGTATTTGTTTACTGAATCTACAGATTCTTATTCTTGCAATTATGAGATCCACAATTGTCCATCATGATTTGGAGATTATACTTTGAGACAGTCATGGATGTGAGGTTTGGGCTGTTTTCAATAGGCTTGGTCTATTATTCTTTTTCTTACGAAGGCACTCAATGTACATAGGAAGAGGATTGCTATATTTCTGGCTAGCAAATGCAATGCAACAGGCCGTAAATTCTTTGTAAAGATTCCTTTCAAATTCATTATTGATTATTATACGTCAAATAGAGTTTGAACTGTCAGAGAAAAAATCCAAGATGCTCGCTTGTTTTGGTTGAGTTCCCCTCTCTTGAGGTAAAAATGTATTTTATAATTAGTTGGCACACTAATAGTTTGCATGACCATGGTGGCCATATATTTATTCAAATTTTTTTCTTGTATTGGTCATTCATTATGTTATTTCAGCTCAGTCAAACAAAATTTCTCGGTGAAGCATTTAGAATGTATTTTCTTTTCTTGGTCGTTTGCCCCTACTGTGGTATCAAATAATTTTTTCCTGTAAGCAGGTAAGTGTGCCCAACATATATCTTGCTCTCAATTTATGGTAGCCAACTTTGGATTTGTATGAATAGACAAGTTAGGTGCACAGAACAATAGAATTGATAATTACAACACTGTTTCCTCGACAGCCTGGAGTTAAGGGACTCCAGACCCATAGAAAAGTGGTTGGTAAAGGTATTATCTACCACCCTCTGATACATTTAGGAGTTATACCATGACTGGTAAACAGGTAATTTTAACACAGATGAGTGCGTATTGCCTAGTCAATGAAGAATTGTTATGATTATTTCTTCACATAACTTGTATGATTTAAAATCTTGAAGAAAATATATTGTAGTGAGCTAAAATTTACCTGTAGAATCTCGTACAGAAATCTGCCATTAAACCTCATATCCTTTTGGCTTCATACATAAGGAGAAGATTCTCTTCCACACCCATTTCACTCAAAAGACAGGTTGTGAAGTTGAGCTATTTCTCTTTTCCTTTGAATCTCTCAAATAAGACCAGAAAATAGCGGGTAATGACAGGAAATTAAAATATTTACTACTCCAAGCTCCCAATCATATCCTGTCCTTCCATTGAACCTGCACACATAAATGAGAGAAAATGTTGGGTAGTTGTTTGGAGACCCGCCTCAATCAGATCCTTGTTTTAGTGTTTCGACCTCCACAATAGTCGAGTAGACACGAAAATGGTGATAGATAATCATAATGGATAATAGATGAAATGTTAAAAACAACGATACTGTGAGTTTAAGATAAAGGAACTTGATATGCTAAACATAATATAAAATGATATGGTATGAGCAACTCCCTCTCACGATTACGAAGCCAAAGCTTAGTGAGATGATGGTAAAGATGATTGAGAGATCACAATTAAGCTGTCACAATACAATGAAAAGATCAAGAACTTGATGGAGTGGCTGCAAGAATGATGTGTGAAGTGAGTCAAGTGAAATTGCCAAGAGAGAATGACTAAGAAGACCAAATGAGGTTAAAAAATGGGATTATAAAGGCAATAAGTCAAATCTTGGGGTCGGTGGGCGGTGTTATGAGTCATTACACTACAAAGATAACAATTGTAACACTTCAATGACTCACTGCATGTCTATAGGTTTTCAGGACGAGTGCATGCTGCGTGGACGTCTCCACAATGCGCATGCATCTTGGGCCAACCAGGTTGTGTGGTCAAGAATCTCAACAGACAGTTGATAGGGTAAAATGGAGGATGCCAATGGTAGTGTGGAATTTTGTGTTTCAGCTATGGCAGGGACATTGTGTAATGAGAAATTGACAAGGGTGCAAATTTATGACATTACATTTTGCCCCCACTTTAGCGAGCATATCACAATAGAGAACGCAAGCTAAAGTAGAGAGAACTAACCTTACTTACCTACAGGGTTTTTGTCCACATAGGGTTACCCCCAGTGAGAGTCCTACATTGTTGTTGAGTTGCATCCATGACCCAAGCTCTAAATGAGCATGTTAGATGGAGAAGACAAATTGCAGATAAAGACCATGGATGGTATGTCATTATGGGTAGCAAGTTGTGTTATGTCAAATAGCCATACGATAGGGTAATTTTGATTATGCGCTAGTGCGAGTAGAAAAAGCTAGATAGTTGCATGATAGGGTATCTTTAGACGATGTGTTGATGCGAGTAGCAAAAGCTAGATTGTTGCATGATAAGGTGCCTTAAGACATGAGTTGATAGGAGTAGCAAAAGCTAGATAGTCGTGTGATAGGGTGACTTAGATCACATCGGTACACGTAGAAAAAGCTAGATAGGTGTATGATAGGGTGAGATTAGATAAGATAGTGGATTGCCCCCCACAAAGGCAAATGAAATAGATCAAAAATAGAAAAACTTGTGATGTAGAGATAACATGATAATAAGATAAACAAACATTCATATATAACATATATAATAGCCCCACCTTAGAATGGACCATGTGGTTCAGAGGGGAGCATGAGACATTCTAAGTAGAGATAAGACATTGTGGCATGCCAACATACGAGACATTTCTATAGAATGTCACCCTGCAACATGTGACACATGATCTCCACAACATCTGAACTGAGATAGGGGGATTTGATGAATCGGCATCAGAACCTAGAAGAGGAATAACCAAAGTCAAAGATGATGTTGCCTCGACATTCTCATCCAAAAACTCAACTGAGGTGTGTGAGGGATTGTGTGAAGATTGTCGTCAACGCTGAAATTTCCTGAAGAGAGTCAAACAAACAAGCCTCATAGCTTGTAGGCAACCCATGCTAAGGTGCACATGAACAAGACGCTTCATCGACCTTTGCAAAAAGGGTGGAGACGAACTCAAGAGAAGCTAGAGCTTTATTTACCGTGGGAATAAAAAAAAGAGGATCCATTAGAGTGGACTTGCGACATTGAAAATGCGACGTAGGGCCTTGCTCAAACTTGTTCTTGAAGGATTGAGGTGAAATCTGCCGATTCGTTGTAGCATCCTTGAGTACCCCAAGGAAGCTAGGATGCCAGTTAGGAGATGGAGTTGGTGTAGGATGTGTAGGCATAACTACATTGGACACCACTAGTGTATGCAACATGTTAATTGGTATGGAAACATATGGGATATTTGGAAAAGAGGTGATGGCTAGCGGCTCCTGTGATGGAGAGATGGAGACTTGGACCTTCTTGGTGCAAGGCCCAATGATCACTTGCAATGCATGGGGAAGTGAAGCAAAAGAGGTTGTAGGGTGAAATATTGAACCGACTAGAGTAGGGCTAGGGGAGTAAGCGGAAGCAAGAGATATAGGTTCTGAAGATGCACTCTCCACCCTTGCAGCGACCTCATGTTCCAATGGTCATTCGTGGTGTAGGGGGAAGTGAAGCAGAAGAAGTTGTAGGGTGAAAGACTAAAGCCACTAGAGTGGGAGGAGCAGGGCTAGGAGAGTAAGCGGAAGCAACATATACAAGTTCTAAAGATGTACTCTCCACCCTTGCAGTTACCTCATGTACCAAAGCCCTCTCTTGTCGGCGATGCTTACTCTCCAACGCAAGTTGGTTCTAAGGTAGATTTGGGCCAGAAGCCTGTGAGGGGCTAGTGACATCTTGCTCCATAGGAGTAGTTGTTGATGTCATTTCTTGGAAAGGAGACCCCTTTGATGGAGTAGGAGGTATTACTGACACAACAACCGTTGGCTTAGTCATGGACGCCCTTCCTCTTTTTTTTCCTACTGGCGATAGGAGGAATTGAGGATGCCCTCAAAGGCCGAGGAGCAAGTGCTAAGGGAGGTGGTGTAGTCTTAGGCGACCTCTTACCCTTTCCGTAAATAATAGGGTGAGGTATGTTGTCAGGTACTTTGGTAATTAGGAGTTGTTAGTGTTTGTCGAGGGATAGGTGGTTATGTGACCATTGTCGAAGGTTAGCTCTCGCACCCCCCGACATCTATATATGGTCATGTACATTGTCTTCGAGATGATGTTATGTTGTCATGAAATAGAATATTGTTGGTGTCATTGAAAATACATTATAAACATTGTTGAGATTAATGGAAATGCTTTTGTGAGTTCTCTTAATATTTGCATTTGTTTGTTACTTTACTTTATAGCCTGATATGTATTAGCTTGTTACCCCACGGAGGCAAACATTTAGCGCCGTTGTCGACACCAATTTGGGAGTGATGAAGTGTTACATGGCGAAGATAGCATAATTGGCCAATTAGTGGATGGGGGTACGAGCAACAATCACTAAGAAAGATTTCAAGAATTGTTTGAAAGTGAAAGGGCATTGACTGTGGACTTTGCAAGCATCGATTGAAACTCACGTACAAAGGGAAACCACACGAGAGGAAGTTTTGGAGAGTGCAGTGTGGACTTCACGCGGTGTAAGCCCCGTGATAGATCGGTTGATGTGCCGTGTGCCTAGACTGTTGGCGCAAACCTTCTCGGCCTTGCAAAATTTGCAAGAAGAGATTAATAGAGAGAATCCCTGCCAACAGATCTTGTAGCAGTACAAAGAGAACAATTGAAGGGAAGAGGAACGTAACGAAACCCGAAGGAGGCAACATATTCTCAACCCTTTTGAAAGGAAAAATTAATGCCAAATACCCTAAACAAAGATAAGAATCGTACTCAGAAGGGACAAGGAGATGACTACAACGCCATTTAGAGGGCCTTGACATTGGAGGAACAAGCAAAACGAAGAAGGCTACAAAGACTGGCCGAGGGAGGACTTGAAGGGGAAGAAGGATTACCGAAGGGAAGTTCGAGAAGTCTCGAAAGGAGTTTGTGTCAAAGGACACGAAGTGTACGGTGACGAAGAGGATATTCGTACCAAAGGAGTGAGAGAAGGAGATGTGGTAGTTGACGTGTTCGAAGAGACTCGAAACCGTTTGGGGCATCTCAAAATTACACCGCCCGGAAGCAGAGGCTTTCGTGGTGTGGAACTAGAGATTAGAAGGAAGTAGGGGAGATCGAGAATAAAGATGTAGGGGATACTGGTGCGGCCAAAGGTGTCGGCAAGACACAGGAGCACAGTGATCACAACAATTTGTTTGGTTCCACTATACCTAGTTTGGGAGTTCCTAGTGGTTCAAGAGTTCCTAGTGATCCATGAGTTTCCACCGGATTGAAGCCATAGAGAAATACACCAATGACAAATAAACAAAAATTGCCAAAGTTCACAGGGTATGAGGACCCTATACGACATTGCAAAACTTGTGAGACAATCTGCTTCCGTGAATAGGGTGATCGATCACGATGGTTGGGTAGTGCAGTTTCTTGCACTCCTACATGAATTAGCCATCGATTGGTTCTCTGAGATAGACATAACAAAGGTGAACACATGGGATGAGTTGAAGAAATCATTTCAAAACAAGTTCAGATTGCTTTGGGATGACAATGAAATTGTGGCCGAAATATACAATATGAAGCAGGATAAGAATGAGATTGTGAGAATGGATGGCCAACAAATGAAGCGTTAGAGGGGAAAATGGACAATCAACTAGAAGACAACCTGAAGTGGTGGTTCATGGAGGGGTTGAAATACTTTCTTAGAAGGAAGATGAAAATTGTTCCTCCTACATCCTACGAGAATGCGTACAACAGAGCAATGGACTTGGACAGGGAAAGTAAAACATCAAGGAAGAAGAAGAACAAGTCATCATTAGATGATTCATCCTTGGATGGAAGTAGCAGTGAGGGAGAGTCCAACAAGAAGGTACAAGCGCTCCAAAAAGATATGCAACGTATGGAGTTTAAAGTGATGAAGGAGAGTAGCAGCAAAAGTGGTGCACAAAGTGTAAGGAGGAAGGTCATACAAAAGGCACATGCCTGAAGAAGGCCTTTTGTGACATTTTCTAGGTGATGGGACACTCCACCAAGGAGTTCCCATACAACATGAAGACTGAGTGCATAGGTACTCTTCACATAGGAGCAACCGTCGACATCCACAACAACGGGTACCTCTCAGCAACAAACTAACACAATGACATCGTTTTGAGGATATAGAAACAATCGACGAGGAAGAGGAGGCAATAACAATAGCAATAATAATAACAATACCCAAAGTCGGATCCAATACGATGCGAAGGGTCGCACAATGATTCAGTGTTGAGCCTGCAACTAGTGGGGGCATTTTTCTTGTGATTGCTAGAAGGGGGAAAACCCACAACACTTATGCCAATGGTGTGGTCTTGGCGACCATGAGGACACAAACTATCCCAAGCCAGGAGCCAACCTACTCAACATTGAGAGGGTGAATGAAGAAAAAGGGATATTGGTGATCATGAGAGCACAAGTGAAGAAGGAAACCTACTTAGACACACACACAAAGAAGGAAAGGGTACGGGAAGCAAAGATTGACATTGAGAGAGAGATGATGGCTGAATGGAGCAAAACCATGGGCACGCCAAGCACTTCATCTCGTACCAAAGCAAAACAAAATATTATGAGGCAAGTGTTGCAGATGGAGGTGCCAGTAAAAATTAAAGACCTTGAAACCATGTCGCAATTGAGGACTTCCATACTAAGCATTGTACATGTACCTACATGTACCTAATTGTACGATGAACCATGTAGAAGTTTTGGTCATCCCTTCAGCGGACCCACTGTTGTTGGCTGTGAAGAGTGGGCGACACCTCGCGGTGGTGAAAATGGGAATCCTCGGAACCATCCTTATGGACACCATCGTCGATAGAGGATCAGGGGTCAATGTGCTACTAGAGGAAACCTGGAAGAAGCTCGGTAAGCTGACATTGTGGTCACCTACTTTCAATTTGGTGGGTGCCGACCAACACGCCATCAATCCAATCAGGACTTTGATGGCCCAATAGGTAACCATTGGTATCCAACCCTTCGTTTTGGATTTCGTGGTGATTCCCTTGAAAAAGAAGGGTTATGATGCTATTTTGGGAAGATGGTGGCTTATAATGGCGAAGGTGAACCACAATTGACACCTTGTCAATGGAGAATGGAGGAAGAAAGTTTGTAATCGACCTGAGAACTCAAATGGTTAGCAAGGAATTGGTATCCTCTTCTGAGTCAAAGTCGGAAGGAGAATCAACTGGAGTCGATGAGGGGAAACGCATGATGGATCCAAATGATGAATGTGTTTTGGAGTTGGAAGGATGCTTCAAAGATGATGCCAATTTTATGAACGGTCTCTTCCACTGGAAGATGGAGAACTACGAGTTATTCCATTGTAACATGTTGCAAATCGAGGAGATAGAAGAAAAGAATTTGTTTTTGCCAGAGTACAAAGATTATAAGGAAGGAGAGGCCCGGGCTAATTAGACTCCTGCGCAACAGTTTGAGAAGGAGAAACCTATACAGTATGAAGAGCCCAAGTTGAAGGTAACGAACTTGGGGGTTGAAGAAAACCCTAAGAACATATTAGTGGGAGATGATCAGAATACGGTTTTGAAGGTTGTTGCCTTCAAAATATTCATGGAGTTCAAAGATGTCTTCGCATGGACTTGTAAGGATCTGAAGGGAGTGCCTCTGGAGTTATGTGTGCACTGTATCCGACTTGTATCTTGAGCCCAATTGGTACATAAGAGACCGTATCAAATGAATAAGAACTATGTTGTGGAGATGAACAACGAGATTTAGAGGATGCTTGAAGCAAGCATTATTTTTTGGGTCCATACTAGCAAGTGGGTATCACCCATCATGATCTCATTGAAGGATGTAAACTAGATACAAATTTGCGTGGACTTTCACTGCCTCAACTCAATTACCATGAAGCATTGTTCTCCATACCGTTTATAAATAGTATCCTAGAGGAAGTAGTCGAACATGAAATGTATTCCTTCATGGACAGGTCTTCGGGGTATAATCAAATCTCCATCACCGAGGAAGATAAACTGAAAACCACATTTGTGGTGGAAGATGGGGTCTACGTGTACAATCGGATGCCCTTCGAACTTTGCAACGCGTTGGTAACCTTCTAGAGGATCATCCTACACATATTTGATAAGATTTCGGTAGGAAATTTCAAAGCATTTCTCGATGACTGGTCCATTTATAGTGGGCAAGACACCCATCTGGTAGTCCTACGAGAGTGTATGGAGCGGTTTAGGAGAGCCAGGTTGGCATTGAATGCTAAGAAGTGTATATTTATGGTGCCTCAAGGGAAGTTGTTGAGCCACATTGTCTGCAAAGCTGGGTTGAAGATAGACCCAGACAAAGTGAGGGTGATTGTGGAGATGGAACCACCTACAGATGTCACTAAAGTGAAATCCTTTCTGGGACACATCGGGTACTATCAGAGGTTCATCAAGAGCTTTGCATTGGTTTTGTACCCCTTGGACAAACTGTCATGGAAAGGTGAACTGTACACTTGGGGGAATGAACAAGGTGAAGTATTCGAGGAGCTGAAGATGAGATTGGTGGGTGCGTCTATCTTGGCATACCCAAATTGGGATAAGGAGTTCCACATCCACATGGATGACTTGAACTTTGCAATTGGTGCCACGTTGGCTCAGGTGAGTGAGTATGCGTTGGACTATTTGATCTAGTTTGCAAGTAGATTGTTATCGAAGGAGGAGAAGAACTACAACACAACAGAGAGGAAGGATCTCAGAATGGTTTATGCCGTACAAAAATTTAGGCACTACCTACTAGTGACCCCATTCACATTCTATGTGAACCGCCATGCCCTCATGTACTTGGTGAACAAGCCAATCATTCAAAGACGGGTCAAACGGTGGCTACTCGTGTTGCAAGAGCTCACATTCACAATCATTGTACGGTCAAGGAAAGGCCACGTGTTCGTTGACCAACTATCACGAATTAAGTCCGGAGAGCCACCAGAGGGAGTAAATGATGATTTCCCATATGCCCACCTATTTCAGATTATGGTACTTCCGTCATGGTACACAAGTACTAGAGAGTATCTCTCAACCTCCTAGTTTCCAAGGGACATGCCATCGGGAGAACGCAGAAAGCTGGTCCTAAGAAGTAGGACGTTTTAGTTAATCAATGGGCTACTCTATAAGATGGGACCTAAATAGGTGTTGCATAGATGTGTCATGGAAGAAGAGGTACTAAGTTTTTTGCGTGAGGCACATGAAGGTCCCCCCGGAGGCCACATAGGTCCGGACACCACAACGTGGTAAGTGTTTCTCGTAGACTTATGGTGGCCTATGTTGTACAATGACGCTCGAGAGTGGGTTGTGGGGTGTGATACATGTCAGAGGGATGAGAAACTGCTAAAGAGGCACTTCATGTCGCTCAACCCATCACACACCTAGGAATTGTTCGAACAGTGGGGGTTGGATTTCATTAGACAGTTGAAGGCCAACCGTGCACAAAGGTGAAGATACATTGTCGTGGCGACAAAATACTTAACCAAGTGGGTAGAAGCACGAGCCCTACCTGATAACTTGACACTAAGCACACCCAAGTTTATCTATGAGAAGATAATCACACGGTATGGCATTCCCATTCAGCTGACAAGTGATCGGAGAGGGCACTTCGTGAATCACGTCATCAAGTTGCTAACAATCAAGTTCAAAGTTTTTCACTCTCTCTCTATCCCCTACTATCCACGAGCCAATGGCAAGGTCGAAGCTACCAACAAGATTTTGGTTTTCGTGATTTACAAGTCGTGTGGGGTCGAACAAGAAGGTTGGGAGGATAAGATGCCTTTGGTGCTCTGGGCCTACTGCACTACATACAAGGTGATGACTGGACAAACACTTTTTCAATTGATGTATGACAAAGAAGCTATTGAACCGACAAAGTTTATGGTGCCAACCCTTCAGATAGCCATTGAAAACAAATTGTGTGATATGGAGAGTTTGAGAGAGCAACTATATGCCCTGAACAAACTAGATATGATGGCCTAGTGGGTGATGGTGGCAGTCCAACAACGCGAGAAGTTGTGGCATGACAAGTGCCTTAGGCGTATGGGGTTTGCTCGTTGAGAATTAGTTTTGAAGTATAATGGATGAAATGAGATAAAGCCAGGAAAGTTTCATGTACGATGGTTGGATCCATATAGAGTTCGACAGGCTGGAGAGAACAGAGCAATTGAGTTGGCAACTCTGGATGGTTTGAGGTCCTTGATGCGGTGAATGGGTCAAAGTTGAAGTTATACAATGAACGAGGACGAAGGAAGGACCCAGTTCACCCCAGCGGACCTAGTCAGAGGTAATTTTATAACTTACCAAAAAAAGGGAACTCACCGTACGGAAGCAGAAGTTGCATACGATAATCACCATACAACAAGTCATGACCATACGGTGATTTTCGTACAACAAAGAAAAAAAGATAACCACATAAAATAAAGAGTATAATAGTTGTACGGGCCAATCGAAAGCCTACAATAAGTAGAGAGCATACCGTGATTAGAAAGGAGATAATAAAATACCAAGACAAAGAGCCTACAATGGGAAAGAAAATTGCACCTTCGATGATAACAAAGGAAGAAATTCTACAAGGTGAAGAGGTGAGGAGTAATTGCAAGGGCCTACGACAGTCATAACTGCACCAAGCACATAGACCGTATGACATCCAAAGCCTACAATAATTGAAGAAAATAAAGAAACTAAAATTGTATGCACATATAACTTGAACGATAGCTAGTTTGAAGGGCAAGTATTCAACTTTCCAAATTTGGTACGCAAAGAAAGAGGGGCCTCTAGGTTGTATGACAATTCTAGAAGAGTGCAAGGACATCCCAACAACCGTACGATGCTATTGACAACCCATGGAGAGTGAGACTATTCATGGCCAAATGTCTTCAGAAAAAGTTGCTAATTAGAGAGTAAAGGACTTTTTGATTGCGAAGGTCGTACATACCATATGCAAGAGAGAGAAAATGCACATGCTAGTTAATGGTAGAGGATGAGTTGGTACAAAAGAATGATGAGTTAGCACAAAATAGGATCAAATGTTTCTTCCGAGGCACAAAATAGGGATGAGGTGGTAGCTTTGGAGGAGAAACACCGAGATTAGATGGCAGCATTAGAAAGTCGCCTTATGATAGCTTTGGAGGAGGTGGATAAGAAAAGTAAGTAGATTCTAGAAGCAACGTTCATGGTGAAGGAAGCTTGAGAGCGATAGATGCTTGTAGAGAGAGATTTGTGTCATAGGACGGAGCAGGTTCATGAGTTGAGAGTGCGACTAACATCATCTACACCACCTTCGGCTTGGGCTAGGGAAAGGCGGGCACACCTTGGGCTTGGGAAACACAGGTCCCTTTCCTTTGTCTTCACTAAGTGTAGACACATGAACATAAGACACCGTTGGGGGTTGCAAGGCTCGAGGTGGACGAGGAGGCTTCTAATGAAGCAGATGCTTACCTTGAGCCCCCGATGAAGAAGGGACATAGGATGAAGCATGTGGAGCCTCATGAGATGGTTGGACAAGAAGAGCGGGAATAGGCCCTACAGATTTACGATTCAATTCCCCAACCTTATATCTCTGGTACACCAAAAACAAAACATCTTGTTAGGGATGCAAGGGCCATACCAAAGTGGGCCATAAATGATCAAGGAGGAAGCCCCCACAAGACACCAAAGGACGATAGCTAGTGTCTTGGATCATATGAATAGCGCCCTTGTGAGGAAACTTCAAACACTTCTACACAATTGAGGGGATGACTCCCATGGGAAATAGTCAAAGGATACCTAGCTTGACCTTGAAGAGGTTCGATTTCAAAATAACAAAAAATGTTAAAAATACTAGCTTGGGTTGTACTTGGACCATCAAGGTGGTAGGTCCCAAAGGGGGGAGTGACATATTTTCATGCATTCAGATGGTGGTAGAACACTCATTGTACCTTGCACAATTTATGGCATTGATGAAGAGCACCTCCTCAATTATAAGGTCAACCTGACACGTAGGATCAACCATGATGCCCCTAAGAGAGGCGCCATCAATTAATGCCAGGATATGGAGGGGATATATGCGCTCACAGGTTCCAACAAAGCTTTAGACATTGCATTACTGTAGATTTCTCTCGTGAATGGCCTCAGGAACGTCATAGTTTATGACTAGGCATTAGTGTTGGCTAATAGAATGGATGAATTCATGACATTGCAACACAACTTTTTACATGCCGCACTATGCTATCAGGTTCTTTTTGGAGGCTGCACAGACTCAGATACCTGTCAACAAGTTTGAGTTCCAGCCATAGGGTCGTGTGGAACCTGGCCATCCACCCATCCTTTATTGGCGACATTTGGATACTTTGGCCGCAAGTGGTTATATTCAGTTGGGCTAGAAGCGAAAGCATCAGGGTTTGGTGTCTGAGATAGAGTCAAACACAAATGGAGATGATGATGATGATGATGATAGTGGCCGAGAGGAGTCGGACGGCATGTCCCGATTAGCACAACCACCCGAGATACATTGGATGGAGAAGTTGGAGTTGAGGGCAACATCCCATTGGGTACTCCTACACCCTCCGTAGAAGATGCACAGAGAGTTGTGTTTTCTCCACCTCTTCTCTCAGGGAGTAGTTAGTTGGTTCCCTCTATCTCGTCAGACGGTGACAACCTTACTTGTACCGACATTTAGGGAGTTGTGAACTCCTGTGATCTTGACACCTCCGAGCATGAGTACCATGGTCATGGAGCAACGAGTAGTTGTTGAGACCACTCTCATAGTAGCAGTGGTAGTGACAGAGCTAGAGGTGGTCGAGAGGGTTAAGCCAATTGTTGAGCTCGAGATAGAAGCTCCTATCGAGTTGGCTACAGAGGTGGTCAAACAACCAACGACAGAGATAGTGGCTATTAGGGATGGGTTGGTGGAAACTGCAGAGATGCCGAGAGAGGAGGTAGTAGGGTCTAAGATTCCAGAGGAGGCCGCCATGGACTCTTCACTTGTACAGTTTTAGCTTACACCTATGTGAGCCATTGGACCTTCCTCTTCCACACCACAACGCAAGTAGTCGAAGATTGTTGAGATTGATGATCTTGATGAAGGTAGTACGCAACCCAAGGAGTTGGCTATCCATCAGGTGGAGGATGTTCCTATGGAGGATGCCACTATGCCAAGTGAGGAGTTTGAGAGAAGGATCCCACAGTCACAACCGCTGGGACAAGTAGTACCTGACACTCAAGATAGGCCAAGTGTCATATAATAATTCTTGAGGGAGATGGAGGTTGGTGCACAAAAAATTCTAGTCTTGGCAGAGGTGTAGACACTCGGGATGGTGGATGATGTGTTGACACACTTGCTAGAGTTTTCTATAGGAAGGTGTGCTCATGAGTTTGAGTTGTGTTTTGAGAGAAGAGGATGGCCTACCACAAAGATGTCAGAGATGTTGGAGGGATGGAGAGTCCAAGAGGTAGTTGGGGAGAGTCGGACCCATGCTTTACTTTGATAGGTGGAGCAAGGATTTATATAGGTGTACTATGAGCTTCAGAGGGCTGAGCACCTAGGGGTGAGGGTCAAGGCTGAGCGAGTGGCCAACATAGTAGCTTGGGAGGAGCTTTCCACACGGTTACAAATGGTAGAGGACGAGTTGGTATAGAAGAAGGATGAGTTAGCACAATAGAGGGATCACATGATTGCTTCTGAGGCACAACACAGGGCCGAGGTGGTATCTTTGGAGGAGCAACACTGAGATTAGGTGGTAGCATTAGAAAGATGCCTTATGACATCTCTGGAGGAGGTGGATAAGAAGAGTAAGTAGATTCTAGAAGCATCGTTCATGGTGAAGGGTGCTCGACAACGACAAATGCTTTCTAAGAGAGATTTGCGCCATAAGACTAAGCAGGTCCATGAGTTGAGAGAACTCCTGACATCATCTACAACACCTCCGACTTGGGCTAGGGAAAGGTGGGTGCACCTTGGCCTTGGGAAACACATGTGCCTTTTCTTTGTTTACACTAAGTGTAGACACATGAAAATAAGACATCGTTGGGGGTTGCGAGGCTTGAAGTGGACGAGGAGGCTTCTCATGAAGTTCATGCTTACCTTGAGCCCTCGATTTAGAAGAGATAGAGGATGAAGTGCGGTGAGCCTCATGAGATGGTTGGACAAGAGGAGTGAGGATAGGACCTACAGATTTAAGATTCAATTCTCCAATCTTATATCTCTGGTACAACAAGAATAAATCATCTTATCAGGGATGCAGGGGCCCTACCAAAGTAGGCTAGAAATAATCAAGGAGAAAGCCACCATGAGACACCAAAGGACGATAGCTAATGTTCTGGATCATATGAATAGTGCCCTCGTGAGGAAGCTTCAAACAATTCTACACAATTGAAGGGGTGACTCCCAGGACACTAGTTAAGGGATACATAGCTTGACCTTGAAGAGGTTCGATTTTAGAATAATGAAAAATGTTGAAAAGACTGGCTTGGGTTCTACTTGGACCATCAAGGTGGTAGTCCCCAAAGGGGGGAGTGAAAATTTGTCATGCATTCAGATGGTGTTAGAACACTCAATGTACTTAGCAATATTCAGGGCATTGACGAAGAGAACCTCCTTGGTTATAAGGTCAACCCAACACGTAGGATCAACCATGATGCCCCTAACAGAGGTGCCATCGATCAATGCCATGATATAGAGTGGAGATGGCTCTTTGCTTGTGTGGCTTATCCAGATTGTGAAGGTGATGTTCGTTTCAAGTATCTTTTAGGAAAGTGGTGAGATATGCGTGATTGTCATCATCTCTACAAAGAGATTGCCATTGGTTTGATGTAGAGGTCCCTAGTTCACGTTAGGTTCACCAAAATGTGGAGAAGGAAAAGTTCATTGTCCTCAATATTGGTTAATGTTTCGAAAGATGAACCATCCCTTATGCTACCTCACTTAATTGGTGATTTAACGAGCTAGGGGATCAAGACAACTAAATGAAAAATGGGATTTAAGATAAACTAGAGCACAAAAAAAGGGATGCAAAATAAATACTAATTGATAACACAAAATGATATTTTAAATACAAAAAAAGAAAGAGCGCACTAAATTGACAAAATACTGAGCTGCCCAAGCTCATTGCCCAGGATGCACACACAAGTATGAGATGACAACATGGCATGTGCACGTCCCATACAAATAGAGTACAAAGGACGACACCAAAATTGATGAAACAACCAAAAATAATTGGAATAATAGAATGCAAATTAAATTATTGAACATAATACATAAATATAACTAAACTAAAGATAAAATGGAGGTACAAGGATGAAGTTGGAAGAAAAAAGAGAGTTATGAACAAAAAAGGGAGTTGATGAAATTGTTGGCTAACCTCGCTTCTCCTTTCAACAAACTTGCACACACAAAGATGAGAAAATGTTGGGTGGTTGTTTGGAGACGTGCTTCAGTCAGATCCCTATTTTGGTGTTTCCACCTCCACAACCCAATAGAAAAAGAGGAAAGGACACAAGAGAATTGCATACATAAATCAAGATATTGAAATCAAATAACATAAAAGCATATGCAAACCCATCATTCATCCTTTGTTGTTCTCCTTCTTACGTAATGTGGGCTTTTAGACTTGAGCTCAAAATCATGCGAGCATAAGAATTAACTCTATTATCAGAGATTTAGCTCTCTATTTATAAGATTTTTAGTGGTTTCAATCAAGAATCCATGTTTGATGGGCTGATTGGCTATGATTAAAGAGTTGAAGTCAGAGTGAGTGTGAGTTCTAAATTAATTGATTTCTTTGTTTAACAAGTTTGACTTGATGAGGGGAAAGAGTTAACTCAAAGTGAGTAGGAGTTCAACTCTTCTTGATTGCCTTGATTTAAGGATTGACTGATGAGAGGGAATAGGTAACTCAAAGTGAGGAGGAGTTCAACTCTGCTTGATTGCCTTGATGTGAGGATAGATTGAAATAGATTGAATTGTTAACTGATTGCTGAGGGGGGAATTAACAATGTGGATTGAATAGTTAGGAACTATAATTGATGGGCGAACATAAGGCTAGCTTTGGAAGAATAAATCATGATTAAATAAATAAAATAATTTATTTACTTTCATATTTGAGAATTATAAATAAATAAGTAATATTTATTTATGAGAGAATAACAATTAGTTTAATTAAATAAATATAATTTATTTAATTGTGAGTAAGATTTAATTTAATTATTACATAAATGCAATAATAAAGAAGATAAAATATTAATAAAATAAGGTTATTTAATTAATTGAATGACAAGGAATAATTAAACAATGTTTCTGATATTTAATTACTTTATAGATGAATAATTGATGAAATATTGATTGAATGATTAATAATTAATGTAATTAACTAAAATCACTTAATTATGGAATTAAAGAGAAATGATGGTTTTGATATTTAGAATATGGTAGAAAGACACATATTGATTAAGTAATAAAGATTATTAAACAATTTAGGAGGAATGTTAGTAATGTCATTGTGTTAGAGCAATAAACCATTTTTAAGTGTCTTCATTATGCCCCTCTTTGATATAATGCTTTTTAGGCATTGTTTCAAAGAAAATTTGATAGAAAATAATGCCCTAGTATGCCCCTAAGAAAAAGTGTCAATAACTAGGTATAATGGTGCCCCCTCAAGAAAATGAGCGAAAAATAAAATTGAGGGCTCATTTGGTTGATTTCATAATCAATATCATAACACAACTCATGGTTTTGAAAATGGAGGTTATATGTAGAAGTTATGGGCTCTAAAAAGTGAAAAGCATCATGGCCAATAGAAATGCAAATGGTGCACATCCATCGAGACATGGGTGGGAGGGTATGAATGAGAATTTGGAGGTCATTTTCAAATCATTGTGCACATTGAACTTTTAGAGAACTAGGAGTGGAAGGATATATTTCTGGGTATTTGGAGAGTGATGGCGGACTATGAGGATGGCACACATATCGGTGAACAAGTCAAGACCAATCAACATCTAGCTGATGCCCCACCACAGGTATGTTCCATAAATTTTTATTTTGTTTTGCCTCATTTTTTGTGCCATTTATTAGACTAGGTTATACGATTTTTAGGTAGAATGACATAGTTGGTAGGCGCGAACGACGCACATGTTAGGATAGACTGACACAAATGAATAAAATAATTTAGGGATTAGAAATATGATTGAGTTGCACTTGTTGGCCTCGATTGATGCAAATGAAGGAAATTGTCAGCACACAACTACTACACGATCGACACACATATAAAACACGATCACCACACTTGGAGAGTGGAAACGATGCAAATGCAAGACTAGTTTGTTTTTTTAAATGACTTATATGAGAATGTATGTTTTGATTTTTGTTTGTTGATGCCTATGATGCCTATGATGTGGTGTGTTTCTTTATCATGCATTTTATATATGATGGGACTGTATGTGATGCATTTTTATGATGGATGTATGCATTTTGATATCTACTATGATGTATGATTTATGCTATATGTACTAACATGTTTATGCAGGATGCAATCTTTTTGTTTGTATCATGATACTCTATCACAAGAACTTGTTCCGACCGACAGAAAGAATTGTTAGTAATGAAACTTTTTAGAAGATCATAGTTAGGGGATGAAAGGATGAGAATGAATTCTTAATTGAAACCCTTAGATTATAGTAAGTACAAAGTTTTAAAGTTTTAATAACCATGCTTGATTTCCAATTGATTTGAGATATTTATTTATCATCATTGAGCCACTTTATTATAGAAAAAATGGATACCATCCTACCAAGATATGAATGATCTAGGTATGATTATCCTCTTACATTTAGATAGGCACGTTGAATAGGCAATGAATGTGGGCCGATCCATCAAGGTAGAGCACTCCGAGTCGAGGTATGTGCAACATATCACAATCAAAGTATCCATTGCAATTTCACAATTGGACATTGTATATGGATGTGAAGGCTCTTATCACAGAAACCCAGATTACTCTTTTAAGATTTCATGGCAAACATTCCACAAACAACAGACAAATAAAAATAAGTCATGAACCATCACGACATTTCTAAATCACTTGTGGATATCCCGAAGATGCATACGAACACGACTTGAACACATCAAGACATAATACGACTAACTTGAATCAACAAGTTGCAGTCATACTAATTATGTGTTTGTGTTTTTGTAGTAGTTTGGACATTGAATTTTGACATTTTTATGATGCTATTTGATTTCAAGAATAAGATACCCCATCTAGACTTCTCCATCTGATTTCGAGTGTTCCTTCCCCTAAGACAACATGATTTTTGACAAAAGACTGTTGATTTGCTGGGTTTGCTAGATAAGATAGTTTGAGTAGTGTAGCTGAGGACCTATTGACTAGTTTGAATATTTTGAATTGGTTGTGTTGAAGCTTAGACTTGCTGTATGATGCCATTTAATGCCTTTTTTTATGCGAAAGAATTGGTTTATGTACAAAGAAGATTTATTGTAGATTTTTCTTGGTTTTCTTCATTTGTTTGGTTGTCTTTGATAGTTTTCTTAGGGCTTATTTATAATTTTTTTTGGTCCACCATAGAGTTCATATGTTTGGAGTTGAGGTATGTATGACATATCACATAAGTGCAGGCCCTTATCACAAACAACCCAAACATGGTCACTCTATATGACTATTTTTTTGAGCTTTTTGAAGGTCTTTTTGCAAATGTTTTTGGAGTTTTTAAGACGATTTTGATGTTTTTGGTATTTTTTTCAGTATTTTTTTGCTGTTTTTTGTATTTTTTCTAGAAATATATGAATCATGACATTGGAGTGCACCCTATCAGGAAATAATGGGTATTTTATTGCGGAATGGCCACAATGGACTGACTTGGTGAAAAATGTGATGGGATGTGCTTTAGAAAAAGGTAACTGACAAATCTCAAGCCATGATAGCGATGACCATCGATTTTTATTACGAAGAATGAGGTGTAATGACAAGTGATATCAGGTTGGAGTTATGATAGATGATGGAGCATGATACCTACACATGATGTTGGATTGCCTAATTTTCACCATGGTACTTGCCCAATGTGCCACCGAAGTGGTTTTCACCATAGGATGAATTATTTTCTCTTATATTTCTATTTTGTGTAACTGAAGACGCTTGTTTGCTAGATTTTTCACCAAGGTAACCTTTTTTTCTTGTTTGTATCTTTTTAACATTTTGAAATGAGTCTACTCTGAGAGTCATGTATAGAACTTTCATAGATGCAAGATGTTGACGAGATTTGATAGAGGCTTGCCCTGTAATGTGGATATTTGATATGCCCTAGACCCATATACATATGTGATGATGTAAGGACCCAACCAGTTTGGTTCAAACTTTCCTAGTTTTTCTCTTTCTACTTGATTTTTCCAATTTTCCATTAGTACCAAGTCAGCAACTTCAAAAGACCGTGGTATGAAATTTTTATTAAAACTTCTCCCGAGGCACTCTTGATATGCTTGCAAGTGTGTTAGTGCATATTGTCTCTTTTCATCTAGGAACTCTAGCTCCTATAGTCATGATACTCGGTATTCCTCATCTAAAATAATGTGTTTAAGGGATACTTTTAGTGATGAGAGCTCAACCTCTATTGGAAAGATAGCTTCAATATTGTATACTAGTGAATATGGAGTGGCTCATGTAGGGGTACAAAAACTAGTGCATTATGTCCATAAAGAGGGTTTGAGTTAGATGTGCCAATCCTGACCAACTAATTCATTGACCGTCTTTTTCAAGATTTTGATAATTATTTTATTCGTAGCATCATCTTGGGAGTTACCTTGGGGGAAGTAACATGAAGAAAAGTTGTGATGGATATGAAATTTTGCACAAAGGTATTTCATCTATTTATTCTTGAAGGGGGAACCATTATCAGTGACAATGGTTTGTGGGACTCTGTATCGACTTATGATATAGTTCAAAATGAACTTAGAAATCTATTTACCGGTAGTATAGGTCATTGGAATTGCTTCGACCCACTTTGTGAAATACTTAGTGGCCATGATGATGTACTTATGACCGCTAGAAGATAATGGATGGAACTTTCCAACAAGGTCAAACCTCCACTGCGAGAATGACCATGGTGAAGTATGTGGCTGTAGCTCCTCAGTTGGTGCATGGATGAGGTTCCTATGAATATGATATTTTTTGAATTTCTAAACAAACATGCAAGCATTTGTTTCCATGGTAGGCCAACAATAACCAATTCTTATAATCTTATTGGCTAAGGTTACACCACTAGAGTGAGTACCACAAATGCCCTTGTGTACTTCTAACATCATTGATTGCACTTCTTTCAAGTTGAGACATGTCTTAAGAGTGTACCATCCAGACTTCATCTACACGTGTGTTGGCAATGATAGTGTAACGAGAGGCTTGCCTTATAAGGACTTCTTTTAGTTTCAGGACAATTTTGGGGGAATTATTTGGCTAGTAAGGTAGTCATAACTGTATTGGTACCAGGGGGAATTGGGACCAAAAATATTGCACACAACCTCATACTTTGGGACTTCAAAAGTAGAGACCATGAGCTATTTGACTATGAACTCATAGTCTGTCACATCTAGAGGCATGTCCAACAATGATCCTACAATAGCCATGGCATTTGTTGCCTTGGCTTTGATCCTGGGGATTTTCTTGAATGTTATCTATTCAAAGTGTATTTTGATGTCTTCTACCATGACTTTATATGGAATCAATTTTTTATCTTTGGTATTGTAGCTGCCATTATCTTGGTTGATAATCAGTTGAGAATCCCCATATACCTATAACTGTTGGATCTTCCACTAGACAACTATTTTGAGACCTATGAGTAGTGCTTCATACTCGGCTATGTTGTTGGTGTAATCAAACACCAGTTTGTAAGATCTAGAAATTGAGTCCTGATCCTTTCTACGTGTAAGAGCCATAAAAGTATAGTTTCCACTATTTTGGCTCTTCTATAGAAAATATTCCTCCATTAGGAAATTCTATCAGCATCAGATGACTAGAAGGTAAGGGCACATCTGCTAGTTGGTTTGCAATAGCTTGGCCTTTGATCACTTTTGTGTCCACAGTCTATGTCGAACTCACTTAATTTCATGACCCATTTAGCTAGGCATCGTGTCAATGTTGCTTTTCTTAATAGATACTTCAATGGGTCAATTTTAGCAATTAGGATGTCTTGTGGCTTAACATGTAGTGTCTGAGATTTTGTGAAGCAAAAAATATGACCAAACATGCTCTTTCAATAGTAGTGTAGTTTAGTTTGTAAGCCACAAGTGTTCGACTGATGTAGTATATGGCCCTTTCTTTTCCTTCTAAGTCATTCCGTTCCATTAATGCCCCCAATGAGTGCTCTGTTGCGAAGATATACAATAGTAATGGCTGATTTGAAATGAGCGCTACTAAGACTGGCGCTGACAACAAATAGTATTTTAGTATTTGGAAGGCATTTTGACAATTCTCTATCCATTCAAATTTTATGTCCTTATGCAATAAGTACTGGAATGGGTGGTAATTGTCTGCCAGCTATGAGATAAACCTTCTTATTGATTGTAATCTTCCCCATAGTATTCTTAAGTTCTTCAAAGTTGTTGGGGGAGGCATTGAAATTATAGCTTGGACCTTTTCAGGGTCGATCTCTATTCCTCCGTGGGAGACAATAACTCCCAATAACTTTCCTGATGTGACTCAAAAGACACACTTTTGGGTTTAGTCATAGTTTGTATTCCTCAAGCCTATCAAACATTGGCTCTAATATTGATAAATGCAAGCTTCTTTCTAGGGACTTTGCCAATATTTCGTCAACATAATATTCCATGGTGATATGCATCATATCATAAAAAATAGTTGTCATTTCTCTCTGATATGTAGCTTTAGCGTTGTTTAGCCCAAAGAGCATGACACACCAACAATATGTGCCCCATATTTCTCTCTGATATGTAGCTTTAGCGTTGTTTATCCCAAAGAGCATGACACACCAACAATATGTGCCCCATGCACAAGTGAAATTCGTTGTGTTGATCGTTTGGTGCAATTTTGATTTGATTATATCTAGAGAAACTATCTATGAGTGATAACATCTTATATCCAAAAGTGAGGTCAACGATCATGTCAATGTTGGGAAAGGGAAAATCATCCTTCAAAAATTCTAAATTCAGGTCCCTAAAGTCAGTATAGATTCTTATAAATCCACTAGCTTTGGATGTTGGTACTAGATTGGAGATCTAGTTAGTGTAGTCTATACATTTGATGAATCCCGCGTCAAGTAACTTCCTTAATTCTTCTTTGACCAATAATGCAATATTGTGATGCATCTTGCAAAGTTTCTTCTTGTATGGCTTTGCCCTCAGCTTTAGTGGAAAATTGTGAAGTACTAATTCTGGATCTAACCGAGGCATGTTAGAGTATGACCAAGCAAAATTGATTTTTCTATCTTTGGAAGAATTGGATGAATTGTTCTCTTTCCTCTTGTGTTAATGACACTGCCAAGTGGATCATTCTTTGTGTTTTTGTAATGCCAATGTTGATAGTTCAAGTTTTCTCTACCAGTAATGGTGATTGCTCCTTAGTAATGGGGAGTATATTAGTCTTTCCATCCCCAGGCATCTCAGAAAGGTTTTCACCCTTAGATATGTCTTTTATTTTAACTATTTTGTAGCTAGAGTGTGCCTTTTAGCTTTCACCCAAAAGCCTTACATTTTATTTTTCAATTTTCTGACTAGAGGATTGATATAACTCCCCAAAGTATGTTATTCTATCTATCTCAATGCTGAAACATGCCTTGTGGTGTATGCTTTGTCTTACTCCAAATAACTCTGGGATAGCCTCATCATTCTCAAAAATGTTTATGGTTGGTGGATTTTGTTGTTCCCAATCGATAAGGTCAAGGTAAACCAAGGCTATTCTATCCTTGGGTTGGAAGGATGAAATAGGAACTTCAGTAAATGTATTTATATATGAATCAGATATCAATTCATGGGTCTTAGATGAGGACAAGGATGAGGGTTCAGATCTGTTCCATAATTGTGAAATTCATTCTTTGTGATCGATGGTTTTATCTTGTAAAGATAGTGAAGTAATGACAATGTCAAGATGTAGGATATCCGTGGTGAGTGGGGTATCCCACTCATAATCATTCGATTTTGTGTCTAAATGGGACTCCTCAAATATCTTAACTTAATTGTAAACACAAGAATTAATATAAGTGGGAAATGAGATATTCAAGATGCCCCCTACAGGTGGTATGTAACCTAAACCTCAATGATTTTGGTTTTGGGTAGGAGCAATTAGATCCACTATTCCTTGCTCATTCTTTCCTAGGCCTGAATGCCCATTGTACCTTGTCTTCTAGACTATGGTATATCCCCTTACATATTCGGGTGCTGGGATTATGTGTTTTGGAGGTTCCTCATCTGTCTATAGTAAGGAGGATAGGTTGTCTTCAATGATATCTTCATGTATATATCCCCATCTTACGAAAAGTGTTGGTGGATAGACAATCGTTAGTTGTTGCTTTCACTCTAGAGGTTTCCTCAGTTTTTTCATATGACCTGGGTGAGATAGGTAACTTGCCTACACATAAGAAGTTTGTCTAGGTATATTCTCAACATCCATTTACTTGTGGGATCTATGTTTTGAGAAGAGGAAACAATTGATGCTTCCTGATTGTTGGATACCTGATTAGAAATACTCCCTCTAAGATTTGTGCAATATAGAAAGGGATCTCTATCACTAGGCATGGTGATTTCAATACCATCGTGAGGAAACTTGAGGCGCTGATGATAAGTAGATGGCCTACATGGAATGGATCGATGGTATTCCTAAGAGCATGTTGTAACCTATCTCTAGATCTAGTGCTTGTAATGCAATGTCTTGTGTTTCTGGACCCAACTTGATTGAGAGACTTATGATTCCCTTGGAAGGACATTCTTCATAATCATAGACTCTTATTATGATCTTCTTGGTGACATCTACACAACTCACATAATAGCCTAATGCATGTACCACTTTTAGTATACAAATATTTAGACCTTCTCCTCCATCTATCAACACTCGGTTTTATTAAGATGGACGGAGACTTCTAGATGCAAAGGATCATTGTGGGATGGTTTATGTGTTGGAAGATCTTTTTAAGTGAATGAAACATGATGTGGTGTGGACATGTAACCTATCATGACTTGAAACACATCAACTTCTAGGTCTTTTGGGACGAACAACTACTTCAGGGATGTATATAAGATTTCTTTGTGATTTGATAACATATGGCTTGATTTTTCTCAAGATACTCATAATATAAGGTTTGGTTTGGCTCTAGATGGGGTGAACTCATTCTCAGATCAAAGTAATAAATGGTCAACTTGGCCAATATTTCTAATAAATTATGACTTGCCTCCATGGTTACCAACTAAACCATTTTTCTTAATGTTATCATTGATTATACCAGGAAAGAAAAGTGTGACTTCAGAAATAATACATGCTTATCTAGAGCCATTATATTATGAACTAATGGAATTGTGGAAAGGAATTGAAGCAATTCGATCTTTAACGGATGGTCATTCAATCAAATTCACTTTAAGAGCTTCCTTATTGTTTACGATTCATGACCTTCCTGCATATGGCACATTGTTTGGTCTTTCTGTTCATGGATACCATAGATATCCTTCTTGCAAATTTAAGAATCTTGTGAGGCACTCAAGAAGTTTGTGTAATTGTATTTATTGCGGACATTGTGCTTACCTTAAAATGGATCATTCATATCATCAACAAAAAACACGTTTTCATGGTCAAGAAGAGAATCGTGAAGCACCATTGTTAATAACATCTGATTACATTATTGAGAATGAACAAAAAAGAATGTCATTTATTAAAAATGATGGGATTACTAGAAGTAGATATGATCCATGTAATGAAAGTGGTGTAAAATGACAGTGCATATTGTACAAGTTTCCATACGTCAAGGATATAGATTAGGCATACCGTTGACTTTATGCATACTAACAAGAATATAGCTTATTCTATTATAGAAACTCTTTTTGGTGCTCTTGATACCATTTCATCACGTGAAGACTTTCAAGAAATAAAGATTCATCGACATCTTTGGGTTGAAAAATATGATAATGAAAAATATAGAAATCATAATGCTCCTTATGCTTGGACAAAGGAACAATGTGCACAATTCTTACAGTTGATGTCTCAGGATCACTTTCCCACTAGATATGTAAGTAGAAACATCAAAAGACAAATTGACATTAATAACTTAAGAATCCTCAAGACCCATGACTATCATATCATAATTGAGTATATTTTACCTATTGTGGTAAATATATCAAGATTGACAAAGTGGTCAAGATTGACAATTATAAGGTTGGGCCTACTATTAAAGAGAATGAGTTTACATGTATTAGATCCTTCTAACTTTGATAGTTTGAGGGAGGGGGTTGTTGAAGTCCTTTGTCTATTAGAATGAGAATTTCCACTAGCAATCTTTAACATTTATATGCATCTTTTGATACATCTAGAATATGAACTAGAGCATTGTGGCCCAATAAGAATGAGATGGATGTATCCTACAGAATGATAAATGAAGGTTTTGAAAAAAATGTCCGTACTAGGGAAAAACCAGAAGGCAACAAGTCTGAGGGATATTCAATGCAAGAGGCCATGGGGTTTTGCACAAAATATATGAAGAATTTTAAAAATGTTAATCAACATGTATGGGATGATGATAAAGATGGTAGAGTTGCAGGTGAAGTATTAGAAGGCATTGGATGTCGCTTCAAGCTATCATATCAAGAAAGAAGTGCAATACATTCCTTTATTCTTCAAAACACATCTTTATTCGATAAGTGGTGCAGGTAATAAAAATTTAACAATAATTTATTTGCTCAATTACATTTAAATATTTATATTATTAATCTTACTATTTGTATGTCATTATTCTATGTAGAAAATATGTATAAGAGAGTCAAATTTGGACGCAACATCAACCTCGAAAGCATTGATGTCATAGTTTGATTAGAGGTGATTCTTTTCCAAAATTTAAAGAATGGATTGCTAATGCAATCAATGATGCAAAAGAAGGTCAAGGTATAACAATAGAGGAAAGTGAGCTCTCACTTTCTCCATATATATGGGCTACGCATTTTGGTGGAATGTGGGCCTATGGTAGTCATTTAAGAGTGGAAGAAAAAGACAAAGGAAAGACAAATTGTGATTGTGTTGTTAGTGATGAATTTATTCATGGAACCAAGAATAAATTTTATGTTGGATTCATCCAAGAAATCATTCAATTAGATTTTGGTGAAAATAGTCCTATATTATTAAAATGTAAGTGGATATGACCATCCACAATATAATTTGATGAGTATAGATTTGTACGTGTAAATACACAATAATTTTTATTAGAGACAGGTGAGCCATATGTTTCCCCTCTTCAAATTAACCAATCATTTCTTCTTGATGATGTAAGAATCTCAGGGTTGTCATATGTCATTTAAATAGAGTCTCGTTTGAACATAAAATTCATGGAAGTTGTCAATGTATTGCCTGATGGGCAATATGTTAATTTACAAGAAACATTTAAAGAAGTGGATGAAGAGGATGAGGGATAGTTTGAAAAAGAGATTTTGATTACCAATGAAGAAACTAGGAGAGAGACTTTATTGCATGTCACAGATGAGGATGAGGAAGAAAATCAAGAAGATTCAAACATGAGTGATAAGAATTTTGATCTTGTTGGAAATGTTGATGATTATTGACAAGCCCCATTTTATGATATTTTATTTAAGACTTTTATTTTGTTTTATGTTTTGAGGACATGGACCTTCAAAATTTATTTGTTTTCTAAATAGATACATGGCATTAATGTCACACACGACTCTATTAAATGGTCAAAATGCATTATATAAAGAATCAAATGTTGCACATGTTATGGTTCAAAAGGTTTGATGTTGATTTTCATCTTAAACTATTGCGGAAGTTAAAAATAATGAAGAACTGAAAAATATTATGTTTGAATCTACCTGTTATATGTGATGACTGCTATTTCTTTTCAATAATGAAGAACCAAAAATATTATGTTTGAGTCTACCTGTTATGTGTCAATGTAATTGTTAAAATGACTATTTGTTTGTTCTTCTAAGATTCAAGACAAACAAGAAAGTTGTAAACCCACTATGTAGTATACTAGCATACCTATATTTTGAATAATGAGTGCCTTCATATAAGAGACTAGATCATCGACAAAATAAATTGTTACTGCTGATGAAGGGTTCCGTAGCCTTTTTTTGGGGTGGGTGCCCCCCTTAAAATAGTTAGTAGGGGGTGCCTGCATCGAGAATGGTTTTATTTGACCATTTTTAAAATGGAAAATTACTGGTAACACAAATATGAGATAAATTTGATTGTACTTACTTCACTACTAATTACTTGCTTTCTTTTATATAAGAATACTTGAACTGATAATGTTGATTAAAGTAATTTGAAAATATTTTAAAAATATCAATATTCACAGAGGACTAGCTAAACTTGAGATAATATCTAAACTTCAAATGTAGATGAGAAACACATGTCTTGGTATCCTTTCTTATACAAAACAAAGGGATGTGAAAATCTTCTGACTGTTTCTATGTATTTGTTCTAAACTAAAATCCTATGCTAACAACTCAAGTGAGATTAAATACAACTTGTGAGTTTAACAAACATAAAAAACACAAGATTAAACTTATCCAAAATACAAGCTATTTAGTTAGCAACATGCTCATCTCCCTCAGACATTTTCGTAGGATCTTTGACAAGTAATTCAACCGACCTCAGATATTTTACAACCCATCCTGCGATCTCTACATGTTTTGACCAGGCATAATGAAGGACTTCTGACATGTTCAATAGGAAATCCTTCCACCTATTACCTGTGATTGGCCGAACTTCAATCTGGGACTTCTCAAATCAACTCTCCAATGTAATGAACATGTCTAGGAATGTGTTAAAATTGGAAACACTGAAATATTTGTCCTCTTTCAAATGTGTGATAATATTTGAAACCATATCTTTGTATTCAATCTTCCAATCTTCAATTCTTCAACAATTTTTTGTCTTCCTTGTCTACAAATTCAGGTATGGTCCAATGCTTAATTTTCCTGAAAGAAGATAATTTCTGCTCAATCTAGTTTTCTTCTGACTCAATGTACCCTAATTCATTTATGATGGTGTCGAGTTTTTACACTAATTCCTTGATCTTTGTAGGAGCATATGAATCCCTATGAGTAACCTCTTGCAATCTCTTAAGATCAAAATGAGATGGCATCCATCTCCTTGATAGTTCTTTCAACATTGGTTTATTCCTTTTGAATGTGTCCCACATAGTTAATAGGGTGTGGTATCCGGTATAAACCTCATCACATTTATTGATCACCATATATACTGCAAAATAAATAACTTGTTCCAAAGTATTGAAAATGACTTTAGAATCATCAAGAACTATTTTCACTATTATATCTTCTCTTGGTTCCTCAGATTGTGATCCTTGAAGTACAATAAGAGCCTTATTCTTATCTTCAGATTTCAAACTTATGATCTCATTTTCTAATGCAAATTTTTTAAGTACAATTCATTTATTACCTTATTCTTTTCAATTTCTCATGTGAGTTCTTGAATTGGTGTTTATTGAACATAGCCTTATGCATCAACTCAGTGGCAAAGGCTAGAGGGTTTGTATCATTCATTGTTTGAATGATAGAAAATCCATCACTTCCATTTGAAATATCAATCAATTTAGGCATGTTGTCACCCTTAAAAATGATTCGTGTAGTCAATGTTTATGTTTTTGGATTGTACCATGATCCTACAATCATGTCCCCCAAATCAAACTCTGCGATAAGATTTGGATCGTCTTGCTCTCTGACTTGATCAAGTAGGAAGATTTGTTTGAGTGAGAGACCTAAAATGATCAACATATTACTTTTCTTAACCAGTTCTCTTAGCTCCTCCAAGGTATAATTTACTTCATCTAATTTCATCTATTTGAGTAGTTGGTCAATGATCTCTTCGTGTTGAGACTCATATACTCCCATTAACCTCAATTGATTCTTCTCCTCAAAATCTCTCATCTTCAACTTCAACACAAAATATTTAAATTCATGGGAGTGTTAAAAAGTCTCCTCACAATTAACCCAATTGAGATAGCCTCCCTTTTATCATCCATATTAGCTAGTTCTTCACCTTCAACTGTTTGTGATTTATATCCATAGATTTATTCTTGGTACAAAAAAGGAGGGGATGAAGGTTTTTCTATCTCTTGCTTTAGAGCCTTTAATATTTCTGCTTCATCTGATTCCCCAACTTCTTCTGTTGATTCACTATTTGGGACTATTGGAGTAGCTTCTTTTTCTTTAGGAGGCGTGGATTCTAGGTCCGATTCATTAATGATAAGCTTCCTACACCTTTTAACTGGTTGCTCCACTTCATGTGATGATTCTTTAGCAGCCTTGTCATACAACTTTTCAAAATCTGTAAGACATAGTTCAACCCTACAAATCTCATTTTCCTGATCAACATGAAACCTAGGTAACCATTTCTTAAGCCTTTCCTCTCCTATCTTTTTTAATGAATTCCATTTCCTCCACTGCTCCATTACATCAGTAGGGTCTACCTAGTTCCTGCCAATATCTTCTTTCAAATCAAACTAATGGTTATACTCTTTAACAAAAGACTTAATGTGTCAAACTGGATCATAATATCTCCCCTCTCCTCTTTCCATCTTGTAATTCTTAGTTAAATTATGTTGTGGCTTCTCAATCATGGAAGAACCAATTTCAAATCCTACAAACCTAACTGCATGGGGCATAAATGTCCCCTTCTTTCTTGGAGAATTAACCTCTTTTTCAAACTACAACATTTGCCAAATAAACTCCATAAATTCAAGTCTTTTTAACATGAAACAAGGCAATTTGTGAGGTCTTTGCCTAAATCCACATACCCTAATCATGGTATGATTTCCTTTGAAAATCACATCAGAAAAAATATGCATGTAGCCCTTGTTAGGAAAACATTCCATTGGTCTCAATATAGCATTGATATGAGGAGGAATCCTCTCAACCAAAAGCCCAAAAGATCTTCTTATCCATGCAACAAAAGAGTCATGAAACAATTTGTAATTACAGTTTCTGCTATTCCTATCCCATGTTCTACACCAAAGCTGAACTGGGATTCTTGTACCATTTCTATCCAATGTAGTCAATTTCATTGAATGACTAAAAACAGAGGAATTTTGAAACAACAAAAAATGGCATAATAGAGAATAATTTTTGAAGATCCTAGTTGTCTTC
Source organism: Chamaecyparis obtusa (assembly GCA_027943335.1). Classification (NCBI taxonomy): domain Eukaryota; kingdom Viridiplantae; phylum Streptophyta; class Pinopsida; order Cupressales; family Cupressaceae; genus Chamaecyparis; species Chamaecyparis obtusa. The sequence continues at coordinate 653,174 of BSBK01008320.1, read as the reverse complement.
CGTTGAATTAATTGCTTATGCATAATTTGCTCAATCTATGAGGCTATGCCAAATTCAAGACACAGATTGAGATTCTGGATCCTCATTGACACATACATTAAATCGAGTGACATTTTTTCCCTAGAATCCTCCCCACATACTTGAGCCCATCCAAAATAACTCTTTTGGAAAAAGTCCATGAAACTATTGGAAAGGTAAGGTCCTTTAATTGCAAGCTTTACAGTCCAATTAAAATCCTTCCTTCTCATGAAGAATGCAACCTCTTTGTACCCCATACTTGTAATCATCCTCTCATAATCGACAGTGAATTGCTCTCTGTTAACTTTTGTTAGCGCTTTCATATTTAGCCCAAAACATTCTTGAATGGATGATTTTATGATTACTAACAGGGGATGACCATATATCCTTCTTACGGTTCTAGTCTTTGGATTATAATGCAAAGCTAAAACCTCAATAAGCTCAATGTCCACAAATACATTCGACACAATAACCTTCCCTAAGTCAAGTCTCCAAGAGTTAGACCTAGGTTCTTTCTGTAGTCTATTATGGTAGAAAAACGAGAACAATGATCTCTCTATCACTGGTAATTCTGAATCTCTACATTCCTTTTAGGAATCTAAAAACATACTCTTTGTCCCTATGTTTATTGATCACGGTAACAATTTTAACAAGGCTTGTTGTGAGGGAACCGTAATAGGGGCTTGAATTGCGGGTTCCTCTTTCTTCTTTTTAAATGTCATCTTTTAGTTAATGTAATAGACTTTGTAAGGGAAAAATAAGAATAGAACTTATTGAATAATGTTCAATGAGACATTGAGATACCCTAAAGATTCCTGGCTCATATATCTATTCTTCAATTCATCACTTCTTCAATTCTAGTTTGTTGCAACTCTACTTCGCGACTTTGTAAATGCAAAAACTTCCCACCAAACACTTTGTGTATCATTACAAGAAAACATGTTATTAAGTAGCGATGTTACTCCAAGTGTGCAAAGTGAAACCTCATTAAGTTAGTCGTCACTTGGCTGAATGCATTAATGACATAGTACCATTACTTCCACCCAAAAACTTCTTTTTTGCTATTTTGTGTATCACCTTTATGGCTTTTGGCGAAACAATGACAAGATTTTACATTATCATAATTTCACAACCTTGTTATTTATCACTTGGCGAAATAGCGACATGTTTCCATTTCACATTTCCTCTTGTCCTTGTTTTGCAAAATAGGGATAAAACTTTCCCATCACATTGTATGTTTTCGTTGTTTCACAACCTTCTACTTTAGTATCCCACGAAAGAGTGACATCACTATTTTGTGAACTCTTTTCTTTACTACTCGCAAAAGCATGATAGCTTCACTATTCACTGGATTACCATCACCTTTTCTATGAAATAGAGACACTAGTACATTTGAGGTCATTTTCTAATGGCCATTCCAACGCTATATATTGTAATTACGACATAAACTACCGCCGGTATAATTTTGTTGAAAAATCCATCACTAGAAACAACCATCGCAATTATGACACTACTTTCAACGACCCTTACGTCGCAATTCACCATACATAGGGGTGGTTTTCAATGCCACCCAACCTTAGAAATCATAAAATTCTTTCCGAAAAAACCGTCGGAACCATGAGAACGTCCTCCATCTACCGATGGGCATGTCATCAAATTGTGATGGCACGCCTCGTTGGAGGTACCACATACCATCGCAAAAATCATTGCAAACTGGAAGAGGTTCTGACGGTTTCTTGATCTCCTTCCGATGGTGTTCTTGTTGCCTTCCGATAGAATTTCTGATGGATCTTTTCGTCATAAGCCAACAACATGTCTTGTCAGAGGTACAACATACCATCATAAAATCTATCGGTAAGCTGACAACATGTCTCGTCAGAGGTACAACATACCGTCATAAAATCTATCACAATCTGATAGATTTTCTGGCGGTATTCCTGTCGCATATTGGAAGATATTTCACCGGGTTTATAAATTCTGATGGTATAGGTGTTGTAATTGCGATGATATGGCACACTAAAGATAACAGAGCTCAAGAGATCATCATAGTTGGTCTTCGTCATTGTTCCAAATTACTGGCAAAATGTTTTACCTTTCATTAGCTCATCAAATGAGGGGATCTAAATTTAATAGAATATTGTCAAGATAACATATATTATTTAAGTTGACGTTGCACAAATTTATCTACTTCACACACTTGTGGACTATGAGGATATCGATAAAGAAGCATATCCTCTTGTGGCTTGTATTAATCAGGCCACAAGAGGGGATGCTTCTTTATTGTTGTCATCATAGTCTACAAGTGCGTGAAGTAGATAAATTCGTGCAACGTCAACTTAAATAATATAGGTTATCATGAAAATACCATCTATTAAATTCTTTCACATCACTGCATTTGATGAGCTAACGAAAGGTAAAACGTTTCCTCAATCGTATGGACCAAAGACGAAGACCAACTATTATGGCCTCTTAAGCTCTGCTATCTTTAGTCCTAGCTACTGGGTAAGGCCTAAAAGACTTATACCTACCAATCATCGAGAATAATCACTGCCTTTCCTTTATGTACACTACATAGTATCTAATATATTAATAAAGGTGAAGAGAAGGCAAACAATATGAATGGATAAAATATACAATTATATTATCTTGTTGTTTACCTTCTCATAATTGACCAAATAATTGATCCCAGTCTTGCAAAACCTTTTACACTTGTGCAACTCATCAATACTGGAGGTCTGAAGGAATTTTATACGATCACTAGCACATTTCGTGCATGGATGAGAAATAATATCCAAAGTTTCCAGATTCCGAGAAGAGGTATGAGTGGAGGCTAAAGAAGGGATATTTGTGAAGGTTTCATAGACCTAGGTAAAGAATATATTCTCTAGAATTTTAGAGATCTAGCAAATCTCCACAAATATCCTTGTTATACACTAAGTTTGCACCCTTGTTTCAAGCTCTCTTGGTCTTGATAACTTAGTATAACATGGGAATCATCTCCAGGTGTGGGACCTATGCTAACTGAGATGAGACCTCCAAGTTCTAGGCTGGTTCCTCTTGGATAATCACCTTAATTTGCTCCTTTTGACATGAAAGTAAATTCTTGAGGGGAAAAGGGATAAAAGGAATGCATGAAAGGGAAATAACTGAAAGAAAACTATCCTACTAGGTGATACACCAAAAAAATATGGTATGAATTACAGTATGAAGGATGGAATTAGTGCATGAACTTAGGTCTAGGAGATCACAACTCACTGAATAGGCTTGCATCAATATTTCATAGAAGGGTCTACAATAGAAAGAGGCTATTTAGGGAAAGCGAGAATTTCACAAACAATAGCATTCCTAAGAATTTAGACACAATCTATAACTTGCAAACAAACATTCGCCTTTGCAACTAGGTATAGGAATGAGACAGGCTGTCAGGGGGTTGAAGTATACCCACAAGATCATTCAAATCAAATCATCCACAGGATTACACATGAATTGCAGAAAGAAAGAGGGATCAGGAACCCTGCGATATTACTGAAAACATCCATATACTCAATTCATTAAGAGAAAATTCAGACAAGAAGGCATAGGGATAAAAAGAATGTCACAAAATACCTTTGCAATATCTAAACCTCAATGAAAGGTTACAAACTGCAGAAAGCCAGAGGGCAGAAAGAATGCCACAGATAACTCCTCAGAAAGAAAATCTCTCTTTTACAAAATGTAAACTCCGAGCTCTAAAAGCTCCAAAAAACTAATATATGCATCTCCTCAACTACACATAGGCAGGAGCCAAAGTCAATTAGGGTTACATAGATTTTCATAGAATAATAAAAACCCTAACTCTGTCAAGTCTGACCATAAATGCATCACTGAAAAAAATCTTGGCCGATCAGATCTCTGTACCTACATGTCCATTTCATCACTACATCTGCCTACAAACAAGCTGCCTTGATCTATCTACCTCTCTGCAACTTGGGCTCGCCATAACTATTCAAATCTGGTACTTCAGATATTTTGAATTTTAAAATTGATTAAATGGTCACAGGTGGTGCCAAGATTTTCTTTATCAACGGCTGATATTTGAAGTTGATCTCATTTTAAAACATGGCCGTAGATCTTTCATTTTACCCGGGCACTGCATCTGATCTTAACCTTAACTTTGCCTTCACCTCAGGTTCTCTTTTCCCTTTAGTCGCTGAATCTCCTGAACTTTTCATTAACTCTGGCTTGATCTAGCGATTACGTGACAAGCACTGATCCTTACTTGATCTGACGGTGGTCGCTGAGTCTCTTGATAGCTTCGAAATATTCCTTTTGCATTAAGTGATCACCCGACTGAAGGTAATCTCATAATCACTGGATAGAAATAATATTCTCCTTTTCATTGGGCAATCACCCGACTAAGCTCACAAACTTGGGGCCATCCCGCCACTTGTCATCATACTACGCGCTAGGCACCTCAAATCTATTTGACACAGGACCCACCTAACAGGAGCGCTGAGTTGGAGAGAGAATCGACGGTTGTCACTATACCGCGATGCTTAAAAAGGCATCATCTTTACCCAACAGTATAACGATAGCTGTAGATCATGCTCAAACCTTAACTGCTTCAGAGCTGAGACCGCTAGAAATAAGATAACCGCTCACCAGATCGCTGGATGTTAAGGACTTGACCGCTAGGAATAAGAGATCTCGCAAACACATAGTCGCTTAGTCACTGAATAATATCTTAACCACCTCAAAAATTGGAGACCTAGCGACTGCATCTTTGAAAAATTGGGCCCGCCCTGCCAAGTGTCACTATGTTATTTGCTTTTGACTACTTCCTCAACTCTGACAACTGCCAGTTGTTCTGATAATGGTCCACCCTCTCTTAACCTTTCATCGGATGGTTGTCGCTATACTGTAGCCTTAAACATCATGCATCTTATCCGAGTGGTATAACGACAATCGTAGATCATGTCTGAACTTTAACTCGCCAGAATTGAGACCGCCAAACGTAACAGTAAGCACTTGCTAGATTGCTAGATGTTAAGAACTTAACCTTTGGGAATAGGAGATCTCACCACTGTGTATTTGCTAGTTTGCTGAAGGATTTTCTTAACCTCAGTCAAGTTTGGAGATCACGCGAGAACTGTATTCGTGAGGTTGCCAGATAAAAGTCTAACCCTTGAGTTACATCTAGAGATTGGGTGACTGAAGTGAAATTGCTGAGTCGCTAGATAGAAAGGGAATATTCCATCCGATCAGGAGATCTCGCGAACAAAGGAGATCGCGGGGTCAAGAGATAGAGAGGAATATTCTGCTGGGTCTGAGAGATCTTGCGACTAGCCTTAGAATATAAAGTGCACATGGGAAATGAACCTTTAAGTGACTGAAAAGGTAACAGTGAAATATAACAGGCTAAAGGGTTTAGGATTTTTTGGCACCAACGGTCATATTTTCAAATTTAAATGACTTATCAGACCAGGGAGTTAAATAATTGCAGAGACCAGAGGAAAAGGCACAAAACCATGAAAATTTATCAAGGTGTTCAACAGGGTTTAAAAATGCAGACCTTTGGATGGAGTCCAGCCTATGGCCAAAATTGAATAGATAGGAAATTTTGGGCAACAATCCCTTCTAGCCTCCACGGAATATACGTGTTCTTAGAATCTAAAAACTTCGATCATTGATTCTCATCAATGCACGAATGTTGTAGTGATTGTATTAAATTCCTTCAAACTTTCTTGCTTATGTGCATTATGTGATATGAAAAATTATCTCCAATAAATTGTCAAATTTGTAGTGTTGTAACAACCCCTATAACCAATCTTGGTCAGTTTGAAAGTGGATAGTGAGTGGATAGTAATATGTGGACAATAATATAATAGTGAACTATGTCCATATATTACTGTCCACTCACTATCCTTTTTCTAACATAAGGAACAATACCTTTAAACCTTGTAGGAACTTGTGTTGGGTTCATAGGGACATGTTTACAGTTTTAGTGCTATAGGAATCCCAACTAAATGCTAAAGGTATTATTCCTTATGTTAGAACAAGAATCAAATTGTGAAGACACCTTCAAAATAGAACTAAGGATTTTGGAGTAAGTTTGGATGTGAATTACCTTGAAGTTGATAGCAATGAAGAACCCATCATATATTTTGAGATTCCAAAGCTTTCTTGCTTATGTGCAATATGTGATATGACGAATTGTCCCAATAAATTATCAAATTTGTAGTGTTGAAACAACCCCTACAACCAATCTTGGTTAGTTTGAAAGTGGATAGTGAGTGGATAGTAAGCTATGGACAGTAATATAATACTGAACTATGTCCATATATTACTGTACTCACACTATCCACTTTCAAACATGAGCAATAATATTGTCAAATTAATGTGATTATGTTTTGAAGGTGTCTTCACAATTTGATTCTTGTTCTAACATAAGGAACAATACCTTTACACCTTGTAGGAACTCACCATTGGAGTCTTCTCTCATAACATATGGAGAGTAATATAATATTGATCTATGTCCATATATTTCTGTCCACTCACTATCCACTTTCAAACATGAGCAATAATATTGGTTTCGTTATCAGAACTAATGATTTGTGTGTGCAGGCAAGGTGATGAAATGTAGTAGAGTTATGCGAGAAGACTCCAATAGCGAGTTCCTCCAAGGTGTAAAGGTTATATTGAAAGTTGATAACAATAATTGATGATTATTATAATTATCACTATATATACTATACATTACATTATGCTGGATACTATTATTAACACATACATGCATATGTGTATCATACAACCGAAGCTACAACATTAACACTCCCTCTTAGTTAGGGAGGATGATCACAATTTAAACAAGATGTTATTTCACATAATGAAATAAAAATATCAACCATGATATTATAATATATGAACAGTAATATAATACTAAACTATGTCTATATATTACTATCAACTCACTATATATCCACTTTCAATTATGAGCAATAATAACAAAAAAAATAAGAAAATCATTTTTTTGTGGATGTAGCGTGAAAACACAATTTGTGCGAGAGAAAATAGGAGCAGAAGGTTCGAAATTTTCTCATATGCTTGTAGACGTACTGAGGTCAAGCTGGGTTGTCAATAATTTCACTTTCAAGGTTGCAAATCTACTTGCAATTTCTAGGTGACTTCTTTGCGTAAGTGTTATTTTAGCCCTAAAAATTTATGGTAAAATTTCAGATTATTTAGATTTCATTTGTGTGATTATGGTAAATCTTCCTGTCAATATTACATAGAGATCCCCCTATTACTATGATCATATGGTAAATTTATGGTAAATCTGTCTATCCAATGACTACCTACATGTTTTCTCCTTAGAAACCTTCTTAATGAGAATAGTTGTGGATAGTAGATAGTAATATACAGACATAGTTGTGGATAATGAGTGGACAGTAATAAATGGATAGTAACATAGAACTGAACTATGTCCATATATTACTTTCCACTCACTATTCATGTTCTAACATAAGGAACAATACCTTTACACCTTGTAGGAACTTGTGTCGGGTTCATAGGGACATGTTTATAGTTTTAGTGCTATAGGCATCCCAACTGAATGCTAAAGGTATTGTTCCTTATGTTAGAACAAGAATTAAATTGTGAAGACACCTTCAAAATAGAACTAAGGATTTTGGAGTAAGTTTGAATGTGAATTACCTTGAAGTTTATAGTAATGGAGAACCCATCATATATTTTGATATTCCAAAGCTTTCTTTCTTAAGTGCATTATGTGATATGAAAAACTGTCTCCAATAAATTGTCAAATTTGTAGAGTACTAGGATTAGTTGATCCTTAGGAAATATTGTGAGTTCATTAATCCTTTGCATCATTCATCATGTTTCCTTTTGGCATTTTCAATCATTTATATGTTTGTTCCATTCTTACGAACTCATTAAAACTTCTGTAACAACCCCTACAACCAATCTTGGTAAGTTTGAGAGTGGATAGTGAGTGGACAGTAAATATATGGATAGTAAATAATACTAAACTATGTCCATATATTACTGTCCACTCACTATTCTTGTTCTAACATAAGGAACAATACCTTTACACATTGTAGGAAGTTGTATCGGGTTCATAGGGACATGCTTGCAATTTTAGTGCTATAGGCATCCCGATTGAATGCTAAAGGTATTGTTCCTTATGTTAGAACAAGAATCAAATTGTGAAGACACATTCAAGATTCAATGTCTAAAACATAATTTTTCAACAAAATATCAAGGGTAAACTGTCCTAACAAGATTCAAGCTCTAAAACAAAATTATTCAACAAAACAAACAATTTTTTTTTTTTTTGAAAGATTAAAATATACTACTTTAATTTTAAACAACATTACATACTATTATTTGTTACAAAATAAATAGGAGGAAAGATAATCAGATTTTTACATGTACTCATGTTTGATTGACCAACACTAAATAATGCATACCTAAGTTGTGTGCACATGCTCCTTGTTCCTGGCTCTAGTCCACTCCAACTCCGGAGCCGCTCCAGAGCCTGCATAATGAAGATGGGTTAGATCCAGAAGATCTAAGAAATAATTGATATCCAATGACCTATCTATATCTACAGTTATGCATGTATATGCATATCCATAAGCTATCAAAGTAAACCATGCTCAAGACATGTGTAAACTTGAATCGATGCAAGGAGGAAAAGTACCATGTTTGCCCTTAACTTGTTTGTTCCATGTGCAGGTGCAGAAGAATCTGTGACATTGTGTTGATTTAAAATAAATGCCCTTGATCAAACAATAGGAATCCTTTAAGGGCAGACATCTCAAAGCCACCCTTGAAGGGAAACTATTGTCTGAGCAAAAACACTTATGAAGAAGTAAATGCAGGAGTCTCTCGAGAAGAATAGGATGTCTACCTCTTAAACTCAAAACTTTCCATTTCGAGCTCCAACAAATCTAGATCCTTCTCAGAAAATTAGAAACATCTCCAAAACAATGACATCATTCCCATGGAAGCTACAATTATGGCCCGAGTTGTTTTTTTAAAAAGGTGGTATGTGAGTATCAAAGACCGATAGTGCCATTGGGCAATTAGTGTGCCCTATGGAATGATGCAGAAGCATCAAGGCATGAAAAGATGCCTCAAAAAGACAAAGGACATAAAGAAGACATGGATGAATTCAAGAAAGTGAATTGGAAATTATTAAATCCAATAATGGCATTTGAAGGCTTTGGAAGCAATAAGAATAATAAAGTTGTAATAGATCCTAAAGGGCTTGTTAAGGACCTTAGGATCCTAGATAAGAAAAGTGAGAAAATTTGGTAAATTGATGTAATTAGATCCTTAGGAGTCTAAAATGAGTTTAGGAGTGTTTAATAAGGTCTTAGGGATCTTCTTTGAAAATTGGATAAGTTAATTTGATGTTTTAATGAATAAATTGTAAGTTGGTCGATTCAAATATTTGAGTCCCAACGGTCACTTGCATTTAGGAGGGAATTTAGTTTTTAGGAGTTTAATGGTTAAACAAGAAGTTAAACCAATTGGAGAAGGTTGAGGGAGTTATAAGGAGTTATTTAAGTCATGTTTTGGTCATTGTACGAAAGGATAGATGTGAAGGAAATCACTGGTGTACAAACTGTGCATGGAAATCAATAAAAACACAATTTTTTGCAAGTTTAGCATTGTTTTGTGATTCCATTTTGTAATTGAATATTCTAACTTCATAAGGGAACTTTTTAAAATTGTTTACAATTCATTTCACAACCTTTGAAGTTCATTTAATAGATTGGTTCATAAGAATAGGGCTGACTGTCACATAAATTCAATGTTTTCTTACAAAGTTTGAGTTAATCTAATGGATGGATCATCATTCCATGAATGCTAAAAACATAATTCTCATGGAGTGATTGATCTCTAATATTTACAATATGAATCTAACCATTTAATGTGCAGATGATGAGTCATTTGATGGTGATCACCGAGAAAGCGTATTGAAGGGTTAATGGAAGTTATTGGTTGGGAGCATCAGTGAGAGATCTACTTGAAGGAGGCATACTTTTTATGACTTGTGGTGTCTAGAATACCCTATGTATTTTGGATCCACCCTTGGTTGGTCCTAGAAGTGAGTGGAAGGCATTCTATTGAAAGGCCCTAGTTTTGAGGGTGATTTGGGAGCAATTTGGGGCTTTTACACTTGGAAGCATCCAAGGCCCAAATTGGTGGCATATTTGGAGGTTTGGTGGAATATTTGAAGACTTTTTGAAGTCTTGGAGTCAGGAAGTGTGTAGAACTTATAGTTCCTTTGTTAATTTGCCTTGTTTGGTATATGTTGGCAGGGTACAGTCTAAAGGACCTTTCATATTGTCCAAAAAAACATAGTCTGAGTTTCATATATGTTAATTTTCATCCAAAAGGGTATTCTAAAAGCTAATGTGTTTGCCTAGTGTCTTGGAGAAAACTAGAGATAAGTTCACTTTTATACCATTGTTGACCTATAAGGAGGGTCTATTAGGCTTGTTTGACAAGTAGGGAGTTTGGGGCGTTGGGTTTGGTTCTAGACCTTGAAATTTGCAAAATCTTGTTGAAACAAACTAATATAGGTCATATCCATTCGGATTTTCCATTTGGTGAAGGTGTGTCTATTGGTATTCATTTTGGCTCAATTAGGCCTTTGAGGTTATTAGATAGTGTCTAAACCTCTCAAAGGTTGATCCTTCATTTTCATCATTCAATCCTTCCACTGGTGATTACCTCTACATCATGGAATGTAATGCATAATAAAGATACACATCTATTGTAATGCCAATGATGGCAACATGGCCTGAGGGTTAAATAGTGAAATCATGAAGTCATGAGGGATACTAGGCTTGATTGTCGTAACAAAGAGTTTGTTATTGTTTTGGTGCCAGTGATTTTTATGATTGGTTTGGTGTCTAAGAGAGAGTGATTGAGATTTCTTGGATAACCTATCAAGTACATTTGGGACCCTAGATAAGAAACAACCTAATTGAGCTTCACTTTGTTTCAAGAATAGTTTAATATTCTCTACTAAATAGGGCCAACCACGTGAAGGTGGAAGATCATTTGACCCACCCCCCTAACATCACTCTAAATTACCCGTTAACATCTAGCAATTCATTCATTATTTCATTCCTTAATAAAATGTAACATTCATTCATTATCACATAACATTCATTAACACATAAGATTCATCAATATTCATAAACATTCATCAACATTCATTAACATTCATCAATATTCATTAACACATTATAAAATTCATGAACATTCATTACCACATAATAAAATTCATTGACACATTAAATTTAGTCATTATCAAATAACATAGATTAAATTCATTTCTTTTTTCTCTTGTTTTTTTGGTCTATATATTTTCTAAGAATAGGGTGGGGGATTTTGGTGGGTGTGCAACTGTAGCATTGGCAGTTTGTTCCCATAGAATAGTAGGGGGCTCCAATTTTGATAGCTAGAACTGGAGAGTCCAGTTATGCGAATGTGTCAGATAAGGCGAGGGGATCCTTGAAAAGCTGTGGTTTGGCCTCCGGCCGGGGGGCCTTCCCAAGAATCTGACTCAATAGAAGAGCTAATTACAAGTTCGCAGATCTTATCTTTCATTAACATTCATCAATATTCATTAACACATTATAAAATTTATGAACATTCATTACCACATAATAATATTCATTGACACATTAAATTCCATTATCAAATAAGGTAGATTATATTCATTTCTTTTTTCTCTTGTTTTTTTGGTCTATGTATTTTCTAAGAACATCATCGGTGTCATCATCATTTCTCGTCACACCAGTTCTTCTTCCCTCAGTTTGTACTCTCGATGCATGCCTAGTCCTATGCTGATGCAAAAGGGGGTCCTCTGCAATAACAAATAAAAGGGTTAAATTAAAAACATTTTATTATAATTGTTACAAGTATTTCATTAATTTAAACAACATAACCATGGTTCTCTTTACCTGATCTGGCCACATCATTTTGTGTGGCCTCAACCTCTACGTTCTCATGGACACCGACCTCAACTAGATCCTCTGGAGTTGCAATATGAAATGTTACATTAATCCAAACACCAATTTCAATAAAATTTGTATTACTACACCAATTTCAATTCAAGATATTTTCTTGTATTAATAATTACATAAAATAATTGAATAGAAAATGTATACCTCCACTACTGGTATGCACCACATCCAAATCTTCATCATTTATGTGTTGTGTTACAAGATTGGCAGGCTGCATTCCAATGTCATGCACATTGTTATCATTGGTTGTTTATTTAAAACAAATATAGTCTTTTTATAATGGAACTTAACATAAAATAAACTAATTGGTAAAGTATTCAATTTAAAATAATTTTCATTTACCTTATTTACCTATTCAACGGATCCATCACTAGAACCTTGCGCACTCAATTCTCATATCTGTTCAGCGACGACTCTATAGCTTTGCTGGTAGCCAATTTTCTTATCTTCTTTCGTAAGTGCTCTTTTGAATTGAGAGTCCTGCATTTTTTCTTGGTTTCATGAGTTTTTCTTGCATTGTTTCATAAAAAAAAATGTTTGCAATTTATAAATATTTTGACATGATTTTTCATTTATTTATACTTACAACTCGTGCAACAAGTTTTGAATAACCACTAGGGCCAAGCTTGTGTTGGTTGTGATTATCTAGTCTTACCTTGGTGGCCTTTGATGTGTCAATTAGCCTATGACCAATTTGAAATATGTTAGATCATATAAGCATAAAGAGTAATGAGTACATAATTAATTACATTCTTAAGAGTATCACATACCTTCTTGTGGCATCTGGTGGTGTATTTCCTGCTTTCCTGCCAATTTTCTCCTCCACATCCAAAATCAAACTCTCCCACTCTTTCACAGGAATGGTGGGGGACGCTCGTAGTTAGAGTCTTTCGCTATTGTGGTCTTGTACTCATCCCTTAGATAGTTCAAATATAAACTAGTTCTCTCAAGGATCCTATTTTGGTCAAATACTTTATCTCCAAAACACTCGGTCAAATTCTATATGAAAAGTTTCTTTAAGTTCATATCTTGCTTGTTCCACCTTGTAAGCAAAAAAAACCTATTAGATTCATAAATGAAGTGAAGCTACCTTCAAAGATGTCTACAAAATGGATCAAAGGAAAACTATTCTAGCAATGATATGAAATCAAAATAGTGAATTGGGGTTTGTTTGGATATGATGTTCTACCATTCATGTATGGTGGGCCCAAATATCTTCAAACTCAAGTCATTATGTTTTCTCCAAAAAATATTATTCCTTGCAAAAAAATTAGTGGATCATTAATATTCAAAAAAGAGTGATCAATAAGTAAATCACTATTACACTATGTATCATAATAACTTTAAAGTACCTGGAACCTTGAAAACTTTCAAGGGAAGCATATCTTCTTCCGACACATGCAATATGTAGTCTATTGTTCTTGTACTATGGGTACGGGAACAATTAGGAATTAGCATTGCATTGTCATTTGCTACATCTCCTATTTCATAAAATGAATCCATTATGAAATGCCCCTAAGAAAAATTCTTCAAGAGAAATAAACACATAACAAAAGAGAGAGAAAAGGACAGATCTATGTACCAATAGGTTGTGCAGTAGCGGATGTGTGCGTGCTACATGTTGCTGACATTTGGGTCAGTGATACATTTGAGGATGTCCTCCCCTAAGGTGGCGTATCCACTAGAGACTCATTGACAGTACCTTAAGAATAAGATTGTTAGAGCATAAAAAAGCATGGACTAGTATGGACAAGATTGTTAGAGCATAAAAAATGATTGTTACAGTATATTGTCATTGATTATGATCATTTTTATGTATTCAATGGAAAACAAAAGTGAGGGATAGAACATGTGATCTACCTGAAGCACGTGCAAAATTGTAGTCATCAAGGCCTTGACCAGTTTCTAATTCCCGCAAAAAAGCCTGTAAAAACAACACGTCCGTATTTTAATTAATGACATAAAAGAGCATAAAATAAAAACCATTATTGTTCTTTTCTTATAATTAAAAATTTCATTAATACTTACTCTCAAGTTTTGTGCATGATGCATCAATCCAACCACCCTCGCTTTTACTTGAGGAGATGAAGGGAAAATGTTAGACAAACGATTAATTTCATTTCCAATTCTTTTTAGAGTCTTTTTTATGGAGCCGATAGGGTCATCGGCTTGTATGAAATCAACATCCATGAGGTTGTCATCACCAAAGCTATCACCCTTAGTGACTGCAGGTTCCTTTCAAGGTCTCCTTCCTTGTGTTTGTGACAACAATATTATTAGCAATATCAAAGTTACTCCAAAACAATCAAGAAAAGAACATAATAAAAAAAACATTTTGCTTCTATCTAATTTGTACAATTACAATGAGGTTTACCTGATCATCAGTAGAAGATTTGGGATGGTCATCATTGTCCCCTCCATGTGGATGCTCCATGGTTCCCTGTGAATAAGATCAAATATAAAAATGTTAACAAAAAACTTAATAATAAAATGGTGTGTTGGAGTCATTGATCGGAGGTTGGTTTAAATGGTCCATAAAACATACCACCCCCATGGCAGTAGTTTTTTTTGTATATATATGATACAAATTATAATTGATAAGAAACTCTTCCCCTGCACGTATTGATTTTATCGCACATACAAATATACGATTTCCCTCGCGCACCTCAAATATGCAATTGGGTTGCTTACTAGATGACCCGGGTTGCATACTATTTATAAAACCTGCAATATTCCCTATTTCTTTTGGCCTTCTGTCAATGTGTGTAGCCATTCTTTTACTTTGATTATTGTCTTTTTGTTGTATATAATTTGCCGAGAGTGCATACCTATGCATACTTTTTTTATATCGAACAATATGCATCCAACTTTTGTAATCATAACAAGGACCGACATACTCCATCAATTTGACAACTTTTTTGTAAGAGACCTTTATACCGTCCATGGAGAAAAGGCCCAAACCATGTAATGATGATGGTGCTATGCGATATATCCTATCATTAACACAAAAATCAATGTTTATTGGAGGAAGTTCCTTGGGTACCCATTGTTTCTATAGATGTTGGTACCTCAAGGAGACCTCGATGTCTCCTTTGGTCTCATCATCATAAGAACATGAACTTCTTTGAGCAAGGAAAAATTTCATGCATTTATTAAATTTCCTTCTAGTCTTTTGACCTCTAGTTGATCTCCCTATTTTAGACCCACTACATATCTCAATTTCGTCTTCTATTCCTATACTTTCTGTGATTAGGGTTATATGTATCTATTCGAAACATGTGTAAACAAGGAAAACATTAGATTAATCTAGTATTTATATCAATTCTAAACAAAAACACTTAACAAAGCCACCTCAGATTGAGCAGAAACAGGTGCACCCAAGCACTGTTTGATTTGCTCATATAGGATGGATGTGGGTGTGCTCTCAAAACACCATAAGCATATCCCCAATGAAAATTAGAAAGGTTTAAGATTTATTTGGGACCAAGGATACCCCATAGTGGCACAAAATCAGGCATGGTGAACCTAATTTGTCCCTAGAGCCCAAGGAACCAAATGAAGCTAAGATGATGATTCTAAGCTATAAATGTTTATGCTAGATTGATTTTAAACCCAATATAAATGTGAGATGATGCAAATTCTATGCAAAACAATGAAATAAAATAAATTAATCCATGTTATCTAAGCTATGGTGTGATTTGAGAAAGCTTGAAAATGAGTTAATCTAACAAATATGCTAAAAGCTAAGATGATTTAAAATTAAACTAGCATTATAACATTACTATGAAATGATTATGTGAATTGGTGGATTTTTCTAATAAGTGAGGGTATTTATAGGATTTGACGAAGGGCTTGGGTTAGGAAGTGGAGTTAGGGTCAGAGTCAGAGTTTGGGGTAGATGTTGAGGTAGAGTTAGGGTTAAGGTTAGATGGATAAGGGTTAAGGTTGCTCACACATGTGTGAGAAACACTAGGGAACTGTGCCTAGGGAACCAAGATGAGAGAGGAGACATGGGTCTCTTTATGAGGTTGTAAGAGGCCTTAAAGAGGGTGTAAGGAGTCATTAATGAGTCTGTACAACTCATTAATGAAGGGTGTTGACCAAAATTCAAAGGATGAGGGTTTAGACTAAAAAGGGTAGGAATCACTGTCTAAGTAGGTTTAGGAAAGTTTAGGAGGGTTTAGGAATCTCTAGAAGATTCTAGGGTTTTGGGGGATTAAATAAATATTTCATTTATTTAGGGAATGTGACAATATTTATCAATTATTGGTTAATAAATAGGAGGAAAATCACTTAAATTTGATTTAAGTGGTTTGGGGAGGGATTCTTTAATTACATGTGTATAATTAAAATAGGAGGAATTAATGGCATAAGAATAAATAAATAAATAAATAAAATAATTAATTAATAAATGATGTCATCAGGAGTTTTGAAAAAAATAAAAATACTTTTATTTACCAATGAATTTTTAGGTGTCTACATTTTGCCCCTCTTTGATGTGATGCCACAAGTGGCGTGACATCAAAGTCAAGAAAATAAGATGCCCCGGGCTAGAATTAGAAGACAAGGGGTTGTGCCCCCTCGAGAAAATAATGCAAAGAGGAAACTTTGTGGAATTTTCTTGAAAAGGACGCAAGCGAGAAGGAGGAAGGGATGAAAGGGGGATAAAAAGACAACCTTCCAAGAGCAAAGATGCATGAAAACAATATGATGTGAGATGCAGGATGCATGATGAAACTATATGAAAGATGTAAGATGCAAAATTAATCTATATGATTCAGGATGGGGGATTTGGAGAGCTCCAAGTGCAAATGTGGAGAGAACAACCTAGTTTAATATAGAAATGCTAGAGACCTGCCAAGGTTACTGGGATCACAAGGCCTTGTCACCAATGTTGCATAGGACTGATGCGAAAAAGACACACAAGGTTGCCCCAACATCACACATGAACCCAAGAGGAAGCATGGTAGAAATGATACTAGAGAAACCATAAACAAATGACATTTCCCAAGTGCACCATGTAACCCAGAAGATCATATGTGAACCATGAAAGGGTCATATCGACTGACTCATAGGCAGAAACAAAAGATCAAAAAGACCATGCCCCAGATTGTCCTTATTCGCAACGCACCATGATATAAAGGATCGTGGTGACTTTGAGGAGAGGAACAACGAGAAGCCACAAAAGATAAGCAAGATCCAAAGGAAAAAATCCAAGACCAAAGTGATAAAGCCACAAAACGCCCTTTGCCAATGAGAAAGACTGATTTGATTGATGGTGGGAAGATTTGGTCTGAAGGTGAGGAAGGATACATCGATACAGACCTGGGTTGATTGGTGGAAGATTAGGTCGGACAAGAGGAAGAATACATCCTCAAGGACTCGCTGATTGATGAGGAGAATGTGTGTTGTTCACTGGCAAATGATGGATCAAGGATAATCATTGTGATCAAGAATCGCTGTGTACAAGGCTAGTTGGGACAAGTTATCTAATCAAATGCTGCTGTAGGACTGACGAGCATATGTACAACAAGATGTGACAATATGTACAATAGATGGGGAGAGATTTACAATGGATATGTACATAAGCTCAGGGATTTGGAACAAGAAGATCTTGATATACTGGATATATACAGGAAGCGCAGGATTGGGGATAGGATCTTATTGCGGCAATGGATAGGCTTGAGGATAGAACACCTTGGGATTGATGGGATGGTGGTTGGGATGGGGATTGGATAAGGAGGATTGGGATTTTGGATGGGGGGATGGGAGTTTGATAGATAATGACTCAGTCCACTATGTATGGTGCCTTTTTCCAGGTTTTCACCAACATAATTGTCCAAGGCACTTGAATTGCCAAGTTTTCATCATTGGATGATTATTTTTCTTTGCTTTTTTGCTTTTTTGCTTTTTTTGTATTTTTTTGCTTTTTCCAAATTTTATGGATTTTCTGAATATGTAGGATTTGGTTCAGGCATAGAAGCTTTTCAGACTATGATGTTGATAGAAGCATTCAGGGGCTCACCTTCTGGTGTTGATAGCTGATAGGCTCTGGAGGCAAAGCATGCTGTGACAACATAAGGTCCCAACCAAGTAGGTTCGAACTTGCCTTTCTTCTCTCGATGGGCTTGTACTTTCTAATTTTCCTTTAGGACCATGTCACCTACTTGGAATTTCCTTAGATGGAACTTTTTGTTATAACTCCTTTTGAGTCAATTATGGTATGCAACCAAGTGATCATATTCTTGCTATCTCTTTTCATCTAACAGGTCCAGCTGTGTGAGACGTGCCATGCGGTAGTCTTCATCTGTGGTATAGTTCTTCATGTAGACACACAATGATGGGAGCTCGACCTTGATGGGTAGAATGAATTTGACACCATATACAAGGGAATATGGGGTGGTGCTTGTGGGAGTGTGATAAGAAGTACGATAGGCCCAGAGGGCGGTATTTATTTGGAGGTGCCAGTCGCGACCAAAATCATTGAGAACCTTCTTAAGGATTTTTAAGATGGTTTTGTTGGTTGCCTCATCTTGTCCATTTCCTTGGGGGAATTATAGACTAGAGAAATGATGGTAGATGTGGTGTCTGACACACAAATCATCCACATGCTAGTTTTCAAAAGGTGTGCCATGGTCTGTAAAGCTGGTAGATGGTATGCCAAAGCGGAAAATGATATGGTATAAGATGAACTTGGATATTTGGATGCCAGTAGTGAGACTGAGCAGAATTGCTTCAACCCACTTTGTGAAGTACTATGTGGTTGTTATGATGTATTTATGTCCACATGAGGAAAGGGGAGTGATTAACCCAACGAGGTCAAATCCACAACATGAAAAGGGCCATGGTGGTGCGATGGGCTGCAAGTCTTGTGCTGGTGCATGAATCAGATTTGCATGCTGCTGACATGGTAGACATTTATTGACAAATTCACAAGTGTCACGTTCCATCATAGGCCAATAATACCTGACTCAAAGAAAATACTTTTCTAGAACCATGCCACTTGTGTGGGCACCACAAATTCCAACATGGACCTCTTGTAAAGCCAAGACAACCTCATTTGAATCTAAACACCTAGAGAGGATGTTGTGATATCCTCGACGATAAAGGGTGTTGGCTACAAGAGTGTAGTAGGAAGCTCTGTGAATTAGGTTTTAGCATTGGGTGTTGGTGAGATGGGGACATCTGACACCATTCTTAAGATATGCATGGATGTCATGGTACCATGGGGATTGGGGATCAACCAAGATACACACCATTTCTGAATCAGCGTTCTCATAAGCAGGCATATGTAGCTGTTCGACTAAGAATTCATACTATGATGAGTCACGTGGGATTTCCAATAAGGATTCGATGGTTTCCATTGTGTTGGCCGCTTTTTTTTGAAGCCTTGGTATTTGCATGAACTGTAGACCCAGGAAATGCTCTTTCAGTTTGTCAACCAGTTCTTTGTAGGGTAGCAGCTTGTCATCCTTTGTCTAAAATTAATCTAGGACTTGCTTGATAATCAGCTGCGAATCTCCAAACACTTGTAGTTCTATTATGTTCCACTAAATGGTTGTTTTGAGACCTAAGAAGAGTGTCTCATACTCTGCAATGTTATTAGTACATGTGAATCCCAATTTGAATGACTTGGGGATATAGTCGCCTTGAGGAGTGACAAATAGGATTCTTGCCCCTGATCCATGTGATGTGTAGGAGCCATCAAAGTATAGCTTCCACATTGGCTATTCTTCAATCATGCATAGGTGCTCATCAAGGAATTCCATGATTAGTGGATATGCATCCACCAGAGGTGCTTCTACTAGCTGATCAACAATTACTTGCCCTTTGATTGCTTTTCGATCTATGTACTGGATGTCAAACTCGTTGTGTAGCATGACCCATTTTTCCATATGGCATGTGAGAGTTGTCCTCGATAACAGATACTTGAGTGGGTCCACCTTTGAGATGAGCTTGATTGTGTGACTAAGCATGTAATGTCTAATATTTTGAGTGGCGAAGACCACTACAAGGCATGCTTTCTCCATTGATGAATAACTTATCTCATAGACGACAAGAGTTTGACTAATATAATAAATGGCTCTCTCTATGTTGTTATCGTCATGCTGTGCTAAGAGTGTCCCTAGTGTTGTAGTGGTCACCGAGATGTAGAGTATGAGAGGGTGTCCTGAAACTAGTGGTACAAGGATGGGAGAGTTAGCTAGATATTCTTTGAGCTTCTCAAAGCTTCTCTGACACATAGGATCCCATTTGAAGCTCGTGTCCTTGTGGAGTAGATGCATGAAAGGTTGGCACTTTTCTACCAGCTGTGAGATAAATTGACCCACTGATTGAAGCTTCCCTTGTAGGCTTCACAACTACTTGAGTGTTCTAGGAGGAGGCATTTCTGTAATGGCCTTGACCTTTTTGGGGCCAATCTCTCTGCCGCTCCATGATACTATGAATCATAGAAGCTTTCCATATGTTACACCAAAGACATATTTCTTTGGATTCAGCTTCAAGCCATAATGATGCAGATGATCGAACATGCTTTCAAGAATGTCTAGGTGTTCACCTCATGTTTTAGATTTTGCAAGAATATCATCCACATAATCCTCCAGGATTTTATGTATCATATCATGGAAGATGGCTATCATTGCTCATTGATAAATGGCTCCTGCATTCTTTAGCCCAAATGGCATCATGTTGTAGCATAAAGTACCCCATGGTGTGGTGAATTATTTTTTGTGTTGATTTTCTTCTGCTATCTAAATTTGATTGTACCTCGAGAAGCCATCCATGAGTGACAACATCTCATGGTCCACTATAAGATCTACTATCATGTCTATGTTGGGTAGCAGGAAATCATCCTTGGGACACAGTTTGTTTAAGTCCCTGAAGTCTATGCAAATCCTTATCTCTCTTAAAGGCTTAGTGATAGGCACCATGTTGGAGATCCACTCTAAATAGTCTATAGATCTGATGATCTTGTCTTCTAAGAGCTTTTCCAGTTCTATTTTTACCAATAGGGCTACCTTAGGATGCGTTTTGTGTAGCTTCTGCTTTATGGACTTGGCAGTAGGGTCCACTGCGAGATTATGTACAACAAGATTTGGATCAAGCCCTGACATGTGTGCATATGACCATGCAAAGTTGGTGGTGGCTTCTTGGAGAAGTGCAGTGAGATCCATTTCTTCACCCCCTATTAGAGATGTTGCAATGTAGGTGATTCTTGGGTATTCTTTTGTGCCCAAGTTGACTGGCTTGGTTTCCTCAATAATGATGGGTGACTTCTCGTGTCTGTAATCTTGGATGGGAGGAAGAGGCAAGTATCCATCTTCTAGCACCTCAGAGAGGTTTTCACCAGAAGATACACCCTTTATTTTCTATTTTTTAGAGTCAAAATGTGCTCTAGAAGGGTTTTCACATAAGGACTCGTTCTTTTCTTTTTCTTTTTTGATTCTGCGGCTGAAGCTTGCCTCTTCCCCAAAATATCCTTCAGGGTTGAGCTTGCAGACATTGACTGATTCCTGATGTTGATCTATTTGTTGGCTTGATGTTCCCATGAACCTTAGGAGCGCTTATATGCTCTAGAACTCATCGATATGTGTGATGCATGGTTGGTCCCAATCTATGAGTTCGTGATGGATGAGGGGAAGTTCTATGATATTAATGATGAGTTGTTGGAGGATAGAAGTGCCTAGGAGGGTATCATCATCGAAGATGTCATCATAGGATTTATTTTCTTCCTCTTTAGGGATGTATTCGATGTCTACAAGGTCATCCTAGCTATTCAAGAAGGGAATGTTGGTCAAGTTAGTGCCCCCACTTGTGGTATTGGGTTCTTGTGTACGTAGGAGAGGGGTATTAAAGTCAAGACCTTCATGCTTTGGATTTTTTGAGGCTTCAATTGGATCTTTTCTTTCACCTTCTCGTGGTCCTAGACCACCACCTTGGTATTTCCATTATTCTATGGCGTACTTGTGTGATGTTGGATATTTATTTTTGAAGTAGCCAAGGAGTTTTGTGTAAGGTGGTGGTGGATCTCTGTACAACCAATGATTGATGTCAAGGTCCATTTCAAGGATGTCTATATTTCCTTGGGATACAAAAGTCATAGGTCCCATTTGCTTGATTTCATGCTTGGCTTCGGTAGGCCTGCTTTAGTGGCTTGGGCACCCTTGTGTATGTGGATCAAGAGGTAGGGACCCTAGTGTAAATGCTACAGTTAAACTGTATTCACCATAGCCTTGGTTGTTGATCTTAACGGAAGAGAGAGTGGAGGTGAGGATGGTCTTTGCATCACTATGGGATTGGGAAGAGCTAGTGACATAAGTGCCAATTTCAGTTCTAGGACAATGAGTGGAATGAGGGAATGATGATTCCAATTTACAATAGTACATGAAGGGTTAGGGGTCTGCATGGATGGTGATCTCAGTGCCTTGATGTGGAAATTTGATGCACTGATGATACATAGATGGTACAAATTTGATGGAATGGATCCATGCTTGGTTGAGGAGGATGTTAAATGGTAGATCAAGATCAACAACATGGAAGATGGTGTCTTGAGTTGCAGGGCCCAGATGGATAGGCAAAAGAATGGTACCTTTAGAGGTACACTCCAAGTTATTGTATACCTTGATAGTGATGACCTCATGTGATATGTCAGCCTCCGTGAACCCTATTTTCTGAATGAACTTCATAGTACATAAATTTAGGGCTGAGCCATTATCTATTATGACCCTTTTAATGGAAAAGTCTCTGACCATGATGACGATACATAGAGGGAGATTGTGGTTAGGCTCAACAACTGGTATGTCAGATGGCTTGAAGGAAAGAGCACATGATGCGGATAAATTTCCCACAAGGTTTTCAAACTAGATGGTATTTATGTCCGTGAGGATATTTCCTTCTTGGAGGGCTCGATTGAGGATTTATTGATGGGTGGGTGAAGTGCGGAGAAGGTCGAGGATGGAGATTTGGACAAGTGTATTCCCAAGATATTCTATGAGGTTATATTGTGCATTGTGTGCTGGCCTTGGATTTGCACTGGTGACAGATATCTAGCCTCTGCATGTGGTGACAACACACTGACTATCTACTTCTTTTATGTGGATGACATTGACTATGGGTTCAACTTGGGTTATACATCCCACAAACTTGTCATAGTTGATATGGGAAGTTGTATAGTCTTTGTGGTTAGTATGGTCTTCTTGCTTGCCTTTGCCTTGGTTTTGGGGTGGAGGATTGGCATTGGCCTAGTTCTTCCTAGCATTGTGTTGAGGGAACACATTCTGATATATCTGCAAATTTTCTTTAGGTGAGGCTTGAGCTAGTGTATCCACTTGGATCTCTTTCCTGTCAATGAGATCTTGGATGTAATGCTTTAGTTTCATACACCTTAGGGTAGTGTGTCCTTTAACATGATGATAATCATAGTACTTGTGATCTTTGTACCAATTAGGCCTGGGAGTGGCATCATCGAATTGCTGGGTTGGTGGGTAAGTGATTAGATTGGCCTTGGCCATGTGATGAAAGATTACATCCAGAGGTTCACCAAGAGGAGTGAAGATTATCTTTTGGTGAGTTTGGGCTCGAGGCCCGTTCTGATTGGGATTCATTGATATGGCGTTAGTATGATAGGGTGGATTCAGATGCTAGTTTTGAGAATATGGGTTGCTGATTGATCGACACTTGATATGGTTGCGGAGGTTTCTGATTGTTGGGTGCTTGTTGATGTTGGTATGCAAGAGTTGGTGTAGGACCAACCACAACAATTTGAATATGCTTGGTGTTTGTGGCTCTATCAGTAACATCATTCTTGTTTCTATTCTAGTAATGGGGTTTGTCATTACTGGGCTTGCTATGGGAATCTTCCTTGTAATGCCGAATTGTGCCTTCATCTAAGAGGCCTCTTTCAATATCTATCCCCTTGCTTTTGATATCTTGGTAAGTTTGGATGAAATTCATCCTCATGAAGTGGGATAGTTTGGGATGTAGGTTATCGATACAGATCTAGGTTAGATGCTTCTCAGGTGGTTGGTATGATAACCTGGTAGTGAGGTTTTTCCATCGTTGCAAATAGTTGGCTAGGCTTTCTCCTCCTTTCTTCTTTGAGTTGCAAAGATCTAGCAAAGAAAACTCATTCTCAACATTATGAGCATACTGTGCAACGAACTTCTCAGAGAGCTTGGCAAAGGTTGATACTATCTCATAGGGTATCTTGTAGAACCACTCAATAGAATTTCCTCCCAAACTCTTGGGGAATAGGCACATAAGGTAGTTATCACTATATGCCACTTCTTGACATGCCATATAGAACTCTTTGACGTGGCTTAGTGGATCTCTTTTCCCTCGATATTTATCAAACTTGGGTGTCTCAAAATGCTTAGGGAAAGGGATAGTTGTGATTGATCGATCGAAAGGATAGGGATATACCTCCTCAAATTTAAAGGTCTTTCTCTCTATTCCATATTTTAGCTCCTTAAGAGCATTCTTCATTTCTTCCCACTCAGTATTGATCGACGTTCGAGTGGGCACTCCCATTGGGTAAGGATCTAATGGTGATGGTGAATAAGGATGATTTTGCGGTGGATATTGTGGAGTGGGATATGGGGACTACCCAGCAAGATAGGCATATTGGAATGGATGTTGGGGTGATGGTTGTTGGTGAGGATATTGTTGTTGAGGTGCGAGAGTGTATTGTTGTGGAACATATGAAGTGGATTGTTGTTGCTAGGGTATGATAGGACTTTTTTACACTGGATACGAGGATGCTTGTTTCTTCTGGGGGATAATAGGATGTTGTGGTTTCTTTGCTAGGAAGTATTGCTATGGTGGAGGGAGCTGATGGAATGGTGCAACTTGCTGATAGAATGGTCCTTGGTGCACTTGGATTTGCGCTTGGCTGATGTAGGTGGGATGCATTCCTGCATTGCTTAGGGGTGGAATGGATGTTGGGAAGTTGGTGATAGGAGGTGTTTGTGCGAGGTAGATAGCAGGATGGGATGAAATTTTTTGTTGTGGTGGTGGAACTATTTGAGAAGTAGTGGGTGGGGCGGATAGATAGTTAGTGTATGAAGGAAAGGATGAAGCTGACGGGGGTTGCAATTGTTGTGGCTGTGCTTCTTGGGACAAAGTAGTTTGTTGGTTTGTAGGCATAGATATATGGGATTGGGTTGGTATTCCCAAGGCTTGCATTTCTGCTTGAGTGAGGCCCCAATGAGAATCGGTTCATGGTGGGAGTTGTGATGCAGAGAATTCTGGAAATGCAGATGTGATAGTGGGGGTTTGGGATGTAGATGGTGGATTTTGAGATCCCATGGATGGTATCCCTATTGTGAAGGTAGTTTGCTGGGATTACATGTTGGAAATGAAATGTGGAAGTGGAACATACGCTTGGGTGAATGTTTGTTGGGAAGTAGAAGGAAATGCTTGTGTGGGCCATGAGAAGGGTAATGTTGATGTGGAATCTTGCTGAGTAAAAGAGGGAAACAATTACGTTGCCCCTAGAAAGGGTGATGTTGCTTGGCTCATGAATGGTGGAGGAACTATTTGTGTGGTGGCTTGTGTGGGAGGTGGCAGATGGTTTTGTAGGATGCTTTGGGCCTAAGTGGCAGCTTGGGATGATGTAGAAGGTGATGGTGTTCCCATGATGGAAAATGGAGTGGATTGTGCTACTTCTTGTGTTGTAGGACTTGAAAAGATGCTTTGCAAGAGAGGAAGGATGGGCAAGGTTTCCTGAGATATGTGCAAGTTGGGATCAGGGATTTGTTGGATTATGAGGGTATAGGCTTCTGCTGGGATTTGGATGGTGTTTATGGGGATGAGAGTTTGGAGATATGGTGGAATGGAAGTACCCTCTTGCAAAACCTTTGCCATTATAGACCATCATTTTTTTATCAATAATTGCACTTACCATTTGTGCATGCCCTGGGTGGCTCGTGAATGTTTCCATAGAAAATGAAGTGGGGGGTCTGTTGGGATCTTCCCATACATTATCAACTTGTGGGATTTGTGGGTTGTATGTTACCATTGCATTGGTAGGATTGATAGGATCAGATGAACTAGTGGTCTGATTGGGATCCATGTTCCTTCTCCTCTTGGATCACATCTCAAAAAGCATGGGATGTAGATCTAAGGATGAAAATGCAGATGAGGGTCAAATGCAAGATGTTTCCTAAAGACTCTATGGATGATGGATGCATATCTAAAGAATCTCTAAAGATGATGAATTGCTAGGATGTGATGCAAGGACTTGGATCAACGTTTGAAGGATGATAGGATGGTGAAGGATTGGTGATATGATGAAGGATGGTGGGATTCTTAGTTTTGGATTGAGGATGGTGGAAGATTGGTGGATAATGGTGGAGGATTACTAAGTATCGGTCAATGAGTTGCTACTTCCTGATGTAGGATAAAATAGGATTGGATTGTCAACCTAGGATAGACTAATGATCTTTGGCTAACATGATTCTTATCAATGCACACCAATCTCTTGCTCGAGATGATGAGGCCTACAAGGACAAGTACAGATTCCCTAGACAATGCTCTATCAAAGGGTGGAGATTTCTGATTTGGGATAAGGATTTGAAGCAACTCAATGTATACAACACTAAGTATTTAGGATTTGGATTACTGGATTTGTTTCAAGGATGGTGGTTTCTGACTTGGATGATGGATACTAGAGTTGGATCAAGGATGATGGATGATGGATGAGGAAAGGACTCTGATTGTGGATTGCTGATGGAAGGATGATGATGGAATAATTGAATGATGCTATTTCTAAGAGGTTGACCTAGATGCAATTGAAAAGGGGTGACTTATGATGCAACTAGGAAGATGATAAAAATGCACCTAAGGATGGATGGTGATACAATGATGAATTTAAGGATGATCTAGGATGCAAAGGATGCCAAGATAGGATTGTGGGATTCTTAAGGGATGGTGGATATACGATGGGCCACACTAGTCTTCTCTCTCTAGGTTGACATAGCGATGATTAACTTGGAACTAGAATGCAAACTATTTCACTCTTGCATTATACTCCACGTTGTCAAGTTTCTCTTGATACTTCTCTTCTGATTGGATTGCTTTTAGAGAAGGTTGGTGATCTTTGAAGTTTCTCTCTGTAACTTTATTCTCTTGATAAACTTGGGAATTGGGTAGATTAGCTTTCTTGTGTTTGGTTAAATTGGACATAGCTTGGGAAGATTTGGTAATTAGATTGAAACAAAGCTTTGGGTGTCTTATTTTGAAGGATCTCTTTGCAAGGATTTCTGAATGATTTTGATCAAGTTTTGGATCAATTTTTTATTTCCAATGGCAAAGGAAAAACTCAATAAAGATTTTCTAAAAAGAAATCCCAACAAAGAACAAGGAAACTTTGTGGGATACAAGCAATATGACTGACCTTTGATTTTGATAGTTTTCCTGAAAAGAGTGTATGTTTTGACAAATGTGTGAACTAAGTTTGTAACTTTGAAGAACACAACAAATAGAACTACCTAAGAACAAGGGTAGTATCAAAATCTTTGCCCACAGCTTGATATCCCTAAAAGGGATACATATGGTGAGTGTCTGAAGGTGATCCGAGAAACCACTTGGATCAATCCTTGTATAAAGATTCTGATACCTTCGGGAGTAGATCGGGTAGCTTCTGATTTAACAAGTTTTTAGTTTGATCCGTAGAGTCTTCCCAATCAGTTTGTACGCATGTGACTCACTTAAGAGCCTAGTTGACCATGCCGAAATAGTAAGGATATTCACCTACCTCAGGCTACCATCAACATGCA
Organism: Chamaecyparis obtusa; assembly: GCA_027943335.1. Taxonomy (NCBI): domain Eukaryota; kingdom Viridiplantae; phylum Streptophyta; class Pinopsida; order Cupressales; family Cupressaceae; genus Chamaecyparis; species Chamaecyparis obtusa. The sequence continues at coordinate 625,333 of BSBK01008320.1, read as the reverse complement.
TCGCTTGAGCTTGAGGGGATGAAGCAAGAGTTTTCTCAATGCTTTATTTCTATACCGTCCAGGGAAACACCGATTTGAAGTCATTCTCCAAAGAGGAATCTCTTTTCTCTTTGGACAGGCTTCGCTAGAAGTAGAACAAATGAACATGTACGAGTTCAAGTGTTTTATGTCACTTAGATTTAAAGGATATGCTGAAAAGGGAAACTCCTAGATGCACATCATGAAGAGTTCTTTCCCATTTTGATTAAGTGATTAATTTGAAATTTTGCAAGCACAAATGTTTAAGGTTTTGATTTGTTCTTTCCTCCTTGAAATAAGAACTTTGAGAGAGTTGCAATTTCTTTACTTGGGCATTCAAGATTGAGTTTTTTGATTCATTTTACGAACCTAATTTGAGCTTTTAGGAATGGAATAGAAATGTTTTTCTTTCACTTTTAGGACATTCAAGATGGTGTTTGATTTGGAATCAAAGAAAAATTACTCTTTGGACTTTGGTTTATTTCCATAGATTTCACTCAAGAATGGATGTTCTAGAATTTAGTTTTTAGACCCAAAAGAGGTTCCTAGATTGACTTTATGCATGAAAATTTGTGAAAGCATTCAAGATTTTGAAAAAGGACATTTTCTTTAAAAAATAACAAAGCATTAGGAATGATTTAGGAATGTTCAGGAACCATTAGGATTGTTTAGGAACCCATTAGAAATGAAGTACATATTTGCTCCTAGATTGCATGAAACTTTGAAAGAACTTTGAGATTTTGCAAAAAGAAGTTCACTCTAACTTAGAATAAAGCATTGATTTGGATTTAGGAATAGTTAGGATGTATTTAGGATTGATTTGGATCCAATTAGAAATGATATGCAGATTTGAAGTTCTTTTTAAGCACCCAAAAGTTAAAGTGTTTCTAGTTTGCATGAAGATCACAAAACACCTAGTTTTGAAAGCTTGAGGTTCTTTTTAGCCAAATGAAAGATATTAGAATTATGTTTGAATGTTTTAGGACCAATTAGGAATGATTTGAGTTGATTAGGATTGATTAGGAAAGATTTTTAGATTTGTTCGTTTTAAACCAACCAAATGAAAGATCTAAGTTCCTAATTAGGCAAAAAAGTTGATGAGCCTTAAGGCCTTAGGGTTTTTGGTGTTTTCCTTGCTTTTGATGAATACTTCCAAAACATAGGGTTTAGAACTTGCAAAAACCAAAGGTTAAAACTCAATAAAAATCATAAAATTGCCCCTTACTGGTATGAATGCACAGTTACAAAGAATAAATGCACAGCTCTAAGTGACAAATGCACAATTTCTCAAATTTGCACATATGCGCAACATTAGAGTATGTATGCACAACTATACTTATTCTGCTAAATAGTGCTTAAAATTCAATTTTTTTGAAAAAAAAAAATGCGCAACTCTACTTCACATATGTGCGGCCAAAAGGTATGGATGCGTAACAGAATTGCATGGATGTGCAATTCTAGTGACCAAATGCGTAGTTTTACAATTTTTTGCACAAATGCACATTTGTGGACAACAAATGCGCAGGTACAACCCAAATGTTTTTAAGACGACCCAGAATATTTTGAAAACAATCGAGTTTTGGGTTTTTTGAAGTAGAGAATTAGAATAGGGGTCCCACTAGGCGTGCCAAAATGTGATCATGATTATCTGTATCTATTCAAAATAGGCGTAAAAAAGGAAGACACTAGATTAATCTAGCATTTATATCAGTTCTAAATAGAAACACTTAACAAAGCCACCTCAGATTGAGCAGAAACAGGTGCACCCAAGCACTGTTTGATTTGCTCATATAGGAGGGATGTGGGTGTGCTCTCAAAACACCAAAAGCATATCCCAAATGAAAATTAGAAAGGTTTAAGATTTATTTGGGACCAAGGATACCCCATAGTGGCACAGAATCAGGCATGGTGAACCTAATTTGCCCCTAGAGCCCAAGGAACCAAATGAAGCTAAGATGATAATTCTAAGCTATAAATGTTTATGCTAGATTGATTTTAAACGTAATATAAATGTGAGATGATGAAAATTATATGAAAAAAAATGAAATAAAATAAATTAATCCATGTTACCTAAGCTATGGTGTGATTTGAGAAAGCTTGAAAATGAGTTAATCTAACAAATATGCTAAAAGCTAAGATGATTTAAAATTAAACTAGCATTATAACATTACTATGAAATGATTATGTGAATTGGTGTATTTCTCTAAGAAGTGAGGGTATTTATAGGATTTGAGGAAGGGCTTGGGTTAGGAAGTGGAGTTAGGGCCAGAGTCAGGGTTTGGGGTAGAGTTTGAGGTAGAGTTAGGGTTAAGGTTAGATGGATAAGGGTTAAGGTTTCTCACACGTGTGAGAAACACTAGGGAAGTGTGCCTAGGGAGCCAAGATGAAAGAGGAGACATGGGTCTCTTTATGAGGTTGTAGGCCTTAAAGAGGGTGTAAGGAGTCATTAATGAGTATGTACAACTCATTAATGAATGGTGTTGAACAAAAGTCAAAGGATGAGGGTTTAGACTAAAAAGGGTAGGAATCACCCTCTAAGTAGGTTTAGGAATGTTTAGTAGGGTTTAGGAATCTCTAGAAGATTCTAGGGGTTTGGGGGATTAAATAAATATTTCATTTATTTAGGGAACGTGATAATATTTATCAATTATTGGTTAATACATAGGAGGAAAATCACTTAAATTTGATTTAAGTGGTTTGGGGAGGGATTTTTTAATTAAATGTGTTTAATTAAAATAGGAGGAATTAATAGCATGAAAACAAATAAATTAATCAAATAAATAATTAATTAACAAATGATGATGTCATCATGGGTTCTGGAAAAAATAAAAATACTTTTATTTACCAATGAATTTTTAGATGTCTACACTTCCCTCACTTGTGGATGACACATCTGACAAATACATATTTGTTGTTACCCACACTCCATCGAATGAGAGAGATAGCTGGTAATAAAAGAGATGTTTTGCAAATGGGAGAGATATGTTGCAAATGGGAAAGAGATCTTACAAGATATTAATCTTACTATTGATAACTATATTAAATAAACTATCTATATAGGATGTATTCACTTATACCTGTCAATGAATGAGATTGTGTGGGATGCTCCTACAGAAAGGGGTTTCGGTGCCTACATATGTAATTCAATTATCTTATGTTAGCTAAAAATGTCATGATACGTAAACTAAAAAATACATAGTAGACAACATGAACATTATGTAGTCATCATAATTACATCCATCATAAGTATCACTTATGAATTTAAACATTAAAAGGTACATCACTTATACATAATGAATAAACTATGTAAAATTATAAGTCAAATATATTTCTATCAATAAATCAATATTAAATAGATAAAGGAATGATCACATAACTCTAAATTTCATAATCATCATCATCATCTTCATCATCATCATCATCATCCTCCTCCTCCTTCTCATCATCATCATCAGTAGTAGCATCATCGTCATCATCTTCTTGTTCTTCTTCATGGAAATTTGCGTCAGGAACTTCATTGAGTAATTGTTGATCATGATCATCATCTACATCATCTTCTACTTCTTCGGTATCTTCTTCTTCCATTTCATTATACTTTATCGACCTTCCTCTTGGATCATGTCTAACAACAAATGACCAACCAGGTTTATATGGAACCTCTATGTAAAATACCTGCTCACATTGGCTTGGAAGAACATAGGGCTCATCCTCAACTGGCTCAAATGACCTTGTATTAACCATTGTAAATCCATTATCATGTTCAATAAAAGTTCTATCAGGAACATTTTGATTAAGTTGTAGCCTATACCATTTGATGACGAAGAGAACTAATTTGAAGGATCTAAAGTGACACTCAAGTATATCTTCCAAAATGACATAATATCAATTTTGAGACTCTCAAGGATGTAAGTCGTTCCTGAATGAAATATTATTCACTTGAAAGACTGCAGTTATCCTAGAATCACAAGTTTTTTTTTCATGTCATCCAACTTTTTGATGAAAAAATGATGACCATTGTAAAACATATCCTTGTGGTGTTTGACCTGCAATAATATGTCAGATGTGTTAAAAATATTGCAATGTGAGTTGATAAACATACAAGTGATTAATAAATTTATACGCACTTGGAAATCTACTAAACCATATGCTAAATCTATTTCGCTTTGTTTAACATTGGAATCTCTATTACGATGAGCTTCTTCAACCAATGAAGACACACATTCCCATGTTAATTTGTGACAAGAATGTTGGCATCATTCAATCCATACTGTCATCCAATCAAGATTGTTTGCAATAGACAAATGTAGCGCATCCCACTCTTGACCAACTGTACAAAAAAAAAAAGATGAATTACAGCTAATTTATTTCAAATATTAAGAATTAATTAACTACAATTATATCTTATATTTTATTACCTCTTAATTTCTTCAATCTACCTTTCCCCATCAAGTAATCCCCTTCAAATTTGTTAATGGGGTTGGGATCCCAAATGCAATCTAGATGGATATTTGCTGTGAACTTAGGAAGATATTTAGTAATGTACACCATAGTCTGGTATACCATATATCCCTCCACCATAGAACCCTCAGGATGTGCTCTTTGTCGAACCAACTCTTTCAAATATTTCAAGTGCTTCTCAGCCATCCACATTAACCTAGTATGTACAGGTTCACACAATTCAATCTCCTCAACTTAGTGTATGAGGTAGTGCTCTTGTGCATTGAAAAAAGTTGAAGGTAAACACTTTTGCATTTCTCACATTAGATGAGAAATTTTTCTCTTCCAACATTTTATATCTTCTTTATGGATTTCTTTAGATGAAAACCACTTACAAAATATTCAAGATGCAAAAAAAATATAAATATGAGACATTACAAAATAATAATAAATATATACAACAAATTGAACAAATATCATTGCTTACCTCATGTATTTTTCAAGATCATATATCACTTGTTTGACATTATTGTCAAAGTGCTCTGGGAAAGATAGAGGTAACAAGTACTGCAACAATTATAAATTGATCATTTCATTATTTTCTAACACAATATGATGAAAAATACACACATTTGCCACATCATATTGTAAATATAGAAGAAAATGAATTACCTTGATGAAGGTATGCTAATCATGTCTTTTCATTCATGGCCCAAATTCACTTTTATTTGATATGAGATTGTTTATGTTCACAACAAATCCTATGGAAAATAAATTTTTTTGTATGACCTCTTTTATAGCATTGCTTTGTTGGCCTGTTAATAGCCAAGGAAGGGCACTTATATTAATCTGCTCACCATTTCTATTTGAGTGAATGAAATCCTTCAGTGTACGATTGGATTCACCAATGTCACTACAAATTTTGACAATTTTTTATTTGTCATGCCTTCCATCCAATATTTTCTACAATGTTTCTGTTATATTCTTATCAATATGCATAGTATCAAACAAATACACAATCTGTAGCTTCTCGTAGTAGGAAAACCTACTAAATTGTCTAGGATAAATTTTTAGTCCCTTTGGAAGGTGGTCAATAATACATTGATGACCTTCACGATCATCAATTACATAATCAACAAACAAAACACAATAAAAATATATAAATTCCAAACATAAATAATTAGCTGGAATGACATTACCTGGATGATTAATTCTATTATATTCCAACTTCTATAAGCGAGGTGTCATTCTTTGCGACTTTGATGTAGTCTCTTCTTTAACATTGAAAATATGTTTTTCTGTACTCCGATACTTATGATTCCTGTGGAGGAAGTGCCTATACTCATCAAACATCTTCTTTCCTAAACTTTTGAATGGTAATATTTCATCTTTGGACCATAAACTGGAAATGAAAAATTTCCCTTTGTTTGAAGACCTATATGATAATGATATAATTGGATTATTAAATATGTTAATTCTTATAATTAGAATTATCATGTGCAACTAGAAATAACTGTTAGTCCGGGGGCATCATGTATTGTCCATACAAGCATGACATGAAATTGAAATTGTCTTTGTCTTATTGGTCTAGAGATGTCATACATAGTGACACCATTCCATAACTCTAGAAACTCATCGATAAGAGGCTCAATATATACATTCATATCTTTGACTTGATACTTACCTAGTTGAATGGACGACAACATTACATAGTTATTGTGACCATTTTACTGCAAGATTTATAACTACATGTTGATAACTATTAAATGATAAAATACTTGGGACGATCATTGCCAACATAATGTGCTCCCTCTTTATTGACATCCATGGATGAATATTATTGTTGATAACAAAAATAGGCCACACTGAGTAAACAAATCTCATCTCTCCAAATGGATTAACATTGTCCACTGCCAATGAAAGCCTGAGATTACGAGGTTCTTCTTTGAAGTATGGTTACTTTTCCTCTATGTGCACAAATTCAAAACCATCCATATGCATTCGATTAATGTCATCTTGACTTCTATTATGTGCATGGTAATCCATAAATTGTGCCAAGCTAGTGCATTGGAATAATCGTTGTAGATGTGGAATAATGAGGATGTAACAAAGAACCTTGTGAAGCAATTTTTTTGTTATTTGATCTATTCGATATCTACTCATGTGACATTCAGGACATTCTATTACAAATTCATGTTCTTTATAATATATAATATGATCATTGGGACAAGCATCTATTGCTTGATACTCCATTCCAATATCTTTCATAGTAGAACACAATTCTCAGTATGAGCGAGGTAGGATATTTGGTGATGGTAATACAAAATCAGTTATCAATCTACAACAAAAAGTATAAGTTGTTAATATAAGCAATATTAATGGTACATGATTCACCCTTTGTTAACTATAATGACATATATGACATAACTTAACATATGTGACATTGTTATGTTGGATAAACCACTCATAACCTTCAAGTTCACCAACAATAATACATCAGAGAGAAGACTTGTTTGAGAACCTTGGTAAAGGGGTCCATTTGCCTTCTCAAGTAGAGGAACATCGTGAACATCATCCAGGTCATCTTCATCATCATGATCAGTTGCACTTGGACTAAATGCATCATGGATCAATATATTTGTACCATAATCTTCAATTGTCTTTTCTGGTGCATGATCATCATCTTCCATGGGATCATGGTCCATATCATGTACTTCTCTGGGGAGATCAACCTATATAAAATTGCACATAAATAAACCATGATCATGATCATCTCATCATCAAGTGATTTAATATGTATATCAATTGTTAAAATGATATAATTAACAACTTACCAATGGATGATAATCATGCCCCCTTCAATGTGACCATGGTCCCAACAATTTCTCTTAGCTATTTTGAGTAGCAGTCTTCTACGGTTTAATCCCTTATAATTTTTGCAGGGACAATAACATTTTCCATCACTTTTTCTTTTCAAGTTAGACCACAGTTCTCTAGCAATAGTCTGATCCCTATTTTGTTCTTCACTTATATTACTTGACATGATCCTTCTTAACAGGAAGCAAAAATCAAGGTTTGGAAACTTGGGTCTATAACCTTCACAAACTAAGAAAAATGATGCAGAAAGTACACAAATCTTCTTAGACCTAGTTATATATAGATACTGAAAAGTTAGTTATGAAATAATTTTTTACTATAGTATAGGTTTTGTAATGTTTTAAAGGGTCAATGCAATGTATTTAGGAATTTCAAGCAATGAGAGCTTACTAATTAAGATAAAAAAGTACAAGATATCCTCAAAATCCCAAGAGGCGAGAATGGCATTCAGAGTACCTACTAATTTGAATTCTTCCTCTCAATGAACATCTACAATAACATATCCATGTTATTTTTTAAGTTTTAATGATTCATTGACTTCCAAATATCGCACGTTCATGAAATGTAAAACCATTTATCACAAGGAATAATTCAACTATGGTTCCTAATAAAGTGAGAAAATGCTTCACTTTGTTTTGAGAATAGTTTAATATTCTCTACTAAATAGGGCCAACTACGTGAAGGTGGAAGCTTGTCATCTAGCCCCTCTTAGGAACCCTTATAACCCCTTAATTACTACCCTTTAAGACCTCTAAGATGTATTCTTAGGGATCCTAAAGGGTTGTGCATTCTTAGGGATTATAAGAGGTCATAAGAGGTCCTAGGACACAACATATGAGAAACATTGTAGGCGTCATGGTCACAAATTTATGCATACACAACATAATTGGTTCGTATACCCAAATGATGCAAATCAACCTTATCTACCCCAATTCTAGATAGACACATAAAGGTCCAAAACCATCTTTAAGGGGTCCAAAACTTAAAGATGGTTTTGGACCCTACTGTGTCTATCTAGAATTGGGGGAGATAAGTTTGATTTGCATAGTTTGGGTATACAAATCAATTATGTTGTGTTTGCAATGATGCCTACAATGTTTCTCAGATATTGTGACTAAAATTCTTCCTAGGAACGCACACATGTTTGTGGTAGGATAGAGAATATATGATCCCATGTATCTATATTTATAAAATGATGCAGAAAGTACAAAAATATTATTAGACCTAATTATATATAGATATTGAAAAGTTAGTTATGAAATGATGTTTTAGTATTGTACTACTGTCCACATAATATTGCTCATGTTTGAAAGTGGATAGTGAGTGGATAGTAATATATGGACATAGTTCAATATTATATTACTGTCCATATGTTACTATCCACTCACTATCCACAACTATGTCCATATATTATCGTCCACTCACTATCCACTCTCAAACTAATAAAGATTGGTTGTTGGGGATGTTACATAAGTTTTAATGAGTTCCTAAGAATGGAACAAACATTTAAATAATTGAAAAGACCAAAAGGAAACATGATGAGTGATGCCGAGGATTAATGAACTCACAATATTTCCTAAGGATCAACTGATCCAAGTACTATACAAATTTGAAAATTTATTTGAGACAATTTGTTATATCATATAATGCACTTAAGCAAGAAAGATTTGGAATCTCAAAATATATGATGGGTTCCTCATTCCTATCAACTTCAAGGTAATTATAATTCAAACTTACTCCAAAACCCTTAGTTCTATTTTTAATGTGTCTTCACAATTTGATTCTTGTTCTAACATAAGGAACAATACCTTTAGCATTCAGTTGGGATGGCTATAGCACTAAAACTGTAAACATGTCCCTATGAACATGATACAAGTTCCTACAAGGTGTAAAGGTATTGTTCCTTATGTTAGAAAAATAATAGTGACTCGACAGTGTTGACACTTGTAAAATTTTCAATGTAACAAATGTCACTAAGAGAAGTAAATAATCATATCATGTGAAGGATGGTTATTGTATGTTTTTATGTGAAGGAAATATATCAAATACTTACTTAATAGAGATGGGGAAAGACGTCATAGAGTGGTTCATAAGACTAACATGAAGGCACATCAATAATCTTGGCAGCTGGAAATCCATCATTTTTGTCTATGTACTTATTCAAGCAGAAGAGATTGATTTCAAAACATAACAGTGTGAGGCATACAAATTCTAAATTTCAAATATCAGTATAGCTATGACGAAAATATAATTGGTTTAGTATTACACTATTGGGATGGTCAAGAAAGGCTAAGGGAGATATCTGATCGAATATCGACAGACAGAATACCAATATCATTTGAATATTAAAAGAAAAGTATGAACGCATTGCTAAGAGTATTAGCGATTAAAGACATATTATCGATATTATAGATACTGATGATTTTATCTGGAGAACTCATAAAGGTGGACTAAAAGAGAATGATCCTTACCGATTACCGATAGGGCATCGCTATATGACAAGGCGATAAATAATTCTCTATCGGTAAATAATATGCCAATCAAATTATTGGAAAATATGTTAAAGTGGATAGAAAAGAAGTTAGTAACACCAATAGTCTATGGTCCTTCATTGAAATACATGGTGATTAAGAGAGGATGTCAGGATATCCGTAGAAAGGGTTTTTAGTGATAGAGATGCCCGATGTTTTATTGCTGCACATTATAACGAAAAAATAGTTGGAGTTTTCTAAAGGCATCAGTTGGAGATGGAATCAGTTAAGCTGGTGAATAATGGGTTGTCGGTATAATGTATGGCGATAACATGAATAAATGATAGATAGATACTGGGGTTTTGTCAATGGATGATGTGGGATCAAATGGAGGAATACATAGTTCTGGGAACTGCTCATGATGAGATAACCAAGAAGTTGACAAATAAATGAGCACCACAGATATGGATGAACATGGAGAACTCCAAACCCTACTAAACACACACAATGAAGATGGATCAGAGATAAAAGAGGATTTTAAGGCCTTCACAGATATAAAAAAGCATGGTTTGCCAACATGGGTCGACAACAATGGACAAAGAATAGGCAAGGATGCATGGATCAAAACTTGCTAAGGATTACTCGATGCTTCTCTTTAGGCCTGCAAGGACGATGACTTAGAGCTCAAGAGTACAAACCAGAGCATGAAATAGTTCTTCAAGAAGGAATTCATGATTCGAGATGCTTTGAGTGATGCTGATCTGGGAACGAATGAAGGTTACCATCAATATATTATCAATTGTGACAAAGCTCTGGAGGACTTAGATCCTATTTAAGATTAGTTAGGAATTTGTTAAATTTTTAAGTTTTGTTAAATATTAAATGAAGAGTTGCACCTCTTCACATGTAACTAAATCGACATCTATATGTATATGAGTTGATCTAAAAAAAAAAACAATTAGAAAATAGTTCTTTTTCAGTTTATAGAAAACTTATACAATACTCGAGTTATATGTTAGATGTATCAGCAAGGCTTTTTTGGTAATGGTAACTTTTAATGCAATATCAAAGTTCCGGTTTCTCCTCAAATTCTGGTGATATTATTTTGTCTTATGTCTTTGTTTGAGTTATTTAGATTAAATCAGTGATTTACTTTGATTGATAGTAAAATTGATTTGGTTACTTTGGATAAACTCTAAACTAGAAAAATTAGAACATATTTATTGATTGGTCAATCTTGTGTTCTATCTTATTAGGCTTCTACAGGGAAGTTAAAATCAATAGGACTAGGTTGTTGTTTCCTTGAATTTCTTAATCAATTAAAGAATCATCAAAGTGATAACAAACTATCTTAGAGGGGCTATTTGTTGTCTCCAAAGTTATACTAACAAACAAATTTGATAAAGATTTAATATATTTCACCCTAATAACAAGGCACTGATATGATATATTGTGTTGGAGGTTTCATTGTTGGTTACAGATAGATGTAATCTAGGATTAATCAATAAACATCCTAATGAGAGCACTTTCAAGAAATTCATAATTTATCTTCAATTCTAAATAAAGAACACAATCAAGACAGTTTTAGTTTTCAAAGCAATCATATTTTAGAAGTACAACAATCTGCTATAAAAAGCCTTAAAAGATCCTAAGGTATAGGCCTACCAACCTTGGTCCTATAGAGCTTAATTGTAGAAGTTCACATCCTAGAAAGGGTGGAATTTGTCAGTTGGACAAATCCCTATGGGTTTCTCATAATTGGAAATAAGAATCCATAGGAAATATAATTTATTGATTTGGGCACCAAAAGACATTAATAGATGGACATAGTTCAGTATTATATTATTGTCCATATATTACTGTCCACTCACTATCCACTCTAAAACTGGCCAAGATTGGTTTTAGGGGTTGTTACAAAAGTATTAATGAGTTCCTAAGAATGGAACAAACATATAAATGATTGAAAATTCCAAAAGGAAACATGATGAGTGATGCAGATGATTAATGAACTCACAATCTTTCCTAAGGATCAACTGATCCTAGTACTCGACAAATTTGACAATTTATTGGAGACAGTTTGTCATATCACATAATGCACTTAAACAAGAAAGATTTGGAATCTCAAAATATATGATGGGTTCTTCATTCCTATCAACTTCAAGGTAATTTATATTCAAACATTCACAATTTGATTCTTGTTCTAATATAAGGAACAATACCTTTACACCTTGTAGGAACTCACCATTATTTCTTATGTTTGAAAGTGAATAGTGAGTGGATAGTAATATATGGACATAGTTTACTATTATATTAATGTCCATATATTACTTTCCACTCAGTATCCACAACTATGTTTGTATATTACTGTCCACTCACTATCCACTCTCAAATTGACCAAGATTAGTTGTAGGGGTTGTTACAAACATTTTTAATGAGTTCCTAAGAATGGAACAAACATATAAATGATTGAAAATTCCAAAATTAAACATGATGAGTGATGCAGAGGATTAATGAACTCACACTATTTCCTAAGGATCAACTGATCCAAGTACTCTACAAATTTGACAATTTATTAGAGACAGTTTGTCATATCACATAATGCACTTAAGAAAGAAAGCTTTGGAATCTTAAAATATATGATGGGTTATTCATTCCTATCAACTTCAAAGTAATTCACATTCAAGCATTCACAATTTGATTCTTATTATAACATAAGGAATAATACCTTTACACCTTGTAGGAACTCACTATTATTGCTCATGTTTGAAAGTGGATAGTAATATATGGACATAGTTCAGTATTATATTACTGTCCATATATTATATTATCATGGTTGATATGTTTATTGCATTCTGTGAAATAACATCTTGTGTAAATTGTGATCATCCTCCCTAACTAAGAGGGAGTGTTAATGTTGTAGCTTCGGTCGTATGATACACATATGCATGTGTGTGTTAATAATAGTATCCAACATAATGTATAGTATATTTTGAAAAATTTAGTGATATGTATGTATAGGTATATATGTACATAAATATATCTACATATCTACATATATACATACATACATACACATACATGATATACATATATTTATTCTAAGGATGATGGGAAATTCAAAGTATAGATAGTTATAGAGAGATACTCAGACACAATGAAAAATAAGAAGAGATGATGAGAAAAAAATGGACCTAGAGAAAACTGTACAAAGGTGAAGGAATCATTAGCCATATTAGGAATAATGGGGGAAATCATATCTAAAAAATACCTTCATATCATATAGAAATTTCATAAATATTGCAACATAAGATATAAAGAGATGCTAGAGAAACTTCTCAACCCTAATGGATTGTGCAAAAATAATTCAAACAGATATGGCATTTATCAACACTACATGTCCCGTGATGGATGTTTCCACAAATTCACCTCATCAAAACATGTGAATAATCTAAACTAATAAAACCACCAAGAAATATTGATAATGATTGTAGATCTATGCTGGATTACAGTGATTGTGTTAAACAATTCACACCATCCATATAAGAAAATAATTCTATGAAGTGCCCTAAAAATATCAAAATTTGTAAGATGTTGATTTCTTAGGGATTTGTGTACAACATGAATAACCCAAACATATAGAAAAAAAATTTAACAAAGTAAAGTACCTAAGCATTTGCCTTTTCATATTTACTAGAGTGAATGTAAAATCTCTACATCTAGCCTACTTATTCCATAGTTAACCCTCACAATTTAACAAACCTAACATTACAATAGAAATATAAATTTGCACTAAGGTATTTGAAGCCTTCCAGATTGAAAAATTTGATCATCCTCCCTAACTAAGATGGAGTTTTAATGTTGTAGCTTCGGTCGTATGATACGCATATGCATGTCTGTGTTAATAATAGTATCCAACATAATGTAATGTATAGTATATATAGTGACAATTATAATAATCATCAATTATTATTATCAACTTTCAATATAACCTTTACACATTGGAGGAACTCACTATTGGAGTCTTCTCTCATAACTCTACTACATTCCATCACCCTGCCTGCACACACAAATCATTAGTTCTGATAATGAAACCAATATTATTGCTCATGTTTGAAAGTGGATAGTGAGTGGATAGTAATATATGGACATAGTTCAGTATTATATTACCTGTCCATATGTTATGAGAGAAGACTCCAATGGTGAGTTCCTACAAGCTGTAAACATATTGTTACTTATGTTAGAAGAAGAATCAAATTGTGAAGACACCTTCAAAATAGAATCAAATTAATTTGACAATATTATTGCTCATGTTTGAAAGTGGATAGTGAGTGGACAGTAATATATGGACATAGTTCAATATTATAGTAATGTCCATATATTACCGTCCACTCACTATCCACTTTCAAACTGACCAAGATTGGTTGTAGGGGGTGTTACAGAAGTTTAACAACAAGGATTTTATCAGTAGAAATTACAATGACTTCATAAAATTTATCAACTTTAGGGATTTCAACAATAGAGGTATCAAGGGACGCTTCAACATCAAGAGTTTCATTTTCTATATGTGTTAGAAGAAGAGTTCCTCTAGGGCTTGAGGTAGTTACATAGGGATAATTTTTGGTTTCCTAGGGCTTTTGGAAATTATCTTTTCCTTAAATTTCTTCTTTTTAGAAGATTCCACGGTTAGGGTAGGACTGGTTTTTGGCTTCTTAGAGAATTTGGTAGCGAAAGAGATTTTTAATTTCTTTCTTTACGAGGGTTCTCTAGTTAGGGTTTCTATAGCTATTGGGGATTCAAATTCCTTCATAGGATTATCATTATTTCTCAGAAAATCATCCCATTCCAGAGAGGGCTGAGAAGATATATAATAAGGAAAATTAACAAGGATAGAATTTCACAAGTGAAACATGAGTCTAAAATGGTGAACAAACACATACTTGTATCTCGCTTCACAGGTAATGTACTGAATTATAAATTTGGTGGCATCCTTCCATCGTGGTAGTAGAAACTTTTGTTCAACACCCTAGCCTTGAATGACCTTCACAAACTCTCCTCACTGAAGAAAATACTTGGCTGTTACAAAAGGAGAAACCACATTGTCTAGATTGTGTTCCATTTTGCCTAGGTTTTACTCAGTAGAGAAACATATTGGGGGTTTTGGGTATTTTACTTTTTCTACATCATTTCATCCTCATTTCCTTTTGGATGCCACATCTTTCTTTCAACCTTGTTCCACTCATGCTCTTCCTACTCCAGTAGCTTCCCATAACTATATCCCTTATATGAGCTCGAATTCTCTATCTTTGATGTTCTATGAAAAACCCTAGGTTGTCTTCTAGAGTCAAGTCTAGCCCGACCACCATATGAAAGATCACTTGGCCTTTCTCGTTTAGGAGGTTTCTAAGGGGAAAACATGTAGGTAGTCATTGGATAGACAAATTTTCCATAAATTTACCATATGATGATAGTAATAGGGAGATCTCTATGTAATATTAACAGATAGATTTACCATAATCAAACAAATTAAATCTAAATAATCTAAAATTTTACCATAAATTTTTAGGGCTAAAATAACGCTTACCCAAAGAATTCACCTAGAAATTATTGACAACCCAATTTGAGCTCCGTATGTCTACATGTATATGAGAAAATGTTGGACCTTTTGCTCCTATTTTCTCTCGTGTGAGCTCTATTTTTGCACTACATCCACGAAAAAATGATTTTCTTTTGTCTTTTTTTTAAAAATATTTCCTGAAACCCTCGCAATTACAATAGTAATCAAGACATTACCCTTGTACTTGCAACTTTATCGGGGAAAATTAAAAAAAAAATACCAATTTCACTAAAAGGGCATCATCCGTCGGAAGTTACCGTAAAAAAAAGCCCCCAATTGTATTAGTGAGAAATGATGATAATTCCTCACTTTTTCCTTTGTACCAAGACCATTTATCTTAGAATACTATGATAGTACTCCAATCTTTGATAAAAGTCCACTTAATCAACTATCCTTAATGGTGCCTAGTTATTATCTATTCTTCACTGTTTTAGCTATCTGAATTACTAATCCATAAAATATGGTTCATGACTATTCCATATACAGATAGGAATCTTTATTTTGGTCATCAAAACCATGACATAACTGTAATCTTAAGACTAGTATGATAATCCTTTAAGAAAACCAATTTTCCTTCACGAGTACCTTTTCAAACTAGAGATTTATATCCTTATATTTATTTTCTAACATACAAAAGTTATACATCCATCCTTATATTTTTCTCCATGGGGATGAGTAAGCTTTCTTATTTAAGTATGTTATTCTCTCTTACAAGCAACTGACCTCTTCAATAAAATGCAATCCAACAACATGGATCCAACATGTTATTGACAAAACATGTTTATTATCCACTCATCCATGAATCTTCTGTTTGATTACTTGTATGTCATATTTCACTATTCTTTATATGTAGATCAAATGAGACATGATATGATATTTTTATTTTATTTTATAGGAAAGAAAAAGAGTGCAAAAAATGATGAGAAAAAAAATGAATTTAAACATACAATGCTACCATCTCGTAGAAGCCAATGCTTTGGTGATATAGAAAATACTGATGTGTAGAATAATACAGCACATGATGATGCCCATCCTGATATAGCACATACTGATGTTCAATCTTATATAGCACATTGTGATGTACAACCTAATGAAAGTCACAAAGAGAGTCCACTTGCATCTGATGTGCCGCCTCAGAGTGAACCCTTTGCATCTATAAATTTTTATGGAATTGGTGGATCAACCACAAATATTGGTAGTAGTTCAAAAAAATATGTTCTTGCTATTGTTAAAAGACAAAGATTGAGTCAAAATTTATATAGATCTATAGAGAAGAAATCAAGAGAAAGAATATTAGAAGGGAAGAATCCATTCCTGGTTGAGGTATCAACAGATGGTGAGCCTATTGGGCATAATGTTGCAAGGTGGGCCTTTGAGTTGGGTGTAAGATGTAGGGCCCATTTAGATATTTTCAAATCAAATTTTGTAGAGAAAGATCCATGGAATGTGGAATATGTTATACAAAAAATGGAAAATGCCTTTGATACTATTAATGAATAAATCTCTAGAAAAAATTACAAGAACAAGATGATACTTCTAATGAAAAATTTTAGGTACCATTGCAAAAAAAAATTATAGAGAGAAAAGAGAAGTCAGACTCCACTCTATCTCCCAAAAAGTGGGACGCATTGAAAGAAAGTATGCATTCTAAAGAATATTTGACTGAGTAAAAGAGGCAAGAGAGAAAGAGATAGTGTAAGGTCTGAATATACATTTGGCTGAGGCGGGTTGCAAGCCAAAATGGACAAATTTGGATCAAGTGTGTGACTTTTTGGTTAAATTTACATTGTGTTATTTATTTCAATTTTTTATGAATTGACTATTTGTTGACATTGACATTGTATTTTAGGTGGAGAATAGTAATAGAGAAGTAGGTGTTGAAGATATTGTGAATTATATGACAACACTAGATCTTGCTAAATCTAAGAGTAGTATCAAGTGGAAATCAAGTTTGTTAAAAGATATTTCATATCCATCTGTTGAATGCCCAGTAAGAGCCTCTCCAAATCATGTCAACTCAAGTGAAGGGTACCAACATATAATGAATTTCTTACATAGTCTCACTGAGAAAGTTTCCCAGTCGACTGCCTTGGTTTAGCCTATAGTTTCTGCATGGGATGAGCATAATTCTATGGATTTAGATCAAGTAAGAGGTTATATTGATGAGATAAGTCTGGTTCATACTAGTGTATCTTTTCATAATTGAAAGCATCATTTTGATATCGTCTTTCTAAATTTTTATATACAAAACACCTCAAGAATTGATTCTCATATGTATAATATTGTTGATATTGCTCTTTCACAATATTGATTTATGCTCTTTCCTCTCTACAATAGAAAAGTGTTGTTAACATCCATAGATTTTTGTTGTTGGCTCCAATTTTATTGTTATTTTTTTTCTTAATGTTTAAACTATGCGCAGAATAATTTTATGAAAGAAAAACAAAATAAAAAATGTCTTGCCAATAGAGCTATTGATATTGATGCTGATCATGATGAACTAGTGGACAAGAAGGTGCAAACCAATAATAGTTCTATTAAAGTTCAGGTAATATAATAGTTGTTATGGAAATTGTTTTTATGTCTTTTGCATTCTTTATTTGACTTATATTAACTTTACATGATTTTTAAACCACATGCACATGAATCATATGAAAGAAAAATGAAAAGGAGAAAACATTGTTGATAGTGATTATGTTGAATATGAAGAGTATGTGCATGATATTCATAGTAGTAGCTATTCTAAATTTGAGGTGAGTTATATTCAATGATTGCACTAGTTGATTTGTGTCCTTTTACTTTAATTTGACATATCTATTCATTGCATTTTATTGAGGTTCAAATTGTTATGTTTTGTAAATGATTTGGGGCAATAGGGAAGGCGTAGGAGAATGTCCCTTAGTGTGAATGATTTGGGGCACCAAAATAAGATTAAAGATTGGGCATGAAGGGATATTCAAGAGAGTACATAGTAATTGCAGTCAGGGTTGGTAATAAACCATTAAGTAAGGGAGATCCTAGTTGTCATGGAAAAGAGTTAAATATGTATAGGGGTTGCCATAGGGAAAGGTGCAAGGAATATAATCAGTCACAAGGAGAAGGTGATCAGAAGATAAATTCTTTTAATACCTTACACAACATTTTGTAAAGGTTTCAAGTCACTCCCTAAGGCTTATTTAAATGGACCTTTCAATAGGAAAGTAAAGGTCTATTTTTGATCTAACAATTGTGGTTGTTCCTATCATAGACAACTTCTAATGCATAGTTTTGGACATCAAAACTCACACTAGTTTCTATTAGGTGGTCTTTGTGTCATTGTATGGGTTTCTTAAAAACTCTCGCAATATAAGAGCTTTAGTGTGATTGTGGAAGGGCCCATGATGCTTTGCATCATCAATGACCCTAATACATACCAAATATGACCAAGTATGACTGTTACAAGTGTAGATGTAATAAATCACTAATGTGTGTGTACTTGGATCAGAGTTTTGGCATGAATAGTGGGAGTGATTGTGAATTTAATATCAAGGGAAGGATGTTCAAGAGGGGTAAGGAGTTTGTTGGATTTTAATTGAAGAGGAAGCATAATGTATCTAGGAATAGCCTTTGGGTACTTGCACTAGTAGAATTTGGAAAATATATGATCAGGTGACTAAAAATTTTAGTCACGTGACTAAAACTGATCATGTTCTACCATTTTTTTAGTCATGTGACTAAAACTGATCATGTTCTACAAATATAAATGACTAAATAAATGACCAATTTGGTCATCTAGTAAAATCACAACTAAAATAACTAAATAAATGACTAAATAATTAGTCACCCAACCAAAACTAGCTAAATGAATGATTATTGCTCCTTTAAATATCTTTGACCAAATGAAGGGCTTAACAATATTTTCTAAGCTTGATCGTAGGTGAAGTCATAATCCAATAAGGGTTTGTCATGATGATGTTCGAAAATAGCCTTCAAGTATATTATGGATAGTAGGAGTTTGAAGTAGTGCCATTGGCTTTCACTAAAGTTCCAACCACATACATGAAATTGATGACCAAGGTGATCAAAGCCTTATAAATAACTCCACTTTACTAGTTTTGGATAATATTTTGACATATTCAAATAATGAAAATAAATATTTTCATCATCTATGTCCTGTTATGAAAAGTCTTAAAAACATAAGTTGTTTCAAAAATGAGCCAAACATGTGCCCTTTCATGGTGTATTAGACTCAAAGTCTAAAAATTATTTCCTACCATGCAAAAGTGAACTCTAAATGCTCAAGGTCAACCAATTTTCATATAAGATTTCAACTTTAATTAAGTGATTTATAACTCCATCACTTAATTAAAGTTGATTACAATGTATACATCATGCAATTTTTTCTTTTATTATATAATTTATTAATAATAACATATTTAATATATATTAAATAATAGAAATCATTATTTAATAAATATTAAACATATTATAAAATAAAAATATTAATAAATAAATTAATATCCAAATTTTATGGAAAAACTCTTTATATTATTACTATTTGATTTGATATATTTAGTAATTAATAATAATGAAAATATTAGGTAATAAATATTAAATATATCAGTGAGATGTAATAATAATAATTTGATTTGATTTTATTATTAATTAATTTACATATATATTATATATTATTTAATAGTACATTATATATATAAAACTTAATATATATAAGACAAAATTTATTATTTTCCTTAACACATAAATTATTATTTTAATTATTTTAAATTAAGTGAAAAAATATTTTAATTTAATTGTCTTAAACTAAAATTTAAGACAAACAAAAGAAACATGCATTTCCAATCCTCTGCCTTGGTGGGAATTGAATTTTTGACATGTCTTTTTAAATGTCATCCTGCTACCCAGCTGCCTGCTCCCACCGATGGAAACCAGCCTTCCGATGTCGACCAGAGTTAACACAGACAAAGTAGAGCCAGCGAGAAGCTTGGCACCCAACGCCCACATCCATCGACGAGTTTGAAAGGGTTGAGCCAGCAAGAAGCTTTCCACCGACAGCCCACAACCAGCTAGGAGTTTTCTCAAACACATGGGCGGGCCTCCTAGGTTATGCCATTATGCTCTGGCAACAATACGGTGTCCTTCCCCTTACATAAAACTGCCTCAGAGAAAACTGCCAAAGACAGGTATATATGTGGTAGTGGTCGCCAACATTATGAATCCGACTGGAGAGTTCTTCTGTGCTGGCAGAGGTGTGTGCATTGAATCTTTGTTATTTCCTCTTGTTTCATTCTGTTTGATTTATATTTCTTTTATTTCTATTTGGTTGTTTCAGTAGGGTTTGCAGATTCTATTCATCATTTAATGGTTATGTACAACAATGGTTTCCATATTCGTATGCAACCAAAGCTATGGTGGATCTTCTAAGTATTGCAGTAGTCGTGGCGGGTTTGTAGATTCTTTCCCCCTTTGTGTGTTTTGCATTGCTATATATATGCAGTTGTTTTAAATAAGAAAATTTTGTATTTACAAATATGTAACAAAAACTTACTGTAATTCCTTATGTGATCTCGTGGATCACCGATTGGAGCAGGAATGACACAATATGAATTTATTGAATCATCTTTCAAAAAATTTCAAGCATACCCACACGTTGGGGATTTTTATTAGATGGTAGTGTCTGCAAAATATAGTTGCACAATCAAAGCATGCAGACTGCATAGAATACCTCAAAGATCTATAATCTCATGGGATCCTTTCTTTTTAGGGCACATTGAAAATAGGAAATACATAAATGAAATGTTGAAAGGCTTAAAAATATTTCTTGCAAATGTGTTTGGCACATAGGGGAATTCTTTTCCATGGAATGGTTCTCAGCATCTGTAGACAGAGGAATGACTGGAAAGATTTCAAAGACTTTTTCCGTTTCTCAGATGCCCCAAAGAAATGCGGCCTCATGATTGCAGTATGTGTAGGAAATGCACAGAATAGATTTTGTAAGGAAGCAGTCAGAATAAAATGGAATGATTATTGAAGGAGCACAAGATGAATTCAACAAATGAAGCAAGTATGTTGCAAATGAGATCGGAACAATATCAACAGAAAAATATTTATCAAAATTTCAACATGCACATTCATGAGTAAAAAAATATTAAGTGGTGGTTTAAATATTTAGATATACAAAGTAATCTTATAAATATTCCCACGCCCAAAAGAAGGATTATGGTTAAAATGTGAAGATTTGAAATGAATTTACCAATGAGGGTGAATAGATCTGCACTTTTTCCCTTGGTTGGACTCATAATTGTCAATTTTTGATATCAACTGTATTGTGGCTATTTTCTATCTGCTCTCACTAGAAATATGTTAAGTTGCTCCAATTTGCATTGTTCCATACAATTTTTCTAACTAAAAAAATAACTGCAAAACATAAGTTTATAATGCACTAACATTATCAGATTTAATCCACCACAATATTGAAACAACCTGTTAGTTTCCTAAAAAAAACATGCAAAATTCTACTCTTAAACTATCGGCTCATTGTTGCGTTCCAAAAAAAATGCAACTGCTAGTGGTAAGAGTTTTGTATTTTTGAGCCAATAGTTGCCGATGTGGGCTTTTAGCCCCACAAACGCCATAAACTTGTCATCCTGTTGCTTTGCCTGCCTGCTCCCGCCGATTGTAACCCCTTTTTTGATGCCGGCCATAAGTTAATACTGATAGCATAGCCAGCGACAGGTTTGGCACCAAATGCCCACATCAACTGACGAGATTGAAAGCGTTGAGCCAGCGAGCAGCTTCCCACCGAATGCCCATAGCCAACGAGGAGTTTTGTCAAACACATGTGCAGGCCTCCTGATTATGCCACTATGCTCTGGCAACAAAATGGTGTCCTTCCCCTCATAGAAAATGACCTTAGAAAAAACTGCCAAAGACAAGTATATATGCGGTAGTGATCGCCAACATTATGAATCCGACCAGAGAATTTCTCTGTGTTGGCAGAGGTGTGTGTAGATTGAATCTTCCTTTTGTTACCAAAAAATATGTTCCCTCCAGTTCTGTTCTGTATGATTTATATTTTTTAAATTTCTATTTGGTTGGTTCACTATGGTTTGCAGATTCTATTCATCATTTCTCGGTCTTCTTATTATCATCACTGCACCGCTACATGCTACTACATTAAAACTTTCTTTGTATCAGGTACATTGACTGTTGGGCTGAATTAGTTTTGTGATGTACTCGATTTATCTGTCTTCTATTTGTATTACTCACATTCATTACGATTTTCTATTATGTTTTCAATTATACAGGAACTATGTTAATCGCAAATGGCCTCTCAAGATTCTCGATAGGGCGAAATACGAATGGTCAAAAGCAGATGGCCTTTGAAGATTCTCAATAGGGGGAAATACAAATGCTGTAAGTTAGAATTTGACCTCAAACCTATTAACAATGCCCACTTAGTCTGAATTTTCTGTCCTTTGTGTTGCTGTCTGCATATCCTGTGAAATAAATTTGTCCATATTCTCCTCCACCCTTACTATTTTTTTATTGTCAGAAACTTCATTTTGGTTCTCTATGTCCACGCTCTTTGATTGTTTGTATAATATTAGAGCTATATTAGGCTCAGTATCCTTCTCCTCTTTGTTGTTGGGTTCTTCCCCTATCATAGTGTTTTGGGCCTGGATTGAACTATCCTCTTTCTCAATTATTTTCTATATTTCTTCTTTCTCTTTTTCCTTGGTTCCTTCCTGCTCAATTTTTATCTTTTGGCCTTTTGATTCTGCCTTCCTATTTTTCCCTCCATTTTATTTTTGGTTCCTTATTTGTTTTGGGACATATTCTTGTTGAATGTGTCTTCCTTGTACATGTTATGTAGTAGAATTTCTCCTCTTCGATTTCAACTATCTATTCCCATATTCCCACTTTGGTGAGTAGTGCATTTTTTGAGTGGCTCCTATTCTTAAAAAAGAGCTCAATCCTCTCTTCCCATCTCCATATCCACCATGAGACCTAAATTTTCCCCAATTTTATGTAACCTTTCTCTAGTCCATAACTCTAAACGTAGATTGTCGAGTCTTAACCATACTAGTTTTGTGGATGGGGAGGTTTTGGTTGGGTTGAAAAGTCTAACCCATTTTTTTTATGTAATTAGATTTTCCGGGGAGGTTCTAGTTGGGAGATTTGGCTAGGTTGAAAAGTCTAACCCATTTTTTTATGTAATTAGATTTTCATAATACCACAATAAAAAATGCAATGAAGAAAATTTTGGGTAAAAATTGAACTCCGGTTAATCTTTCCTGCAATCTCGTCTTATGTTTTTCTCTTATTTACCAAGATAGGCTCTAGGAATAAATATTGTTTGCAAACTATTTAAAGAAGTAAAATTCCTCAATATAAAATTCTATAGGAACAAATTGGACTACAGTTACACGCCAAATCATGATTTGAACAGCTACCATTCTGATCACAACTCTAGCATTCAAATTTTATTCCAGCATAATGTGTTCCTCTGTGTGTCAGGGCGCATTGTAGTTACTGTACTGTAGTTACATGACAAATCATGATTGAAATAGCTACCATTCTGATCACAACTCTAGCATTCAATTTCTTTCCAACCATAATGTGTTCCTCTATGGTACACATTGTAGTTAATCCACTGTTTACTTGATTTAGCACATTTTTTGAAATTTAATGTTGGCTAAGTAGTGTCATTTTTAAAATAGCTTTGGCAATTAGAACATTTTACCAGTGTTTGATCCATCCATTGGATAACATCTTCAATCTTTGGCAAAACGAGGCTTGGTTATGAATAAAAATTCTTCAATACGATTACTTTGAGGTGCTTCCCACGTATCTCACCTCAGATAATAGAAAAGAGGGGCGAATCTTTGGTCGGGTCGTTGAACGGAGAGGAGATCGAATCCCACCATCTGTTCGAGGTTATCATCCTTTCATTACTCTTCCTTTGATGGGGTGATCCTCTCAATAGTAGATCATTTTTCTAAGATTTGTGGTGGGGAAGTAAATGTGGCTGCTAGGGTTTATATATTACATTCAGTGGATCCTGGGCTTTTGGGAACCCTTTGGGAGCTATTTGAGTTTGTGCTTGAAGAGTTATTGAGGGTTAGAGACATTTTATACACTGGCCTTATAGTGTGCTATATCTTTCAGGTTGTATGCTGTCATCATAATGTAATATCATCTCATTGAAGTGGTAGATTGGTAATTGTTTGAGAAGTCTGAAGCATTTTCATCTTGGCTTAGGTAGCAATCACAGACTCATTTGACAGAGATTCAGGTTGTCAACAACAAACCGGGTTTATCTATTAAGTCTTTATTTTTTGGAATCAGCTTGTTGAGGATTCTGCATAATATATCAGAACTGGTAATTATTATCTGAGAGTTAGACTATTTTGCTGTCAATGATTGAATTGAGAAGTATATTTCAGATGCTGATTTCAAAAATTTATTAGAACTGTATCTTTGAATTAGAAAATTTAGTTCTTATTGTTTACATTATTTGAATTAACTTTCAAATCTCTTTCTATATCTCTGTTGCTAGTATTCAAATGCCAGTCTCAGATTTTACAATTTGTGTAGAAAAATTTGTGTTGGTTGGTACGCGTATACATTTTCTCACTGAAATTGTGTTTGCCTCCTAAGAGTAGCTCTCAATATATTGAGAACTATATGTCAATGGTCATATAGGGTATAATTCATAGGACTGGCAATTGTAAAAGTGGCAATAAGCCAGTCAAATAATATGAAACCTTGTTCAGAATTTCTGTAGGTGTCGTGGCAATTAACAATTAACAGAAAGTTTATAAAATATAGGATATTTCTTTTTGTTCATAAATAAATGGAAGGATTTTTTCATACACATCATAGAATCATGGCCTTGTGCTGAACACATGATATTATATATATAAATTACTAGACCAATCAAGAATGGCCTTAGGAAAGAGTACTTTTCTAGTAATATATTGGAGTCCCTAGTCCAACTTCCCCCAGAAAAATCCATATGCAGAAGAGTAACCCAAAGCAGTCCACACTAGATTGTGAATATCTTAGAGAGGAGTCAGGATCTAATCTGCCGCATGCTGTCTATTGTAGAAATGCTGGCTTCCAGTCCACATTTTGCTGAAAGGAAAATGTATACTAGAGAGGACCCAATTCTGTCACTGTTGTCTAATGCAATAATTCAGGCTCCTAGCCTACTGTAGCTGCAAGAAATAAGGATCCGTGAATCCAAGCCCATGAGAGCCTCAATTACCGTGTGACTACTCTTTGAGGCAAGAGCCTTGATGTTTCAGATCTCCATGGCCTAATGGTTAGAATATTCCATTTTTAATATTGTGGTGTGAACCTGTGAACAAGTACTATCTTTATGCTTGGAATCAAGCATGGTTCAGGCCTCATTTTGGTAGAATTGGTCTTACTTATACAGGACGAGGACTTAGTGATAAGAATTGACACCCTCACAGAATTGATTTAACCAAAATACACTCTTATATGGTGTAAGCTCAAGCCCTTTATGTTGCTATTTTACAGACCTAACTATGGTTGTAAGGGCAGAAATATTTTAATAATGATTAATAAGTGTCAACATTTTATCCACAAACTAAGGAATTTGAACTAAATTCTAAAGCATAATACTATAAAGCAGGGACAGTTGGAATTTCCAAAAGGATCTGGGTTCTTATTGCTAGTTTGAATTAAGATAATGAGGCAAATAGTGAAATATTTGCTGAACTGTATTGATACTCAGACAATTACCACATTTTGTTGATGAATTTGAGTCTTGTTGAATACTTAGTTGAATCCCACATGTTAGATATACCTCATGGGGTTCCTTTTTCTTTTTTCGCAGGAGAAGCAGGTTTTATTCAGTATGTTATTTGTTGCTTAATGATATCAGTAACTCAAAATTTGTTTTCCCATGATTAGTGTATAAATTTTCTTCGCAGAGATTAACTGTCTGATGGAGAGCTTCATATTTGCTGATCTGAGGCGTCTTGAGTTCCATGAGATTATACTCATCATAGTTCAAAAACTTGTTGAATACATATGAATATTGGAAGCACTTGTGAATTGATTTGTTGTCTAAGGAAATTGCCAGAAGAGGTGTGGCTGAGTAGGTGTAAATCTGAGGCACAAACTCACCGTGTGTGGCTGAGTAGGTGTAAATCTGAGGCACAAACTCACCGTGCAATGTGGGTTCTGGCTTCCCATGGCTTCAACATACCAAAATGAAATGTGGGTTGTCATCTAATGTCATCTTGGCATATTTGGCAATTGTCAAATTTATCAAAACTCATCTAATTTTTGGAGGTCATTGTATCTTCGCAATTTCAGAAGCTGACAAATTTGTTCAAAGATGACAGTACAACCACAAATCACCTAGATGGAATTGGAAACGACTCTTTGAGAGTTTCCCCAGACCATTTATATTTACACTTTGATTAATTAACAATTGGTGACTACATCTTCTCAGAATGAGTCATTAACAACTGCCAGCCATTTTGAATCATAAATGATAAATATGTATTTGTTTTGTGAGGTCATGTATAACAGGTTTTGTGGTAGACCAGAGTGCAGGTGTAGAAATAAAAATATAATTCGTATGTGGATTATCCATTGAAGATAAAGTTAGGAGGTTGAAACAACTTGTAGACAACTCAATGACCTTGCATTGACCTAAAGTTTAGCCATATCTTGTATCCTTGCAAGTTGAAGACATGATAAGAAGGCACAACCCCATATTTGCTGGAGTTTTCACGCCATGTGGGTTTCTTCAGCATAAACCTCATGTCAATGTTGATGTTGTTCTGGTTGCTTCATTTTGTACTTGTTATTTGTTCCTTCCATGCCAATTCATTTCCAGCTATATTATAATTCTGATGGTATGTCATTTGATTTCTCAAGAATGGCACTAAGAACATTAATCTTGTTTTGTTTCTATTGAATTTTATTTTCATTATGTTATGGGTTGTTCTAGATAGACATCTATTATGGCACGTGTGAATTGCAATTAGCATAAAATTCATAGTTTGAAGCCTTTATTTGTAACAGATTAATTTTTAGATTTTTTGTATTGGCTTTCATCAGCACCTTGAATGGGATAAGCTCATAGGAAATCTTAACTCTTTTTTTGAGACACACATCAGAATATTCAAGTCAATGGTGGAACAGTTATATACATCCCAATGTGATGACTCTAGGGTATTGATTAGTACATTCTTGGCCCATCACCTATTGAGAGTGTGATCCACATGCCTTTGTTTATGAAATAATAAAATATACTTCTATTAGGACAGATAAGTGTGCTATAATAGCTTTATTTCTGTTATTTATAGTAATCAATGCAACTTGAATGGAGAGTAAACCTTTACATAGTGTTGGGCCATATTGAAATATGCTTTCTTCATTTTTTGCTTAATATCTGTGCAGCTCATGGTAATAGATATTTTTACATTATTGTAGCCCAAGAGTAACAATCAAAACCACATATTTCAAACTTATATTTGATGATAAAGACATAAATCTATGGCATTATATATTTCATCTTCATTTATGTTGATATCCTTGATATTTTATATTTCTTCGGTAATGATCACAACATATATGTTTTTGTAAACCTCAGATTTTAATTTTGCATTGTCTATCATTTATGAATTTCTTTTGCATGAATGAAAGTAGTGTTTTATTGTTCACAGGCTATTGATCACATCATAAATTCTGCAACCAAGTCAAATTATATGTTTGCAGGCCAAATCTCCGTGCTCATTGTTTTCCGAGGACCAAATGGAGTTGCTGTTGGAGTTGGTGCTCTCGGGTTTGATATTGGTCATTTTTGTGCCCATGTTCAAAAAGAAAAAGAAAAGAAGAAGATACTCAAGATGATTTCATTTTATTGGGTGTCTATCTATTTTGCAGTGTTATGTTGCATGGTATGGTTCCTGCCCATGGCTGAAAGTTTTGGTACCCTATTCATCAGAAGATGCTCATGGATTGTTGAAAGCTGCCATCTGTGACCTAGATCATATTGTATTTCTTGGAAATGAATTGCTGTAAGCATAACAAGCATGATTTCAGTGTGTTGTTTAGAGATTTTAATCATCAAGGTGTATTTGAAAGAGTTGGAAACTCTTAGACAACTTTGACATTTTTAATTATATTTATGTATATACTCTTTAGACAACTTTGACATTATAATTTGATATATATTTGCATTAATTTTTCTTATTGGAGATTACCTTTATTTATCATCATGATGTTGAATCAATCTTTTAATTCTAGTTTGTCACGACTTGTTAATGTGTAATACTCTTATTTTCTTTTATGATTTAGTTCAAGTCTAATATTATGTTTTTTTTTGCATTTTAAAATTTATTAAATTATTCATTTCGTAACTATATTTACTACCAAATAACATAAATGACCAAATAAACTACCAATTAAATGACCAATTAAATGACTAAATAAATGACCAAATAAATTACCAAATGACCAAATAAATGACTAAATAAGTGACCAAATAAATGACCAAATAAACTACCAAATGACCAAATAAATGACCAAAAAAACTACCAAAAGACCAAATAAATGATCAAATGATCAAATAAATGACCAAATAAATGACCAAATACACTATCAAATGACCAAATAAACTACCAAATGACTAAATAAATGACCAAATAAACTACCAAATGACTAAATAAATGACTAAATATATGACCAAATCAATGACCAAATAAATGACTAAAATAGTTTAGTTATAAATTTGGTCACGAGATAAACGATCGACAATAAACTACCACTGGTCACGTGACCAAATTTGGTCATTTATCTACAATTTTTGGTACTAGTTTATTTGGTCATATATTATTGTTTTTGTACTAGTGTTGGGACATAGATGAAGGAATATGGATGGAATTTTGTTGATGAAGAATGAGATCAGCCAAAGGTTCTTATTGTCTGACCCTACATGTTGAGGGTGTGATGATGTCATGAAGTCAATTATGAAGAGTGATGTTGATGGTGGGAAGTATAGGCTGGTTATGGATATGGAAGTTGAGAGGTGTGTGTAGGTGTTAGGATGCTCTACATCACTATCCTTGCTACCTATTACTTCTTTGATAAAAATTTTCTATCCTTGTTGTCTCATGATAGTGAATATATTTTATTAATCTCTGTCTTTTGTTATCTGTTTATCACAGTCTTCACATTCCATCATTCAACATTGAGTTAAAAGTTTTTTCAAGTCTTGTGAAACCAAGGGCATCCTATTCTCTGCCATAGTTAGGATTGCCCACATCCTAGGCCTTCTTCTTGTCAAATCTACTGATCACATATACGATTATGGTACTATTTTGGGTTCCTTGGAAAATAGATAATTTTGTGTTAACAAGCTATAATATAAGAGGTTGTAACAAGTTTAAAATGAGTCTCATTTAGATAATGATTTTTAAACTTCTATAAGTCCCAATAAAACTTTAATTTAATTTTATCTTCTCATTGCTGATTGTTGATGATTTCTGAATTGATAAGATTCAATCTTTCAATGAATTGTTTAACTCTCCAGTCTGAATTGAATCCTCTTTTTCTGAATATTATTATATGTTGGAGTTAGTTCATTTTTTGGATTTATATCTTATATTCTAGCTCCATTCATCTCTGTTCTTTCTCAACCAATAATTTTTATTGCTGGTTATATGTATGTGTTTCCATGGATTTCCTTGTTTGGTTTGAAGATCTGTGTGAAGCATAGATACTTTGACATCGATCACAAAGGTTGTTATATATATTGTTTCTACTATTCATAATATGTATTTCGTGTTGTTGTTATATGTATTGTTGTTTCTATTATATGTATGGTTTTTGTTGTTATATGTATTACTGGTATTGTTTGTTATATGTATTGCTTGAGGGATATCATCCTTGTTTTAATAATCAAATGTGTAACAATGTTTTCATAACCTTATATGTCTGATATGCATGCATGGTAAAGTAGTGTTTATATTTGTGGCTTTCATTATTACCTATGTAATATAATGTATTTTTTCCTTTTTGTAGAAGTGTATTGATAATAAGCTCAAAGAAGGGGATAAAGTTAGGGTGTTGGATCCATATGATGGTGATGTTGTGGGAATTGGATGGATTCATTCCCTATCTATTTCTCATGGAGTCAATTTGAAAAGAACAAGAGATGCAAATGTAAATATTTTAAAGGTCACAAGTAATGTTCCCCTTGTTTATGAAGACAAAATAGATGGAGTCATTCACCTGAAAGAGAAAGAGGTAACCTTCACATGGTGGCCACTAAAGTATTTGCAAAAAATGGCATAATTAAACATGTTTATCATGTACTAGATGTTGTTAGACATCTTGGCTCATTGCATCTTTATGTAGTATATTGAATGTGTTGTTTAAAGATCTTAGTTATCATGGTGTATTTGAAAGAGTTAGAAACTCTTAAGTTAACTTTGATAAAGTTAGATATATACTCTAAGCTTTGACATCTATATAACATGCATATTTGCATTAAGTTTTTTTTATTGCAGATTACATTTATTTATCACAATGTTACATCAATCTTTTAATTCTAGCATGTTGTAGCTTGTTCATATATGTAAATTTTTATTTTATTTTATGTTTTAGTTCAAGTTTAATATTATGTTATTTTGCATTATAAAATTTATGGTATTTAATAAATTATTCATCACATGGCTATATTTAATACGACCAAATCAACAACCAAATCAATGACCAAATAAAAGACCAAATCAAAGACTAAATCAATGACAAAATCATTGATCAAAATCAATGACTAAATCATTGATCAAAATCAGTGACTAAATCAATGACTAAATTGATGATGAAAATCTGTAAGAATTTTGATATCGCTCTGATACCATGTAAGAATTTGCTTAAGGTAAAGAATAAAAGCCAAGATCTAGAAGCTCAAGAGAGACAAAATATGATATGATCAACTAATCAAATAATGAATAGATAGATTGAATGAATGATTACATACAATGTAGAATGCCTCAATATATAGGCAATGCATGATATCTAGAAGATATGCAAGTGATAAGATCACAACTAGACATGGTGAAATCACATGTCCACCAAAGGTGGATCATCCTCCATTGTACATGAAAGTATGTGCAACATGTGCAACAATGAGAGTATGATAATGTGATAAGATCACTAAAGGTAGATCTCTCACACAAAGAGGTATGTGATGACAACTATCACACCTAAAGTGGAGATTCTTCTAACCATGTGCTAAAAAGAAATGCAAACTCCTAGGTGTCTCAAAGACAACTAATTATGCAAATGCATTATCCTAAGTAAACTTAAGTAAAGTGTAATTAGTAAATACTTAATTACACCAACACCCCCTTCAACTTGAGGAATGTACTTAAGCTCACAATGCAAGATGGGTCCCGGCTACTAGGCCATGTTAGGTACCCATGTACAATATGCAAGAACAATGCAATCTCTCATAAAGCGGAGAAAGAGGGAAAACCTCATGGGAAAAACCTCCCCCAAAAAGAGAGATAAATACAAGATGTATGCATGGATGGAGTAATCAAGACCCCCCTATTATGACATACATCATGCATATACAATAAAGAATCCCCCCAAAGGAAGGAAATAAGGAAGAGAGACAAAGTAGCCCCCCCTCAATGTTGAATCTCCTGCAAAGATGGTCCAAGATGTTGACCAATACTCCTCCATAGGAAGAAAATAGAGCCAATGCTGCACCAAGAATGTCAAAGTGTGACAAAATCAGGTACCAATGTCGATGTAGAATGACAGACGGAATGCCCATTAAGATATGATAGAGATGAGGCATGGTGACACCTGCAAGCACCAACTGGGTACTCATACTGATAGGTTGGTATACTTGAACTTGTGTCATGCATCCATTAATTGGTTGGAGCGTAACTTTCAAGAACCAAGTCCCATGATATTCCTAATCTACTAACATAGGGATTACATCAAATGTGTCATCAATGACAAGGTACAAAAAAAATGTGGCACTTTATGATAGTGCGTGTACAACATTGCTCATGCAAGAGCATACAACATCAAATACAATGTAAAGCTGGAAACATGTAGAAGATGAAACCACCAAGGATGCCCTGTCAAATGCTGCAAAAAAGATGTCCTCCTGTTGGCCTTGTGTTAGGAAGTCTTTGGGACGAAATTGGCCTCCCCCCCTGGCTGCCGATTGGATGACACTGCAAAACAGGTATACAAGTGGCAAAGAAAAAAAATTGTGTTCCCAATTTTACTTATTTATTAATATTTTATTTTTCAAAAACCCATTGAGTTTAAGAAAAACAAAGTTATTAAAAAACCCCAAAAATAAAAACTTTATTAAAAATAAAGAAAAAACACTATTTGATTTTTTTTGAGATTTTTTGGATTTAAAAAAACTTTATTAAAAATTTAAATAAAGAAAAACATAGAATGTTTTATTAAAATATAAAGTTTTTTATTAAAAAAAACTATATTTAAAAAAACATATAAAAAAAGTTTTTATTTAAAAAAAAAACTTATAAAAAACATATTAATTTTTTTTATTAAAAAACATATTTTAAAAAAAATTTAAAAATAACCCCTTGCGGGGCTGTACTGTAGCGGTACATAGTGCGCAGGGTGGTACTGCCTGCAGTGCGGTACCGTCACTACAGTGCGGTATAGCCTGCAGCACAGGTACCGTCACTGCAGTGCAGTATGCCTACAAAATTTTTTTTAAAAATTTTTTTATATGAAAAAATTCATAAACAAATAAATAATGCCCCCCCCCCCTAAATTTATTTTTAATATTTCAATTTTTCAGAAAAAACACAATATAATAAAATGAAAAATATTAAAATAATAAAATCATACTTTTATTGCGCAGTCGCGTTCGTATGACAAACCAAGGAGGGGAATATTTTTCCTGAGACCAACGGTGTCTAATCTGGGCGAATGAACAGTCGATCTTGGGGTTTTTGGCCACTCTGATCGCAATGACAGTGTCAGATTTGGCCCGAAGTGCTCCAATTTTGCAGATCGGCCTTAGGGGTCTGATTTGCAAAATTTTTTTGCCTCAAATTTGACTTTTGCTCAATATAGGCAAATTTATAGTCAAAATTTATAGAAATAGCCACCCAAATGCAATGGTGAGGTCCGATCTTGCTCAAAACACTTCCACAAAATGCTAATCCTGGATTTGGTTCGTGGCCTTCCAAAAGTTGAAGCAATGAATCGCTCTCCAATGACTATCCAATGAAGACTCCTTTGGCTCTGATACCATGTAAGAATTTTGATATCGCTCTAATACCATGTAAGAATTTTCCTAAGGCAAAGAATAAAAGCCAAGATCTAGAAGCTCAAGAGATAGCACAAGAGAGACAAAATATGATATGATCAACTGATCAAATAATGAATAGATAGATTGAATGAATGATTACATACAATGTATAATGCCTCAATATATAGGCAATGCATGATATCTAGAAGATATGCAAGTGATAAGATCACAACTAGACATAGAGGAATCACATGTCCACCAAAGGTGGATCATCCTCCATTGTATATGAAAGTATGTGCAACATGTGCAACAATGAGAGGATGATAATGTGATAAGATCACTAAAGGTGGATCTCTCACACAAAGAGGTATGTGATGACAACTATCACACCTAAAGTGGAGATTCTCCTAACCATGTGCTAAAAAGAAATGCAAACTCCTAGGTGTCTCAAAGACAACTAATTATGCAAATGCATTATCCTAAGTAAACATAAGTAAAGTGTAATTAGTAAATACTTAATTACACAGACAAAATCAATGACTAAAATAATTTTGTTATAAATTTAGTCACGTTATAAATGACTGCAAATTAACTACTAATAGTCACGTGTCTAAGTTTAGTCATTTATATACAATTTTTAGTAGTTTTTTTAGTCACATATTGTTGTTTATGTGTCCTAATGGGTAACTCTAGAAATATGTTTTAGTAAGTTATGAAGCCAATATGATCTCTACATGTGTGATATATTGAGTTAGACCCAATAAGTGGTAATATATTATATTGTGCATATTTTATGAATGCATTATAGTTTTGTTATGTTAGAAAATTCTTGTGATCTCGAATTCATTCATAATATTGTTAGCAATATGTGTTCATTATTCTCATTGATGTCAACTTGATGTATGTAGAGGATGTTGGCAAGTGGTCAGAACATGCACACATATGCACATGTACGCACATGAAAATATGTAATGAAACACTTAACAGTTATATGATTTCACATATTGGATATCAGGAATATGTTTGAATGCAATTGATGAAGGAAACATGCCTAAGTCCACAAACTGTTCCTGTAACCCAGTTTGACAGAAAAGATTTGCGAACTTCACAAGAGTTTCATAAAGGCATGCAATCTTAGGTACATGCTTGCAGGACACCAATGGATACATGTGTAAGGTCGCATGTGTTAATATTGAGGTATAGAAGATATATGTTCAGTTGATTGGATGTGAAGATAGTAAACAGAGTATAACATCTTGGCGATCACTAAGGCCGTCTTTGTGAATGATTCGAAAGTTATTTTTTGATGCTATATTGGATCTAAGGATGACTAAGGATATTGATGAAGCGTGAAAATGCACATTAAATAAAATGTTGTTTAGCTAGAGTAATTCCGACTAGCTCTTGTAAATATACCTCCAGCAAGGTATAAGTATACAAACACTTTTGTATAGGTGTGCGATGAGATGGAGAAGATAATTGATAGATGCGAACAAAAAATGAACAAATACAATTTAATCCATGCACTAAAGCTTCAAGTTATCAATATAGGAAAAATAAATCCAAGAAAAAAATTACAATAAAAAAGTTGAAGCCTATTAGCCTTATTTTGTGAGTTTTTGTCAAAAATTAAATTATTGTTCAATATTATAAAAAAATATCCAAAGAATTTGAAAACAAAATATAAATATAAATATAAATTTCTACATTTAGTCAATGTATGTCATTTTAAAATTTAAAACATACATGCTACTTTTACAAGCTTCAAGTTAAAAAATTGGCCTAGAATTCTTCATTCCTTTTATAAAATTGTGATGCAATACCAAAAAAATTCATCCTATCTATTTAGGACTTAACATGGTGCTAAATAATACATATAAGCTATTATAATTAAAATTAGGTATTGAATTCATACATACATACATAGATATATACTACACACATATGTGTATATGTATATGTATGTGTATGTGTATATGTATATGTGTATGCATATGCATATATTTGAGTATATGTTTTTATAATTAAAATGAGTATACACATCCATCCATTCATTCATTCAAGAAAAGTCAATATTTGTTAAGAACAACTTTGTAGTAACAAACAATAAATTGATAATTCAACTGTGACTAATCATATTGATCACGAGGAATGACCTAAGGATTAGTCTAAATGACCATTAACTAAAAATAACTAACATAAAGAATGTAACAAATAGGATTCGCAATTTACCATGACACTATCCAAATAATTAAGACCTATTATGCTCATCTATCTTGGGCCAACTTACTAGTGTATTAATTTAGATTGTTAGCTATTCTTGGTGGTGTAAATTCACAACACAATACTTGTCCATGTTGCACTCTCCCTATTAAAAAAAAGTACCTCACAACCACAACTAAATAATAAAATAGATGAGAGATGATTTGTGATATTATGGATAGAACTCTCGCTGGTGATGCCATGGATGAGCTAGGGGAAACCCTAGTCGCGTTACCAATTGTTTTTGTACATAATTTTTTCAGGGTTTTGTGAGGGGTGTTGTCATGGTTGCTGAGGAGATTGTAGTTGGTAGTTGTATCTAATTATTTCTATTTTAGGGATGGATTTTTGGTGGTGTGGGTTTTTTTTACTAGTCTTTTAGACATGGATCTTTCCTATGTGGGGAGGGTGGTTTTGGGTGTTGTGTGTCATCTATAGGCATTTCTATAGGATACAACATTTTTATTTTGATTATTTGATTTTTGTATTGTGTGTGCAGGGTTTTTGTTTGTGTTGGTTGTTTATGTGGGGGGCCTCTTATTGTTGTGTGAAGAGGTCCTTTTAGAGGAGCTAGTTTGTTATTTAAGGATGCAATGATTAAGAGTAGCTCATATTTTTGCATGCAAGGCACAATTGGTATAGGCGTAGGTGAGAACTGTTCTCAATTTATGGGTTTTAGGATTGAGAAAGTAAATGGGTGCTTGTTGAAGAGTAATAATAGGTTAATATTAGTGATTCCTCCTAATTTAGTTGAGGAATATGTTGATTATTTATCTAATCATGCTCTATTTTGTAATTTCATGGGGATTTGGGTGTCTCTACCTTTCTTGGAGTTGTGGGATTTCTACACATGGAATTTGAAGGGGAAAATGGAAGTCATGTTGGTTGCCAATCATTATTTCTTGGTGGTATTTACATACATGTTTGATAGAAATATGAATTTTGAGGGGGTCCTAAGTTGGTCTTTTCATCAAGCCATGACATGTTGGTTTCAATCTAAAAGAAGAGCTCCCATCACAAGTTCCAATCCGGGTGTGGCTCATGTGGTTTCTCTTAGAATTTTGGAAAAATGATATCTTCAATTTAGTTGCATAAAAAAAGGGTAACCACTTATGCTCGTGCTTGTGTTGAAATTTATTTGAGTAGGCCTTTGTGTGATTCCATGGAGATTCAATTGGGTATAAACTTATGGATGCAACAACTTGATTATGAGACTTTTCTATTTTGTTGTTAGATTTTTTAGGAATATGGGCATTTATAATAGATGTGTTCTAAAGCTAATCTTGTAAGAAACTCTAGAGATGGATAGGTTAGCTCTGTCCCTAAACATGATAAGGGGAAGACTCCTATGACAAAATAATCACAAAGTTGATTACAGAAAGGATTAAGCTATGGCTTAATGAATTGATCTTTGAAGAACAAGATGGATTTGTTTCAAGAAGAAATTTTTTGGATGGGATAATCATAGCAAAAAAAAAAGTGCACTCTATGGCATCTTCTAAGGAGAAGGCTATATTCTTAAAATCAGGCATGGAAAAAGCGTGCGATAGGGTCAAGTGGAGCTTCTTGTAAAAAGTGATAACTAATTTTGGATTTGGATTTGACTGGATCATTTAGATGATATGTTGTATCACTTCCTCCTCTTTTGTAATTCTCATTAATAGTGAAGCTAAAAATTTGTTTGCTACCTCTAGATATTTTCAACAAGGTGACCCCTTTCCCCTTATTTATTCATTTTAATGGTTGAGGGATTGAGTGGATTTATCAAGACCAAAGATAGAAAAGGGTTGATTTAGGTTTGGAATTCAGGGCATGACATTCCAACTTCTTCCCATCTTCAATTTGTGGATGACACAACTTTAATGGGTGTTGCTAGAACTAACAAGGCTGCAAATTTTTAAAAAGCTCTAGATATTTATTTGAAAGCCTTTGGCAAAAAGATTAATGGGGGGAAATATTATATATTTTTATTTAATACTCATGTTCTCATTCAAGCTAGGATTGCTAGGAATTTAAGGTTTCAAATTGGTTTTCTTCCTTTCATCAACCTTGGAGTCTCTCTCATGTCTTGCCACTTGCCTGAGGTCTTTGGTATAAAATTTTGGATTAGCTTTGGCGTAATTTTAGTCATTAGAATAATAAATGGCTCTCAATTATTGGTAGAGTGAGTCTCTTGAAGTCAGTAATCTAGGCTATTCCCATTTATAGATGTTTTGTGCAAATAATTCACGTAAGCTTTATTAAGGAATTTGATGCACTCTCGAGGAAATTCTTATGGAAAGGTAATTGACTCTCATCAAAGTTGCCTTTGGTTAAATGAGATTATATCTAAAGATCAAAGTAGGATGGTGGTCTTGGACTGTGATAGGAAGGCACGAATGGTCAAGTTTTGGCTGCTAAGCTCTTTTGATGATGGTGCACTAGTGAAGATCAAGGATGGGAAAAAATTCCCAATATAAAATACTTAGGAGGAGTAGGGGGAAATGATGTTCCGTGCTTTAATTTGATAGGAAGTAGATCCATTATTTAGAAAATTCTTAAGAGAGGAGTGCAGTTAATAAAGAAATGTCTTTTTTGGATTTGTAACAAGGTTGTGGAAGCTCTCTTCTAGAAGGATGCTTGGGATGGATCCCTCTATCCTCTCCCAATTTCCTTATTTTTAATATCTTTGTAATAGTTCTCTTATATATAGTTGGAGTGGAGTAGAGGATTTTAAAGTTTCATTAAATCTAGGGCAAGGAGAAGGGGCTCTATTAAAAGCAACATATGAGTGGATAGGGAGGACATTGCTAGAATCTTGGCTGGTAGGAGGTGTAACCCACTCAAAGGAGCTGATATTCTTTCTTGGGGTCCAAATTTGAAACTTAAGTTTATAGTGGCTTTAGGGTATTGTAAGATAAAAATAAATAAATAAATAAATATGTGTGTGTGTGTTTTGAATGTGTTTGTGGGTGGGGTGTGTTAAAAATGTTGTAGATATATATTACCTCCTAATCCAAGACAAGGAGATCCCAATTGAATTACCGAAAGGAGACAATCAATGCAAAAAGGAATCAACTAGTTATGGATAAAGAGGGAAAGGGGGTCTAATTTCTTAATTATAAAGTAAAACAATAAATCAGAAAGATTAGAATAAAATGAAACACTTATGTTGAAATGTAGCAAATCTAGAAATTATTATTTTCTAGTGTCTGTACTGAGTTTCTGGAAATTTTGCAACCTACCCTGGCCTGAAACATAGAGACGAAGAAAACCCAAAAATCTTTTTCTTTTCTAAGCCAGGTCGACCTTGACCCAAATATGAGGGCACAATTGTGCCCCTTTATGTCGACCTTGACCTGCACTATTCTGACGGAAAATCTTTTTGTGGATCCCTAAATTTTTTTGAAAAGGGTATCTGAATCTGCTTTGTAATTTGTTGTTCCACACCTATTCCTGCAAGAAAAATGGTTTTTTTTGTTGGGGGAGGGGTTTGCCTTGGTCAAACCCCAATTTTGGAATTAACCTTGAAATAGAATTGAAATTGTAGTAATAAAAAAAGAAGAAGAACAATTAACCTTGCTTATGTTGAAACCCTTGTGGAGGATTTGAATCCTTGAATCCACAACTATGGATGCTCCAAATGGATGTAGAATTGTAGGATGTAGGATGTCTCAAATCAATTTCATTTAGATCTTCAACACCAATCTTGAATGGATCCTGGAATAGGAAGAAGCTTGAATGGATATAATCTTCAACAAGAGGGCTCCATAGAGCTTGAATCCTTCAATGACTACCAATGGATCTCCTTAACGAATTGAATCTTGAATGCTTGAATACTTGAATGATTGAATTCTCAAATTCTTGAATGATTGAATGCTTGAATGCTCACTTTGATAAATTACGCATAGATGATTCTCCCTTTTCTTTCCTTCTCTTTTCCTCTTTAAAATGAGAGGAGAAGGCTTCCTTATATACTAGTCTAGGACACAAACTTCTAGAGAGGCTGAAATGTGAGAAATAAATTCCCATTAGGCTCATACCCCTAGAAGTGGACCTATATTAAATGTCTTTTAAGAGTCACCATTTTGAAGCCCGAAGCAGCCAACCCGGAAGCGAGAAATAATTCTTTCCAAACCCTGACATCCAGAAATCTTTGGAATTTAAAATTTAGACCCTGGGTCAGGGTCAAGGTCAACCTTGACCTAGAAGGTCAACCTTGACCCTGAGGTCAAGAACCTCAAAATCTCAGAGCAAGATACCAGAAATAGGTAGGAAAGAAGTCGAAAATAGGGCAGGACATGGGAAAAACTAGATCCAAGTCAAAGACCCATTCAAGGCGTTTGACATGACCCCAAACCACTTACTCGAAGGACTAAACTAGTCCTAAATGGAAGTGCTTCCATTTTATGATGATACATTTAGCCCCCACTTTAGTAAGAGTATGGACTCGATGCAAACTCTTGGTAAAGGAGATCACAAAGAAAAAGAAAATCTTATTGAAATCAAAGGGACAAAGAAATCCTCAAGCCCCCAAGGACTCAAGTCTTTGTCAACCCCAAGATTACTATAAGAGAGACATCACTAGAAAAGAGAGAGAAGAGGGTGTGATTACCTCGCCCAGTAGGATGCCCACCATATCGTGAATCACCAAGGAGGGAGAGCCCAACAGGTAGCCAAACCTGATAGTTCACCCATAAACTGTGCTTTGTAGTTGTAATGTATCTTCTAACGGCTTTTGGAATACCCATAAATCCACATTCTTTTATCACTATGGAATATAAAATACATGTCTCTTCAGGATTTAACAACTTATGTGCGTTACCTTATGAGGATTTAGCATATTTGAAATTGAAAATGCGTGTCTTCTTCAGGATTTGGCAACTTATGTGCGTTACCTTCCAAGGATTTAGCATGTTGTAAAGTGTAAACTATAGTATAAGGAAGATCCTATTTATGCCCCCTCCTTATCGTGGCTACCTAATTGATAGGATAAGGAAGAGAAGGAGGATACCTACTTCACAAAGTAAGGAGATATCATGTTAACAACAATGTACCCTATATTCTTAGCAAAGAGTATTGACCCTTACATCAAAGAGCATAGATAATCATGAAAAAGGATGTCACCTATGGAAAAAGGATCCTCAAAGAGAAAGAGATCTTATCAACAAGACCCCCACTGTAGAGGAGTGCTTTGGATAAAATATCATCTTTCAAAGAAAAGAAAAGAGGGATCAAAGATTAAATCATCAAGCCCCCTGCGATCAAGAGGAAGAGGAATCTTGGAACGAAGGAAGAAAATTCTAACCCCAAAGCAAGGGAAAGATTTTATAAATTACATAATTAGCAAAATAAAGAAGAGGTGATGACCTAGGACAACAACCTTTCACATAAAAGGATATCCATAGCCAAAACATCAGTTAGTATAAGGAAATAATGTTGTAGAATAAACAAATGCCACTAAGATAAGGAAAGTAGATCCCTAGACAGAGAGAAAGAAGGAAAACCTTTCCCCCCAGGGATGAAATCAAGGGATATACCAAGATATGCCATAACAAAGATATATCTTTGCAAAAAAAATGTCTTTAGAAAATATATCATGAATACTAGAAGAGAGCTATGGATGATTATGATCAAAGGAAAGATATCATAATACAAAACCATAGGGATAAAATATAGAAAGAATAACCAATTAAGCTCAAAACAAAATACATGCCAAGAGCATAATGGATCCTAGAAAAATGAAGAAACACCTCTTGTCCCCATGTCAAGAGACAAGAGGAGAAAAGATCTATACTATAGAAGAATGAGGGGTATTGCCCATATGGAAATTATGAAGAAATTGTAAAACCACACGAGAGTGAGATATAATTCCTAAAGCAGCTCTTTCTCTAACATACATCTTGAAATGCACACAATCAGCAAGTAAATGTGTATTACTATAGTGAAAAGGATATTTGTACTTGGAGAGAGCATCTTTTGGCATACATTTAAAGATTTCTTTCTT
This sequence comes from Chamaecyparis obtusa, assembly GCA_027943335.1. Taxonomy (NCBI): domain Eukaryota; kingdom Viridiplantae; phylum Streptophyta; class Pinopsida; order Cupressales; family Cupressaceae; genus Chamaecyparis; species Chamaecyparis obtusa. The sequence goes on along the minus strand of BSBK01008320.1, from coordinate 583,358 downwards.
AGAATTCATTAACTTAAAATACACCTTCTTAGCCACATCTTGAGGGGTATCAAGGTAATCTAAGGAAGGTGTTGGAAGAAGAACATGAAGAGGAGGGCGACGATCAAAATCAACCACCTTAAATTGAGATAGCAGAAAGCCAAGACCATGCATATCTTGTTTAGGGGATAGATGAACCAGATATTTAATACCTTGTTCATTAACACCAAGCCCTAAACCCTTATAACCTTGTTTAGCCATCATATTGTATTCTGTAATGCACATATCTTGTAAAGCTTATGCAAGAGGTGATTGTTTACGGTGATCATGAGAAAATGTTGTGTAAGGTGGAATGATAGGTTTAGAAGAAGTTTCCTTTCTCTCCCCTTTAATATCATCATGGATTGGATAAGAAGGGGAAGGTAAATCAAATAACTCTTGCACATCTGCATCATGAACCATAGTTTGAGCCCCATCATAAGTGTGGGAAGAACTGGGAATAGTAGATGGAGAAATGAGAATGGGAATATTAGGAATTGGATTAGGAAGGATAGGATTAGGATTAGGAAGATTAGGAAATAGATTAGGAAGGATAGGATTAGGATTAGGAAGATTAGGAAATGGTGTATCATCTACCAAATTCTTCACATAATCCAAAAGAGCAATAAGTCTTCCACAAATTTTTAATGAAAGTTTTGAAAGTAGGAAGACTAGTATTAGTCAATCTCATAATAGCATAAGCAAGTGAAACATGAAGAGTGACAAACATAATGAAATGGATGATACTCTCATAAACATCATAAGTACTATAAAGAGATGCTAAGAGGAGAATAATGAGGAAAATAACCACACACCAAAGCATCTTAAGGATCTTCATAGTGAATGAAATGCAAGAAATGTTTTTGTATTTTGATGAGTATGTAGATTTTTTTTTTGTTTTCATATTTTAAAATGCAACAGCATAAAAGAAAACTAATCTAAGCTAGTCTTAAGGAAAAGAGGCAAAGCATCCAACACCAAAAAGAAAGAGTTGTCCATCACGGGTTCACCAAAATGTAAGATATATATATATATATATATATATATATATATATATATATATATATATATATATATATATATATATATATATATATATATATATATATATATATATATATAGAATGTGTTTGAGGGAAAGGGGGTCTAATTTCTTAATTATAAAGTAAAATAATAAATCAAAAAGATTAGAATAAAATGAAACACTTATCTTGAAATGTAGCAGATTTGGTAATTGCTATTTTTTGGTGTCTGTATTGAGTTTCTAGAAATTTTGCAACCTGCCCTAGCCTGGAAACACAGAGACAGAGAAAACTCATAAATATTTTTCTTTTTTGAGCCAGGTCGACCTTGACCCAAATACGGGGGTGCAATTGTGCCCCTTTATGTCGACCTTGACCTACATCGTTCCAATGGAAAATCTGTTCGCAGATCCTGAAAGTTTTCTGAAAAGTGTATCCAAATCTGCTTTGTAATTCAATGTTCTGCACCTGTTCCTACAAGAAAAATGGTTTTGTTTGTTGGAGGAGGGGTTTGCCTTGGTCAAACCCTGGTTTTGGAATTAACCTTAAAATAGAATTAAAATTGCAGTAATAAATAAAGTAAATAGAACAATTCACCTTTCTTATGTTGAAACCCTTGTGGAGGATTCGAATCCTTGAATCCACTAGTATGGATACTCCAATTAATGGATGTAGAATTGTAGGATGTAGGATGTCTCAAATCAATTCCATTTAGATCTTCAACACCAGTCTTGAATGGATCTTGAAATAGGAAGAATCTTGAATGGATATGGATGGAGAAATCTTCAACAAGAGGGCTCCATAGAGCTTGAATCCTTCAATGGCTACCAATGGATCTCCTTGATGAATTGAATCTTGAATTCTTGAATGCTTGAATGCTTAAATACTCACTTTGATAAATTATGCATAGATGATCCTCCCTTTTCTTTCCTTCTCTTTTCCTCTCTAAAATGAGAGAAGGCTTCCTTATATACTAGTCTAGGACACAAAATTCTAGAGAGGATGACATATGAGAAATAAATTCCCATTAGGCTCATACCCTTAGAATTGGACCTATATTAAATGTCTTTTAAGAGTCACCATTTTGAAGCCCGAAGCAGCCGACTCGAAAGCGAGAAATAATTCTTTCCAAACCCTGACATCCGAAAATCTTTGGAATTTGAAATTTAGACCCTGGGTCAGGGTCGAGGTTGACCCTGACCTAGGTTAGGGTTGAGGTTGACCTTGACCCTGAGGTCAAGAACCTCAAAATCTCAGAGCAAGATACCAGAAATAGGTAGGAAAGAAGTGGAAAATAGGGCAGGACAAGGGAAAAACTAGATCCAAGTCAAAGACCCATTCAAGGCATTTGACATGACCCTAAACTACTTACTCGGAGGGCTAAACTAGTCCTAAATGGAAGTGCTTCCATTTTTTGATGATATAGGTATCGGGAGCTGGATAGTTTGACTTTAGGTAAGGTGAATGTTCCTTGGTGGAATCAAGTTTGGAACAGTAGGATTTTCCTAACTATAATTTTTTTTTTCTTGTGGTTAGAAATTTAATGAAGGCTCCTCACTTGGGAATATCTTCAAAAGAGAGGTTTCAAGAATCTTCTATTTGTGTTTTGTGTAAGAATAATGAGGAGACTAGTTCACATCTCTTTTTCTAGTGTGCCTTCTCCAAGGAAATATGACATTGGTTGTGGGAAGTTTGGAAGCATGCATGTGTTCATGCTAAATCTCTATTTGATTTGTAGAATAGGCTTGGTCCTCTCCTTGCTAAGACTACCTCGCTTCATGTGGCATGAAATATTGGGCCCTCTTTTATTATTTAGCAATTATGGTTGGAAAGAAATTGTAATTTGGTTAGAATAAGATGAAGTTGGTACAACAAGTGTGGTTGCGAGTTACTCACATGATACATGAAACTTTGATGGCTAAGTGTGACCTATATGAAGAAGTGGGACACAAAGACTTGCAATTTGTCTAGAATTTACATATTTTTATAGAGGACTTTGGAGATTGCTTTTACAAGAAGCAACAAACAAAACATCAACATGCTAAACAAAAGGTTCAACAGGATGGTAAGTGGTCTCCCCCACCTTTGGGGACCCTTAAGATGAATACTGGTGGGTCTTATAGAGGTAATCATGGGCATATAGGAGTTGGAGGAGTTGGCAGGGATAGCTTTGGCAATGTTATTTTCTTCTTCTCTGTGCATAAGGGCCAACAAACCAATAACTATATGGAAACTCTTTCTATTCTCTTGGCTCTAGAAAGAGGATGTGCTCTTGGATGGAGAAATAATATTTGTGAGTCTAATTCCCAAGTTGTTGTGGATGATGTTGGATGATGTTGATTGGCATCTGGCCAGGCTCCCAAATTCTTAGCTTGAGAGATTCCTATGTTCCTCATGAGTAGAATATGGAAGTTGATTGTTTGGTCAATTAGGCTTCTGATAAATTGGATGGTTGGAATGTTGAAGATTGGGATCAACTACCCCTAAATTATGCACAATATCTTGAGAAGATTGTTAGGGACGACATGATGCGATAGAGGTAGCTCTTGTGGGATTTCTCTTTGTTGGTATTTCTTGTTCTTTCTTCTCTTCTAGGCCCATGGGCCTTTTACTTTGTAACAATATTTTTGATTGAATAAATTTTTACCCCTCTTTTTTAAAACAATAATAAAAAAGATTAATAATATTATATAATAAATAATAATAATTTAAATCATTTAAAATGTGTAAAGAAAATTATATCAAATTTAACATAAGAAAATTAAAATCATATAGATTACTAATTCAGAGACAAGTCAATGTTTTGACCTCGACACATATTAGCCACTAAATGTGCAAGTTTAATGATAAACAATTTAGGTATTATTATTAAGTACAAAATAGGTGTAAAGGTGGAGGTTTATTAAAATGAAAAGAAAATATGAATAATCCTCGTATTTGGATGAGAGGGGAGGTAAAATATCTTTTACATTAAATTTTACTAAATTATTATACAATATAAATATTTCTATCTTTTTACATTAAATTTTACTAAATTATTATATAATATAAATATTTAGAATATATTTTATAGATATTAGTTGTTGTTGTGAATGAAAAGAATATAAATGACATTAAAATAAACTATGTTTTAGAAATAAATAAAAATGAAAGTATTTAGTCATAAAATTGTTACAGTTATGTCAAAAAATGTTTTATTAAAAAAAGAGTACTAGTGATGTTTTAAATAATATTTTGCAATAAATGAATGGCTTTTCATTACCATAATTTATTTTTGTAATTTTGGATAGATTAAATCTTGTAGAACAACACTCTCAAATATAAATGTTGAAATAAATATTCTTGATAATGCATATGCAAGTAGTAAAGTTGGGTTTATAATGCAATCATTGGATGAGCTAATTATCTAAGATGATCAGATATTCTAGAATGACCTAGTAGCATGCTTTAAATGCAATATTAAGAGACAAATAAAATAATTAGAAATTTTAAATTAGTCTATAATAATGAAAAAGTCTAAATGAAATAAATTTCAATTAGATTTATAAATTTTAAAAAAATTATTTTGCAAATATAAAAATGATAAAGATCACTTTTGAAATTATAAATCTAATTCAAAATAAAAATAGATTAAATTGAAAATCAAAATCAATTACATATATACATACATACAAACTACATACATATGTATTACATACATACATACATATATATGTACATGTATCTAAAAATTTGTTGTACATATAGATAGATCCAAAAATGTAGTGTACATTTGTATAATAATATTTTTTAATCATGTAAATTCTAGATATAAGATATATTTTAACTGTAATAATGGTAAAGAAACAAATTGTTTTTTAAGGGATATAAGATAAAAATTATTTGTCAAAATAAACAAGAATTTCGGACACATTTACATGGTAGAGAATATTGAATAGTTTTGTTTAAAATCAATTACAAGGACATATTTTGTTGAAACATGACAAATTTTATGATGAGGATATAATCTATTGTATAACTTGGAATCATTTTAAGGTGTATTTGAAAGTATATGCCACCTCAAGAAACAACTTAATAAGGCGTCACGTGAGTTAGCCAGTTTTAGACACATCTTGGAATCTTTTTAAAGAGCATTTGAAAGTATGGGTGAGTTGTTTATTCATTAAAAAATGCATATACGATCACAAGGTGTATATTATCTTTTCAGACTCAAAGATAGAGATAAATGTTGGAATTGTTTAAATATTTTTTTTTGGATTGTTTTGCAATCGACGACTGAAAATCATTTAAGAAGAATTCATCTATGAAACTATATTATAATGTTTCTGTTGTTGTTAATACATGTAAATTCTAGATATAAGATATATTTTAATTCTAATAATGATAAAGAAACAAATTATTTTTTTAGGGCAAATGTAATAAAAATGATTTGTCAAAATAGACAAGATTAATTTGGGACACATTTACATGGTATAGAATATTGAATAGTTTTGTTTAAAATCAATTATAAGGAAAAATTTGGTTGAAACATGACAAATTTTATGATGAGAATATAATCTATTGTGCAGCTTGGAATCATTTTAAGATGTATTTGGAAGTATCTAAAGAAACCACTTAATAAGGTGTCATGTGAGCTAGCCAATAGTTTTAGACACATCCTGGAATCTTTTTAAAAAGCATTTGAAATTATGGGTAAGTTGTTTATTCATTAAAAAATGCATATAAGAACCACAAGGTGTATATCATCTTTTCAGACTCAAAGATAGAGATAAATATTAGAATTGTTTAAATATTTTATTTAGATTGTTTTGCAATTGATAATTACAAGATTTGTTTAAATGTTTTTTTTTTGGATTGTTTTACAATTGACGATTGAAAATCTTTTAAGAAGAATTCATCTATGAAACTATATTATAATGTTTCTGTGGTTATTAATAAATCTTTTATTAGATTTTTTAAAAAATTGGATACCATAAACGAACTGCATCCTTGAACACAATCCCAACTTCTACACCATCCCAACTTCTACACCATCGAAATACCAAAAACCATTTAAACTACCTGCAACTTCAAACAAGAGTAAAAGGATGGATATCCAGCAAAAGCCCCATGTCGTTATAGTGCCATACCCTGCAATGGGTCACTGTATCCCTTCCCTAGACTTGGTCAAATTGCTGGCTTCACATTCCCTCACCGTTACCTATGTCACCACTCGCACTATTGCACAGCGTCTCAAAGCTCCCGTTGTCGAATCCCGCAACGCAGCTGATCTGGATATTCATCTTGTAGGCCTCTCTCCCCCCAACGCAATTGAAGGCTTGCCTGAGGAGAGAGAAAGCAGGGATCTTTTGCCTTCCAAATCTGCGTTCCAAATAGTTTCTTTAATAGAAAGCCTTGAGCAGCCCTTCGACGATTGGTTCTAACAGCAGGGGAGTCGTCGACCGGTGTGTATTATCAGCGACATGTTCATCGACTGGACTGTCCGATCCTCTGAAAGGCATAAAATTCCAAGGGTCGTTTTTTACACTTTTGGGGCTTTTGGGACCTCGATTTTTCACGCCGTATGCCAATCCATTTCGACAAACACACTGCACAAAGAGGGCGATTGTGTTATAGTCGATAACATTCTCCCCACTCCGTTGACATTTACAAAAGATCAGATTCCTGCGAGATTTTTCGACCGCGACGCCGCCGACCCGAGGATGCATTTTGTTACAGGGAAGATGCAGTCGATCACTAAATGTTGGGGAGTGCTCGTGAATATATTCGACGGTCTGGAGCCTCTTTATTTGCAGCATCTGAAGTGCATACTAAGCGGTAAGCCACTTTGGTCTGTCGGTCCCGTTATTCCGTCGGAGGGCCGGACTGTTCATACAAGAGGGAAAATGGCGGACATTAGCGAGGAGAAGGTGCTGCAATGGCTGGATTCTCAGTGTAGGGACTGACACTTTCAACACAAGGCCAAATTAGCAAATTTCATATAAAAACAAGAAGTCGGTCAACCAGTCAAAGGTCGAATGCATAAGTCGACTAGATATAAATATATTGCTGATAATATATGAATAAAAGTATTATTACGATTATTACTGTCGAAAAGATAAATCATATCTTTGTTCAAACAATAACACAGAAAGTTGACCATCTGTCAAATTACATCAGTAAATGATAAGAATTAGATCGAAAATATGTACTTCCATATTAACGACATAAGTAAATAACAAAATTTACCAAATACCACAATGTCGATTACGAAATGGAAAGTCTTTTCTGTAAAAAACTTCATAAACCTGTTACAAAAGTCAGCAAGGGCGAGAATATTGTGGGAGTGTGTTTCCACCCTACCACGAAGCATTAATGCTTCTCCAGAATCTTTCCTGACATGAAAGATTCCCAGCCCAGCTAGAAGTAATCTAATAAAGTAAAACTTAAAGAATAATGGAATATGTGCTACTTGATACATCCACAATCAAGTTCTAATATAACATGTCATGGTCTTCCAAAAAAAAAACTTTGTATATCTACTTCCATTTTATACATATGGAAAAGATTGTGCAAAGATTTTCCTTTAATACATAGTATATCATGTTTCATGAGTGCATTAGACATATATAAAGGAACATAACAACATTGTTTTCCTAACTATCAAAAATATGTCAAGCTCATACATTTTCGCCATTATCTCTTTTAGTTCAAATGATATTTATAACTTGACTTCATCATAGTACATGGAGAAAACCATAAGCATCATGCCGATATATTAAAACTAGAAACATCAATTCTTTCTTGAGCAGTATGTTAAAAATATCTTTTATTTTGTATCCAACCAATATTATAGAACATATACTTAGTTCCAGTTTAAGCACAAGGTTAACGAACATTCCATCCTCTTGGTTCTCAATAGGTAATATAATTGCATAATAAATATAAGTTTCTTAATAGAATCTTTTATTTCTTTAAGCACGGAGAAACACAAATAAACCTTCTTGCATACTTCAGCACATGCAAACACCATTTCCTTATTATTTTATCTAGTATTCTAAGTAATCATACTCTTTAATAGTATGTACTTTGTACTGATTTAGATATGGTCTTATATTCATAGAATCATTTAGTCATACTTAGTATTTATCTACTCATAAGCACTCAATGTAAAGATAATGAAAATAAGCCTACACATAGGCATAGTTCTTCCTTGATGTACTAACCATGGTCAAACTTGTAAATGAAAGGTTGCACAAGCATAACTAACTTGGCCTAATTTTATAGGTTTTATCGAAATCTTTCTAAGGTAATCTTAATTAATTGGATTCTATTCAACCAGGTGGGTAGCTCCCTCCCTTAAAATAATAAATTATCCACTTAATAGTTAAGGTTTTTGATTTCTTCTTTCCAAACGGATTGATCACAAAATAACATAAAATCCAAGTTTATCCTCTTCTATCAGGATTTACTTCTTATTTAAATAGCCATAAATACTCAACCTCATACAAACTTCTAAAGAAAGTTCATCAAGTTTTCTGTCGTAGTTTAAATAAGTAGAAATAACAAGTTTGTTCTTGAGTTTTATCTTTAACCATAAGTTAAATTCGAACGTTGTCAAAGACTTTCATTTTTGTTTACTATCTTTTCTCTTTTCAGATAATATTCACTTTCTTAAATGATTTTACTAATTACACATTCTCATAATAAAATCATAACCATCTTCGGATTTCTAATCATTTAATAATTTACTGAATTCATTTCTTTGATATGTTGAAATATGGTTTACATTTGAGTGTAATTTTGTAATGAAAATATATATGTTTAAATCTGGTTTTTACTCTAAAATCATTCTAAAATAATGAAGTCAAAGAGTTTTACTAAACTTTTCAATCATTTCTTGAATTTAGTTCATCTATTTTCCTTTTAATAAATTTGTAAGACTACTCATATTTTCTCAATCTAATATCTCTTTTCAAGAATTATACACAAATTCTTCTTTCTCTAAACGTTTATAAAAATCAAAAGATCTTTAATAAGAACAATATATATGCAAAAGAAATACTATATATCCTTCACAAACATTTTTAAACTGAAATAAAATTTCTACTCACTAATCAAAACATGAATTCAACAATAAAATAACCTATTTTTTTATTAGAAGAAATCTGGAGTTGAAATACTTCTTATTCTCCTTTTCTAGGTTGAATTTCTTCCTTCTTCCTTCTTCCTTCCTTCTTGTGTGTGTCATTCTTTCTTTCTTCAAAAATAATCTCCTCCTCCTTCAAATAAAAATCTCTTTCCAAAAATAAAACTCTTTGTTTCTTTTTCTATTTTTCTCCCTTCTAAAATGAACTCTTTGTCCTAATATTCATGCGCTGCTGCTCTTTTAATATGCCTCTGTACTGATATTTTCTTTGTTCCACAAAAATCTCCCTTCTAAGATGAACTCTCTGTCCTAATATTCATGCGCTGCTGCTCTTTTAATATGCCTATATTTTCTTTGTTCCACAAAAATCTCCCTTCCTATAAAAAATCTGTGTGTTTCGCAGATTTATAACTTTAAAGTTATTGACTGGAGAAGCATGTGTTTTGACTGAGAAGGCATGCTAAAAGATTGGCAAGACACATTTATTGAGTCCCAAAATAGTCAAGTAAAAGAATTTATTGTTTCCCCCACTTGGTATGCGCACTCTCCAAAATCTGTATACTTTGCAAATGCATATTTAATATATTGTGGGCCATTGGGTCGTGACACTCAGAGCCCCAATTCGGTCTTGTATGTCTCGTTTGGGAGCCAAGCCTTCCTTTCACCAGAGCAAACTAAGGCGCTGGCGAGGGGCCTTGAAGCCAGCGGCCAGGCTTTCATTTGGTCCATCAAAATGTCCCCGAAAACTGCAGCTGTAGCAGTGAACATGAAGGATTCTCAGGCCGCATACCTCCCGGAAGGTTTTATGGAGAGAGCTAAGGGGTTGGTCATATGGGGGTGGGCGCCCCAGCTGCTCATACTGTCCCACTCCTCTGTGGGTGCCTACATGAGCCACTGTGGATGGAATTCTGTTCTTGAGAGCATCACGATGGGAATCCCGCTGGTCACATGGCCGATGTTCGGAGAGCAACATTTTAACTCTAAGCTGGTGACTGAGGAACTGGGCATTGGTCTTCAGTTTTGCCAACACATGGATGAGGCTCCGAATGAAGAGAATGTGGATAAGGTTGTAAGACTTGTCATGGGAAGTGAACAAGGCAAAGAGATGAGGAAACGGGTGGAGTTACTGAAGGAGTTGGCTAAACGGTCTGTGGCAGAAGGAGGATCTTCCACGTCAAATTTACAAGCTTTTGCTCGTCAGATTCATAATCTTGTGAACTGTAATCCTCAGAATAGGAATAATAATGGAGATATTGTGAGTTGTTGATACAGACAACTGAGTTCATCGGTTGTGATCACCTCGGTAGGTGCATCATGTGTCTTTTGTGTACGGTGCAGTTGGCATCATTATGTAATTGCAAAAAATGGGTATTTTGCAATTTTATTTATTTATTTTAGAATTATTGTGATCTTGTTTTATTTTTTATTTTTTAACCAAGATTTGGAAGGTTTGCCCAGTCGATGAAGACGTCTTGTATGAATTAATGAAAATTTTGAGATATTTATAAAAGTTTGTTTATATTTCAAATTTGCTTTTATTCATATATATATTTTGATTTGCAATTTGTGGGATTGATTTTATGTTAATTTTATAATCTGTAGAAATGATTTTAGATTTGAATTTTATTTTCTTTTTATCTATTGTGTGTTAACTTGAAATACAAATATTTAATTTGCCATCTTTAAAATTGTATATAAGTGCTTATTCTCGGATTCATCTTCACAAAAGTATCAAGAGTTAGTTATCCAAGACATATTTGGATAAGGGCATTCATTACAACATTATTTTCTTGCATCAACATTTTTAGTTGACTATATGTTTTTCATTGATATCCAATGGATTTGACCAAAATTAATCAAGAAACTCTAATCCAAGTGTGCAAGACCATATTGTCTTAGCATCATGTCTTCAACATTGTATCTTCATTAGAAGTGAATTTGTCATCATATCAATGAGAAGGTGTAGTGATAATGATTGCAGAGAATCATAGATAGAATGGGATATCTATAAAGGCTTTTTTCAAAGGCGTGAGTCCCAAAATTATCTAAATATCTTACTATGATTATTTTATTGCATGCATTAGGGGAAAAACTAGATTTATCATGCTAGACTTGCTAACAATTAATAAGACCGTCCTTGTGAAATTGGAAAGCCCAACTTGTTGCAAACAATGAATGAAATTTAAAGCATTTAACTATTTGATCTACCATGTTGACATTATTTTCCATCTTCTTTAGGTTGGGAGGATATATGGAGGTTATAGGCTTCTTTTCCACATTGGGAAATGAACATTTCAACTATATGCAGATGCCGTCCTATTCATGACTAGATGCAACTAAATATATGCAAGTCTAAGCTAAAGTGAGATGGTGTTTTAGGTGTAATGGAATATCTAATATTAGTGTGAGATATTTTTGAGACCATTTTAACACTCTACATATGTAAACAAATCTTTAATAGTTGAAAAAAGTACATGTGGCCTCTTGAGCTATAATTTTCATCCTAAATTAGATTTTTAATAGGGAAAGCTATGTTTGTTCAGTCTATGTGTGTTCCAATATTACTTATTTCATGTATATCAAGAAGTTTGTAAATTTTCTCATTGAATCACACATTATGTGTGTTATTACTAGATATTTGGTTATATGCACAAGGATGAGGTGGGGGGGACATGACTAATAATTCATATTTAGCACAAATATACCAACATAATAAAATACATAATGTATATGTATTACAACACACACATGTTGACACTTAGATGTTGTTTTAATATATTCTTACATGTTTAAATAATTAGTATGGGTAGTCTCTATTTAGAAGGGTCTAAATAACCTATGTGATGCGTTATAGTCAATGTACTAGTTATTTATACAGTCTAAAAAATAATCAATTCATGTGTTCAATATAATATATTCTATAATGTATTGGTTGATTATAATAAAATTTTGTATTTTGCTAGATTTATTTGGACACAATCTATCAATGTCCAAATTTGATCATATGAACACAACACAAACAAATAATTATTTTATTTGAACACTAAGATTTCACCTTATATTACACTCTACGCGATTCATAATGTTGGTACTTGATATTTTTGCACCTGTAGTGACAGTACAAGTATGTTGCCTCAAAGGTAAGGGAAAGGGGAAATGAGGTACGCCATGAAAACCATTTATGGAAACCCATATTGTAGCTAACCTACATAGGGATAGTTAATGAATACATGATAACTTAAAAGAATTCATCCTAAGATCATTCACCCTATGGTTTTTATAAGTAAGGGAGGAGGTCAAACCTCTAAGATGAAACCTAAGACTAGATTCCCTCCTTCTCAACTAATAATAAAATTTATATTTGGGTACAACTATTAATAAAATTTGTCCTTGGGGGAAGTAGTTTAATTTAACTTATTCAATCATTAAATATGATTCCACTATGTATGTCAATTCCCAGAATTTAACATATTGGTTTAGCTACCAAAGGGAACTATAATAAAATTAATCTTTTCTTATTATTAATGGATCAATAAATACCTTTCTAATTTCTAAACTTAAATTGATGATATTATAAATAATTTCAACCCATAGTAGAAGCAAGTGATAAATAAAATGGCTAGGGTTAAATCAATTCTCTCTTTGAATTTTATGAGCTTGTAGGCCAATTTTAGATTATTTCCACCTATACCACTAGGTGAAATATTTAAACAAAATTTAACCGCATAATTTTTTAGGTTTGTAAATTTAAAGCTCAATAAAAAGGATAAATATACATGCTTCACTTAAATAAAATCAAGGTCTTTTATAGGATAATATATGACATCAAAAAACATGGTTTATATACTAAAAGAAACCATTCAAACATCGCTAACCCTCCCTTAGGGTTATATTACAGTCTCACTTGATACCAAAACCAACCTATACAGGTATTGTAACTTTACCATCACATTCATAACTTACCCAGTAACTAAAACTATACTCTTCCAGCTATAAATGCATCACCTTTTAGATAACAATAATATTATATGCTCAAAGCATAAGTATGAATATTCTTTAAATACTTTCATTTACAAGGGTTACTTTAGCTACCTTATTATGAAGGTTCAATTCCTTTAAGTGTTGTTTGAGAAATTGTATGCTAGAACAACTTTGGATTACCTACATAAGATTTGAATGCATCAAACTTGATACTTCAAAGGAAAATATTAGTCCTCTAGAAAAAAAGGTAGACACTGGGATTATATGGTGTCCCACTTTAGTCTAATTCAATCTCACCTACTTGTAAACTCTCTCAACCCTAAAAATTTGACCTATGGGAGAAATTAGATATAATTGTTTTTCTATGCGAGATAATATATTACTCAACACTTAGCATGATATATTTATTTTAGAAGTTTCTAAGGGGGAAATCTTGATCTCTTGAGTATTACTCTAATTTCTCATTTTATACTTCATTTTTGTTATATTTGTTTTGGTTCATGTATGTTGATAGTGGTAGACATTGCATTGACTCTTCTCATGGTGGCACTTGAGGCAACTAGGCCAATAGGCTCAAAGAATTAACCCATTGAATAGAGGTATTCAATTTTCACCATTACCCCCATAAATTGGGGAGCGTCTATGCAACCAACTAAAAAGCATTTTTGTACCTAGGAGAAACTTAAACTTGTTTTCGTTACTTGGCTGGGGGGTGGTTCAGACCTTTTCTATCTCTTGGTAGATTTATTCAAGGTTGAGGGAGCCTTTCAAAATCCTATGTAATGTTACAAGGCTTTGACCTTGTTGGTGCAACTTGTTTCTTTCTTGTTATCATCTTTTAAGATGTTGTCAGTTTGCTGGTTTTTGGACTGTTGTTGTATGATGCACTTCTTTTAGTATCTACCTACTTGTAGTTTCCATATCCCTTCAAAATATGCTTGTAAAGGGTTTCAGGTCCTTTCAAAACCTATTTTATCTTTAATAAAAAACTTAAAACTTTTTTTGAAAGCTCCCCTTTATAAGTTTATTTTAGTTGGTCTCGTAGCCAAGGGTCATAAATTGCCTTCAATAATATCAAAGCATTAATGCTTACAATGAATGAGAAAATACATTTGTCCATGCAAAGCTTTATATTAAAAATGAGAGAGTTTCATATATATGAAAATTGAATTTTGTAATTGCATATGTGGGTTGTACCATATCATTTATCTTTTCTCATGCTCTCATTCCTTGACAATGGATCATAAAGTTTCATCCAAAATGTTGGACTTGAAAATATCTACAAAGTCAGATTCCATAAAAAAAAATAGCTTGAACATTATGGAATGTGGAAATTTCATTTTTGAAAGTAAATTCCTTTTAAACACATTTTTAATATTTCATGGAGATTGTTGTTATTTGTTATTTGTTACATGACTTGGTGGTCATTTTTACACGTGGTATATTTTTTATATTTTTTTGGGTACATTTTGGAGCCCACATTCTTTTATTCATGTTTGTTTAATTAAAGTAAAGCATGTTATTGTCTGTAAAAAAATAAAATTATTTTAAAAAGAAATACGATAAGATTATTTTGAAAGTAAATAAATTAGATTGATATAATTGTTATATAATTAGGTATAAATTAGATTTGTTAAAAATTAAAATTATTAGAATATATATAAGGTTAAATTTGATTGAGATGTGACAAATTTATCATTAAAAAAGCTATTTATATTTGATATAATTATAATGTACAATTTTGTTAGGATGCATCTTAAAATCACTCAAATCATTCTAAGAAAAGATTTGAAACTATAATGATGTTCTTCATTTATGTTTGTTTATTTTAAGTAAGGGCATCTTATAGTTTGTAAATATTTTCAAGAAATAGGATCGAGATTATTTCTTGAGATATAAAGAAGACAAGCTCAAAATAAATGTCATATTATATGAAATAATGATTAAGTGTGTTAAAAGTTATAATTGTAAGGAGATTGTTTTGGGTAAAATTTGTTTGAGATGTGACGAATTTATTACCAAGAGGATTATCTATCTTTGGTATAGTTGTATATACCACTTTATAGAACCACCATAGAACCATCTAACTAAATATTGTGTTAGTTAGCCCATGGTTTTGAATACCACTAATGGTTTCCAAGTGAAATACGTGTCTATATAAACAAATCATTGGTGAGTGGTGCACTCATGTAAAAGATACATTCAAGAATTACAAGGTGAGTTATTTTTATACTTGTTCAAAAATTGAAACTTGTGCATTCTTGTGATATTTTAAAGATTGCATTATAGAATTATTTTATTATTACCTCTTAATTAAAGATTGAAAATCTTTCCATTACTAATAATATTATTTTCATTTCAATTTTAACTAGCTATTATCATCATTCAACCTTCACTTATAATAATTATATATATATTAATATAATATAGTTATTAGATATTATAAAGTTACTGCACAAACCTAACTTCATTTGGTGCTACTTCAAACAAGATTTGAAGGATGGATATCCAGCAAAACCCCCATGTGGTGATGGTGCCATACCCTGCAATGGGTCACTGTATCCCTTCCCTGGATCTAGTCAAATTGCTGGCTTCACATTCCCTCATCGTTACCTATGTCACCACTCGCACTATTGCACAGCGTCTCAAAGCTCCCGTCGACGAAGCAGGTCTAGATATTCATCTTGTAGGCCTCTGCCCCCCTAAACAAATTGAAGGCCTGCCTGAGGAACGAGAAAGCATGGATCTTCTGCCTTCCAAATCCTCTTTGAACGTAGTTTCTTTAGTAGAAAGCCTTGAGCAGCCCTTCGACGACTGGATCCAACAGCAGGGGACTCGTCGACCAGTGTGTATTATCAGCGACATGTTCATCGACTGGACTGTCCGATCCTCTGAAAGGCATAATATTCCAAGGGTCGTTTTTTACTCTATGGGGGCTTTCGGGACCTCGGTTTTTCACGCCGTCTGCCGCTCCATTTCGACCAATACATTGCGCAAAGAGGGCGATTGTGTTATAGTCGATAACATTCTCCCGTCTCCATTGGCATTTACCAAAGATCAGATTCCTGCCAGATATTTCAACCCTGATGTCACATCCCTCTTTTCTCCCATAAGTAAGCTAGCGTGAAACAGGAAGATACATGGAGTTAATGCGAGGGTTGGTAGACATTTAATTCTATCAAAACCCATATTTTGGGCTGTGAGTGGAGCAAATCACGAGGAGATAAGGAAGTATGGGTGCCCATGTGATGAGAGGGACATGCAATAAGAAAGTATTATTAAAAAGAAGTGTAACTCTGGCCATAAGATAAGGAAGCGTAGATTTTTAAAGGGGGGAGTTTATTAAAAGGATACTTTGAGAAAAAACAAAAGATGGTTTTTGGAAAGAAAAGGTTGTAGAGAATACAGCAGAGAAACCAGCGTTGGAAAGAGGGAGTGAGTACACAGAAAGAGTAAGAAGGCGCTGCCACTAAAAGGGAAGACAGCGCTCAGATTTTAGGAAGAGGATAGACAGAATGGAGTTAAAAGAAAGGCAAAATTCAACAGAGAAATATTGCATGAAGAGAAGGATAGACAATGCTTTAAAGGGGAGAAGAGAGTTTAAAAGAGGGCTACAGATTGGAGATTGTTGTGGAAATATTTACAATAGAGGTAAGTGAATCGTTCTCCCCAATACTGTGAGTACTATGTGTTAATCAGAATGTTTATTTTTTACAAAATATATGACTGCACGTAAATATTCAATGTTAAGTGTTGGAGTTTTGGTAGAATTGTTAGACTTCGTAAAGAGTTGCCAAATGAACAGTTTGGAAAATGCTAATCTGAGTATCCTGCAGTAAATGAATGGTACAACAGTATAACATCAACTACTAAAAAGTCATTGAATATTATTTCACATTTGTAGATATTTTATGAACTCTTGGAAATCAATGCAAAACTGAAACCTCACACGTATAGTCATATAAACTATTTGGGGGGAAAAGAAGTGAATTTTGGGTATTGTTCCAAAAGAATGGATGAAGCAGGATGTGATTTAGTTAGTTTAAAAATGGACAATATTGGATTATTATTGGCATATGACTTGATAGTGAGAAAGAAATAATATGCTGGGTCTAAATCGTAATGAATAGGAACATGGACCGTTGAAGTATCTTTTTGAGTAAATCAACCAAATTATAACATTTGATGTTAAGTGAGGATCTAATTCTTCTACAAAATGATTTAAAACTTTGGAGAATCAGGAATTGGATATAAACATCGTAAGTAAGAATCTTTAGGCATTTATGGTATTGAAGCATGGTGATCTTAAAGAATTCTAACACGATTTGGAATTAGAAAACACTATCATTTAGATATATCGTAAGGGTTTGATAAAGACTTTTCATTTGTTATGGAAGGGTGTGTGATCCTGTATATTTTTCAAGAAATATCCATGAGATTTTGGTAGTAAGAATGATCAAAGTTATGAACTGGATTTAGGCGAAACATTAAGTATGTACTGGACTTGCATAGAACTTACTATCTGAGTGTGTTTAGTGTTTGAGGTAAAGTTGTGTTACTCATACCTTTTTAAATAAAGGAAATAAAAGACAGATCTTAATGAGTAGAAAAGAGAGAGAGAGAATGAGACTTATACACATGCCATGCCTGTTATTCATTGGATATTTGTTTATGCTTTCTAGATATGTTGAATTCCTTGAATATCTTGAAGTGAAGTATGTATTTTTACCTATTGTGCATTTTTTTGGTTTTCTCCATGAGTTGTTATGAAACCATGTTATACTTACCATTTGAACCAGATAGATATGGTGAAACTTGGAACTTGACATGTTTGGATAGATAAGGGAATAATTTTACTTATGTTCTTGATGTATGTGGAATACACTCATGTCATAACTTGTATTATGCCTTAAGTAAGAATCTTGCATATCATCATCCATTTTGTGAATAGAATCAGTTTTATTTAGAAATATTTTTGGAAGTGCATGAGAAGGTTATTGTATTTTGAATATGGATGTATCTTGTCGCACAATTCCATTACATCTGTTAGTTTTACTTTGTTAGATTATTTCTAGTTGGGCTGGGTATCTTTCATGTCAAGAAAGATTCCAGGGAAGCATTACTGCTTCGTGGTAGGGTGGAAATGCACTCCTACAATATTCTCGCCCCCATATTCTTGTGTAGTGGGTCACTGGAGCTTCTGTCAGGAAAGTTATAAGGAAGGTCATAGCATGTTATGGTTCTTTCTAGCGACCATTGGATTACTGTATTGTTATTTTTATCTCATGATGATTAGTCGATGACTCTTGTATTGTTATTTCGACAGTTGGTCAAAATCTGTTCTATGTCAAATGATGTATTTGGGGTGTTTTTGACAGTTGGTCGACACTCATCTTTATTATGGACTCATGTGTCGCATAATTTGTTCAACGGAATTTTGGGTCAAACAATGTTTTCTTTCTTTGAATTTAAACCAAATCATTTATTTTGTCGTCATGTACATTTAACGTTTGACTTAATGACCAACTCTTTTTTTTGTTAGCTTGTGGTGACTAATCAGGAAAGTACTATCTAGGAAAGTACTGTACACTTTTCCTCCTGACTACTTTTCGGTTATTTGGGCCGACATGTTATAATTTATTCTAACCCTAAAGTGGCAAAAATATTGTATAATATAGCTTAGGGTTAGGGTTTATTCATATGTATGATTTTAGTATTTGCGGCGGAATTGAGCTGTAAGGGATTACAGATTGTAATCAGGTTGTAATCACTGGATAATAATAATATTTGGACTCACTATTGGTGGACGTAGCCCAGGGATTGGGTGAACCACGCTAAATTTTTGTGTCTTGTGTTCTTTTTTGTGTGGTTTATTATTTTTTGATATTAGTTATATTTGCACATAATTGTTATTTTTGCCTTGTTAATCCTAACATTTTTTTTACTTTGTGGATAGTGCTGATGTGGCGCATGTTGTCGAGATCTCAGTCTTTACATGTGGTATCAGAGCTCTGGGTTCAACTTTAGGGCCTTGAGTTCGCTATGCTTAGTTGTGATCCTTGGTCACACAATCTGTCGATTAGCTAATGTTTGGACTAGGAACATAAGTGTTAGTTCCTTGGGTAGATGGTTGAGTCTCCCAATTTGGTTACTCCTGACGAGTTAGGAAAGGATGTCTCTTGCTTTGATTTATAGAAGTGGAAATAGTCACTTGGATGACTTTACCCCTTATGTGTGTGAGGTTACCTATTGTTATTACTTGCTCTTAAAACTGTAAAGAGGCAATATTGTTGAAATGCTTGGTAAATTTTGTACCTCAAATTGATGTGAGTGCATTTATGTATGAAATTGAGTAATTATTTTGAGTGAGAAACTACAAAATATATATTGGGTGTGAATGATGCACTTAAGTTAAATGTCTATTTCTTTGCATGTGTGAAGCAAGAAAGAAAGTAAATCTCTTTAATTGAATAGAGTAGTTAACTGATGATTAAATTTTGCACTAGGATATGGGCGAGATGATCCTAGCATGTTATGTATTAAAAGAAAATACTTGGAAATTTAGTAACTGCATTTGCATGTTTCGTCTTGCATTTAGAATTGCATGAGACTAAGGAAGGAAAAATGAAACTTGACTTAAAAAGTTTATGTTATATGAACAAATAGAATGTACCATTACATAGTGATGTCATCCATGAGATAAATATTTGTCAAATGTATGGTCATGTTCTTTTTATCATATCTTGGATGCAAGGTGATGTGTAGTTCTACTCCCTCATTGTGGCTAGTGATAGTCACTATGTATATATGAATTGGATTTCATTTGGTTATGATATTTTTGACTTTGAAAGAGATGAAGGACTAGCTTGAATTTTAAGTTTTCTTCTTACTATCTAGCCACCAGAGTTTGTGTAATATTGTTCTTGTTCACATCTATTTCTATTGATTTTGCTCATCCTTGAGACTTTGAGTTGGAATTTGTGAACTTTGATTTTAAGATTTCTTATGATCTGGAGGTGGCTAGGATGTGTGATCTTTGTTGCTAATCTTGTGATGTGAAGAGATGTTCTCTATCATGTTTAGTGTGGAACATTGATAGAATGTATGAAAGAGATTGCAAGGAACATACCATTCATATTTTGTTTGAAATATGTTTTAGCAGTTATGAAATGTTAAAGACCAATAGAATGACCATGATTGGAAATAGAAGTTATGCATTGCATAAGATGATATACATTGATCTATATGCATTTGATGTAAGTTTTGATGCTATGTGGAGCATTGCATGGATATCCTTGGGATGATAGAATCCATGTCAAAAGTACAATTTATGACTCTATTACGATATTACTTGCACATAGGTAATGATGCATGAGACATTGTGTGAAATTATACTTGAGGTGTTTTAACTTGATGTTTGATGAGTAGGTCGACATTTCTTGATGATAATGGACTAGAAATATTTTGGTATGGATGTGCTATTGGAGTTCTTGACAGAACGATCAACATCTACTTCTTATATATTATGATTTATTGATTAAGATGGCTCAAAATATGTGATTGCCTATGATATATGTGATTGTACATGATGAAAAGCATGTTTTTTTTATACTTGACTTGTTGTGAGATTTCTATGTATCTAATTGAAAAGGAAATATACGATATGCATGAGTTGAATTATTTTACTTACTCTATAAGAGAATTGGAAAGCTTACCTTCTGGTGATGGGTGAGAATGTGGACGAAATAGGGAAGGGTAGAAGTGATATTTCCTTTTTCACTCTATCTGCCAGTAGAAGTCTGGTATTAAAATGCTTTGGCCAAAGCTATGTAACACATGTTTTCTTAAATGTGTATGCCTATGTTTCATCTCCCTGCCACATCCGTGATTAGTTCTACTTAGACATATGTGGAAAGTAGTTAGTTTCACGATTGCACTAGATATCCCCTTCCTTTTGTACTTTATAGGTTGTAGGGTTGGGAATTTTGCGAGGAGGTAAAATCCCAAGGAACTGTAAGGCTTTGTGGTTGGGCGGAAAAGTGCCCTGAACCATAGTCCCGTCTCGAGATTTGCATATGGACTGGTGTTTGATGGCTTAGGAGACTGGGGCGTGTATTGAATTTTTGGTCGAAGAGTCTATAGCGATTGACTGACTATGACTATGGAATCGACATTGGAAAATTGTTAGCATGGTTTGCTTATGTGAAATTTTATTGGGTTAGGTTTAGTCCTTACTTATGTATCTTGTTATCTGATTGACCCTAATAGTCTTTCTTTAGAGGTATACTCTGGATGTATGAAATACTTGTTGTATTTGATCTTATGTTATGATGAAATGATTGGAATGTCTATACTAGAATCAAGCATAGTTACATGACATCCCTTTGGAGGAAATGGAAAAGATATGAGTGGATTGAAGTATGTGAGCGAGTTTTCTAGATGTTGAAATAGAAACTCACATCCACTCCTATATTTATTATACCAGATCGAAATGGGAAATTCTTAGTTATTACAGATGCTTCAGGAGAAGGCCCTTGAGGTATACTTATGTAGGATGGTAAGGTAGTGGCTTATGAGTCATGGAAGATGAAGTAGTATGAGGTTAACTATGCACCTCATGACTTGGAATTGGCAATAATTATGCATACTTTAGTGATGCAAAGACATTACCTTTTGGGTAAGTCGTTTGAGTTGAAAATGTATTACATAGGACTTAGGTATATCTTCACACAACCTAATCTCATTGTGAGACAAAAATGTTGGTTGGAATTTTTGAGTGAGTATAACATTGATAATGAGTACAAAAATGATAGGGAGAATAGAGTGGCACATGCTCTTGGTAGGAGCTGACACATTTTTGCTATCTCTTCTTCTAGGACACGGTAGAGGGATTACATGTTGTAGAATCTTCCAGGTGATGATCATTATGAGATGGTCAAGTCAGACTTGCACATTGATCCATCGGATCACTATTTTGACGGATACATTTTTGAGGATGATAGTAAGATGTAACCTTTGTTGACTTACATTTATCTTCGAAATGAAGACATATTGCTTATGATGAAATGAGTTAAAATTTTCTTTTAAAATATTTTTGTGATAAGATGGGCATGAGGGCCTCGGTCACATAAATGGAAGAATGGATCAACTAACCTTTATAGGTGAATTACGAGTATGGATGGATATTTTTTCTTATTTAGTGAGTGTCGTGTGTTAGATGGTACATATGAATAATTTACTTACTTATGAACAAGTAATGATCTAAAGTTATTTTTAATGGAAAATTTACATTTTTCAAATGATTATTTTTACTCATGAATGTAGAACATCGAAACTTTTCTTCTATGAAGTATTGACATTATGTTTGAGCTAACAAAACAATATTATGAGTGTATATATAGAAGAGTGTTCTAGGAATGTGGATAAAAGGCACTCAGGAATGTTCTCAAATCATTATGACATCACGGTATGGTAAAGCAAGCACAGGTATGTGTGTGCTTTGTTTCTATTTTAAGGATATTATGTAAGTTATTTCTGGAAGAATTGATAAAAGGGAATGTTAGATTATTTTATTTTGATTATGATAAAAACATGGATTGATGCTTCGATGTTGTTCCTGTGTATATAACAGATGGAACGACACAATTTCAGGGAGGGGGAATATTGTCGGAGAGAGGTAATCTAACCTTGTAAAACTGTAAGGTGGTAATGGAATTCACACACTCACTTAGAACTTGTCTACAAGATGATTAATTGATGCTAACTTACATGTTAAATGTTACCTTGTGCTTGTTTTTAGTATGCATCTACATTGTCTTTGAGCATTATTTTGTTGAATATACGTGTTACTTCTACTGAAATGCTTATGAATTCAAAGGATAGAATAAATTGAAAAATGCTAACTCTAGTTTTAAGTTTAGTAAGAAATGTTACCTCTTGGGTACACGCTTTTGTATTGTCTTAAATGTATGTAAATGGAAGTATTTATTATGTGATTCTTGCATCTTATTTATCTTGATGGTTTAAGAAGTGAATTGAGTGAAACATCGAGGACGATGTATTTTCTAAGGGGGGAAGGATGTCACATCCCTCTTTTCTCCCATAAGTAAGCTAGCGTGAAACAGGAGGATACATGGAGTTAATGCGAGGGTTGGTAGACATTTAATTCTATCAAATATCCCAGCGATGACACAACCCATATTTTGGGAGGTGAGTGGAGAAAATCATGAGGAGATAAGGAAGTATGGGTGCCCATGTGATGAGAGGGACATGCAATAAGAAAGTATTATTAAAAAGAAGTGTAACTCTGGCCATAAGATAAGGAAGCGTAGATTTTTAAAGGGGGGAGTTTATAAAAAGGATACGCAGCTTTGAGAAAAAAAAAAGATGGTTTTTGGAAAGAAGAGGCTGGAGAGAATACAGTAAAGAAACCAGCGTTGGAAAGAGGGAGTGAGTACACAGAAAGAGTAAGAAGGCGCTGCCACTAAAAGGGAAGACAACGCTTAGATTTTAAGAAGAGGATGGACAGAATGGAGTTAAAAGAAAGGCAAAATTCAGTAGAGAAACATTGCATGAAGAGAAGGATAGACAATGCTTTAAAGGGGAGAAGGGAGTTTAAAAGAGGGCTACAGATTGGAGATTGTTGTGGAAATATTTACAATAGAGGTAAGTGAATCGTTATCCCCAATACTGTGAGTAGTATGTGTTAATCAGAATGCTTATTTTCTACAAAACATATGACTGCACGTAAATATTCAATGTTTAGTGTTGGAGTCTTGGTAGAATTGTTAGACTTCATAAAGAGTTTCCAAATGAACAGTTTGGAAGATGCTAATCTAAGTATCATGTAGTAAATGAATGGTACAACAGTATAAAATCAACTACTAAAAAGTCATTGAATATTATTTCACATTTGTAGATATTTTATGAACTCTTGGAAATCAATGCAAAACTGAAACCTCACAAGTATAGGATGATGGTGAATTATGTGTCAAAATATGGATATTTGGTGGCAAATTTTTTAATAGCGTATACCATTTTTATAAAAAAATGGCGACTATAATTTTTTTTTTGGAAAATTATTAATATTGATGGTGAATTTTGTTTCAAAATATGGATATTGGTTGGTGAATATTTTAATAATGGATACCATTTTTATAAAAATATGATGAAACTATTTTCCAAATATTTGAATTAATTTATTTGTCATGGCGAATTAATTTAGTTGGTATGGCGATTGAATAATTGGAAATTTGAAGAATGACACGTGTGATGATTCCAGAGAGAGTTTTCACTAAAGTTCTTATCTCACCACATTCCCTCTGAAATTTGATGTTGAAGTTGCATCAGGTCCCACTCCCATCACTACAATATCACAGACTCACACGACACACGTCCATTGGATTTACAACATATCAATGGGCAAAGGTGAATTTTGGGTCTATTGTTGCCTTTGGCTAATGGTGATCCTTAATAAATACACCTTTCCTTAATCCGTGGCGAATAAGAGTAAAATACAATAGAAATATGGGCGAAGAACCTGACTACCATAGTGAAATTATGTAAAAATAGTGGTGAACAATCCGACCACTAAACATGTATTTTATAAAATCTAGGCGAATCGGTCAACCAGTATATTGAGCTTTTATTCACCAATTTCTGTACACTAATCGGGACATATTCGCCAATTGGCAAATAATTGAAAAAATCCCTGATTGTTATGCTTGGATATAATTCACATCAAACTTTCCATTCATCTGGTATACTATGTTGCATTATATCTATATTTGTTGAAGGGATTGTAGGATCATCTGTTTCTTCTACCCGTGAATTATACTAGATAAGAATAAGGTAGTATATATTCTGCATTTTTTCAATTAATATGTTTGGATTATCTTTGATTTAAAACTTGGTTGTAAATGTAGAGTTAAGGAAACATAATCTACTTGTAAACGTTTAATTTGTTTGTTATTTAAACAATAGGTAGAATATATAATTTTATTCGATGACAATTATACATGAAGTAGATTGGTAATTTTTAACATTCAACAAAACAAAACCAAAGTATATGGAAATTTGGGTTTTCTTTACATATCTTGCTGACAAAATTTGGTTGAGATCTACATAATTAGACTCTTTTAATCAAAGTGTATCATACTAAATTGTATTACCATTTTGTTAACATATTTAAGTGTGTTTCTTCTTCTTTTCATCTTGTAACATGTGGGCTTAGTTGCATGCGTGAATATGTTTCAAAACTAAAAGTTGGATGGATGCAAAGTCCTGAGAGTTCATGAACTCTTGAAAGAGATGTAAATGTTAATCCTTGTCATTCTGTGCTTCCAATGTCAATTGTTTCCTTTTCAAGTGAGAGACCCTGTGATTTGTGTATTGTTAATGCCTATGACATTCGTAGAGGTATTTGATGGCAGCAATGCCTATTAATTGGTGTGATAGGAATATTCTTTGGATTAGTCTCATCCCAAGCTGGACCAATGTAATTAATAAATTGAACCACAACTATCAAGGGCAATTATGGAGGCTTTTCACCATCATTATATATAATTGCTTTGACTTCTCCTATAGCACCATTAACATTAAGCCCTGTCTGGACCCATAGATTAGTACATAGCATGACTTGTTTCCCTATACATAAGAGAATGTAAGATTGAAGTTGTTGTTCATTTGCATTTGAGCTTTCAAAATATTTTTGTTGTTATGCTATTGAAAGAGAAACAGGTTGTTGTAAAGACAATAACATATGCTTGTTATAGAGGGCTACCATTTCATTAGTTGCAAAAAGGTGTATTTTAGAATGGAAAACTTCTTGTTCCTCTTTACTGAGAGTAGTACTTGTCCGTGACATGAGCAGATTCCAATCTGCCATTATTGGTTCTGCATTTCTTAGATTTGAAAGAAGAGTACAAAATTGTACTTGAACATTTGTGTTACCAATTTGACAAAAAATAGCCTCTAATGTGATTACATTTCTGAATGATTTTCATAATTGTCCACCATATGAATTTGAAGCATACATTGGAATGTCTTTAGCTAGAGGAAGTTGACCTAAATCACCAAAAAGAATCATTGAACGACCTCCAAAAGGAATATGGTTGCTATTTGGGAATGCTTCTCTCAATCTCATATCAATTCTCTCAAATAATTTAGGACATATAAAACTCATTTCATCTATAATAATATACTGAACATAATACAAATTTTCCTATAACATTGCCAGTGATTGACCTTGTAGCCATACCATTTCTTTGATTGGAATGCATAGAGAAGAATGAATTGTAGATGCCTTGATGTTAAATGTTGCAACTCTTGTCAGTGCAAGAAGTAGAACAAGTGACTATCCATTGGCTGCTGATTGTGTGAGAGTAGCTTTGATTTGAGCGATCAGATGAGATTTTCCAATGCTAGTAGTGCCTTGTACAATTAGCTGTAATGGTTGTTGTACAATACTTGTATGTCTGTGTGATATAATTATATTATATGCTTTTTGTTGTTGGACAGACAATTTATAATGAGATCGCTCATGCATAATTGGATTTTGTTGAAAGATTTGTTGATTTGATTGAATGAAATTTGTAGCTGTTTCTTTTTGTGAAGGAGTAATTTTAAATTCCATCCAATTATGTACTGAATCAAATTATCGATATCCAAGCATACCTAAATCATTTAAATGTATAGGTATGCCTGGATATAATCTAGCTAAAAATTTCCATTCATCTGATATACTATCTTGCATTGCATCTGTATTTGCTGAAGGGCTTGTAGGATCATCTGCTTCTTCTTCCTCTGAATGTGTTCTTCATATATGCCATGGTTGATATGACCTTGAAAAAGATTCCCATTACTCTATTATTCCTTCATCTAATGCTGCAAATTCTACTTCAATATTGTGGAATGGTTTGTATAACAAAAGTTCACTCCAACAAAATATTGGATAAGAAATGTCCTCTTTGGAAGGGATACTGATGAATCTAGGTGAGACTCTAACTATAGAAGGTGATCTTCTTTCTTTCCATTTGTCTTGCATTTGATTAGGTCTAAATCTCCATCTTTTGGTTATGTCAATAAGAGAAAATATTTCTAAATTTGGTGGACGTGTCATATAAGATTCAATTTGGTTATGGCATAAATTTGTTGGCATGTCTAATATAGGTAGATGCTGAAGATTTTTTGGGTTAACATTCAAAGATACAAATTGTCTACTACATAAGGATAAGGGAAGCTTTTGTAGTAGATGGCAGGTTTCTTGGGCACCTATATCATAGTCAACAATATTTTTAAGAAGCATTATTTGAAGTGCAACTAGTGTGGGCATTATACAATTGAAAGTTGATGATATTCTACATAATATTGCATGATATGTTTCTGATTTTGTCTTTGCTTTTGCTTCATATTTTGCTATGTATCTGATAACTGCATCAATTGAAAGAATAGGTTGACAATCAATATTTCCTCTCCAAATGGAAAGCATATGGATGTTATGTAAGTTTAGTCGATCATCATTATGAGCTGCTATATGTTTAGGTTTGCCCTTATCTATATGTGTTAATTGTGATGTTTCTTCTGTGGTCCATGGATCTTTATAATGACATGCAACAGTATCACCTTTCCTTCTTAAACATGTCTGCAGAGAACATTTTGTGTGACGTTGAACATGATTAACCAAATCATAGTAATCAGAAGCAACATCTGTTGCATATATCATTTGAGTAGTCATTAGGAAAGGATCTTGAAGATAATTGCAATGGATGCCTTGATTTATTTGTTCTATGCTTTGTGGATTTCACACAGATACATATTGGTCTATGTAATCTAATGCATTCTGCACTAAAAGATCATTATCCCATTCTAAATTTTGAATATCTGGTGCATGCGGTAACCAGATGAACCCATGAATATGTGGAGAACCTCTATTTTTCCATTCAGACCTGATATATATTTAAGTCAGTAAATATAAGATGAAATTGCACACAAATGAATAATATTTGAAGTAGATTGTTTACCTATACCAATAGTCAGTTGCACCAAGCAGTTTCTGTAAAACGTCCTCTCAAAATGCAGTGAATCTATGATGCATATAGACAGCTGTCAAATGAGGATTTTGAATAATATTTTGTATTCATCATCTAGTAGCCATAGATGGATTTGCTGGTGTACTGGTTGGCATGACATTGTGTAAATAAGGCCATTTGGTATCTGCAACACTTAGGGTAAAGAAAAGTGTAGGACAACCAACTTGAATAACCATGTCTATTAGTTCTTCTCTCTGTTGATTCCAAAAAGATTTAGTTCCATGTACAGAAGACCCAAATCTCATCACTTGATCTGCCAATTTATCATCAGGTACATCTTGTAACCTTTGACAAAGATCTGCAATTGTTACAGGTAAAGATCCATCCAATTGTTTGCGAACAAAAATAGATGTTGTGGCCTGGCTTCGATGACGGATGATAATATTCAATATAAAGTAGTGGAATCTTGAATGCTGCCCAAATATGTTATCATAGTACCGTAGAAGGTGAAGAGCATAATCATGGAGTTTGACTTCTTTGATACGTGGCTATTTGAATGCAACCATTCCTTTGGTAAACAAAGTTGGGAATGCCATTACAAATAAACCTTCAATTGTGTATTCATTTATAGGAGAAGGTGAAATGGGAGGCCATGCAATAGACTCTGTTGTTCGACCTTCACCTAAATCCAATAAAGAGTGTATTTCTTCCATTTCTCTATGTGGTGTAGGTAGATTGCAAACAAATGAGCTGTTAAATTCTACACTATCATCAAATGCATTTTCTTCTATCACATCTAACATGGATGAGTTGTCATCAATTGGATGAGTATTTTCCACTGCATTAAAAAGAAGGTCTGATATATCAGTAGATTGTAATGGAAATGATGCTAGAGAATTTTCATCTAATTGTACATCTGTATAATATGGGTCATTGAATGTTTTATATTTCAATGATTCATAAACATGACATCTACTAACATAAAAACTATATTTTTGATTAGGTCTATACTATCTTTGTTAACAATGATTATAGCCAATGCATCTATACGTCTAGGCAACAATGTTGTGATAGTGGAGACATCTTGAGGAAAATAAATAGTGTGACCGCTATATTTTAGTTGACCACCTTTTGCATATGTAACTTTCAAGATAGGACTTATTTTGGCTATCAACATTTGTTCAATTTGTGTTAATATTTTCAAATATAATGGTTGTTCACCTAGATCCATATTGTTCCATTTTGATAATTGATGCCCATCTTTTTTAGAATTGAATCTATAGCATATTAAATTTTCATTTGACATTCATATTTTAATTCTAGGATATCTTTCCATACAAATAGAACACCTTCTATAGTTTGAAATATCATCTATCTTTGTACAAAATTCTTTTCTGGCATCGTAATAATTTTGATAGAAAGGTGAACTAACAATATGTTCAACTGTATTCATGGATGTTGTATGTTCTTCATTGCAATCAGGCATTTCAATTTGTAATAAGGAAGGATTTCCAAGAATATAATTTGATAGGGGATATGAATTTGGAACTATTTGTAATTGAGGTGATGTGTTGGAACAAGGTACATTGGATGCAGATAATGCAAGTTCAATATTGTGAGAGGTCTCTCATATTTTTTTTGTTAATAATTGTTTTATTTGCATGATATCTTGCTCTCTGCATCTCATTTCTGTTATTGTGCTAAGCTTCTCTTTGATTATTTGTATCATCCATGACTGCATACGTAACCGTCTCTATATATCTGAGATATTTGAAAATCGTAAAGTTAAAAACATTATTGAGATATTGAAATGTAATCTAAAAACTGTCATGGTAAATTTGGAAATATTGGTTGCTTATACTCTTTATGCATTATGTATTGACATAAAGTAAATAACGAATTATTACACAATATATAACATAAATAAAAAATGAAAACATATAATAATATTAAACAAAATTATATATATATATATATAAATTTAGTATACATGTACTATATTATTTCAATAGATATGAAAATATTCATCTATTGCATAGTATGAATATGACACATTATATTCTTGAATATACATATATACAAAAACATGTGAATAGATATGTTCAATATTACAGGTAAAGTATGGTCTTAAGCAAGCTTCAAAGCCAGGACAACTATGCTTTGAGTTTCTTGATCGCCAAAAAAACTTATTTTGATACTTAGATCAAATACAAATTATGATTCATAAATATTATCCAAAAGTTGTTTATCTGCACCAGGTTCAACAAGCAGTAGCTGAAAATCTTTTGCAGGAACACCTAAAAAAGCATTTGTTGTGCCTTCAAAGGTAGCAACGTTGTGAAGTTCCCCTGATGGGTTTTGCAAATCCATATTAAGCATGTAGGTGAAATCACATAGTGGGATATCAACACAACATTTTGGACATTCATATGTGCCTGTATGATTTTGCGTAACCTTTTTTTACATGTTTTTGCATCCACCATTCATGGACATGAAAGATAATAAAAGTTATCCAAATCAAGTCTACATATTTTTGTTGTTACAAAAATAGGAATCATGGAATGAAAGTCTTTCTTACAAATGGAAGACATTGTCTGTGGATTTGTAAATCTTGGAATTGCTTTTGGCTCTTTAGTTAGAGAAATCAAAGATTGATCTTCTCCTATTTCTATACACCATGACAACAGAGCAGTAGCCTCATTTAAATTTGGATTGATAACAACAACAGTTGAGAAAACAGTATCCAAGGACTTACCAGACCATGAAAGCAAACGACAAGATTTAATTAAAAGAACAACTATTTTATTTTCCTTGAATAAATTAAGGATTTGTGTTCCTTCATTTTCACAATGATGACCCCAACGAGTCACATCAATAGAGTAGCTAGACATATCTTTGATTCTTGTATTACATTTTTTTATTTCATTACTATTTTTTTCCCTAACGGTACTTGCAGGATTGATAGAAACAACAATTCCAATCACATCTACAAGGGAATCAACATGAAAGTTTCGAGGGAATCAATAATTTTGATATGGTAATCATGTTTGGGAATTGTAGATTGGACACATGTTGAAGGTATGATTTTTGAAGAACTGTGAAGAACTATTTCATAGGGATTGGTAGAACTACTAAATTTGGTGTTTGCAACTTTTATAGACCCATTAGAAATCAAGTAAAGATTATTTGATTGAATAACATCATAGAAATTATCAACCAATTCATTGAAACAGGTTACATGTATTCCAAATCATTCTTTGTCTATAAAGTTGAAACTAAATACTTTACCCTCTTTAGACACTTTTTTGAAACAATGGATAGGTGTTTTTTGTAAGGCTTGACCTTCAATAGATCAAAACTTGTGGTATGGAGTCAGGATTTTAATGGGAATTATGTTAGATGAAGAAGCATCTAAAATAATACAAATGCTAGATGATGCTATCTGTCTAGTTCCTTGTAGTATAGGTATTGGAGACCCAATAATGTCTCCATTATTTGAGACTACATGCAAATTATCAATTAGGATAGCCCTACAAGTATAAAGAAAATACATATTTAGTAAGGTTTTTATAATGAGATTCTCATAAGTATAATAGAATATAGCAAGATGATTGGCAGATATGAAATTGTGGAGTAGCTTGAAAGAATATTATTTGATGCAAACAATAGAACCTTTAACTAAGGCCTCTTCCACTACAAGTGTGTTAAATTGTTCTGGTAGGAGCACAAAGTGTGTGTGCACACCATCAAAAAGTTCGATACGATATTTTGTACTTGCACAATGTTGTTGTTCAATACAATGTATTGATCTAGAATTAAAACATGGTTCCATGATAGAAATACCATCCATTATCTGACTAATTACTCCCGTTGTTAGTAAAGCCATTTTTGTTACCTATTTATTGGCAGATACCGTGATGTCAGTAATCAAAAGTATGGTATAAACATTAACACTATATTACTTATCTATGCAATCTTGAAAGAAATGTGTACAGATCATTTTCTATGGCAAATAAACTGTCCAATGTTCAAATCATACAAATTACTTATTTAATATTCACTTTCAAATTTGTCATTTTATAAAATAATGTATAGACTGTACAAATCAAATCTGAATTGTTTTTGGAAATATATGCAGAATCAAATATTGTAAATTGAAAAAATATAAGAATCATAGAAAATGTAGAAGTATAAAAAAAGAATGTGTGT
Organism: Chamaecyparis obtusa; assembly: GCA_027943335.1. Taxonomy (NCBI): domain Eukaryota; kingdom Viridiplantae; phylum Streptophyta; class Pinopsida; order Cupressales; family Cupressaceae; genus Chamaecyparis; species Chamaecyparis obtusa. Next base: position 550,971 of record BSBK01008320.1, on the reverse strand, counting down.
TAACAATGTCTTCATAACGAAGAAGTTAAAATGTCTTGATGGTCACGGAGATGTATAAATTGAAATCTATATAAACGATTCTGTAAAGATGTCATTGGTTTAGTAAACTATTTGTAGAACAATTCTTATATAGGCTATAATGGCGGTCAAATAAGGCGGTCATGATGAAGAGAAAAAGAATAAACTCTTACCAACGAAAACATCTTACATTGAATGCAATTTAATGCATATTCAACAACTGTCAGGTAGGGAGGATGAGTATTAATTAATATGAAATGAATACTTGTTGTGAATCATCGAAGTGTTACTTATGTCGATACCCAAAAGACATTTATATTTAAACATAAAAATGCTGGCATCCATATCTGTAAAAGTAATTACATAGAGATATCAAAACTATCTAATATTTATTAGTTATATCAACTGAATCATTTTACCAAGTATCATCTCTACCTAAAATACCATCTCATTTGTTATCGAATTTTCCATTTGCATTATAAAATGTAATGGGATAGTAGGTTTGGAAATACATCATAATGAGATAGTATGATTGCATATTAACTAATGGTAGACATGAAACCTTAAATAGAACTTATGAGCAATTTATTCAAGAAGGGATTATGCATTTGTACCACGTGGCTTCAAATCTACCAAATGTTAATAGGCCCCTATTTTTTTGCAAGCGTAAAGACATCTATGTACACAAGTATCGGCCAAACTAATCAGGTTATTATTTCAATTTTTGAATATAATTAATAAACAATATATAACGGTTAAGGTTTACAACATACTTAATATCGAGCATAAAGTTAGGGTTTAATGTTACGGTAAGGATTTACCATAGGAAACCCTTTTCGGATTAAACATGGTCTTATATCAATAATCGATATTTGTCAGTCCTGCCTCCGACCTTAAATGATTGTACGAAGAGGACGAACACTAAAAGAGTATGTTCTATTATCATCTTCTCAGCTCAAGGTAAGTAATAATATTGTAATTTTGATAGTTTCCTTTGATTTATGAGGACTTTTACCAGTGGTGTCTGAGGAATTTTTCATTTTAAGGTACTGCATTTTTTAAATCAAAGTACTTCCATCCGCTTCCTTTGATTAAGGAGTGGAGAAGAGAATGAATTTGTTTAGACACAGAGAAGCTTCATAGCCTAAGCAAATATTAGACTGTGAAGCTTCTCTGTGGCTAAACAAATTCATTCTCTTCTCCACTCATTATTCAAAGCAAGTGGATGGAAGTATTTTGATTGCAAACACATAGTACCTTAAAATGTTAAATTTGTCGGATGACACTGGTAAAAGTCCAGAAAAATCGAAGCAAACTATCAAAATTACAATACTATTACTTACCTTAAGCTAAGATGAAAGTCCTTGAAAATTTTGCGTGTTTATGAAGAAGTGGAGAGCATCGTTCACCTCAACAAAAGTCTGATTAGCATAAGCTTGAGAGTAAAAAATGGTCGCCAGTGCAGCATTTCCGCGACTTCCTCTTGGCCGGTCGCCATGTTTGAGAGGCCCTTTCCAAGACGTAAAGTGCAAAGAGATTGCTCCTATGGGATCTGCTATTCAAGGAGAGCTTCTTGGAGACAAAATGACTTGCTGTTAATGGCATCCGCTTGCACGAGATTCGAAGAGAAGATGTATTGGAAGTTACCTCCATGCCGCTGCTGTGTGGAGATCATTCATTGATGGTGTTATTTGAATCTCATGATAGTTTGTGGTTATTTGTTATTCGCTTGTTTTGCACTTATCGGATTATCAAATTTAGATGTTACTCACTACTAAATCCAAAATTGTTTATTTTTTGTCCTCGGTAGGGTTCTATTTCTTGAAAATGTCTTAAGTGTGTTCTAGATCCTTATGTTTTTGTGTTACTTTATGAACCACTTCAATTTTCATGTTTGCACGTGGTCTTTTGTCTTTCCTAGTGGTTGTTGAATCTCGGGATGTATTTCTTAAGTGACTTTTCATTCAGCAAATAACCAGCTATGTTTGGATCTTTGTTTTGTTCCCTTTAGTCACGTGATCTCCAGTTATGGATTGGCGGCTAGTGTTTCTTTCAACGATCAAGCGATTATGTATCCTCCGGTTCTCATGATCCTTGGTCGTTTTCTTCAAACATTCAATGACTGAATGAATGCAGTGGTCGCTCATTCACTTGATTAAATGGTTAAGTCCTTTGGTATCTAGTGATCAAGTGAGGGTCATTGATGTGTTTCTTGATCAATGATGGTCTTTGAATATCATGATAGATTGTTGAACTATCTCTTATTCACTTTTTTGTGGCTTATCGTATTATCGGATCTAGATGTTAGTGACTACTAAATTTGAAATTGATTACTTTTTGTCCTCGGTTCCATTTACTCGCGTGATCTCCAGTTATGGATTTGCGGCTACTGTTTCTTTCAACGATCAAGCAACTATGTATTTTACTGTTCTCATGATCCTTGGTGGTTTTCTTCAAATATTAAGTGACTGAGCAAATGCAGTGGTTGTTGATTCACTTGATTAAATGGTTAAGTCCTCTGGTATCTGGCAATCAAGCAAGGGTCGTTGATGTATTTCTTAATCAATGGTGGTCTTTGAATATCATGATAGATTGTTGTTATCTCTTATTTGATTTTTTTTGTCTTATTGGATTATCGGATTTAGATGTTACTGACTACTAAATCTGAAATTATTTAGTTTTTGTCCTTGATTTCTGTTTACTCGTGTGATCTCCAGTTATGGATTGGCAGCTATTATTTATTTCAGCGATCAAGCGACTATGTATTCTCTTGTTCTCATGATCCTTGGTGGTTTTCTTCACACATTCAGTGACTGAGCAAATGTAGTGGTCTCTCATTCACTTGATTAAATGGTTAAGTCCTCTAGTATCTAGCGATCAAGCGAGGGCTATTGATGTATTTCTTGATCGATGGTGGTCTTCGAATATCATGATAGATTGTTGTTATCTCTTATTCATTTTCTTTGGCTTATCATATTATCGGATTATCAGATTTAGATGTTAGTGACTACTAAATCCAAAATTGTTTATTTTTTGTCCTCAGTTCCATTTACTTGTATGATCTCCAGTTATGGATTGGCGGCTACTATTTCTTTTAGTGATCAAGTGGCTGTGTATTCTCCTATTCTCATGATCCTTGGTAGTTTTCTTCAAACATTTAGTGACTGACCTAATGCAGTGGTCGCTCATTCGTTTGATTAAATGGTTAAGTCCTCTAATATTTGGCGATCAAGCGAGGGTCATTGATGTATTTCTTGATCAATGGTGGTCTTTGAATCTCATGATAGATTGTTGTTATCTCTTATACGCTTGTTTTTGGTGAATAGTGTGTTCAGTTAATCTCCAAGTTTGATGGTTGTCGTGTCTCTCCCGATTATGTCACATGGTTGGCATAAAGAGGTAAGGCAAAAGTGACCGGAAGACAGGCTACATGGAATCATGTTATCTTGACAATTATCATCACTCCTAAAAAGTCAAAATTATTCCTGCTTCAATTAAATATCTAAATGGAACGTTATCTTCAACACATTTATTGCAATGTAAATTGGGGTTTGAACCCCAAATTTCACAAACAATCCCTAATTTGTTAACGCCTTATCCACAATTACTTTTAAGGATCTTATCACCAAAACAATGTTTACAGAAATTTTAAAATGTTTAAATCTGCAAATATATATTTTTGGAATAACTTTTAATGTAAATATCAAGGGCACCAAATAGTTCAATCGTCTTGCACGCCTATCCATCAATAACAACCACCGATGTAATTGACCTAGGAGGATGCATTTCATATAAGAAATGCCTTCGACGTAAATATTATACAAAAACAAATTAAAAATTTAAGTAAATAGAATGAATGTAAAATAATATAGTATATATTATATATTTATTTTAATTTAATTTTTTAAGTTTGCTAAAATTTGTATATTTTAATATAATCTTTTTCTTTATTTTTTATTTTTTACATATTATATATTAGATTTATTTTTATCAATAGTAATATTTTCAATATTTATTAATTATATAATAATTAATTTAAATAATTAAATTGCATATATTAAACTACTAATATCTATTATTAATTATATATTTACTTTAAACAATTATATAATTTAATAAATTTATAAAATAAATTATACTATATTATTATTAATTAAAATAAAATAATATATTTAATATGTTATAATATAATTTTATATTATAACTATTGATTATTTTCTTAACTAATGTTCTTACTAATGAAATAGAGAACATTTTAATAGACATATATTACTACTATATTCTAATAGTCTTTAATTTTTTAGATTTATTTTACGACTCTAAATATTCTTTAAAATGTAGAGTTATTTTATAAATACTATATAAAAAATTAATAAGCAAGAATTAGAAAGAGATTTCAATGTTGTATGTTGTTGGATTTAAATATTTTTATTTCTTATTAAAGATTTTCGATGGACTAATTTTTTTATAACATTCTTGAAGTAAAATTTAAATTTTGATAGACCATAAAATTTAGCATTATTTTCCTTTGCTTTTACAAAGTTTTTCTTAATATAATCACAAATAAATTTATGTTAAATAATAAGATGCATATAATTTTTATTTATTTTTTACTAGAAAAAAGAAACTAAAAATTATAATATCAAATACAAACTAGCCAAACAAGAGCATCAATAAAAACAAGATTAAAAAATAATAAAAATACAAGACGATAAAAATTAAACAAAAATATTACTGATAAAAAATTATATATATTTTATTTAATAAATTTTTTATAATTGTAATTTAACAAATAAAAATAAATTATATTAAAATAAATACAATATAAACTATAATATTTTACAATCATTCTATTTACTTTCAACTTTTTAATCTATTTCTTTATAATATTTTTATCATGGCAATGTCTAAACAATTAACTTAAATGCATATCTTATCAATAGGGACACAGTTATTTTTTTTATCTTTGCTGGATTATATAAAAAAATATGTACAATTACCAAAACAATAAGTATGTGGCCATCACAATTAGCGATGTACTATTACATACATAATAAATATGTTCGATGTACTATTAGCAGAATCACGTGGGGGTATTGCATACATCCAATCATATTGAATGATATGGTTGAATAGCCAACATTGGATGCCAATCCCTTCCATTGTTACATGTTATGGCCACTGTACTCTAGCAGCATCTCTGACTGATTTTACATCTGTAGGGAATAGATACTGTATTGATTTTGAACTTTTATAATCAGATTTTATGAATGGGGACGTGAGAAATTTTTTACCAAATTAAAAAAAATTAATTTGTTAATTTTTAAAAAAATTATATTTATTATCATTATTATAACATATAATATATAATTTATTGATTTTAATAGTTTAAAAAATTAGAAGCATTTTGTATTCTTAAAACATATTAATTAGAAGAAAAATATTAATGACTCAGAAAAGAAAATACATAATATTTAAAAACATTTATACTAAATAGGAATATATAGGTCATTATTGTTAAGGCACATTTACATTAAATAGAAATACTCAGATCATTAATGTTAAGGCATAATTTTAGTCTTGAAGTAAATATATATGATATTGAAATTAAGTATAATTTATATGTAAATAATAAATTGATATAGTATGGTTTTTTTAACTCATTATTATTGGATTGAAGTCAATAGAAATAATCAACTAAAATAATTTAAAAAAAAAATTGACAATAAAAAAATACAAACAAATCAAGATTGTTTGACACTAAGATTCTAAAACAAACACCAAATAAACTTGTGAGATATAAAATTAATTTCCAAATTAAAAACTTGGAACAAGTATCAAATTTAATAAAATGTTCAAGTGTGAAATCACATCATGTAATTAATCTAAAAAATACCGAAATTCTTAATTACCTGACAACAATTTGTTGAAATGACTGCACAAAGTTAGAAATAGGAACTTGTAATGTTTTGATAAAATTAATAAAATTGGTACCATCTATAACACATACATAGATCTCCAATGTTGTATAGATTATTTAAAAAAAAATAAAAAATAATTTACTAAAATGTTCTTAAATTTTTTCTACATTTTAAAGAAATTAAAATAAAATAAGTCTAACATTTTAAACAAAGTTTATATTGGTAAAATTATATTTCGTTGCAAGGCTAAATGATTCTTAACATTTATTGAGTAAAATAAAAATATTTATATTCTAAATTATTCTCTATTCTTTGAATTTGTAGATTATAAAGTATTATTTACTTATATACACAGTCATATAATTATATTAATAGAAAATATATTTTATATATCTTAAAATAATAAATTATTTATTATATAAAAATTTAATTACATTATCTATATATATGTATTTTTAAAAAAAATATTATTACTAAAATTTTCATACTTGATATATTTATTAAAATCATTAAATTACAATATTATATGTTGTAACATAATAATTATTTTTTTGATTAAGGTAACTGCAGGTTTTGAAGGGACCTCGAAACCCTTTAACAAGGCAAAGATAAGATAAGCATAGAAGAACTTAAAGACAACAACCTATCCCGACCAAGGATAGAAACCAAAAGGGACACATCCCAGATAAGGCATTAAGCACTAGTCCAAAAAGATAAAAAAACAAGACAAAAACTCCCAGCAACACAGGGCAAAAAAAATACCAGCAACAGGATCACTTCATAATTTTAAGGAATTCCTCCGATTCATCCATTTGATTCTGCATGTTCTTGATGGACTCCTTTAGGTTGGCAATATCTTTGTACTGTGCCAAAGTCCTCTTTCTGGTGTTGGATCTAGTTCTGGTGCTCGGACCAAGCTGCTGAAGATAATCTTTCCCTTGATCTTTATCTTTTATTTTGTCAGTATTATTTCCTTCTAGCACGGTACATAGGGCTTTGAGATTGTCTATAGTAGCTTTCATGCCCGTGTTGGACAAAGTGATCAGATTCTTAAGCATAGTTTCATTACTGTTAATCTTGTCAGTAATTGGGCTTATCACTGTATCCATAGACTTGTTAATATTCTCCTCCAGCATAGTAGTATTAATAGAAACCTTCTTAAAAAGATCCCTACCTTTTTTGTACATATCGACATCATTCCTCATTTTATCAATTATTTCCTCCAGCAAGTTGTTCCTTGCTTCTAGCTTTTTACATTTATTTTGCAGCTCTTGGATATCATTTTGAACCCATTTGTCATATGTTGTAACCATACATGGATTTGTTTCTAGCCTCCTGAAGCGTAGTCATGCTTATGGTTCTCTTCACTTTGAAGTCCTTGTCACACAAGTCCTCCTCTAGGCTTCTTTGGTTATGGGTGTTCCCTTCAAACTCCACAGTGTTATTCCTTGGGCTTTCATGGGGGAAGATCTAACCTCACATTCCTCATCTTCATTGGCAGTTTCCTTATCAGACTCAAGAGTTTCAGAGTTGACCTGAATTTCCTCTTCCATAGTCTTCAAATCCTCATTACTGATGTCTTCGTCTGTAGTATTAGTAGTAATTTACTTGCTTTCTTCATTATCTTCATAGTTGATTGCTTCCTCATTGTATTTAACATCCCAATTCTCCTCCTTATCCTCTTCATTTTTACCCTCTTCAACAACATCCAAGTTGTCAGAGTTTTCCTTCACACTATACTCAACATTGTTCGCCTTGTTATTGACATTGTTGTTAACCTCCAAAGTATCATTAGGATTTAGATGACCAGTACCAAAATAAACTTCCATAATATAAATGATGTTTTTAGAAACATCCTCAGGGCTCACCTTAACCATGTCTTGGGTTTCATCAATACCAAGATTAGTCACTGCTTCCTTGTCTATGGTAGAGTCAGAAATAGTTGCTTTATCCTTCCCAAAGCTATCCCTGTTACAGTCTTCCTCTTTCACATTTTTAGCATTCTCCATAAACTCCACCTCTTCCTCTTGAAATTCCTTAGAAATTGAACCTTCAGCCACAAAAGAAGGAACATAATCTTGGATAGGGGAATTTAGGGCTTTTTTCTTTGAGGATACTTTCTTCCTAGAAGTGGACGGAACATGGTTCTTCCATTTTTTGCTGGTAATCTGCTTAGGAATCATCTCAGGAATATGATCCATGGCATACTCAGTAATGAGAAATATTAGGCCCTCATGAAGAATAGGGGAATCCCTTACCCTATGGTCAATAATGCTCTGTTTAGGGAGCTAAGAAAGAAGAATAGGAAGGAAACCCTAATATCATGCCTAAAGTGATTAACCAACACAAAATAGTAATTGTACACTCTAGATTATCTACCTTCGAGAGTGAAGTGTTCCATTATCGCCCTGATGACCAAACCCCAAACAATATTGATATTATCTAGGTTAACATAATCATATTTACCTTTCACCATAAGGGCACGTTCTTCATCAGTTTTGGGGAAATCTTTATATGCCTTGTTGCCCACCTTCTTCTCTTTTGAAAAGTGCATGCCCTCGAGAGGGAGACCAGTAATTTTTGCAAGGATTTCCAAGGTAAGAGTGAAAGATTTCCTCACCAAGTTAACCTTTCCTTTATCCCACCCTGCCACAAACGCTCAAGAAATTTCTTTATCATTCCCATGGAGCCATTTTAGGTAATGGTGTACTTTTCCCTTCATAAGCTTCCTCCAAACATCTTTGTCTTGGCTCCATTTGTATTTTTCTGGTTCCTCCCTCTTAAGATCCCCACCCATGTTAAGATACTCCTTAAAGAAAGACTCAGAGAGAATACTCAACTTTGTTTCTTGAATTTAGTTTCTCCAGTTGCTCAATCTAAAAACAAGCAGCTTCGAACAATGAAGGTAAGGCTCTTGTTTAATAACCCAGAAAGCATGCGAAATCAAAGAGTTATGACATAAATTAATCACTACTTGGCACTTCGCCATCAAAAAACTTTGGTTCAAAATTAAATTATGATGTGTGATCATTAAATTTAGTAAGTCCTTCACAGCTTGCCACATCACCTTCAACTTGCTCCAGTTCAGAATTACGTCATATTGTATAATCATTACAAATAATTCCTTCCTTTTGGTTAATTCTATCATAATTGATACACAAGTTAATTTTGTCATTGATTTTAGAGGATCCATACCATTTGTGTGTGATATCACTTCTAACCTCAAGGTTAGCCAACCCATCTTCCACCTGGTTAGTTTCATGGTAGTTGTGGGTAACATGAAAAGAGTCAAGACTAATGGTAATATTTTTGATTTTTTCAATGATGTGCTCTATGGTCCAGGAAGAATTGCTAATACCTTTAATATTATTAACAATAGTAAGGGAGTCTCCTTCCAGCCAAACTTTTTTGCACCCAGTTTCTTCTGCTAGCATCATAACATTTAAGGTAGCCATTGCTTCTACTCTATGATTTGATTGTAATCCCAAAGGGGCAGCTATAGCTCCAACATAGTTACCATTCCAATCTCTCATAATTTTTCCACCACTAGAAACACCTAGATTGCCTTTGGACACCCCGTCAAAGTTAGCTTTGATCCAACTATTTGGAGGAGTCATCCAAGTAGCACTAGCTCTTGGATGATTGGGCAAGGATTTAGATAGGGGGAAGTTCCAGTTTCTAATATCCCTTTTAAAGACTTGGGCTTTAATCTTCTGCTTGTTGTTGATGATAGCACTGATAAAGTTTTCCTCCAGGCCTCTACAAATATGATTACCAATGACTTCTAGTTTGGAAAATTTCTCCCTGAAAATTCTATTATTTCTTTCCTTCTAGATACATGAGCAGAAGTGAGGAGGGATGAGTTTCCAAAAATCTTTAGCCAAATCATTAGTAAACGGACAACTCCATTGACTAACAAAATCCTACCAAGATAGAGGGAAAAGCCAACAAAGATCCCACTTTTTAAGGATTAGATCCCATACCCTATGGGTATAGGTACAATGTAACATTAAATGATCACAAGATTTAGAATCTTCCATGCAAAGACAACATCTATTAACAAGGTAAAAACCCCTTTTAGATAAATTATCAAGGGTCAATCTGAGCAAGGATCCAAAAGAAGAAGTTAATTTTGGGCGTAAGAAACTTATACCAAAAATTTGAGCACAGGGGTTTATCCTCCCTAGAAAAAGGCATAACACAGGCTGAAGCAACTGTGTAAACACCATTAGTAGTAGGGGCCCAAATCACCTTGTCCTGAGAGTTATCCTTGATGAACCAAGTTTTTAATTCATGTATGAGAGGAATAAATCTTCTATCTATAGCTCCAATGTTCTTCTATTTATTATCATGCTAGTAGTCATTTACTTTAATCCCAAAAATCTCTTTAGCATGATCAATAGCTTGCTTCTAGCCTTGATTAGTAGAAAGAGGCTCCTTTTGGATCCAAGTGTCATCCCAAAATTCAATTTTATTACCATCCCCCAACTTCCATATCTTCCCCTCAGTAATAATGTCTTTGGCTGAACTTGTACTATTCCAAATGTATGATCCATTCAAATTATCCCCATTCATGATATAGTCCTCAAAGGTGCTAGAATTGAAGAGATATTTGTTTTTGAGGATGTCATTCCATTATTTTCTATCTCCATAATTTCTTGGCCAAAAGAGCTTTATTAAATTTTTTAATAGGTCTCAGCCCAAGACCCCCTTTAATCTTGAGTTTGCAAACATTATCCCAAGAAACCAAACCGAGTCTTTTCTTTTCTTTCACTCCAGACCAGAGGAATCTTTTTTGGATTTTTTCAATAATCATAGCAAATTTATGAGGGATCTTAAAAAGACTTAGCACATAAATAGGGAGGTTTTGAAGAGTGAATTTGAGAAGTTGGAGTTTTCTAGAATTACTCAAAAGAGTCTCTTTCCATCCAACTAACTTGTTGTTAAATCTATCAATAATCAAGTTCCAGAAACTTTCAAGAGGCTTGGAGCATAATGGTAATCCCAAATAGGAGGAAGGAAGGTTCTCAATGTTTCAACCAAGGATTTTTGAGATCTTCAACTGACTCTCTTGAGGAGTATTAATAAAGAATATAAAGCTCTTATTCCAATTGATGAGTTGTCCTGAGGCATCAATATAAGTGGAAAGGTCTCTCTTCAAATTTCTTGCTTCTTTCACTATTGCATCTCCCATAATGAGTGTATCATCAACAAATTTCTCATGAGAGCAGTAAGATCTGACAGAAGAAGGCTGGAGGCTAGAGATTCTTCCCTCACTAACAAGTTTATTAATATACCTTCCCAAGCATTCAACAAGAATAGCAAACATAATTAAAATGTTAAAAAATTAAACGTATAAATATTATTAAAGAAATTAAAAAATATTCATTTATAAATTTATTATTTTACTAAACTAAAAATTAAAATTAAAAATATTTTTAATACTGGAAAAATTTCTCTGCTTGGTTCATAGAATTACTAAAGTTTAAAATAAAAGAATTTAAAGTTCAAATTTTAAATATTGATTGTGGTTAATTCAAAACAATCCCCATATCCGTACAAATGTCAAATCAGTAAGAATATGTTGCCAGTGTATAGTGGCCATCGCATGTAACAATGGCAAGATGGGCATCTAGCCATAATGATATGGTGCCTTGTTGCCTTTTCCTTCTCTATATCTTATCTCTCATCTCCTTTATTTTTCTATCTTTTGCTTCTTTATATCTTATCTCTTTCTTCCTTTTATTTTCTCATTTTATGTCTAGATTTTTATATAGATCACAAATAATATTACTAGCAATCACATCTTGGTGTGCAATGGGTATATGCTGAAGAGGTGTGGAAGCTTAATAAGGAAAAAATGGTGTATTTGAGATCAATTGGTAGGCAATTTAGCAAATGATGTTAGGGGAAAAGTACAATACTATGTCGCACTACAGGAAAAACTGAGGGGGTCCGACCAAAAAGGGTCAGACTGGAACTACGTGGCACCCTCTAGGTGCCATGTGGCCTCTATGTGGCAGGGGGTTCCGGCCGGTCGGAAGGGGTTCGACCGGACCCCCAAAAATCTATATAAGAAAAAAAACTTGCCTGTGCGGGTCATTTGGATTCAGCGGCTTGAGGCTATTGAGGAGAGCGAAAAAGGTGTTTCGACCGAAAGGGGTAGGTAGTTTTTTAATTTCAATGTTTTTTAATATTTTTTTAAAGTTGTTTTTTTATTTAATATTAAATAATTGTAATTTAATTAAAAATGTTTATTTAATAGTTTTTTTTGTTTAATTAATATAAGATAATTATAATTTAAATAGAAATATTTTAATTTAATAGTTGTTTTTATTTATTTATTTTAATTGTAGAAATAAAATAATATGATTTTATGTAGATTGAGTTATTTAATTAATATAATCTTTTTTTTCAGTTAATAAAATGTGTTAGTTATTTAATTAATTTAATTTTGTTAGATATGTTTTAATTTAATTTTGTTATATATGTTAGATATGTTTTTTAACATGAAATTAGAAGATGAAGCAACTTAAACACTAACAGTAGAAACTAACATAAACTTTCTCTCTCTGACCAATTAAGACCTAACATGAAATTAACAAGACGTAATAGGACCTTTTAAGATCTAATAAAACCTAATAAGACCCTTAACATCTAATAGGATTCTTAACATCTAAAACTTCAAAATTTGCAAAATGCATTGAACAACATTAATAACTCAAGTCGAGGAGTTGATTTAAGTGCTACACGTAGAGCAATAATGACTACTTTATCTATTGGAAGTTGACATAGAGAAAACAAGTGCATGCAATTTTTGATTTACTAAATGTATCTAGAAGAACTATTCAAAGATATATCAGGAATAGAAATATGTTAGATGAAAATATTGAAAACAATTGGGTAAATATTTGTAGGCTTCCTCGAAAAGATAGAATTTTTGAACATGCAAAAAAATAGGTCATTGAATATTGGACCCCTCACTCTTGTGTTTCTTCTAATAGAAGGGATACAATATAGATGAAAGATGAAGAGACTAGTATGAAAACTGCACATCCAAAACATTTTATAGATACAACACAAAGTGAATTATTTGAAGCATTCAAGAAAGAATTTTCAAATGTGAAAATATGTCAAAGAATGTTTGAGAGGTTGCGCCCTTGCTTTGTACGCATAAATAAGGTTCGTGAAACTTCTTGTTGTTGAAATCATTGAATTTCATCTATACTTGCAATCATATAAAAAAGTTATGGCAGTTCTTGATTCAAATATGGTCATCCCTAGAAGTACGACACAATTTGTGAAGTCTATTTTATGTGATAAATTAGACGATTCAGATGAGTTCAAAGTATAGTCTATAAAGAATGCATGCAGTGATTGTTGAGATTTGCATAAATTTCATTGCAAATTGAGAATATTAATGTTTCAACACCGGTTTTGTGGAAAAGATTTGAATATGAGACATATCAAACAAAGAGCGGAGATGAATCCAAAAAACTTGTATTGAAGGAGAGTGAATTGCTTTACCTTGAGTTTATGACTAGATTATCAACATATCCAGCATTGCCATGGTGCACGATGACAAGCTAAACAATTTCATGATTCCAAAGATTGTTTTCCACCTGGTTGTATTCTTTCAATTGTAGATTTCTCTGAGAACTATACATTTTCCCCTAAAAAAGAGCTTCAAGCTCAATATTATCATTCTGATCAAGTTGCAATATTTGTGCAAGTGACCTATAGACATGCACAATATAATTTGGATGGGGTAGAAAGTCCCAATCCAAATGAATGCATTATCATCAAGGAGGTTCATTTCTATATCAGTGATGATAAGGTTCATGATAGGAGCTATGTGGCTCTTTGTTTTGCAATGTTTTTTGAAGATATTGCGAATCACAGGATAAATGCCTTACAACACTGGATTTGGTCTGATGGTTGTACAGGTATGTGTATAGATACTTCAATTTATTTTCATTGTCATTTAATTATTTGTTAAATTATTAAAAGATGACATGTATGTATGCATGTACAACTTAATGTTGTAGGACAATTTAAATATGCAAAAGCCTTTAATTGGCTAGCCATGCAACATGCTAGATGCAATGTTAAGTTTTTGTGGAACTTCTTTGAAAGTGGACATGGAAAAGGAGAGCACAATGGAGTAGGAGCATGTGTGAAGCGTGCACTTCGCCAACATGAACTTGTAGGTACAAATGGTGTTATATATATATATATATATGGTAAAAGTACAATGCTATGTCACACTACAGGACAAACTGAGGGGGTCTAGCTGGAACTTCGTGGTGCCCTCTAGGCACCATGTGGTGTATATGTGGTAGGGGGGTCCGACCAGAGCCCCAAAAGTCTATATAAGAAAAAAAACTAGCCTGCGCGGGTCATTTGGATTTAGCGGCTTGAGGCTATTGAGGAGAGCGAAAAAGGTTGTCTGGCTGAAAGGGGTAGGTGGTTTTTTAATTTTTATGTTTTTTAATGTTTTTTTAAAGTTATTTTTTTAATTTAATATTAAATCATTATTATTTAATTAAAAATGTTTATTTAATTTTTTTTTGTTTAATTAATATAAGATAATTGTAATTTGAATAGAAATATTTTAATTTAATGGTTGTTTTTGTTTATTTAGTTTTATTTTTTTTAATTGTAGAAATAAAATAATATGATTTTATGTAGATTGAGTTATTTAATTAATATAATCTTTGTTTTTAGTTAATAAAATGTGTTAGTTATTTAATTAATTTAATTTTTTTAGATATGTTTTAAAATGTTTTAATTTAATTTTGTTAGATATGTTTTAAAATATTTTAATTTAATTTAATTAGATATGTTAGATATCTTTTTAAACATGAAATTAGAAGATGAAGCAAGTTAAACACTAACAGTAGAAACTAACATAAACTTTCTCTCTGACCAATTTAGACCTAACATGAAATTAACAAGACACAATAGGATATTTTAAGATCTAATAAAACCTAATAAGACCCTTAACATCTAATAGGATTCTTAACATGATTAATATTTCCTATTAAACTCTAACACTAGAAACTAACATAAACTAAAATTCTAGAAACCAATTAAGACCTAATACCTAACCAATTAAGACCTAACAAGCGACTAATATTTGACCAATTAGGACCTATTATTTGAGAAATTAAGACCTAAGACCTAATAGTCCTACCAATTAAGACCTAACATGTGACTAATGCTTGACCAATTAGGACCTCTTAATTGACCAATTAAGACTAATTAAGACTTAACATGTGACTAATATGACCAATTAAGAAAAACCTAACATGATTAATACAACTCCTTAAGACTTAATAGGATTAATATCACATAAAAAACATAAACAAAAATTCTAGAAACCAATTAAGACCTATTAAACTCTAACACTACAAACTAACATAGACAAAAATTCCATCTAAACCAATTAAGACCTAATACCTAACCAATTAAGACCTAACAACTGGTCCTAATATTTAACTAAATAAGACCTATTAATTGACCACTTAAGACTTAACATGTGACTAATATGACTAATAACACCTAAACTAATTAATACGACCTAATAAGACCTAATAATTGACCAATTAAGACTAATTAAGACTTAACATGTGACTAATTAAGACCAATTAGGACCTATTAATTGACCAATTAAGACATGTAACATGATTAATATGACCCCTTAAGACTTAATAGGATTAATATGACATAAAAAACATAAACAAAAAATCTAGAAACCAATTAAGACCTATTAAACTCTAACAATAGAAACTAACATAAACAAAAATTCTCTCTAAACCAATTAAGACCTAATTTACCTAACCAATTTAAATTAGATGATCTTAAATTTGTAACATGTATGTTTCTTAAATTTCTAGTTCATCTATGCACGTAACATGTATGTTTCTTAAATTTCTAACATGTGACTAATATGACCAATTAAGACATGTAACATGATTAATACGACCCCTTAAGACTTAATAGCATTAATACGACATAAACAACATAAACAAAAATTCTAAAAATCAATTAAGACCTATTAAACTCTAACACTAGAAACTAACATAAACAAAAATTCTATCTAAACCAATTAAGACCTAATAGTCCACCCTTAAGAACTAATAGGACCTATACTTGACCAATTAGGTCGAATATGACCTATTACAACCTAATAGTCCTACCAATTAAGACCTAACATGTGACTAATACTTGACCAATTAGGACCTATTAATTGAGCAATTAAGACTTTTAACATGTGACTAATATGACTAATAACACCTAAACTGATAGTCCTACCAATATGACCTACTAAGACCTAATAGTCCTACCAATTAAGACCTAACATGTGACTAATACTTGACCAATTAGGACCTATTAATTGACCAATTAAGACTAATTAATACAAGTAACATGTGACGATTAACACCTAACAAGTGACTAATATTTGACCAATTAGGACCTATTAATTGAGCAATTAAGAATTTTAACATGTGACTAATATGACTAATAACACCTAAATTGATAGTTCTACCAATATGACCTACTAAGACCTAATAGTCCTACCAATTAAGACCTAACATGTGATTCATACTTGACCAATTAGGACCTATTAATTGACCAATTAAGACTAATTAATACAAGTAACATGTGACAATTAATATGACCCCTTAAGACTTAATAGGATTAATATGTTTATTAAATTTGTATGCACATGTATATAATGGGTAAAAGTACAAACTTGTGTCACACTTTTATAAAGGAAAAGGACGACAACATTCAAAATTTTCAACTTTAATGACATAAAAGTGGCATTTGTGTTTAGAATTTGAAGATGATGTAAACTAAATAAATGTGTAAAATTTGATGAAATTTACACTTATAATTTTTTTTTTTAAATTTGAACAAAAATTGACATAGTTATTTAATTTTTGAAGTCCATTTTTTGATTGTTGAAATATGCTAAAAATATAGGGTCTAGTTCGCGTAAAAAAACTATATGCAAATAATATTTTTTTCCTCTGATTCCATATTATGTTTTAGATGACATGTATAGTTAATGCATAAAAAAAAAGATTGGATTTCGGTATATATTTTGTTTGTTATAACTATCCAATGTCGGTGTTACCCAAAATGAACAGTTTTTAGTTCACGTCTAATTTTCCCTATCAAATATACACCATTGAAAAAAAAAATTATATATTCTTGAAGAGGACTCTCTCCTCTAGTGTTAAATATAAAATTTTAATTTTTCTGACATGATTTATTATTTTTAATATTTTTTGAACGAGCGTGTTCTTAAATGTTAAAATACCTACTTGAAGTATTTTCAACTTATAATATATTATATGAAATTAAAACATGATAAAAATTACATGACCATAATCTTGACTACGAGCTCTACAAAGGGGTATTTTTAGATTTAAAAGAAAGGTAAATTTTGATAGAGAATTCAGGTCTAGAAGTGAGAACTTCTGAGAGCCACCCTTTTTTGCTGACTTGGCTGCCAAATAGGATTCCACATGGGTCTAGCCAGAAGGGGTCCGACTGGACCCCTTCTGCTTGGACCCACTCCAGCTGGACCCCTGTTCGGTCGGACCCATTAGGCGACCAAACATGGTCCCATGCATGGCCAAGCCCCTTAAATCTGATTTTTCACAATGCACTTAGTTTTTTAAATAAAATCAATTTTTTTTTTATAGATTTTTAATAGTTTTTTAAAATTTATAAATTATTTTAATTTTATTTGTAAGAGTTAAGTGGTTTTTATCTTTGATTAAGTGATTTTTAATAGTTTTTTGAAATTTATAAATTATTTTAATTTTATTTGTAAGAGTTAAGTGGTTTTTATCTTGAATTAAGTGATTTTTAATAGTTTTTTGATTTAGTGTTTTCAAGTTAACTGATTCTTTTATATTTTTCATAGGGCAGTTTACGTGTTTATGGTGTTGCATGCATTGAAACCCTTATTTAGTTTTCTTTATTAAGAGGATTTTGGCTAGTATTCGATATACAAGTTTATAGATTTCGGCTCTGAGATTGAATTGGAGGATTGTGAAAGCTTTGGGAAATTTCAGGGTTGTTGGATTATTCTTTGCACGATTTCTGTCAAGTGGTGGTTTAAGGTAGGGTTTGAATTTTTTTTTTGCAATTATTCTTTGGAAAATATTGTCTTCATTGTGTTTCCAAGATAGGTTGATGATTTTGGAGTAATTATATATTTTTTCATTGTCCTTGAGAAATTTTGCAAGATTACATTGTTGTGATTTTGTGAATGATAAATATGTATATATTTTGTTTGCTTATGAGCGTAAGCTTTTATAGAAATGTGGGAGTTTTTCCAGTTAAGTGATTCTTTTATATTTTTCAATCTAAATAGTTTTTGCAATGGGGAATAAAAGGAATAGATTAAGAAAATATGATGGAACAAAGGATGACAAAAAATATCAGACAAAATATAATCAAGATCAAGTTGTTGAAGTTCAGGAAGAACCTATTGATATTTAGGAAGATGCAATTCAAGCAGGGGAACAAATTGGTAGTTCTAGAGGTGAAAATATATCTTTTGGCATGGGAAATTTGATGGAGATGAATGAGGATTCATTTTTCAGTCAAATTTCATCTGAAGAAATGTTATCTGAAAGTACAATTAAAACTCATTGCAAAAAACTTTGGGATGAATATTTTGAAAATAAAAGTATGGTTGCAAGAGCTCAATTATTTGTTAGGTTATTCAGGAAAAAAGAAATGACTCCTGTTTTGGAGTTGTTGGGTGTTGACAACAAGAAAAACTCATGAGAAAATGTAAATTGAATAATAGTTCAAAATTTGCAAGATGCATTGAACAACATTAATAAATCAAGTCGAGGAGCTAATTTAAGTGCTGCATGCAGAGCAATTATGACTATTTTATCTAGCAAGAAGTTGACACAGAGAAAATAAGTGCATGAAATTTGTGATTTAGTGAATATATCTAGAAGAACTATTCAAAGATATATTAGGAATAGAAATATGTTAGATGAAACAATTGAAAAAAATTGGGTAAATATTTGTAGGCTTCCTCGAAAAGACATAATTTCTGAACATGCAAAAAGGAAGGTCATTGAATATTGGACCACTCACTCTCATGTTTCTTCTAATAGAAGGGATACAATACAGATGAAAGATGAAGAGACTGGTATGAAAACTGCACATCCAAAACATTTTATAGATACAACACAAAGTGAATTATTTGAAGCATTCAAGAAAGAATTTTCAAATGTGAAAATATGTCAAAGAATGTTTGAGAGGTTGCGCCTTTGCTTTGTATGCATAAATAAGGTTTATGAAACTTCTTGTTGTTGAAATCATTGAATTTCATCTATACTTGCAATCATATAAAAAAGTTATGGCAATTTTTGATTCAAATATGGTCATCCCTGGAAGCACACACAATTTGTGAAGTCTATTTTATGTGATAAATTAGAAGATTTAGAGGAGTTCAAAGTACAGTGTATAAAGAATGCATGCAGTGATTGTTGAGATTTGCATAAATTTCCATTGTAAATTGAGAATATTAATGTTTCAACACCAGTTTTGTGGAAAAGATTTGAATATGAGACATATCGAACAAAGAGCGGAGATGAATCCAAAAAACTTGTATTGAAGGAGAGTGAATTGCCCTACCTTGAGTTTATGACCAGATTACATACTCTAATTTATCCACATATCCAACATTCTCATGGTGCACGATGACAAGCTAAACAGTTTCGTGATTCCAAAGATTATTTTCCACCTGGTTGTATTTTTTCAATTGTAGATTTCTCTGAGAACTATATATTTTCCCCTCAAAAAGAGCTTCAAGCTCAATATTATCATTCTGATTAGGTTGCAATATTTGTGCAAGTGACCTATAGACATGCACAATATAATTTGGATGGGGTAGAAAGTTCTGATCCAAATGAATGCATTATCATCAAGGAGGTTCATTTCTATATTAGTGATGATAAGGTTCATGATAGGAGCTATGTGGCTCTTTGTTTTGCAATGTTTTTTGAAGATATTGTGAATCGTGGGATAAATGCCTCATAACACTAGATTTGGTTTGATGGTTGTGCAGGTATATGTATAGATATTTCAATTTATTTTCATTGTCATTTAATTATTTGTTAAATTATTAAAAGATGACATATATGTATGCATGTACAACTTAATTTTGTAGGACAATTTAAATCTGCAAAAGCCTTTAATTGGCTAGCCATGCAACATGCTAGATGCAATGTTAAGTTTTTGTGGAACTTCTTTGAAAGTGAACATGGAAAAGGAGAGCACAATGGAGCAGGAGCATGTGTGAAGCGTGCACTTCGCCAACATGAACTTGCAAGTACAAATGGTGTTCAATATATATATATATATATATATATATATATATATATATATATATATATATATATATATATATATATATATATATATATATATATATATATATATATATATATATATATATATATATATATATATATATTTGTGCAACAAAGGTATCAATTATAATCAATAGTGCTAAATTGAAATTTTATGGTACTTCTATAAGACTTTACTACTTACCCAAGAAGAGAACCTCCAAAATTATTTGTTGTGCATGCTACAATTCATCACAAACAACCTTGAAATTAATTGTTAAAGACAAAGATCAACAACTATAATGAATTATGTGTAAATTGAAATTTTACTTTTCTTCCATAAGAGTTCACTAATTAACCAAGAAGAGAATCACCAAAATTATATGTTGAGCATGTTGCAATTCTTATAATACAACCCTGAATCTCATTGCTAAAAGAAAAAGATGAACAACTATATTGAGACATTGCATGTTGAAAACCTACTTGGAAGAGGGTGAGATAGAAATATAAATGATTCTACTGTTCCCCTTCCAAGATAAAAACACACAAAAGATACAATGGTCGAAAGGTCAAGGAATGCTAACTTATAAAATGGTTGTGGGTGTGGTCTTACCCCTACTAGTCACTACATTCCACAAGATGACATCTCTTTTGTGGCCTTCAAGTAAATAAATGCACACACACGTGCATCACATACCAAGAGAGGGTGTCTCTTTTGGAGGATTTTGTCAAACAAAACAAGCACTTCAACATTAAAAAACAAGTTATTCATACTTGTAAAAAATTCAAACGTTAGCAAGGAGGCGACAATAAGAAATAAAAAGTGAGTATGTAGGACTTAGAAAACAAAAAACCAAAATAAAATATTTTATTGCAATGGCAAGGTTTGGCTCACTTGACATGGCAGCCTGAGAGAAGAAACTCATGTAGTGCGCCATTTCCTATCAATCTTTCCTCAAACCCTAACCACTACCTGCACATTCAATATATTTACAACATAAAGAAAATGCATTAGAGGGGAAAATGATTTTAGGGTCCACCTAGAAATCCTAGTCATAGATCTCCTTTAGATTTGAACAACTCAGATGAGTTTCAAGTGTTACAACTAGTGGTTGTCGTTGCACCAAAAGAATGATTTATTAATGCCCGATACAACCACTATACTTATAGAAGACACATAAGGTTGTTAAACCATGTCATGAATTCCAAAGGGGGATGGTGGTGGTTAGTCCAACAATCATCCCTCACTGTCACTTGAGGGGATTCGAACCTATGACCAAGCTCTGATGCCACTTGTTACAACTAGCAGTTTCTATTGCACCATCCACAATTGTCCTCTACTACTCAACATTGACTTTAGCTATCTAGCATGATCCGCAAACCAATACCTCACCTACATTGTAATAATATTGTAGTTACCTCCTTGCTATAGTGTAAATAACATTTAAGATCTATTTGCATATAAATTGAATAAATTTGGCTTGTATCTAGCAGAGCTCAATTTTTTTGTTTCTCCTCCGTGCTAGTATTTTCAACTTGGTATAAAAGTGAGAGTGTTTCTAGAAGTGTTAAAGATGATTACAAAAATTATGAAGGTTGAAGTGTTTGTTGAAGATTGATGATCTATGTTTCAACCTTAAATATCTATGTGCTAGATGAGGCATATAAGCTTTGGAAGTCAATGAGTTGTGTCACAAGTATTATAGATTAGTTGTGGGAGTTAATGTTAATTGCTTTAGGTACAAAATGTTTTAAAAGAAGGTGAGATGATGTACTAAATGTTGTTTTCATGGCACAAAGTTCTATCAGAGATGTATGTTTTGGTTGGGGATGAAAGTGTTTGGGTTGGATGTGAGAGAATATTTCTATCTAAATGTGAAGGCTATGTTGTTGTCAAAAGTGGTTATGTAGAAGAAGATTGTTTGAAAGATATCCCTCAAGAGATTGATGTTTTAATCTTGTTAAAGTATTTGGGTGGTTGTTGAAAAGAGACTAATCCCAAACAGTGTGCAAATATGAACTCAAGAAAGTTTTTTGTTTCTAGTGGTCTATGTATTTTGATCAAATTTTTTAAAGTGAGTCACGTTTGTTAAAAGACAAAACCAAAGTATGTATTATGAATGATTTTTTATAAGGGGTGCATGATCTGGTGTACCCACCCTAGAGGTTTTTTTGGTTTAACATATTGATGAACCATGTATCTGAAAAGGATTCCTACAGAACTGGCGAGTATAGCAGCTCGACACCCATGCATCTCGGTAGATATATTTCATTTTATATGGACTCAATAATCAATTGTGATACAGGTACAAAAGAAAAGCTAAGAGTGATGACGGTTCCCACTTATGATAGTTTATGGTCATTGGAACTAGTGCGTGTTTGGTTTGTGGTAATCCGAAACCACTTGAGTGAAAATTTTATGGTGGTCTTGAAACCATTTGTGTGTGAGGTTTGTGGTTAGCGAAAACCACTTGAGTGCAATGTTTGTGGTGATCTTGAAACCACTTGTGTGAGGGTTGTGGATTTCATGGTGAGCTTAAAACCACTTCAGAATTGCATCAAATAGGGGTAAGCTGTAAAAACCCAAAGCATTTATGATGAGGGGAAACAGTGTGAAGAATTTGATAAGTGATTATAAATGAGTACCTAACAAGGCTTTAGGTAAAAACCCATCATTTCTAGATTATAAAGAGATATCTAAAATAGTTTGATAATTAAATTATGAGGAGACATTAGACAAATTAAATTAATTATCATCCCAACATAGTGTCGGCATAAGCCAAACAAATTTCATATTAATCATGCGCACCATACACCCCTGTCGTCTACTGCTCAACACTGACTTTAGCTGACGGCGAGAGAGTGTGAAGCGAGCACTTTGGCTAAGTCTAGAGATGGAATGCTATGCCCCATTGCAGGAAAGCTCACGATTACGACGTGGGGCTTTTGCAGGGTATCCATTGCCGTGGGCATGCCCAAATCAAAACGAGGCATGTTTTTCTGTTAATGAACAAGTGATCTTAAATATTGTGGATGACGGTGTACAATCCTACCCTTATGGTTGCATACTCCATTACTGAGCTCAGATAACTCGGGTAGTACACCACAAGTGTTTGCTCGATGAGACGTGCACGGACAAAACACTGAGGAAAATTCCAGACGGGGCCAAATTTACAGCTAAAGTCGGTAAGAAATTTTATTATCCGATGGCAAATATACCTCGGTGATGTGATATTGGAGAAGGAAGGAACACACGTTTATTTATCAAACTTAATGGCATTACGACTGTCGAAGACTCTTTATAGTTTTACAATCGCAATTGGATACAATCATATTCAGCCATCAAATATCTGTTCTTTCTCAGTCAATGAGCTTTCATGAGGTAAATTTTTTAACTCTAGTCATTTTTTTAAAAAGAAATATATTGGTCCCTTACTAGAGTCATGAAGTACAATGTTAAATGTTGTATATGGATATTTGAGAAATCTTTCATTAGAATGAATGGGACACTTAATATTCGTTGTATTTAGGTGATGTTTACAAAAGTGTAGCACTGAGACTTCTCCTACTTATCAATTGATGAGCTTAAGGGGCTTTCTAATGAGTGGTTCATAAGACACAATACTTGTTGAAGGTTTCACAAATGTGGTTGCAAGCAAAGTGGGATTAACCTTGGAGGAAACTCTACTCAAGTGCACTTGAACTGGACAAGTAGTGGGATGGGTGACCTCCCAAGAAGTCCGAATGCTTCACCTCTACAAGCATCACCAAGATCCAATGAGTGCCAAGTGTTCCATTCATTCTCAAGAGAGATTGGTTCTTATGAACCACTACTCATGCAACATGGGTCAATGAGTTTGTCTCAAAAACTACACAGTTGAATCCTGATAGCAATATCACAATTTGACTTGTGAAAAATATCTCCTACTTTTCAATAAAATACTTATTATACTTTTAAAGATAAATATATTATTAAAATAATGTTTGAAGATATTTTTATATGTAAAATTAGAAGTTTTATTCAAGAATAAAATAATTCTATTGCAAAGAAAATAATATTTGAAATAAGAATGAGTAAACAATTAGATAATTCTAAAATATTTTATTTAATAAATATATACGTACTAAAAAAATATTTTAAATAAAAATAGAGTAGCTATTATTAATATATTTATTATATTTCTAGGCAATTTTGAGATAGATGTCTTTATGATAGTTATACTAGCTAAAATGGTGATAATGATGAAAAAATGTATTAGTTAGAAGAAAGAAGAGTCTTTCTTACAATTAATATCTTGATAAAAAAATTATATATATATATATATATATATATATACACGCACGCGCGCGTACACACACACAATATAGTTTAATGTGGAATGCTTTTAGTTTTCTAAGGAATGGACTTAAATGTGCATAAATTTTGTAATTTCAATTGAATTTCTTTCTTATGTTTGAAGTTGTTTATTGTTCTCAATTGAAATTTACAAATATAGCAACATTGCTCAACTTGATAAGGTTCACTAGACTGCCCATCATCAAAAATATATATCATTTTGAACTTTCACACCTCACAAAAACACATTTTATTTTATACTATTATATTGATAAAATTTTATAAAAATTTAAATAAATAATTTTATTATTAAAATTCACTAAATATTTCTCCTACTTACCAACTATTAATACATCAAGCATTTTAAATTGTAAGTAAAATTTTTTCAAATAATGAAATCAACATAGTCAAGTCCTAAATAACACAAAAAACAATGGACACGGCTATCCTCCCGAAGGAATGCACCGCCGTACTATTTTTGAAAAATTGAAAACGCAGTAAATTTTTTTTTAAAATTTCAGGATCTGTTCTTGTTAATCTGCTCATTCTGGATCAAAAACAACCAGCAATTTTGAAAAAAAAACACAGGATATTTGCAGATTTGAAAAAAAATAAATTCAGTAATGATGCATTCTTTCAAGAGGATAGCCGCCACAAAAAACCATTACATCCTGAAAAAGGATTTTATTTCACACGTATCGTCAAATCGAGATGATGAAATCACATTGAACTTCCCATACACAATAAGGACGAAAATGCAGTGTTGACTAAATTATGTATCAACGTCTGTCTGCAATATTCCCCGTAATTATTGGCTCAGTACTGACAAAAGCTTCGTCATGCGTGACGAAAGGAGAAGAAAAAATCCTCCATGCATGGACCCAAAATTGAGGTCTCACCAATAGTTGCCCGAAGCTTATCTTTGCATCTCACCACAAAATTCACTCCAATTATTTTATCATATAATCCACTCTTAGTCGTGCAAGAGGACGAGCTCATTTCAACAGCTTAGTTTTGGTAGGCGAAGATGAATAAGTTGCAGAAGCCTCACGTTGTGGCGGTGCCATTCCCAGCACTGGGTCACTTTATTCCCTTTCTCCACCTCGCTAAACTCCTCGCTTCGAAAGGCCTTGCAGTCACTTACGTCACAACGCCTGGAAATGTCTCCTACCTACAGGGTTGTCTTGTTCAAGCTGTGGACGATGGTCTCGACATTCGCCTGCTTACTCTTCCCACACCCGCCGTGAAAGGCTTACAAGGAGGAGAAAGGAATGACCTCGTTCCGTTCGAGGTGAGAGGTCTTATCTTCGAAATGGCGGAAAAACTTCAACACCCTTTCAACACTTGGATGGAGCAGCAATTCGATCGGCAAACAACACCACCTCCCGTGTGTATTATCTACGATATATTTATGGGGTGGGCTATCGACACGGCCCAAAAATTTAACATTGCCAGTGTTCTGTTCAATACCTGTGGCGCCTTTGCAATAAGTCTGCTGCATTCAATTTCCTGTTCGATATTGCAAAACACGTTGGAGAAAGACGGGGAGGACAGTCTTGTGGTGAGCTTTAATCTGCCTCGTCCTCTCAGATTGTGTAAGCATGAGGTATGTCCAACTTTTGTCAATCCAGACCTTTCAAACTCCATTCAGCGTTTTGTATATGAGCGTCTGCAGGAGATTGGCAAAGGATCGGGAATACTGATCAATACGTTCCACGAGCTTGAGCCTTTCTATGTCCAGCACTTGAAAGATTTGACCACTAAACCAGTTTGGGCCATCGGTCCTGTGCACCCACTAAATCTATCTCGTGGGGAAGGAAACGTTAATATGAGAGGGAAAAAGGTGGACATCGATGAAGAAGAGCTGGTTCGCTGGCTGGATTCGAAAAGCCCTCGTTCCGTTGTGTACGTTTCGTTTGGGAGTCAGACTGTTTTGTCAGAAGAGCAAACGCATGCCTTGGCCAGAGGTCTGGAAGCCAGCGAGCAAGCATTTGTTTGGGCTATGAAAGTGTACCCGAAGATAGAACCAGCATCTTCAGAGGCAAAGACTGACCTCAATAGCACATATTTGCCAGAAGGCTTTCTCGAGCGTACAAAAGAGAGAGGGTTAATCATACGCGGTTGGGCGCCCCAACTTGTAATTCTTTCTCATCTCTCGGTGGGTGCCTTCATAAGTCACTGTGGATGGAACTCTGCGCTGGAAAGCACTTCTCTTGGTGTTCCAATTCTGGCATGGCCCATGTTTGGAGATCAGCACTTCAATTCAAAGCTTTTTGCTGAATTGGGCGTAGGAATACAGTTCTGCGAACACACAGATGGCATTCCAGACGAGGAAAGAGTGAAGGAGGCTGTGAGAATGGCTCTAGTTGGAAACAAA
The DNA here is from genome assembly GCA_027943335.1 of Chamaecyparis obtusa. NCBI lineage: Eukaryota > Viridiplantae > Streptophyta > Pinopsida > Cupressales > Cupressaceae > Chamaecyparis > Chamaecyparis obtusa. The sequence goes on along the minus strand of BSBK01008320.1, from coordinate 523,920 downwards.
GGAGAAGAGATGAGAGAGAGCGCAGAGAAATTGAAGGAGATGGCTACGAATGCTATGAAGCAGAAAGGATCTTCAGCCGCAGATTTGGCAGCTTTTGTAAGTGACATGTATAATTGGAATTCCAGGCCGACAAAACACAAGAGAGAGGCGGAGCCAAGTCTCATGAACTCAAGGATTGAATAAGGCTTCGGGGCTTTTGACTATTGCTTCTGTACAAATTTTCCGTCCCATGTTGAGTTTTATCAGTGACTTTAACATGATTTCTAGTTTTATGTTTGGATATATTTGAGATAAAAGTTTATTATTTAAATAGTTTTTCTCATATTTAAAAACTATTTTTTATGAAATTTTAGACAGTGGTATTTATATTTTTCCTTAAAATTTATCAATCTTGATTTATTATTTAATTTAATTTTGCTTTGATATTTTTTAGAGTAATAATTCTAAAATAGGATTATCATTTATCAAGTTGAGTATTAAAGATTATAAATTGCATGTCTAAGAGAATCAATTGTAACCTACACAAACTGCAATAATTAGTTACATTTCAAATTTGATTAACAATGAACAAGAGAATTGATACATTATCAACTTTGTTATTGAAAACTCACTATAATAGTTACCTGCTAGATTAAGTTTGCATTAGATAAATGAATAATATTGACCTTTTATGGTGGATGTTGATTGTGGTTTAGGATTTGTGAATAACAAGTGTTCTACATTTTGTGTTATGTAAAGATCCCCACGGTCATTTTGGAGTCCACTTTTTTAGAAGAAGAGGGACATTATGTTCCAAAGAGTTTGACATGTAAAGTTTCAAAAGATGGTCATATTTGTTAGATGTTCATTTTTGAGTCTTAAATTGTTGGGAGCCTTTCCAATCTATTGAAAAAAAATATTTTTTCATGTGTTTAAGACATTTTTGTTGTTGCAATTGAGTCAAAGAAAGATACAGAGGTTGTTTTTGAGGAGGTTAAATATTTAAGAAAGTCTCATTTGTTATTGAATCTTAGGTATCTATCTTATAATCTTCACTTTGTAAAGTTATTAGTGGTTATAGTTTGCACCACTTTGTCAAATATATCTCAAAAATTCAAGATTGATTCTTGTTTGGAAGTTATTGTGACAACTCATCAAGTTATCTCATGTTTCTCATTGTAGATCGGTACTCTCTTTCATTCTAACCATAGATGTATCTAGGTAGAAATGGATAATTTAAAAGGTTTGGCAAATGAGATTTAAGGCTCAAAGTAGAAGAGTATATTTGAAAATGAATAATAATTTTAAGAAAATCCTCCAAAATAAAATACAAAATCCCGATGAATCTTAATCTAAGGCACAAATGGTTTTGGTCAATGACTATCTTTTTATTAAAGTTATGTAATATTTTATTTTCATTTTGGTTCACAATATTATCTTTCACTAGTAAAATATAGATATTGTAAAAAACAATATACATAAATCAATAATAAAATTATAAATATATATCAAAAAATTGAATATATTATTAATTAATTACATGGTAAATTTTCTAATGATTTTAAAAAATCATGTTAGTGTATTTATTTTATTTATCTACACTTAGGCTTAATTAAACCTACTTAGTCGTCCATGTATATTTGACACTTATTCATACAAGTTATCATCATTTAGGAGTTGTTAGAGAGGTGTCAATTCTATTTCAACCCCTCATGCTAGTTTAGTGGGAGGTAACTTGCCACCACTCATTGAGTATTGGGTTCAACTCATGATTCGACATAATCACTCCTCCTATATGTACATTTCTTCCAACTTATTCATTGGGTCAAATTTTCTCTCATTTGTGTTATTGTGCTTGTTTTGTATCTCCTATTGATTCTGGAAATTTACATAGTATGAAAGTAGTTAGAGATATTTTGAAACTTATATCCTACAAATTTATCACCCAGCTAAGGGTTTCCAACCTGTTTATTTCTTTTTTTTGGGCCTCCTTTCTCTTAGTGCTTTACCACATGCGACCTCAGCCCCATCAGTACATGACTTAGCCATTGGAAGCATCTCCTTATGGGCCACAGTCAGTTGTGTTGGCCTCATCGTAGCCACCTATGGAATGTCCCACAACCACTTGTTGTGTGTTGGACATTCATGCCAGCAACTGCATGCCTTATGTGTGCCTCAATGTTTGTTTCAGGACCTGCGTGCCTCCTATGCAACTTAACATTCTTAGCATATTTTTAATTTATGTTACAAATCCTCCTCTCATATGGTATTTAAGCCCCTGGTTCTTTCCAATCGTAGGAGGTTTAAATTTGTTCCTTTTTAATTTGTCAGATTTATTTTTTGCAAGAGTGCATATTTTTTTTTATCACAAATCCAAAGGGCACACTCACACATTCTCATTACAAAAATCTATTTTTAGTGTGTTTTTGGGTTTGGTTAGAAATCACTCCTTCTATAAAGTGTCAAAAACTAGGTGGGAATAAAAAGATAATCAACATGGTGTTGTGTGTGTTCTATTTTCCACACTTCCTCAAGAAGTGCTTTATTGTGTTGTGTTATTCCTTGACTTCACATTTACTGCATTTCTAAAGCTCTTCATTTCAACATTCTAGAAAGCAACAATATAAGTCTAGCAGCATGGATTCTAATGTGACTAGATACATCCTCTAACACCTTTCAATTATGATGATTGGAAGTTGAAAGTAATTCTTGTATTTAAAAATAAAGTCTTATTTAAGGTAACAATGGGAACCAACAAAAAAAAACTAATGTAGCCAAGGACAAAGAATTTTTTTTCAATATGTGTGATCAAGTATTTGGTTTTGTATGTTTAAATATATATCCTGAATTAATATTTCATGTTGAGAACTTGAAAACACCCAATGAAGTTTGGGAAGCTCTAAACAAACTATTTGGGACAATTGATGAACTTAGAAGTCATGAGTTGGAAATTAAACTATTAGGTCTTAGTCCTTCAATTTTTTCAACTTTAGAGGACTTCACACTAAATTTAAATATTTAAAATTATAATTTAAATATTGTGGAATTGACAAGGAAGAGGGTCAATTAATCATTTCTATAATTTACAAATTATGTCCTGAATATTCAATCATTGTGTCTAGTTTCTATTCTACAAAAAGAGCCCTTGGAGCCTCATGGACTATGCCCTCACTAGAAAACTTTATTGTGGATCTTACAAGGGAGTAAAAAAAAGTCAATTCAAATGAGTACTTTAAAATCTACTTAGCCACAAGCTCTAATTGTAGTAAATGAAAAGAAACAAAATAATAAAGGAAAGAAGAAGAACATTAAAACGGACAAGGGAGGGAAGAAATAAGATAAAATTGACAACTTCAAAAAGGATAACTCATCTCAATAAAGTAAAGATCAACTATTGAAAGAGTTGAATTTTCCCTTTTCAAGAAAAATGGTTATGAAGAACATCGGTGCATGAAAAAGAAAATTGAGCACCTCACTTTTCTACTAAAAAAGGATAATATTGGGGTAACAAGTTCTATCAAAGCATCTTCTTCAAATCAGGGAAATACTAAGAACAAAGAGAAATTAAAAGACAAGGCCTTAGTTGCTACATCATCCTCATCTTCATCATGGATTATAGATTCTAGTAGTGCACACCATATTGGTTCTTAACTTGATGTAGACTCTTCAGATCCTGATTATAGTACTGATGGTTCAGATGATTAACAATAGAGTTGTAAAGTAGAATCTTCTTCTTCCTCCAGTTCCTATAGTAACAATAGTGATGATCACTCATCTTTATCTAGTTTAGAGACTCCATTTGAGGTTGATATTTTTGAATCACACATACATCACACTCTACATGGGGTAGATATTGGGGTACATGATTCAATAGATGACAATCATATTCAAACATATTTTTTGGGGGGCACAAGCCTTCTTTGCTTCAGTTTTTAATCCAAAAACATTAAGAGAGACATTAGTAGCATCATCATCCTTGGGGAGGGCCTTCTAGACTTCTTATCTTCTTATCTCTTTTTTGGGGGATAGTTTTTTCTCACTGGGTTTTCTATCTTTCTCTATTTATGAGAGATTTCATTGTACATGGGTACCTCACTAGGCTAGTAGCTAGGACCCATTTTTTATTATTATCTTTCCCTCCTACATTATGCTTAAAGGAGTGTGTTAGTGTATTTATTCTTATTTATCTACACTTAGGCTTAATTAAGCCTACTTAGTTTTCTAGGTATATTTGACACCTGTTCATACAAGGTTTTGAATACTAGTAAAAATAGGTTTTGGGGTGACCCAAAACCCCTTACAAGGTAGCTACTTAAAAATAAACATTAAATCCACCAAAATGAGTTAGGGTTGAAAACCAACTCGCCAACAGACCCAAATTCCAATTACAAAACCAACTAAAAACTAGTAAACAAAAAGTGACACCCAGCAATAGAAACACGAAAAAAATAGGAAAAAAAAAACAACAGGAAACTAGGCAAACTCCAACAGAGTTGCCTCCATGTATTTTTTGGCATTTGACATCTTACTAATAGCTTCATTAAGATTCGAGAGCTCCAGAATCATCTCTTGTATCTTTTTCTTCTTGTAAGACCTGGTGCGCTTGCTCGACCCAGTCTACTCCTCAACATCATCTTTGATATCATCAATTTTCACCGGGGACCTGACGTTCAACTCCTACTTGATGTTTTTGATGCACTCCACCACAGTCCCCATAAACTGATTGCTATCTAGCAGAATCTTCTTGAGGGTAGACTCCATTCTATCCACTTTATCCTATAGTAAGCCAATCTTCTTATCATTCATGTTCTCCCCAACTTTGTTCATCCATTCAGACCTAGAATCCATCCTCTCCTGAATATTATCCACTTTAGCAGAAAGGGATCTGAGATTAAGACTTAGAGTCTTGATTTCATGAAAAAATTATTTAACAAGGTGGAAGGAGTACATAGACATAGCTTTGGTCATTTGTAAAACACCAAAAGGGGGATCAAATTTTTCCTCCAGATCTTCCTTGAGGAGTTGAACATTTCTCTCCTGCATATCAACACTCTTCAGAAAAAGAATAGTTTTGGAGGAGGGAACATCCTTGTCCAGAAAAGTTGCATCACATCTCACATCTTTATCCTTTTTATTTGACAACACCTCATTGAAGACTTCATTGTGCAGAGATATAGGGACATCATGGTCCACCAAACTATCATAGTTGACTAGGATAGGGACTTTCTGACCACTAGGGTCATTCTAATCATCCCTATCCAAAATGATTTCAATATTTTTAACCCCCTCCACTTCCATGTCATTGCCGGTACCAGACATAGAATCCTTATTGTCATCCTTAGGTCTTTTCTAAGAATTCCCTTTCAAATTTGAGAATCCACCAATACTTTCCCCCTTCGATGCAGTCTCCATTCCACTTTTTTTTCTCAAATTTCAATTTTATGGAGGACGAACCCTCCTTACCCTCATCCTCCCTTCCTCTTTTAACCAAGCTCTTAGAAGACCCACCACCAAGAATCTGAGGAGAAGAAAGGATGAGGGAAACATTCTTCTTAACATGCTCAATAATTAGTAGAATAAGCCCTTCATGAAGAACCATCTTACTCTCTTTTCTTTTGTGACCATCAATACTATGACGGAGAGAAGGGTAAGTGCACAAAGATGGGGGACCAAAAAGGGCACATAAGATGCCACTTTTTTCTTGAAATCAGCAAACTCTAAACTTCAACAAAAAATTGAAGATAGTTAGACTAAAAAATTTAAGATGTGACATGAACAAGAGTTGTAATACTCTGAATCTAGTTCCTAAACTACTAATTTATTTTAAAAATAGTGCAAATTAAGGCCCTCAAAAAGGGAAAGAACAGAAAGTGGTTCTATTTTTTGTGAAAAAACATAACATAGCATACGGTATGCTCCCCCTAAAATGTTAACTTTTTTTTTGAATTTTTTGAATTTCTCTAGTGAGAAGTTAGCTAGCACCACGTAGTTTATCCCAAATTTTTTTGCTAATTTTTTGATGAATGTATAATTTTTTTATGAATTTATGAAGTGCACACATCTTGAAAACATGAAATTTTTGTGTGCTCCCCCTTGAAATCATTTAAAACTAATCAAAAACCAAATTTTCTTTTTTTAAAAGTGTGTATAATGGAGTCTAGTTTCTAAAAACATAACTTGTTGTAAAATTTGATGAACGGGCCAAAATCTATGCCCAAAGTACTACACGTTGGTTTTTTTACAAAAAACTGACTACACACAAAAGAAATTAGAGATGAAAAACTTAACATAATTAGAATTCAAAATAAATTATATGCTTTGATAGCTAATAGAGAGATCTGCAATATCACGTTGTCTAATTTTTACGTTATGAACCATGAGTTTAAACCTCACGAGGAGCACACAAAAAAAGATGTCATTTTTTTTTAAGTCTATTGGAAAACACGTCTCAGGCCTATTTGAAACCTCCAATCCTTGGGTTGGATCTCCAAGGAAAATCCAAGCCTTAGGATTGGTGGATTCCAATGTCTTGCAAAGCGTGTGTTCCCTATAGGGCATGCACACTATTGAAATCTATGACTTCCATAGGGCGTGTGCCCTATTTAAGTCATAGATTTCAATAGTGAGAGAGAAATAGTAAGACGGTAGCAATAATTGGTGAAGAGAGAGAGAGAGAGAGAGAGAGAGAGAGAGAGAGCATGCACCTCTCTCTCTCTCTCTGATGCAAGTGGGCAGCCAAAAGCCTCAAGAGGACCATATTTGTCCTTCAAAACCCACTAGTACATTTGACCTAGTTTTTCTACCAAAATTTTCAACCATGAATAAAAAGGTTTTGGTTGGTCGGATTATAGAAGGAAAATTTTCATTTTTTTTAAATCCATGCCCGCGTTAGTCGAAAGTTTGACCAATACTGTGTATGTTGAAAGTTTGACTAACACAGGCATAACTTAAAAAAACAAGATTTCATTTCTCATTTCAAATAAACACGACAAATTTTTTCAAGGGTTGCAGTGCGTGAATTACTGTGATCATTACTCCATTCTCTATTGTGTCCATGGCATTGAGTTCATTTATTTGGATGATTTGATTCATCACTGTGTATAAGGGTTGCAGTTTTTATCTGGACTTGGGCCTTTGATCTTCGAGCTTGGTTTTGGAAACTTGGCTTTTCCTCTCCTTATCAAATTGAAGCTCGATCATTGAGGTAGGGATGATTTGATTATGGCATTTACATTTAGATTCTCACTATTTTATTATGAGCTAGGGCATCATGTAATGTTTATTTTCTGTTACTATAGCCCGTGAGCCTGATCTGCATCTTTGATTTTATCACACTTGTTGTGTTAGTGAACTAGGGCATCATTTTAATGTGTGTTCATTGGATTCTCTGGTTATATTGCTTATTGATTTTAGAACCTTTGATCATCATGGCATCATTAGCGACACATTTCCTTCTCTGCTATGCTAACTAGTGTCCACCATTGTTTTACATGGCATATGCCCTTGGCTCGTTCTCTTCATATTACCACTATTATTACTTTCTTGGAGTATCATTGATTACCCATGAGCTAGGGCATCTATTTATATGAGCTAGGGTATCATTGATTATTTCCTATCAATATATGGCGCTAGTAAGTCTTTCCCAGCCCACATAACGGTTATTAATACCAATATGAATAGACACGATTGGCATCATTTCATTATCGGTTGACTGGCATCATTTCATTATCTTACATAGTGATATGAATAACCACTAGTTAGTGGTTATCGTAACACATTAACAATGTGTTACGATAACCATTAATTACTAGTTATCGTGTGATCAAGCAATCGACTAAGTTAATCTTAACAATGACTGCATAATATATATAATGTGAGCCCCGATAATTCTCAGTCGACTATATATATATATATATATATATATATATATATATATATATAATACATAGTCAATTAACCATAACAATAATCAATCAGATCAACACTATAAGTTAACACATACCATGTTCCAAAGCTCCCATTTTGGCACAGGCAGAGAGGATGCTGGAAAAGGTTATGGAATTTAGCTTTACACCTGCCATTTGCATTTTCTTGAAAATTTCTAAAGCCTTTTCAAAAAATCCATTTTTTACATAGCCTGTAATCATGGCATTTCAGGATACCACACGTCTTTGATGCATTTTGTCAAAGAGTTCACGTGCCTTGTCTACAGTTCCACATTTTGCATACATGTCTACCAGGGCAGTTGCAACTACAACATATGACAAAATTTCTTTATCTTTTATGCTTTGATGGATGTCCATACCCTGTTCTAAAACTCCCATTTTGGCACATGTAGGGAGGATGCTGGAAAGGGTTGTGGAATTTAGCTTTACATCCACCAATTGCATTTGTTTCAAAGTTTCTAAAGCCTTTTCAAGGAATCCATTTTGTGCATATCCTGCAATCATTGCAGTCCATGAAACCACATTTTGTTGAGGCATTCTATTAAAAAACTCACAGGCCTTGTCTATTCTTCCACATTTGGCATAAATGTCTACCAAAGCATTCCCAACCATAATGTCTAACAGAAAACCTCCCTCCATTATCCTTTGATGGATGTCCATACCCTGTTCCAAAGCTCCCATTTTAGCAAAGGGAGACAAAATGCTGACAAAGGTTGTGAAATTAGGTTTTACACGTGCCAATTGCATTTTCTTGAAAGTTTCTACAGCCCTTTCAACACATCCATTTTTAACATATCCTGCACAATCATTGCAATCCATGAGACCACGTTTATCTGAGTCATTCTCTCAAATACTTCCCATGCCTTGTCTATGCTTTTACATTTTGCATACATGTCTAATAGAGCATTTCCAACTATAATATTTGATGGAAATCCCCCTTGTATTATGCTTTGATGGATATCCATACCTTGTTCCAATTAATGCCAATTAGAGAAAATTAAACATTTTTACTTCTATGAGAATAAATAGTGACAGACCAAGCCATCTTTTTATAATAAAGATGTTAAGGACATGAAATTGGACAATATTTTTCTTGAAGCTTGATTATTTTGGATTCAAGTTGTGCCACCATAACATAAAGATGTTCATAGTATAGATGTTCAAACATAGCTTACAAAATAAATTTCTTATTCTCTTCACCAATCACTAGCACTTATGGTATTTAATAAATGAGCCCATTAACTGTTATAAGAGAGTAGGTAGATCTGGACTTGGGTCTTTAATCTTTAAGCTTGGTTTTGGAAACTTGGCTTTTCTGCTCCTTATCAAATTGAATCTCATTGAGGTAGGGATTGTGTTGTTATCTCCTCTACATTTTGATAGAATACTTTTTGAAAGGAGAGTTTCAAAGGAGAGTTCGAATTTAAAGGTTGTCATTCTTTTTGTTCTCCACTAAAATTGTTAGACATGTCCCTCAGTCATCCAACAATAACTCCTATGTTGATTACATTTTCTATTTAAGAGTCCTTGAGTGATTTGAATATTTCGTGGTCTAGTGAGCATGATTTGTGTGTGTATTTGTAAATCTTGTATAATCTTAAATAATATATTTTTTTTTTGGATTATATACAAGATACTACTAATGCTTGTATGTTTACATTTTGTATATTATAACCTGAATAATTGCCTATGAACAAAGTCCACACCTGGCGATATGAACCCAAAACAAAATAATGAGACAATTGCTAGATTGTGGTTTCAGTTCCAAAGAAAAGTTGATAAATCTAATTGTCCTTGCAAAAAGTGTAAGGGCTTAAAGAATCGAAGAATTCTAATCACAACAGCCCAGAGTCATTGTAGGAAACATGGTCACATTAAAGGGGGGCACAATTTTTGTTGATTGGTGAATGTGGATTTCCAATTGGAGGAACATGGAGGTGTGAATATCCAAGTCGAGGATAATGCTCCCATGGAAGAAGATGATCATGTGGAAGAGAACACAATTGAAGATGATGGTATTGGCATAGATGATAATGTGCCAGAGGACATGATTGAAGAAGATGGTAGTGGCGTAGCTGATCAAGATGATCATGATGATGGTACTAGCGCATTTGATAATGATGATGAAGATGGTCTTGATATACCTATACTTGAGAAGGCATACGAGCCCCTATACCAAGGCTCCCAAACATCTCTTCTCTTTGCTATAGTGTTGTTGGTGAACTTGAAGGTTATGAATGGTTTATCCAATGTAGCAATGTCACGTATGATAAGGTATGCCATTTTTGTCATCTTCAATGTTAGCTCAATATACCATTATGATTCATTATATTAACAATTCATATTTTTTGTTGTAGGTTGATAGGTGAGTTTTTGTTACCACCATCAAACATTCTACCTTGTTTGTACCGAGAATTATCTACCATTATGAATCAAATTGGAATGAAGTATTAGACAATACATGCATGTCCCAATGATCACATTATATATCATAAACAACATGAAGTTGCCACACAATGCCCTGATTTTCATATTAGTAGATATCAGTCAGATCAAATAACAAAAAAGGTGCCTCACAAGACTCTTCTGTACATTCCTATTATTCCACATCTTCAATGATTATTCAGGTGCACTAGTTTGGCACAATTTATGGATTATCATGCATGCAATAGAAGTCAAGATGACATTATGTGAATGCCTACAGATGGTTCTGCATTTAAAGACATAGAAATAACATGGCCACACTTTAAAGAATAACCTCATAATCTCAAGCTTTCATTGGTAGCAGATGGTGTCAATCCATTTGGAGATATGAGATCTGTTTACTTAGTGTGGCCTATTTTTGTTATTAACAATAATATTCCTCCTTAGATGTCCATAAAGAGGGAGCACATAATGTTGTCAATGATTGTACCAGGTATTTTTTCATTTAATAGTTATGTTAATTAATTTATAAACACCACATCAAGATGGTCATAATAATTATGTAATATTTTTGTTCATTCAACTAGGTAAGTACCAAGTTAAAGATATGAATGTGTATATTGAGCCTCTTATTAATGAGTTGTTAAAGTTATGGAATGGGGTCACTATGTATGACATCTGTAGACCAATAGGACAAAGACAATTTCAATTCCATGCAATGCTTGTATGGACAATACATGATGCCTCTGGGCTAACTCATTTTTGCAGTATGTTATATATTGTTAAAGTCACATATTTTTGGTATGTTATAGTGCTTACACATTATTGTTGTATGTTTAAGTTTCACATGATAATTGTACATGATCTAATTGTATGGTATATTTTAGGTCTTCAGACAAAGGGTAAATTCACATGTCCAGTTTGTGGTTGAAAGATGAAATCTCATCATTCAAGAAGTTTAGGAAAGCAGGTGTTCGATGAGTTTAGGCACTTTCTCCACAATAATCATAAGTATTAAACTATCGAAAAACATCTTTTTAATGGGAAAGAAGAGACAACATCAAGGCCACGAAGAATGACACCTCGTCTATGGAAGTTGGAATACAATAGACTAAATTGTCGAGATAATGTCATTCCATTTGATGATTTTTGTTTGAAATTTATATTTTGATAGTGTATTTTATTTACTAATGATGTTATTGATGCTCGTGAAGGTCATCAAGGCATTAATGACCAAATTCCTAGAGGAATAAAAAGTTATCCTAGTCAACTTAGTAGGTTGCCATACTACAAGGATCTCCCAATCATGCATTTGTTTGATGCTATGCATATTGGAAAAAATGTAACAGAGACACTATGAAAATTATTGGACGGAAGGTGTGACAAAGAAAAAATCACCAAAATTTGTAATGACATTCATGAATCCAATCATGCACTGAAAAATTTCATTGAATCAAATAGCAATGGAGATCGCATAAATATGAGTGCCCAACCTTGGTTATTAACTGAGCAACAAAGTGATGCATTAAAAGAAGTCATAAAAAAAACAAAATTTCTAATAGGATTTGCTGCAAATATAAGCAGTCTTGTATCAAAGAAAGGTGCTTTTGGGCCAAGGTTGAAAACACATGATTGGCATACCTTCGTCAAGGTAAGTCATGTTCTCTATTTACAGTATATTTGTAAAATTGCATATACTTTTTATTGTATTATTTTACAATATATTGAAAAGATCATTTTTTAATCACTGCAGTATGTCCTACCTCTATCCCTTTTACACTAGTTTGAAAATAGTGTTAAATAAGTTATATACGATATTGGAGAATAAATGAGGTTAGAAGTGTTATTTCTTAGATTTTTACAGATATTATATTTATGACTTGCTTTACTTTTTATGTAATTTATTGTATATTTTTTTCTAAAATCTTGTTTATATGTTCTTGCGAGTTGAATCTCTTTTATGTGGTTATCATCTAAAGAAATTGATAAAAATGATATAAAATTTTGGAAGAGAAAAATTCCCCAGCTTATGTGTGAAATGCAAAAGTGTCTACCTCCAACTTTTTTCAATGCTCAAGAACACTACCTCATACATCAAGTTGAGGAGATTGAATTGTGTGGACCTGTACAAACTAGGTCAATGCGGATGGTTAAGATGCACTTGAAATTTATGAACTAGGGCTTGGTTCGACAAAGAGCACATCCTGAGGGTTCTATAATATCAACTCATGGATTGATGCAAATAATCTTGACATATTTGAATAATTGTAGATCAAACACCACAAATCTATGTATTACCATGGCTGTACATTTTGCATAAAAAAGTTATACATCATAAAGAAAACTTGTGATTCTGGAATAAGTGCAGTCTTCAAGGTCACTAATATTTCATCTAGAAATGACATACATCCTCAATAATCATAAAATTGATACTATAGAATTTTGGATGATATACTTGAGTGCGACTTTAATTCATTTAAATTAGTTCTATTTATTGTCAAATGGTACAAGCTACAATTAAATCAAAATGATCTTGATATGACTATTATTGAACATGATAGTAGATTTAGAATGATTAATACAAGGTCATTTGAGCCAGTTGGAGATGAGCCCTATGTTCTTCCAAGACAATGTGATCCAGTGTTTTACTTTGCTATTCCACATAAACTGGGTCAGTCATTTGTTGTTAGACATGATCCAAGAGGAAGGTCGATAAAGTATAATGTGATGGAAGAAGAAGATACTAAAAAATCAGAAGATGAACTAAATGATTCAATCACAAATGATTGTTACACAATGAAGAAGAAAATGATGATGATTCCAGTGATGCTAACGATGATGGTGATGATGATGATAGTCATGATGATGGTGATGATGATGATGATGATGATAGTCATGATGATGGTGATGATGATGATGATGATGATGATGATGGTGATGATGGTGATGATGATGATGATGGTGATGATGATGATGATGATGATGATAGTCATGATGATAACATGGATGAGGAGGATGATCAATAACATGATCAATGAAATGTATGTCAAGGTATGATCAATGTCACGTATGAGGTATTGATTTATTCATAGAAATTTGTTTGACTTGTATGTTTGTATAATTAAGTTATTGTGTGTTGAACTCTAATGTCATGGAGTATATTTTGCATCATGTAAATTTGGTCTTCTATGTAATTTGTAGCTTACATATCATGTAATTTTTGGCTAACTTAAGATAAATGATTTACATATGCAAGAAATTTAACACCTTTGACATGGATCGACATGTATAATTTATTATTTGGTTTCCTTCTCTTTAGTCAGAAAAATATATAGATCCTACTATGTCTCTCATTTGATAGATTGTAGGTATCACCAAATAGGAATTTGTCTGATCTGTCTTCCTCAAGTGAGGAAAATGCAGGAATAGAAGACAAAAGTGAGACATCTAGTAGGTCTAAAATAGAGAGATCAACTAGAGGTCAGATTAGAAGAAAATTCAATAAAAAAATACAATTTTTCCTTGCTAAGGGGGGGTCATGTTCTTATGATAATGAGACCAAAGGTGACAAGAAGGTTCCTTTAAGGTACACACATCTTCATAAAGAATGGGTACCTAGGGAACTACCTCCAGTTAACATTGACTTTTTCTATTAATGAAAGGATATATCGCATAGCTCCATCTTCATTACATGGTTTGGGATTATTTTCCATGGATGGCATAAAGGTTAGTTATAATCAAGTTATTGAATTGATGGAGTATGTAGGACCTTGTTACAATTACAATAATTGGATGCAGATTGTGCAATATAAAAAAAGTATGTGTAGGTATGCATTGTAAGCAAATTATATACAATGCAAAGTAAATGATCAAACTAAAAGGCTCACTATGTATATTGATGGAAGGCCAAAAGCAACAGGGAATATTGTAGGTTTTATAAATAGTTCTCGACCCGTGTCAACTAATAAGCGGCCAAATTGTATATTCGAGGCACATGAGGGAATTTGTGTATTTGTATGTGCGATAAAATGAATAAGTGCAGTGGAAGAGCTTTTGATAGATTACAATTTGAATCATGTAGATACAAAAAAATTCCCTATCATGGGACTAGTAAGTATAACATTTAAACCAATTGTCTCCAATTAATATTGACTCCAATGTTCAATCTATTGTTTTATTAATAATTTTTTTTGGTAAGTTTATCACTTTCATTTCACTACTGATTGATAAGAATTACTAATCTTTGTCACTTGGCGACATGATTCCACCTCAAGATACAAGCAGGGATGTTCCTCATAGTACAACTTCTTCATCAAAGGTAAACCTTAATTAGTGTAATTCTATAAATTATATAGAAACAAATGTCATATTATTATGTTCTTTTCTTTATGGCTTTGGAGTTATTTTGATGGAATTTTACTGATATTGATGTCACAACTTGATACTTATTGATAGGGAAAAGCAAAAATGACAGCAGATCAATTGCGATCTGAAATTGAGATGACATTTATAGATAACATCACATCCAGCTCTAACCCTGTATTCATGGATACTCAAATAAAAAATAAATATAGTAAAGAAATTCTTAACCTTGTAATGGAACCAAAAAAAATTGAGGAGACAGAGGAACTTAAAGAAGAATTGATACATAGAGTCAATTGTATTAATGTAAGCAGTAATTTATCTTAAGCAATAATTAAAGTTCAATAGATGTTTATATTTTATACTATCTTATGGATCACGATCTAAAATATGATGTATTCTTACAATATTTTTTGAAACCTCTGAATCGTGGTCAATATGGTGAGGGTTGTAGTGCCACATAGCCTTCATGTAAATAATCCTTAAACCTTTAACCATTCATTTAACCTTTTTATGCATTATTGACACAACTTATGTTTGGGATGCTTCTAGTACGCCATTTAATCTTTATCCATTGCAAATGTCTTTGCTAACAATGTATTCTTTAGCTCACGATGAAGTGCAGATGCCTCCTTCGATCAACATTCCACTATCGATGACTGCATTGTCCGCAACAAGGTGCTTGCAGACATCTTCCTCTATACCAGCTACAACTAGCAAAACCTTTTTTTTATATATTTTGTTATGTGCTAATCATGCATTGATTATTTTTCTTGTGTGAATTTTATACACTGCATGGACCTATTTTGTGCACTGATAGATACACCTACACTTGGTACAAGAACATATCATACCAGTACTAGTGAAGATCAACCATTTCCTGGATCAGTCCATGTTACTAAAACTAATTTGTTTGTGGGGACATTGTTGTTGAACAAGAAAAATATGTTTCCGTTAAAAGTACTAAAGCTCCCAGGTGCTTTAAAATTGTTATTATTTATAGTGTAATTGTAGTTTACTTATACATAACTCATTTTGGACTGATAATCCCATGATATTTTTGTAGGAAATGATGTTTTTTATGATCACCTTTTTGAAATGACATTGAAGTTATTTAGACCCACCATACGTAAAAGGTACGTAGCTTCATAATATTGGTACAATATTTTTCTTATCTTCCATTTATTATACTATATTAAAGTTATGATATCTAACAATTTTGTTTTTTCAAAAAAATGGAATGAACAAGATGCTGACTGTGTGTGAGTGATCTACACCTTCATGAAATAACAAGATTTAAAAGACAATTACACTATTCAAAGCAAACTAATCTAAATAATGCACAATTAATCTAAATATCTCATGGATCTCTAAAATAAAGTGGTAAATGAGGCTCTCAACTATGATCCTCACTAGTGACACTCTAAAGATGAGAATTAAGCTATATGATATGCAAATTTAGATCTATTCTATCAAATTCTAGCTCTATTTGATGAACAATGTACTATGATCAAAGCAATTTAAGCTAATTAGCAATGAAAAATGATAAGTGAGTGATGTGGATGCAAATTGCAAGAGCTTCTTTACAATTTTTAGATATGGAGTGGATGAATTATGCTTCTAAATGCCTTCAATATATAAGATTTTCCCAAGGGTAGGGGGTAGATTGAGATAACCATGGTTATGCTTGGGTAAGGTCAATTGGCTTTGCTTTGTCCATAAATGGGGGGACAAACTTTTAAATGGTTTCAAAAGGGTGGACCATTTCAACAAAAGTGAGTGATTTGTGTCCATTTTGTCTCCTTTTTGCTTTGTTGAAGGAAATTAGTATTTATTAATTAATTAAAGTAATTAAATTTAGCCATGAAGGGTAAGATGTTCATTTTGATTTTTCATTTCAACAACTATGTCATTAATTGAATTTAATCAATTTCGTAGTGTTTTTCCCCTTTTCAAGCTTTATTTAATCATTTAATCATTTAATTGAATTTTCCTTTGATTTGAATTGCCTTTGTTCCATTTATTGATTTTTCGTGCTATTTTGATGATTTGATGCACCTTTTTGATTGATTTAAGCCTTTTGCCAATTTTTTCGTGTCTACACTGACTTAAAAAATCAGCTCATTAAATCTTTAGAGGACCTCTTTGGAAATAAAACTTTTGACAGTGTCCTGATTCTTAAAAAAGAATTGAAACATCTAAAGACTGTGAGGGACCAATATAGAAGGGCTCTAATGGATAACCCAAAGTACGAGCATCCTCCTATGATTCCACTGACGAAGTGGAATGAAATAATGGTAGATGCAAAAGAGAAAAGGCTAAAGGGTAGTGGAATCCAGCCAAAAGATGACAAAATAAGGTATGTCATGATAGTATTAAGTATAATGCAATCATGCACTAATTAGTGATCTTTGTAAATATATAATCTAACATGTTTCAAACTTTTCATAGACTGCAAGACACATCAAAAGCTACACAAGCAAGATTAAAAAAGGTTGGCCAACAAAAAGTTGGCTCTGGTGGCTATATGAAACTTCACTCTCGACTTGTAAGTAGCAACAATGGAATTTTATATCAAATTTTTATATATAAGGTTGCAAACAATTCTGTTTAATCAAATCATACATCTAAAAGTGATGATATTAAACAAAAAATATAGGGCACATAATTCAATGTAGAGCCCATGGATGAAGACAAAAGAATAGCATTGAAGGAAGGCTATAAAGTCATGGCTGCACACCTACGCCAAGAATCTGAAAGCCATAACGAAGAATCTGCTGCACCAAATGAGACACAGGTCAATTGGTCAAATGAAAAGTAAATCAAATTGAATAGTTAATTTCGAACATAAATTGACCATTTCATGATAACAATGCGCATGGCATTTCACTAGAGCCTTCAAATCCTATCACAAAACCTGGGCGTGACGAAGGCCATGATGTGCATCATAGTGGTGGAGGTATTAATTTTCTGTTTGATATAAATTACGTAATTATTAATAGAATTTGACATCTTTAATTGCAATTGGCCATGTAACCTTTCTTTGATTATTTTAGAGCATGTTGAGCATGTTGAGGTGGTGGCAGATCAAAATGTTATTGTACATGATGATGTGGCATTTTCAGGTAAAGAAAAATGCATGTTATGTTCTACTGGTTACTGAAATACATGTAATAGTAAAAAAAAGTATGTGAATTTAACCTGTTTACTTGTTATTGTAGCTGACCCCCCTTTAGTGCAGTAGCCTCATGCTCCTCAAGACATGAGGAAGCATCATAATTTGAGATCACAACCGCAAGAGGAGGAAGATGTTGATGCTCCTCTCAGCCTTTACCTTAAGAAATCCAAGAAAAACCCAAAAAATAAATGATTTTTAAAAAATTCTCTTTGATAAAACTTGTTTGATTAACTTTGTTGGATAATGAAAGAACATTTTTTTAAGTAATTATCTATGAATGTTGTATATTAATATTGAATTATATGTCATTTTAATGAATATTGTTATGTATTAATGAATTCTTGATTAGTGTTTCGTATTAATGAATGTTATGTGATTGTATTGATTGAATGTTATAGTTCATAAATGGATGAATGAAGTGTGTAATTAGATTTTAATGGGGAATTTAGATTGATGTTAGGGGGAGGGGGGGTGAGGCTAGATGAGCTTCCACCTTCATGTGGTTGGCCTTGTTAAGTAGAGAATATTAAAGTATTCTGGAAACCAAGTGAAGCTCAAACTAACATACCTTCATTATTTAATCAATTTCATTCGTTCTAAGTCTTTTCTCATAAGTACATTTTGAATGTGTCATTGTCAGACAATTATCAAATAACAAACTAGAAGGGCCAATAGTCAACTTCTCATTGTCATTGTCTAAAATGATTCAGATTCATTTTGTGTAAGTATTCTCTTATTGAATGCGTCAACCTCTCTTGGCCTAATCTGGATTATTTCATTTCTTTGTGTTTTGAGTAGGTGAAGTGTTAAATCAGTTCCTATCTTCTATTCTTTGTTCATAACTATCATCTTTAGGAAAGCACATCATTATATCATCGATGTTATGTACCTTTAGCCAATGTGAAGATTGTCATTTTCTACCTTTTTCATCTTGTCTCAATGACTGTAAAAAATCCTAATTGTGCATTGTCCTATCTAACAATGCAGCCTCCAATAGGATTGTCACACATTTTGGTGTTTTTATCCTTTTAGGTACCATATATTTGTCCTTATGTTCTCTTTTTACCACATTATTGCAAATATTTTTCAGAGCTACAAATATTTAGGTACATGATTTGTTTTGGTTTGCATTACTTTAGAAGTAGCTGTTGTGATAGGTTTCATAATTTTTTGGTGAGAATCTTGCTACAAGTTGTTCGTTGATTTTGCTTACTGTATTGAATAGATTGAAACAACAACTGTAATGAGATTGGTTTTGGCTCGTCTCATTCAAAAAAAAAAAAATGCTAGAATTTTTATAGACCCTTGAGGTAAGTCAGTTCTCATGGTTTCAGTGATTTTTTTAAATTTTAATTTTTACATTGTTCTCTTCTATCTCTGAGATTTTCAGATCTCAATTGAATGTTCTTTTAGAGTTTGAAAATTACAAGGCTTGAAATCTTATGGTTTGAGATGGTATTGTTTGAAATTCTATGATCTGATTTTTGTAATTTTTAAATGCTTTGGGTGTTCAAAACTTGGGCACATCCAAAGGACCAAGTCCCAACAATTCTTAAACATACTTTATCTAATATGATGAATTGATCTTAAACAATTAAGGTTGGAGTATACATAGTTAATAAAGTATTAAACTAGATTAAACATACTTTATCTGAAGTAACTAAACCTACTTTATATGCTTTAAGAGTAGACTATTGAATTAGACAATTGGGTATTAATTGTAAATTATATTCTTTATCTAAACATACTTTATCTTCAAACTGAACCTACTTTGTTTGTCAGCCAATATGCTGTAATTCAAATCTATAAGAATTGTTTAAATAGATTAAGAATTTTCATCATATTATTATAAGATACTAAAGAATACCTGCTATTTATCAGATAAATCTTCATTGTCCCCCACAATGAAGACAATGAAGATTGACCTATTACTATGCTTAATGCTTAAGAATTGACAATTTTATAAGATTAAATGCATGATAATATTTTGTAGACTGCAAGCACGAAGGAAGATTTGCTCTAGCAGTCTACAAAATTAGACAAAGCTACAAATAGAGGTCCAAGGAGTGGTCCAAAATACCAGGGATGTATCAATAACCTGATACCTCAAGTACTTATAATTAGTATGCCCGAAAAATAGAGACTTAGTAGTAAAAGCATAAGGTTGCACATCCACATCCACCCTAGTAATCTTATTAATTAAAGAACTCTTGCCAACATTAGGGTACCCACAGATCAAAATAGTCTTGGTATTTGGGTCAATAGATGAAAACCTTGCCATATACCGCCTCACCTATTTGTGGTAAGCCAAACTTGATCCAATTCTCTTAACAATGGTACACATCTATCCAAGTGCAGTTACCTTAAAAGATTTTGAAATCAATCTTATTACAAACTACAATAAGAGGCTTATTGGAAAACATAGGTTTTATTCTATGAAACAGAGCTTCTTGTTTTGTAATACTATAACCACAAAACCAAAAAACATCAAGGAAAAACAAAACAACCACCTTCAAATGAGCCAAGGCAATAATAATGAGCATCTTGATGGTGTTCATGTCCTCCAAGGGGTGGTTCAAAATACCAGGGATGTATCAATAACCTGATACCTCAAGTACTTATAATCAGTATGCCCGAAAAATAGAGACTTAGTAGTAAAAGCATAAGGTTACACATCTACATCCTCCCTAGTAATCTTATTAATAAAAGAACTCTCGCCAATATTAGGGTACCCACATATCAAAATAGTCCTAGTATTTGGGTCAATAGATGACAACCTTTCCATATGCTACCTCACTTGTTTGAGGTAAGCCAAACTCGGTCCAATTCTCTTAACAATGGTACACATCTGTCCAAGTGCAGTAACCTTAAAAGATTTGCAAATGAATCTTATTACAAACTACAATAAGAGGCTTATTGGCAAATAGAGGTTTTATGCTGTGAAATAGAGATGCTTGTTGCGCAATACTATAACCACAGAATCATTAAACATCAAGGAAAAATAAAATAGCCACCTTCAAATGAGTCAAGGCAATAATACTGAGTATCTCGATGGTGTTCCTGTCCTCCAAGGGGTGGTCCAAAATACTAGGGATGTATCAATAACCTGATACCTCAAGTACTTATAATCAGTATGCCTAACAAACAAAGACTTAGTAGTAAAAGCATAAGGTTGTACATCCACATCTACCCTAGTAATCTTATTGATAAAAGAACTCTTTCCAACATTAGGGTACCCACAGATCAAAATAGTCCTTGTATTTGGGTCAATAGACTACAACCTTGCCATATGCTGCCTCACATGTTTGTGGTAAGCCAAACTCGGTCCAATTCTCTTAAAAATGGCACACATCCGTCCAAGTGTAGTAACCTTAAAAGATTTGCAAATCAATATTATTACAAACTAAAATAAGAGGCTTATTGGAAAACAAAGGTTTTATTCTATGAAACAGAGCTTCTTGTTGTGCAATACTATAACCACATAACCACGAAACATCAAGGAAAAAAAAACAGCCACCTTCAAATGAGCCAAGGCAATAATATTGAGCATCTCAATGGTGTTCCTGTCCTCCAAGGGGTGGTCCAAAATACTAGGGACATATCAATAACCTGATACCTCAAGTACTTATAATCAATATGCCCAACAAACAGAGACTTAGTAGTAAAAGCATAAGGTTGCACATCCACATCTGCCCTAGTAATATTATTAATAAAATAACTCTTGCCAACATTAGGGTACCCACAAATCAAAATAGTCCTGGTAATTGGGTCAATAGATGAAAACCTTTCCATATGCTGCCTCACCTATTCGAGGTAAGCCAAACTTGGTCCAATTCCCTTAATAATGGTACACATTCGTCCAAGTGCAGTAACCTTAAAATATTTGCAAATCAATCTTATTACAAACTACAATAAGAGGCTTATTTGTAAACAGAGGTTTTATGCTGTGAAACCGAGCTGCTTGTTGCACAATACTATAACCAAAAGATCATGAAACATCAAAGAAAAACAAAACAACCACCTTCAAATGAGCCAATGCAATAATACTGAGCATCTCAATGGTGTTCTTGTCCTCCAAGGGGTGGTCCAAAATACTAGGGACGTATCAATAACATGATACCTCAAGTACTTATAATCAGTATGCCTGAGCAATATTGATCTAGCCAAGCACCAACTTGTAGTGATCTTTATCATATAAAACATTTAGCAGATCTCCACATCCACATAAGGTTGCACATCCACATTTTCCCTAGTAATCTTATTAATAAAATAATTCTTTCCAACATTAGGGTACCCATAGATCAAAATAGTCCTTGTATTTGGGTCAATAGAAGACAACCTTGCCATATGCTGCCTCACATGTTTGAGGTAATCCAAACTCGATCCAATTATTTTAACAATGGTACATATCCGTCCAAGTGCAACAACCTTCAATGATTTTTAGCGGTAAAGAGAACCCCCATATTTTATCAGCCTAACATAGTCTTTGGCCACTTTGGCAATGAGATTGTGAGCAATATTGATCTGGCCAAGCACCAAATTGTAGTGATCTTTATCATATAAAACATTTAGCAAATCTCCACAAAATCTTTCCCCGAGGGCACCACCATAATCTTCTTGAAATTATACTGCACCATTTTTTCTCTCTTTCTCTTTTCCAGCCCTGATTCTTCCCCAAATTTGATTGCACAGTCAGAAAACAAAATGAGCAAGGACACACTCGAAATAAACAGTAGAACGAGTGTGGACACCTGAACATAAATATCTAGACTAATCACTAATGAGGATGTCATTTGTGATTACTCTGGATATTTATCTTCATTTGTTTTTTTTAACATTCCATATTGGATCAAAATTTTGACTAACCTAAGTTGAAACTCTTACCAACAATCGTCTAAATATCGGCCTTTCTATGTCAAAATGTGGCGTCGTGGGTTTGGCATCCTGGTCATACAGGCCAAATATTTTGACCAACATTTGTCAAAATTTCTACTCATTTTGGTCAGAGTATACCATCGTGGTTTTGACAGCCTGGTCAGATGAGCCAAATATTTTGACTTGCGTTGGTCGAATGTTCGACACATATATCCACCAATTGCTATTGTCTGTTTCGACCAAGATTGGTGTCAAACATTCTATGAAAACACTAATATGTCAAAAATTTGACTATAAAAATAGTGACAAGACCATTTGTCCATCATTCGACCAAGTTTGGTAGATAATTTGACCAATTTATCATCGAAAATAGGTGCCAATTGTGCTAGTGACCTTCAAAGGTTCTCGGTAGGAACTAAAAGGAAAATCCAAAACCAATTGTGCTTCTCACACTTATCACAAGTGTAGAAAGATGACTTGTTTTTAGGTTATAATGACCTAATCAAATAGGCAACTCAATCACTGAGTCCTATCAAGTCTCCAAATCCAACTAATCACTAGCCAACAGGTAGGCACTTAGGCTAATTTGCACACACTTTCCCCAAATGTTACACCAAGGACTAGAGGTGACCTATAATTTGTTTTTGGTCTATTTAGGTCCCTAACCAATAGGTTTATTCATCATAGACATCAACTTGGGCATACTAGCCTTATTAAACTAGTCCTAGGCTTGTAGCCTTTCAAAAGCATGAATTTTGATTTAGAACAAAACTACTCCACACAACCCCATCAACTTGTCATAGATTTGGCTACCCATTTGGGCCTAAGGTAACATACCAAAGCTACAAGGTTTGATAGTGAAGGGAAGACACAATGTTACCCTGATTCACCAAAGGAACTGGGCCTAATTAGGCTCCAGTTAACACTATAGGTACCACATCTATACATCAAAATTCCAATCCAATGCTTGGATCATGTGAGGATACATGTAAGACTATAATATACCAAGTTTAAAGCCTTGGTGATTCTCCAATGGTGAGTTGTGTGGACTGGTGTCAAGATCTAGAAGGTGCACACATGGGCATGTACACCTAGGGCATCAATAGAAACCCATCTCCTTGTAAGTTGTGAACCCAAGCCTAAAAAATATTAAATAAAATTTCAAATACATGAATTCCACCAAGGGCCACTAGATTCCCATGGTGGAATTGTGAAATACACATAATTTTTAACGAAACCCTTGTTTAGGGTTCTCAATCTAGGAGGCAGGATTAAAATTGTGATAACTTTTGACTCACAACCGATCAAGACATGAAACCAACTATAAATGGAAGATAACTCATAGGGATAATTGAAAATTTTAGTGTTTCATTCCTAGACCTCTATACACATCCATACAAAATTTCTGATGCTCGAGATTGTAGGAAAATAATTATATTTTATTGATTTTGAATGCCAAAAATACATCATTATGCCTTCCACCCACCTGGTAGGGATAATGAAGGCCTTCCCCTATGGTTAAAAACTGAATTCAAACTAACGAGTCATTGGGGGGATCATTTACAACTTTTAAGAAAAGTTGTCAAAGTTGCATATCAACTTTTCATCCTAGGTGACCAGACTTGGTCCAAACCTATAGCTGATGATCCAACATGGATCCAAACATGTTAAAACCTTAAGACCTAAGAAAATATCCTATTCTAAGGTTTAGGACACTTTTTGACTAGTAGTTGACCAAGGGATTATAAGGGCCAATCTTGGAACTAGATCTTACAAAAAGGGTCCAATTTTAAACCTTTATTTCTAATATGTCCTATAGACTACTAGGACCACCAAAGGATCCAAAAGTGCAAAAAACATTTAGTTTGTTGAGCGTGCTCCTGCACCATACCCCCCTTGAGGTTTAGAACTCAAGTTCCTACTTGAGATTAGCTAATCAATGGTAGTGCCATGTTGTTTGATTTGTTCCTCTGTCATCGAGGTTGCATCAATATTAGGGAGTCCTTTCCACTTGACTAGGTATTACATGTACTTTTGTTTCCTTGTTTGTTTCAACACCTTGGATGCAAGGATTTCTTCTAACTCCATCAACTTTATTTGTGGGAGATTTGTAACATAGTCTTTTTCCTCCTCAATTTGTTGACCCTACACATTTGAGACATCTGAAACACCTCTGTAAGGGGTGAGGTCTGAAACATTAAATATAGGAAAAATTAATAAAGTAGGGGGAGAGAGATTTCATATGCATTTTCACCCATCTTTTTGAGGACGGTACATGGTCCAAATCTTTTCATGTGAAGCTTTGAGTACTTTCCCTTTGGCAATCTCTCCTTTCTAAGATATGCCCATATTTTCTCCTATTTTGAAGTGAACTTCTCTTCTTCTCTTATCAACCTGTTCTTTTTACTTCATGGTAGACTACTACAATGTTTCCTTCACCTCTACTTGTACCTTGAAGATAGGTTCTACCAACTCTTGTCCTTGAGCACTCACTCTAAAGTCATGGGGTAAGTTTACCAAATCCAAAGGACCTTTAGGATGGAGGCCATATACTGTTTGAAAAGGGGTCTTACCAGTGGACCTATTCGATGAATCATCGAATGCAAATTATGCTTGGGGAAGTATCATGTCCCAAATTTGATTGTATTGTTTTGTTAGGAATCTTAGGAGGTTTTCAAGTGACCTATTGACCACCTCTAACTATCCATCTATTTGGGGGTGGTAAGCTAAACTATAGGTCAGATTTGTACTTAGTTTCTTGTGTAAAGTCCTCCAAAAATGGCCTTGAAACTTAACATCTCTATCAGAAACTATAGTCTTGGGAAGACCATGTATTCTATGTAGTACCCCACCCCTAGTACAATTTTATAAATGATAAGATTACTTTAGGATGATAGATTACATGTTAGGAAATCATTAAGGCGTATGATTTTATTGACCCCATACTTGCATGTGTATGGTTGATGTGTTTGTCTTATATTTCTGTTTGACATGCTTGATGTGGTTGAGGAACAAATTCGTATTTACTTGCTTGCAAGATCCACATGATCGACTGATCCCCGCCATTGTCTATTATATATTATATATGTATGAACATGCGGGTTTTGTATGTAGGTTTGCAGGTACCGTACATCGACTTTCCTGAATTGTCAGGATGAGCGTGCCCTATTGCAATATCTCAAATGGTAAGAGAGGGGAGATAACATGGATCCAAAACCCTAACCTAAGCCTATTTGTCCTAGGATTGGACAAGTACTAGTTTGACTACCCTACTCGAATTCATCTAGTTGGCATGAATTCGTGGATCCCATTCTTAAGTGTGTGCTTGGTCTTAGTTTGCTTGATTTTGTTGTGCTTGATTCAGTTGATTTATTTTTATATAGGTTGATTTATATGATTATTAATGTTAGGATCATAGTTGTATTTAATGATTAATTATGCTTCTATATTTTATTGAGAAAATTAATCTAAAGTCAATTATTTGATTAATTGCAATTAATTAATTATTTAAATTGAAATTATATTTAATCATGCTTGAGTGTATTATTAAATAATTAAATATTTGATTGCATATTCTGGGATGCTTGAAATATTTAATTTATTTAATATGAATTTCAAAATTATTAACATGTTCTTAATTGAAAGTGATTTGAATTATGCTTGCATATTTTATTAAATAATTAAATAGTTGAATTGCATGATTTTAGGATGCATTAAGTATTTAATTTATTTAATAATGAATTTTAATTATAACATGTGCATAATTGAAAAGGGATTTGTTTTCAAAAAGTGAACAACTAGTTTTCAAAAGTCAAAGTTGAGTTGTGCAAAATAAAGATATTTTATTTATTAATTAGGATTTACTTTCAATTTTAGAATTGGAGTTTGATTAGGAGTTAATTGTTGAGTCACCTCTGGGATTTGCATGAAAGGGGGAATTGAATCCCTAATAGGGGGAATTGCATTCATTTGGAGAGGAGATAGGTTTTGGAGAAGATTTTTGGGGGAGAGCTTCTGAGCTTTGAATTTTGGAGATTTGTGGATTGTTGTGGTTGCTTGTTGGTTCGGCTTCTTTGTGCATCTGGATCGGGTTCCTGTTTTCTACACAATTTTTCATATCTGTAGGTTGAATCAATCTTCTGGGCAATTCTGGGTTTCAGATCTTGAAAGGGTTTTCTTTTTAGTTTTTGGCATTGGATCTGAGGTAGGATATGGAAATCTTACTCTGTGCTTTTTGTTTATTGTTTGATGAATTTCTGTGTTTGAATAGTTTCTTGATTATTTCCTTAGATATGTATGTATTTTCTTTGTTATGGGTATTAGAGAAACCTTTAGATCTATCATTTTAGGATTTTATTAAATTTGAGCATTGTACTGTTATGCTGGGAAAATTTTGTTAAAAGATTGTCTATAGTTTTCCTATAAAATGATAAATTAATCCTGTTGTATAGTTAGACTATAGAGTTTGTAGAAAAATTAATCTCCTTGAGAAAGAAAAATAATTTGAGTAAAAAACCCAATTTGGGTACAAAAATCAATTCTGGGAAAAATATAATTTATCCCCTGTAAAAAAAAATATACAGTCAAATAAAATGCACCAGTCAAAAGTTTAATTTGAGGCATGATTCTAGTGTATATTTTTGATAAAATATGTCCTTAAAAAGGAATATATTCTTTTACATTGGAATATGAAATTAGGATTGTTAAAAAAAAATTATATTCTGTTTAAAATATATACATACCCTATTCTTGCTTTTGATAATTTCGGAATTAGAAAAATATATATTTGTATAAAAAGGAAGCATTGTGTTTTTATTGTATTAAAAAAACATTAAAAAAATAAAATAAATAAAATATAAAATGTTTTATTTGTTTAAACCCCTTTATCGAGTCATGTGCAGCCCCTTTAAGGGATTGCCACACGAGCACTGAGGGGTGCCATGAGCAGACCCCAAGGGGATTGTCATGACAGGCCTGAGCACTGCCATGCGCAGTCCTTAGGGGACTGTCACGATAGGCCTGAGCACTACTGTGCGCAGTCCTTAGGGGACTGCATGACAGTACCTTGGTACTTGTCGGCGATAGTGTGGGGGTGGGTGTCGTAGGCCCCCCCATAAAGTTATTTTTTATTTTTAAAAATTTTTTTAGTTAATTTTTATTTTATATTAAAATGTTATTAATTTAATTGATCTATATTAATTTAGTTAATTCATTTTTTTAAATTTATTAACTTGATTAAATTTAATGTTATTTATAATTTAAGTTATTTTTAATTTATGTCATTTATAATTTAAGTTCTTTATAATTTATGTAATTTATAAAGCTTGTAATTTATAATTTATTTTAGTGTATTTGTAATTTATTTTAGATTACTTTAGTTTTTATAGTTAAGCTGATTATTTAATTAAATCTAAACTTTTTATTTATTTATTACATTTCTTAATGGAGTTAATTAATACTAATTGTAGGAAATTGGTATTTAGTTAAAACACTTGTGATTTAATATGATAATTTTAATCACATACTTAGGCAATTCGTTATCATGGAAAGTAGAATTGATATACTTTATCTCATCATTGGAAACTTATGATCAAATTTTGGGAATTGAAATGCATCTACTGAAATTGGACTTTTATTCTGTCGAATCCATAGGACAACACTAGGGGATATTCTCTATTTATGATATTATTGTAATGATTATATTCTAGATTTTCCTAGTGGGTTTCATTGTGTATATGCTTGGATTCAATTATGATGTTTATGGAAATTAAATACTTATAGTTCAATTTCAGATCTCTATGATGTGAGTGTTGTTTTCTTCATTCCTGGTGTGTCTTCTTTTGCTTATTGTGTTTCGGGCACTAGATGACCTAGGGAAAAAACAGAGGCCGAGTGTGTGTCATTTGTGCATGCTTTCTGCATTATATTTTGATGTGTGTACTATCCAATCATCACTTGACTTGATCATATGGGCTCATGTTACTTTGTATTTTGTTTACGGTACCTTTGTAATCATATTAGTTTTGATGAAGGGTGCTCCCCTTAATGCCACAAACACATAACAGAAATAGAGAAACAACAACAATAATATGCAAGAACAGAAAATTGGCTTCTTATTATCTCCACAAATGTGGAATTACAAACTTTCAGAATTACAATATGCAAAGCCACATGGGCATTCCCTTACAATATTCTTTAGGACAAAGCCTCGAATCAATACCCAGATCTACTACCCAGAACTATTCTGAACTGCCTAAGACAATAATACAGCCTTCCTTATATAGGCAATTTTTCACCGCCTGGGAAGGTTCCAGAATTTTAGCCAATAAGGCCGACCAAACTTAGAATTATTTTATTTTACATTTTATTACATCATAGTTGGCTCAAGATAACCTTTGAAACCTGAACAGAAATTTTGAAGAAAAATTATTTTCTGCCATTTCAGGTGGCCCAACTTTCGAAGACCATAAGTCATCACCAGTTGACCCGCTCGGCTATTATAACCCCATTTCAGAAACGCCACGAAGCGCTCTACAAGCTTGACCAGCGCAAACATTCGTCACCCAAATTTTTGACCTCATCCGGGGCCTCTAAAGCCTTCAAAACGGAGTTCAAAGTTTCTGTACCCTGCTGCCAATACCGAAAATCTTCAATATCTTCCAATATACACTTGATCTGGCAATGAAACTTTACTGGCAGACTTATATGACCAAAATGAACCTCCAAGAAAGAAATCAGATCATTCTGAGCACATACAAAAATTATCAAAAATAGTAACTTTCAATAAATAGTAGCTCTGCACAAAATAGCCCTTATTGAATACAAAAATAGAAATATTTTTGGGTGATGCAAGATTGCTCTTACACCCAGGATGCTCCTGCATCAGACACCCGGGGTAATTTGAGAAGTGACCTTGTCACGACTCAGGTGTGCAGAGGAAAACCAAGATGGTTAACCTCCTCCTTTGTTAGCCACGATGAATCTTCTACAGGTCGTCCTTTCCATTTGACCAAATACTCTTCATATGTCCTATTCCTTGTGCTTCTACCAACACGACTGTCCAGTATGTCTTCAATCTCCTTAGTGTCTGAACGAGTTGCTGGAATACTCCACTGTGCTGTTGTGATCTCATCTTCAACACCTCCTTCATGATACTCTGTCAGATCTGAAATGTTAAACACTGGTGAAATATTTAGCTCAGTAGGTACTTCTACCTCATATGCGTTTCCTGAATCATGTTTCTTCAGTATCCTACATGGTCCAAACTTCTTCATTTTCAGCTTGTTATATGTACCAACTGGAAACCGCTCCTTCCGCAAATGAACCATGACTTCATCACCAACCTGAAATTCCTTATACCTCCTTTTCTCATCTGCCTTAGCCTTATACTGTGCGTTCATCTTGGTAATATGCTTCCTCACCTCTCCATGGATGTTCTTCAAATGTTCTGCAAAATCCTCAGCCTCAGCACTACTTATTTCTCCTTTATCTATCTTTCTCAACTCAGATGTATTTCTTGGACTACTTCCATATATAATCTGGAATGGTGATTTACCAGTGCTCCTATTGACAAAATTATTGTATGCAAATTCTACCTGCGGTAAAATCAAATCCCATCCTATTGGCTTATCCCCAACCAAACATCTCAGCAGATTTTCCAAACTCCTATTCACCACCTCTGTCTGTCCATCAGTCTATGGGTGATGTGATGAACTGAACTTCAAATCTGTCTTCAACTTCTTCCACAATGTTCGCCAGAAATATCCAACAAACTTAGTGTCCCGATCTGAAACTATGGTCTTTGGCAAACCATGAAGTCTCACTACTTCTCTGAAAAACAATTCTGCTACATGAACAACATCATTAGTCTTCTTGCAGGGAATGAAATGTGCCATCTTCGAAAATCTGTCAACTACTACAAAAATTGAATCGTGTCCCCGCTGTGTCCTCGGTAAACCAAGAACAAAGTCCATGCTGATATCCTCCCAAGGCTTCTCTAGTATAGATAATGGCTGATACAACCCTGTATTCTGTTTCACTCCTTTTACCATCTGACATACTCTGCAACTCTGTACAAACTTCTTCACATCTTGCTGCAACTGTGGCCAATAATAATTCTCACTAACCAAACCAAGGGTTTTGTCACGACCAAAATGTCCAGCCAATCCTCCGCTATGCTTCTCCTTGATGAGATTCTCCCTCATAGAACTTCGTGGAATGCACAACTGACTCCCTCTGAATAGCATATCATCCTGGATGATGAAATCCAACCATTTCATCCTGTCTAGAGTAACAGGTTCTGTACAAGCTTTCCAAGCTTCACCAAAATCAGGATCCTCTGGATACAAATTCTTGAGTTCCTTGAACCCAACCACCTCAATCTGCATCTCTGTCAGCAATAGTTGCCTTCTGCTAAGAGCATCTACAACCCTGTTAGACTTTTCACTCCTGTGTTACAAAACAAATGTATAACTCTGCAAAAACTCAACCCATTTCAAATGCCTTTGATTCAATTTTCCTTGACTATTCAAATATTGCAAAGCTTGATGATCAGTATACAAAACAAAATCCTTAGGAAGCAGATAATGTCTCCACTTCTTTAAAGCCTGAACTTTTTGTTTCAACAATTGAAAACTCTTTTCTGCCCCATTAGTCCACTTAAACTCTTTTCTATCCCCTCTCATTGTTTCAGTCAAGGGTCCACAAATACTGCTAAAATTTTTGATAAACTTTCTGTAAAAGCTAGCCAAACCATGAAAATATCTTACCTCAGTAGCACTCCTTGGCGTAGGCCATTCAAAGATAGCCTGTACCTTCTCTGAGTCCATTTTTAGACCTTCTCCTGAAACTACAAACTCCAAATACACCAACTCTTTCTTCACAAAACTGCACTTCTTCAAATTAATCAGCAATTTTTCTTCTCTCAACTTCTCAAATACCATACGAATATGCATCATATGCTCATCCAATGTCTTACTAAAGATCAAAATATCATCTAGGTAAACAATGACAAACTTATCCAGAAATTCTTTCAGAACCTCGTTCATGAGCCGCATGAAAGTGCTCGGTGCATTGGTTAGCCCAAAAGGCATGACTAACCACTCATACAGTCCTTCCTTTGTCTTGAAGGCAGTCTTCCATTCATCTCCTTCTCTGATCTGAATCTGATGATATCCACTCTTCAGATCTATCTTTGAGAAATACACAGCTCCACTCAAACAGTCCATAATATCATCCATTCATGGCAATGGAAACCTGTACTTGATTGTGATCTTGTTTATTTCCCTAGAATCTGTACACATCCTCCATTCTCTATTCTTTTTTGGTGCTAATACCGCTGGTACAGCACAGGGACTCAGACTCTCACAGATCAATCCTTTCTGTAACAGTTCATGTACTTGTCTATTCAACTCCTCACTTTCTGCAGGTGTCATTCTGTGTGCTGCCTTATTCAGAAAACTCACTCCTGGGATCAAATCCATCTGATGACTAATCTTCCTGACTGGTGGTAATCCATCAGGCACGTTGTCGGATATAATATCCTGAAACTCATTCAACAAATCTGCAACTTCTACAGGAACATCTTCTACTTCCTCTTTACCAGCTTTTGGAATTAAAGTAAAACATACATGCTCATGCCTCATACCATCTAGGAAATTTCTTCCATCAACAAAAGTTATCCTTGCATTACCACATACCTTTTCTTCAGTCTCTCCTTCAATGGCTTTAGCTTATGCCGCACTCCATCCTTTGTCAGGGAATAGGTATTCGCACGACCATCATGTACAGCACATCTATCAAACTGCCATGGTCTACCCAACAACATATGACATGCATCCATAGATATGATATCACACAATACCTCATCTTGGTATCCACCAATCTTGAACTTCACCAGGCATTGTTCATTGACCATGACCTTGTGGTCATCCTGTACCCAGGCAATCCGATATGGATGTGGGTGTTTCTGTCTCTTGAGCTTCAACTTTGTCACCATCTCTTCTGACACCAAATTGTCAGTGCTTCCACTATCAATAATCACATCACAACATTTACCTTCACACTTGCACCTGGTGCGAAACAGGCTCCTCCTTTGCTCAGGTTCATTCTCACCACTCAACAGGACTCTTCTGTTAATCAACGTTTCTCCTCTTTCAGCATCTTCAGAATTTGATGATCTGGCATCTTCATCTACATGTGCAACTCTGGCCTGGCCTTCATTTCTCCTGTCTGTTCTACCTTGGTGCTGAGGACATTCAAATGCCCTATGACCTTCTTCTCCACAGTGAAAACATGTTCCATGGAAGCCACCTCTTCCAGATCCTTGTCCTCTTCCTCTTCCTCTCTGATCTCTATTATTCTGATCCTGGAAGCGATTGAAATTATTTCCTCACTGATTCTGACTACTACTGGCCTCATCCTTCTTTTTTGAATCTTCATTTCGGCCACCATATGACCGTCCACCGCGACCTCTTCCGTTTTGTCTGCTCTCAAACTTCTTGTTCAGCTTTTCCTCTACTTTTAGGGCAAATTGGTATGCCTCTTCAATACTGTTCATTCGAACCAGATTCAACTCCTCCTGAATGCTTGGCCTTAACCCATTAAGGTATCGGGCAACTTTCTCCTTATCAGCTTCGGCATGGCCTGTTCTGATGAGGAGTCGATAGAACTCCTCTGTATACTCTTGAACAGATCTTCCTGGTTGCTTCAAACTCTACATTTTCTTCAGTAGGTCAAGCTCATAATCAACAGGAATGAAATGTCACTTCAATTTATCCACCATCCAATCCCATCTCATGATTTTCTCCTTTCCCCTTCTATTTCGCTCCAACTGAATCTCTTGCCACCATATCTTCGCATGACCTTTCAATCTGGCCTTCGCAAATTTGACCCTATCAGGATCTTCAACATCTTCATACTCAAAATATTCCTCACATTCATTGATCCAGTCAATCAATTCCTCTGGGTTAAGATTTCTAAAAAATGTAGGAACCTAAATCTTAGGTCTTTTCCCAATCTTGGAAATCGCCCGAAAAAACCTTTCTTCCTCCTGGTTCACAATTTCAACTTCTCCTTCTTGATATTCTTCTTCGGCTTCATCCTCAGTTTCATCTCTGACATTAAGATTCATTCCTCTACGAATCTCTTCTTGCAATGCTCCAACTTGTCTCTGTAACTCTCTAACCTCAGGTGTCACAACACCAGCTCTTCCACCACGTTCCCTTCGTAGAGGCATTTTCGTGATGCGCGCTGAAACCCTAGCCACGGTCCTGGTGCAAACTGCCTCACAGTCGGCGATCTATTTACACACTCAAGAAATCCTACTCTGATACCACCTGATGAAGGGTGCTCCCCTTAATGCCACAAACACATAATAGAAATAGAGAAACAACAACAATAATATGCAAGAACAGAAAATTGGCTTCTTATTATCTCCACAAATGTGAAATTACAAACTTTCAGAATTACAATATGCAAAGCCACATGGGCATTCCCTTACAATATTCTTTAGGACAAAGCCTCGAATCAATACCCAGATCTACTACCCAGAACTATTCTGAACTGTCTAAGACAATAATACAGCCTTCCTTATATAGGCAATTTTTCACCGCCTGGGAAGGTTCCAGAATTTTAGCCAATAAGGCCGACCAAACTTAGAATTATTTTATTTTACATTTTATTACATCATAGTCGGCTCAAGATAACCTTTGAAACCCAAACAGAAATTTTGAAGAAAAATTATTTTCCGCCATTTCAAGTGGCGCAGCTTTCGAAGACCATAAGTCATCACCAGTTGACCCGCTCGGCTATTATAACCCCATTTCAGAAACGCCACGAAGCGCTCTACAGGCTTGACTTGTGCAAACGCTTGTCACCCAAATTTTTGACCTCATCCGGGGCCTCTAAAGCCTTCAAAACGGAGTTCAAAGTTTCTGTACCCTGCTGCCAATATCGAAAATCTTCAATATCTTCCAATATACACTTGATCTGGCAATGAAACTTTACTGGCAGACTTATATGACCAAAATGAACCTCCAAGAAAGAAATCAGATCATTCTGAGCACATACAAAAATTACCAAAAATAGTAACTTTCCATAAATAGTAGCTCTGCACAAAATAGCCCTTATTGAATACAAAAACAGAAATATTTTTGGGTGATGCAAGATTGCTCTTACACCCAGGATGCTCCTGCATCAGACACCCAGGGTAATTTGAGAAGTGACCTTGTCACGACTCAGGTGTGCAGAGGAAAACCAAGACGATTAACCTCCTCCTTTGTTAGCCACGATGAATCTTCTACAGGTCGTCCTTTCCATTTGACCAAATACTCTTCATATGTCCTATTCCTTGTGCTTCTACCAACACGACTGTCCAGTATGTCTTTGATCTCCTTAGTGTCTGAACAAGTTGCTGAAATACTCCACTGTGCTGTTGTGATCTCATCTTCAACACCTCCTTCATGATACTCTGTCAGATTTGAAATTTTAAACACTGGCGAAATATTTAGCTCAGTAGGTAATTCTACCTCATATGTGTTTCATGAATCATGTTTCTTCAGTATCCTACATGGTCCAAACTTCTTCATTTTCAGCTTTTTATATGTACCAACTGGAAACCGCTCCTTCCGCAAATGAACCATGACTTCATCACCAACCTGAAATTTCTTATACCTCCTTTTCTCATCTGCCTTAGCCTTATACTGTGCGTTCATCTTGGTAATATGCTTCCTCACCTCCCCATGGATGTTCTTCAAATGTTCTGTAAAATCCTCAGCCTCAGCACTACTTATTTCTCCTTTATCTATCTTTCTCAACTCAGATGCATTTCTTGGACTACTTCCATATATAATCTGGAATGGTGATTTACCAGTGCTCCTGTTGACAGAATTATTGTATGCAAATTCTGCCTGCGGTAAAATCAAATCCCATCCTGTTGGCTTATCCCCAACCAAACATCTCAGCAGATTTCCCAAACTCCTATTCACCACCTCTGTCTGTCCATCAGTCTATGGGTGATGTGATGAACTGAACTTCAAATCTGTCTTCAACTTCTTCCACAATGTTTGCCAGAAATATCCAACAAACTTAGTGTCCCGATCTGAAACTATGGTCTTTGGCAAACCATGAAGTCTCACTACTTCTCTGAAAAACAATTCTGCTACATGAACAGCATCATTAGTCTTCTTGCAGGGAATGAAATGTGCCATCTTCGAAAATCTGTCAACTACTACAAAAATTGAATCGTGTCCCCGCTGTGTCCTCGGTAAACCAAGAACAAAGTCCATGCTGATATCCTCCCAAGGCTTCTCTGGTATAGATAATGGGTGATACAACCCTGTATTCTATTTCACTCCTTTTGCCATCTGACATACTCTGCAACTCTGTAAAAACTTCTTCACATCTTGCTGCAACTGTGGCCAATAATAATTCTCACTAACCAAACCAAGGGTTTTGTCACGACCAAAATGTCCAGCCAATCCTCCGCTATGCTTCTCCTTGATGAGATTATCCCTCATAGAACTTCGTGGAATGCACAACTGACTCCCTCTAAATAGCATATCATCCTGGATGATGAAATCCAACCATTTCATCCTGTCTAGAGTAACAGGTTCTGTACAAGCTTTCCAAGCTTCACCAAAATCAGGATCCTCTGGATACAAATTCTTGAGTTCCTTGAACCCAACCACCTCAATCTACATCTCTGTCAGCAATAGTTGCCTTCTGCTAAGAGCATCTGCAACCCTGTTAGACTTTTCACTCCTGTGTTACAAAACAAATGTATAACTCTGCAAAAACTCAACCCATTTCAAATGCCTTTGATTCAATTTTCCTTGACTATTCAAATATTGCAAAGCTTGATGATCAGTATACAAAACGAACTCTTTAGGAAGCAGATAATGTCTCCACTTCTTTAAAGCCTGAACTATAGCATAAAATTCCTGATCATAAACAGAATATTTTCTCTTGGCGTCATTTAACTTCTCGCTGAAATAAACAACAGGTTTACCTTCTTGGCTCATAACAGCTCCTATTGCAGTACCACTAGCATCACAATCTACTTGAAACACCTTATTAAAATCTGGAATTGCTAAAACAGGTTGTTCTGTAACTTTTCATTTCAACAATTGAAAACTCTTTTCTACCCCATTAGTCCACTTAAACTCTTTTCTATCCCCTCTCATTGTTTCAGTCAAGGGTCCACAAATACTGCTAAAATTTTTGATAAACTTTCTGTAAAAGCTAGCCAAACCATGAAAAGATCTTACCTCAGTAGCACTCCTTGGTGTAGGCCATTCAAAGATAGCCTGTACCTTCTCTGGGTCCATTTTTAGACCTTCTCCTGAAACTACAAACTCCAAATACACCAACTCTTTCTTCACAAAACTGCACTTCTTTAAATTAATCAGCAATTTTTCTTCTCTCAACTTCTCAAATACCATACGAATATGCATCATATGCTCATCCAATGTCTTACTAAAGATCAAAATATCATCTAGGTAAACAATGACAAACTTACCCAGAAATTCTTTCAGAACCTCGTTCATGAGCCGCATGAAAGTGCTCGGTGCATTGGTTAGCCCAAAAGGCATGACTAACCACTCATACAGTCCTTCCTTTGTCTTGAAGGTAGTCTTCCATTCATCTCCTTCTCTGATCCGAATCTGATGATATCCACTCTTCAGATCTATCTTTGAGAAATACACAGCTCCACTCAAACAGTCCATAATATCATCCATTCATGGCAATGGAAACCTGTACTTGATTGTGATCTTGTTTATTGCCCTAGAATCTGTACACGTCCTCCATTCTCCATTCTTCTTTGGTGCTAATACCGCTGGTACAGCACAGGGACTCAGACTCTCACGGATCAATCCTTTCTGTAACAGTTCATGTACTTGTCTGTTCAACTCCTCACTTTCTGCAGGTGTCATTCTGTGTGCTGCCTTATTCGGAAAACTCGCTCCTGGAATCAACTCCATCTGATGACTGATCTTCCTGACTGGTGGTAATCCATCAGGCACATTGTCGGATACAATATCCTGAAACTCATTCAACAAATTTACAACTTCTACAGGAACATCTTCTACTTCCTCTTTACCAGCTTTTGGAATTAAAGTAAAACATACATGCTCATGCCTCATACCATCTAGGAAATTTCTTCCATCAACAAAAGTTATCCTTGCATTACCACATACCTTTTCTTCAGTCTCCTTCAATGGCTTTAGCTTATGCCGCACTCCATCCTTTGTCAGGGAATAGGTATTCGCACAACCATCATGTACAGCACATCTGTCAAACTGCCATGGTCTACCCAACAACATATGACATGCATCCATAGATATGATATCACACAATACCTCATCTTGGTATCCGCCAGTCTTGAACTTCACCAGGCATTGTTCATTGACCATGACCTTGTGGTCATCCTGTACCCAGGCAATCCGATATGGATGTGGGTGTTTCTGTCTCTTGAGCTTCAACTTTGTCACCATCTCTTCTGACACCAAATTTTCAGTGCTTCCACTATCAATAATCACATCACAACATTTACCTTCACACTTGCACCTGGTGCGAAACAGGCTCCTCCTTTGCTCAGGTTCATTCTCACCACTCAACAGGACTCTTCTGTTAATCAACGTTTCTCCTCTTTCAGCATCTTCAGAATTTGATGATCTGGCATCTTCATCTACATGTGCAACTCTGGCCTGACCTTCATTTCTCCTATCTATTCTACCTTGGCGCTGAGGAAATTCAAATGCCCTATGACCTTCTTCTCCACAGTGAAAACATGTTCCATGGAAGCCACCTCTTCCAGATCCTTGTCCTCTTCCTCTTCCTCTTTGATCTCTATTATTCTGATCCTGGAAGGGATTGGAATTATTTCCTCGCTGATTTTGACTGCTACTGGCCTCATCCTTCTTTTTTGAATCTTCATTTCGGCCACCATATGACCGTCCACCGCGACCTCTTCCGTTTTGTCTACTCTCAAACTTCTTGTTCAGCTTTTCCTCTACTTTTAGGGCAAACTGGTATGCCTCTTCAATACTGTTCATTCGAACCAGATTCAACTCCTCCTGAATGCTTGGCCTTAACCCATTAAGGTATCGGGTAACTTTCTCCTTATCAGCTTCGGCATGGCCTGTTCTGATGAGGAGTCGATAGAACTCCTCTGTATACTCCTAAACAGATCTTCCTGGTTGCTTCAAACTCTACATTTTCTTCAGTAGGTCAAGCTCATAATCAACAGGAATGAACTGTCGCTTCAATTTATCCACCATCCAATCCCATCTCGTGATTTTCTCCTTTCCCCTTCTATTTCGCTCCAACTGAATCTCTTGCCACCATATTTTCGCATGACCTTTCAATCTGGCCTTCGCAAATTTGACCCTATCAGGATCTTCAACATCTTCATACTCAAAATATTCCTCACATTCATTGATCCAGTTGATCAATTCCTCTGGGTTAAGATTTCCAGAAAATGTAGGAACCTCAATCTTAGGTCTTTTCCCAATCTTGGAAATCGCCCGAAAAAGCTTTTCTTCCTCCTGGTTCACAATTTCAACTTCTCCTTCTTGATATTCTTCTTCGGCTTCATCCTCACTTTCATCTTTGACATTAAGATTCATTCCTCTACGAATCTCTTCTTGCAATGCTCCAACTTGTCTCTGTAACTCTCTAACCTCAGGTGTCACAACACCAGCTCTTCCGCCACGTTCCCTTCGTGGAGGCATTTTCACGATGCGCGCTGAAACCCTAGCCACGGTCCTGGTGCAAACTGCCTCACAGTCGGTGATCTGTTTACACACTCAAGAAATCCTACTCTGATACCACCTTATGAAGGGTGCTCCCCTTAATGCCACAAACACATAACAGAAATAGAGAAACAACAACAATAATATGCAAGAACAGAAAATTGGCTTCTTATTATCTCCACAAATGTGGAATTACAAACTTTCAGAATTACAATATGCAAAGCCACATGGGCATTCCCTTACAATATTCTTTAGGACAAAGCCTCGAATCAATACCCAGATCTACTACCCAGAACTATTCTGAACTGCCTAAGACAATAATACAGCCTTCCTTATATAGGCAATTTTTCACTGCCTGGGAAGGTTCCAGAATTTTAGCCAATAAGGCCGACCAAACTTAGAATTATTTTATTTTACATTTTATTACATCATAGTCGGCTCAAGATAACCTTTGAAACCCGAACAGAAATTTTGAAGAAAAATTATTTTTCGCCATTTCAGGTGGCCCAACTTCCGAAGACCATAAGTCATCACCAGTTGACCCGCTCAGCTATTATAACCCCATTTCGGAAATGCCACGAAGCGCTCTACAGGCTTGACTAGCGCAAGTGTCTATCACCCAAATTTTTTACCTCATCCGGGGCCTCTAAAGCTTTCAAAACTAAGTTCAAAGTTTCTGTACCTTGCTGCCAATATCGAAAATCTTCAATATCTTCCAATATACACTTGATCTGGCAATGAAACTTTACTGGCAGACTTATATGACCAAAATGAACCTCCAAGAAAGAAATCAGATCATTCTGAGCACATACGAAAATTACCAAAAATAGTAACTTTCCATAAATAGTAGCTCTGCACAAAATAGCCCTTATTGAATACAAAAATAGAAATATTTTTGGGTGATGCAAGATTGCTCTTACACCCAGGATGCTCCTGCATCAAGTTTCTTGTGTGTGAAACTGGATCTTGGATTACTTGGTTGTTTACCTATTTGATAGTTGTGAGATTTGTGAGCCTATGAGAGGTTAAATAGGTGCATCTTAGGGGAGTGGCTTACAATAGGGGTCCAGGGCTCAAAAGGGGCCAGTACCAGGGTAACCTATCATAAGTTGATTTTAACAAATGATAACCTAATAATAAAACTTGGGAAATAACATTAAATACAAGATTGATATTCTGGTTCCACATGGATTATGTTGAGGGTCTAGGGTCCAGAGTGGCCAGTCTAGGGTAACTCAACTTGATAGATGCTTGAGGGTCCGGGGTCAAGAGACCAGTCTAGGGTAACTCAAGTAGTCATGCATGTGATGACACTTCCATAGTATGTAGCCTAAGCCTCCTCCATAGTTATTCTTCATGTTTCAAATGCCTCTGGATTAGTGAGTCTTACCTTGCACTATTTCTGTATACCTTGAGTAGAGAGCTTCCATGATCCTTTCCTTAGCTTGATCTATTTGATGTTTGTTATCCAAGTGGGATCTGTTGTTACCTCCTCATCATGGTGGGAGTGGACTATTTAGGTTCATGAGTTCGGGTGGTAGTGATTCTTTTACCATTTGAGATTCCGATGTTCATGTACCAGTGCTAGATGATTCCTGTAGCAGTTGTTCCTTCTTGATCTTCATTGTTGGAGTTGTGTTCTTATCTCATCTTCTTCTTCTTCTTGTGATCATGTATCATTGTATCAGTTCTTCAGAGATATCATGTGTACTTATTTTAGTTATTATATTACATACCCTACGACATGTGCAGTGGATGTAGGTTTATGGATACCCTATGGTACCGGTTGTATTTATGTTATCTTTGATATGATGTTTTTTTTTATCTTTCATTGTTTATATGAGTTTTGTAATTGAACCTAATCTAAATTAATTTATTTATGTTAATGTAAACTTCATTGAGGAACCCTTGAGAGTTGTAACCTGTGTTGGTTATTGCATTGTTGTGAGTAAATGGTAATTGCTTCCGCATTGTTGTTTATCTTGTATGTTAACTTAAAAAAAATAAATTATTTTGCAAACTTAGATGCATGTTTAGGTTAAGTTCTCCTGGGTTCCTTGGCAGGGCATTACATTCTAACTACCTCCTTGAAGAAGAGATGAGCAAAATTGAGAGGCATCATTAGTGCTCTTACAAGGTACAAAGTGTACCATCTTACTAAACCTGTCCACAATGACAAAAATCCTATCATGACCCTATTTTGTTCTTGGAAAACCCATGAAAAAGTCCATGGAGATTGACTCCCAAGGCCTAGAAGGTATGGGTAGGGGTTGATATAATCCTTGATTGGTACATACACCTTTAGCTTGTTGACAAATGGTACATGTTTCAACAAATTTCTGACATCCTTGCCCAATTTAGGCCAAAAGTAACTCCTCTTCACTAAGTCTGTTGTTTTGTCTATGCCAAAATGGCCACTCATGCCACCACAATGCTTTTCTCTGATTATATTTGTTCTCGTGGAACATTTGGGGATGTACAACTGAGCCCCTTTAAACAAAAGACCATTTTGAATAAGAAATTCACAAAAATCAATGTGACATCTCCCTGTTAAATTGGTGCATACCTCAAAGGCTTCTCCAAAATCTAGGTCTCCCACATATAGGTGTTTTAGTGAGTCAATGCCCACACTTTGAAGTTGAATTTAATCAATCAATCCAACTCTCCTACTAAGTGCATCATCCACCTTGTTAGCCAGTCCCATTTTGTGCTTTATATTGAAGGTATAAGCCTGCAATTGTTCCATCCACTTTAAGTGTTTCACCCCTAGTTTGTCCTAAGTATTGAGAAAACTCAGTGCATGGTTATCAATGAAGACTATAAACTCTTTTGGAAGCAAGTAATGCCTCTATTTATTAAGTGCTTGGACCATGGAATACAACTCTAAATCATAAGTAGAGTACTTTTTCTTAGCATCATTTAATTTTTTAGAGAAAAATGCCACAGCCTTACCTTCTTGGCTTAAGACAGGACCTATGGCCAAGTTGCTTGCATCTATCTCCACCAAAAACACCTTGTTGAAATCAGGGAGGGTGATGATTTTATATCGAGATACCCTATTCTTGAGGTACTAGAAAGAATCATCAACCTCTTTCGTCCATACAAATTTAGTCTTTTTACCACCTTTAATGGTGTCCAACATGGGAGCACACACATGACTGAAGTTTTTAATAAATTTCCTATAAAAGGTAGCAAGACCATGAAAAATTATAACATCACCTTGGTTCTTTGGTGTAGGCCAATTTAAAATGGCTTCAACTTTGGTAGGGTCCATCTTGAGGGTGCCTTGAGAGATGACAAAGCCTAGGAGGACAAGTTCCTTCTTCATAAACATCCACTTTTCCAAGTTGATCACCAACTTATGTTGATGGAGCCTCCTCAAAACTTGTTCCACATGTTCAAGATGTTCTTCTTTTCTATGACTGTAAATCAATGTCATCAAGGTAAATTACTACAAACTTGTCAATAAAATCAATGAAAATCTCATTCATGAACCTCATGAATGTACTTGGAGCATTGATCAAACCAAATGGCATAACAAGCCATTCAAAAATACCTTCAGTTGTTTTAAATGCAGTCTTCCATTCATCCCTTGGCTTTATCCTAATTTGGTGATATCCTGATTTTAAATGCACCTTGGTGAAGTAACAAGCATTGCCTAATTCATCAAGAAAATCTTCTATTCTTGGAATGATGAATCTATATATTATTGTAATTTTTTTTATGGCCCTGCTATCAATACATAACCTCCACTTTCCATCCTTCTTGGGTGCTAGAACTGATGGGACAACACATGGGCTTAGACTCTTTTGAATCAATCCTTTCTCTGATAGTTCACTGACTTGTCTTGCAATCTCTACATTTTGAGTAGGTGTCATTTTGTAGGGTGCCTTGTTGGGAAGAGAGGAGCTAGGTATTGGATCAATTTTATGGCTAATATCCCTTAAGGGAGGGAGGCTTGAAGGTAGATCATAGGTAGTGACCTCACTATACTTATCCAACAATGTCTTAATTTCCTTTGGCATGGGTTCTTCCTCTTTAGTTTTGATACTGTCCTTAGGCTTGGAAATGAGTATAAAACTCTATGATTTAGGTTCCTTCAAGGTTTTTATCAACTGCTTCTCTCCTATGGTGATGACAATAGGTTCTTTTTCTTCCTTTGTATCCGATAGTGGCTTCATGGTGAAAGTTATCCCATCTTTGATGATGGAGCATGTGTTCTTCCTACAATGATGTGTGGCATCCACATTATATTGCCAAGGTCTTCCTAGTAAGATGTGGTAAGCATCCATTTCCACTACATCACATAGTACCTTATCCTTGAAATATGCTATATAAAACTCTACCCAAGCTTGCTCAATCACTAGAGTTTGCTGACCTTTGGTTAACCATGAGACATGGTAGGGAAAAGGACGTGGTTTCTTGGTTAGATTTAACTTCTGAACCATTTCAAGGGACACCAAATTTTTAGTTGATCCTAAATTTATAAGAAGATTACATACCTTTCTTTGACACTTGATCTTTGTCTTGAAGAGGTTCTTCCTTTGAGGTGGCTCTTGTGTTTGAGGTGTTTATAGGAGGGCTTGCCTCATCATCAAACATTTTCCTTCTTCTGGTTCTATATCCCTAATGTTGTCCTCTTGTTTATCTTCATGAATGAGTTGAGTCCTCATTTCCCCTTGATTGTTATTTCTCCTCTTCTCTGGGCATCTCCTTGCATGGTGACCCAATTGGTTGCAGTAGTAGCATTTAAAGGGTCCATTACTTCTTCCTATACCTCTATTGAAGGGTCTTCTACCCCTAGAGTTCCCTCTAAAACTTGATTCACCTTGTTACTTGTCTCCTTGTCTTTGATCAGGGTTCTTGTTCCTACCATTGTATTGCTCTCTATTCCAAGAGGTGTTCTTTCCCCTAAATCTTTTTCCACCATCACTACTCTTTCCCTTGTTTAGTTATTGTTTTCTTTTCCACTTTTCTTCTACCTTGAGTGCCATTTGATAGCACTTACTTATTGAGG
The DNA here is from genome assembly GCA_027943335.1 of Chamaecyparis obtusa. NCBI lineage: Eukaryota > Viridiplantae > Streptophyta > Pinopsida > Cupressales > Cupressaceae > Chamaecyparis > Chamaecyparis obtusa. The sequence goes on along the minus strand of BSBK01008320.1, from coordinate 479,385 downwards.
TAGGGTTGTGTAGGCTCAATTCCTCTTGAATGGATACCTTGAGTCCATTCATGTATCTTGCAAGATTTTCTCCTTCATTCTTTGCTGCATTAGTCTTCATACACAATTTTAGAAACTCCTAAGTGTACCAGCCCACATCCATATCCTTTTTCTTTAGATTTTTCTTCCTTCTATGGATTTGTACCCCATAGTCTTTAGGCACATATGCCTCCTTTACCAAATCTATCATCTTGTTCCAAGATGTGATCATGCTTTTACCATTCTTCACTCTCTTTGTTTGGATGAAATTCCACCAAGTTAGGGGTGCTCCCTTCAACTTGGACTTTTCCACCTTTACTCTTTACTTCTTAGGGATTTCTTCACTTTGAAAGAAGCTTTTCAAAGCCTCAATCTAATCCAAGACCAAGTCTGCATTCATCTTGCCATTAAAAGTTGGTAATTCCAACTTCTTCTCCATGGTTCTTCTCCCCATAGATTTTATAGAATCTAAGAGGGGTCTTTGATATGTAGGTACATTTAACTCCTTCTCAATAATTTCATCTTCCTCATTACTCCCTTCATCATCATCATATGTGCCCTCTTTTCCTCTTTCTATCTTGTCTTCAAGTTCTTGAAGCCTCTTGGTTAAGGCTGCATTCATTGCCTTTTGTTCTCTTACTATCCTTGCAAGTTCCATGTTGGTAACCCTTATAGGGATATATTCATCCTTAGTAGAAGACATGGCTCTGATACCACTTGATGCAGAGTGGGCAGCTAGAAGCCTCAAGAGGACCAGATTTGTCCTTCAAAACCTTCAAAGGTTCTAGGTAGGAACTAAAAGGAAAATCCAAAACCAGTTGTGCCTCTCACACTTATCACAAGTGTAGAAAGATGACTTGTTTTTAGGTTATCAAAACCTAATCAAATAGGCAACTCAATCACTGATTCCTATCAAGTATCCAAATCCAACTAATCACTAGCCGATAGGTAGGCACTTAGGCTAATTTGCACACACTTTCCCCAAATGTTACACCAAGGACCAGGTGTGACCTATACTTTGTTTTTGGTCTATTTGGGTCCCTAATACAACAATTAAATAGGTTTATTCATCATAGACATCAGCTTGGGCATACTAGCCTTATTAAACCAGTCCTAGGCTTGTAGCCTTTCAAAAGCATGAATTTTGATTTAGAACAAAACTACTCCACACAACCCCATCAAATTGTCATAGATTTGGGTACCCTTTTGGGCCTAAGGGAAAATAACAAAACAAAAAGGTTTGATAGTGAAGGGAAGACACAATGTTACCCTAATTCACCAAAGGAACTAGGCCTAATTATGCTCCAATTAACACTGTAGGTACCACATCCGTAAGTCAAAATTACAATTCAATTATTGGATCATGTGAGGATACATATAAGACTATAATATTCCAAGTTTCAAGCCTTGGTGATTCTCCAATGGTGAGTTGTGTGGACTAGTGTCAAGATCTAGAAGGTGCACACATGAGCATGTACACCTAAGGCATCAGTAGAAACCCATCTCCCTACAAGTTGTGAACCCAAGCCTAAAAAATCTTAAAGAACATATTAAATAAATGAATTCCACCAAGGGCCACTAGATTCCGATGGTGGAATTGTGAGTTACAATTTTTTTTTTAATGAAACCCTGGTTCAGGGTTCTCAATCCAGGAGGTAGGGCTAGTAAAAGTGTGATAACTTTTGACTCACAATAGATCAAGACATGAAACACAATGAAAATGGAAGATAAATCATAGGGCTGATTGAAAATTTCATTTTTTCATTCCTAGACCTCCATACACATTCATACAAAAATTTTGATGCTCAAGATTGGAGGAAAACAATTATATTTTATTGATTTTGAATGCCAAAATGTATCATTATGCCTTCCACCCGCCTGGTAGGGCTAATGAAGGCCTTCCCCAATGGGTAAAAACCAAATTAAAACCAACTAGTCATTGGTGGGATCATTTACAAATTTTAAACAATTTGTCAAAGTTGCATAACATCTTTTTACAACTTTTGTGCAACTTTTCATCCTAGGTGACCAGACATGGTCCAAACCTATAACTGATGATCAGCATGGATCAAAACATGTTAAAACCTTATGACCTAAGAAAATATCCTATTATAAGGTTTAGAACACCTATTGACCAGTAGTTGACCAAGGGATTATAAGTGCCAATCTTGGAACTAGGTCTTACAAAAAGGGTCCAATTTTAAACCTTTATTTCTAATATGTCCTATAGACTACTAGGACCACCAAAGGATCCAAAAAGTGGAAAAAACACTTAGTTTCTTGAGGGTTCTCCTGCACCTCTCTCTCTCTCTCTCTCTCTCTCTCTCTCTCTCTCTCTCTCTCTCTCTCTCTCTCTCTCTCTCTCTCTCTCTCTCTCTCTTTCTCTCTCTCTAGTTTTGTATATAGGGCACACATCCTATAGCGCGCTCACGCTATGTAAGTCTAAAAAAATGGTCTTATATGTTAAAGATCTTGTGAAAGAGGCCCACTTTTTCTATATACTATCTAGTTTCTGCTTTTTATCTGACAAATATTCACTTTTAATGGTCTTGAAGGTGAAAAAGAATCATATTCTATCAATTTGCACCATCTTTTTGTTCAAAAATCAACATCAAATTGTGAAAGTCGATCATTCTTCACTGAAATTTATCGATTGAGGTAATTTTTTTACTTTTTTACATGTGAAATGTGAATAAAGAGTCTTTTGGTTTATAATTGTTATGATATAGACTTGTTGAATACATAATTTGATATAATTGTAATAAATTTATAGTATTTAATTTCTTATATTATAAGAGATTTATATTATAATTTGACTTATTGTAATAGATTGATATTATATTTTTAAAATTTTAATCAATTCATATGTAGAAATCATCATCATGCCGAGGAAACGAGAAAAGACTTTAACACTGGAAGAGCATGAAAGAGACAAAGAGAAGAAAAGGGAAAGATTGAGACAACTTCGTGTAAAAAAAAAATTGGATACCATAGAAGAAGATTTTTCTTTGGACGAGGAACATGAAACATCAATATAAAGTAAGAGAGAATTGAAATTGGAAACAAAAAGACAACGAATGAGAAACTTGCGTGCAACAAGAATATTAAATTATGAAGATGCGAGCACATCATCTATGAGTTCCCAAGTTGAAGAGAAATCATCATCCAATGTTGGAGGCACACCATTGTCTACTTCCAAAGGTGTGGGAACACCCTTGTATCATGTTGAAGGCACATGTGAGAGTGCAAGTCTGTACGACATGTGCGGAAGGAGATATTAAAGAATAACAGAGAGAGTACTAAAGCTGACCTGAATAGAGAAAGAAGACAGATTGTGAATATTAAGTTAAGGGATTATGTTGTTTATTAAAATAATGACTTAACCATATAAGGGATGACATCTTAGATGTTAACCCTTAGGCAGCATGAATTAGTTTTGTATTTTGGAAAGAGTCTATGTTTTGTAAAGTCGACTGGAAGTTATTACTCTTAATAACTTGTATATATGTAAGAAGCATGTAATGCAAAGAAATACAAAGTTTTTTAATGTTGTAATGATATGATGCGAAGTTGTATATTGTATGAAGAAAAGCAAGCAGACACTGTATATGAAAGCAAAGAGCCTAGAAAGCTAAATTAGAATAGGAAAGCTATTTGGCATCAGCAAAAGGTTATGTACTTTACCTTTGTATTCAAATATCATTGTATATTACATGTTTGGGTAGTGTGCTCATCTTGCAAAGATCCTATTTTTTAATACCAACTCCTAACAGGGTTGAGGTTTCTAACAAGGCCTAGAGTCCTTTAATGAGGATAGAGACACTATATGTATGTAATAGACTAGTAGCAGGGTCAACATCCTTAACCGAATACTTTTGATTAGTGGATCAGTTGTGGGTATCATGCCCACCAGGGTTTTCCCTTGGCCAGGGTTTCCTTGAGAAATTACATGGTGTTATGAATTCATTTTCTTTATTGTTATGCTTGTTATTTAGTTTACTTTGTTATGCAATCTTCAAGTTAATTTCTTATATCCATAATTGGGCTAAAGTAAAAGTTTGTGAAATACTGATTCACCCCTCCTCTTAGTATTCCCTATTTCTAACAATTGGTATCAGAGCTTAGTTACTCTAGAAAAAATTTATTCAGAGAAAGCCTAACAGCTTGAGTAAGATCATTATGGATATGGATCAATTGCAGAAGAATCTTGAAGAAGCTCTTGAATAGATTGATATTCTTACTGAAAAAAGAGACACTCTAAAAGGGAAATATGATGATGCAAAAAACTACATTGAGAAACTAAAAGAAAATATGGAAGATCTAAAATCAAATAAAGAACCTACAATTCAAGTCAATGATTATGCTGAAGTTTCAAAACTGAAGAAAGAAAATGAGATCCTTAAACATGAGTTGAAGATTGTAGATCTGAAGTTAAGCTTGAAAGATGGAAATAGCAAAGATGAATCAAATTTGAAATTTGAAAATGAAGATCTGAAGTCTAAAATTTGTAAAGTGACATCTAAACTTGAGAAAACTAAATTACAGTATACCAAACTTGAGAAGTACAATACAATTGTGAAAGGTGAATTGACCGAGTCTAAACAACATTTTGAAAAACTATATTGTGACAATGAGAATATTGATGAACAAATGTCTTATCAAAAGCCATATTATGATACAACTGGTCTTGGATATAATTCATCTAAGATAAGTGAAGAATGCAAAGAACTAGATTTGAAACCATCTGAGAACAAAGATGAAAGTAAATCTGATGAAGCTAACAAATTTGAAGACATACCTAATCCACCTAAAGAAGATGAACCACCTAAAGATATGCGGAGAGAATTCAAAGGTAGATGTTTTGCATGTAACTTTTGGACATATGAAGAGATATTCCACAGGTAAGAAATTCAAACCTATCTCTGGTTATTATTATAATTATCATGGTTTTGGACATAGAGCTATTGATTGTAAGAAACCTAGATCTAATGATAACAATAGTAGTAGTAAAATGTTTAGAGATACTAACCATGTAGATAAAAGACCTATTGAAGATATGAAAAAAATAAATGGAGTTGTGTGTTATAGATGCAACAAGATTGGACACATTTCCAAAAATTGTAGATCAAAAATTAGTTAGACCGGATCAAGAAATGGAAATAATGGAGTAGTTTGTCAGATATGCAATAAATTTGGTCACACAGCAAGATTTTGCAGAATGAACAACATGAGAAACCCTAATCCTAGAATCTATAGAAGGATAAATGAGAGCACAAACAATAGTCATAAAGGATTTTGTAGTAACTTGGAAGAAGTTAAATTTGTTAAAGCCACAGATCAAGCAAGCACACTCAGTATACTAGGAAACTAGACAGGTGAAGTACCTGATAGTAAGTATGAATCATTGCCTAATCTTTCTTTAAGCATTTAAGTAATTATGTAGATTAGAATAGAGAATTAGAATAGTATAGAAGTTAGAGTAGATTGAATTAATTCTTGTGAAGTTAGAATGAGATAGTATGTGATGTAATTATGCTATGTTTAAGAGTGCATGAATTAATATGAATGTATGCGAGTACACGGAAAGAATGAAGTTTTGCAAGTAACTAGGAACAACTTTTTGGTATGAAGCGACAAAGAAATTTAATGCAATGTCAGAATCTTGAAATATTTAAGGGATAAAAGCATATGATGGGTATTATTTGATCATTCAAGTGATTATAAGTGATAAGAAAAGTGATTCAGTGAAGATTAAGAGTAGTTTGCAAGATTTGGAGAAGGATTTCATGCCAGATCTACATAAAGCCCTAAATCACATTTCTAGGGCACTTTGCTAAGAAAATCTATCAAAGCAGTTAAGATTTACAAGAATCATGGATGAATCACTTGTTCACCATATCAAAGATTCAGTTAGACCTAGAATAAAAAGGGAACCAGTAGAACCTTTGGAAGAAGACCCTAGTCTAGCATTGTCATCTGTTCTAGATGGAGTTTTGCATTTAGAAGATGTGAAAAGTTATTTGAAATGTAAGTTTGAGACCGTAAGAGATGGTAACCTGATCATGGAATATGATAAGATCTATAAACATGACATGCCACTCAAAGAAGGGTTTGAAAATTTAAAAGATATTGATGTTATCAAGTATCCACTTCATTATGAATTATAGGATGATGAATGCACTAAGATTATTTTGAGTAGAATCCACAATGGTAAATTTTGGTTAGATGATAGAGTGATAGATATCACTGGAGACCTTATTCATAAGGTAAATGGTCTATCTAAATATGGATTAATTCCTTTTAATGAGAAAAATGTGAAGAAAATTGTATTGGATAACACTAAGTCATCTTACAATGGAAGAGGAATTGTAATCAACAAGATTATACAAGATGATATTAGATATGTGTGCAAGATTTTAAGCTCACTAGTACATTTGAGACCTTTTTTGGATGGTTGATTGTCAAAATTCTAACACTATCTTGTTAGTCAGGAGACACCACCCGCCATTGCAATTTTGTAGTTGAAAAAAATGATGGCTAAGATTGGCATTGTAATTACGATGACTATGATCGTTGGAATTTCCATCCAAAAAGGGGTTGCCAACATGGTGAACATACCGTCGGGTCTATTTTTGGTTGTCACAATTCCAACAGACATGCGTCTGAGATGTTGTCCATGTGATGGTTAGCTGTTGGATATTTTTGATAGATAGCCGTCATTTGTATTTTTTTGCCGATGGACATGCTGTACATGAGATGCTAGCTATTATATGTTTATGACAGATAGTCATCCTTTATAGTTTTTTGCTGATGGCAATGCTGTACATGTGATGACTAGTTGTCAGATGTTTCTGACAGATAGCTGTTGCTTTTAGTTTTGACATTGGTTATTTGGTGGTTTTTGTCATAAATGTGACGACTCACACTATTTAAAAAAAAATATATACATATTTGTCAATCGGGGTTGGTATCAATTCAAAGCAGTGATCTTGCAGATTTGGTTCATTGTTGGTTTGAAATGGTTGCAGATTTGATCTGAGGGATGCAATTCTTATTGGTGACTTGAGCTATTTTGTTGTAGCATGTTCAATGCAAATTTGGGGTATGAAAGGCTTGTCTTGACATGAACGTGTTTTTTATGCAGTAGATTAAATCAAGTTGATTCTTGTGCTATTTGGAGCCAAAAAAGACATGTCAGGGAGATGGATCATGGCAGCGATTTGAGTTCACCTTGGAGATATGTCATTGATTCGATGATTGATTGTGCTTGTGAAGAGAAGATGAAATTTGATGTAGTGCATACTAGATGTTGGATCTAGATATGTCAACTTGAGACTTGTGATTTGCTTTGAGAGGATGAGAAGAAAATCTATGCCTTGGGGGAGTCAGATGGGAAGTTTGGTGCTAATTAGTTCGGTAATGCAAGATCATGGAATGTAGATCATTACATTAATTTTAGATCTGGACTTGCGAGGTGGTTGGTGAGTCGAGGTATTTTATTCTTGCTCGTGATTTGGTTATGTTAGTCAGAGATGACTTTGCAGTAGATTTGGTAGTGGTTCATGGATTATTGAGTCAAGTTTGGAGACTTGGATTTGGATTTGGACTGGATCTAACTGAATCAAGATTTGTGACAATGACTAATCCAGCACAAGAAGCTAGTGTGGTGATTAGAGATGCATTCTTCCTAATGTGTTCGTGGGATGTAGACTTGATTGCATTCGAATCTGATTTGAGAGACTTCTTGACACAGGTAGCATTTGGTTTTATTTGGATGCTCTTCTTTGGTCCGAATTGGATGTTCTTTGTTCCTACGGAGTGTACTAGTGACTTGACTTGGAGTTTGAGTAGGCTGTGCATTAATGGGATTGAAGATAGAATCAAGAAAATCTTTGCATTGCTGTTGAGATCAGGTTGTGATAGATCGCTTGGATTGTCTACCATTTTTGCCATAGTTTCAAATGATTTAGATGTGATGTCAAGAGAGCGACTTGCAAAACTTACACATTGGAGATTTGTAGATCACTATGGTGTTCGTGATGACTTGGGAGAAGTTTTCTTCTTGGTGAACTAAGCTGAGAGACTTGGATTACAGACCAGGTCACTTGATGTGACTTATGCAACATTGGATGCCTCTTCACAATGGGTTCATAGTGCGGTCTGTGGTGTTTCTTTGTGACTGGGTTCTTGGTAGAGATCTGTTGATTTGGTAGCCATTAAATTGGATCAATATGACTTGATCTTGGGTCAAGACTTCTTGAGGTGAGCTGAAGTGATCATTTCTCCTTGAAGTGATTGATGTTTCTGATAGATAGCTGTCACTTTTAGTTTTTCCATTGGTTATTCTATGGTTTCCATCTTAATTGTGATGGCTCACACTATTTTTTTTTTTAAAATATATATTTTTTGTACGTGGATTGAGACCTTAAATTATTAAGCTTCTCTTTGTTTCAAGAATAGTTTAACATTCTCTACTTAATAGGGCCAACCACATGAAGGTGGAATCTCATCTGGTCCCTCCTAGAATCCTCTCATGACCCTTTATGATACTTTTAGACCTCTAAGATGTATTCTTAGGGATCGTAAAGGGTCATAAAAGGTCATAAGGGGTCCTGAGACACAACATATGAGAAACATAAATGTAGGCATCATGGTCACAATTTTTTGGAGACACAACATAATTGAATGCTATACCTAGACGCTGCAACACAACCACTACTCCTCCAATTCTAAGTTGACACTGCGGGATCCAAAAACCAGAGATAATGAATAAGTTTGGAGAGCGTAGGAGGAGGGAAATAATGATCAAAATAATATAGAGACCCCTACATTATTTTGGTGGTTACAGCCCTCCTCCACTCTCTAAATTTATTCCTTATCTATGGTTTTTGGATCCCGTAGTGTCAACTTAGAATTCTGGAGGAGTAGTGGTTGTGTTGCATCATCTGGGTATAGCATTCAATTATTATGTGTCTCCAAAAAATTGTGACCATGATGCCAACATTTATGTTTCTCAGCTGTTGTGATATCTACATTTATGTTTTACAGCTGTTGTGTTTATTTGCATGCTCTTTAAGTGTTTGGCTTCTCTCCCTCGCATCGAAAATAAGATTTTCCCACTCTGAATCGAGAATGCACATGCAACACAACCAGAATATGCATAGATAATAGGTGGAGCTGAAAAGACACAACACATTTATGTTTTTTAAATATGTCAAAATTACAATTTTCCTGATGGTCTATAACTTAAAATACACAATTAAAGACCTCTATAAAAAATGCAAACCTGTTGTGTCTTTCAACTCCACCTAATATCCTATATATATGAATTGAGATTGTATATTGAACTAGGCATCTCCTTCCACATTTCTTGAAACCAAGAGATTGTCACAGTTAACATCTAAAACCATTATTGAACTTTTGTTATAATTAAAAAGTACACTAGCACTGGCACCGAAAGAAGGTGCAAGGGATATGCAGATAGGTAATTGATTTGAAAGTATAATGAAACCTTAACATAAAAAAAGGAAGTGTATTCAAGTGTCCTATAGGAATGATTAATTGTAGAAGGAAGTATGGTATATTAAAAAATTCATTGTGGATGATTTGGATGTAAATTATTGTTGTACTGTAGTCTTTGTAGGACCTCTACAAAACATAAACCATAGTCTTGAAATGCAATGGAAAAAATAAGGAAATGGTGTATGAGTATCAATGAATAGCATGTGTTTCATCCATTTTGATCAGCTAGCATGAAATTGTACAAGAGAAAAAGTTTAAATTATCAGGAAAAAGTGGATATTGATCTTTATAGTTTCCTTATTTAGCATCCTATAGTCAATGCACATGCACAAAGTCTCATCCTTCTTCTTAACATAGATGATTGGTTCCACCCACAGTGACATTCTAGGTATAATAAACCCTTGGTTCAAATCTCATATGATTCAACCTTCAATTCATGCATCTTTGTAGTGCTCATCTTATAGGTAGCCTTTGACTGAGGTTCAATTCTGGGTAGCATTCATGCTTCTTTGTTTCCTATACACCATCTCTATTAGAAAGTTTGAATTCCAAATAAACCATGCTCCTTTGTTTCCTTTGTAGCCTTTGACTAAGGTTCAATTCTAGGTAGCATTCATGCTCCTTTGTTTCCACTACAATTTCTCTGATGATAATTAATACATTATTTCAAAGCTTTGACATTGACACACAAATATGGAGCTATTGAGAAGGTGCAAAGGATGGCTTTATATCTGAAAATTAAACTTTCTCCCTCAATCAACCAATCAAATGATACATCAGTTTGGATTCCAAAGAAAACAATACATTAGTTTGAATTACAAAGAAAATAATACATCAGTTTGAATTCCAAATAAACCAAAGAAACAAACACTTCGACAGGTCTATTGTTAAATGGCAGAGCAATTATCAAGCACTCTATAGAGTTCTTCCAAATTCATTGTTTGGTATTCCTTCATCTCCCCTCAACTCCATCACTTATGGTTACAAATCAAGTTCCAAGAATTAGAATGACACATCTCATCATCACAACTAATCCACCTTAAATAATTGATTAACCATCTTGGAAAAGATGATGATTATAAAGGGATAATGAAGCAATTTTAATGAATACTTTATGTTTCTTATCTTTATGACAATGGTATTAAATATTTCTCTTAGACTTAAACTACTCCACCTCCAAAGTATATTATCCTAAGGCTATGTTGGCAATTTCTAGATTAATGACGTATATCATATTTAAGAAGGTCTAATGATGGAAACATGAGAAAATCATGAAATATACACATAAATCATGAATTATAAATGGCTATACATAAATAAAAAGCATGCACTTGAATTAACTTAAGTCATGGTATATACATGTGAATGCATAAAGTGTAAATTTAAGTCACGAAGTTTAAATGAAATATACCCATGAATACACATATAACATGAATCATGCATACACTCTATAAGTTTAAATTTCACTTTTAACTAACATATACCCCTTTCTATATTGAAAACTATTTAGTATCATACATACTTACTTTATGTTGCACCAAAGATTGGTTTAGAAGCTTCATACCTTTTTGTCAAGTTATAGTTTGAGGAACACTACATCCTCCACCCATTAGACTCGAATTATTCTTGGAAGTCACAAAGAATAAGATAGAAACACATCACATATTAGTTCTGAAACATTTTTTATTAATAAAATCAACATAACGGATCCTTAGATCCATACAACAACAATAACAACAAAAAAATAGTTAGGCATAATACATGTATATATCCACTGCAACTCATATTCTTATCAATATTTTAAAACTCTGTCCAACAAAAGAACAATGGAAACTCCCCTTTTTTATTAGTAATCCAAGCTATAAGTTTCAACATAAGCATCAACATAATTCAATAATAATAGTCATATAATGTGTGGTTCCACTTCCAGCATTCTAGAAGGTTACATCAGTCATATGAGGTTCTATCATAGTTAATAAGAAATTGTATCAGACATTGATAGTGTTGTACCTGGAGTTGAGAACATTAATAAATCATTTGGAATGCTTATCCATAGTCATACTGTACAAAATCCATTTTTGTTCACTTGTGAGTTAATTTGTGAAAGTTGTAGTTCTGAAAATCCATTTTCCAGCTTGCATATTAACATTGTCATCATATTTCTCATCTTGCAATTAGATAAAATCAATATTGTTGCTTTAATTATATTGATTTTCAATCAGATATGAGTGTGACTATAGCTATTTAAGGTTTTTTGTGAAGCTTCTAACTTGGTAGTTGCAATCAACATTTTTATTACAAGTTTTGTTGTTGTTCAAGTAGTGTATTTTAGAAAAGAACCCATTGAACATTCTAATACTAATTTCTCCCAAAATATGAAATTCACTAAAATTTAGTGAAAATCCCTCCAACATTACAGCAGTGCATTAAAGGAAACTCAATGTTTCTAGTAGCGATAAATAGATTTTTTGAGAAGAGTAGAAGAAACAATAATAGAAACAATACACTTGGAGGGAGAAAACCCTAGAGACTTACGATATACCTCTATATGCAGCCCATTAACATTTCAAATGCAAGAATGAAAGAAAACATGGAACTAAGCTCAAACATGTGTAAATAAACATTAGTCATTATCAAATAAGTTGCATAAATGAGAATCATTTCTTTTTTGGATTTTTATTTTTTTCTGGTTCCCTATATTGTTGCAGAGGCATATCCATGTTGACATCATCATTTCTTCTCAATCATACACGTGATCTCACTTTCCTTTGCAAATGCGGGTCCTCTGCAATAACAAATAAAAGGCTTCAATTAAAAACATATTATCATAATTGGGGTTAATTTAAAAACATATTATCATTATTGTTACAAGCATTTCAATACTTTAAAAAACATAAACATGACACTCTTTACCTTGTCCAACCACATCATCTTGCCCGACAGCTTGAACCTTAACACACTCATTAGGAACAACCTCTACATCCCCTGCAACTACAATACAAAATATTTTATTAATCCCAACACATTATAATTAATTTTTTATTACTATTCCAAATTCAATTTAACATGTTTACTTGTATTAAATATTCATTAATAAAAATTCGAATAGAAAATGTATACCTTGAGTACTATAATTCACATTCGAATCGACGCCTTTGTCATTCTCAGATGGTGTAGTATCAATATCGGCAGGCTACATTCCAATGTAAGTAATTAGTGCATTTATCAATAATATATACATATAAATACAAGAAAAATACTAAAAAATGTTAATCATTTAGTTTAATACATATAAATATATTTACTTTAAAGTTTTAAACAAATATATAATCATTGTTTTATTACTTAAAACAAATATATTCACTTTATGTTGGAACTTAACATCAAATATAGTAATTGGTAAAGCATTCAACTTGAAATAAAAATCAATTGGCTTATTTACCTGATCAATAGATCTAGTAGAAGAACCTTTTGCACTCATTGCTTGGTATCATTCAACCACAAATGTATAGCCTTCTTTATAGCCTATTTTCTTGTCCTCTTCTGCAATTAGTTTTTTGAACTCCAAGGCCTGCATTTTTGCTTGGTATCATGAATTTTTATTGTAGTGAATTTCATCAAAACTAAATTGATTGCAATTTATAAATATTTGCATATGATTTTTCATTTACTAATACTTACAACTCATGCAGCAAGTTTTGAATATCCATCTGAACCAAGCTTGTGTTTCCATGCTTTTGTTTTCTTGCTTCTATTTCATTTTATGAGTCAGGCAAACTATGTGATATTTGAAATATGTTAGATCACATAAGTACAAATAGTAAATAGTACATAATTTTATTATTAAGATTATCATGTACCTTCTTTCCTCGGGTGATAGTATTTGTCCACTGTCTTGTGCTTCTCTCAAGTGCATCCTTTTAAAGATTCTCCCACTCATTAATAGGAATATAGGGAGGCCACTCATAATAAGGGTTGCATTCTATTTGGGACCTGTAGTTGTCCTTAATATACTTCAAAACTTGTCGTGCTTTGTCAAAGAGTTTAAGTCTTTGAAAGACGTTAGGTCCAAAAAGTGTTGTCATAGAGTCAATGAGTTTATCCTTTAACCCTTTATCTTGTAATTGCCACCTTTTAAGAAATTTTTTTTTTAGATTCATAAATGAAGTGAAGCTACTTTTTAATATAGTTAAAGAAAGGGATAAAATGAAATTTGATCTTGCAATGAAATCAAAATATGATACCATGTGCATATGGTCGGCTTGAAAATGTGTGAACATTCATCATTAGGTTTTTCATAAAATAGATTATTCGGGCTACAAGATAATAACAAGATTATTATAATTAGTTATTGCAAGGGACTACATAGTGGGTTAGTGCATTACATTATGAGTATTATATTGTATAGTAAAAGAAAGGATCAATCTTTAAAGTACCTAGAAGCTGGGCTACTCTCAAGGGAAGTCCATCTTCATTGCTCATGAGCAATTGATCACAATTTTGTATTGTTCCTATACATTTAACATGATTACATTCAAGAATTGCATCATCACCTCCTACATAAAATGAATCCAATATTAAAAAATGCCCCCTAAGAAAGAATATATAGTTCAAGTGAAATAAACACATGATAAATGAGAGAGAAAAAGAGGAATCTACTTACCAATAATAGGTGTTTCCATCGCATGTGTGGTCATGCTACATGTTGCTGACATTGCAGGTGGCAGTACCTCTATGGATCTGATCCTTATAGCAAGCGGTGTACTCAACATAGGATCAATAATAGGTGTTGAAAAAAATATTATTGGAGCATAAAAAAATATGGACAACCATGGACAAGATGGAGGATAGAACATGCAATGTACTTGAACCACTTGGAGTATTTGCATTTGACGCGTAGCCCTTTAATGTATTTAGCATCCTTTGCAAAGAGAACACATATATATTTTAGTTAATGACATAAATAAAATAGTATACTATAAAAATTATTATTGAACTTTTGTTATAATTAAAAACTACATTAATACTTACTGTATAATTTTGAACATGGTGAATCAACACATCCTCTCTCATCTTTATTTCAGGAGTGTGAGGTTGAATATCTTCCATTCAAGATAACTCTTTTGATATTGCATGAAGGACCTTATGCAGTGCAAGCACATGATTAACGTTTGATAAAAAATCAACATTGAATGGATCCTGCTCATCCTATGGCTCCTCATGGACTACTTGTTCCTTTCCCTTTTTCTGATCAACAATCGTTTATGAGAATAATATTATTAGCACTTTATTTAAAAGCAATCCAAAATAGTAGAACAATAAAAAATATGCATTAAAATAACAAAAATTACGCATTAATATTTTTTTTGTATGTACATTTGTACAACAACAATGAGTTTTACCTATTGGGAAGAAGAAGTCCCATGAGAACTATCACCACTGTGTGTATCATGTGGCTGTCGATCCATACTATAGCCATATTTAAAAAAAAAACATTTAGACATGTTAAAACATGTGTTCTTATTTTAAGTTACATTGAATAATAGATAATTATCAAAATGTGTACCACCTCGTCCATGATAGTCATGGCTTTTTTTGTTTCTATGCGATTCAAATTTTAATCGATAAGCAGCTCCTCCCCTCCACGTATTGATTTGATCGCACATACAAATATGCAATTTCTCTCATGTGCCTCAAATATACAGTTGGGTTACTTCTTAGTTGACGTAGGTCATGTACTTTTTAAAAAACCTGCAATATTCCCTAATTTTTTTGGCCTTCCGTCAATGTATATAGCTACTTTTTTACTTTGTTCACAAAATTTTTGTTGTATATAATTTTCCGCGTGTGCATACCTACACATACTCTTTTTATATTTAACAATCTGCATCCAACTACTGTAATCATAACAAGGTTCGACATACTCCATCAATTCGATGACTTTTTTGTACGAGACCTTTATACCATCCATGAAAAATAGGCCCAAACCATGTAATGAAGACAGTGCTATGCGACATATCCTCTCTTTAACATGAAAATGTCAAAACCCCTTAAATAATTCAAAGTAAAACCAACCAATATAATACCAAATAACATAACCAAAAAAGCACAACTATTTTTTTTTTAATTCCAAAGATAACATATCCAATCAAAGTACACTATAACAGACTTATTCAATTTTTTTTTATTTTTTACATCAAACAACTTAAATATGAAATACATGAGAGTATACTATTATACTCTTTTTATTACATAGTTCCAAAGTACCAAATTCTCTTCTAACTATGCCTATACAACCTAAGCACAGTTCTGATAATAAGAAACCAAGTTATGATCTGTTTCCCATATATCTTTATAGCAGCTAACCATTCCCCCATAAACATTGTTTTCCTCATCTAGAATCCTGAAAACATCAAATAGAAAACAACCACAAATAAAATAGGGCTTAGTCAAAAAGACAAAGATGGTGGAAAGCCTCCAAAGTATCTACATCATACAGGTTAGAACTGAAACATAATAAGCTGAACCATGCATATAAAAATAGATATATCTCACTATAAACAGTAAGTATTCCATTTCTTTTCAATAGAATCAACAAGTACATCATTTCTTTTCCAAAAAAAATAAACTCGCAAAGAAAATGACAAGGTGATGATCCACTAGCTTTGGGTGTCTACATAAGAATCAATGATCAGTAACCATATAGGAAACTCGAAGAATTCATTATGCCAACCTTATTCTATACAAGCAATAAGGTAGATCAATACCATTACTTCACCAACATGTGTAAGTAATCAGGGCAACACATTTTATCTATTTAAATGAAACCCATAGCCCATGAATTATTAAATTATCACTTAGTTAAATAACTGATAGATATTCTTTCACCATAAGGATCCAGACAAAAGTCAGCAACCCATACTAAGGATCACACTTGCATTATCTCAAAAACACTTCATATCAACAATATAAACTGAATCACAATAATCTGAATTATCAAATTCAACTAATAATGTCAACTCAATTGCTTCAATTTTAAAACTGAATCAACAATTAAAATATCCACATACATCCATGAATCCTCTTTTCAAAACAACCATAATAAAGCATTTTCCATTCATCAACTGAAGGGATAATTATAGCAAGAATTTTCAATGCTACCATTAGTATAGCTCAGATAATAATGCCCAATTTTCTAACAACCAAATGCAACATTATATCTGATAATTGAAATATTCAATTTTAATACCAATTGATAGATTCAACTAATGCTATATAATCAAATACCATTAAACTGTTACATTATAACTAACATAGTTTATTTGTAAATCCATGGTATGTCAAAAATTAAATTTCATATACTAATATTTAATGCAAAATTACACATGATTTTCACATTGATCATACATATATAAATGCACTTGTTTCAACTCTATCATCTTAGTTACAAAGTCACATATGTATATACATATAGGTGTGTATATATATATATATATACACTCATAGTATGTGTATATATATACATCCCTAGGTGTATATATGTATGTACCCCTATAATTAAAATATACAGAATCGGAACACTATATTAATATATTTATAATCCTATTAGAATAACACAAAAATCAGATAACTTATTTGAAACATACATTGTCATATTTTGTCATTTTACAGAGTGAAACTATGTTTCAATTTCCAAATAATAATTTAGAGGTTATTCAATCGATAGACTTGAAAACCTTAATATCCAAATCGGCCTACTTACATAATCTCATAAATCCAATCCACAAATAGAAAATCAACTACTACAGAAGCTATTCGAATGATCTACAGACCATAACAATAGACCAAGTCTTTGAAAGGAAACAATAAGACTATGGTGACTTCCACTATATAAAATTATATCAACCGACAGTTCCAAAAATGCTCAGAATAAGACAAAACTATGTTCCCATAAACCACTACAGAATATTCATCATATAATCATGATTCCTAACGAAAATTCTAGGGACAGACTCGAGCTTATCATCCGACAAGAAACTACAGAGTTTAATGACAAGAAATTAGTTAACCTTCTTCCTATAGGATATTTACTATCGATGGCTATTTAAATAATCAAAACATTGAGACCAATACATAACTCATGCTCAAACATAATCTGCAGTTTAACAAAACCAAACTTTCAAAGACACAACCCAAATCAAATTCCTGTTATCAGATTGAAACACATTATAGACCCCTGCCCCAAACAATGACTTAAGAGAACTCCCATTTCCAACAATGATTCGAGATATCACAAAGAGACCTTGAAATCCAATGTTCCTAACAGATATTTCACAACCAAGAGCTCGACAGGAAACTAAAGAGAAAACAAATTGCCATGAACTGAACCTGGGAATTTCCCAAATTATAATTTTTACTATGAGGACTCAATAAAGAAGAGATAGAACTTGAAAATATGGAACAGAAAATAAGATATGCAGTCCTATATAGAAACTTCCAAGCTACATTTTAAACAAAAATTTAATCTCACAATACCCATCAAAACAATAAGCATCAGAGAGAATGAAGGTTCATAAACTATAAGCCATGATAAGCATCGTTATTACCCAAAAATCCCAGTAGGTGAATTTGGATTTCCAAAACTCTACGGTTATCTAAACCCTCAAACTCCAAACTGAACTTAAACTTGGTGAGATTGGTAACAGAACTATAAGAAAAATCCAAAACAGAGACTCAATAATGAACAATACATAACTGAATCTCCCACAACTATGGCTCAAACAATAATCATATCTAAATTCCACAAAACTCAATAGATACTTATTACAACTATGATAGAGATTACGTTGCTTTCTGAAATGAAAATCTGTGAAACACAATGTTTGTTCCCTAGAGTTCAGAAAAAACCCTATGTTTTCCTATACTCGTGAAACTTAACACAAAACTCCAGAGCTCGACAAAACACAAAGTCTTGTAATAGGGAAAATGAATAGACCCCAAATCATTATTTCCATCCCATTGAACAGAGAACACAAAATAATAGAAGTTTAATCTTCCAGAACTGATTCCCAAGTTCTTTTCCCCAAAACTCGATAGTAATTAAAGCATGTATAATACAGAGACCGAAGAGACTATAATGAATGTTTAGAGAGAAAAGAATTCGCAATATACACTTAGAATAATTCCTCATAAAGTGAATAATGCAGATAGAAATTACAAACCATATATTTTTTTTATGCAGAACTTGTAAAAGAAACAAGAGATTAAGGAAGAGAATGCCCCTGACTGTATTACATAGTGGGGGTGTTCTAAAACTTGCAAGTTGAATCCAAAATCCATGCTCCCTAACTGGTGAGCTACTCCAGAAATCAAATTTTGCACAGCAATAGAATTGGATACACCGTGATAGAGCTTGATTTACAGGCAAGAAAACCAAATGATATTCCCAAACAGAGATATTGGTGATACGTACGAAACAGATGATCACCCAAACAATAGGCTCAAAAATAAGAAACGAAGTTGTGATATACACAATGGAAACCTCCATTTTTAATGCACAAAATTGCAACAAATTTTCCCTCCAAGCTAAGCTAAACAACCCCATTCTCACAGCCATTCCAGGTTGCAAAACAAATTTCCTCACAACTGATAAGCCCTTGCCAATACAAATGGCAGATAGCAAACTGAAGCAATAAACTCCAGCATGAATGCCATAGCTGTATTAACTACTAACTTATCCTTTATTGCCACTTCCAACAAGAGTTCAACAGTTGTGACTGTGGTACCAGTACTAACCAAGAAACTCCCAAAAACATGTGCCTAAAAGTTAGATCGCACATTGTTATGACATTCTTTAGTCTCAATGCAAATTCAAATATTGCAATACAAATGTTTTAGGTAGGGTGATGTTAGTAAGTTGAAGCCATGTTAGGTTAGGTGATTTGAATGACTTAGGAAATGTTTCAAAGTCATGGTCTAGGTTAGAGAAGTTACTAACCCCAAGACTAACTTACTAAAAATAACATAGGATACAAGTGTAATACTAACATTTCTTTCTAACTTTTAATTAACTAACATACCACTAATTGATTCATTCTAACAATTCTACTAACTTATATTTCTTTTAATTTCATTTCTAATTTAACAATTAATATCATAGTAAAATCATTTCAATAACTTATACTAACTATATAATCAATATTATTTTCCTTAATATATTCTGATTAACTTAGCATCAAAATACTATTAAAGAAATATTAATTATTGCATTGGGATTCCTCTTCCCATTAAGGAATGAATTTTCTTTTAAACTTAAGAATAATCATTTCCTATATGAAAACAAATTTTCAAAGTACATAAATGTAACAGAGAAAACTGACAGCTTAGGAATGTCAGAATTATAAACTGTTTTCATTAATTCAAATAGATCCAACACTATATTCTAACAAAAGATCAACAACTACCTGCCAAGTTTTGTTACCAAACAAGACATGATCTAGAATATTTCAACAATAATAATGACCATATACTGTCAAAAATCCAAAACTCACAAAATACTATTAGAGATATAGATCAAGGTCTAGACAAATCCACTACCCTTAACACAACAAGAGATATCCAAAACATATAAATCCAAGCCAAAACATCAAATCAAACCACAATGAACTATCCGGAACAGCAGGATCAGAAACCAAGCCAAGAATTGACAAGGAGGCATGACACCCTCCCCCACTAGCCTAGGCTTACTCCTGGAAGCCTGTAAACAAGTGAGGATGTGCAGCTCTCATTGCCCCTGCATCTTCCCATGTAGCAGATGTGTCATCATTAAGGTCCCACAACACTTTTACTTGCTCAACTTTGTGACCTCTGAGGTTTAGTTCTCTTTGCTAGATGATCTATACTGGTTCCAACATCAACTGACCATCTACCACCTGTAAATCATTCCAATTTAGAATGTGAGCAATGTCAGGAATATACTTTCTCAACATAGATACATGGAATACATCATGGACACGTGAAAGGCTGGGAGGCAAAGCAAGTCTGTAGGCAACTAGACCAATACATTTCAAGATCTCAAATGGTCCCACAAACCATGGAGATAGTTTAGATCCCTTACCATACCTAATAGGACTCTTTTGAGGCCTAACCCGAAGAAACACCTTATCCCCAACCTCAAACTGATGCTCAATCCTATGCTGATCAACATATTTCTTTTGCCTATCCTGTGTTGTAGAAAGATGCTCTCTGATGCATTTTACTTATTGCTCCAAGTCCTGTAGCATCTCAGGACCTAGAAGAATTCTATCCTCAAGATTATCCCAGCTTAAGGGTGTTTTGCATGGTCTCCCGTACAGGGCCTAAAAAGGACCCATACCAATCGAGCTGTGGTAACCATTATTGTATGTGAATTCAACAAGGTGAATATACTCTTCCCACTTACTCTGTTTGTCCATGACATACATCCTAAGTATGTCTTCCAAAATTTGGTTGACTCGCTCACTCTGTTCATTAGTCTCGGGATGATATGCTGAATTGAAGTTTAGCTGAGTACCCAATTCTCACTGCATAGATCTCAAAAGTGAAGATGTGAAAACTGGATCCCTATCAGATATGATCTTCTTAGGAATCCCATGCAATCAGACAACTTGCTCCATATAAATCCGTGCTATGGATGCAACATTGTAAGAAGACCTTACAGGAATAAAGTGGGCAACTTTAGTTAACCGATCAACTACAACCATGATTACATCATGACGCCTGGTTGTAAGTGGTAACCCCACTATGAAGTCAATGGATATAGTATCCCATTTCCATTTTGGTACACTGGGAGGCTGCAACAAGCTAGTTGGATGCTGATGTTCCACCTTCACTCTCTGGCATTCTAAACATCTAGCCACAAAATCTGCAATATCCCTCTTCATGCCTGGCTAGTAATAGTGCTGCCTGAGATCGGCATGCATCTTCTTCACACTAGGGTGTGTTGAATAGGGTGCCTTATGTGCTTCAATCATTACTAGATCCCAAAGATCCCCAATCTCTCACACATAGACACTACCTCGGTACATCATTAGTCCATCAGTGCTGATTGAGTAGCCTTCAAAATGGCCCTCTAACACACTGCCACTATCAATCACTACTTTGACATCAAAGAACCAAGGATTTGAAGACAAGTTCTGGAGTATTCTATCCTTTAGATCCACTATGAGGGTTAATGAAGAAAGTTCATGAAATCTTCTGCTAAGTGCATTAGCCACTTTGTTTTCCTTACCCTGCACATACTTCACTTCGAAGTCATATTCACACAAAAAATCCATCCATCTACACTAACGAGCATTAAGATTGGGTTGTGTGAATAAATACTAAAGACTTCTATGATCTATATGCAGCTCAAAATGTTGACCAAGTAAGAAATGTCTCCATTTGGTCAATGCATGCATAACAGCTGCAAGTTCCAAATCATGTGTAGGATAGTTTATTTCATGATCCTTCAATTTCCTAGATTCATAAGCAATGACTCTACCATCCTGCATCAAAACTGCTCCTATTCCATCCAATGAAGTGTCCGTGCAAACAACAAATTCCTTGGATGGATCAGGCACTGCTAACACTGGTGCACTAGTTAAGCATTCCTTGAGATGCTAAAATGCTTCTTCACACTCTTCTAACTAGATGAATTTCTTTCCCTTTCTCTGAAGAGATGTGATGGGATGAGCTATTCAAGAGAAATTAGCCACAAATCTTCTGTAGTAGCTAGCTAACCCCATGAAGCTTCACACTTTTGAGACATTGGTAGGTGCTGGCCACTCAACAATTGCCCTAATTTTGGCCAGATCAACAGCTATCCCATCTCCTGTGATGATATGACCAAGATAGAAAATCTCAATTTTGAAAAACTCACACTTCTCGAGATTGCCAAAAAGCTTGTTTCTACAGAGGCACTCAAAAACTTGTCTCAAATGCTACTCATGCTCTTCCAAGGAGTCTGAATACACAAGAATGTCATCAAGAAACACCAGGAAAAACTTGTCAAGGAAGGTTCCAAATACACCATGCATTATGCTCATGAAAATTGATGGTGCATTTGTTAGTCCAAAAGGCACTACTATGAATTCATAATGCTTGTATCTAGTACGAAAAGTTGTCTTGTGGATGTTAGCTTCTTGAATCCTTAGTTGATGGTATCTAGATTTGAGATCAATCTTGGAAAACACTTTTGCACCCTTCACTTGATCAAACAAGTCATCAATGCATGGCAAAGGATATCTATTCTAGATGGTCACTTTATTTAGCTACCTGAAGTCTATGCATAGCCTCAAAGAACCATCCTTCTTCTTAATGAAGATGATAGGTGCTCCCCAAGGTGAGACACTAGGTCTAATGAGTCCTTTCTCAAGCAGTTACTCGAGTTGAACTTTAAGTTCTACCAACTCTTGTGCAGTCATGTGGTAAGGAGTCTTAGAAATAGGCTCGGTACCAGGAAAAAGATCAATTCTGAAGTCAATTTCTCTTTTAGGAGGAACTCCCGGAATCTCTATAACAAAGATATCTAAAAATTCCTTCAACACTGGATGATCTAAGTTGGTATTTGAAGAGACTAGCTCATCAAAATCATTGATTGGAACCAAAAAAAGTTTACACCCCTTATGCAAGCACCTCTTGAGTTGCTTGGCTGATATGGTTCTAACTGAAATTGGCCTCTTAACACCTGATATGAACTTGGCTGCTCCAGTATCATCAATACACCTGATGATCTTTTCTCTACAATCAATGACAGCTTGATGCTGTTCCAGCCAATCCATTCCTAAAATAACATCATATGAACCTAGAGGAATAACTCTAAGGCTAACAGAAGTAGTAAAATCCTTAAGTCAAATCTTACAATCTACATCCACTAAACCTGTTTCCACCTTAGGCCCTGATGCTAACTCAACTTGCCATGCCAACTTAGCTTTATTCATAGGAATACCACATTATTTTACCAAATTGGAAGAAATAAATGAGTTGGTGGCTCCAGAATTGAACAAAATAGAAATTTTCTTACCTTGGCAATTACCTTTTACTTTGATTATGGTATTCTGATGATCCACTTGCCTTTGGTCCATGGTATTGAATATTCGGTGGTTCCTTCCAGAATCACCTTCAGTGGCCTCAGAACTTGCTTCTTTAGATCTGACTTGGTTGTTGCCACAAAGGGGACAATTCCACTGGAAATGACCCAACTATCCATAGTGGTAATATTCCACCCCTCTCTTGATACTCTTATTCTACATTGAGTTTGTTGGAGGAGGTACATTGCTCTGTTGCACACTTGGAGAAGGCAAAAAAAACTTTGGCTGCTCAGGTACTTTGAAACTCTTGTTTGATTTGGTAAACTTATCAAACTTCCTCTTCTTAAACTTGCCACTAGGACTACCTGATACTGCCTTTGGATTTCCTTGAGAAGGTTTCTAGTTCTTGCTACTACTCTAAGCAAGAGGATTCACTGTACTCTTGACCGCACTTCCACAGAAACCTAACTTCATCTTAGTCAATTTAGCTTCTTGCACAATTTTAGGCTTGAAAGTATGCACTTCTTCTCTGATTTTGGAATTTAATCCCTTGATATAGTGTTGTTCTAAAGGCTTTTCATGTTTAGCCCATCCGGAGTACTTCTTCAACTCAAAGAATCTCCTCTCATACATCTCTACTGTAGAATTACCTTGAGAGATATTGAAGAATTCCTCAGATCTGGCCTGCTACCAGTATTCTGACATGAACCTCTCACAGAACCTTTCAATGAACAATTCCCAAGTGACTTGAGAGATATCGATTCCAAGACACTCAAGTTCCATGTTCCACCATATGGAAGCAAAGGATCTGAGCTGCATGATGGTCCAATGAACCCTTACATTACTCTAATAATCATGGAGTATTAAACATCTTTTGATGTTTAGAAGCCATGCTTTAGTAGGGTACCTTCCTTAGTTCCATTAAAAATAGGTCCTTTGAACTCAGAAAGGTCCTTCAACTAAGCCCTTGTGACTGGATCCTCAGCTATAGCCAGGTTTGCATTAGGAGCTTGAACAACTTGAGCATTTTCTCCTCTAGCTGGAACATTGTTCCTTGCTTCAATATCATCAAGTTTATCAAGAATCAGCTAGATAAATTCAGCCTGAGGTTCTCCTTGATCACCTTGATTGATATCCACTTGGACATCATCTTGATCAACTCCAAGTGCTCCTTGGTGACCTTGCCCTCTTCCACGATCATGTCCCTGACCATGACGTCCACCCCTACCTCTGCCAACACTGGCATCAACTGGGGCACCACGCCCATGGGCACCTTGTGTGAAAGGAGGCATGCTTAAAACCTTAAATAAATAAAAGAGGAATAAAATCAATAATGGAAGCAAAGAGATATAACCCTTTTCAAAACCCTGAGCCCCTAGTGTTCAAACTTGGCTCTGATACCAAATGTCAAAACCCCTTAAAGAATTCAAAGTAAAACCAACCAATATAATACCAAATAACATAACCAGAAAAGCACACCTTTTTTTTTTTAATTCCAACGATAACATATCCAATCAAAGTACACTATAATAGACTTATTCAGTTTTTTCTTTTTTTTACATCAAACAACTTAAATCTGAAATACATGAGAGTATACTATTATACTCTTTTTATTACATAGTTCCAAAGTACAAAATTTTCTTCTAACTATACCTATACAACCTAAGCACAATTCTGATAATAAGAAACCAAGTTATGATCTATTTACCATATATCTTTACAGCAGGTAACCATTTCCCCATAAACATTGTTTTCCTCATCTAGAATCCTGAAAACATCAAATAGAAAACAACCACAAAAAAAACAGGGCTTAGTCAAAAAGACTAAGATGGTGGAAAGCCTCCAAAGTATTTGCATCATACAGGTTAGAACTTAAACATAATAAGCTGAACCATGCATATAAAAATAGATATATCTCATTATAAATAGTAAGTATTCCATTTCTTTTCAACAGAATCAACAAGTACATCATTTCTTTTCCAACATAAATAAACTCACAAAGAAAATGACAAGGTGATGATCCACTAGCTTTAGGTGTCTATATAAGAATCAACGATTAGTAACCATATAGGAAACTCAAAGAATTCATTATGCCAGCCTTATTCTATACAAGCAATAAGGTAGATCCATACCCTTACTTCACCAACATGTGTAAGTAATTAGGGCAACACGTTTTATCTTTTTAAATGAAACCCATAGCCAATGAATTATTAAATTACGACTTAGTTAAATAACTGGCAGATATTCTTTCACCATAAGGATCTAGACAAAAGTCAGCCACCCATACTAAGGATCACACATGCATTATCTCAAAAACACTTCATATCAACAATATTAACGGAATCACAATAATCTGAATTATCAAATTCAACTAATAATGTCAACTCAATTGCTTCAATTTTAAAACTGAATCAACAATTAAAATATCCACATACATCCACGAATCCTCTTTTCAAAACAACCATAATAAAGCATTTTCCATTCATCAACTGAAGGGATAATTATAGCAAGAATTTTCAATGCTACCATTAGTATAGCTCAGATAATAATGCCCAATTTTCTAACAACCAAATGCAACATTATATCTGATAATTGATATATTCAATTTTAATACCAATTGACAGATTCAACTAATGCTATATAATCAAATACCATTAATCTGTTACATTATAACTAACATAGTTTATTTGTAAATCCATGGTATGTCAAAAATTAAATTTCATATACTAATATTTAATGCAAAATTACACATGATTTTCACATTGATCATACATATATAAATGCACTTGTTTCAACTCTATCATCTTAGTTACAAAGTCACATATGTATATATATATAGGTGTATATATATATATATACACTCATAGTATGTGTATATATATACATCCCTAGGTGTATATATGTATGTACCCCTATAATTAAAATATACAGAATCGGAACACTATATTAATATATTTATAATCCTATTAGAATAACACAAAATCAGATAACTTATTTGAAACATACATTGTCATATTTTGTCATTATACAGAGTGAAACTATGTTTCAATTTCCAAATAATAATTTAGAGGTTATTCAATCGATAGACTTGAAAACCTTAATATCCAAATCGGCCTACTTACATAATCTCATAAATCCAATCCAAAAATAGAAAATCAACTACTACAGAAGCTATTCGAATGATCTACAGACCATAACAATAGACCAAGTCTTTGAAAGGAAACAATAAGACTATGGTGACTTCCACTATATAAAATTATATCAACCGACAGTTCCAAAAATGCTCAGAATAAGACAAAACTATGTTCCCATAAACCACTACAGAATATTCATCATATAATCATGATTCCTAATGAAAATTCTAGGGACAGACCCCAGCTTATCATCCAACAAGAAACTACAGAGTTCAATGACAAGAAATTAGTTAACCTTCTTCCTATAGGATATTTACTGTCGACAACTATTTAAATAATCAAAACATTGAGACCGATACATAACTCATGCTCAAACATAATCCGCAGTTTAACAAAACCAAACTTTCGAAGACACAACCCAAATCAAATTCCTGTTCTCAGATTGAAACACATTACAAAACCCTGCCCCAAATAGTGACTTAAGAGAACTCCCATTTCCAAAAATGATTTGAGATATCACAAAGAGACCTTGAAATCCAATG
Source organism: Chamaecyparis obtusa (assembly GCA_027943335.1). Lineage (NCBI taxonomy): Eukaryota > Viridiplantae > Streptophyta > Pinopsida > Cupressales > Cupressaceae > Chamaecyparis > Chamaecyparis obtusa. The sequence continues at coordinate 452,121 of BSBK01008320.1, read as the reverse complement.
TTCCTAACAGATATTTCACAACCAAGAGCTCAGCAGGAAACTAAAGACCAACAAATTGCCATTAACCGAACTTGGGATTTCCCAAATTACAATTTTTACTATGAGGACTCAATAAAGAAGAGATAGAACTTGAAAATATGGAACAGAAAATAAGATATGCAGTCCTGTATAGAAACTTCCAAGCTACATTTTAAACAAGCATTTAATATCACAATACCCATCAAAACAATAAGAGACAAAGATAATGAAGATTCAGAAACTATAAGCCACGATAAGCATTGTTATTACCCAAAACTCCCAGTAGGTGAATTTGGATTTCCAAAACTCTACGGTTATCTAAACCCTCAAACTCCAAACTGAACTTAAACTTGGTGAGATTGGTAACAGAACTATAAGAAAAATCCGAAACAGAGACTCAATAATGAACAATACATAACTTAATCTCCCACAACTATGGCTCAAACAACAATCGTATCTAAATTCCACAAAACTCAATAGATACTTATTACAACTATGATAGAGATTACGTTGCTTTCTGAAATGAAAATCTATGAAACACAATGTTTGTTCCCTAGAGTTCAGAAAAACCCTACATTTTCCTATACTCGTGAAACTTAACAGAAAACTCCAGAGCTCAACAAAACACAAAGTCTTGTAATAGGGAAAATGAATAGACCCCAAATCATTATTTCCATCCCACTGAACAGAGAACACAAAACAACAGAAGTTTAATCTTCCAGAACTGATTCCCAAGTTCTTTTCCCCAAAAATCGATAGTAATTAAAGCATGTATAATATAGAGACTGAAGAGACTATAATGAACATTTAGAGAGAAAAGAATTCGCAATATACACTTAGAATAATTCCTCATAAAGTGAATAATGCAGATAGAAATTACAAACCATATATTTTGTTAATGTAGAACTTGTAAAAGAAACAAGAGATTAAGGAAGAGAATGCCCCTACCTATATTACATAGTGGGGGTGTTCTAAAACTTGCAAGTTGAATCCAAAATCCACGCTCCTGAATTGGCGAGCTACTCCAGAAATCAAATTTTGCACGACAATAGAACTGAATACACCGTGATAGAGCTCGATTTACAGGCAAGAAAACCAAATTATATTCCCAAACAAAGATATTGGTGATACATATGAAACAGATGATCACCCAAACAATAGGCTCAAAAAGAAGAAATGATGCTGTGATATACACAATGGAAACTTCCATTTTTAATGCACAAAATTGCAACAAATTTTCCCTCCAAGCTGAGCTAAACAACCCCATTCTTGCAGCCATTCTAGGTTTCAAAACAAATTTCCTCACAACTGATAAGCCCTTGCCAATACAAATGATAGACAATAAAATGAAGCAATAAAATCCAGCATGAATGCCGTAGCTGTATTAACTACTAACTTATCCTTTACTGCCACTTCCAACATGAGTTCGACAGTTGTGACTATGGTACTAGTACTAACCAAGAAACTCCCAAAAACATGTGCCTAAAAGTTAGATTGCACATTGTTATGACAGTCTTTAGTCTCAATGCAAATTCAAATATTGCAATACAAATGTTTTAGGTAGGGCGAGGTTAGTAAGTCGAAGCCATGTTAGGTTAGGTGATTTGAATGACTTAGGAAATGTTTCAAAGTCATGGTCTAGGTTAGAGAAGTTACTAACCCCAAGACTAACTTACTAAAAATAACATAGGATGCAAGTGTTATACTAACATTTCTTTCTAACTTTTAATTAACTAACATACCACTAATTGATTCATTCTAAAAATTCTACTAACTTATATTTCTTTTAATTTCATTTCTAATTTAACAATTAATATCATAGTAAAATCATTTCAATAACTTATACTAACTATATAATCAATATTATTTTCCTTAATATATTCTAATTAACTTAGCATCAAATTACTATTAAAGAAATATTAATTATTGCATTGGGATTCCTCTTCCCATTAAGGAATGAATTTCTTTTAAACTTAAGAATAATCATTTCCTATATGAAAACAAATTTTTAAAGTACATTAATGTAACAGAGAAAACTGATAGCTCAGGAATGTCAGAATCAGAAACTATTTTCATTAATTCAAATAGATCCAACACTATATTCTAACAAAAGATCAACAACTACCTGCCATGTTTTGTTACCAAACAAGACATGATCTAGAATATTTCCACAATAATAATGACCGTATACTGTCAAAAATCCACAACTCACAAAATACTATTAGAGATATAGATCAAGGTCTAGACAAATCCACTATCCTTAAAACAACAAGATATATCCAAAACATATAAATCCACGCCAAGACATCAAATCAAACCACAATGAACTATCCGGAACAGCAAGATCAGAAACCAAGCCAAGAACTGACAAGGAGGCATGACACAAAATTAGTGTTTATTGAAGGAAGTTCATCGGGGACCTATTGTTTCTATAGATGTTTGTACCTATAGGGCACCTCGAAGTCACCTTTTCTCTCATCATCATAAGAACACGACCCCCCTTGAGAAAGGAAAAAGTTCATGCGTTTATTGAATTTCTTTCTGATCTTTTGACCTTGAGTCTATCTCATTGATTTAGACATATTACATGTCTCACTTTCTTCTTCCATTCCTACATTTTCCTCGCTTAAGGAGGACAAATTTGACAAATACTTATCCGCTGGTACCTACACTTCATCTAATGAGAGAGACAAGTGGCAATGAGAGAGATATTTTACAAATGGTAAAATATATTAATTTCTATGGGGTGTATTGACTTGTACTTGACAATCCATAAGACTGTGTGGGATACCTAACATAAGATAATAGTTATATAATCAGACAAATATAGTTCACTCCATAGTTTTCATTATATCTTGTGAAGGACATTATACATTGTTAAAATTATCTATTTATCCTACAATATTTTGATTATCTTATCATTGCATATAACTAAACATCTTAGCATTGCATGAGACACCACTATCGTGGCATTTTGTTAAACAGTTCTCGTGCCTTGTCAGTATTTTTATTACATCTTGTGAAGAACTTTATACATTGTTAAAATTATCTATTTATACTTTCAGCATTAGCTCACTCCATTGGAGGGAACAAAGAGAATCCCCTGTGATTTAACATCATTGATGTGCAAGGAAATAGAAAATTATCAAAAGCAAATCTCATAAGATAGTATTTAGATTAAATGCATTGATATAAAAAAAAACCCCAGAAAATGATAAAGAAAGGTAATTTTCTTAATCACGTCACTAATTTGTGCATGTCTAAATACTGGTGTCTTTCAAGTGATTTTATTCTTTTCATGCCCAATACAAATGAGAAAAGTCTTAACTAGTGAGGTTGTTTAAGCATATAGAGATTAAATACACTCTTTTAGAATGAAATTTCTCTTAACAAAATATCAAAGATATAAGTAGGACATATAAAATAAGGTGAATAAGAGTAGCTATATATTCACACTAAAACTAAAAATTCCATTAATATAAAACCCTAATCATATTAGTGGAAAAGTGCATATTTCAACCCAAAAAAATCATTAGAACATGCCAAACATCTGGCATAATTGTACATTTCATTCATGTCATCGATATTCTTCTTCATCCATCTCATCATCAAGATCATCGTCATCAACAACATCATCACCACCACTATCATTTTCATCATCATTGTCATCGGCATCATCATCATTGTCATCATCATCCTCATCAGTAGAAGCATCATCGTCGTCTTCTTCTTCATATTCTTCTTCGACTAGCTCTCGATTGTGATCATCATCTACATCATCTTCCACTTCTTCCTCTTCCTCGGTATCTTCTTCCATCACATTATACTTTATCGGCCTTCCTCTTGGAACATGTCTAACAAAAAATGACCAACCTGGTTTATGTGGAACCTTTGAGTAAAATACCTGCTCACATTGGCTTGGAAGAACATAGGGATCTTCTCCAACAGGCTCAAAAAACCTTGTATTAATCATTGGAAATCCATTTTCATGTTCAATAATAGTTCTATAAGGATCATTTTTATTGAGTCGTAGTCTATACCATTTCACAACGAAGAGAACTAATTTGATTTAATAAATGTTATGATTAATTTAGGGTGATAGATTATATGTTAGGAAATCATTGATGCGTATGATTTTACTGACCCCATACTTGCATGTGTATGGTTGATGTGTATGTTTTATACTTCTATTTGACGTGCCTAATGTGGTCGAGAGACGAAGTCATAGTTACTTGTTTGCAAGATCCACACGATTGGCCGATCCCCGCCATTATCTAATATATCTCTATACATATATGCACATGCTTGTCTCTTATGTAGGTTTGTAGGTACCGGGCATCGACTTCCTTGAATTGTCAGGATGAGCGTGCCCTATCGCTAGTCTCAATGGTAAAAGAGGGGAGATAATATTTAGTTCCAAACCTTAACCTAAGCCAAAAATTGTCCTGAAATAGCAGACAAGATTATGTGTTTCCACCCTTCTAAACTCATCCAACTAGCAAGAGTTTATACCTATGTCCTAAGTATGAATGTGGGTCCTTAGGTCTTTTTGATTCTTTGATTTGTGGCGTGTGGTGCGATTTCTATTTTTGGATCAATCTATTTTTTAGCTATGGAATATCATTTAATTGTTAACTAAATAAATGTATTTATTTAGCTTAATTATTATTTTTATTATATAGTGGTAGCAATAAATTAATTAGAGATTAATTTTATGCAATTATTGAGTGTGGTTGAAATATTTAATTAATGAGAATTAATTAAATAACTTCACCTTAGAAATATTTAATCATGAAATTTAGCCTATGTTCAATTAAAATGTATTTATTAAATTAAAGATTAATTTAGCATGTGGTAATTATGTCAAACTAAATGTTCTAATTTTTAATTGCTTAAATGCATTAAGTTGCACATTCATAATTGAAGGAAATTCAATTAATGATTTAAGTTAAAGTTTGGTTAAAGTGCTTTTCAACAAAAGTCAAAGTGGAGAGGAGACTCTAGTTCGACTGAACTGAACTGTAAACTAAAGTTTGTTTTCATGCAAAGCTCTCTTGGAGTCGAGTTTGAACTCTTGCATGAGAAAGGGGATTCCTTTATGTATTGAGAGTTTTAGCCATTATGGGATTACACAATTTTGAAGGAGGAATTGGGAGACAGGTTTGGAGAGAGTTCTTCGAAAAGCTTGGGTTTTATTTCTTCGTTCTGGACATCGTCAAATCTGTGTAATTGATTTGAGGTAGATTTTGATTTTATTATGGTTATTCTTTTTTGGATTCCTGTAGGAATTTGTAGAGAGCGTCTTCCTCCTGCCTGCTGGTTTTGGATGTATGAGAAGTTTTGGGTTATTTATTACTTGATGAATTTCTTTAAAAGATGTGAAATTTCATGCAATTCGATTTGAATATTTTTGCCTATCTTTTATGAAAGAAATGAAGGTTTTGAGAAATCTGTAGAAGAATTATTAGAAAACCCAGATGGTTAGGGTTTTGATCTTGTTGAGAAACTGGTAGAGATAATATTCATATTATGGAATATTTGTATTTGTGGTATATATATATATATATATATATATATATATATATATATATATATATATATATATATATATATTTAATACCAGTTTATTTTTGCATAAATTAAACTAAAGTATGTTTTGGTTAAAAATATTGGGTGGTATTTGTTTATATATATATATATATATATATATATATATATATATATATCAAATAGGAAATATTTGATAATATATATATATTAAAATAGAAATCTGATAAAGTTAGAGATTTTTTTTGTAAAAAGCAAAATTTTAATTAATGTTTGGAGGGGCTTTTAACCCCCCCCCCAAACCTTGCTCACGGTGCCCGAGGGCTGCCGTGTGGCAGTACCCAAGGGTACCATCGCACGATAGTCCTACAGGGGGGCTGCCAAGCGATAGTACCTACAGAGGTGCTATCACACGACAGTCCCTATAGGGGATGTGTTGTGCGACAGTACTAAGGTACTGATGCACTGTTTCTTTTTTTTAATATATTATTTTATATAAGTTTTTTTAAAAATATTTTTTATGTTATTAAAAATGTAAAATTCATTAATCATTTTTTAATATTAGTTAAATTTTGATATTAATTCTAATTGGTATTTGTTAATTAAATTTGTTCAAATGATAATTTCTTTTAAAATTTACGATATATATTAATTAAGTTATAATGTTAATATTTTTTTTAATTAAAAGGCATTTTTTGTTTAAATGAGTATTGTTTATATTAATTTTTTTCTATAACTTAATTTATGGGCACTTTATATGTTTTGAAAGGTGTTTTGTTTTTTTAAAATTCAGTAGTTGGAAGTTTTATTAAATGTATAGTTTTACTTTGAAGTATAGTTGTATTTTTTTAAGATGTTAGTTTTTAGGAACTATGGTTATGCTGCTATTTGGTAATTTATCTTTACATGTAGTTTGACTGTATGTGTTTGCGATTAAATAGCAGAATGTTTATACCTTGGATCTTCATCAAGATTGTTAAACCATGCTTTTGAATTTTAAAGACATATGTTTTATATTAAATCTAAGGGGTTAGATTTGTCCTCGAGAGGGTATGAAATCCAGAGGCGGGTTTTGGGTTATCTTTTTGTCATGTTTGTTTGCCTTGCATACATAGTTAGGTTTTATGAGATGTTCTAACCCTAGGTGGGTTTGTTTTTGGTGTTTTTGGGTCTTGCATGTTGGATCTAGTTATTGAGATTCATGAGTTGTGTTAACTCAAAGTTCTTATTGATCTTGTGAAACCCTAGGGTAGGTCATCTGAGTGTATATTAGGATGTGGCTTGTGATTGGTGCCAGAGCCTAGAAGTGGCTACCAGGAGATCCTATTACAATAGGTTAACAAGTGATAATTAATAAACATTAGGAATTTAAAATGAACCTAATAAGATTTTATGTGCCTCACTCATGCCTGAGTTCCCAATTGAGTTTGACTAGGATGGGAGTGCGAAGATGCTTGCCGCCTTTATGGACTGGATATGGCATAGGTAGTACCTTGTCTACATGAGAGGTTACTAAAACCACATAGAGCCAGTAGGGCGCCGGGGTCTGAAGAGACTACCATGATAACCTTAGAGTTGGCTAGTGTGATGACACTTTCTGTATGCATCTTAGGTTTCCTATGTGTTTTAGTTGCCTCTAGTAGAGTATGTTATACCTTGTTGTTCTTATTGTACCTTTGAGTTTGAAGCTTGTAGGACCTCTTCCTTGGTTGTTGTTGTTGTTTTTTATCCAAGTGGGATCTGATGTTATCTCCTCAGCACGGTGGGAGTGGACCGTTTAGGTTCACAAGGTTGGGTGGTAGTGATTCTTTTACCATTTGAGATTCTAACATTCGTATACCAGTGCTGGATGATCCCTGTGGTAGTTGTTCCTTCTTGATCTTCATGGATGAAGATGTGTTCTTGTTCTCCTTCCTTTTTGTGATCTAGTATCATTGTTTAGTTTTTCAGAGATGTCATGTTGTACTTCTATTCAATTATTGTAATACATACCCTGCGACATGTGTAGTGGATGCAGATTTTTATGGTTATCTTATGGTGCCAATTGTATTTAAGTTATCTTGCATATGATGTTGTATTTATCTTTCAGATGTATTCTTGGGATGTGTAATTATATCTTATCTACATTAATTATTAATTCTTTTGTAATCTACATCGAGGAACCCTTGAGAGTTGTAACCTATGTTAGTTCTTTATTGCTATGCTTTGCTTCTGCATTGTAAACTTTTTTGTTATTGATTGTTAACAAAAAAAATAATTATTCTGTAAACTTAGTCGCATGTTTAGGTTAAGTTCTCCTGGGTTCCCTGGTTGGGCATTACACTTGGTATCAGAGCACCAGGTTCTACACTGGGAACTCTTGAAAGTTGTGTGCCCATTAGATGTCTAAACTGATAAACTTGAAAACAAACATAGACATATAACTCTTTTGTGTTTTGATAACCATTAAACTACATCTAAACATTTATGTTCTTGCGTTAGTTTAATGTCTTTGAGATATCACCTTGTCTAGTGATTGTCATAGGTGTTTGAACTATTTATTATGTATGGTTACCTTTTCTAATGCATCTAGGATGAAATACCTTGGATGTCATGAAGCGATTACTCCCTAGAGTGTGGCTACTACTAGTCACCTTGTTATGTGGATGTGTTATGATTGATGATTCATTTTTGGTTGATTTATGAAATTGTTCGTGATGTTTATGGGCTAGCATTGATTTTTAGAACTTTCTTATGATTGGATTAGTCAGTTAACTCTCTTTTTGTTATCTATTTTGTGATGCTAGTCACACTTAATTTATTATTGAAATTGAGAGGCCTCATGATTTAATGTTGGACTTATGATTCACCCACTTGGGTTTTTCCTTTATGATTTATTATGGTGGCTACTTCGAATGTTTGTTATTGTTGGCCCTAATCTATGATAAGTGTGTTTCTATCATGTTCATCATGAACCCCTGATAGTATGTGTTGGAAACTGAATTGAAATAATTATTGTATTGTCATTGATGCCAAACTTTAATTGGTAAGACTATTGCTACTTAGGAAAGTACTATATCTATTTGAGTGTTGCTAAGGGGCTAAGCAAGGTTGGTAACAATAGCACCTAGGGAAAGGTTGAGTTATTTTGATACTGCAAAGTGTACTTGACTATGTTGCACTATGATGAGATAATGTATATTTTATCTTAGTAAGATTGAAGACTAAACTAGTTGGCTTAACCGAGCAAAGAATGGAAAATCATATTAACAGTATGTATAAGGGAGGAAATTGTAGAGATGGTACTATGTTTGCATAAGTGTTGCATTAGCTGGATAGTTTTTTTATGAAATTCTCAATTTATTAATTGTTATAGATATGAATGTGTTCTTTATGCAAATGATCCTAGATGTCTTCTATTATGATGAAAGAATAAAGATTTTGATCCATTTGTATTGTTAATGAATGATAGATCAATGTGAGTTTCTGTTATTCTTAACCAAAATTATATTATCCTTAATGACTATATATCATGATTCTTATGGCTTATTTTTAGATGTGTTTTGGTTTTAGTAAATTCTTCATGTTTGAGGGATATATATCCTTATCTATTTGTCGGCTTCAAGGAGTAACCCTAATCCTAGGGTGGGTGGATGTAGTACCCTTCCCCTAGTTTGATTTTATAAATGTTATGATTACTTTAGGGTGATAGATTAGATGTTAGGAAATCATTGATGCATATGATTTTACTGATCCCATACTTGCATGTGTATGGCTGATGTGTTTCTTTTATACTTCTGTTTGACATGCCTGATGTGGTTGAGCGACGAATTCATAGTTGCTTGCAAGATTCACACGATCAGCCGATCCCCATCATTGTCTGTTACATCTCTATACATATATGCACATGCTTGTCTCTTATGCAGGTTTGTAGGTACATGACATTGACTTCCCTAAATTGTTAGGTTGAGCGTGCCCTATCGCTAGTCTCAATGGTAAAAGAGGGGAGATAATATTCAGTTCCAAACCTTAACCTAAGCCAAAAATTGTCCTGAAATAGCGGACAAGATTATGTGTTTCCACCCTTCTAAGCTCGTCCAACTAGCAAAAGTTTATACTTATGTCCTGAGTATGAATGTGGGTCCTTAGGTCTTTTTGATTCTTTGATTTGTGGCGTTTGGTGTGATTTCTATTTTTGGATCATTCTATTTTTTAGCTATGGAATATCATTTAATTGTTAACTAAATAAATGTATTTATTTAGCTTAATTATTATTTTTATTGTATAGTGGTAGCAATAAATTAATTAGAGATTAATTTTATGCAATTATTGAATGTGGTTGAAATATTTAATTAATGAGAATTAATTAAATAACTTCACCTTAGAAATATTTAATCATGAAATTTAGCCTATGTTCAATTAAAATGTATTTATTAAATTAAAGATTAATTTAACATGTGGTAATTATGTCAAACTAAATTTTCTAATTTTTAATTGCTTAAATGCATTAAGTTGCACATTCATAATTGAAGAAAATTAAATTAATGATTTAAGTTAAAGTTTGGTTAAAGTGCTTTTCAACAAAAGTCGAAGTGGAGAGGAGACTCTAGTTCGACTGAACTGAACTATAAACTAAAGTTTATTTTCATGCAAAGCTCTCTTGGAGTCGAGTTTGAACTCTTGCATGAGAAAGGGGATTCCTTTATGTATTGAGAGATTTAGCCATTATGGGATTACACAATTTTGAAGGAGGAATTGGGAGACAAGTTTGGAGAGAGTTCTTCGAAAAGCTTGGGTTTTATTTCTTCATTTTGGACATCGTCAAATCTGTGTAATTGATTTGAGGTAGATTTTGATTTTATTATGGTTATTCTTTTTTGGATTCCTGTAGGAATTTGTAGAGAGTGTCTTCCTCCTGCCTGCTGGTTTTGGATGTATGAGAAGTTTTGGGTTATTTATTACTTGATGAATTTCTTTAAAAGATGTAAAATTTTACGCAATTCAATTTGAATATTTTTGCCTATCTTTTATGAAAGCAATGAAGGTTTTGAGAAATCTATATAAGAATTATTAGAAAACCTAGATGGTTAGGTTTTTGATCTTGTTGAGAAACTGGTAGAGATAATATTCATATTATGGAATATTTGTATTTGTGGTGTGTGTGTGTGTGTGTCTATATATATATATATATATTAAAATAGAAATTTGATAAAGTTAAAAAAAAAATTTGTAAAAAGAAAAATTTTAATTAATGTTTGGAGGGGCTTTTAACCCCCCCAAACCCTGCTCACGGTGCCCAAGGGCTGTTGTGTGGTAGTACCCAAGGGTACTGTCGTACGACAGTTCTGCAGGGGGGTGCTGTGCGGTAGTACCTGCAGAGGTGTTGTCACATGACAGTCCCTGCAGGGGATGTGCCATGTGGCAGTACTAAGGTACTGATGCACTGTTTCTTTTTTTTAATATATTATTTTATATAAGTTTTTTTAAATATTTTTTTATGTTATTAAAAATGTAAAATTCATTAATCATTTTTTAATATTAGTTAAATTTTGATATTAATTCTAATTGGTATTTGTTAATTAAATTTGTTCAAATGATAATTTCTTTTAAAATTTATGATATATATTAATTAAGTTATAATGTTAATATTTTTTTTAATTAAAAGGCATTTTCTATTTAAATGAGTATTGTTTATATTAATGTTTTTCTATAACTTAATTTAGGGGCAATTTTTATGTTTTGAAAGGTGTTTTGTTTTTTTAAAATTCATTAGTTGGAAGTTTTAATAAATGCATGGTTTTACTTTGAAGTATAGTTGTATTTTTTTAAGATGTTAGTTTTTAGGAACTATGGTTATGCTTCTATTTGGTAATTTATCTTTGCATGTCGTTCGATTGTATGTGTTTGCGATTAAATAGCGGAATGTTTATACCTTGGATCTTCATCAAGATTGTTAAACCATGCTTTTGAATTTTAAAGACATATGTTTTATATTAAATCTAAGGGGTTAGATTTGTCCTCAAGAGGGTATGAAATCCAGAGGCGGATTTTGGGTTATCTTTTTGTCATATTTATTTTCCTTTCATACATTGTTAGGTTGTATGAGATGTTCTAACCCTAGGTGGGTTTATTTTTGGTGTTTTTGGGTCTTGCATGTTGGATGTAGTTATTGAGATTCATGAGTTGTGTTAACTCAAAGTTCTTATTGATCTTGTGAAAGCCTAGGGTAGGTCATCTAAGTGTATATCAGGAAGTGGCTTGTGATTGGTGTTAGAGCCTAGAAGTGGCTACCAAAAGATCCTATTACAAGTAGCTTAACAAGTGATAATTAATAAACATTGGGAATTTAAAATGAACCTAATAAGATTTTATGTGCCTCGTCCATGCCTGAGTTTCAGATTGATTTTGACTAGGATGGGAGTGAGAAGATGGTTGCCGCCTTTGTGGACTGGATATGGCATAGGTAGTACATTGTTTGCACAAGAGGTTACTAAAACCACATAGAGCCACTGGGGCGCTAAGGTCTGAAGAGACTATCAGGATAACCTTAAAGTTGGCTTGTGTGATGACACTTCCTATATGCATCTTAGGTTTCCTACGTGTTTTAGTTGCCTCTGGTAAATTATGTTATACCTTGTTGTTCTTATTGTACCTTTGAGTTAGAAGCTTGTAGGACCTCTTCCTTGGTTGTTGTTGTTGTTTATTATCCAAGTGGGATCTGATGTTATCTCCTCAGCACGGTGGGAGTGGACCATTTAGGTTCATGAGGTCGGGTGGTAGTGATTCTTTTACCATTTAAGATTCTGACATTCGTGTCTAGTGCTGGATGATCCTTGTGGTAGTTGTTCCTTCTTGATCTTCATGGATGAAGATGTGTTCTTGTTCTCCTTCCTTTTTGTGATCTAATATCATTGTTTAGTTTTTTAGAGATGTCATGTTGTACTTTTATTTAGTTATTGTAATACATACCCTGTGACATGTGCAGTGGATGTAGATTATTATGGTTACCTTATGGTGCTAATTGTATTTAAGTTATCTTGCATATGATGTTGTATTTATCTTTCAGATGTATTCTTGGGATGCATAATTATATCTTATTTACATTAATTATTAATTCTTTCATAATCTATGTCAAGGAACCCTTGAGAGTTGTAACCTATGTTAGTTTTTTATTGCTATGCTTTTCTTTCGCATTGTAAACTTTTTTGTTATTGATTGTTAACAAAAAAAAATATTCTGCAAACTTAATCGCATGTTTAGGTTAAGTTCTCCTAGGTTCCCTGGCTGGGCATTACACAAGACACATAAATATATAAATATGATACTTTACAATATATTGCTTGTTTGATATATTGAACAAATATCACTTCTTACCTCATGTATTTTCCAACATCATATATCACTTGTTTTATATTATTATCAAAGTTCTCTGGGAGAGATAGGGGTAGAAAATACTGTAACAATTATCAATTGATCATTTCATACAATAAAAATTGAATGCAGTTACACAAATATATTGTAAATACAAAAGACTATGACTTACCTTGATGAAGGTATGCCAATCATGCGTTCTCATCCTTGACCCAAAATCATTTTTTTTATATGAGATTGCTTATATCCACAACAAATCCTATAGGAAATCAAATTTTTCATATGACTTCTTTTATGGCATTACTTTGTTGCTCTGTTAATAACCAAGGAAGAGCATTTGCATTAATCCGATCTCCATTGCTATTTGATTCAATGATATTTTTCATTGCATGATTGGAATCATGAATGTCACTACAAATTTTGCCAAGTTTTTCTTTATCATGCCTTCCATCCAATATTTTCCACAGTGTCTCTATTACATTCTTTCCAATATGCATAGTATCAAACAAATGCACAATTTGTAGCTTCTCATAGTAGGGAAGCCTACTAAATTCTCTAAGATAACATTTTAGTCCCTTTGGAAGCTGGTCGATGATGCCTTCATGACCTTCAAGATCATCAACTACATAATTAGCCAACAAAACACAATCAAAATTTTCAAACATCAACCATTAGGTGGAATGATATTACCTCAAATTCTATTATATTCCAACTACTATAGGTGAGATGTCATTCTTCAGGGCTTTGATGTAGTTTCTTCTTTCCCATTGAAAATATGTCTTTCCACACTTTGATACTTATGATTTATGGGGAGGAAACACCTATACTCATCAGTCCCTGCTTTCTTAAACTTTTGGAATGATGAGATTTCATCTTTGGACCACACATTGGACATGCAAATTTTCCCTTTATTTGAAGACCTACAAGATAATGGTACAATTGGATTAAATATGTAGATTTTTAGAATTTGAATTATCATGTACAACTAGAATTCACCATAACATACCACAAAAATATGTCAACCCTAGAGCATCATGAATTGTCCACACAAGCATTGCATGGAATTGAAATTTTCTTTGTCCAATTGGTCTAGAGATATCATACATAGTGAAACCATTCTGTAACACCAACAACTCATTGATAAGAGGCACAATATATACATTCGTATCTTTCACTTGGTACCTACCTAGTTGAATTAACAACAACACTAGATAATTATTGTGTGCATTTCACTCCGAGTCTTATAATTACATGTAGATAACTATATAAAATAATAAAATACCTGGAACAATCATTCCCAACATAATGCGCTCCCTCTTTATTGACATCCATGGAGGAAGGTTATTGTTTATAACAAAAATAGGCCACACCGAGTAAATAGATCTCATCTCTCCATATGGATTGACACCGTTTGCTGCCAGAGAAAGCCTGAGATTTTGTGGTTCTTCTTTAAAGTGTGGCCACTTTTCCTCTATGTCCATAAATGATGAACCATCCATGGGCATTCGAATAATGTCATCTTGACTCCTGCTGTGTGCATGGTAATCCATAAATTATGCCAAGCTATTGCACCTAAATAATCATTTCAGATGTGGAATAATGGGGATGTGATGAAGAATCTTGCAAGACACCTTTTTTGTCATTTTGTAATCTTGATATCTACTCGTATGGCATTCAGGGCATTCTATTACATTTTCATGTTCTTTATGATAAATAATATGATCTTCAGGACAAGCATCCATGCTTGATAATCCATTCCAATATGTTTCATAGTGGCACATAATTCTCAATACGAGTGAGGGAGAATATTTGATGGTGGTAACATAAAATCACCTAACAATCTGCAACAAATAATATAAGTCATTAATTTAAACAATCTTAATGGTACATGTTTCACCTTTTATAGACTATAATGATGTATATGACAAACCTTTAGCATACATGAAATTTCTATGTTGGATAGACCATTCATAACCTTCAAATTCACCAACAATAATACCGCAGAGAGAAGAGTAAATTGGGAGCCTTCGTAAAGGGCCATTTTCACCTTCTCAAGTAGAGGTATATCATGGATGACATCAATGTCATCCTCATCATAATTACCATCATCATCAACAGTAGCACTAGTACCAAATGTGTCAATGATCAATGCATTCATACCATCATCTTCAAATATGTTTTTTGGCGCATGATCGTGATCTTCCATGGGATCATGATCTTTGGCTTAATACCCACACCTCCATGTTCCTCTATATTCACACTAGGGAGATCAACCTATATAAAAATGATGATAATCAAACCCCCCTTCAATGTGATAATCAAACCTCCTTCCATGGTTCATATGTATATTAATTGTGAAAACAATATAATAAACAACTTACCACTAGATGATAATCAAACCCCCCTTTAATGTGACCATTCTCCCTATAATGTCTCTTTTTTGTTTTGATTTTGATTCTTATTGTCTTTAAGCCATTATAACTCTTGCATGGACAATAACATTTGTCATCACCTTCTCTTTGAAAGTTAGACAACAATCTAGCAATTGTCTCCCTATTTTGATTGAATTCCCTTGTATTATTTGACATGATCCTTAATGTGTATATCTGCAAAAAAAATTGGACATGTTGTACTTAATGAACTTATATTTGGACATATGGTTTTGATAGAAAATGGTCACTCTATTTGCTCATGGTGACAACTCTTTAGTTGTGACAAAAAATGTCAAACAAAAAATGACATGTTACTGTAGGTTTTATAAATGATATGTTACTTTGTAAATTTAACTTTAGGTATAGCTTCTCATAGCTTCCTATGTGTCTCATCCTTCATGTATACACTTACTTCAAGCAAACTTTTAATTTTCTGACAGATTTTTCCAAATGCTTTGTAGGAAACCAAGTAAGGGGTATTCTTGAGTTCAAATAACAATTTATGATCTGTTGAAACTACTCTAAAAATATTTCTTCTACCTACAAAATTGTTCAAATTCTAAGGGCATGATTTCACATGCATCCTAGAGCTAGAGGTGAATGCTATCCATGGTTGCTACATTGTTTGCTACTTTTAATGTTCATATTTATTTGAAAATTACAAGTCATGCTTTTAAAAGAATTATAATCTTTTAAACTAGTTGAAACCATGTCATGACTTGAGAACTTGATCGGAGGGATCAAGAATAGATGCTTTAACTTATAAAATATTTTAGATAAGAAAATTGTCTGCATTAAAAGTAGCTATACTGCAAGATTCTATGAATAAGAAAATAAAATTTAAAATTCATTACTTGCAACTACAACATTAGAGAAAAGTTGAATTTTATTTATGCCTTGATGGATATCTTCCTTGCACCACACAAAAAACTATGTGATAACTATGTCTACTCCAACCTTAATTGTTTAAGAATTCATCATATCAGATAAAGTATGTTTAAGAATTGTTGGGACTAGTCGTTTGGGGTGTATTAAACAAAATAGAATTTTTAGCATATTATTATCATTCTATTTCTTTGTTGTAAACATGTCATTGGTTCATCTTTGTAAATTTGTTTTGTGTTAAATGCATTTAAAATTATCTTCATTGTCTTCTGATTGTCTAAATGCTTCTTTATTTGTCAGCCAATTAATAAATGCTAGTATACAAAGAAGACAATTAGAAGACATTGAAGATTTGTCTGACCAATGAGCATTTCTTTTTCATTTTTTCATTTTTTGTTATTTTTTTTTGTAAAACTAAACCAATGGCATGTATTTGTCAGACAAATATTCATTATCCCCCACAAAAAAACTAAGTAATAACTACTCAACCCTTAATTTGTTTAACAATGCGCCATATTGTGTAAAGTAGGTTCTATCACACATGGAATAGACTCTCTACAAACTCACAATGCACCATATTAGATAAAGTAGGTTCTATCACACAAGATTAATTGTAAAATGCTAATATCAGTTTAATACACTGACATAAAGTAATAGATAAAGTCACTAGTAATTACTATTGAATTGATGGTTTGATCTAAAGTAACTAAGAATTCCATACAAATTAGATTAAGATAACTATTATCTTATAACCTAATTTATAATAGTAATAAATTAAAGTATATGTTAATTCTTTATTTCATCACTATTAAGGGTGGAGTAGTTATTGCTTTGTTTTTTGTGGGGGACAATGAAGATTCTAATAGTAAAAAATTATAAGGTTATTGTCCTTCTTTGTAATTCATTGTTAAACTAATAAGGTTATTGCATTACTTAAGGTTTGAAATAATGCATATTAATGACATATTAATAGAACTATAAAGTATATATAGAATTGTTGGGACTGGCAGTCATGTCAGGATTGGTCCTACTTAGTTAATCTATTAACTTCCTTTTTTTGTGTGGTACAAGGACCTTTCTAGTGATATAACCTACTTTATCTAATATGGTGCATTAACTATGTCTACAGATTAAATTCTATTCTATTTAATACATGCCAAATGACCAATCCCAACAATTCTTAAACATACTTTATCTGATATTATGAATTCTTAAACAATTAAGGTTGGAGTAGACAAAGTTAACAAAGTATTAAACTAGATTAAACATATTTTATTTGAAGTAACTAAACCTACTTTATATGCTTTAAGAGTAGACTATTGAATTAGACAATTGGGTATTAATTGTAAATTCTATTCTTTATCTGAACATACTTTATCTTAAAACTAAACCTACTTTGTTTGTCAGCCAATATGCTGTAATTCTAATCTATAAGAATTGTTTAAATAGATTAAGAATTATCAGCATATTATTATAAGATACTAAAGAAGACCTATTTCTTGTCAGACAAATCTTCATTGTCCCCCACAATAAAGATTGACCTATTACTATGCTTAATGCTTAAGAATTGATGATTTTATAAGATTAAATGCATGATAATATTTTGTAGACTACTAGCATGAAGGAAGATTTGACCTAGCAGTCTATAGAATTAGACAAAGTTATAGATAGAGGTCTAATTTTGTAGACTACTAGGTCAAATCTTCCTTTGCGCTAGCAGTCTATAGAATTAGACATTTATTTTAAATGCATTTAACACAAAAAGAATTTACAAAATTGAACCAATGGTATGTTTACAACAAAGAAAAAGAATGATAATAATATGCTAAAAATTATATTCTATTTAATACACGCCAAACGACCAGTCCCAACAATTCTTAAACCTAATCTATCTGATACAATCAATTCTTAAATAATTAAGGTTGGAGTAGACATAGTTATCACACAATTTTTTGTGTGGTATAAGGAAGATTTGACTGATTAAGAGTGAGGCCTTCTTTAGAATCTCATGAGTTTTGTACTACACATGCAACGTATTGTGAGTTTGAAGAGAGTCTGTGCCATGTATGATAGAACCTACTTTATCTAATATGGTGCATTGTTAAACAAATTAAGGGTGGAGTAGTTATTACTTAATTTAACTAAATTTTTTGTGGGGGACAATGAAGATCTAGTAGGTCTTCTTTAGTATCTCATGAATTTTTACCACATATGCATGAAACGAATATTTTATTTTTTTATCTCTAATTAGTTAATGCTTTATAGCAACTCTAAAAGTATATTTAGCAGTTCCTTGGGTGACTTCTTGGAATGAATTGTAGAGAAGGATAATAGCCTTATAACTCAAACTTTTAGAAGTGCAAGGCCTTTTGATCATCACTAGATTCATATGAAATTCTAATTTATTATCAAATTTATATGGAAAAGGAAGAAAAAAAACTAATTATTGTTGTAATTATTTATAATATATATAACTGAACAGAACAATGACCAAATTTACATCATGTATGCCCATATGAAAACCCACGGGCCAATATGCTATAATTCTAATCTATAAGAAATTTTTAAATAGATTAAACAAAGATACAGATAAAGGTCTAATTTTGTACACTGCTAGGTCAAATCTTCCTTCGCGCTAGTAGTCTACAGAATTAGACCTTTATAATTTTAAATGCATTTAACACAAAAATAATTTACAAAACTCAACCAATGGCATGTTTACAAAAAAGAAATAGAATGATAATAATATGCTAAAAGTTCTATTCTATTTAATACATGCCAAACGACTAGTCCCAACAATTCTTAAACATACTTTATCTGATATGATGAATTCTTAAACAATCAAGGTTGGAGTAAACATAGTTATCACATAGTTCTTTGTGTGGTACAAGGAAGATTTGGCTAATTAAGAGTGAGGCCTTCTTTAGAATCTCATGAGTTTTGTATTACACATGCAACGTATTGTGATTTTGAAGAGAGTCTGTGCCATGTGTGATAGAACCTACTTTATCTAATATGGTGCATTGTTAAAGAAACTAAGGGTGGAGTAGTTATTACTTAGTTTTTTGTGGGGGATAATGAAGATTTGTCTGACAAATAGTAGGTCTTCTCTAGTATCTCATGATTTTTTACCAGATATGTATGAAACAAATATGTTATTTTTCATCTCCAATTAGTTAATGCTCTATAGCAACTCTGAAAGTATATTTAGGAGTTCCCTCGGTGACTTCTTGGAATGAATTGCAGAGAAGGAAAATAACCTTATAACTCAAAATTTTAGGAGTGCAAGACCTTTTGATCATCACTAGATTTATATGATATTCTACAATTATCAACTTTATATGGAAAAGGAAGAAACAAAACTGATTAGTGTTGTAATTATTTATAATATATATAATTGAACAGAACAATGACTAGATTTACATCATGTATGCCCATATCAAAACTCACAGGTGCCAAGAAGTGAGTAAACAAGTAATAAATAGATGCCCTAGCTTCAAACTAGTAAAATACAATGCAATAAAACCAAGTGAAAAAAAAGTCATGGCTAAGTTTGTGCATGCAAGAAAAAGTATTTCAGTCAATTCTTGTAATATTTGTATACATTTAAACAAATAAAAAATGAATAAAACACTCACAACCTTTATGAAATGGATGCCCTAGCTTCAAACTAGTGAAATACAATGCAATAAAACCAAATAACAAAAATGACATGGCCAAGTTCGGGCACACAAGCAAAATTCCAGTTTGGGCCTAGCTCAAATCTATGTAGAGTTAGGGCCATGTTCATGCATGCAAGAAAAATTCCAGTGCCTTCTTCCCTCTTCATGCACAGTTCCCTCTTCGCAGCTCACAAGAAAAAGTCCAGTGCCCTCTTCCCTCTTTGCACACGATGCCCTCTTTCCTCTTCGCAGCTCACGAAAATTAAAAATGAGTGTTTCTTTTTCTTTTTTTGTTTATAATCACATGGGTGTTGAAATTACAATGTCACCATTGCTATTACAACACCATCAGGGGCACTTACAAAAAAAACACACACAAATGGTACTGTCATTGAAATTGGCATTGAAATTTGACCCCAAATGTTGTAGTTTCTCAAAGTTTTGTGCAAATTCTAGAGAGGATGATATAGCAGCTGGCATGGTACATGCAGTCTACCATATGTGTGTTGAGAAAGTTCAAATAGACATGTATGAAATTCTAAGAATTTAGTTGATAGAAAACCTTGAGAAGATCAAGAAAACTAAGAACTCATAGTTAAGATTCTCATCTCTGATCACATATATGTTTTTTCATTTGTTAAGGAGATTTCCATATACTATTAGAGAAGATTGGAATAATAACATAAATAACATGGACAGAATCAACAAGGTGTACCTAAGTGATACAGTCAAGGATGAAGGATCCAATTAAGGACTATTTGACCTTGTAGCCAAACCAATACACAATGGAATGGCACAACTTAAACACAAGATCTGATATAAAACTGAAATCTTTATTCATAAATTCACTGATTACATGCAATATGCTGGGCTGTAAGGCCTTCTCGGTTATAGCCAATTACAGAGCAAGTAACAGTCTACAAGATCTTGCAAGATCCAAATCTTTTCCAAAACTTCACCACTTAGCTAGCCCAAGTCTGCAACATGGCAGGACACTGGTAGGGATCTAAGGAAAGATCTAAACTTGTACTCACAACTTCCAAGCAATCTTCTTGTGCCCCAAGCTCGCAAGATCCTAAATTTGTTAGAATAACTAAGAGGGGGGTGAATTAGTTATCCAGTGTCCCAAAACAAAATGTATAATTCAAAACTACTTCTTTAATTTCTACTCATCGGTAAACAATAAATACTTTCACTATCTGTATTTTTACCGATCACTAGTCTAATACTAAAATAGTTTACCGATCAAATCTAACATGCAACATGTAAAGAATGATAACAAAAAAATATCACAATCAACACATAACATAAGAGATTTAACATGGAAACCCTATAAAGGGAAAAACCACTTGGGACTGGCAATCCAAAATTGTTCACTCATCTGAAGTGAGGTCAGTTAAGACCCAACCCTGTTAAAGGTTACAAACACACTGTTAGGTGTGACCTTGTTAGAGGATTTTAGACTAGAAGTTATCATCCAACTAGCATTCACTATGGGGTTGACAGGATAACAATGTTCATTCTATGAATGATACATCATAAGACTTTCAGAGTCCACTCGGTTAAGAGATTTTGATTGTATACAATGGTTAAATATGTAACAGTAAATGACCTACCCTAATAAAACTTCAATTGTAGATTACAGATCAATATTTAGTCCATACAAATCCTTCTGATCAATAATTCACTTTAGATTCAATACTATATCAACTTATTGTCCATCGGTAATTGCTCTTTATAGCTTGGTAATTGTTCTACAGCTCGGTTCTTACTAACTAGTATGATCAAAATACATGAAAACCTTGTTCATGCAATATTCCTACAACTTCTTCATCCTGACATCTTTCATAAAGAAAATCTATTCTCTTATATAGACGAGTAAATCATTTTCTTCTCCACCATCAGATTTTGCCACTTAACCACATTCATAGATTTTGCCGCTTCAAACTTTCTCGGTACTTGTGTCAATAACACATTTCAATCTTCTCCGTTAGATCTTTACTGAATTTTGTCAGCCATCGATTTGTGTAACAAACATTATCTGTTACCTCGATGTTATACTCTTGCCAGCTCATTAATCTTATCGGCTAAACTAATCATTTAATTTATTCTGTTCCACTCGGTTAACAAAGAAATGCATCGGTGAACACTGCTCGGTTAATACTATGATCAATATACACTACACTCCATCAGTGTATATTAGAAATGCTTCATTTATCGATAACATTGCTTTGTGTCTTTCAACTCTATATTTCATTAGAGATGAATGCAACATAATAAAGTCAATATCACCAAGTCATAGACTCATCAACAAGTTACTCAATGTGTTCCTTATCCTCATCTATCATGTACATCTTTCCTCATGTAGATTTCTTTGTTCTTCATCTCTTTCACCTTTCTTCAGATGTCTTGGTATAGTAACTTTACAAGATAAGTGCTATCAAACTAGTTGACATCAATGACAACATAATACTAATTTAATCATATTACATATCTAATCATCAACTCCTTAGTGATCTTTAATCATAGATTCTTCAATCAGATTCCAAATCAGTTATAGTCCAACAATCTCTCCCTTTGGCATTGATAAATGTACCATACACATACCAAACATACATTCTACAACCTTGTGAACAAATGTTGTAAGTCGAATAGACTTAATATGTTTAATCACTACGTTACTAAATCAACATTAAATAATACAGCTTTACCATTCTGCAGTTGTGATCTTTTCAGTTCTCCTATTCCCGCTTCTATTCTCTGTAACTGATCTTCAATACTCTGTCTCATTCAGATTGTCTCTCCCTTAGATGATTCTCATCGGTGCTTGTTCCTTTTCATATCTTGTATATTTCTTCCCTTTTATTGTTTATCTCTTCCCTTTTCATTTCATATTGTATATCTCTCCCTTTGAAAACAATGCCAAAGAAACAAATGAATAAACAATTCTATCTTCCTCTATATCTCTGAATACTGATATTCCAATTGGTTCAAGTTCACAAACTTAATCACAACCTTGAACATGATTCAAAGTTTGAACTATGCTACATCAACATTAATGATCTTCTGATAAAAGTAGGTTGATGAAAAAACCAGATCACCTTAGTGACCGATAGATAGGGGACGGACCCCAAGTCTAGTCCTTAAGTATTCAAATGTGTCCTTTGGTAGGGGATTTGTAAAAATATCTGCAAGTTGTTCTTTAGATGTAACAAATTCTAACTTTACTTGCTTCTCTTTCACTTTTTCTCTTAAGTAATGATACTTAATAGATATATGCTTTGTCTTAGAGTGCATCATAGGATTCTTTGAAATATTAATAGCACTAGTGTTGTCATAGTAAATAATCACCGGGTCTGTGATTACCTCATTCATTCCTTCCAACACTTGTTTGATATATGCAATGTTTGAATAGTTAGTAGTAGCAGAAACATATTCTGCTTTAGCTATATACTGAGAAATACAAGCCTACTTTTTACTTGTCCATGTTACAGGTCTTTCACCAAAGAAAAATGCTCCTCCAGTGGTGCTTTTTCTATCATCCACAATTCCAGCCCAATCAGCATTGGTGTAAAATTTTAGTTCAAACTTCCCTTCATTAGGATACCATAATCCAAAATTCTCTATTTTCTTCAAGTATCTTAAGATCCTTTTGGTAGCTATCATGTGTGGTTCTCTAGGATTAGCGGAAAATCTTGCAACAATTCCCACAACATGTGCTATATTTGGTCTACTGTGAACTACATACATTAACTTACCAATCATGGATTGGTAGAGTGCCTGGTTTACCTCTGTAGTTTCATCCTCCTTTGTCAATTTGCATCTAGTAGCCATCGGTGTTCCCACAAGTTTAGCATCTTCCATGCCAAATGTCTTCAGTACTTCCTTTATGTATTTAGATTGTGTGATGAATATCCCATCACTCTGCTGAATCACTTGTAGTCCAAGAAAGAACTTAATCTCTCCTAACATAGACATTTCAAATTCATTTTGCATTTCATAAAAAAATGCCTTGTAGATAAGATCTGAGCCTCCAAAAATAATGTCATCAACAAATATTTCAGCAATGATAATAGATCATCAGTATCACCTTCCACATATAGATTGATGTTTTCAGTTGTTCTTACAAATCCAATACTTAACAAGTAAGTATGTAGTCTTTCATACCATGCTCTCGGTGCTTGCTTCAATCCATATAAGGCTTTATGTAATCTACATACCATGTCTTTATTGTCGGGATCAACAAATCCTTCAGGTTGTTCAATGTAGACCTCTTCTTCAAGTATACCATTCAAAAATGTTGACTTCACATCCATTTGATAGACTTTGAATTTCTTGTGTGCAGCATATGCAAGTATGATTCTAACTCCTTTTAATCTAGTAATAGGTGAAAATGTTTCACCATAGTCAATGCCTTCTTCCTGTGCATATCCCTTGCATACTAATCTTGCTTTATTTCTTGCGACTTCACCATTTTCATTCAATTTATTCCTGTATATCCACTTAGTACCGATAACATTTTTATCTCTTGGTTAGGGTACTAAGGACCAGGTTTTGTTCTTCTCTATTTTATCTATTTCCTCCTTCATTGCATTAACCCATTCTTCATTCTCTAATGCAACTTTCATAGTTTTAGCTTCAAATTCACAAATTAAACATGTACCTTGTCTTGTTTTGCTTCTAGTTTGCATTCCAACATGTCTGTCTCCAATGATTTGTGTCTTAGGATGATGTCTTCTAACAAAACTAGCCAAAACTTGGTTTCTCCTTTCTTTCTCATCCTGTTCAAGGTCATTATCTTGCTCAGTAGCTCCATCTTGTTCCATGGTTTGTGTTGTCTGTTGTCCTGCATTGTTTCCCTGCTGACTGGTTGACATAGTTTGCAGTGTCAGTAGATACTTTGGATGTTCAATGTAAGTGAATCTACCATAGTCTTCTGGTTCCTTTGTACTTTCCTCTATGTACTTGTCATCAAACTCATCAACATGAACATTAGTACTTTCAACTATCTTATTTGTAGCCTTATTCAAACATTTATATGCTTTACTTGTAGTGGAATATCCCAGAAATATTCCTTCATCTCCTTTAGAATCAAATTTTCCATTTCTCTCATCTTTCAAAATAAAACATTTACTTCCAAAATTTTTGAAATAACTTACAGTAGGTTTGTGTCCAAACCATAGTTCATAAGGTGTTCGGTTGGAGTCCTTCTTTAGTTGTACTCGGTTAAGAACATACACAACTGTACTGACAGCTTCACTCCAATATGTCTGAGCAACATTCTTCTATATCATTAATGTTGTAGCATAGTCAATTATAGACCTATTCCTCCTTTCAGTAATGCCATTTTGGTGAGGTCTCCTTGATGCAGATACCTACCTTTTGATTGCATGCTCATTACAAAAAATTTTAAATTCATCAGAGCTAAATTCACGTCCTTTATCAGATCTTAAACCTTTTATTTCCTTTCCAGTTTCTTTCTCTACCTTAGCTTTATACCACTTAAACATTTTGAAAGCTTCATATTTATCTTTCAAGAACATAATAGTCATCAGTCTAGTATAATCATCAACAAAAAGAATAAAATATCTATCACCATAATAGCTCTAAGTTCTCATAGGACCACATAGGTTAGTATGAACCAACTCAAGTATCTTCTTTGTTGAGTAGTCTTTGCTTTTAAAACTATACTTAGTCATCTTACCTTTCTGAAATTCATGGCACATAGCATGATCAGGTTTTGTCAAGTTAGGCAATCCTCCAACTCTTCTCTTTCTACTAATCTTGATCATGTTGTCAAATTTCACATGGCATAACCTTCTGTGCCACAACCAAGCATCTTCATCCTTTATTAACAAACAAGAAGACTAATCCATATCAAGATAGAATAGATTACCTCTAGATTGTGTACCAGTTTTGACAAGCCTTCCTCCATCATCATAGATTTTAACCTTTTTTCTCTCAAAAGCCAGTTGGTGGCCTGAATTGTTCAGCTAAGCCACACTTATCAAGTTATAGTTTAATCCATCTACCCAATATGCATTTTCACATTATAATCTATCATTGATCATTAGTGAGCCTTTACCTCTTACCATACAAGGTGCATCATTTCCCATTCTCACAGATCCTCCATTATATTCAACAAGATGATCAAACTTCTCTACATCACTGGTCATATGATGTGTATAGCCACTGTCTATGATCCATGTATCATTTCTGCTTACTTTAGAGATCAGTGTTGTCTCTTCATGTTTCTCTTCCTCTTCTGAGTCATCTTTCATAGCAACAAATACAACTTCTATATCATTATTAGAATTAGATTCAGTTTCAATATCTTTGGCTATGTAACATACCTTTTTGCCTTTTTCATCTTGATTGTCTCTGTTGTAGTGTCGGTAGCCTCTGCTGACTCTTCTTCCATAGCTTCCTTCAGATCGGTCTTTGGATCTATCATCATCTTTCTTCTAAGGACATCTAGCAGTGATGTGACCAAATTATTTACAATTAAAGCATGCTAAAGGTAGCTTACCTCTATACCTTCCTTTTCCTTTGGGAAATCTTCTCGCCATAAGTGCTTCAAGCTCATCAAGCTCATCATCAGTATTATCATCACTATCACAATTCTTACTATTCCTGCTAGACTTTCCAATCTTTCAAGAAGACATGAAAGTGGATTCAATAGAAGGAACAAAAGTATTATCAAAACTATTTAATTCAAAGGTTGTAAGTTTACCAATTAGAGTGTCAAGAGTAAGGTTGGATGTAGATCTTGTTTCATGAATTGTAGAAATCTTGATTGCATAAACAGGTAGCAATGTTCTGAGAATCTTGCTTATCACTGTTTCATCATCAATCACTCCATTAGATGCTCTAATAGCATGTACTACCTCTTTGAGTCTATTTGAATATTGTACAATGTTCTCACCTTCTTTCATTCTCATATCATCAAATCTACCTCTCAGACTTTCAGCTCGGGCTCTTTTGACATTTAGATCTCCACTGTGTATTTGTGCCAATTTATCTCACATTCCTTTGGCAGTTGTGCATATCTTGATATCTTCAAATTCAGCATAAGTATAGGCAACAACAAGTTCCATCATAGTAACATTGTGTTCATGCTTTTCCTTCAGTTGATCAATAGTTAAGGGACCAGTGGGCGGTTGCATGTAGCCATTCTCCATCAGCTCTAGTGCAGAGTTCCCAATTCTAGATATGTGCAGCTTCATTCTACTTTGCCATACTATGAAGTTCTCTTTGTTTAGTTTCAGTAATTCCCTCTTATACATCTTGAGACCTTTATGCTTAAGTCCTTAAAACTCTATTCCAAGCAACCAACGCTCTGATACCAATTTTTAGAATAACTAAGAGGGGGGTGAATCAGTTATCTAGTGTCCCAAAATAAAATGTATAATTCAAAACTACTTCTTTGATTTCTGCTTGTCGATAAACAATAAATACTTTCACTGTCTGTAATTTTACTGATTACCAGTCTAATACTAAAATAGTTTACCAATCAAATCTAACATGTCACATGTAAAGAATGATAACAAAAAAATTGTTATACACTAAGTTTTCACCCTTGTTTCAAGCTCTCTTGGTCTTGATAACTTAGTATAACATGGGAATCATCTCTAGGTTGTTGGACCTATGCTAACTAAGATGACATCTCCAGGTTGTAGGCTAGTTCCTCTTGGATAATCACCTTAATTTTCTCTTTGATAGGGAAAGTAAACTTGAGGGGAAAAGGGATAGAAGGAATGCTTGAAAGGGAAATGATTGAAATCAAGCTATCCTACTAGGTGATACACCAAAATGATGGTATGAATTACAATATAGAGGATGAAATTAGTGCACAAACTTAGGTCTAGGAGATCACAACTCACTAAATAGGCTTGCATCAATATTTCATAGAAGGGTTTGCAATAGAAAGAGGCTATTTAGGGAAAGAGAGAATTTCACAAACAATAGCGTTCCTAAGAATTTAGACACAATCTATGACCTGCAAACAAATATTCACCTCTGCAAATAGGTATAGGAATGAGACAGATTGTTAGGGGGTTGAAGTATACCCACAAGATCATTCAAATCAGATCATCCATAGGAATACACATGAATTGCAAAAAGAAAGAGGGATTAGAAACCCTAAGATATAGCTGAGATCATACATATACTCAATTCACTAAGATAAAATTCAGACAACAAGGCATAGGGATAGAGAAAATGTCACAAAATACCTTTGCAATATCTAAACATCAATGAAAGGTTACAAGATGCAAAAGATAAAGAGAAGAAAGAATGCCATGGATAACTTCTCAGAAAGAAAAAATCTCCCTTTTCAAAATGTAAACTCTAAGCTCTAAAAGCTCCAAAAAATAATATATACATCTCCTTCATTTCACGCGGGTAGGAGAAAAACCTAATTAGGGTTACAAATTTTCATGATAAAAACCCTAATTCTATCAAATCTGATCATAAATGTCCATGAAAATATCCCAACCAATCAGATATCATGTTTGCGTGTCCATCCCTATACTATATCTTCCTACAGACAAGCCACCTTGATCTATGTACCTCTCTGCAACTTAGGCTCGCCATAACTATTCAAATCTAGTACTCTAGATATTTGAATTTAAAATAATGATTAAACGATCACAGGTGGTGCCAAACTTTATCCATCTATGGTTGACATTCAAAGTTGATTGGTCTTTTAAAACATGGCCATCAGATCCTTTATTTTACTGGGCACCGCTTATATTTTAACCTTAACTCTTTATTTTAACCTTGGGCCTTCCCTTTCCTTTAGTCATTGAATCGCCCAATGTTTCTTTAACCCTGGCTTACTTTGGTGATTACATGACTACACTTACAAGCTTGGACCTATCTGATGGCTGTTGCATGATCTCCTGGCCTTAGAAGATTCCTTCAGATCATGCACTTTCCATAGATCTTATACCTTTTTCCACCTCACCTAAGAAATCCGGACCCACAATGCTTCCCTGTCACCATCTAGCTTGACCAATAAGATTTCAACATGTTAGACAGACCCACAAGACATAGCTTTAACACTTGGAAGATCAAATGGTCATCTTATAATCACAAGGGCTCAAAAGATTCTTTAAGATCATGAGACAACCCTAGATCTTTACTTTACTAACACCTCTACATATCCTCTAACAATGGTCCCACTGACAAATCCTAGTCATCATCCGGCCAGCCAATAAAATATGAGCATGTTAGAACATGAGGACCCACCTGACAAAGCCCTAGCAATAAAGCAAGATCAACAGTTAGCATATGATCTCATGGGCCAAAAATATTCCATCAGATCATGCACTAGCCATAGATCTTCTTGAAAGACAATTCACTGGGCCCACTTTGACATATCTCCACATCACTAGCCTTCGACCAATCATAAGAAAACACCTCAGACAACTGGCAATGGACCCACTGGCATAGAAGCACTACGTTGGAATGGAGATCGATGGTTGGTGCATGATCTCATGGGCTCAGAAGATTCTTTAAGATCATGCGCTAGCTGTAGATCTTACTGGATCTTTAACTACATAGCCGAGACTGCCAAACATCTAGAGATTTAGTGACTGAAGGAAAATAGACCACCCACTAGGTTGTAGGATGCTTAGGACCAAACTGCTAGGAATCAGAGAGCTTGCAAACATAGTTTCCTAGTCATTGAATGAAAAGGGAATGTACTTTTCAACTAGGAGATCTCACGAATAAAGGGTAGTCACAACGTCGAGAGAAACAAAGGAATATTCTACCGGGTCTTGGAGATCTTGTGACTAGCCTTAGCTTATAAAGCGCACATGGGAAATGGAGATCTAAGTGGCCAAAAAAGGTAATGAAAAATTAGAACAAGCCTTAGGGTTTTAGTGTTTAAGGCACCAACGGTCATATTTTTGAATTAAAAGCTTGTAGACCAGGGAGTTAAACAATTTGCAGAGACTAGAAGAAAAGATAGAAGACCATGAAAATTTCTCAAGGTGTTTAACAGGATTACAGAAGTAGACCCTGGAATAGAATCAGTCTGTAGTCAAATTTGTATGGAATAGGAAAAATTGGGTAACATTTTGGCAATTTTTGTAGGATGTCAGCTTGCTAGACATTGATCAGTGGCCTTGAGCAATCCATTGGGCATGGAGTCATCTCTTTGAACACAGAAACTTGACAGAGAGATAGACCTAGAACCAAAGGGACAAAAACTATGCACGGGCACTTCTTGGAAAGTAGGAAAACTAACCTAGAAAGCAAGGACAAAAAATAGGAAACATATTTACAGAGATTTACAAGGAAGGATTGACCTCAAAGTAGGGCTTCAAGTTGAATCCATTAACTGAAATAGGTAGGGCATCTCCTCCAAGAGTTGATAGCTAAAAAGCATTAGGCCCCTTGCATTCTATAATAACAAATGGTCCACCCCAAAAGGAATCAAACTTTGTATGTCTGCTAGGATTTGATCTGAATTCATCCCACTTCACAACTACATCTCCAACTTTGAATTTCCTAGCCTTGGCTCTTTTATCAAAAATTTTCTTTGTTTGAATCTGATGGAACTCCATATCTTTCATGGATTTATTTATGAGTTCTTCTAACTCTATAAGCTGAGCATACCTAATTTGTAAGGGATCTCCTTCTTCAAACAAGGTATATTGAGTGGCCAAGTCCAAAGCTGGAAATTTAGTTGAAATGGACAACTTAGCCTCTCTGCCATACACTAACACATAAGGAGAATTCCCAATGATCTTCTTTGGGGTAATCCTGTCTAACCATAAGGTAGACTTCAACTTAGTATGCCAATCCCTCTGGTTATCTTGTAGAGTCTTCTTGATTATCCTAATCAAGTTCTTATTAGTTGATTCTACAAAACCATTGCCTTGAGGGTAGTAATTTGAACTTGTATTTAGATAGATGCCATTTCTAATTGCCCATTCTGAGACTTTAAGGCCTGTGAATGCCAATGCATTATCTGATATTATGGAGTCTGGAGTGCCGAATCTATGAATTATATCATCATAAAAAATTAAGATAGCACTCTCATTTGATTCTTTCAAGGCAACTTCCTCTATCCATCTAGTGAAATAATCTATTGTAGTGATTATCCACTTGTGTCCTACACTAGATGGAGGATTAATCATACCAATAAAGTCAATGCCCCATCTCATGAATGGTTTCTCTATTTTGACTGGCTGAAGGGGTAGAGCTCCAAGCCTTTCCTTTCCTACAAACATGGCACATTTGATGCATTTTCTCACATAATCATGACTATCCTTGAAGATATATGGCCAATAGTATCCAACCCTCATGATTTTAAAAGCAGTAGTCCTAGGAGAAAAGTGACCTCCAGAAGGTCCATCATGAAATTCAAATAGGACATCAACTATCTTTTTTGAATCAATACATCTTAAAAGGACACCATTGTGATCCTTTCTAAAAATAACTTCATCTATCAGCACAAAAGGAATAGATTGTAATCTATAATATCTTCTCTTTGTTGAATCTAGGCCTATAGGACATTGTCCTATCTTTAAGTAATGAATCATGTTAGGAAACCAACTTGCTGCCTTGTCATGTTCTTCTATAGAATGCACAACCAGAGATGCATTTGTTTGCTCTGATTTCTTTGAACTTTCATCCCCTACCAAATGCTCACAAAGACCTTTTCCTCTAACCAGATTAGTGGTTTGGATATCAATGTCATATTCCATTACCTTGGTAATCCAACCAACTCTTTTCTCATTTAGGTCTTTGGAAAGCAAAAATTCTTTGACACTTGGATGAGTAACCTTCAAGTGTATCTTGTTATGGGTCAATAAACATCTGAACTTTTTAAGACTCTTTACCATAGCAAGTACATATTTCTCTACAAAAGAATATCTTTGTTCATATTCTTCTAAACCTTTGCTAAAGAAAGCAATAGGCTGCTCCAACCCTTCTAAATTTTCTTGAGTCAGCATAGTAGATATAGCATCATGATCTCCATAAGCATAAAGGATAAAATCCTTACTAAAATTTGGGTTTATTAGTGCAGGAGCTTCAGTCAAGGCCTCTTTGATAGCCTAGAAGTTGGCTTTTCCTTCTTTAGTCTAGCTGAAAGTTGAACTCTTCTTTAACATGGATGTCAAAGGCTTCAATAAATCTATGATATTAGGTAAGAAATGCCTAACAAAATTAATCTTTCCTATGAAAGATTGGAGAATTTTCTTTTGATGTGGCAATGGTAGTTCTAGAATGGCTGCAATCCTCTTAGGGTCTACTATAATTCCTTTCTTGGATACTACATATCCTAATAATTTTCCTTCATGGACTGCAAACACACATTTCTTGGGATTAAGAGATATCCCAAACTCTCTACATCTTTCAAAGATTTTCCTCAGATGTTTGATATGATTTGTTGCATGTTTAGAATAGACAGTTATGTCATCTAAGTAGACCAGTACAAATTTGTACATGAGGCTTTTAAAGGCCATATCCATTGCCTTTTGAAAAGTAGCACCTGCATTTGACAAACCAAAGGGCATCTTTTGATAAGCCATGGTTCCCCACTTGGTTGTAAATGCAGTCTTGTATTGATCCTCCTCATTAACTAGGATCTAATTATATCTTGAATAGCCATCCAATAATGAAAATCTCTTAGATCCAGAGACACATTGTAAGATTTGTTCCATAGAGGGTAATGGATGGTGGTCTTTTAAAGAGGCCTTGTTAAGATCCCTGAAGTCAACACATAACCTCAACTCCCTATTCTTCTTCCTTATAGGAACAAGGTTGGAAACCCAACTAGTATGCTTGATGGGGTATATGATACCACTTTCTATCAATTTGAGCACTTCTTTATGCTTAACTAGCTCAAGCTTGGGATTAACAAGCCTTTGTTTTTGTCTCACTAGTTTGGCATTAGGTTCTAATTAAATAGTGTGCTGAGCAAGGGCTGGATTAAAACCTTTGAGGTCTTCATATTTCCATTCAAAAACATCATTGAATTCTCTGAATAATTGGGTATAAGCCTACTTTTCTAAATCAGTGTTTATTTTTCCAAATTGTAAGCTTTTACCTGATTCTAACTCTAATTCAACACAATGTTCTTATTGAACCACCAGGCCAGCTTTATTCTTCTTAACTTGATCATCTTTGTTGAAGACAACTTCTAAGGTGACAAGACCTCTAGGCATCTTATTAGACTTAAGTTGTATTACTTGGTCACCATAGTTTTGCAATAACCTATCTTGGTTATGCTCTAAGAAGACATCTTCTTCAAACAATAATGGCAAAATTTGCTCATCATTGTCAAACACTTGCCGATTAGTATCATTATCAGGAATAGAAGGTCTGACAATCACTTTGATATGCTATTGGGTCTCCTCCTTTGAAATACTATTAGGAATGTCATACTGAGATCCAACAATAGCTAATCTATATGCATTTTGATTTAGCTTCCTACAGATAGCAACAATGTTGAAAGCACAAAAGTCTTCATTTGCATCCCAAACTCTATGTTTGTATGCTCTCAAGGTGTCATTTTTGGTTACACTTATCCCTCTCACTTGGCTAACTACTAAATCACTGTCACCATAAAATTTTAAGGCCTTAAGCCCTCTTTTTCTAGCCCACTCCAGTCCATTCACTAGACTTTCATATTCTGCAGTGTTGCTAGTGTAGGACAAACTGAATCTAAAAGCTATATAGTATCTTTCTCCCTTTGGGGACACTATCATAGCACCACCACCAGAGCCATGTCTACTTCTAGCTCCATCAAAAAACATTTCCCAAACCTGATTGCTCTGATCCTCTAAGTCAGTGTCCTCTTTGAGAAGGTTTGGCTCTATGGATCCACTTTCTTGGATCAAATAACTTCCCAAACTAGCATCCCAAATGACATTTTCTTGGGCCTCAAAAGCCTTTTCTGATTCTAGTTTATCTAATAAAATATTAGGGATACTTTCTGTCTTAGTGCTTGCTTCTCTGATAGTTGGGAAGTCACTATCATCAAATATAGGGTAGTTTGCATTGATAGTATTGGACACATATGGTTCTATATGGTGTGCTACCAATGATTCAGATTTAATGGTAACCTTGGTACCATATCTTGTGTGAAAAAGCATGTGAGACTAGTCAGAAGAAAGGTAGCCTCCTATTTTAGCTGTAAACTCCCTTGACAAACATATGGAAAATAAAGTAGGGAGATTTATGATATATATATCAAGTAGGATGGAGAAATTAGGACTTGCATGAAGGATTAGACCAGTATCCTTAGCCACACCTATAGTATTAACTGAGGATCCATCAAGTTGTGTAACCTTCTTTTGGAGGGGTTCATATTGAAGTCCTAATTGGTCAGCCACCTTTTTGGGCATTACAGTATTGGTGGCTCCACTATCTACCATGCAATTATGTACTAAGGATTTTCCAATAATTAAAGATACATAAAAGGGAGGTGGTTTTGAGTTCCTACCTTGAATGGTATTGGCCTTGGAATTGTAACTTGGAGCCTCCTTTTCTTGATCAGTGTTGACCAACACTAGCTTTGTAGCTTCTTTTGTAGGTTGAGGGGTTGTCATTTCAGTCATAGCTTTCTTCAAAATCTCAGGTTGTCCTAGAACAGCCAAAGAATCCCACATAGACATAGTAATGTTCACCTTCATGTTGTCTATAATGTTGAAAGGTGTCACAGTGTGTACTCTTTGTTGTGCTTTTACTATAATGGGCTCCACCTCTTGAGAGTCTGGCCTTCTTTGCTTGTAATGAAAGGAACCTTCTTAAATATGATAGGAGTAGCTTGTTGTATTGGCTCTATAGATGTAGTGGCTTTAGTCCTAGAGTCTACTCACTCCATGTCTTGAGCTCTTCTCTTTGACCTTGTGTTGGCAGCAATGGAAGGTTCACCAATGACTCCATTGAAGTCTTGCTACTCCCAACTGAAAAGAGCAGTCTCATTCTCCCATGGTTCTTGTTGAGGAACTAATCCACTAGAAGAAGCCTCTGATTGAGCTTGTGAGGCATTTTGAACCATTAGAGCTTGGTTCATCCATCCATTTGAACATGTAGCCTGATTATGGGGCTGATTACAAGGGAAACACCATTCATTGTCCATAATCATATTATTTTGACTAGGGACCATGTCCCTAACTGGATTTGCAGAATTAAGAGGTGCAGGGTTGTATGGTTGGAATGGTCTTTAATTAAAATTTTGCCTTTGTCCTTCATAACCTCCTTGGTATTGTGGCCTATTTTGTTGATAAGGCTATCCCTAATTCTGATATTGTTG
The DNA here is from genome assembly GCA_027943335.1 of Chamaecyparis obtusa. Taxonomy (NCBI): domain Eukaryota; kingdom Viridiplantae; phylum Streptophyta; class Pinopsida; order Cupressales; family Cupressaceae; genus Chamaecyparis; species Chamaecyparis obtusa. Next base: position 416,947 of record BSBK01008320.1, on the reverse strand, counting down.
ATTAGGACTTTGGCCTTGTGGCTGAAAGTGTGGTCTGATTCCTTGCCCTTGTCTCTTTAGATTCATGACCTCTTTAGTCAAAGTCTATAGCAAATTTTCCATTTCTTGCTGGCTAGTTTGTTGACTATTCTTCATTTCTTGCAGCTCTTGAGAGAAACTTGTTTTTAGCTCCTGACTACTAGTACTAGCCTGAAGTGCTAATATGGTGGGAATAGGAGTAAATGGGGGTACTTGTGAAGGTGTAATGGGTTGAAGGCTAGGAAAGATGGGCATGGCTGGCCTTGTTTCTATCATACCTGCTTGGATTAAATAATTTTTAGCCCTGACAGCTATGTCAAAAGCTTGGGGTAGAGAGGTACCACCCATAGATTGGATCATGACAGAAATCTAGCCATTCAAAATTTGCAAGAAGTATAAAAAAGCATGGTTGGTTGATGGCCTTATCAAGACTGGAATTCTATTCCATGTCTTGAGGAATCTATTATTATAATCTATCATTTGTTCTTGAGGGTCTCTTTTAATGGTTGTCAACTACTCAACCAATGAAAAATTGTCTGATTTATCCTCAAAATGTTTACTCAATGCATCTCCTAATTCATCCCATGAAGTAATGGAACCAATAGTTAATATTCTAAACCATTCAAGAGCTTTACCTTTGAGAGAGGCTACTAATAACTTAGTGGCCACATCTTCTTGAGTTATATTATGTATGTTGCAGATAGTGGTCACATCTCTTATATGCTCAAAATTTGTAGTTTGTCCTTCACCTATGAAATTAGGTAGACTCTTTACTACCACCAAGGGCACATCATGATTTTGAGCAAAGACTAACGGACTCCCCTAGTTGAAAGGTGCAAAAGAAAACTATCTACCCATTACTGGAGCTAAAATCTATCAAGTAGCAACTGTGTGAGCTGTATTTGGTGTTGGATTTGAATCTTCTTCTAGATCTCTGGTTAGAGATCTTCCTCTTCTTCTGAGATGAAAGGGAAAAGGTCTCCTTTCTAAAGTATTAGGTGGTGTAGACTGTACTCTCCTTGCAGGAGATGTTCCCTGGGTTGATCTTCCTTTGTAGCCTCTTTTTAAAGGCAACTCTAAAAATTCAGTAGGCTTTGAGCTCCTAGTCTCAATCTTTCTCATAAACTTTAAACAAGTTTAGCTTGGATCTGTGAAATCAGTGGAGTCGCTAGATATACTTGAATATCAAGACTTCTAAAAGTTTGTATTATGTAATTAGTATATTAGAGATAACATAATCTTTTAAACAATGAACTTCTTTTGTTGTCCCACCGGGTGTGCCATAATTGTTATACACTAAGTTTGCACCCTTGTTTCAAGCTCTCTTGGTCTTGATAACTTAGTATAACATGGGAACCATCTCCAGGTTGTGGGACCTATGCTAATGGAGATGAGATCTCCAGGTTCTAGGCTGGTTCCTCTTGGATAATCACCTTAATTTTCTCTTTGATAGGAAAATTAAACTTGAGGGGAAAAGGCATAGAAGGAATGCTTGAAAGGGAAATGACTGAAAGAAAACTATCCTACTGGGTGATACACCAAAATGATGGTATGAATTATAGTATAGAGGATGAAATCAGTGCACAAACTTAGGTCTAGGAGATCACAACTCACTAAATAGGCTTGCATCAATATTTCATAGAAGGGTCTGCAATAGAAAGAGGCTATTCAGGGAAAGAGAGAATTTCTCAATCAATAGCATTCCTAAGAATTTAGATACAATCTATGACCTGCAAACAAACATTCACCTCTACAAATAGGTATATGAATGAGATAGATTGTCAGGGGGTTGAAGTATACCCACAAGATCATTCAAATCAGATCATCCATAGGAATACACATGAATTGTAGAAAGAAAGAGGGATTAGGAACCCTAAGATATAGTTGAGATCATACATATACTCAATTCATTAAGAGAAAATTTAGAAAAGAAGGCATAGGGATAGAGAAAATGTCACAAAATACCTTTGTAATATCTAAACATCAATGAAAGGTTACAAGATGTAGAAGATAGAGGGCATAAAGAATGTCATGGATAACTTCTCAGAAAGAAAAAATCTCCCTTTTCAAACTATAAACTTTGAGCTCTAAAAGCTCCAAAAAATAATATATACATCTCCTTCATTGCACGCAGGTAGGAGAAAAACCTAATTAGGGTTATACATTTTCATGATAAAAACCCTAATTCTATCTAATCTAATCATAAATGTCCATGAATATATCCCAACTGATTAGATATCATGTTTGCATGTCCATCCATGTACTGTATCTATTTGCAGACAAGCTGCCTTGATCTATGTAGCTCTCTACAACTCAAGCTCACCATAACTATTCAAATCCGGTACTCTAGATATTTTAATTTAAAAAAATGATTAAACGGTCATAGGTGGCACCAAACTTTATCCATCTATGACTGACATTCAAAGTTGATCGGTCTTTTAAAACATGGTCATCAAATCCTTTATTTTATCGGGCACCGCTTATATTTTAACCTTAACTCTTTATTTTAACCTCAGGCCTTCCCTTTCCTTTAGTCATTGAATCACCTGATATTTCTTTAACCCTAACTTACTTTGGTGATTACACGACTACACTTACAAGCTTGGACCTATTCGACGGCTATCACATGATCTCATGGCCTTAGAAGATTCCTTCAGATCATGCGTTAGCCGTAGATCTTATACCTTTTGCCACCTCACCTAAGAAATCTAGACCTAAAAAGCTTCCTTGTCACCATCCAACTTGACCAATAAGATTTCAACATGTCAGACAGACCCACAAGACAAAGCCTGAACACTTGGAAGATCGAATGGGCTTCTTATAATTGCAAGGGCTCAGAAGATTCTTTAAGATCATGAGACAACCATAGATCTTTACTTTATTAAGACCTCTACAAATCCTCTAACAATGGTCCTGCTAAAAAATCCCAGTCATCATCTAGCCAACCAATAAAATATGAGCATGTTAGAACATGAGGACCCACCTGAAAGAGCCCTAGCAATAAAGCAAGATCAACAATTGGCGTATGATCTCATGGGCCAAGAATATTCCATCAGATCATGCGCCAGCCATAGATCTTCATGCAACAACCATAGATTCTTTAAGATCATGAGACAACCATAGATCTTTACTTTATTGATGCCATTGCAGATCCTCTGACAATGGTCCCACTAACAAATCCTAGTCATCATCCAGCCAGCCAATAAAATACAAGCATGTTAGAACACGAGGACCCACCTGATACAGCCCTGGAAATAAAGCAAGATCAACAGTTGGCATATGATCTCATGGGCCAAGAATATTCCTTTAGATCATGCACCAGTCATAGATCTTCATGAAAGAAAACTCACTGGGCCCACTTTGACATATCTCCACATCACTAGCCTTCAACCAATTAGAAGAAAACACATCAGACAATTGGCAGTGGACCCACTAGCATAGAAGCACTATGTTGGAATGAAGGTTGACGGTTGGTGCATGATCTCATGGGCTCAGAAGATTCTTTAAGATCATGCACCAGCCATAGATCTTATTAGATCTTTAACTGTAGAGCCGAGACTGCCAAACATCTAGAGATTTAGCGACTGAAGGAAAATAGACTACCCGCCAGGTCGCAGGATGCTTAGGACCAAACTGCCAGGAATCAGAGAACTTTTGAACACAGTCACCTAGTCACCAAATGAAAAGGGAATGTACTTTCCAACTGGGAGATCTCATAAATAAAGGGTAGTCGTAGGGTCAGGAGAAATAAAGGAATATTCTACCGGGTCTTGGAGATCTTGTGACTAGCCTAAGCTTATAAAGCACACATGTGAAATGGAGATCTAAGTGGCCAAAAAAGGTAATTGAAAATTAGAATAGGCCCTAGGGTTTTAGGGTTTAAGGAACCAATGATCATATTTTTGAATTAAAAGCTTGCAGACCAGGGAGTTAAACAATTTGCAAAGACCAGAAGAAAAGACAAAAGACCATGAAAATTTCTCAAGGTGTTCAACAGGATTGCAGAAGTAGACCCTACAACAGAATTAGTCTATAGCCAAATTCGTATGGAACAGGAAAAATTGGGTGACACAAATATCACAATCAACACATAACACAAGAGATTTAACATGGAAACCTTGTAAAGGGAAAAACCACCTGGGACCGGCAACCCAAAATTGTTCACTCTTCTGAAGTGAGGTCGGTTAAGACCCAACCCTATTAAAGGTTACAAACACACTGTCAAGTGTGACCTTATTAGAGGATTTTAGACTAGAAATTATCATCCAACCAGCATTCACTATGGGGTTGACAAGATAACAATGTTCATTCTATGAATGATACATCATAAGACTTTTAGAGTCCACTTGGTTAAGAGATTTTGATTGTATACAATGGTTAAATATGTAATAGTAAATGACCTACTCTAATACAACTTCAATTGTAGATTACAGATCAATATTTAGTCCATACAAATCTTTCTGATCAATAATTGACTTCAGATTCAATACTGTATCAACTTACTGTCCATCGGTAATTTCTCTTTGTAGCTCAGTAATTGTTCTGCGGCTTAGTTCTTACTAAGTAGTATGATCAAAATACATGAAAACCTTGTTCATGCGATATTCCTATAGCTTCTTCTTCTTCTTGGTGTCTTTCATAAAGAAAATCTATTCTCTTATATAGACGAGTAAATCATTTTCTTCTCCACCATCAGATTTTGCCACTTAACCTCATTCATAGATTTTGTCACTTCAAACTTTCTTGGTACTTTTGTCAATAACATGTTTCAATCTTCTCTGTTAGATCTTTACTGAATTTTGTCAGCCTTCGATCTATGTAACAAACATTATCTGTTACCTCGATGCTATACTCTTGACAGCTCATCAATCTTATCGGCTAAAATAATCATTTAATTCATTCCGTTCCACTTGGTTAACAAGGAAATACATTTTTGAACATTGCTCCATTAATACTATGATCAGTATACACTACACATCATCGGTGTATAATAGAAATGCTTCATTTACCGACAACATTTCTTTATTTCTTTTAGCTCTATACTTCACCATAGATGAATGCAACATAATAAAGTCAATATCACCAATTCATAGAATCATCAACAAGTTACTCAATGTGTTCCTTATCCTCATCTATCATGTACATCTTTCCTCATATAGATTTCTCTGTTCTTCATCTCTTTCACCTTTCTTCAGATGTCTCGGTATAGTAACTTTACAAGATAAGTGTTGTCAAACTAGTTGACATCAATGACAACATAATACTTATTTAATCATATTACATATCTAATCATCAACTCCTTAGTGATCTTTAATCATAGATTCTTCAATCAAATTCCAAATCACTTGTAGTCCAACAAACTTCCACTCCCCTTTCTCCTCCAAAAAAACTACCCAAACATCCTATAAATACTCATCCTCAGCCACAAGTTGGCTAGATGAAATAATTAACTCCTATGATCAATTATTAAATTCCAAAACATCAATCGGCTTACAAATAGCCTTCCAATAAATTAATTCTCCAAGATGGCCCCAAATGGTCATCAGATTTGCATAGAAGAATACAACACAATAGCTTTAGGTCCTCTTATTCCCAATGATCAATCCATAGCTTGAGGAACATGACCCAAATTAAATTCATCAGTCGGCTAAGCTGATCCATCTAAACAACCATGTTAGTCTACAAGAACACCGAGTGCTAGAGAAATAACCAAGCATTAGTGAACCGAACATACCAAGCATGACCAAGAAATGTAGTTATTGCAAAGAGCAAGAAGCAATCAACACCTTCAGTTACCAAGTGCTCTTCAAAGATTGAGCACCCCGATGACAATAGAAATTGAGCAACTAAACTCTAAAACTGAGCAAATACCTCACCAACTAAGATCAAAACTAGTAATCTACCTTTCAAAAAAAACATATTTTTGGTTGATACAAGATTGCCAAGAATCCTAGGATGCTCCTACATCAGACACCCTAGGTAAAGAAGATTTTCTCATAAGGAAATCAGGAACATCTTAAGAGAATTAGAATAGGTATTCCATATCAGTTCTTAACCAATATCTCCTCTTGTCCTTTATTCTAGGTTGTCTTCACTTCATCCATTGTCCCCTGCAACAAGTTTTCCTCCTTCTCACTTCTCTTATCTTTTATGTCTACAACTGATAACAATTGACTCTGACCATTCCTTCCCCTACCGACCACCTTAGCACATCAGTAAATACCATCCTCTCCAAACTCCTCAATCCACTTGACATCATTTGCATCTCTCTATGTCACAAATGTCATTATCTGCTATACTATATCTATCAGAAAGACCATCTACCTCTTAATCTCCACAAACTCTTCAGATATATCATTCTTCTTCTTCTTCAAACTAGACTTTGTAGGAATAGGTTCATCAATCCTCTGCTCCTAAGGTTTGTCATTGCATCATCTTAAAATGGAAGAACTTCCATGATAAGAGCATTTATCCCTCTGAGTAAGTGGTGTGGGGTCATGTTAAGTACCTTGATCAGGTCTTTGCATGTATCTGGTTTTTCCCACTATTTTGCTTTCCTTTGCACCTGATTTTCACTTCATATCTGCATTTCCTAACATTTTGGGTCAGGTTCTTGAGTTTTTTAACCATAAGGTCAAATTCAACCTTATGGGGTCAAAGTTGACCTCAACCTTAAGCTATTAAGATCCAAGCTCATCCTTGACCCCCTGTCTAGATTTCAAATTTCCTTGATTTCCAGGTGTCAGGTTTTGGGGATATTTGTTTTCCCACCTCGGGGTCGACCATTTTGGGTTTTGGAGTGGTAAATCCTTAAATTGCATTTAATCTAGGTATATTTTCTAAAGGTTAGGACCTAATTGAGATTTAATTCTCCAATGTGGCCCCTCTAGAGGATTGTGCCCTAGTTCACTATAAAAGGAGACCTTCCTCTCTCATTTTCTACATCTATCATTCATATCTTATTTTTCCATCAAGCTCTCAAGTGAAAGCAAGTGAATTCAAGAATTCAGGCAAGCCTTCAAGCATTCAAGTGTTCAAGCATTCATCCATCAAGGAGATCCATTGTTAGCCATTAAAGGATTCAATCTCTTTGGAGCCCCCTTGAAGATCCATTCTTCTACATTCATCCAAGCCTCTTCATATGCAAAGATCAATTCAAGATTGGTGTTGAAGATCAAATGTCATTGATTTGAGACATCCTACATTCATTCTACATCCATTGAAGAATTCCTACTTGTGGATTTGAGAATTCAAATCCTCTACAAGGACTTAAACATAAGCGAGGTGAATTGTTTCATTTGCTTTATTTATGCATACTACATTTCAATTAAATTTCAAGGTTAATTCCTAAATTGTGGTTTGACCAAGGCAAACCCCCATACAAACAAAAACCCCCTTTTTCTTGTAGGTATAGGTGTAGAATTTTGGATCTGAGATCATATTTGGATACCCTTTTCGGTGAACTTTTGAGATTTACAAACAAAGTCAGAATCGACCTTCAAATAAAGAATGTAGCCTTTTACCTTTTATGAGGGTCAAAGACTACCTGCCGCCAGAAAGACAAAAGATTTCTAGGTTTTCTTCATCTCGGCATTTCTAGTGCAAAACAAGTTGCATAATTGCTTGAAAGTACACATAGACATCATAAATTAGCATTTTCTAGATTTTCCCTAATTCGAGGTTAGTACTTGTATTTCAATTATTTTAGATTTCAAGCATAAGGAAATATAGGGCTTTTCTTTCTCTTTCATATTCTCCATAGATTGATTTGATTGTGCATTAACCTTTTGGTTGATCAAATTGGATCTCTCCTTTTGGAATTTGGATTTAGGAGTGGATCTCATATTTCCCTCATACATTACACATACATCTAAATAGAGGTGATTCCATTTTACCTCTATTCATTTTGGTGAACCCGACTAGCTGACTCTCTTTCTTTTTGGTGTTAGATTTCCTTTTATCTTGTTAGTATTAGATTTATCTTTTGTGTTAGATCTTGCATGCTAATTAGATTTCAAAAATACAAAAATATTCATGCTTTATGTGGTTTTAGTTTACTTCATTTGCATTACATTGGTTTATGAGCTTTACTACTACTAGTCCTACTTATAATATTTTGGTTAGAAGAAGTCATAGAATCATGGGTGCCTTTGATCCCGAATCTTCCTCTCCTTTCCTTAGGGTCTCGAATGATAATTTGATTCTTCATGATTCCAATCCTACAATGGAGCAAAACTCTTCTCACTCATCTCATGATGAGGATGATGCTTTAAGAGTTCCTCCTGAACAAGTCCAAAAACTCTCAACTGAACTTGATAAAATGGGTAATTGGATTATTCAAGAGAACCATAATCAAGATTATATTCAAGCTATAGAGGCTCTTAAGAAAGTTCTCCATGATAGTGATCAACGTTTTAACCTCTTGCATGGTATTACTCACCTTGTTCATTCAAATGTTAAACCTTTACCTCAAGAAGCTCAAGATTTAGGGTTGATTCCTCCTATCACTAGTGTTGAACCTCCTTCTAATCCTTTACCTAGTATTCCTACCTATACTCATTCTTTGGTGACTGTGATGGTTCCCTCTATTCCTATGAGTTTTCCTCATGTGTCCCTTCCTACATCACAACCTTCATATCATAATGTTCCTTTTACTTATTCCAATCCGCTTCCAACTATAGTTCCTAGTGTTCCTCCAGTTGTGTCTTCTATTCCTATAGATTCTTACACTTTATCTAGTGTGTCTAATGTTGCTACTCCTACTATTTCCTCTAATGATTCAACAATCATCAGTTTGGCTCAAACTATGTCATCCTTACAACAACTTGCTTCCTTAACTCAAAAAAATTTTAGTATCCCTACATGTGACATGGGAAGTCCTTTGTCCTTGGATATTATTTTTACTCCCATTCCTTAGCAAGTCGATATGCCTCATCTTGAGAATTATAATGGAAAAGGAGATCCTATTCATCATGTTAAACCATTCCAAATCCTTTGTAGTGATTATGCTAATGACCATAGGATTTTAGCCAAACTATTTGCTAGAAATTTCCATGACAAGGCCTTACAATGGTATTGTTTCTTGCCTCCTTATTCTATTGATTCATTTCCAAAACTTTCTAATGCCTTTATTCAACAATTTCAAAACAACATGAGCCCACAAGTGTCTTTGACTGATTTGATGCATTGTAAACAAAGTGCTAAAGAAAAATTAACTAAATTTATTGGTAGATTTAAGAATTTTTATGCTCAGATTTCCTATCCTATTCCTAATATTGATATTAAACATATGTTTATTTCAAATTTGAAAAAGGATATTAGAGATAAGATTCTACTTGCTGAATTTACCTCTTTTCAACAACTTTGTGCAGCGCTTCATCATTATTAATTACAAGTGAGTCAATTTGAGAGAAACACTCCAATGGCTCCTGTTCTAGTTGATAAGAGTGATGTTGCTCCTAATCCAAAAAAATTTAAAAAATTCAACAATTATGTCAAGATAAACAAACAAGCGAATGTAGTATCAAGTTGTTGTTGCATCTCACAATGCCACTTCTGCATCCACTGCTTTTTGATTAAATCGTACATTTACTCCTCTTTTCAAACCTTTACATGCTATTATGAATAGGTTGTTAACTACTAATATGATTACTTTACCTCCTATTCGACCTCTTTTACTTGTTATGATTGCCTCTAAATATTTTGATCAAAATTCTTTTTGTCAATATCATCGTCAGAATGGTCATGATACTGAGAAATGTTATTCTTTAAAAAATAAGGTTCAAGAATTAATTGACTCTATTGCCTTATCTATTGATAATCTTGATGGTAGTGGTAACAAATCTATCTCTCCTCCTAATCAAAACCTTCAAATCTGTATGAATCCTTTACCTACACATGATACTAATACCATTGCTCAACCATCTGCTATGGAAATTGAGTATGATTGAAAGATTGATGATCTCAATCATGTTGTTAATCAAGTGGAGCATGTTGGTCAATCTATATCTCCACCTCAACCTCAACCTCAACCTCAGATTCAATCTCAAGTTCAATCTCAACCTTGACCAAAACCTAAATCTAAACTAAAAACTCAACCTAAACCTCAACAACAACCTAAGAATAAAAGACCTCAGGAACTTTTGATTACCTTTGATGACTCTGAGACTATTAAGGCTCTTGATGGTCCCCTTTACATTTATGCTAGGATTTATCAGAAACCTACTTGTGGTTGTCTTGTTGATCCTACATCCTTAGTCAATGTTATTACTGAAGAAAATATTTTTATGAAAAGCTTACAACATGATTCTTATGATACATCAGATGTGTGGATTAAAACTTGTAATGGTTTTCTTTATCCATCATTTGGTTCTATTACTTTACCGATTGAACTCTGTGGAAAAATTGTGAACACTACCTTTGTTGTGGTTCCTACTTCTAATCAATTTCAAGTTAAGCTAGGTTTTCCTTGGTTGAATGCCATGCATGTTGTTGCTTCACCTATCCATAAGTGTCTTAAGTTCATTCATGATGAAGAAGTGAAGATGATTATTCATAGTTTATATCAACCTTCTAGGCCTAGAGATTTTGCTGCTCTAGATTTCTTTTGGCCTTCATTACCTAATTCATGTCCTCCTCGACCTGATAATATTTTTCATTCATATCAAGCTTATAAACATCATAAGATTATTGAATTAAGCATACCTCCTATGGATCTTAATCATGGTCTTTTGCCTACACCTTCTATACCTCCTTTAAATATGGCTTCTAGTTCTATTAATCAAGTTCCTTCTATCGTGCTTCCTAAAGAACCTATCAAAGATCCTATGATTGTTCCTCCTATTGTTGATAATCCTATTGATCTTCCTAAAGAACCTATGAAGGATCCTATGATTGTTCCTCCTAGTTCTCAACCTATTTCAAATAAATCAAAACATAATCGATCTGCCAATGTACATCGTAAAAAGTGTCGTGCTTATGCTAAAGCTCATAATTCTATTCTTCAAAGATCTTTACCTTCTTTGAATAAACCTATGCATGATTTTTTAGAAGTTGTTACTAATAATGATGTTAATATGCATGATTATGATGATTCTATTCATATCTTAGATCCTATTTTGATTAATTTGGATGAAGAAGATACCCTTGATGATACTGATGATGTTAATGATGAATATGAGACTATTGACATTGACATTGATTTACCTAATATTTTTTCATCACAATTAACTCTTACACCTAGTGTCGAACATTTTGATTCTCAAGAGGATCCTTGTTTGGAACTAGCTATCATTCCTACTGTGTTGGATATAGTCCCTCTTGCGAGTTACCCACCTTCCCTAAATGATATACAATGAGATGGGGAGAGTAGGTAGCATGATTGATTGGCTTGTCCTTCATGGTAGCTTTGTTGTGTATTTTCCTATTGTACTATGCTTCTCCTATAATGTGTTTGCTTAATGTTGTTAGATTCTTTTATACAATCCTTGTTACTCAATTGGTACAAGGTGATAAAGGAATTGAAATTGTTGTTCAAAATTCCTCTATATGTATCTCTATTATTCTATGTGTTGTTCAATTTTATGTTGTAATTGGGCTATTGTTCATAAATGTTTCCTTGTGTAATCTGCTTGGATTCAAGATATGGTAGCACTAAATTCTTTGGTCTCCATGTCATGGTCCAAAAAGATTCTCCTTTGTATATCTTATGTGATCTTTCCTCCTTTGTGATCGTAGTTCTACTTTCTTTGGGGAATGATGTCAATTCATTTGCAATAATATCATATATATACTATCTTATGATCATACTGACCCCACGATAGGTAGATCCCTTATGTGTTCTCTATATGTTTCTGTGATATTTCCCTTGATTTTTCTTCATCTAGGGGCATCTCAATGTGGAAATGTAATTAGTGGAGTCATTTATGTTTCCATTAAAGCCATTGCTCCTGTTAAAGTGTCAACAATGACTTTAACATGGGGGCATATGCTCTGGTCACCTGTTGCACACACACACTTTTTTATACACATATTTTTCAAGATACCTCTTTTCTCCCTTTTTGGATTAGTAACTAATCCTTAAAGAATGGATTTATATTTTAGGATCTCTTGATCCCTCCAGTTTCAAATATACATATATTTTGATCCCTTAAGGTCTGAGGTGTCCTTAAGACTGGATCTCTTTAGTTTTTTAGTTTTATTCTTATGGAATAGAATATTCCTAAGGGTGAATCCTTGATGGGTTGACTAGTGAGTAGCCACATTCACTAGGTAGTTCAATTCCATCTTTCCAGTTGTGTTGTTTCCTTATTTGGTTCACAATGGGACATAAGTTCTCATTGGGTGAGGTAATCACACCCTTTCTTTGTCTCTCTAGAGATGTCTATCTTATTTTGATCTAAGAGTCAACAAAGATTTGAGTCCCTGGGGGCTTAAGGTTTCTCTTTGTCCCTTGGATTATGATAAGATTATCTTTTCATACTGATCTCCTTTACCAAGATTTTGCATCGAGTCCATACTCTTGCTAAAGTGGGGGCTTAATGTATCATCTTAAAATGGAAGAACTTCCATGATATTAGTGTTTAGCCCTCCGAGTAAGTGGTCTAGGGTCATGTTAATCCCCTTGATCAGGTCTTTGCTTGTATCTAGCTTTTCCCCTTGTTATGCTTTCCTTTGCACTTGATTTCACTTCATATCTATATTTCCTAGCATTCTAGGTCAGGATCCTAAGGTTTTTGACCATAAGGTCAAAGTCAAAATTATGGGGTCAAAGTCAAACTTGACCCTAACCTGGTTAGGATTGACCTTGACCCTGACCTAGTTAGATCCAAGCTTGACCTTGACCCCCTGTCTAGATTTCAAATTTCCTTGATTTTTGGGTGTCGGGTTTCGGGGATATTTGTTTTCCTGCCTCTAGGTCGGCCATTTCGGGTTTTAGAGTGATAAATCCTTAAATTGCATTTAATCTAGCTATATTTTCTAAAGGTTAGAAGCTAATTGGGATTTAATTCTTGAAGGTGGCCCCTCTAGAGGATTGTGCCCTAGTTCACTATAAAAGGAGGCCTTCCTCTCTCATTTTCTACATCCATCATTCACATCTTCTTTTGCCATCAAGGTCTAAAGTGCAAATTGTATGCACCCTAAAATTGTCACCTAGACTTTGGGCCCCCATTCAGTAATTTATCAAACTTCTGAATCAATATTTTAAAAAATCATCATTTTATCAATTATATCAATTTCCTTGATCAAGTCCTATTTTATCATTTTTGATTATTTGCCTTGGGCTAACAATTTTATCTTAAGTCTTTATTTATTTAAAAGGAATATTTCCTCCCCTTTTAATAAATAAAATCCCCCACTTTTCGTCTTATCCTAAGTTGCACAAATAAAGCATTATTCTTATTTTATAAAAAGAAGAAAAGTACTTTTTGTCTCATATGGACACAGAAGTCAACTCTTATTTTCTCATTGAAGGATATTTGTGCACATGGATTGCTCCTCTTTGATGCTCCACCATTGATTAAATCTTTTGCCTCTTAATCTCCATGGTCCATTATTTCTCATTTCCTATAAAAGAAGAGCTCTCTTCCTCACTTTCATATGCATTTTTAATACTAATGTTATGCTGTAGGTTTTTTAGGTCACTTTGGAGCTTTTGAAGATTTGGAGCATTCTTGGATTTTGCATCTACATGCTATCATAGTTTCATTTCTTAAATTGTCATGGCATTTATAGCTTCATATTTAGCTTAGTTTCCTTTATGCTTTAGATTACTTCATCTAGTTTAACAAGGAAGGCTTGGTAATACTTGTACTTTCCTTTTCATAGCATAGCTTGTACTTTCATTTCCATAGTGTAGCTTGCATCTCTCATTTCTAGCTTGCATATTCATCTTAATCTAGCTTGCATTTGCATTTTCATAGTGATTCTTGGGGATATTGGCATTCTTGCCCTTGTCTTAATTTGAATCTCTCATTGTGTGGTTGACTAGCAAGGTCATTAGTTTAATAGCTCTAGCTGAGAGAAAACTTCAAATAATCTTGCAACTCCATGCATAGAGAGCTCTAGGTCACTTTCTAAGGTTTCCTGTTCATGGATTCCCTTGGATATAATGACTTAGAGAAGTGCACCATTTGAGTGTATACATTTTTGGTGCCCACCATGGGGCAGAGCTTTATGGTTTTGTCATTCATTTCATGCATTTTCAAAAAAATTTCATCATAGTTTAGTGTCATTTTTGACTCTCTGTTTATTTTGTCTTAGAGTGTTGTATGAAATTTTTCTAGTGTTGTGCGACAGTTTCTTATATAGCAGGGTGACACTTTACCAGTTAAAAGTGTCGCACTATTTGATAGAAAGTGTCAGACTGTTTGGTATAAACTATCACCTACAGGTCAGTGAATTGTTGCCCAAAGATAAACTGTTGCCCCTGTATACAAAGAAGTGTTGCATGACATATCTGGTGATTATATTGTCACCTGTACCCAGTAGTGAGTTGTTTTTTGGTTCTTTTTTATCAAATTTGGATCTAATTAGCTTGCTGGCTTAGTTTGCTGTGGTTAGAGAGGTTTAATTTGTAGATTTCATTTAGATTTTGGTTTTTTAACCTTGTGGGGCTAACAAGTTGTGCTTGTAGGTGCTCTCATTGTTTGAAATATTTTTCCAAAAGAACGCATGTCAAAGCTTCAAATGCACAAGGGCTACTAATAGTTTTTGTAGGGTTGCCCAAAGCATAAAAACCCAATCAAGTGCTTGTTTATTTCATTTCAAGTGTGGCAATTACTAGTTGTTTCATTTCATAGGAACATAATATCTTGTTGTAGGAATTCTTGGGTGGTAGGAGAAGTATGCTCTTCACCCTTGTGGTGAATCAAAAAATCTTGACCCATCTTTGGATTTTGAAAGCAAGAGGGTAATGGAACATTTGCTTGGTGTGTTTGAGAGAAAACTTTGGGATAAGGGAGTATTCTCTTCACCCTTCTGGTGAAACAAAATCCTTGAATCTCATAAGTTGATCCATTCTTTGTTTAGATCTTTAGAATCCTTTAGCGGGCCTGCTCTTGAGCAATCAAGAGGAACAACCCAAGTGGGGACAAGCTTATTGTCGGCTATTCCAACCCACTATAAACTCAAAGCTATCAAGGACACAAAACCTTGGTAGACATAGTGCTTATCTTCACTTGATGTGAGTACTTGTGGGATTGTGACCATGAGGAAAGTATTGAGAAAGAATGCTTAAGGTACTCTTGAGGCTGCGAGGTCAGTTACTTGCCGCAAGGTAAGGAGTCCCTTTGGGGAGCAAGAGGGGTACTACGAATGGAAGCTGTTATTAAGAACCATAGATAGAGGCCACCCTATTTTGCCACTTAGCTTCTTGGTGCAAGGATTGATCTAAGTGGAATAACCCAGATCACCCTAAGATTACTCACCATCTGTGTTCATTTGGTTGTGTCATTGGCACTTCCACGACAAAGCCAATATCTATTGTGGGTAACCACTTTGTGTGAGGCAATGGGACATCAAGTGTGGGCCAAGTTGTTAAGTATTGAGCCATTGTCCTTTTAGGCTAAAAAGTGCTTGAAGTGTTCTCATTATGATATACTCATGTAAACGTTCTTGAACAACAAACATCATGGTAGCATTCATAGGATTTTATTACTTTGATATCACAAGTGCTTGTCTTGGCAAGGTTGCTTTTGCCCTTGTTTCAAGTGTTTTATGACATGTTTGATCACCTACTGTTTGCAAACTTGTCAATTTACTACTATCACTATGATTGAGATAAAAAAAATCAACCCTCAAACTAAAATTTTGAACAAACGGTCATTAAAACTAAGATTTTGCACTTCACTGGTCAAAGAATCGTACGACCCTGGAATAGTATCACCCCTTTTACTAAGAAGTGTCGTGTGATAGTTCATAACTGGAAAACTGCTGCACTATTTGTTGGAAACCATCACCCAGGTCACCTGGAAACTATCACCCTACTTAGAGTGAAGTGTCACCTCCTGAGAAAGTGTCACCTTGTTTTCCTGGAAAGTATCACCCATAATTTTTTTGTAGTTTGTCCAGTTTCAGCCATTGTCAGTCACTTTTAGTTGACCAGATCTTTAAGTGGGTGATTTATTCTACTGATGGAAACTTGTCTGTACCTTGAGCTACTATTTTTAGGCCTCTTGGATTAGTTTTCTTTGATTTTACAAAGTCATCTTGTGTGGAATTGCCAAGTTAAAAAATTGTCCTTGTTGAAAAAGTATATCTCTAAATCCGTTGGTAACATTCTTGGAGAATTTCAGTCCTCTTTTATCTAAATTCATTTTCATCAAAAATCAATTTCAATTATATAATTTGGGTAAATCCATCCTCCTGGTTCATACGTGCAAGAATACTGGAATCCTTTGATTTAAGCACCTCTTTGACAGTGTTGGTTTAATCCTATTGCAGTTTTCTATCTCACCATCTCTTTTTGGACATTTGAGTACTTTTATTATCCTAGTTTGGTATTGAAATTTTTTGAGGGCATCTTACCACCAAGGATATTTTTCTTTCATCTTAGTTACAAAAAGGTACCAAGTTAGTCAAGGGAATGACCTCAAGTTGTCTTCAATCAATTTCCCTTAGTTAAGACTTGTCAACAACGAAAGGGAAAGAAACCCATTTTTTATCAATCCCCTAAGAGTGAGTCTGAAGTTTGTTTTGATCCAGAGAGAAATTTGAATACCTCTTTAGCACCTTCTCAATCGAATATGGATATGAGTTACACCTTGACCAAACAACAAAGAGAAATAATGGATCAATCTCTTGATGACATTTTCCAAAGACATAGGGGTAACATGTCATTCAAAGATGACAATCAAGATGACTCACCTCCTATTAATTCAAGATATCTAGATGCTCATCAATGAGCTGAAAGACATTATGCACAAGCTCATCAAGATGCATGGTCGCAACATGAGGACCAAAACAACCAATGTTATGATGCTCATGTGAACGCAACTAACTTGTTCAACCGTTCAAGACCAAGTTCCCCGCTAAAAAAAACTTCAAGATATACAAGTGAGAGGCTAAAAAGAATTGAGTGGGAAAAACAAGCTGCAAAAGAAGAATGAGCTGCAAAAGAAGAAAAACTTAGGCTACTAGAAGAGGAACAACGAGCCTTGTTAGACATAGAGAGAAAAGCCTTCCAAGAGGAACAAGATAGGATATTGGCCCAACAACTCAACAATCAATTTAACAATGGGGGCACCAATAGTGGAAACAACTCTCCACCCTCTACTCCCCCAAGAACTCCAAGAAGTAGAAGGTGGTTAAGGACTCCTTCAAGATCTCCTAGTCCTAGAGGGAGGACTTTACAACATTTTCACTATAGGAGACAGATGCCTCCTAGGAACTCAAGACAACCCTCCCAACAAGCCCATCATGGCTCTCAACATGGAGGAAGTAGTGCAAATTATGAAGCTCAAGACTTTATGAGAGAACAACAAGAACCACTTTTTCAACAATATGTGGAGAAATATGTTGAGTAAAATAAAGATAGGTTCTTAGAGAGCTTAATCAACAAGGGTGTGAAGGTCCCTTATAACTTTTATGTGGATAGGAAGATCAAGAAATAGAGTCCCTCACAAGAAGAGGAAATTAAAAAACTCAAGAAAATGATGGAGAAGATGATGGCTCCCAAGAGTTCTTTCAACCTTGACTCTATTTGTCCTAATCCTTTTGATAAAAGTGTGAGCATGAAAGATTTTCCTAGGAAAATTGAGTTTCCTCAATATGACAAATATGATGGTAATGGTGACCCACATGATCATGTGCGATAGTTTTACACCATGAGTTTTGAATTTCACCATGAAGATTCCTATTTGATGAGGTTATTCCCAAGGAGTCTAAAGGGTCAAGCTATGGAGTGGTTTACCAACATTACCCCTCCTGTGAAAACTTTCAAAGAATTGGTTCACAGATTTGTGGAACATTTTGCTTACAACTTATCAAGATCAATCACCATGCTTGATTTGTGTCACTTAAAATAGAATCAAGGGGAACCTTTTGTTACATTTTTGCAAAGGTGGAGATGATTATGCTCCTGATATTCTAGAACAATTCCTGAACAGGAGAGAATTGATATCATTGTAAGCAATTTAGTACCTGAGATGCGGTATGAGGTTCGGAAGATGGTCTTTGATTCATTCGACACCATGGTCGAAACCGCATGTAGAATAGAGGATGTCTTAAAAGAGAAAGGTATTTTGACTAAACAACATAATAACAACAATAGTCAAAATAATAACAACCATCATAAGGACAAAGGTAAGAACTCACATTGGAATAAAAATAAGCAAGTAGTCAATGACAGAGTTATTGACTCTAACCAACCAAAGGATCAAGGTGTCCTTCATTTATCTAGTGTAGTTCAAGCCATGAAGCTTAATACATCCTCTAACCAACAAGAGCATAAACCACGATATCAAGACAAGTCCAAAAAGGAGAAGCGACAATTCTCTAAGCTTGGGGATTCTTATGAGGATGTTTTCAAAATGCTTGTTGATAACAATCTTGCATGACCACAAGATCCAACAAGGTTTCACATACCTAACATTAAGCCATATTGGTGGAATGAAAAGGCTTATTGCATATTTCATAATGGCATTGGACATGACATAGAAAACTGCTGAAAACTTAAACATCTCATTCAAGATCTTATCAAAAGTGGAAAACTTGAGATTGATGGTTTGAAAACCAATGCAGATCATAAAGCATTTAAGGAACCTTTGCCTAAATATGATAAGGGGGGAACCTCTAAACCTAAAGATGGCAAAGCTGCAATTAACTACACCCACACATCTACGGAAAATGTCATCAATATGCTTGAAGTTGTTGAAGAAAGCATTAATATGATGGGAAACAGAGATCCCTATGGTCATGATGATAATTCTTCTCCTATATTTGATGTGGACCCCATGATTGTGCTTAGAGGTCCCCACTCTCGAAGATCATCCCAAGCATTAAATGTTGTCACTAGAAGTCAAAACCAAGGTCTTGTGGTTATTAGGGGGCCTAATTCCAAACCCAAGAAAGTGGCATCTAAAAATGTCACCAAAATAGTAGTGAATCTAGAGATGAGCTATAATCTTATTGATCAGTTACAAAGAACACTAGCTCAAATTTCCATTTTTGAACTCCTAGAATTGTCTCCAAGGCATAAGTGTATCCTTGAGGATGCTTTGCGTATAGCTAATGTCCCCAACAATATTGATATTGATCAATTCCAACACATGGTTAACCACCTTGCTAGCCCTCACTACCTCACATTCTCAGAGGAAGATAAAAAAGCCTTGAGCCATCCACACAATCTTGCCCTCCATATTGAAGTCATGATCCACAAAACCTGTGTTAGGCATGTGTTGATTGATTGGGGTGCTGGGCTCAATATATGTTCTTTAAGTCTTTTGAAAACATTGGGATATTCAGAGGAAGTAATTGACACAAGAAAGAAAATCATAATAAAGGCCTATGATGAGGTAGAAAGAAGCTCTAAGGGGTTGGCTGTTCTTCCCATTAGGATTTGCCCAGTGGAGAAAGATGTTTTGTTTCAGATTATTGATGATGGACCCCTGGCATAAAACATCTTTCTAGGTAGACCATGGATTCATGACATGCAAGTAGTACTATCTACCTATCATGAATGTGTCAAATTTCCATACAATGGCATAGAAGTCTACATACTAGGTGATAGCACCTTATTTGTCAATGCCATTTTAGTAGATATTCATGTTCCTCTTAATAGAGCAGAGGAAAATTTTGATACAACTTTAGAGAAATGCTAGAATAAGTTCAAATCCATAGACCTTGGTATGGGAGATTATCAAATTGATTCCTTCACAAAGTTTCCAATTTCAACTAGGTCCTATGGGAAACCTTCACAGGGGATGCAACCTTCATCCTCAGCTATGACTTTGTTTGAAACTTTTGTGGAGTCATATGTACCTATTCAAGATGAAAAGGAAGAAGTGGCCATTAGAGATTGGATCTACAAGGAGGAAAAATACCTACATAATGAAAATTTCTCCCCATCTCCTAAGACCTATGGGAGAGGGTATACTTTGGTCAAGAATATGGGCTACCTAGGTCATGGTCCCCTCAGTCATAGACTAGATGCCAGAGTTGAACCCCTCGACCATGCTCTTTTTGGGCATAGGTCTAAAAAGACAGTTGGTGTAGGCTTTGAAGATCCTAAAAAGAAAATTGCTCCTATCCTAGCTGTGACAGATGGTGATGACGAGTCTAGTCATGTGCCTAATTTGCAAAATCAGCAAGACAAGTGTGAAGATTGGATCCCTTCCACTAATCTCCTTTGTGGAGATTTAGATGCTTCAGTTATTGATCCAACAATTTCAGAACAAGAACAATCTACTATCACAACTCATGTTGAAGATCCTGTTCAATATACAAATGATATCTAAGAAGGTGTTACCCTTGGTGACACAAGTGCCTCTACCTCAAGGCCTAAAAAACATGCTTGGTGTAAGCATCCTAGTCAGGATTCAGATATAGACTCACATGAGTATGAGTGGGAGACTCTTTCTAATTGTTCTATAGTTGACATGGACATTTCTATTGTCCATACATATAGTTCCCAACCCAAGGTAGCTAACGAGTCTAGCGTAGGACTAGAGGATTGGAATCCAAAAGTAGCTTTAGTGGATGATGCTTTGCTTAGTAGGACAAGTCTTGATTTGAGTACCTTAGAGGGATACTTGATGAATCCTAACTCTACGATCACTAGAGATGACATAATCCACATTCACAATATCAAACTAGTCATTAACCTACCCCTTGCTCATCTACACTTAATGGATTGGTCTCAATGCTATCAAGAGCCTCATCTCCTAACTTTTTCAAATGACTATGAGATAGTCTGTTACCTAAATGCTCTTGAACCTATAGTCTCTTCCACCAGCGAGCCAACTAATAGTATGACAGAGCCAGATATCAAGTACCTCAGTCAAAAAATAAAAAGAAAGGAAATAAAAAATAGGAGTTCTGATGGAAAAAACCACTATGTGGTGGTGTCAAAACTGAAAAAAGTAAAAATAAAAGATGTATCTGAAGGTGAAAACCTCCCTGAGGCACCTAAGGATGGGGTACTTGATAATCTTCCAAGCTATTTTTACGATAGGTCTTTAGTGCTTGTTGAGCCTACACAGCCAGTCAATCTAAATACACAAGAGGCTCCACAAATTGTACATTTATCTTAGTCTCTATCTACAGGGGAGAAAGAGGCATATACCAAGTTCCTACAAAGGAAGAAGATCAATTTTTCTTGGACTTATTTATACATGCAAGGGTTGGACACTAGTCTTATTATGCATCATTTGTCCTTAGCTCCGGGTATTAAACTAGTAAAATAGAAGTTGAGGAAAATGCATCCTCACATAGCTCTTTTAGTAAAAGCTAAATTAGAAAAGCTCCTTAGTGCAGGGTTTATCAGAGCCATCGATTATGCTGAATAGATTTCCAATATAGTACTAGTTTCAAAACATGACAAGTCCATTCGAGTATGCACAGATTTTAGAGATCTTAACAAAGCTTTCCCAAAGGATGATTTTCCACTCCCAAACATAGACATGATAGTGGATATGACTGCGGGCTATGAGATCTATTCTTTGATGGATGGTTTTTCTAGGTATAATCAAATCAAAATAGCTCTTGAAGACCAAGAGAAAACTGCATTCACTTGTGCATGGGGAACCTATTGTTGGAATGTCATGCCATTTGGATTAAAAAATGCTAGATCTACATACCAAAGAGCTATGACCACCATATTCCATGACATGATGCATAAGAACATGGAAGACTACATGGATGACACCCTTGCAAAATCCAAGAAAAGAAATACACACCTAGAAGATTTGGAAGTAATTCTAGATCATATGGAATAGTTCCAACTCAGATTGAATCCCAAAAAGTGTGCATTTGGGGTCACCTCTGGAAAAATCTTAGGATTCATTATTTTAGTTAAAGGAATAGAGGTGGACCCTGAAAAAGTTCAAGCAATAATGGATATGCCACCTAAAAACATCAGTCAAATGAGGAGTCTTCAAGGACATCTTTAGTCTATAAGAAGGTTTATTTCACAACTAGCTGATAGAGCTCAACCCTTTAATAAAACTTTGCATAAAGGGGTTAAATGTGTCTGGAATGAGGAATTCCAACAAAGCATGGATCAAATCAAACAATATTTGGCTAATCCTCCAATCTTAATGCCTCCTATCCCTAGAAAACCACTCATCTTATATGTATCAGCAACAGAATCTTCCCTGGGGGCATTATTGGCTCAACTTGATGATACTGGAAAAGAAAGAGCCATATATTACATCAGCCATACACTTGTTTCCTATGAGGTCAACTACACTAGTATTGAAAAGTCTTGGCTAGCGGTGGTGTTTGCTTCCCAAAAGTTGTGACATTACATGCTTGCACATACAATACACCTCATTGCAAAAATTGATCCTCTAAAATACTTGCTTGGTAAGGCTACTCTCATGGGTAGACTTGCTAAATGGATGATGATTCTTTCAGAATTTGACATAGAGTATGTTGAGCATAAGGCTATAAAAGGACAAGATATTGCTAATCAACTGGCTGATTTTCCCATTCAAGATAGTGTTCCCATTATAGTTGAATTTCCAGATGAGCACATCATGTATATGACTACAAGAACCTGGAAGATGTTCTTTGATGGTTTTTTCATGCAAAATGGTTCAGGAGCTGGAGTGTTGTTTGTCTCTCCTCATGGAGATACTATTCCTAAGTCCTATAAGTTATTATTCCCATGCACAAACAATATTGCTGAGTATGAAGCCTTGACCAATGGATTAAAAATGGCTATAGAATGGGGAATTACAGAGCTACACATTTATGGGGATTCACAATTGATTATCAACCAAGTTAATGAAGAATATCAAACAAAGGATGACAAACTGATACCCTATAAGAAGATGGTTGATTCATTGCATCAATACTTTACCTTTGTTACATTTCAACAAATCCCTAGAGAAGAGAATAAGGCATCTGATTGCTATGGCTACATTAGCTTCACTTCTTCAGTTAGAACAACATGAGTCCAGATTTGAATTCCTAGTGGAAGAGCTATGTTACCCTATTTTTGACTCCTCAGAAAGCCATGTCATTTGTACCTTGGTTAGCAATAAATCATCTTGCTATGGTACCATCTATTCATATCTCTATGATGGTACTACTCCTGAAACCTTCAATCATTCCAAAAGAAGAAACCTTGTTCGTAATGCCTCTCACCACACCCTTATCTCTGGTGATCTGTGTAGGAGGGGTTTAGATGGGACACTTCTTAGGTGTTTAGAAAAGGATGAGTCCAACCAAGTGTTAGTTGACATTCACGAGGGCATTTGTGGAGGAAATTCTAATGGTCTTTCCATGGCCTGAAGGTTGCTTGGGGTGGGGTAATATTGGCCTACCATGCAGACAGATGCAGTAGATTTTGCTAAATCTTGTGAAAAGTGTCAAAAACATGGAAACCTAATACATGCTCCAGGCATGGAGCTTATTCCTTCTATTTCTCATTGGCCATTTCAGCGCTGGGCATTTGACCTTGTTGGGAAGATTCATCCCAACTCATCAGGTGGACATAAATTTATTATTACTGCTATTGACTACTTTACCAAATGGGTAGAAGTTTTTCCACTTTTTGTTGCTTCAGGGAAGGCAATTTCTTTGTTCATCTTGAATCACATCATCTGTCAGTTTGGGATACCTTCTGAAATAATCACTGACAATAAAGGTCAGTTTAAAAACAAGGACCTTACACACCTCTACAAGAAATTTAAGATAAAACAACATTGGTCTTCCATTTACTTTCCACAGGGAAATAGACAAGAAGAGGCTTCAAATAAGACCATTCTTAAGATTCTCCATAGAATAGTTCACAAGAATGGTAGAGATTGGCACCTACAGATAAATCTATCCTTATGGGACTATAGAATGAGTATTCATACTCCAACAGGGGCTGCACCTTTTCCCCTCACTTATGGTGCTGAAGCAGTGTTACCTTTAGAGGTAGAGATCCCTTCACTTAGAGTCTCCCTCAAAGGTTTAGTGATAGATGAAGACTATTGTGCCATGAGGTTGCAGGAACTAGAACTTCTAGATGAAAAGTGAAAAGCATATTTTGATCACATGAGAGTCTACCAAAAGCATATGTCCAAAGCATTCAACAAGAAGGTTTTCCCTAGGGAATTTCAAGTGGGGGATCTTGTCCTACAAGAAAACCCTAAGAACTAGCAAAATAGAGAGCAAAAGGGGAAGTTTGAACCTAATTGGCTTGGACCATACATCATTACTATAGCTTTTGGTACAGGTGCTTATTTACTATCTGATCCAAAGGGGGAACAACTCCCTGACCCTATCAATGTTTTGCACCTCAAGAAGTTCTATTCATGATGCCTATTATGTCTAGGGGCATCCTTTGTACATATCTTATGATCCTGAAAAAAATTCCCAAAAAAATTCATATATGATGCTGAAAAAAATCCTAAAAAGCATATAAAGTCCTGAAAAAATACAAAAAAATCAAAAAATGCAAAAAATTCAAAAAAATAGAAAAAGTGCCTTGGTGAAAACTTGGAAACAGGCACCTTGGTAGCAAAAATACAAAAAAAATTGAAAAAAATAAAAAATAAAAATAAAAATCTCCAAGTGGTAAAAACCTGGAAATAGGTGCTACTTGAGGCCTTTGCACCCTTGTCTTTTAGCATGCGCTCTTGATAGTTAGCCTTTCTCCATCATGCCTTGACCTTGTTGCCTTGGTTGGAATTGGTCTTTGTCTTTGTCTAGGGGGCATAACTATGTTAGCTTTGGTCTCTAGGATGCATTGGTCTTTAGGACATCTTGCAAACAATGTTTCTCAACACCCCCAAATAGTGTTTTTCAACACTACCCTAGCATCAAGTGTTTCTCAACACTTATCAGATATCCTACCCCACAGTCTAGCATGATATGATATCTCTGATTGGAAAATGTGATACTCAAAGATTGATTCTATGACCTACACACACACTTAAACATTTGACTCATTGAGACTTGTTTGACTTATTTTCTTTGTGTGCTGTTTATGATGATTTCTTTGATGAGTGTTCTCTCCTTATGATAGTTTTTGATGATGCATAGCTAGAAGACTGAGGGCATGAGGACATGTTTTATTGCTTTTTCTGCTTGTGGGTATATTTTGTTGGTCCTAATTGTCATTAGCATTTATGCTTGATCCACTTGACAATAGACCTACAGGGTATTATCCTTGACTATTTGTGTGAGTGCATACTTATAGCCATCTTGACCTTCTTGTGTCCTGATGCAAGCATAATCTCGCTATAGCAAACTTAGGTAATCTCACTGCACTAGTCATCTTGACCTATATGTCTTTGATGCCTAGGTGGGATTCCCACATTCCTATTTGATATAGATCACATTCAAATCCACATAGTCATACTAGTGTGTATTGTATGATCTTACGACACTACCAATAAAGCTTGATGATGATTATTAGATGTCTATTAGTGTTGTGACCTTGCAAGTCAACTACTTTCATAGTAGCTTGCATTCCTAGGTTCATGTTAGATTAGTTTTTGCATCTTGCACATGGAGAGAGCTCTCCTTTTATCTTTCATGAACTAATTGGTCAACAACGCTCATCTTTTGCTTCATGATCATGTCTTTCACTTCTTGTCTTTCATATCACATCATTTTCTATTCTTTTCAGGATCGAAACTGAAATCAAAGTTCACCGTGATAGTCAAAATCACATTTCAAAATTTCACCCTGTTCTGCGCAATTGGCTGACCATTTGAGGCCTGATCCTTTGATCTTCACTGGGGCATCTTTATTTCTTTACCCCCATCTCTTTTGACTTCTAGTCTATCATTCATTTTCACTCGCTTCATCTTTCTAAGTTTGACTTGGTCAAACTAGGGCATGTCTTCATTGCTTAATGGTTATCCTACCATGCTTCATCCTTCGATTATGATTTCTAGTGCTTTGATCAAGTTTATCAATTTTCTGTTCTCCACTACCTAATTTTGATTTCGATTCTGAGGGGGCAGTACCTATCAGCTTTAATCTTTGATTTAGCTTATCATTTAGTTCAGCTTGAGATTTTTATTTTGAGACTTGATTATCACTTAATAGCAATGGTGATGGTTTTGTCTTTTGATTCTTATCTCTTATTTTGAGACCTGATTAGCACTTAACAACAATAGTGTTGATCTTGTCTTTTGATTTCAGACTTGACTATCACTTAACAACAATGGTGTTGGTCTTGTCTTTTAGCTTATCTTTGTTAGCTTTTGCTTATGCTTGTCTTGATGTGTTCCCATCTGTCGAACACACATCTAGGTTGTTTTGTGATCCCAAATCGATCTCACATTTCAATTCTATTTTGACCACATGTGTTCCTAGAATGATCACACATTATTCAAAGAGGGGCAAATGTCTGCACCCTAAAATGGTCACCTAGACTTTGGGCCCCCATTTAGCAATTTATCAAATCCCTGAATCAATATTTTAAAAAATCAGCATTTTATCAATTATATCAATTTCCTTGATCAAGTCCTATTTTATCATTTTTGATTATTTGCCTTGGGCTAACAATTTTATCTTAAGTCTTTATTTATTTAAAAGGAATATTTCCTCCCCTTTTAATAAATAAAAAGCCCCCACTTTTCCTCTTATCCTAAGTTGCACAAATAAAGCATTATTCTTATTTTATAAAATGAAGAAAAGTACTTTTTGTCTCATATGGACACAAAAGTCAACTCTTATTTTCTCATTGGAGGATATTTGTGCACATGGATTGCTCCTCTTTGATGCTCCACCGTTGATTAAATATTTTTCCTCTTAATCTCCATGGTCCATTCTTTCTCATTTCCTATAAAAGAAGAGCTCTTTTCCTCACTTTCATATGCATTTTTGAATACTAATGTTATGCTGCAGGTTTTCTAGGTCACTTTGGAGCTTTTGAAGATTTGGAGCATTCTTGGCTTTTGCATCTACATGCTATCATAGTTTCATTTCTTGCATTGTCATGGCATTTATAGCTTCATATTTAGCTTAGTTTCCTTTATGCTTTAGATTACTTCATCTAGTTTAACTAGGAAGGCTTGGTAATACTTGTACTTTCCTTTTCATAGCATAGCTTGTACTTTCATTTCCATAGTGTAGCTTGCATCTCTCATTTCTAGCTTTCATATTCATCTTAATCTAGCTTGCATTTGCATTTTCATAGTGATTCTTGGGTATATTGGCATTCTTTCCCTTGTCTTAATTTGAATCTCTCATTGTGTGGTTGACTAGCAAGGTCATTAGCTTAATAGCTCTAGCTGAGAGCAAACTTCAAATAATCTTGCAACTCCATGCATAGAGAGCTCTAGGTCACTTTCTAAGGTTTCCTATTCATGGATTCCCTTGGATATAATGACTTAGAGAAGTGCACCATTTGATTGTGTACACAAGCAACTGAATTCAAGCATTCAATCAAGCCTTCAAGGATTCAAGTGTTGAAGCATTCATCCATCAAGGAGATCCATTGTTAGCCATTGAAGGATTCAATCTCTTTGGAGCCCCCTTGAAGATCCATCCTTCTACATTCATCCAAGCCTCTTCATATGCAAAGATCAATTCAAGATTGGTGTTGAAGATCAAATGCAATTGATTTGAGACATCCTACATTCATTCTACATCCATTAAAGCATTCCTACTTGTGGATTTGAGGATTCAAATCCTCTACAAGGAATTCAACATAAGGGAGGTGAATTGTTTCATTTGCTTTGTTTATGCATACTACATTTCAATTAAATTTCAAGTTTAATTCCTAAATTGGGGTTTGACCAAGGCAAACCCCCCATACAAACAAAAACCCCCTTTTTCTTGCAAGTACAAGTGTGAAATTTTGGATCTAAGATCAAATTTGGATACCCTTTTCAGTGAACTTTTGAGATCTATGAACAAAGTCAGAATCAACCTTCAAATAAAGAATGTATCCTTTAACCTTTTATGAGGGTCAAAGACTACCTACCGTCGGAAAGACAAAAGATTTTTGGGTTTTCTTCATCTCAGCATTTCTATTTCAAAATAGGTTATAGAATTGCCTGAAAGTACACCCATACATCAGAAATTGGCATTTTCCAAATTTTCCATAATTTGAGGTTAGTACTTGTATTTCAATTATTTCAGATTTGAAGCATAATTCTCAATAGGGAAATATAGGGTTTTTCTCTCTCTTTCATATTCTCCATATATTGATTCGATTGTGCATTAACCTTTTGGTTGATCAAATTGGATCTCTCCTTTGGGAATTTGGATTTAGGAGTGGATCTCATATTTCCCCCATACATTACACATACATCTAAATATAGGTGATTCCATTTTACCTCTATTCAGTCATAATGAAAACACCTGATAAATCCACATCCCTTAGCCCATGTATCCTGTAAAGGTAACAACTTATGTCTAGATCCTTCATGCCTAGCCACATAGGTGTTTGCATGACCATCAAATAAAACATTTTTATCAAATTGCCAAGGTCTCCCAAGCAACAGATGATAAGCATCCATAGGAAATATATCACACAATATCTCATCATGATAAGATCCAATCTAAAAATTAACCAAGCATTATTCTTCAATCCTAACCATAGACACATCTTGTATCCAATTAATCTGATAAGGATTAGGATGTTTCCTTCTTTCCAAATTCAACTTACTAACCATTTCTTCTGAAACAAAGTTCTCAGAACTACCACCATCAACTATTACATTACATACCTTATCCCTACACTTACATCTAGTTTTGAACAAATTTCTTCTTTGAACTGGTTCCTGGACACATGTAGGCAACCTCCTAGTGATGAGAAACTCACCTTTCTCTGCAAAATTCACAATGTCTTCTTCGGTAGTCAGTGCAACCCTTTTCTTAGGACATTGAAAACTTCTATGACTTGCCTCACCACATTGATAAAAAGTACCAGTGAACTCATGTTTCCACCTTCCTCTCTATCTAGTATTGGAATTCTTATTGACATGACCACTGCTAGATCCCACATCGGTATTCTTAGGATTCTCTACCACATTACCTTTAGCAACTATTTCACCAGTCTTACCACCTCGGTTCCTATTGTTCTGTCTTCCTTCAAACTTCTTATTCAACTTCTCTTCAATCTTTAATGCCATCTGATAAGCATCTCCTATTTTTTTGATCTGAAGAGTAAGTAACTCTCCTTGAATACTAGGTCTCAAACCATAAACATACCTAGCAACCTTCTCTTTATCAGCTTTAGAGTGACCAATCCTAATCAGGATTTTGTAAAACTCCTCGGTATACTCCTGCACTAATTTGTTAGTCTACTTCAAGGCTTGCATCTTCTTAAACATGTCTAATTCATAATCCACTAGAATGAATTGCTTCTTCAACTTGTCAACCATTCGATTCCATTTAGTGATCTTTTCCTTTCCTCTCCTACTTCTTTCCAACTCAACTTCTCTCCACCAAATATTTTCATGAACCTTCAATTTAGTCTTTGCAAATCTAACCCTATCACCATCTTCTATTTCTTCATACTCAAAGTAATCATCTATCTCATTAATCCAATCAATCAACTCTTATAGCCTAAGGCTTCCAACAAATGCATAAACTTCAATCTTAGGTCTTTTCCCAATTTTAGACATAGCCTTCAAGATTCTATTCTCTTCAGGATCTCTAGCTTCTTCTACAACTTCTTCAAAATGATCTTCTTCCTCAGATTAATCATCACTATCTACTTTTGGTGTAGTCTTCTTCTTTCTCAATTCCTCTTGCACATCTTGCACTTGTTTCTACAAAGCTCTAAAATCATCAAGACTGAATTCTTCAGTAGCTTCCTCCTCTAAGATCTCACAAGCTCTCCTCAGAAGCATCTTCAATCCAAGATCCTGGTGCAAATTGCTCTCCTTTGATGATCTATCCACACATTCAAGATCGACTCGCTCTAATACCACCTGATGCAGTCAAGGATGGAGGATCCAATTAAGGACTATCTGACCTTGCAACCAAACCAATACACAATGGAATTACACAACTTAAACACAAGATCTGATATAAAACTGGAGACTTTATTCATAAATTCACTAATTACATGCAATGTGTTGGGCTGTAAGGCCTTCCTAGTTACGTCCAATTACAAAGCAAGTAGAAGTCTACAAGATCTTGAAGGATCCAAATCTTTTCCACAACTTCACCACTCAGCTAGCCCAGGTCTACAACATGACAGGACACTGGTAGGGATATCAGGAAAGATCTAAACTTGTACTCACAACTTCTAAGAAATCTTCTTGTGGCCCAAGCTCACAAGATCCTAACTTCCACTCCCCTTTCTCCTCCTAAATAACTACCCAAATGTCCTATAAATACTCATCCTCAACCACAAGTTAGCTAGATGAAACAATTAACTTCTATGAACAATTATTAAATGCCAAAACATCAGTCAGCTTACAAATAGCCTTAAAATAAATAAATTCTCCAAGATGGGCCCAAATGATCAACAGATTCACATAAAAGAATGCAACATGCTAGATCTAGGTCCTCTCACACCCAATGGTCAATCCATAGCTCGAGGAATGTGATCCAAATTAAATGCATTAGTTGGCCAAGCCGATCCATCCAAACAACCAAGTCGGTCTGCAAGAACACCGAGCACCAAAAAAATAGATGAGTGTTAGTGAGCTGACCACACCAAGCATGACTGAACAACGTAGTTATTGACAAGTGTGAGAAGAAGCCGATGCCTTTAGTTACCAAGCATTCTTCAGAGATCGAGCACCTCAATAACCATAGAAACCGATCAACTAAACTCCAAAATAGAGCAAATACTTCACCAACTAAGATCAAACCTACTAATCTTCCTTTCAAAACAAATATATTTTTGGTTGATACAGGATTTCCAAGAATCCTAGGATGCTCCTGCATCACTAAGACACCCTATAGACAAAGTGAATGAGAGTGCCACTTTGGTAATCAAAAATTTTCAGAATCAAATGATAAAAAGATAAAGGATTCCACCAGCTATTGTGGAGAAATACAAAAATGAGATATATTTTTTGGTTGACACTGACTTTACTTTTATTGAAGTAGTTGAGCCTAGAGTGGAATTTGTAGATCCACTTGAATATGAAGTTTATGAAGTTGAAATTGAAGGATATATAAGCAGATAAAAAAAGTGCAATTTGGATGCAAAGAGTCCAAGATTTGGGACATATGAGGAGAACTTTGACTCCACAAAATCATTACAAGCCCAGAAATTGGCTAAAAGGAGAGTTGATAGTACAATTCAGAAAATTCTTAAAGATACAGGCATGACAAAGCATGAATTTGTAGTTGCAAAGCAGACTCTAGTAGCAATAAGAGATATAGGACAAAAATAAATCCTATCAGTTCCACCCCTGACATCTCTTACAGCCCCTACTGAAGGACCTCAAGACCTAGAAGAAGAAATTGAAGTAATGGAAGTGCAAGAAGAAATAAAAACCACTAGATCCTCCACCACTCCACTAGCAAAAAGAGTAAAGGAAATGACAAGTGGTCCATGTAAGAGACAAAAGAAATTATTTACCCTAGCACCAAGGAAAACATTAGAAGTAAATCTAGATGAAGAAGTAGGAAGTAGCAAGAAGAAATGGAAGCCTAAGATTGAAAAAGTGAATAAGAAGTTTGATAGCATTAAAGGAAAGATTCCAGATGACCTTTTTGAGAAGCTGTTAAACAGTAAGAAAAGATCAATAGAGGAAGATAAAAATATAAGAGAAAGATGTGTAAGGAAATTCTGTGAGATAAAGGATGAAGAAAAATTTAAAGAGATCATGAAGAATCTCAACACCCATTTGAGACTGAAAAGAGGAACCATACTGATAATGGGAGGAAACTATGAGGAAATCAACAAAGAGACAAAGTAAGTAGTTATGAAAGTTATGACCTCCAGTCCTAGTGAGCACAAAAGTGTATCTGATCAAGTAGTTGAAGAAAAACACTAGAAAAATCTATCACCAACACTGCCACCATCTATTAACATTGAATATGAGTTTGTGAATGTTGAAGGAACAAACATCACTTTGGGCAATGAAGAAAATCTATTCAATGATCATGAGGACATTGTTGACAATTCGACTGATGAGTAGTAGGACATGGCAGAAAATGAGAAAGAAGAAGCTGAAACAAGAAAGGAAGAAGAGGTAGGAGAAACACAAGAAGAACCAAAAATTAATGCAGCAGTAGCATAGAAGGAAGTTCCACAGGAGAAAACAATAATCATTTCTAAGCCCAAGAAAGTAGCAGAAACAGTACAGAAAACACAGATGCAATCAATGTTTGCTAGTCTTGGATAGGAAGTTGATGATGATGATCAAATGGAATTGATCTCATCCTTGAACAAGATTATTGGGAAGTATAAGAAGGTAAAAATCCTAGAAGGGTCACTACTTGAGGTGTTTGAGAAACTACAAAGCATAATATCTAGTCAAATCAGTGAGGCAGATCCATGGGGAAAAGAAAAAGAGGTTATGGAAGCTTTTGATACAAAATTCACTAACCTATCATACATAGCCATAGTAAAATATCAACCAGATCATGATACCCAAATATTTCAAAATGTATGTCAAAATATCAAAAATGATATAGACAATCTAGATATTTGTATTAAAGAGTTAAGAAGATGTTTGGAAAGAGGAAAAACATTGTACATTTAGTGTATAAAATCAGAAAACCATATATCAAAGATAACAGAGAAAATGAAGATCAAAGAGGCAGAGATACAAGCGGAAGTAAACCTTTTGTCAAGCCCTAATGTGAAGATCTCAAACATTGAGAGAAACATAAGTAAAATTTATGATGATATGAGACTTCTGAATGATGAGAAGGAGAAGAGATTGAAAATATTCACTCTATTAAGAGAGCATGTATCAATAAAGTTGATTATTCTTGAAACTCAATTAGAGGAATGTCTTTCTTCTAAGACATCTTATGGAAAATTTCACTATGAAAACCTATAGGCATGTGCAATTGCATCTTTTGGCCTATGTGCACTCCTAAGTGTTTCAAATGCTGTAAACAAATCATGGGATAAGGAGATAGAAAGTTTGAAGATAAATTTTGCAGATTGTGTTGCAAGTGTACCGACCTTGCAATTCTAAAATCTTAAGGTAAAACATTTTGACACAAGTTTTTGACACCTTTTGTCATTGTTGTCAAAGTGGAAATAGTGTTAGTAGAAAATTGTATAGATAGTATAGAATGATGTATACTCCTAGGGGGAGTATAGATATTTTGGAGATTTTTTTTGATATGGCCACAATTTTGAATTTTAAAGTTTTTTGTGAGGACTTAGCCAATTTTCTTATATGTTGCCACCAATGAAAAAGGGGGAGATTGTTGGCAATTTGGCTGAGTAGGATATCAGATTGTTCTCATTATGGCAACATATAATCACTATGATGATCGCATACTAGAAGAAAGCAATTTTGTATGAGTGCAAGTAAAAATTGTCTAAGTACAATAGTATTTACCAGTCTAATGAGAGATAGTTTTGGTTAGTGATGTTCACAGAAGAAGGTTCAGTGCATGCACACTTGAACATGGATAATTCTATGTATATCAAAGTCACATGTGAGAGTGCAAGTTTATACAACCTGTACGGAAGGAGATATTAAAGAATAACAGAGATAGTGCTGAAGCTGACTTGAACAGAGAAAGAAGATAGATTGTGAATATTAAGTTAAGGAATTATTTTGTTTATTAAAATAATGACTTAACCATATAAGGGATGACATCCTAGATGTTAACCCTTAGGTAGCATGAATTAGTTTTGTATTTTGGAAAGATTCTATGTTTTGTAAAGCTGACTGGAAGTTATTACTCTTAATAACTTGTATATATGTAAGAAGCATGTAATGTGAAGAAATAACAAGTTTTGTAATGTTGTAATGCTATAATGCAAAGTTTTATATTGTAAGAAGAAAAGAAAGTAGACTTTCTATATGTAAGTGAAGAGCCTAGAAAGCTAAATAAAAATAGGAAATCTATTTGGTAGTAGTAAAAGGTTATTTACTTTACCTTTGTATTCAGATATCATTGTATATTACATGTTTGGGCAGTGTGCTCATCTTGAAAAGATCTTATTTTGTAATACCAAATCCTAACAGGGTTGAGGCTTCTAACAAGGCCTAGAGTCCTTTAATCAGGACAGAGACACTATATGTATGTAATAGACTCCTAGCAGGGTCAACATCCTTAACCATATACTTTTGATTAGTGGATCAGTTGTGGGTATCATCCACACTCAGATTTTCCCTTGGCCAAGGTTTCCTCGAGAACAAATATGGTGTTATGAGTTCATTTTATTTATTGCTATACTTGTTATTTAGTTTACTTTATTATGCAAAATTTAAGTTAATGTGTTATATCCATAATTGGGCTAAAGTAAAAGTTTGTGAAATACCGATTCACCCCCCATCTCAGTATTCCCTATTTCTAATAGGAGGTACACAATTGTATCATGTTGAAGGCATGCCATTATCTACATCCCAAGATGTAGGCACAACATCATTTCATGTTGAAGGCACTCAAGATGGTACACAATTCACACATAATGTTTTTGATGCTCCTATAATTACTTGTAGAAAGCCAAAATATTTGATTGATATTGATACTAACATTTTGCAAGCAATGCTTGACAAAATTCCCAAGTGTACTTGTCAAAGAAATGCTAATCATATTTGGAGATCATTTTTTGAGAATTTAAACATGACAAGAAGATGTCAACTATTTGTTGAAATGATGAGAAATCTAAAATTTAGGCCCATTATGAAGATTCTTGGGCTAAGAACGATGGATGAGTCAAGTGAAAAATTTATTGTAAAGAATCTAATGACTGCATATGAGAGTGTGGGTTCTACATCATGCAAGAAAGATAGTTATCTCACACAACATGTACTTACATCAACAATAGTAAGCACTCAAATGAATAAATCTTGACTCATTAGAAAGACAAAAAAAATATTGAAAATAAGTAGAAGTCTCTGATGAGAGCCCTGGGAAGGCGTCAAAGAGTGGAAGATCCAAATATAAATGAGTTATGAGCTTTTTTTAGTAGATTACCATGAAAAGATAAAGAAATTGTTGAAGCTTTGAAATCCTTGATTGAAGAATTTTGGAAGAATAACACGAGTATCTCCTAATCAAAGAGATGTTGTAAGAAGGAGGATTGGTAGTCGAATTCGTGTTCCACATCCAAAACATTTTTTGGATTCAACTCAAACATAATTCTTTGCAAAATTTATGCATACATATCCTCAAATTAAAATTAGTCAGAGTTATTTTAAAATGTGTAAACCTTTTTATGTGAAGATAAATCACACATGCACAACTTGTTTTTGTAGGGTACATATTGAGTTTTCTAACCATTTTGAAGTTTATAAGAATATGTATAGATTTGCACTATAACAATGTTTTATAGGATTGTAACATAAATGTCCCACCTAGATCTTCAAGGGAATTAATATCTACCATTTTATGTGAAAGAGTGGATGGTCAACAATTTTACAAACTCTCATGCTTGAATGGTACATGCATAGATTGCAGAGGTTTGCGACATTTTCCAATTTGTCAACATATGGAGAGTATGCATGCATTCGATAATGAAATAGTGGAATTTGGAAAATATAAGACCATTACATACAATCTAAAAGATGGAAAAGAGGGTAAAAGATGTGATTTAGTAATTGAAAAAATTCCAGTGTATCAATTCATGGACATTTTTCATCAAAACATTATTTATTTATATGCAAGGCATATACATAGAGTGTGATAGTTGGATATACAATTCAAGTTGTCCAAGGACACATTCCCACTTGATACCATTGTTTTAGTTGTGGACTTTATAGAGAACTACACACTACAACCACAAAATGAGATGCAAGAAAATTATTATAGCTCTCAACAGGTTAATATAATTGTCCATCTAAAATTCATGCATTCACTTGACAGTACAGAGGAGAATAGGAAGATGTTGAGGGAATATCATTTTTATATCAGGGATGATCGCTCACATTCTACAGAGTTTGTACACTATTTCTTTCAACTATTTTATGGCCATTTGGATAAAAGGGGCATAAAATATCATCAACATATCATATGGTCAAATAATTGTGCATAACAATTCAAGAATTCTCAGATGTTTTCTTGGTTGTGCAGGATGCATAATATTACTGGAATTCAATATATGTGGAATTTCATAGAGGCCAGTCATAGAAAGGGAGAGCATGATGGTGCAGGTGCATATATTAAAAGAGCCTTAGCATGTGAAGAATTAAAGTACAAAGATGATGATGGGTGCTCCCCTTAATACCACAAATGTATAATAGAAATAGAGAAATAACAACAAATTGCAAGAATAGAAAATGGGCTTCTTATTATCTCCACAAATGTGGAATTATAGACTTTTAGAATTACAATATGCAAAGCCACATGGGCATTCCCATTACAATATTCTGAGGGACAAAGCCTCGAATCAATACCTAGATCTACTACCTAGAACTGCCCTAGACAACACTACGAGCCTTCTTTATATAGGCATTTTCCACTGCTTGAGAAGGTTCTAGAAATTTAGCCCTTAGGGCCGACCAACTTAGAATTATTTTATTTTTTTCAATTTATTACATCAAAGTTGGCTCAAAATAACTTTTGAAACCTAAACAAAAATTTTGAAGGAAAATTATTTTCTGTCATTTTAGGTGGCCCGACTTTCGAAGACCATAAGTCATCACCAGTTGACCCGATTGACTATTATACCCCCATTTTGGAAAGGCTACGAAGTGCTCTACAGGATTGACTCATGCAAATGCCTATCACCCAAAATTTAGACCTCATTTGAGGCCTCTAAAGCCTTCAAAACTGAGTTTAAAGTTTATGTACCCTGCTGCCAATACCAAAAATCTTCAACATCTTCAAAACTAGACCTGATCTAGCCATGAAACTTTACTAGCAGGACGATATGACTGAGATGAACCTCCATGTGTAAAATTAGAACATTTCAAGATTGTATGACCAACTTACTAAAAATAGAAAGTTTCCATAAATAGCAGCTCTGCACAAGATAGCCCTTATTGAATACAAAAATAGAAATATTTTTGGGTGATGCAAGATTGCTCTTACACTCAGGATGCTCCTGCATCAAACACCTGGGGTAATTTGAGAAGTGACCTTGTCACATCTCAGGTGTGTAGAGGAAAACCAAGATATTTAACCTCCTCCTTTGTCAGCCATGATGAATCTTCAATAGGTTGTCCTTTCCATTTGACCATATATTCTTCATATTACCTATTCCTTGTGTTTCTGCCAACATGACTATCTAGTATGTCTTCAATCTCCTTGTTGTCTGAACTAGTTGCTGGAATACTCCACTGTGCTGTTGTGATCTCATCTTCAACACCTCCCTCATGATACTCTATCAGACATGAAACATTAAATACTAGTGAAATATTTAGCTCAGTAGGCAACTCGACCTCATATGCATTTCCCGAATCATGCTTCTTCAGTATCTTACATGGCCCAAACTTCTTCATTTTCAACTTGTTATATGTACCAACTGGAAATTGATCCTTCCACAAATGAACCATGACTTCATCTGCAACTTGAAATTCCTTATGCCTCCTTTTCTCATCTACCTTAGCCTTATACTATGCATTCATCTTGGTAATGTGCTTCCTCACCTCCTTGTGGATGTTCTTCAAATGTTCTGCAAAATCCTCAGCTTCAGCACTACTTATTTCTCCTTGATCTCTCCTTCTCAAATCAAATGCATTTCTAGAACTATTTCCATATACAATTTGGAATGGTGACTTACAAGTACTCCTGTTGATAGAATTATTGTATGCAAATTCTGCCTATGGTAAAATCAAATCCCATCCTGTCAGCTTATCTCCAACCAAACATCTCAGCAAATTTCCCAAACTCCTATTCACCACCTCCATTTGTCCATTAGTTTGTGGATGATGTGATGAACTGAATTTCAAATCTATCTTCAACTTCTTCCACAATGTTCACTAGAAATAGCCTACAAACTTGGTGTCTCGATTTGAAACTATGGTCTTTGGAAAACCATGTAGTCTCACTACTTTGAAAACCAATTCTACTATATGAACAACATCATTAGTCTTCTTACAGGGAATGAAATGTGCCATCTTCAAAAATTTGTTAACCACTACAAAAATTGAATCATGTCCCCATTGAGTCCTTGGTAATCAGAGAACAAAGTCCATACTGATATCCTCCCAAGGCTTCTTTGGTACAAGTAATGGCTGATACAACCCAGTATTCTGCTTCACTTTTTTTGCCATCTGACATACTCTACAACTCTATACAAACTTCTTGACATTTTGTTACAATTGTGGCTAATAATAATTCTCACTAACCAAAGAAAGGGTTTTTTCATGACCAAAATGTCCAACCAATCCTCTTCTATGCCTCTCCTTGATGAGATTCTCCCTCATAGAACTTCATGGAATACACAACTGACTCCCTTTGAATAGCATATCATCCTGGATGATAAAATCCAACCACTTTGTTCTGTCTAGAGTAATAGGTTCTTTACAAGCTTTCCAAGCTTCACCAAAATTAGGATCCTCTGGATACAAATTCTTGAGTTCCTTGAACCCAACCACTTCAATTTGCATTTCTGTCAACAATAGTTGCCTTTTGCTAAGAGCATCAACAACCCTGTTAAACTTTCCACTCCTATGTTTCAAAACAAATGTATAACTCTACAAAAACTCAACCCATTTCAAATGCCTTTGATCCAACTTCCCTTGACTATTCAAATATTGCAAAGCTTGATGATCAGTATAAAAAACAAACTCCTTAGGAAGTAGATAGTGTCTCCACTTCTTCAATGCTTGAACTATAGCATAAAATTCTTGATCATAAATATAATACTTTCTCTTGGCATCATTTAACTTCTCACTGAAATATGCAACAGGTTTACCTTCTTGGCTCATAACAGCTCCTATTGTAGTACCACTAGCATCATAGTCTACTTGAAACACCTTATTAAAATCTGGAAGTGCTAAAATAGGTTGTTCTATAACTTTTTGTTTCAACAATTGAAAACTTTTTTCTACCTCATTAGTACACTTAAACTCTTTTCTATCCCCTCTCATTGTTTCAGTCAAGGGTCCACAAATACTGCTAAATTTTTTGATAAACTTTATATAAAATCTAGCCAAACCATGAAAAGACCTTACTTCAGTAGCACTCCTTGGAGTAGGCTATTCAAGGATAGCCTGTACCTTCTTTAGGTCCATTTTTAGACCTTTTTTTGAAACTACAAATCCCAAATACACTAACTCTTTTTTCACAAAACTACACTTCTTCAAATTAATCAACAATTTCTCATCTCTTAACTTCTCAAACACCATATGAATATGCATCATATGCTCTCCCAATGACTTACTAAAGATCAAAATATCATCTAGGTACACAATAAAAAACTTACCCAAAAATTCTTTCAGAACCTTGTTCATGAGCCACATGAAAGTGTTGGGTGCATTGGTTAGCACAAAAGGCATGACTAACCAATCATACAGTCCTTCCTTTGTCTTTAAGGTAGTCTTCCATTCATCTCCTTCTCTGATCCAAATCTGGTGATATCCACTCTTCACATCTATCTTTGAGAAAGACACAGCTCCACTCAAACAATCCATAATATCATCCATTCATGCCAATGGAAACCTATACTTGATTGTGATCTTGTTTATTGCTCTAGAATCTGTACACATCCTCCATTCTCCATTCTTCTTTGGTGCTAATACTCTTGGTGTCATTTTGTGTCCTACCTTGTTTGAAAAATTGGCTCCTAGAATCAAATCCATTTGATGACTGATCTTCCTTACCGGTGGTAATCCATCGGGTACATTATCAGATACAATATCCTAAAACTCATTCAACAAATCTGCAACCTCTACAAGTACATCCTCTACTTGCTCTTTACCAACTTTTTGAATTAAAGAAAAACACACATGCTCATGCTTCATACCATCTAGGAATTTTCTTCCATCAACAAAAGTTGTTCTCGCATTACCACATACCTTTTCTTCAGTCTCTTGCAATGGCTTTAGCTATGTCACAGTCCATCCTTTGTCAGGGAATAGGTATTCACATGACCATCATGTACAACACATCTTTCAAACTACCATGGCCTACCCAACAATATGTCATGCATCCATAGGTATGATATCACATAGTACCTCATCATGGTACTCACCAATCTTCAACTTTACTAGGCACTGTTCACTGACCATGACCTTGTGGTCATCATGCACCCAGGCAATCTGATATGGATGTTGGTGTTTCTATCTCTTGAGCTTCAACTTTGTCACCATCTCTTTTGACACCAAATTGTCAGTGCTTCCACTATCAATAATCACATCACAAAATTTACCCTCACACTTGCATCTAGTGCGAAACAGGCTCCTCCTTTGTTTAGGTTCATTCTCACTACTCAATAGGACTCTTTCATTAATCAGCATTTTTCCTCTCTCAACATCTTCAAAATTTGATGATCTGACATCTTCATCTACATGTGTAACTCTGGGCTGGCCTTCATTCCTCCTATCCATCCTTCCTTAGTGTTGAGGATATTCAAATGCCCTATGACCTTCTTCTCCACAGTGAAAACATGTTCCATAGAAACCTCCTCTTCCTGAACCTTGTCCTCTTCCTCTTTCTCTCTGATCTCTATTGTTGTAATCTTGGAAATGATTGGAATTGTTTCCTCTTTGATTTTGACTACTACTAGCCTCATCCTTCTTTTTCAGATATTCATTTCAGCCTCCATATGACCATCCACCAAATCCTCCACCGCAACCTCTTCCATTTTGTCTACTCTCGAACTTCTTGTTCAAATTTTCCTCTACTTTTAGGGAAAACTTGTATGCCTCTTCAATACTATTCATTCAAACCAAATTCAGCTCCTCCTAAATGCTTGGCCTCAACCCAATAAGGTAACAAGAAACTTTCTCCTTATCAACTTCTGCATGGCCTATTCTGATGAGGATTTGATAGAACTCCTCTGTATACTCCTAAATAGATCATCCTGCTTACTTCAAACTTTGCATTTTCTTCAGTAGGTCAAGCTCATAATCAACAAGGATGAACTGTCACTTCAATTTATCCACCATCCGATCCCATCTTGTGATTTTATCTTTCCCTTTTCTATTTCACTCCAATTGAATCTCTTGCCATCAGATCTTCACATGACCTTTCAGTCTGGCCTTTGTGAATTTGACCCTATCAGGATCCTCAATATCCTCATACTCAAATTATTCTTCACATTCATTGATCTAGTCGATCAATTCTTCTAGGTTAAGATTTTTTGAAAATGAAGGAACCTCGATCTTTGATCTTTTCTAGATTTTGGCAATGGGTTGGAAAAGCCTTTCTTCTTCTTGATCATCATTTCCTTCTTTAGCTTCATCCTCACTTTCATCTCTGACATTAAGATTCATTCATCTACAAATATCTTCTTGAAATGTTTGCACTTGTCTCTGGAGCGCTCTAACCTCAGGTGTTACAACACTAGCTCTTCCACCACATTCTTTTCATGGAGGCATTTTCGCAATGTGCATTGAAACCCTAACCACGGTCCTGGTGCAAACTACCTCACATTGGTGATCTATTTACATACTCAAGAACTCCTACTCTAATACCACTTGATGAAGGGTGCTCCCCTTAATACCACAAATGCATAACAGAAATAGAGAAATAACAACAATATGCAAGAACAGAAAATGGGCTTCTTATTATCTCCACAAATGTGGAATTACAGACTTTTAGAATTACAATATACAAAGCCACATGGGCATTCCCCTTACAATATTTTGAGGGATAAAGCCTTGAATCAATACCTAGATCTACTATCCAGAACTACCCTAGACAACACTATGGGCCTTCTTTATATAGGCATTTTCCACTGCCCGAGAAGGTTCCAAAAATTTAGCCCTTAGGGCCGACCAACTTAGAATTATTTTATTTTTTTCAATTCATTACATCAAAGTCGGCTCAAAATAACTTTTAAAACTCGAACAAAAATTTTGAAGGAAAATTATTTTCTGCCATTTCAGGTGGCCCGACTT
This sequence comes from Chamaecyparis obtusa, assembly GCA_027943335.1. NCBI lineage: Eukaryota > Viridiplantae > Streptophyta > Pinopsida > Cupressales > Cupressaceae > Chamaecyparis > Chamaecyparis obtusa. The sequence continues at coordinate 374,699 of BSBK01008320.1, read as the reverse complement.
TCGAAGACCATAAGTCATCACCAGTTGACCCGATTGACTATTATAACTCCATTTTGGAAAGGCCACGAAGTAATCTACAAGCTTGTTTCACACAAGCACTTGTCACCTAGATGTTTGACCTCATCCAAAGCCTCTAAAGCCTTCAAAATAGAGTTCAAAGTTTCTGTACCCTACTACCAATACCAAAAATCTTAAACATCTTCAAAACTAGACCTGATCTAGCCATGAAACTTTATTGGTAGGCTGATATGACTGAGATGAACCTCCACATGTAAAATTAGAACATTTCGAGATCATATGACCAACTTACTAAAAATAGAAAGTTTCCATAAATAGCAACTCTGCATAAGAGAGCCCTTATTGAATACAAAAATGGAAATATTTTTGGGTGATGCAAGATTGCTCTTACACCTAGGATGCTCTTGCATCAAAAGAGCAAGCAACATTGTCAAATGTAGGATGTATTGTGTAGTGGTGTAATGCTACAATGTGTCCAGGTAATGAAGGTGAGTTTATGGTTTGTAGATTTTTTTGGTTGATGGATGAAATTAACATTGCACCATATGAGGATTATTGTGCACTGACAGGATCGAGTGAGCTACACTCTTTTAGAAGTTGCAATGCAGGTTCATGGAGTATCCATGCACAATATGTGGCATGCTTTTGTTCATCATGTGTAGATGAAGATTAGGATGGGTGTGAGTCAAAGGAATGGGTCACCAAATGGTATACACATATTTTGAGCCCACTTCCCTCCTATCATCCCCATGAATCACTACAACTGACAGAAATGGAATCATCCATTGAATTTGATTGCTTATCTGATCTAGTACAACTAGGTAAATTTTTCACATACAAATAATCTCAAATTTAGTACTTTATCATAAATATTCAGTAAACTAATGTCCTCATTATGTTTATATCATTACAGGCCATGTTTTTGTTGTTATTGCACCTGAAGAAAATGAAGAAGGGAAAAATTATTATTTGTGTCATTGTGTTGAGGAAAAAAATAAATTGGATCACTTAGTTATTGGTGGTGAAGGATTTGGAATACCCTATAGGAGCAGTGGTTGTAACTGGTACATGGCTTAGGCGGTATGCTATAAGGAACCCTAGGTTGTGGTTGTTCAAGGATTGGGAGACACACTGAAAGATTCTTCATTATTCAAACCTCATCTTTGCATCAAATGTCTACTTGATCAGATATGGGGGAAGACCATATAATAAAACTCTTTGGAAGGTTCATGAGTCAAACCAAGAGGCAATACTTGAGACAATCAAGGGTAGGGTAGATCCAATTGGTTCATTGGACTAATTAGAGATACACCATATTGTAATGTCAAATCTATTTGAATACATGTGCATATATCATGTATATTTATATAGCACTATATATTTATATATTCCATAGACCCCGATGTAGGCACAATTTCACTTCCTCTGATCTCTTATTCCAACTTATCTTGACACCACACACAAGGACCCCGATCTAGGATTCCCAATGCACCTAGAGCCTCCATTATGTCAAAACTTCAAATAGGGTTTCCACCTTGATTCTTACACCATATAAAATCTTAACATGGTCCATATACCATGTTTCATTGACCCACCAAGTTTGGTCTACTCATCTTCCACCAATGCACTCCAACAACCCTTTAGGCTTGTAGCCTTCACCAGTCACAATCAGCCTTTTTCTTCCAATTTTCCCAAACAGCTCTAGAAACTAATCACTGATTTAGATACCCTTTTAGGTTCTCTAAATCCTCCCCAAGTCTTAGGGTAGACTCCTTCGGACCATATATTCAATCTAATAACCTAGAACCCACCAAATAGGCCTAATTCACCCTCATTTGCAAAGAAACTCACAAAGATACTCATCCCCTTGAATCCCAACCAAGGAATAGTCTTTACTAAGGTTTTAAAAATAATATTCTCAAGATTTTAAGGCTTCATCCCTCACCTACACTTCTAGCCACCAAACCCTTGCTTCTAGGGTCACACAATTAGGGTATGTTCAAAAAGAACTTCAACACTATCTCCAAATCAAACCAATGGTTCCAACACATAATTTTGATCCCATAAAAAAATAATCCATCATGAAATGTATCTATTCTTAAGGGCCTTCACTCTCCATGTGACTGGTGCAAGACTGACTCCCTTCAATCAGCAAACTACCACCTCTTCATGGCTTCCAAACACATCATCTCCACATCCCTTCATAAACACACTATGATACAAGGATACAATTACATATTTAAACCTCTCCCACCAATTATAGTAGCCACATTGGTGAGAGAGTCACTTCATTGTGAAGTCTAAAAATCCAAAACACTGACTGTACCCTCTATCCAAGCATATGAATGCACTGTTACACTAACTATTCCATGGGCAAATTCACTATTGCAGAGAATTTGATTGTTTTAATTGATTGAAAATCATTACATTAGTTCTTCTTCACACCATACTCCACCATGCCATTACCTTTTTTGGCACATAGAGTCACTCGAATGCTACCGACCACTCTAGGCTGACGTGTCCCTCAAGGTCCCTTCTACATGAAATTGGTGATCTTTATAGGGTGATATCTGGGAGCTCATACAAGGTGGCATCAAATGGTTAGGTGCTATAGGACCATGTTTCTTAGACCTACAATAACATGTCTTGATTTTTAGAGATTCAAGTTTGTTTATATTTGGAAACACATTCTCGGTCGATGTCAAAACTCACAGTGTTCCTTAGTTGAAATGAACAACATTGCATATCTTTCAAATCATTGGTCGTAGCATCAAACCATCTATTCCAATAGCTCCAAATTGTCAGGTAAATGCCAGTGGCAATCTCATTTGGCACATAGAGTTTCTCAAACACTCCCAACCACTTTGGGCCAAAGTGTCCCTCAAGGTCCCTTCAGCATGAAATCGATGATCTTTATGGGGTGATATCGCAGAGCTCGTACGAGGTGGCATCAAATGGTGAGGTGCTATAGGATCATGTTGCCTAGGCCTACAAAAACTAGCTAAGTTTTTAGAGATTCAAGTTCATTTATATTTTGAAACACATTCTCAGTCAATGTCAGAACTCGAAGTGTTCCTCAGTTGAAATGGACAATATTTCTTATCTTTCAAACCATCAGTCATAGCATTGAACCATCTGTTCCAACAGTCCGAATGGCTAGGTAAATGCCAATGGCAACCTCACTTGGCAAAAAGAGTTGCTTGAACACTATTGACCACTCCAGCCTAACATGTCCCTCAAGGTCCCTTTGGCATGAAATTGATGATCTTTACAAGGTGATATCTCGTAGCTCATGTAGGGTGGCATCAAATTGTTAAGTGCTACGGGACCGTGTCGCCTAGGCCTATAATAACTTGTCTTAATTTTTAGATATTTAAGCTCATTTATATTTGGCAACACATTCTCGGTCGATGTCAAAACTCAAAGTGTTTCTTAGTTGAAATGGACAACATTGCGTATATTTCAAACCATCGATCGTAGTATCGAAATGTATGTTCCAACAGCTCCAAATGGTTGAGTAAATGTTAGTGGTGACCTTGTTTGGCATAGTGAGTCACTTGAATGCTTCTGACCACTCCCAGCTAATGTGTCCCTCAAGGTCCCTTCAACATGAAATCATCAATCTTTACAATGTGATATCTCAGAGCTCGTGTAGGGTGGCATTGAACTGTCAAGTGTTATAAGACTGTGTTTCCTAGGCCTACAATAACCTATTTTGGTTTTTAGAGATTCAAGTTTTTTTTAATTTGGAAACACATTCTCGATCGATGTCAAAAATTGAAGTGTTCATTAGTTGAAATGGACAAAATTGTGTATCTTTCAAACCATCGATCGTAGCAGCAAACCATCTATTCCAACAGCTATAAATAGCTGGATAAATTCCAATGGCAACCTCATTTGGCACACAAAGTCACTCAAACACTAATGACCACTTTGAGCTGACATGTCCCTCAATGTCCCTTCAGTATGAAATCCATGATCTTTACGAGGTCATATTTTGAAGCTTGTGTAGTGTGGCATCAAACCATCAGATGCTACGAGCCATGTTTCCTAGCCCTAAAATAACCTATCTCAGTTTTTAGATATTCAAGCTCATTTATATTTGGAAACACATTCTCGGTTGATGTCAAAACTTGAAGTGTTCCTTAGTTGAAATGGACAACATTACGTATCTTTGAAACCGTTCGTCGTAGCATTGAACCGTCTATTCCAACAGCTCTGAATGGCTGGGTAAACGCTAGTGGAAACCTCATTTGGCACATAGAGTGGCTCAAACACTATTGACCACTCTGAGCCAACATATCCCTCAAGGTCCCTTCAGCATGAAATCAAAAATTTTTATGGGGTCATATCTCAGAGCTCATGTAGGGTGGCATTGAACCGTCAGGTGCTACAGAACCGTGTCGCCTAGGCCTACAATAACTTATCTCGGCTTTAAGAGATTCAAGCTCATTTATATTTGGAAACACATTCTTAGTTGATGTTAAAACTCAAAGTGTTCCTCAGTTGAAATAGACAACATTGACTATCTTTCAAACTGTCGATCATAGCATCAAGCCCTCTATTTCAACAACTCTGAATGGCCAGGTAAATGTTAGTGGCAACCTTGTTTGGCACATAGAGTCGCTCAAAATTTTTTGACCACTCCAGGCTAACATGTCTCTCAAGGTCCCTTCAACATGAAATTGGTGATATTTATAGGGTCATATTTTGGAGCTTGTGTGGGGTGGAATCAAATTGTTAAGTGCTACATGACCGTGTTGCCTAGGCCTATAATAACCTATCTCAATTTTCAAAGATTTGAGCTCATTTAAATTTGGACATAGATTATTGATCGATGTCAAAAATCAAAGTGTTCCTTAGTTGAAATGGACAAGATTGCGTATCTTTCAAACCGTCAGTTGTAGCATTGAACCATCTATTCCAACAGCTTCGAATGGTCGGGGGAATGCCATTAGCAACCTCATTTGGCACAAAGAGTCACTCGAACACTGCCAACCACTCTAGGTTGACATGTCCCTCAAGGTCCCTTTAGCATGAAATTGGTGATCTTGATGGGGTGATATATCAGAGCTCATGGAGGGTGGCATTGAACCGTCAGGTGCTACAGAACCCTATCCCCTATGCCTACAATAAACTATTTCAATTTTTAGAGATTCAAGGTCATTTATATTTGACAACACATTATCATTCGATGTCAAAACTTGAAGTGTTCCTTAGTTGAAAAGGAAAACATTGCGTATCTTTCAAACCATCGGTCGTAGCATCAAACCTTCTATTCCAATAGCTTCAAATGGTTGGGTAAACTCTACTGACAACCTTTTTTGGCACAAAGAGTCACTCGAATGCTACTGACCACTTCAGGCCAATGTGTCCCTCAAGGTCCCTTCAACATGAAATCAATGATCTTTATGGGGTTAGACCTTAGAGCTCATGTGGTGTGGAATCAAATGGTCAAGTGATACAAGACCATGTTGCCTAGGTCTACAATAACCTATCTCAGTTTTCAGAGATTCAAGCTTGTTTATATTTAGCAACACATTCTTGATTGATGTCAAAACTTGAAGTGATCCTTAGTTGAAATGGACAACATTGTGTATCTTTCAAACCGTCGGTCGTAGCATCGAGCCATCTGTTCCAATAGCTCTGAATGGCTGATTAAAGGTAGTGGAAGCCTTGTTTGGCATAGAGAGTTGCTCAAATGCTACTGACTACTCTGGGCTGACGTGTCCCTCAAGGTCCCTTCAGCATGAAATCAATGATCTTTGTGGAGTCATGTTTTAGAGCTTGTGCAGGGTGGCAACAAATCATCAGGTGCTACAAGACTGTGTCACATATGCCTACAATAACCTATCTTAGTTTTCAGAGATTCAAGCTCATTTATATTTGGCAACACATTCTCAGTCGATGTCAAAACTTGAAGTGTTCCTTAGTTGAAATGGTCAACATTGTGTATCTTTCAAACTGTTGGTCATAGGATTAAACCATATATTCCAATAGCTCCAAATGGTCAGGTAAACATGAGTGGAAATATCATTTGGCACACAGAGTCACTCAAACATTGTCGACCACTCTGGGCCAATGTGTCCCTCAAGGTCCCTTTAGCATGAAATCATCGATCTTTATGGGGTCATATCTCAGAGCTCATGTGGGGTGGAATTGAACCATCAAGTGCTTTAGGGCCATGTCTCATAGGTCTACAATAACCTATCTTTATTTTTAGATATTTAAGCTCATTTATATTTTGCAACAGATTCTTGATTGATGTCAAAACTTGAAGTGTTTCTCAGTTGAAAAGGACAACATTCTATATCTTTCAAACCGTCGGTCGTAGCATCAAACTATTTGTTCCAATAGCTCCGAATGGCTGGGTAAACACCAATGGAAATCTCATTTGGAACAAAGAGTGGCTCGAACATTGTCGACCACTTCGGGTCGGCATGTCCCTCAAGTTCCCTTCAGCATAAAATTGGTAATATTTATGGTGTCATATCTCAAAGTTCATGTGGGGTGGAATCAAACCTTTAGGTTCTACGAGACCATGTTGCCTAGGCCTACAATAACCTGTCTCGGTTTTCAGAGATTCAAGCTCATTAAATTTGGCAACACATTCTTGGTAGATGTCAAAACTCAAAGTGTTCCTCAGTTGAAATGGACAACATCATGTATCTTTCCAACCATTGGTTGTAGCATCAAACCATTTGTTCCAACAGCTCTGAATGGTCGGGTAAACACTACTAGAAACCTTGTTCGACACACAGAGTCTTTCAAATGCTGCCAACCACTTTGGACTAAAGTGTCTCTTAAGGTCCCTTCAACATAAAATTGATGATCTTTATGGGGTCATATCTCAGAGCTCGTGCAGGGTGGAATCAAACTATTAGAGGCTACAAGACCGTATTGCCTAAGTCTACAATAACCTATCCTAGTTTTTAGATATTCAATCTCATTTATATTTGGCAACACATTCTCGGTCGATGTCAAAATTCAAAGTGTTCCTCAGTTAAAATGGACAACATTATGTATCTTGCAAACTGTCGGTTGTAGCATCGAACCATCAGTTGTAGCATCAAATCATCTACTCCAAAAGATTTGAATGGTCAGTTAAATGCTACTAAGAACCTTTTTTGGCACATAGAATCACTCGAATGCTACTGACCACTCTGGGCTGAAGTGTCCCTCAAGGTCCCTTCAACATAAAATCAGTGGTCTTTATAGGGTCATATCTCGGAGCTCATGCATGATGGAATCAAACCGTTAGGTGTTATGTGACTGTGTTGCCTTGGCATACAATAACCTATCTCAATTTTTAGGGATTTAATGTCATTTATATTTGGAAACACATTCTTAGTTGATGTCAAAACTCACAGTGTTCCTTAGTTGAAATGAGAAACATTATGTATCTTTCAAACTGTCGGTCGTAGTATCAAACCATCTATTCCAACAAGTCTAAATAGCCAGGTAAATGCTACTGACAACCTTGTTTGGCACACAGAGTCACTTGAACACTGTTGACCACTCCGGGTCGAAGTGTCCTTCAAGGTGCGAGCAGGAGGATGAGTGAAAAAATGTATTATATCCTTGTTTTGTAGTTTGTTCATGTAGGAATGTAAGTTGATTTTGTTTGAAGATCACTGAATGAAGATGGCCTTCTAGACCATGTGGTTTGTATGGAAGAACTGGTGCAGGGCACCCTAATGAAGCCAGGAGGGTCACTTGGGTGACTAATTAGTTTGAAGAAGATAGAAGACCTATAAGGAGTTCCAACTAATTTGGATTAGTTGAGGAGGTTGATAGGACTTTATTTAAGTTCTTGGAGGTCTTCTATTTCAGATGGGAGGGACTGGAGGCAAGAGTTGTACAGACTCTATCTTGTTTGAGCAATAAATTTCAGATTTCCTATAATTTCTCATATTTTTTGGATGTATCATTGAAATCCATAATTGTGCATGGTTGAGATACATTGTAAACACCTCTTTTGAATCAATTTTATAGTTGTCTCATTGATTTTTTACGTTTCCTTTTGATTGGTTTAAAATAGTGCTGGGAATTGTCTTGTTTTAAGATGTAAATGGAATGATCCATCCCTTTTTGTAATTACTATCACTTGGGGATGGATCCAATCATTTCATTATAGCATTCTAAAAATTTGAATACAAGAATGAGAAGGAGTTTGCAAATGGGCATTGATTGGAGGAACTATTGGGGTTGAGGAGTGACCAAGGGTCATTGAAATGAAGCCATAGGTATAGCAGCGCAGAATCAAGCCCTTGGAGGTGGTCATTTTATGATTAAATCCATTTCAGGATGGTATAAGAATGGTGGAACAACTTTCATTTAGTTGGTATGGTGTTTGAAGGTTATACATTGAGAGAGCCCTAGTTTATAGGGGTTTTTAAGACCAATTTGGGGCTTTTATATCCAAAAGTGTCATAGAGTCGAATCGATGGAATATTCTTCTAATTAGATCCATTTCTTAGGAAATTTACAAAGCATAAGACATCCACATAAACATAAATTAGTATACATCAATACACCAAAGACATGAATTGCATACCTAAAACATAAAAAATATATATTTGTAGGGCATGAAGCCATATATATATATATATGTCCAATAATGTCATACATTGAATATATCCCATATAGTTAAACAGGCTTCCTCAAAGCCAAATGGATGTACAATGTATCACTTATACAATATATAAAAAATATGTCCACTAATGCCATATAGGCATACAATCTATATCCATAATCTAGTCCTTTCCTGCTAGGGGAAGGAAAAAAATCCCGAGCTGTCTTCGATCATTGCATCAATTGAGATGCAGTGGATGTTGTAGTCTTCTGAGTGTGCTCACTAGTCCTCCTATCTAGACTCTTCTACAACTTGAGCTGATAAAAAAAAATTTAAGCATCAATAACTAATATACATAAAAATTAAATTATACAATGACATAAAATAGAATATTCTCTTACCGCTAGTAAATAGTCACTATGTACATCCACTGAAGGTACATGTTGATGATCTAGAGTAATAAGTCCCTACAATAATGATCAAAATAATAATTAAAATACATACATGAATATCATTATAAAATTTAATACAAATTATTAAAATTAAAATTAAAATTAAATGATCTCTTTCATACCTTAGTCAGTGCTTCATAACTACTCCATGATCCAAAGTATCACAAATAGAAGGAGGAGTCTCTGATGTCAATAACTAAAAATGAAACAACAAAAGTATTATGTAGTTATCAAGATTACATATATTTTTTACAACCCTACTAATGAATAAATGATACCTCCGTGAAGGTTCCATCGCATCCTTCAGTGTGTGGTGTCAATGTCGAAGCTCCAACATTCAACTAGTGCACATGTACATGGCAATTTATAAGACAACCATTCATATAAGAACGTACTATTGACATGTTAATTATAATGCATTATTACATATATATACTTGTGGACTCAATGATGATGTCACAAATCCAGCTAAAAGAATGTGATCACCGCAATGACCACTTTGCCTCTGGATTTTGATCATAATTTGTCTAGTAATTTAGTTATTCATTCATTTATTAATTAAATATAATCAAGTAAATCAAATTAGCATGCAAATAAAGATACCTCAAGGAAAGTGGCACGATGCCCTTTGCTATCTGTTGTGAATGTTGATGGTCCACCAGTGAACTAATGCACATGCACAATAAGTTATGATACAATCATTCATATAATTAAATAATAATCAAATATATTAACTAAAATGTTTTATTTGATACATACTTGTGGACTTGACGACAATGTGTAGAAAGGGGCAGGAGGATGATTTCCACCATCACCACCACTAACACTCTTGAACTAAATTTTGATCATAATCAATAGATGTAAAATTAATTAGTTATTCTATTATAAATGAAATATGATCAAATAAATCTAATGAACTTGGAAATATTTACCTATGTGTCAATGTCAAATGTCATATTTAGAAAATCATCAGACATCATTCCACGATCCTCTTCCTCTCTCTCGGTAGTACCAAATGTGCACAAAGATCCACATGAATGACAAATATTCCCCCTCAAATATTGACCATGGTCACCCTCAACTAAAGGAGTGACACACTTAATGAGAGTCTCTGTCAGAGCACTAATCATGCCTAGTGTGTCCACCTCTACATGTTTCTTCAAAACGAAAGGAATACTAACATGGTCCACTCGTGGCTTACCAATAGGAACTCCAGGTGCATTATGGTCATGATGTTCCCCCACTCTATCAAATGATGACCCCCATCCTCTACCTTGAGAATCTAGAATGTCAAAATAATTTGGCACCTCCTTGAGTACAAACTTGCAATAGAGTTTCCTCAAGAAATATATGATGAACTACAATTGATTGAATATATGAATGAACTGAAGAAATAGTGATTAGAGATCACCGAGCTACTGAAATGATATGTAAGATGATTAAATCAAAAAATATGTTTTCATTGGTGTCAACTAGTTTTGACAGTACTTATCATGATAGTTACAAACATATGAGCATCTATTGAAGGAATAAAAGATGACGAACTAAGATATCTACATAAGGAAAAGATGGATATGACAGATAAGGATAAGGTAAACATTGGGTAACTTATTGATGAGTCTATGGCTTTATATTGTTGACTTGAGCATGTTACCTTAATATATTGTGAAGAAGATATTTGAAATTGAACTAGTCAATGTGGTCAGTAATTGAAGATTTCTATATACACCGAGCTAGTGTAGTGTATACTGAGTAATAGTAATAACCAAGATAGTTATCACTGATGAATTTCTTTATGAACTAAGTATGGATGAAAAAATTAAATGCTAACAAAAATTGACTAAATTTGATGAGCTGGAAATTGTTATGATTTTGAGGTTAAGGATAAAGTTAGTTATGAGATCCACGACTGACAAAATTTAGAGATGATCTAAAGGATGAGATTGAAACGTGTTAATGGAACATCTACCAAGGAAGGTTTAAGCGGAAAAATGGATGGAGATTAAGAGGTAAAATCTAATTGCTGATATGAAAATGGTTTACTTGTCTATAGAAGAGATATGAGTTTCATTATTGAAACATGTTGGAAATAAGGAGACTACAAAGATTTCATGTGAAGATTGTATTCATGCATTCCTGATCAAACTGGTTATTGAAAGAACTGAGCTGAGGACATTACCAAGCATCAGAGAACTATTTACCGAGTGAAAGTAAGTTGAGAAATATTGAGGAAGTGAATTGATTAATCGTCAGAGGATTTGATGAGCATAGCATAGATCTGAATATTTGCAATTGAGTTGTATTTGAATTAGATTAGTATTGTATCAGTTTAACCATTGATTTAGAAAATCTCTTAACTGAGTGGACTTAACAGTCTTATTGTACTATCCTATGACATTCATTGAATGTAAAGTGTTATCTTGTTGACCCCATAGTGAATTTTGGTCAAAAGTTAACTGTTAGTGATAAATCCTGTAAGTAGGTCACACCTAATAGTGTGCATTGTAACCTTTAACAAGGTTGGCTCTTTACCAAGCTCACTTTAGAAGTGTGAATTATTTTGGGTTACTGGTCCCAGGTGGTTTTTCCCTTAGCAGGGTTTCCACATTAAATCATTGTGTTATGTGTTATTTGTTATGACTATTTTTCTATCATACTTTACATATTGCATAGTTGATTTAGTCAGTAATCATAGTTTGGATAATTACTAGTAATCGATAAAGTGAAAAGATAGATTGATATTTTATGTTACCAAGATGCATAATTTATTGGAATTGTCTTGTAAGGTACATCTTAGGGTGTGGGACTATGAGATAACTAATTTAACTGGTTCACCCCCTTTCTCAGTTATTCTAACAATTGGTATCAGATCGTATTGGTTTCTTGGAAGAAATTTTTAAGGACTTGAGCATAAAGATCAAAAGATGTATAAGAGGGAAGTGCCAAAGCTGAACAAAGATAACTTTACCACATGGAAAAGCTGGATGAGGCTTTACATATCTGGAATTGGAGAATATACTATAAATTTACTTGACAATGTATACATACAACTAAATGTTGGACCTTTGACTATTGATCACTTGAGAGATGAACATGAATACAATATTACTATGATATAGATTGATGTTTCTCTATCTGATGTTCAATTTGAGGATGTCAAGGATTGCACTATAGTGAAGAAAATGTGGGATAAACTTGCCCTATTTCATGGTGCTGATGTGAATGTGATGAGAGCCAGATCTGAAAACTTGAGAGGTAGATTTGATGACATGAAGATGAAAGAAGGAGAGAACATCACACAATATTCAAATCGAATCAAAGAGGTAGTCAATGTTATTCAAGGAGCAGGAGGTATTATTTCTAAAGATACTGTGATAAGTAAGATACTGAGAACCTTGTTGCCTATCTATGCAATTAGAATGTCTTCTATTCATGAAATGAGGTCTACACCTAATAGCCCTCTTACTCTTGATAGTCTGATTGGAAAGTTAACAACTTTGAGCTGAATAATTATGACAATAGTGTTGTACTGAGTGTTGAGTTTTCTTTTATGTCATCTCTAAAGATTGGTAAATCTAGCAGTAAGCATAATATAAAGAATGAAAGTGACAAGAATATTGAAGATGAGCTTGATGAGATTGAAGCACTCATGGCTTAGAGACTACAAAAAGGTAAAGGAAGGTATAAGGGAAAATTACCTTTAGCTTGTTTTAATTGTAAAGAGGTTAGCCATATTGCTGCTAGATGTCCTAACAAGAAAGAGGAAGATAATGAACGATCTAGTGATGGCAAGTTTGGAAGAAGGAATAATAGAGGAAACTGATACTACAATAGAGACAACTAAGATTACAAAGATAAAGGAAAAAATGCATGTTACCTTGTTGGAGAAGATGACACCGACACTAACACTGATGATGAAATTGAAGTAGTATTTGTTGCAATGAAAGATGATTTTGAAGAGGAGGAAAGGTATGTAGAAATAACACTTGTTTCTAAAGTTAGTAAGAATTATACTTGAATCATTGATAATGGCTATCCATGTCACATGAATGGTTATTTCTAAGTTTGATCATCTTGAGCATTATAATGGAGGATCAGTAAAAATGGGAAATGATACACCTTGTATGGTAAAAGGAAAAGGGTCTATTTTATTGAATGATAAAATTAGATGTGATAATGCATACTAGGTAAAAGGACTTAACTAAATTTTTTTGAGTGTAGCATAGTTGAATAACTCAGGTCACCGAGTTTCATTTGAAAGCAAGAAGGTGAAAATCTATGATAAAAATGGAAAGCTTGTCGGAACTGGAGGACAATCAAAAGGTAATTTATTCTATCTTGACAATGCTGAAACTTCTTGTTTACTAGTGAAGAATGAAGATGTTTTGTTATGACATAAGAGGTTATGTCATGTAAACTTTGATAACATGATTAAGATTAGTAGAAAAAGAAAAGTTAGAGGATTGTCGAGTCTAACCAAACCTGATCATGTTATGTACCATCAATGTCAAAAAGGATAGATGACCAAATCTAGTTTTAAAAGTAAGGACTATTCATCTAAAGGTATTTTGGAGTTGGTACACACTGACTTATGTGGTCCTATGAGAACTCAAAGCTACTATGGTGATAGATATTTTTTTAAATTTGTTGATGACTATTCTAGGCTAATGATAGTAATTTTCTTGAAAGGAAAATTTGAGGCATTCAAATTGTTTAAATGGTATAAGGCTAAAGCTAAAAAAGAAACCAGAAAAGAATTGAAATGCTTAAGGTCTGATAGAGGATGTGAGTTTGTTTCTAATGAATTCACTAACTTTTGTAATGAGCATGGAATCAAAAGGTAGGTTTCTACACCTAGAACACCGCATCAAAATGGAATTGCTGAAAGGAGGAACTGATCTATTGTTGATTGTGCCAGAACATTGTGTTGGAAATATTCAAGACTAACTAGGTTACTGAGAGGGGAGGGGTGAATTAGTAACATAAAAACTTTTAATAGATTTAGATTAGATTGATAATCTGACTGCATGCATGAGTAACAGAAAGAATAAGCATTCATAACACTTTGAACACACAGATTTGGTGACCCAGAAACCTTCCAAATAGAAAGTAAAACTGGGGTGGGGATGATACCCACAAAACTTCAATACTGCAGTATAAAGTTTGCCGGTTAAGGCTTACAATGATCACTTCTGATGATCTACCTTGTTAGGAGCAATAAGGACTGCTAGGTCCACCTTGTTAGAGGATTTACAAACATACAATGAAGTATGCACTCGGTTAAGAGATTTTTACAAAGACTGTTAAGTCTACCCGGTTAAAGGATTTCAAGCTGATTCACCTGTTAGGATGAAACAGTAGATCTCTTACTTGCAATTGTTCTTGTTGATTGAGATTCTCTGATATACTGATCACCTTCTATGATGGATAAGTCTTTGCTACTTCATATACTACTGTAGCCCTTTGTAATTTGCTTATCTCTACCTTTTTTCTTTTTCATCTTCCTTCTTTTTTGATAAAACATTGTTTATATATCATTCTAAGTTAATTCCAAAGCAATTACAAAGTCAGCTCTTAAACAAGTAAACACAAATATTACTGAGTCAGCCCAAATATAGTTACACGGTTACTGTAAACTAACTCGGTGACTTTTTGATACTCGGCATCCACTACGTTACTCGGCATCATCATGCACTTGGTAGAAGTGGAAGCTCAGTCCATACTAACCACTCGGTCATAGTTTCAAACTCGGTAAATATTGGAGACTCGGTAGATATAGTGTTACTCGGTAGAAACTAAATTTCCTATTTAACTGTGCAGCACTTGGTAAACACTATGAAACTTTGTGAGCTCAGTATGCACTGTTCTACTCAGTAACCTTTGCTCGATAAGCTCTGTTCTGCTTGGTATGCTCTGTTATGCTCGGTATGCTCTATTCTGCTCGGTATGCACTATTCTGCTTAGTATGCTCTATTCTACTCGGTATGCTCTGTTCTACTTGATATGCTTTGTTTTTCTTGGTATGCTCTATTCTGAATAAGTGTTGTCACTAATGAAAATCATGCTTAATGCCAACAATCTCCCCCTTTGGCATTAGTGACAAAAAATTATATACACGGATCATGCTGAATCTTTTTTTGATTTTTCAAAATTTATCTTTGTCAAACTGCTATTTATATATTTCTCCCCCTTTCGTATTGCACACCTTAATCTTATACACTTTCTCCTATACATACACTTTCTCCCCCTTTTTGACAATAATGCCAAAGGTGTATATACAAGTATTTTACAGGGAGAATCCAAAATGTGAAAGAAAATTAGAATGTACCTTTAAGATTAGTGCCAGGGTTCTGTCCCAATTCTCTTACAGAATCTTGCATGTTTGGAGTGCAACTTGGACTTCTACAGAGAGTTCAATCATATGATCTGCAATGGAAAATTGATTGTCATGGAGTAATGCTTTTGAGTGAACAATGTGTTTTTGCATTATGTCCATGATGGGAAGGATCATGTTCTGAATATCTAGCAGTGTTGACCAGATCTTTGTATCCTCTTTTAACAGTTCCGACTGCCTGTTTGATAGGAATGTGATTTTCCTATGATGTGCAGAGCTTGAACTAGGTTCAAGTTGCAAATTCTATACACTTTCCTTTAGATCTTCATCCATCTTATTCAGTTTATCCTTGACTTCCTTAGTGAACTCGGCAAGATTACATAATTTAGCAAAAAGTGAGGTAACATTGGAGTAGGAGGACTCAATATCTATCAAAACTGAAGATAATTCTACCTGATTAATTGCTATATGCTGAGCAACATGCTCAAGCACTTTATTGTCAAATTTCTTCTCGGCTTTCTCAATAATCTTTTCTGACGCAGAGGAATCCTCATGAAACTTGTTTATTGCCTCAGCTAACTACAACAAAATATGTTGAGAGGAATCAAATTTAATACCTAATGCTTCCAACAAAATATCCTTTGCATCCTCAATAATTTTATATTCTTTGTCCCTTTCTTCTGCTTTGCTTTCTTCTAGAGGAGTTCACCAATGTTTTGCATTTGGTCCGCTGTAAGATTTGCAAAGTCTAATTTTGGAATCTCTATCTCCTCATCTAAGTCTATATCCTCTTCTACATTCTTACTCAAAAATCTTGTACTCGGTTGAGCCTTTGGATCAACTGTTATTGCACTATATGCCTTTGTAGAAGTTATTGTGGACAATGTAGGACTAGCTATAAAAAATGATAAACTACCGACTGGTGTACTTGAAGGGCTCAAAACTGAAGTATTCACAATTGAAGTACTTGTTGAAGTATCCAAAACTGAAGTACTTACTGCTGGAAAACTTGATATGGAAGTAGGTACTGAAGTAGATTCAGGAGACTGCAACTTGGTAAAAGAGGTGGTAGCCATTTCTATTGATGGTACATTGAGTTGTGCAAGTGATGATTTGACATTTAATGTATCTGTGAAAGTTGTCACAATCATACTTGAAGTTGTCTCCCTGCTAGGTATAGCAACTTTTGCTGGAGAGTGAGGAAGTGAGGCAATGACTTTTGCAGCTATCCGAACAATATTATCTTCCTCATCACTTTGCTTGTCTACCTCGGTATCTTCTTCATGTTCATCACTGTCATCATCAATTTCCTTGATTATCACAGTTTCAGTACTCAGTTTGTGAATATTGTAGATGTTTTTCCATGTTGCAGTGGCACTCTTCACAAACGACTCAATATCTTTGATCAAAATCAAACAACTGTTGAATTTGAGTGTCATCTTATTTTCATTATCTATTAATGCCTTATTAATTTCAACATTTTTCAAACTTGGCATTAATTGCCTCAGGGTTTGAGCATAGATGTCCTTGACAATTTGCCTTGCATTAGACCATCTCAACTTTATTTTACTTAGTAGACTTCCTGGAATTTGAGAAGCTATCTCTTCAGGTGAGTATTTCCATTTTCCTATCTTCTCAATAACATCATCTTCAATTTCTTGCTGCTCTTCCTCAGATCTGATTTCATATTTGAGAGTTTTGAAGTTTGCAATTCCAGATCCTTCTCTCAAATCCTTGATCTTTTCTTTTAGTGTAGGAGGGGGCCTTTTGAATACTATTTCTTCACTGTCTTTACCTGCCTTGCCTCTTACACTCCTTCTTGTAAATACTGCAGAGGGTTGCTTGGGTGCCTTGGTTATAATTACCTTTCCTTTCTTCTTTGCTGGTTCTTGTTCTTCTTCCTCCTCATCCTTTTTCTCTTCTTCTTCTTCAAGGTCCTCTTCTTTTTCCTCAGTTGACATTGAAGGTGTGCTAGCTTGTATTTTGGCCAACCTCTTTCTTCCTTTGTTAATCGCCTGTGGAAGCTTTATACTAAGCTCAATTCTTTCCTTAGCTTCTTCATATGTCCCAAAATATGGTGCCTTGGGATTAATAGGTTGATTAATTAGGGCTTCAATAATATCCTTGGTTTCATCAATATTTACCTCATAGGGAAGAGGTTTCACATGTACAATCCTTGGTTTTGCTACCTGTATATACAGATTATCACAGTCCACCATGAAACAAATATCATCTTTGTAATCTTCCACCAACTTCTATGGAATCCAGAATCTATTGTTCATTTTCTCTTTAAATGATTCAAAATAGTGATCCATGATGCTTTCAAAATTTTCACCCATTTCTGAAATGTATTCATTCATCTGATAAAGAACCGGCACATCTTTTCTCCATACTACCGTGCCTTTTGATGGGAAAAACTTTTGAGCATAGAAAAATAAACAAACCAACAGTGAACCAAACTTACATGGATTTTTCTTTGAGGTTTGGATGCTCTCCATGTTCTTGTTGAACTCTTTCAACAAAAGATCTGCTAGGTCAAATGACAGATTGTTCTTTACAATTTTATATGCTAGGTCAACTGCTTCACACGGAACACTGTTCTGCCGACTTGAACTGTATATCTTGTGAGCTACAATATGTATACCAAACTTCAATTCTACATCAGTAATTCTACTTATCTTCATACCTCTACTATCCCACTCGGCTAGGGTTTTCTCTTCCAGTTTCATCCGACCTAGGGTTTTTGTAGATTTTGCCTTGTCGAGCATGGGAAGACCAGTGATTCAGTGAATCATCTTCTTCATAATCTCTACTGGTTGCTCAAGCCATATTTTACCTTCATGTACTCGACTAAGAATATATCTGACCCATTTTATTTGAAAGCTCTGAGGCAAGTGTGTGATGTGAACTAAACCCTTATCTTCCAAATGTTGATGCTCTGGTTTGAGAACACCATCCACACACAGTTCCTCATGAATAGTATCTATCTCTAGGGTTCCAAGCTCCTGAATTGTACACTTGAAATGACTACAAATATCATTAATAAGGAGTACCTGAGGAGGGATCTGAGATTGAGCTCCACTCGGGTCTAGGGTTCCGGCAACTGCGGGTACTAGCTTGAAATTTGGTGCTTTCCATTCTCCATGAACCAACATTTTCGAACCTTTCTTCACTCTAGTGCTGGATGATGCCATGGTAGCTCAGTGAACATAATAAATTCTTCGAGGAAAGAGAATATCTTGCTCAAATATGCTTCAAAATTCTTGATTGCACTAGGAGACTTTTGTTCGTGATGAATAGTGAACTTGATTTCACTCCTTTTGTTAAAATTTTGCCATTAATGCTCAGTATGAATTAGGGTTTGAATTAGATAGGCTGTCATCCACTATGAATTAATTTCTCAGTGAAGACTCCTCAACTCGGCGATCATATGAATTCATGCCTCTCCGACCTTACTCGGTAACCAAAAGAAGTTAGGTTACTCCCAACCTGCTTGGTGGTAACTGATGCTGACCTTCTTGTGATCCTGTTGTATCTTGCATACTGATTTGGATCTATCTTCCTTTTAGTTCAGGAACTATTTTGGAATATGTCTATGAAGATACAGTTCTAGTGCTTTCTTGGAGACTAGTTAGAGTTCATAGAGCCACTCCCTTCATGAGTGACTTCAGGATTGGTTTGCTCAGTAGGTTTAGGAATCCACTTCTACTTCATCTGCTTCCTAATTTTTTTTTCTTTTTCCTTCTGTCTATCTTCAACTTTGCCAGCATTCATGCAATTTTTAGCTATGTGACCAAGTTTAGTGCATTTATAACATCTTATGGTAGAATCCCTTTTTCTCAAGTGGTGCCCTACACAATTCATGCCAATGTGTCCATATTTTCCACAGTAATGACATCTACACCAAGTGTTGTAGTCCCAACCAAACATTGCTTTAATAATTTGTTCTACTGGATTGGGTGTTTTAGTTCTGCATTCTAATGCCTTATGACCTTGTTTGCTACATTTGTGACATTTGCCTTTAAATCTTGGTTTCTCCTTGCATTCATTTGCTTTATGACCAAGCTGATTGCAATTGTAGCATTTTCCATTGAATTTTGTTTTTCCTCCAACATTTGTTTGAAGTATGACCAATTTTGCCACAGTGATTACAGGTAGGTTTCTGATTCTTTTGAGTACCTTGTTTGTAGGATTCACCTTCCTCTTTGTATCCAAGTCCTGCTTTTCCTTTTTGCCTATGAAGGTTTCGTTCATACACCCGATTCATATCTTCTTGAGATTTCAACATTCTTTCATTGATTTTCCTTTCAGCATCTAGCTCACTCATTACTCTTAAATTGATTTTCTTTTTAGATCTCAGCTCTTCTCTCATATTTTCATTTTCTGATCTCAGAGTCAAGATTTCTTCATTTTCATTGGAGATTTGATCAATAAGATTTTCTAGCTAAAGGGTTTTATTTTGGATTTCATTGTTCTTTCCATCTATTTCATCTTTCATCTTGTTTCTCTATTCCAAGACTTCATAGAATCTTGTTGACTGGATTTCCTATTCTCTTTTCAATTTTCTCACTTATTCTTGCAGAGATCCACTCTTTTCTAGAAGTTTTTTGATTGCATTGTTTGCTTCATCTGAGTTGCTTGAAGGGAAAAAGTCTTCAATATTTTCTTCAACATACTAGTGGTCATTGGTCTGATTTGCAAGTTCCTTCCTTCTTTTTAGGGAAAGGGAAAGATGCTCTTTTGCTTCTTTGAGTTGAGTCAGGGCCATTTCCAGATCTAGCTTTTCATTCTCAATTACTTTGTTCAATCTGAATATCTCCATTGTCCTAAATATTTTCTCAAGCTGTCAAACTTTATTCTGAGATCCACTGAGCTCTGATACCAATTGTTGGAAATATTCAAGACTAACTAGGTTACTGAGAGGGGAGGGGTGAATCAGTAACATAAAAACTTTTAATAGATTTAGATTAGATTGATAATCTGACTACATGCATGAGTAACAGAAAGAATAAACATTCATAACACTTTGAACACACAGATTTGGTGACCCAGAAACCTTCCAAATAGAAAGTAAAACTAGGGTGGGGATGATACCCACAAAACTTCAATACTACAGTATAAAGTTTGCCAGTTAAGGCTTACAATGATCACTTCTGATGATCTTCCCTGTTAGGAGCAATAAGGACTGCTAGGTCCACCTTGTTAGAGGATTTACAGACATACAATGAAGTATGCACTCGGTTAAGAGATTTTTACAAAGACTGTTAAGTCTACCCAGTTAAAGGATTTCAAGCTGATTCACCTGTTAGGATGAAATAATAGATCTCTTACTTGCAACTGTTCTTGCTGATTGAGATTCTCTGATGTACTGATCACCTTCTGTGATGGATAAGTCTTTGCTGCTTCATATATTGTTGTAGCACTTTGTAATTCACTTATCTCTGCCTTTTTTATTTTTCATCTTCCTTCTTTTTTGATAACACATTGTTTATATATCATTCTAAGTTAATTCCAAAGCAATTACAAAGTCGGTTCTTAAACAAGTAAACACAAATATTACTGAGTCAGCCCAAATATAGTTACACGGTTACTGCAAACTAACTCGGTGACTTTCTGATACTTGGCGTCCACTGCATTATTCGGCATCATCATGCACTCGGTAGAAGTGGAAGCTCGGTCCATACTAACCACTCGGTCATAGTTTCAAAATTGGTAAATACTAGAGACTCGGTAGATATAGTGTTACTCGGTAGAAACTAAATTTCTTGTTTAACCGTGCAGCACTCGGTAAACACTATGAAACTTTACGAGCTTGGTATGCACTATTCTGCTCGGTAAGCTTTACTCAGTAAGCTTTGTTCTGCTCGGTATGCTCTATTCTACTCGGTATGCTCTATTTTTCTTGGTATGCTCTATTCTACTCGGTATGCTCTGTTCTGCTTGGTATGCTCTGTTCTGCTCGGTATGCACTATTCTGCTCGGTATGCTCTATTCTGCTTGGTATGCTCTGTTCTGCACAGTATTCTCTATTCTGCTCAGTATGCTTTGTTCTGAATAAGTGTTGTCACTAATGACAATCATGCTTAATGCCAACACATTGATGATTGAGAAAAATGTTACAAAAATGTACTTGAGAGAGGCAGTTAGCACTACTATATGCACCTGGAACCAATTTCAACTGAAGAAAGACACAAACAAGATACCTTACGAGTTATGGTTTGGATATACACCAAATATAAGTTATCTTAGAATCTTTGGTAGTAGGTGTTATATTCTAAAAGATGATAGGAATGGTAAATTTGACTCTAAAGGCGATGAAGGAATATTTTTAGGATATTCTACTAAGAGTAAAGCTTATAAATGTTTGAAAAAAGCTACTAATAAAATGATATAAAGTGCTAATGTGAGAGTTGATGAGTTTGCTGAAAATAATGATGAAGAAAGCATGAAGGAATCAGAAGACTATTATAGGTTTAGTTATGTTGAAAATTCAAGTTATCTACCGAAGCCATAGGCTGAGTCTACCAAGCATCAGTAAAATGCTACCGAAAATCACCAAATGCACACCGAGAATTAGGAAGAAGCTACTGAGTAGGAAAATGAACCTGAACTGAATGATGATTAGAGAAGAAATCAAGTGCTAGAAATATTTTTTAGAAGACACCATCCAGAGAATCAAATCATTGGAGATAAGAAATCTAACATGATTACTCAAAGTAAGTTAAGACAAAACACATGCTTAGTTTGTGATTTTGAACCTAAGAATGTTAGGGATGCACTTGAAAATGAGGAATAGATCAAGGCTATGAATGAGGAAATTAAAAAGATTGAGAAGAAGAAGACATGGACATTAGTACCCAGACCGAAAGATAAAAATGTAATTGGTACTAAGTGGATATTTAGGAATAAGTTAAATGAAAATGGTGAGGTCACTAGTAATAAGGAAATACTTGTTTGCAAGGGATATGCACAAGAATAAGGTATTGATTATGGTGAAACCTTTGCACCTGTTATGAGACTTGAAGGAGTTGGTATACTACTTGCATATGCTACACATAAGGGATTCAAAGTATATCAAATGGATGTGAAATCATCTTTTTTGAATGGAATTCTTGAGGAGGAGGTCTACATAGAACAATTGGAAGGTTTTGTTGATCCAAATCAGAAGAACATGGTATGTAGAATGCACAAAGATTTGTATGGACTGAAGCAAGCGCCAAGGGCATGGTATGAAAAACTACATACTTATCTTATCAGTATTGGCTTTGTAAGAACTAGTGAAAACAATAATTTGTACATGAAAGGAAAATCTGGTGATAATATTTTGATTACTAAAATATTTGTTGATGATGTAATATTTGGTGGACATGATTTGATTTGAAAATCTTTTATAGATGAAATGAGAAAGGAATGTGAGATGTCTACGTTTGGAGAGATTAAATTCTTTCTAGGTTTTTAAATTATACAATATAATGATGGGATTTTCATCACTCAACCAAATACATTAAAGAAGTGTTAAAAAATTTTGGCATGGAAGATGCAAAACCAGTAGGAACACCAATGGTAACTGGATGTAAGATGACAAAGGATGATGAGTATATAGAAGTAAATAAGACTTTGTACTAATCTATGATTGGAAAACTGATGTATGTTGTACATAGTAGGCTTGATATTACACATGTAGTTGGGATTGTGGCAAGATTTTCTGCCAATCCTAAAGATTCACATATGGTTGCAGTTAAAAGAATTTTTAGATACTTGACGAAGACATAAGACTATGATTTATGGTACACAATGGAAGGAAAATTTGATCTCCAAGTTTACACCGATGCAGACTGGGCTAGAAACATTGATGATCAGAAGAGCACAACCGGTGGAACATTCTTTTTAGGGAAAGGCTTGTGACTTGGATAAGAAAAAAACAAGCATGTATTTCTCAGTCTACTAATGAAGTAGAGCATGTTGCTGATGCTGCAAAGTGTTCAAATATTTCTTGGATTAAACAAGTGCTAGAAGGAATCAATGAGGTAATCACTAACTTGGTGATTATATATTATGACAACACTAGTGCTATAAATATTTCCAAAAATCCTGTGATGCATTTTAAAAAAAACATATATCTATTAAGTATCACTACTTAAGGGAACAAGTTCAAGAAAAGCAAGTGAAACTAGAATTTGTAACATCTAAGGAACAACTTGTTGATATCTTTACTAAACCCTTACCAAAGGACACATTTGAATTGTTATAAATAGGGAATACTGACAGGGGGGTTGAATCAGTATTCTAAAAACTTTTACTTTTGCCCAATTATGGATATAACAGATTAACTTGATGCTTTCAAAATAAAGTAAACTAAATAGCATGCATAGCAATAAATAAAATGAACTCATAACACATTATTTGTTCTTGAGGAAACCCTAGCCAAGGGAAAACCCTGGTGGGGATGATACCCACAACGATCCACTAATCAAAAGTATCCTATTAAGGATGTTGACTCTGTAGGAGCCTATTACATAAATATAGTGTCTCATTCCTGATTAAGTGACTCTAGGCCTTGTTAGAAGCCTCAACCCCGCTAAGATTTGGTAGTACATAGAAATTATTACAAGATGAGCCCGCTACTTAAACAAGTAATGTACAATGGTTTGTGATTACAAAAAGGGCAAGGTGTATAACCTTTTACTGCTTTTCTTGCATATACAAAGTCTGCTTGCTTGACTTTCACAATTTATAACTTTGCATCAATATCTTTCGCATACATATGTCACTCTGCTATATTCACATGACATATGTCTTACACTTATACAAGTTATTAAAAATAATAACTTTTATAGTCGACTTTACAAAACATACAACACTTTACAAAATACATATTAACTTGTTCTTCCCAAGTGTTAACATCTAGGATGTCATCCCTTTATGTGATTAAGTTATTATTTTGATAAACAAAATAATCCCTTAACTATTTACTTATTGTCTTCATTCTTTATCCTATTAGCTTCAACTTTGTCTATGTTCATACTACAATAACTTCTTTCGTACATGTCGTACATACTTGTGCTCTCAGGTGAGTCTTCAATTTTCATCATAGTATCCATGTTCAAGTGTGCAAGCACTAAACTTACTTATATCAACATCACCAATCAAAACTATCTCTGGTTATACTGGGAAAATGTTGCTTACACTTAGACAATTTTATTCTGCACTCTGTCATAACTGCTCTCTATCATACGTGGTCTAGATATAGATCATATGTTTCCATAATGACAATTTCCAACAATCTCTCCTTTGTCATTGGTGGCAACATATAAGAAAATTGGCTACATCATACAAAACTTCAAAATTGTGGCCATAACAAAAATATATCTTCACTGTCCTTATTTCTCAATATATCTTATATATCATCTATACTCCCCCTAGGAATATGCTCCATATATATATATATATATATATATATATATATATATATATATATATATATATATATCAATTTTATGCCATCACTCCCCCTTTGACAATAATGACAAAAAAGAATGCCAAAATTGTGTTCTCAAAAAATGTTTACCTTAGATTCAAAATTGCAGAGCCGGTAGGCTTGCAACACAATCTGCAAAATTTAATTTGATGCTCTTTATCTCCTTCTCCCATACCTTCTTAATGGTGTCTGAAACACTGAGTAGTGCACATAAACCATAAGATGTGATCTCACATGCATGAAGGTTTGCAAAGTTGAATTTCTCATAAGATGTCTTGGATGAAAGACAATCTTCCAATTGCCCTTCAATGATGTTTATCTTAACTGAAATGTGCTCTCTTAGAAGAGTGAATCTTCTCAATTTCCTTTCTCTTTCATCTCTAAGAATTCTTATATCATCATTCAATTTACTGATAGTATTTTTAAAATCTAATATATTTGCATTTGGGCTAGATAAATGATTTACCTCTATTTGAATTTTTGCCTCTTTTTCTCTTATCTTCTTAGTTACTTCTGATACATGATTTTCTATTTTTGCACACTGAATATACAAAGCTTTTCCTCAGTCCAAATTTCTTCTTAAGTCCTTGATACACACATCCAAATTATTAATATCATTTCTGATATTTTGACATATATCATGAAATATTTTAGCCTCGTAGGTTTCCTGAGCCTTTACTATAGCTATGTCTGACAAGTTAGTGAATTCATTGTCAAATGCCTTCATAACTTCTTTAGCTTTTACTTGTGGATCTGCCTCTATTATTTGATTGGTCACAACACTCTGCAACTTCTCTGTCACTTCCAAAAATGATCCTTCAAGGCTTTTTACCTTCTTGTTCTTACTAGTAATTTTTTTTAGGGATGAGATCAACTCCATTTGGTCATCATCATCAACCTCTTTTCCAAAATTAGCAAAAATGGATTATATATGTGGTTTCTTTGCTGTAATCTTAGGGGTAGGATTGGTTTCTACTTTACTTTGTGCTCCTTTATGTCCTTCAACCTCTATATTTACTTGAATCTCTTCTTGTTTTTCTTCTTATTTCCTTGTTTCCTTCCTTTCTTCCTCAATTGATTTGTCATGTTCCTCCAAAGCCAAATTGTCAACAATGTTCTCAAGGTTGCTAAATGGATAAAAATCACTATCCAGTATAATATTTTTTCCTTCTACATTCATTGTTTCATCTTCAATGTTAATTGATGGTGGTGGAGAGGGACTTTTCTGGTGCTCAGCTTCCAAAGCTTGATCTTCTATACTTGAGTGCTTACCAACACCTGTAGTCATTACCTTTATGACTGCTTGTTCAGTTTCCTTAATTAATTTTTTCATAATTTCCTCCCATTATCTGAATTGTTCTTCTTTTTGTTCTTAGATGAATACCAAGATCTTTCATGATTTCCTTGAAGTGGTCTTCATCTCTAATATCATAGAGCTTTCTCACAAAGTTTTCTCTAATCTTATTATCTTCTTTAGCTGCTCTCTTCTTCCTATTTACTAATTTCTCAAATAATTCATCAGGTATCTTCCATTGAATAGTATCAAATTTCTTATCTGCTAAGATCATGTGCCTAACAATTGCATTCTCCAAGTTTAATCTTTCTGAAAAATTGTATAGCTCATAATATTTTTTCATCTCGAAAAAGTCTCCATCATTAATAATTTGATCATTTACCTTTTCTATCTTTGGTTTCCATTTCTTCTTCTTGACTTCAATATCTTAATCATCTTTAATTTCTGATACTTTCCTTTATACTGGGGCAACTATTGTTTTCTATCTTTTACTTGGTCCACTAGCCATTTCCTTTACTCTTTTACCTGATGGAGTGGTGGAAGATCTTGAAGATTTTCTAGTTTCCTATTCCTTTTCAACTTTCTCCACTTTCACTACATTCTGAATATTTCCAGTCTGATCTACAACTGATGATAGGGGTGGAATAGACAAAACTTCTTTTTGTCCAATATCTCTTATTACTGTTGCAGTCTGCTTTGCAATTAGGAATTCTTATTCTGACATTCCTGTATCCTTAAGAATTTTCTTAATGGTGCTTTCCACTCTCTTCTTTGATAAATTTTCTTCTTGTATAGACTTTGCGTAGTTGAAGTTCTCCTCAAAAGTCCCAAATCTAGTGTTGTTCATATCTAACTTGCTCTTAATCAATCTATTCACATACTCTTCTGCTTCAACTTCTAAAATTTTGTATCCAAGAGGGTCTATGAATTCTATTCTAGGTTCAACTACTTCAATAAAGGTAAGGTCAGTGTCAACCATAAAGCATATTTCATCTTTGTGCTTCTTAAATATAGCCTGTGGGATTCTTGATCTTTTCTTCATCAAGTTCTGAAATGATTTGATTACCAAGGTTACACTCTCATTAACCTTGTCTATAGGGTATCTCAGATACACCTTCTTGATTCTATCCATGGTGGTTTTGTTATCATTCCAATCTTCTCCAATAGTGAATGGAAATCTTCTCAGCAAATGGAAAAACATATATGTAATCAAGGATGAGAATCTAAACTGTGAGTTTTTAGTCTTCTTAATCTTCTCAAGGTTCTCAAATAACTGAATTCTCAAAATTTCACACATATCCACTTGAAATTGATCAACGCATATCATATAGGTTGCATGAATCATTCCAACTGCCATGTCATCTTCTCTAGAGTTAGCACAAAACTTGGATGTTAAGATCTTGCATAAGTATCTAACATCATCTTGTTGTATGTTGTTGATTACTATTCCTCTACCATTGTAGGATGACTTATTATTGTCTAGTACTATTTTCTTCACATTCTTCTCATTAAATGGTATAACTCTAGATTTTGATAAACTAGTTACTTCATGAATTAGGTCTGTTGTTATACCAATTACTCTGTCATCTAACCAAAACTTCCCATTATGAATTCTGCTCAAAATGATTTTGGTGCATTCATCATCATCAAATTCATGTTGTAGTGAATACCTTACAATTTCATTTTCATTCAGATGTTCAAACCCTACTTTTAATGACATATCTTGATTGTATAGTTTCTCATATTCTTTAGTGAAATTACTTTCACTGAGGGTTTCAAGTTTTCATCCCAAATAACCTCTAACATTTTCTAAATGAAAAACTCCATCTGGTACGGATGATAATGCTAGCCTAGGGTCTTCCTCCAAGGGTTCTACTAGTTCCCTTTTGACTCTAGGTCTAATAGTATCTCTTATGTTGTGAAAAAATGAAACATCCATATCTTCCTATAAATTCTCTAACTTACTGATAGATTTTCTCATTAAAATACCTCAATTTCATGATTTTTGGCTTTGTGTAGATCCAACACAAAGTTCTTTCACCAAATATTGCAAACTTCTTTCAATCACTACTGTATTGATCTCCTTGTCTCTTGTAGTCTCTTGAATGTTTACCTAATACTGATCATAGGATTTTAACCTTTCAATCTTACAAGATTGTGACATCACAATCAATTCTTTTGTCACTTCTTTCCAAAAAGTTGTTCCTGCTATGCTACAAAACTTCAAACTTCTTGCAAACTCGCATAACTTCATATTAGCTCATGCACTCTTAACCATAGCATCATTACATCACATACTACCTTACATTAACTACACAAGACTCAATTCATCCTATACTAACTTCTACACTATCCTAAGTTCCTATTCTAATGCATTCTTTATGAATTAAGTACTTTGAGATGGGTTAGGAAGAGATTCACTCTTACCATTAGATACTTCACCTTTCAAATTACCTTCTATGCTGAATGTGTCTCCTTGATCTATGGCTTTAACAAATTTCACTTCTTCTGAATTACTACAACATCCTCTTTGATTGTTTCTTTCATTCTCATTTCTCCTTGTATAACTTCTAGGATTAGGGTTTCTTATGTTATTCATTCTGAAAAACCTTTCTCTATGACCAAACTTGTTGCATATTTGACAAACTATTCCATTGTTTCCATATCTTGGTCCAGTCTGGTTGATTTGTGATCTGCAATTCCCGGCAATGTGTCCAATCTTATTGCATCTATAACATACTACTCCATTTCTTTTGTTTAGATCTTCATTAGGTCTCTTATCTACATGGTTAGTATCTCTAAACATTCTACTACTATTGTTATCATTAGATCTAGGCTTCTTACATTCAATAGCTCTATGTCCAAAACCATGACAATTATAACAATAACCATTAAGAGGTTTGAATTTCTTACCTGTACAATCTTTCTTCATATGACCAAAAGTATTACAGTAAAAACATCTACCTTTAAATTCTCTTTGTGTACCTGTAGGTGATTCTTCTTGTTTAGGTGGTTCTTCTTCTTTAGGTATATCCTCAGATTTGTTAGCTTCATCAGATTTCTTTTCATCTATGTTTTCAAAAATGTTTAGATCCGGTTCATTTCTTTCTTCACTTACCTTAGGTGAGTTAAATCCAAGATAAGTTTTATCATAGAATGGCTTTTGATAAGACATTTTTTCATCAATATTCTCACTGGTGGAATATAGTCTCTCAAGCTATTTCTTAGACTGAGTCAGTTCACCTTTCACAATTGTATTGTACTTTTCAAGTTCAGCATACTGCAATTTTGTTTTCTCAAGTTCAGATGTCACTTTACAAAGTTTAGATTTCAGATCTTCATTCTTAGATTTTAGATTTGCTTCATTCTTGTTGTTTCCATCTTTTAGACTCAACTTCAGATTTACTATCTTTAATTCATGTTTAACGATCTCATTTTCTTTTTCCATATTTTCATCACAATCTTCAATTTGAATTGTAGATTCCTTCTCTGATTTCAGTTCTTCCAACTTCTTTTTTAGCTTCTCAATGACGTTCTTTGCATCATCATATTTTCCTTTCAGGGTATCTTTTTCTTCAGTAAGTATATCAATCCATTCAAGAGCTTCTTCAAGATTCTTCTATAGCTAATCCATTCCCATAGAGATCTTAGTCAAGCTACTAGGATTTCTTTTAATGATTCTTTTTTGAGTAACCGGGCTCTGATACCAATTGTTAGAAATAGGGAATACTGAGAGGGAGGGGTGAATCAGTATTCTGCAAACTTTTACTTTTGCCCAACTATGGATATAATAGATTAACTTGATGCTTGCAAAACAAAGTAAACTAAATAGCATGCATAGAAATAAAGAAAATGAACTCATAACACATTATTTGTTCTTGGGGAAACCCTAGCCAAGGGAAAACCCTGGTGAGGATGATACCCACAATGATCCACTAATCAAAAGTATCTCGTTAAGGATGTTGACTCTGTTAGGAGCCTATTACATATATATAGTGTTTCAGTCTCGATTAAGGGACTCTAGGCCTTGTTAGAAGCCTCAACCCTTCTAAGAGTTGGTAGTACAAATAGAAATTATTACAAGATGATCCTACTGCCCAAAAAAGTAATGTACAATGATTTTTTATTACAAAAAGGGCAAGGTGTATAACCTTTTACTGCTTCACTTGCATATACAAAGTCTACTTGCTTGACTTTCACAATTTAAAACTTAATTACAATTGCATTTCTAGATAAATTTGTGTGTCTTTTTTAGCATCAACATTTCGGATCAGACTCCATGATCCATCATCTTCATTTTTACCATTCTTGCAATCTCTATTCTTGATGATGGATCAGGGCGTGTGATCCGAAATGTTGATGCTAAAAAATACACACAACCGAATCCAGAAATGCAATTGTACTTAAAAATGGACTGTGAAAATCTGATATTATTAATTTACAACTTTGCATTAATATCTTTTGCATACATTTGTCACTCTACTATCTTCACATTACATATGTCTTACATTTATACAAGTTATTAAAAATAATAACTTTTATAGTCGGCTTTACAAAACATAAAGCACTTTACAAAATACATATTAACTTGTTCTACCCAAGGGTTAACATCTAGGATGTTGTTCCTTTATGTGATTAAGTTATTATTTTGATAAAAAAAATAATCCCTTAACTATTTACTTATTTTGTCTTTATTCTTTATCCTGTCGGCTTCAACTATGTCTCTGTTCATACTGCAATAACTTCTTTTGCAGATGTCGTACAGACTTGCACTCTTGGGTGAGTCTTTAATATTCATCATAGTATCTATGTTCAAGTTCACAAGCACTGAACTTACTTATATTGACATCGCCAATCAAAACTGTCTCTGGTTATACTAGGAAAATGTTGCTTACACTTAGACAATTTTATTATGTGCTATGTCATAACTACTCTCTGTCATATGCAGTCTTCATATAGATCATAGGTTTCCATAATGAAAACATCTAGATATATAACTCAGCCAAATTGCCAACATGAATATTTGAGGACTAGACTTGGGGTCTGTCCCTTGTCTATTGGTCACAAAGGTGATCAGGACGTTGCATCAACCTATATTTATTAGAAGATCATTCATGTTGATGCACATAGCTAACACTTTAGTTTTTCTAAGGTTGTGAAAGATTGTAGAAATTGGCTGAGAAATTTGTTTATCAGTACACCAAAGGTACTTGATATGAACCGAACAACATAGAATTACTTGGCTGTTGAAGAGTTGTTTGTATATTTTATTTGGCATTGTTGTCAAAGGGAGAGGAAATGCATATGAAAAATTAGTTAGTGAGAACAAAGAAAGGGAGAATTGAATATTGGAATATCTATTGCTGAGAACAAAAAGAATATGAGAACTGAAAAGATCAAATCCACAGGGAGTTTCTGCATGTAATGTTGTTTTGTTTTTTAGTGATTAAACATATTAAATATCAAGCTAGGGAGAGCTTACTGAGCTACACCATTTACTTACATAGTTATAGAATACATGTTTGGTATGTGTATGAAATATTTTCATATTTCTTGTGTTGCCATCAATGCCAAAGGGAGAGATTGATGAACTGCAACTCATTAAATATCTGAATGAACTAAAGAAACAATGATTAGAGATCACTAAGCTACTAAAATGATATGTAAGATGATTAAATCAGTCAATATGTTGTCATTGATGTCAACTAGTTTTGACTGTACTAGCTTTGACCCACAATGATCCACTAATCAAAAGTATCTTGTTAAGGATGTTGACTCTGTTAGGAGCCTATTACATATATATAGTGTCTCAGTCCCTATTAAGGGACTCTATGCCTTGTTAGAAGCCTCAACCCTTCTAAGAGTTGGTAGTACAAATAGAAATGATTACAAGATGAGCCCACTACCCAAACAAGTAATGTACAATGATTTTTGATTACACAAAGGGCAAGGTGTATAACATTTTACTGCTACGCTTGCATATGCAAAGTCTGCTTGCTTGACTTTCACAATTTACAACTTAATTACAATTGCATTTTTGGATTTGATTGTGTGTATTTTTTAGCATCAACATTTCGGATCACACTCCATGATCCATCATCTTCATTTTTACCATTCTTGCACTCTCTATTCCTGATGATGGATCAAGGAGTGTGATCCGAAACGTCAATGCTAAAAAATACACACAATCAAATCTAGAAATGCAAATGTAATTACAAATGGATTGTGGAAATATGATATTATTAATTTACAACTTTGTATGAATATCTTTCGCATACATATGTCACTCTGCTATCTTCGCATTACATATGTCTTACATTTATACAAGTTATTAAAAATAATAACTTTTATAGTCAGCTTTACAAAACATAAAGCACTTTACAAAATACATATTAACTGGTTTTGCCCAAGGGTTAACATGTAGGATGTTGTTCCTTTATGTGATTAAGTTATTATTTTGATAAAAAATAAAAATCCCTTAACTATTTACTTATTCTATCTTCATTCTTTATCCAATCGGCTTCAACTCTGTCTCTGTTCATACTACAATAACTTTTTTCGTACATGCCGTATAGAATTGCACTCTTAGGTGAGACTTCAATATTCATCATAGTATCTATGTTCAAGTGTGCAAGCATTGAACTTACTTATATTGACATCGCCAACAAAAATTATCTCTGGTTATACTAGGAAAATGTTGCTTACACTTAGATAATTTTATTCTGTGCTCTATCATAACTACTCTCTATCATATGCAGTCTACATATAGATCATATGTTTCCATAATGATAACATCTAGATATATAACTTAGCCAAATTGCCAACATGAATATTTGAGGACTAGATTTGGAGTCTGTCCCCTATCTATCGGTCACTAAGGTGATTAGGAGGTTGCATGAACCTATATTTATCAGAAGATCATTCATGTTCATGCACATAGCTCACACTTTAGTTTTTCTAAGGTTGTGAAAGATTGTAGAAGCTGGAAGAGAAATTTGTTTATTAGTACACTAAAGGTACTTGATATGAACTGAACAACAGAGAATTACTTGGCTACTGAAGAGTTGTTTGTATATTTTCTTTGGCATTTTTGCCAAAGGGAGAGGAAATGCATATGAAGAATTAGTTAGTGAGAAAATAGAAAGGGAGACTTGAATATTGGAATATCTATTGGTGAGAACAAAAATAATATGAGAACTGAAAAGATCAAATCCATAGGGAGAGTTTGCATGTAATGCTGTTTTGTTTTGTAGTGATTAAACATATTAAATATCAAGCTAGGGAGAGCTTACCGAGCTACACCATTTACTTACACAGTTGTAGAATACATGTTTGGTATGTGTATGAAATATTTTCATATTGCTTGTGTTTCCATCAATGCCAAAGGGAGAGATTGATGAACTACAACTCATTAAATATTTGAATGAACTGAAAAAATAATGATTAGAGATCACCGAGCTACTAAAATGATATATAAGATGATTAAATCATTCAATATGTTGTCATTGATGTCAACTAGTTTTGACTATACTTATCATGATAGTTACAAACATATGAACATCTATTGAAGGAAGAAAAGATGAAGAAATGAGATATCTACATAAGGAAAAGATAGATATGACAGATAAGGATAAGGTAAATATTGGGTAACTTATTGACAAGTCTATGGCTTTATATTGTTGACTTGATCATGTTACATTAATCTATTGTGAAGAATAGATTTGAAATTGAACAACTCAATGTGGTTGGTAATTGAAGATTTCTGTATACACTGACAAAGTGTAGTGTATACCGAGTGACAGTAATAATCGAGCTAGTTATCACTGATGCATTTCTTTATTAACTGTGTATGGATGAAAACATTAAATGCTAAGAACATCCAATTGAATTTGATGAGATGGAAATTGTTATGATTTTGAGTTTAAGGATAAAGTTAGTTATGAGATCCATGACTGACAAAATTTAGAGATGATCTAAAGGATGAGATTGAAACGTGTTAATGACACATCTGTTGAAGAAGGTTTAAGCGACAAAATGGATGAAGGATATTAAGAGGAAAAATATAATGGTTGATATGAAAATGGCTTACTTTTCTATATAAGAGATATGAGTTTCATTATTGAAACATGTTGGAAAGAAGGAGACTCCAGAGATTTCATGTGAAGATTGTATTCATGCATTCTTGATCAAACTGGTTATTGAAAGAACCGAGCTGTAGACATTACTGAGCGTCAAATAACTATTTACCGAGTGAAAGTAAGTTGAGAAATATTGAGGAAGTGAATTGATTAATGATAAAAGGATTTGATGAGCATATCATAGATCTGAATATTTTCAATTGAGTTGTATTTGAATTAGATCAGTATTGTATCAGTTTTAACCATTGATTCAGGAAATCTCTTAACTAAGTGGACTTAACAGTCTTATTGTACTATCCTATGACATTCATTGAATGTAAAGTGTTATCTTTTTGACCCCATAGTGAATGTTGGTCAAAATTTAACTGTTAGTGATAAATTCTCTAACTAGGTCACACCTAACAGTGTGCATTTTAACCTTTAACAGGGTTGGCTCTTTACCGAGCTCACTTCAGAAGAGTGAATTATTTTGGGTTACTGATCCCAGGTGGTTTTTCCCTTAGCAAGCTTTCCATGTTAAATCATTTTGTTATGTGTTATTTTTAATGATTGTTTTTCTATCATACTTTACATACTGCATATTTGATTTAGTCAGTAATCACAGTTTGGATAATTGCTGGTAATCGGTAAAGTGAACATACATATTGATATTTTATGTTATCAAGATGCATAATTTGTTGGAGTTGTTTTGTAAGGTACATCTTAGGGTATGGGACTGTGGGATAACTGATTTACCTAATTCACCCTCCCTCCCTCTCAGTTATTCTAACAATATATAGGAACGTCATGATTATTACAAGGAGTGGAATCAAAGACCATCCACCATCTTTATGAAAAGTTGTTTTTAATGTCTTCATTCAAGCACCAATGAATTGTGAACCTCTTTGTTGTAGTTCTAACAGTATCAGTGTTCCATGGTTTTTTAAAGAGTTTGCAAATGTCATCTTTTGTGATTTTTTTCTTTTTTATGTCCTCATATGATAATTTATTTGCATAATATTGTTTTTGTTCTTTTGTTTTATCATGCCATAAATTAAGTTGCCCACTAACCAAGCCTACATGGGTCAAGATTGATTCCAATGATTTTGAAAGTCTTTCCCTTCTAGGATTTGTAGCAATAGAATCTTTTAACCTCCTAATTAAAGATTCCAATTATTTTTTCCCTCTTTCAATTTGGTTGATCAAATTTTCTTGTGTTCCAGGAGGAGGTTTCTCGATTGGTGGAGGCAGTTGAGGTTCATTTTCTTGGTTATTTTCTTCATTCATTTCTTCATGAGGTGGAAGATCTGGTTGAGGGTTTTGTTCAGGGAGATAATTTCTTCTTGGCAATTGAAAAAACTATATTTTAAAATCTTAATTACACATAAAATCTAAGAAAATAAATTTTAACAAAATAAACATCTTCAAAACTGAAATTTCAATACAAATAAGAGGCATGGGCTGTAAAAACACTTACCTCTTCTTTCGAATTGAGCTTGATGACGTCATGGAACCATTCTTTATGCAAATTGATGGATGAATAAAATGAAATGAAATGGATTGAACAAGCAAAATGATTTTGCGTACGCACTTGGGAAGCCCTCTTTTTCTACAAACGTAGGTTTTTGGAAAGAAATATGGGCTTTCCCAAATGCAGCAAAGACTTTATGGTGTTTTACAAAGCACATGCACCCTATAGGGCACACATGCTATGGTTTGAATTGACCAAGCCTAAGGCTTGTGAAACCCAATCCATAGCGCGTGCACCCTATGGAGTGCACATGCTTTAGTGCATATGCACTATGGTTGATGGGGACCAAAAATAAAAGTCACACCTTTTTGGTCCCCCATCTTTGTGCATATACCGAAAATTAAGTAAATAAAAGGGGAAGGAAACCCTAACCTTATGCCTAAAGTGACAGAGAAGAATAAAATGATAAGAATGGGCATGTTTATACCTCCCATCAAGAGTAATATACTCCATAATAGCCACCATAACATTAGACCAGATTTTCTTGAAGCTCTCAACATCATAGCACCCCCAAGCATCCTTAATCAAATTGCTCTCTTCCTCTTCTTCCTTGGGAAAATGGTGAATAGAATTGTAAGAGACCTTCTTATCCCTATAAAATTTCATCCCTTTCATGGTTAAACCCAACACTTCGGCAATGAGATCCTTGGTAATTTTGACCTACATTCCCCCAATATTAACAATGTCATCCTTCCAAATGCCAATAAATCTTTTAGTGACCCCTTCATCAAATCCATGCAATCTCTCCAAATAAGGAATAAACCCACCTTTACACAGCTTATCCCAGACCTCCTATTCCTTCCATCTCTTACAATTCTTGGGTTCATGATGCTTTAGCTCCCCATCCATACTTGCAATAGTGTTTACACACCCGAAAGGATTCACATAAAGAGTCTTGTACAAGATGAAAATAATAAAAAAAGAAAAACCTGTCATCAGTCTAATGAACTCATGTCTTCTCCTCTCATTCTTGGGAAAGCCAAAGCTTTACATAATGATATTGCAACCCTTACTAAAAATATGTCTTGTCATTATTAATACAGAGATACGCCAAATCAACCCTCCAACTATGAATCTTATCATACTCCACCTTAACTTTCAAATCAACATTAAGTTTATTACCTCCATGCCAAGTCATGATAGCCTCTGAATTGACAGTCAGGTTAGTCAAAATGTCAGCCATCCCATTGGACTCGTGATACACATGTGAGATAAGTACCTCTTGAAAAGTATTAATGATTTCAAGAGCATCTTTAATCAATAATATTTATAGTTTGAAGGAGACCCACTACTTCTTCCATGTGGTTAGACTAAATACCAATGGGGTAGGCCACAAGAGAGAGACATTTATGCTCGTCATCCCTAATCATCCTACCACACCTAGCATGACTTGGGTTTCCCTTAGAGGCCCCATCAAAATTGACTTTGATCCATCCTTTGGGGGAAATCCAAGTAGCATTCTCCTACAAAGACTTAGAGGCTTTGAAATCCTTGATGGGGTTGATACTGACAAAAAAATCCAGCTTCCTCCCCATCAAAGCCACACAATTCTCTTGGATACTTCTTTTGATTTTCTCCTCAACCATAGAAGGGGGCAAAGAGGTGTTTCTAAAAACCTTGTCGTTGCGCTCTCTCCAAATTTTTAAAATGACATGCTGAACAGTAATGTTCCAAATATTTCTATCTATACCCACATCCACATTTCTCCATTGAATAAAAACATCTCCCATGCAGCCATGGAAAACCCAGTATTGATTCCAAGTACTTAGAACAATATTCCAGACTTCCCACAAAAAAGGATAGGAAATAACAAGATGAAAAGTAGTTTCCTCCTTCATACAAAGGAAACAACGATTAACCAACATCATCCCCCTTTTGAAGATTATCCAGCGTAAGAATTTTATTCTATAGAACCAACCAATAGAAAAAGTTAATTTTATGTATCAATCTCTTATCTCAAACCTTAGCCTAGAATGGGGGAGGCTCTGATTGGTCCAAAATAAGATTCATTGATGTGGCTACAATATAGGATCTAGAGGGATGAGCAGCCTAGATCCAAGCATCCTCCACCAACAGATCAAGTTTCCACATAGAGATCAGCATCAAAGGTTTAAGATTGTCATCCACAAGCACCAAATCAACCCACGATTGATTCCTCCAATAATTACAAATCCAAGGGCCAAATCTCTGGATACACTCCTCAATGAGAGGTTGGATATTAAGGTTAGAAGAGAGAGGAGAGTTTCAAAGCCATCTATCCTCCCAAAACTTTATATTGCAGCCATTACCCAACATCCACCTCGCCCCTAGGAGAGTAGTACTTTTAGCTTGCTGGATACTATTCCAAATGGCAGAACCATTAATCCTAACATTTGACTTCAAAAAATCCACAATGCAGGTGAAAGGGAAGAGATACTTCTTAAGAATGATTTGACTCCATTCCTTATGCTCACCATAGATCCTCCATATTTGTTTGGACAATAAGGCATTATTAACCATCCTAATCAGACAAATCCCTAAACCTCCCCATTTTTTGGGTTTACAAACTTTTTCCCAGACCACTAAATCCAATCTTTTTCTATCCTCAGCTCTAGACCAGAGGAAGTTCCTCTAGATTTTCTCAATAATATCAAAAAATTTGGAAGGAATTTTTAAAAGACTCGAAGAATAGATAGGAATAATTTGCAAAGAGGCTTTTGGGAGTAGAATTTTACTAGCTTGACTCAAGAGAGCACCTTTCCAACCAGCCAGTATTTTGTTAAACCTCTCCACAATATTTAACCAAAAAGAATCAGTTAGCTTAAAACCCAGAGGGAGACCAAGGTAAATAGTAGGAAATTTCCCAATTGAACAACCAATCAACCTAGCTATATGCTATTGTCTATCCACAAGCATGTTAATAAAGAAGAAAGAACTCTTCTCCCAATTGATAGATTGCCCCATGGTAGAAGAGTAAAGGAAGAGGAATTTCTTCACATTTTTGGCTTCAGAGATTGAAGAAGAGCCCATAATCACCGTGTCATCAACAAACTTCTCATGGGAACAAGTATGCATAGTCAAATAAGGCTTAATTCCTTTAATCAAGCTTTTCCCAACTAGACTTTGAAAGAAATACCAAGACACTCAGTCATAATAGAAAAGATGATATGACATAATGGATTACCTTGGTGCAACTCTCTAGAAGGTTTGAAAAATTTGGAAGAAGACCCATTAAGAATCATAGCCGCAGTAGAAATACTGATGAGTTGGTTGACTAGATGAATGAATTTATCACATAAACCAAAAGCCTTGAGAAATTTAAATAACAGAGATCAATCCACCCAATCATAGGCCTTAGAAAGATCTAATTTCAAAATAAAACCAGGATTCTAAGAAGAAAGAGAAGAATGAATCACTTCATGAACTTTGATGATATAATCCAAAATCTACCAACTTGGGACAAAACCACTCTATTGAGGAGAGATGATATTAGGAAAAGAGAGAGTAATATTAGTGTAGCACCTTAGAGAAGATCTTATAGATCAAATTGCAGAGACTGATCAGTCTAAAAGCATCAACAGTATTTGCACCAATTTTTTTAGGAATGAGAATAATGAACATTGCATTCAATTCCTTCAAAAGGGATCTAGAACCATAGAACTCCTTGATTGTGTTACAAATATCCAAGCCAATAATACCCCAAAACTTATGAAAGAAAAAAGAGGAAAACCATCTAGACCCAGATATTTCTCACCTTCAAAAGAAAAAACATCTCTTTTAATCTCTTCCAATGAAGGGATGGAAATCAAAGACTTATTAGCTCTCTCATCCAACATGGATGGAATAGAATCTAGAAGGAGATCTTGATTGACAAGAGATAAAGAATAGTCTCTAGTCAGAAGAGAAGAGAAAAAGTCAACCGTGGCATTAGAAATATCCTTATCATTGTTCACAATGCCTGAAGATAGATGAATGTTGGAGATTCTACTGGAGGCCCTATGCTTAGAAGAAGACATATGAAATAAATGAGTATTCTTATCTCCAGCTTTCAACCTCAATGATCTATATCTTTGTCTTTGGTAAACTTATTCCTTAGAGGTGATATTATGAAGCCTGGCCAACCTATTCAAACAAGTTATCTTCATTTAGGAGTTTATTAGAGAGGTTGTGATTCTATTTTGAAACCTCATGCTATTTTAGTGGGAGACAACTTGCCACCACTCATTCAGTGTTGAGTTTAACTTCCGATTCAACCTAATCACTCTTCCTATATGTACACTACTCTCTAGCTTATTCATTGGATCAACTTTTCTCTCATTTTTGTTATTGTTCTTGTTTTGTATCTCCTATTGATTATGGAAATTTACAAATCATAAT
Source organism: Chamaecyparis obtusa (assembly GCA_027943335.1). Classification (NCBI taxonomy): domain Eukaryota; kingdom Viridiplantae; phylum Streptophyta; class Pinopsida; order Cupressales; family Cupressaceae; genus Chamaecyparis; species Chamaecyparis obtusa. The sequence goes on along the minus strand of BSBK01008320.1, from coordinate 334,544 downwards.
GTTATAAAGAAAAATATACTACACATTAAATGATAAAGATTGAGTCATATGACAATTCTTTTATCTTAATAAAAGTTGAATTGTTTAATAAATTTTATGTGATCTAATGAATATTGATCAATAATGGAAATTAGTTTTGGGTCAAAATTTTTACATCTAAATTAGAACATAACATCACCAAAATAGCTCTCCTTCATGGCTAACTATCAATGCCACTTTGACTTTCTATAACATAGTGACACAATATTAATGAATTAATAATCTATTAACCCTAAAAATATGTAGTGTTTAAATTGTAAGTTGTTGAAAAAATTTAATGTTTGATTGTTTATTTTATCAAAAAATAAATTCATTTATAAAAATGAGAAATTTAGTTACAATTTTCCAAACAACATAATTGCAAGTATATCAAATTATGTGACTATTGAATTTAAGTTGTAGTTTAAATTATGTAATAGTTTTAAGTCTATGAAAACATTTGCTAACAATTTTTTTTCTCTAAGATAATATTTGAACAAATCTATAGATATTTTTTATAAATATCTTTCAAGTCTAATATGATGATTAGTTTACTAAGTTCTATTTTGAACTAAAATTGTAAGACATTTAAATTAGAATTTATTTTTTTGTGTAGGTTTTCTCAAGATGTCGATTTCAATTGATGAAAGTGACAACATTTATTATGTGGAGAGGTGTTCTATGATGATATACAAGTATTTTTTGACCTAAATATGTAAAAATTTATTTTTTAATCTTATATTCGACTAATGACAACTATTTACTCATAAAAATTATCACTAAATATGTAATGATAAATATAATATTAGTGATATATTTTAGTGATAAAATAACTCTTAGATAACATATGAAATAAATAAATCTAAATAAAAAAAAGATAAAATTTCTGTATATAAAAAATATCATTAAAATCAAAAAATATTTTAAACAAAAATAAAGTAGAGATTGTACCTAATATAAATAACAAGAAATTATTAAGACACATACATATGAAAGTTATATTATTACTGTGGTATGTAGATCTAATATTATTTATGGATGAAAATAATATTATATATTTAAGTTATTAAGATAATATGAATAAAATAAAAGTAATTTGAAAAGAAGTAGTATTATGTTATATTATTTGATAATAGGATATAAATTGTTTAAATTAAATTAAAATGATGTTAAGTTAAACATTTAGAATTTCAAGATGATTTCATAGTGGAGAGCTAATATCGAACTTGTCATCTCAATATAATTGTATGACATATAAAAATATATAAATATAAAACTAAAATAAAATAAATATTTCAATTAACATGTTTAGAAAGATATATAAAAAATCAAGGATCTTAAGGTCAATATTTGTCAAGATAAATTAAAAAATTCATTTCAAATACTATCATAGATTTTTCTATAAGAACAATAAAAAAATGGAACATGCTTCAAATAATACCTCTTCTTATTTGCTATAATCAAATGTCAATAAAAAAAATATTTATATATTAAGAACTACAAATAAGAAACAAAATTAGTGTTACTATATTCATTCATACATGAAATAACCATGTTGTAAAATTAACAGAGAAATTGGGAACACAAAACAAAGACACAAGTTTTAATGTGATTCACCAATTTGGCTACGTCCACCAGAAAGCAGAGAATATATTTATTCAGTCATTACAGCTTACATACATAGGGATTTTCCCTCATATATATACAATAGTCTTCTCCACAAGACGAAGAGACAAAGATGGGAAGAGGAAAATAATAGTCAGGGAATAAGAACTGAACAATCGGACTTGACATCCAAAAATCTCCCACATGAAGTTTGATTGATGTCGTGACTTCACATCTAAACAACCTACCACTTAAACTCTACTTTCCCTTACCCATACCATGGTAATTCATTGCCAATAGACAATTTTCATAGCTAGAATAGAAACCACAACCAATTTCTAATCACATCCAACTAACCATGCAATATCCATATATTTATAACCAATATTTCCATCCCATACAACTCACCATGTAACAAATATACCATCTTCCAATAGAACACACCAAAAAACCATTTATGTGCAAAAACTAGAAGATCGTTACAGAGAAATCCAAATTACATGAGTAGTGTCAACCAAAAGTTGAATCAATCTACCAATCAACACACATAAGGTGTGGCAATAACTTGAGATGATCTGCAAACCACAACCAACCTGTTGCGAAATCTCACATGACATCCTCCAAGTCCTCATTAAAAGACCACATATTGTAGTTAAAAAATAATGAAGTACAACTACAATAGATGACCTTAAAAACTCTTGGAAGGGACAAGCATGCAAACCATAACTCATCCTTCTACCAACACCACTGAGTGCTCAGTTGTGCCAAGTATGATCTCCTTAACCTCCCCAAATAAGAGCATCTACAACACCCAACCACCATGGATAAAAGCTCTTGTTAAAAAGAAGATCAAACTCAAAAACATTCCAAAACTAGGAACCATCACAACCATCTCCTAAAATCAATGCACAAGGAGATAAATATGCCGAGTAGACCAAGAGTGGGGAGTGAGAATGATCCTCTAGGATACTCTAAGTTACAATGATTCTTCTCTAAGAAAAATATCCTCTAGGTCCATAATGAACTCACATCCATCCATAGGTGTAGGCTCCTCGGTCTTCATCCTGAAACCTCTAAAGAGAAACTACCTCAACAAATGTTCTCTAAATCAAGAGAACTATAACCTCACCCAAGCCTCTTAGTTTTCAAGAGCACCTCCATGGTCAATCTATCAAAGTGCTTGATACCAAGAGCACTAACTAGACCAATTGTCAAAAATCCCATTGCATGTCCGCATTACCTGGAAACACAACCTGACAACTTGATCTCCACAAATCAAAACGTCATGCTCCAAAGAACATAACCTGTCAAGATAACCTGTATCATGCCAATGCTCTAATCTAGAATCAAGATCCAACCATGACACAATAAAAATCATCTCCAATCACATGGAGGAAACCATCTCATTATATAATAAAATTCTTCCAAAAATTTGAAACTGCAGTTGCTCTAAAATGACCCAAATCAAACATCATCATTTTTAGTATTGCTACTACTAGAACTTTTACCAAAAATAACATAGGTCCTAAAACTGCCTCTGTCTATGCCCATCATCAGATTCCACACAAATATGCCAAACAAAAGATCTTCAGCCAGCAAAATCTACACATCTTTTCCCCAGAATGTTATGTGGGGAAAACCAGTATAACATCATTCATGGTATAAGATAGGACAAAAATCCATTACTAGTGACAATCTTAGTGCCCTTGGGCAAGATGATATTTGATCCCATAGCCTACAACTACCACAATAGACCACATCAATGAATGACAAGTGTCTTGCAGCATTAGAAGACCCTCAGGCCAACCAAAAGACCTGTACCAATACGGATAAAGAATTGTAGTGGAGGGCTCTTTGTCATCAATAGCTAGGATTAGGTCAGTAAGGGCTTTCCTTGTGTGCCAAAACTGCCCTTCACCCAAAGACATGTGCCTCACATCCAACGTGCACATCTTCTCTTAAATCTACTCCAACGTCCATGCATCTCTTTGCCTTCTAGATTAATAAATCCAAAAACCATGGGGTTGTGCATTCCATAATCAGTCTCAACAAAAAATCTAAACTCATAAGATTCCCTTCATACCTTGCTCAGAGAGGATTGTAATTGCAACAAAAAAATCTGAATATTTTTTCCATTTTATTTATCCCTACAGTTAGTAGCCACTAGACGATAAAAGAAATGAGGACTTGGACTAAGATAAAAGAGGTTTGAAGTCTGACTCATAGCTTAGGATGGTTTTCACAACTTGTCACACCCAAGCTAAGGGAAAAAGGGCTTCTTCTTGTCTTAGGCCCATTATTTTTGTTTTCTCTACTCTCCTACATCTTACATGCTCTGATACCAATTATAAAATTAACAGACAAATTGGGAACACAAAAAAAAGACACAAGTTTTAACATGGTTCACCAATTTGGCTAGGTCCACCAGAAAGCAGAGCAGATATTTATTTAGTCATTACAACTTACATACATAGGGCTTTGCCTTCATATATATACAATAATCTTCCACAGAAGACAAAGATACAAAGATCAGAAGAGGAAAAGAAATGTCAGGGAATAAGAACTGAACAGTCGGAATTCACATCCAACACATGTAACATACAAATCATTCTTGAATGTTTTTTGTCAATAGAAATTTTAATAGAAAGAGGGGAAAGAAAAAAAACAAATTCATTTCCATAAAATAATATTATTCAAAAAGAAGGCTCAAACTTTTTTGAGACCTTTTACTAGAGTGAGTTACATCTATACATATATTTTTATGACATAAACATAGATTTAGGTGTCAAGAAAGATGAAAAAGAAAAGAAAAAATAAGAACATAGAAAAATAAATAAAGTGAAGTGATGATAACGACAAATAGGATGAAGATACTGATAATGATACAAATATAAAATATGGTATAAACATGTTAATAATGAGAATTATTATCTCAAATAAGACTTACTACAATATTAATTTAATTGAACTTAAAATCCCCGCCACATGATTTTGGCATCTACTACATATGGGAAAAGATGGGTATTCCCAAAAATTTACATAACACTCAATTTCAATTCATATGCATAAATAAGATTTCTCAACAAACACCCTCACCTTTTCTATGACCAAAAAAGTACAATGTCATCAAAATAACAAGTAGCACTTACTAGTCTTAAAAAACACTATGTAGATTGTGCTCCATAGAAACTAATTTATGTATTCATTCAAGGATTATAGGCACATGAAATTTATATCTCATTACTTACATAAGAAATACACAAGAAACTAAACACACCCCTTGCAACCTTGACATTTATATCTCTAGTGATGATTCAGACAACCTTGCTAGTGAGATGAGATTCATGGGATGAAAGATAGAAATGAAAATGTATCTATAATGATGAGATGGGTATCATAAGACCAAATATACTAATAAAAATAAATAGTAAATTATGTGAGTCATTTCCTTACTGATAATGTATCTATTTATATAAACTAGGTCAATAATTTTTATAGATGACATTATAGACAAACATACATTCTCTTAACATCTTTTTACATAAATTCTATCAAAAATATTAAAACCATAGTTATATTAGAACCAATATTTTCAGAATCTAACTCAAGCCTGAATCCATATTAATATTATAAAACATAAGAAATATTGAGACACAACAACATGATTGAAATCATTAATGATTACATAGTAAAATCTATTTGAGAAGAAATATTTTGACTTCTCAATGCATTTTTTTACGAAACAATATTGTTATAGTACACAACAAAAGGTTGCTACAATTAAAAAATATATTTTAATTAGAATTTTATTATAGTAAATATAAAATATAAATTCAAATTTTAATAATAGTGAAAAATAATTTTTAGAATTCTTACTATGCATAGGGTAGGGAGTAATGCTTACAACCAAGTTATGCAATCAAAATTGTCTTACATGATTAAATTATTCAAATAATTCAAACATATTGTTTATTTAATTAGTTCCAAACATTTAAATGCACTTATGTTCATCATAATAAGAATTTAAAACTACAAAGGTCTATGCATGGACAAGAACCAACCACTATTCCTCTAATACCATCATCAAGTAGTTACAAAAAATAGCACTATTATAGTATGGATAATTATTATATATAAATTTAGGCTCACAACTTAGTGTGTTGGTTAAGTTGTGGTATTGTTGTTGTCTCCTCCTCGGTTCAAACCCCTATTGGGCCACTGTGATTGTAGATTTGTACATTCATTGATCCAAGGTGCTCATTGGTTTGGACCTCGACTTTGTAACAAGGGGATGCGGTCTCCCATTTCTGGCCTCATTGGTTCATAGTGTATAAGCTAAATGTGGGCCTCAAACTTAGCCTTGCACTTCAAAATAGTCATTGTTCATCAGCCATATAAGAGAATGAATATGAAGTCATTCATCTCACATGCCTGTGTGATTCTCCCTATTGCCTCCTATCTAGGTAGGGCTGTGAGTCACTCTCAGAATTGAAAGTCTAGCAACCATAGACTAACACTAGAATGAAAGATTTATATATGAAGTAGATATGCAATTACTCTAGAATGAGAAGGAAATTAATCTAGAAATGATTAAATTATGAATATTAATCTAAGAGGAATGAAAGAAAACTAGATTAAGACAAGTGAATTATTAAGATAAACATGATATTAATCTAAAAATGATTATCAAACTAAAAATGAAAATGAAAGCTTTGAATGCAAATGAGATGAGCTAATAATTCAATAGAGTTTTAATACTCAAAAGTTGGATCCCCATGAATGAGAAATAATAGTTCTTTTATAGAATTCTGGGTTCAATCGACGGTCGAGATTGAATGAGACAAACCGTGGAGATTGAAATAGAGTCCAGTTCAAAATAGCAAGTTTCCTGCAGAGATACAATCAATTGTTTACCTTTTGAGTGTGTGGAGCAGTTAACTGATTTATTACATTTTTGAATTTCCAGTTAACTCAAAGTTTCCTTTTCTGAACTGAAGAGAAGATTTTGGAGAGAATAGTTGATTAAATAAATACAATATTGCCTCATAAATGGATTTTCTTAATTATTTGAATAATTAAATTTAATTATTGAAATGAGGATATTTATTTAAAAACAAAATATTATTTAATTCCTTTTCCATGTGTATTTAACTAAAGAGGATGGATTTAATTTAATTAAAGTGCTAGGACTTTATAATTAAATTAATTGATTATAGTGTTTATTTAGCCAATTATAGTCGATATTTAGGAATTAAATATAGCAATGTGATTGATGTAGATTTAGGGTATTCTACATTCGACATTAAGTCAAGTAGAGTCAATTAGAAGACATAATTGCCTAGTACAATAGGACGTTGATGATTTAGAAATTGATAGAATGAGACTAAATGCAACAAAATTGGTTAGGATAGCAAGATGCCAATTTTGGGGTATTACATTCTACCCCTCTTTGAATTGATGTGTGAGTAACGCGTTGATTCAAAGAATAGTCTAATGTGACAATTGATGAGATTTTTAGGATTATCTCCAGAATGAAGCTCAACCCTTAGAAGTTGAGGTTAGATTCTCAAGACACCGATCAGATCAAGTTGTAGAAACATCTCTAGAATGAAGCTTGATTCTCCAAAGTCTAGGTTAGATTGTGAAGACATTGGTCAGATTACCACTTTTTGTAAGACTGTCCCCAGAATGGGGCTCAATCTTTAGGAGTCAGGGTTAGATTGCCTCGATACCCATCGATTAAATGATAACTGATGTATATTTTTAGGACCATCTCTAGAATGAAGCTTGGTCCTCTGAGACCTAGGCTAGATTGCATAGATACCGGTTAAAAAGATCTTTCGAGAGCCATCTTCAGAATGAAGCTTGACCTTCAAGGATTGAGGTTAGATTGCCTTAGTACCTAGTGGGGAGATTTCAAAAACCATCTCCAAAATGATGCTTGATCCTTAGGGATTTGAGTTAGATTGCTCAGATACCTAATGAGATTTCATGGACAATCTCTAGAATGAAGCTTGATGCTAAGGGATCTGGGTCAGATTTCTCAGATGCCTGATAGTACAATGATAAGATGTAAGGAATAGAGATACCCCTAGTGATTTGGTATCGTGGAACATCCAATTTTGGCTGTTAGGTATGAAAACTAAACATGCCCCAAGTGATGAGATGCCCGTAACGATGAGGACTTTTGATTTAAATCAGATTGATTCGAGAATTGATTCGATGAGAATCAATGATGCAATCATCCTACCCCCTTAGGAGTGAAATGTAAAGATGACATTTCATACAGGTGATTAACAACAATAGACTACAAATATAGATAGAATGGGAGGTCTAGAATAACTCAGAACAAATTATGAAAGAATCAAGAAGATGCAAAAGCGATTTGGAGTGATTTTGAGGTCTGGTTGACCAAGTTTGACCAAGGTTGACCAAAGTTGACTTTTGATGAAAAAGTTGAAGATATTGAGAAAATGATGATGAGATGTGATTCTAACAAGAATACAACATCAGAAGGTCGACTGCACAAGTGTCCGATCACGTTGGTCCTAAAGATTTTAAAATGTGATTTTGAGCTATCTAGGAGTGTCAGATTTTGATTTTGATACTAAAAACGGATTTAGAGTGGTTGATTTAGCTAAGGTTGCAATTTTCACACAAAATGGAGCACTTTTGAAAATTAGGTCAAAACCTATATAAGGCCCACAAGGGTCATTTTTATTCATTTGCAACCCTTGACTTTTGGTGATTAGAGAGCTCTAAGCGAGAATAGTGAATGTTCTAGTGAATTTGCATAGGTTTGAGTGATCTAGATGTCACTACTGACTGGTGACATATGACCCACCTATGAGTAGTTGATAAATTACCTTGCATTTCAATTTGTTTATGCATTTCTAGATAGATTTAGGCTCTTTTTAGCACATTTTTGGGTCTAGGTCATAGGAACTTGTGCAAGAATAGAGGTTCCTCATGTGGGTCAATGAAGAATCTTGCATGAGAGTACTAAAAAATAATTTATCACAAGAGCCTTGCCATGGGATCACGTGAGTATGACCTAGAATTCACATGGGAAAACCCTCACTGGGAAGATCCCTCGTGCAAACTGATGCATAGTCTCATGTGACAAAGAAATCTTGCGTGGGATTCCTACTTCCTTGCATGGGAATTTGTAGTAAAGAACCAAAAAAAATTGAGCTAGAATTTGTGTAAAACAAGTGAAGTAGATCACCTGATAGCCAGTTTTAGGATAGGTGCATAGATTCAAATTTAGTTTTGTATTAAAATCATCATGATTATGATTGGGTACTGATCATGTGTTTTTGCTTGCATTGTAGGTGAACTTCCCTGACATTGTGTTCTAATCTCACCACCCAGTGATAGGGGAGGTTGTTAGGCAATTGGACGATGCTAAGGCTACCCATATAGATGCATTAGGCCTATCATACTTGCATGATGTACCCAACATTCAGGTGAATCATAGATTATTGGGTGCACTCATCGAGCATTTCTATTCAGAGATGAACACCTTCCATTTACCATAGGGTGAGATGACCGTGATGCCTGAGGACATATACAGGATCCTCCAAGTAACATTCCATGGGCCATGTGTAGAGTATGATGTATAATCGAGAGCAAGCACTATGGGGCTCAGAGAGATTTTAGGAAGATCTAGTCATGGGTCGAGCGATCCCCTAGGGGGATCTTATTAGAGGAAATGGTCTAGGGCACAGGTTAGCAGTAGTTCTAGCAACATTCCTAGGCTACTACTTGATGCCAGATAGAGGACAACATGGGCTAGAGTGTGGCTATGGATGGATGTTGCAGAGGATGCTAGGGTAGTTGATTCGTTATGGGTGGGGTCAGTGCATGCTAGCCCAGATGTTCCATGAGATGCACAAGATCATGTATCAAGATGAAAGGAGGATGGTGGAAAGAGTTTTTGTCTTATAGATATGGTCCTAGGAGCATCTCCCTATATGTAGGTAAGTGTTCTAGGATACACAGCAGCCCCTTGAGCCATATATATATATATATATAGGTATGGAAAACATATGACCTATCCCATGCTAGGTAAGACTGAGTAGTGGTGATATCAGTTCAATGACATGGTTGTAGTTGTTTGGAGGCCATGGATAGGGACAAAGGTTTGGGATGATGCAAGGCATGAGCTAAGCTACATGTTTAGTTTGTGAGTGTTGATTGGCCAGTCGATCTCGATCATTGAGATGTTCCCATTGACATGGATGATGCGACAATTTGGAAAACCACATGACATCTCTCAGGAGTACTCCTCATATGCTCACTTCATCAATGAGATGAAGAAGGGATGGGGTGTGAGGTTGGATCTGGGGTATTCAATGATCAATGCATGAGAAGCACCAGCCTGGTGGGATTACATGGCAGCGGTAGTAGATGGTGGGATGATGTCAACATATCGGGATCACTTAGCAGCACATCCATTCCTACGATACACAAATCTAGTTGGTAAAGTAATAGCCAGATCATCCACTGCCACAATAGCAGGTGTCTTAGCCACCACCATGATAGTAGTAGGTACCTCAATAGAGGGTTACACAAGTAGCCATCCATGCTCAACAGATGAGGGTAGATCCTGGTGTAGGTAGTAGCAGATCATAGGAGAGATCCTCATGGAAAAGGATAGATGAGACATTGCAGCAGCCTCTAGAGAAGGAGGTACATGTTGAAGGTGGTGATGAGATTATGTAGGATTGGGCTACATAGGGCCCCTCTCTAGGAGACATAGTCGCACAGCTATAGGAGGCACTACAAAGGAGCTGAGATAGGTTGCGACTGGTACAGAGAGAGCTGGGTGATTTCCACATATAGGTCATTGTCTGAGATGCCCACCTAGCAGAGAGAGATCAAGAGAACATGGAGTTGTGGGAAGATCTAGTGAGGGCATGGACAAAGATGTGGTATGAGGCTGCACAGGAAACATACTATTATGCAGCATACATCGGCATGGTTCTTGATGTAGCAGAGAAGCTACCAAGGTTTTCAAAGTATGCCAAAGCTCTAGAGGTTCCATAGGTACCTCCTCCATAGGAACCTCCTCAGCTAGACATGCCTTCTCCAACTCCTCCAGGTGGTGTTGGTCAGAGCTAGACTTAGTATTTAATTTGATTTGATCATGATGTATTTGATGCGTAGGCATCTGTGTATTGTAGCCCATTGTTGAGATATATATTGTGCTTGAGTAGCACCATTTTCTATATTAACACTCTGATTCACATATATATGAGCTTGATTCTTTTGGTATCATTACATGTGTGATGCAGTCAAGGATGGAGGATCCAATGAAGGATAGTCCAAACCTTGTAGCCAATAGAATTACGTAGCAGAATACTCAACATAATAGATAACATGACAAATGTTTCAAGTAATTTTCATTAACATGTCTGGTTGCAAGGCCTTCTAGGTTAGGGCCAATTACAAAAGGAAACAATTTTGCAAGATCCACAAATAGATCCAATACAATCTTAGCTAGTTTAGCTCTAAAGACAATCAAAAGCTGATGGAAACCCTAAGGTAGATCTAAACTTGAGCTGGCAAGCCTCCAAGCAATCTCCTTGTCTCCAAGTATACAAACCCCTAGCTCTGCTACAAATAACTATCAGATGTCAATCTGATCTACCAGAACATGCAAGAACGTTTCCACAACTTCACCAACTTCAACTTCAGAACCTCAGATCTGACTCACTAAGTCTTCAAGTTATGAACTTCTCTACTCCTTCATGATCTCCCCCTCTGCCCTAAACATCTACCCAACCATCCTATAAATACTAGTCATCAACCACAAGTCGGCTGGATGAAACCATTAACTTCCCAAAACAAATAATTAAATTCCATACAAGTTGGCTTACAAATGTATACAAACCTTTAATTCAGCATGTTGGCCTATAACAATAGCTACCAACAATAAATTCACCAAGTCAGCTCAAAAAATCACACAAAACTCATGTCGGTAAGCCAGAACTACTGAGCGATAGTGAATTAACCAAGCAAGCTAGGCATCACTGAGCACCAGTGTTGATCGAGCACCACAGGCATGATCGAGTAACACTTTCACTGAGTGCCAAAGACTATCAAGTTCCTTCAGTGATCGAGCTTCTTTCAATGACCAAGACTGTCAGTCAAGGCTGCAACCAATTAACACCAGCCAAAATACTAACACTCCATGTAGTTTCACCAAGGACACAGAATGCCCTACCTTAACCTTGGATGCCCCTGCATCAATGTGTTATATATTGCTTTGAATGTTTTATGCTTTATGAGATGTATCCTAAATGAGTAGATGTAAAATATATGGATTATGTAAATGAATATGCACATGTTTTTTGTTATGTATGTATGTAATGATAGATGGTAGATGGATAAATGCAATGTATGTTTTGATTTATGCTTATGATGGATGCACATGTATGTGAATATGTAGATGTAAATGGTGATGTATGCAAATGATTTATGACAATGCACTCTGTGAATGAAATATTTAAATGCAATGTATGTGGTACTAATCATCTCATGTAGGATATCACAATATATGATAGGTACTAACCAAAAGAACTTTATTGAAGATTAAGAGCGAGGATCAAACACTTGTGTAGTCATGATGAAGCCAGGACATGAGATGAGAACCCTTAGCATACAAATCTAGGAGAATGCAATGAAGTGAGCATCAAAACACTGTCTCTATGAAAGTCTAGAATGAAAATGCAAGCCTAAGCTATATGCAGTCCCTAGGACTTGGTTGCTGGACCCATTAGATAGTTTTCATTATAGAGCTATCATTATAGGATGGTCATAGGATTTCATACAACTCTTATTGATATGAAAATCATGAGAATATGAATATGATATTAGTCTTAGATTTATCAGAATGAGGTGTAAGCATTAAGTCAAAAGAAGTTAGAATGACCAGAACACTGATTCCTTTTGATTTAGTAAGTAAACATAAGAATCAAAGCACGGCTGCTAGGATGACCTAAATGTTTCTTGCATACAAACACACTAGACATGTGAGATTTCTCTCTCTTGCTAAGTGATTGATAAGTATACTAAGAATGCTCGTAGTGACCCTTACGTTCACTTTGTAGGACGAGTGTTGAAATTTCATGTGTAGTAGAAACAAGTTACTCAAACAGACAAGGCAAAGAACCAACCTCACCAAAGTTTCTATATAAAAGGATTTGAGGTACACATAGCCATCTAAGATAGAGGCTCTCATAGTGGAAACCCATTTTATATGGATCCATTGGATCATTGGAACTATACTAACAAGAAGAAAGAAAGGAAAGTGATCATGCCCCAAGTCTTCACATCTCTCAGTCAAGATAGATGTCTTGGAGTTGCTCGAGAAGGAATGACAAAGGGAAAAGATAAGCACACAAAAGAAAATCTCAGCAAATCTCAGAGAGTTACATGTTTAGTATCAATGCCAGTTTAAGCGGATTGATGTCGGATTGGAAGTATATGTCATATGTGAGAAGTCTCATTAGGATGGCAACAGTAGACAGACACAGTGAGAACCACTAGTGACTGATGTGAGAGAGAGTTGCAAAGAGAGATCATAATGTTAACTAAGTATCAGTAGGTAGACGCAATGAGAACCACTAGTGATTGATACAAGGAAGATCCTCAAGGAGAGAGATCTTAGTGATAGCTAAGCATCAGTAGGCAGACACGATGAGAACCATTGGTGACTGATGAGAGATATTCTCAAAATTAGTAGGATAGTTCCCCCTAGACCAGGAAGGTTGCCCCCAAGTATGACCAGTTTCAATCCATGTAGAGTTGAGAAAAGTCTCGAAGGTAAGTGAGAGTGAATGCATGAGCAAGCAAACTATAGGAAAGTGGGAAAGCAAGTAATAGTTGTACAGAGCCAACTGGTGTTGTGATAGGTATAGCATTGTGGAACAAGAGGCACCTGTTTACTAGGTTTTCACCATCTTGGTAGGAATTTATTGCTTTTGCTACCATGAAGCCTGTTTACTAGGTTTTCATCAATGGCACATTTTTTCTTTATCAATTTTTTATTTTTTTTTTCAATTTTTTTTGGTTGATGCATCAAAGTGCCTGTTTACCAAGTTTTCACTAAGATGATCATTTTTTTAGGAGATTTTGCAATTTTTAGGATTTTTTCAGAGTATATGCTATATAAATGGAGCATTATTAAGATTTCTAAGCTATAGAATCATTTCAGATGCAAAGTGTTGATCGGTTCTTTGAGTTGTTCTCCTTCAGTAGTAGAGAGTTGATAGGCGCTAGACCCAAACACTACAGTGAAAATATATGAACCAAGCCAATTTGGTTCAAATTTTCCCTTCTGGATTCATTGTTGCTGATTCTTGGGATTCTCTCCCAGGATGAGATTACCCATTTGGAAGTCCCTTGGTTGAACCTTCTTGTTGTAGCTCTTGGACATCCTCTTCTGATATGCTCCAAGGTGATTGAACGCCACTTGCCAAAGTTCATCTAGTAGTCCTAGCTCTTGTAGCTGAGATATTCTATTGTTATCATTAGTAATGAGGCCTTTTAGAGAGACTCATAAAGTAGGAATCTCAACCTCAATTGGTAGCACAACATTCACTCTGTAAATGAAGGAAAAAAGTGTGGCCCATGTTGATGTCCTTATACTTGTGTGATAAGCTCATAGAGCCAGATTGATCTAGAGATGCCAGTCTCATCTAGATTTGTGAACTGTGTGATGCTAGATCTTGAGGATCACCTTGTTTGATGCTTCTGCTTGTCCATTACCCTAGGGATAATAGATGGAAGACCAGTGTTGAGTGATTTTGAACTTAGAGAAGAGCTCTTTCAAATCCTTATTTTTAAATTGTCCCCCATTGTCAGTGATTATTGAGGAGGGTACACCATACCTATAGATGATGTAATTCAGTATAAACATGGCTACAAATTTACCATCTTCTATGGTCAGAGGGATTGCCTCGACCCATTTAGTGAAATAATCTATAGCAATGATAATGAACTTGTGTCCATTTGAGGAAGAAGGATGAATCTAACCCACCAAATCAAAGGCCCATTGCTGAAATGGCCAGAAGGTGATGAATGGGATTAGTTCCTTGGTAGGAGCATGAATCAGATTCCCATGGAGTTCACACTATTTAGAAGCCTTAACATATTTTTTAACATAGCTTCCTTCTCCATATCTAGCCAATAGTAACCAGCTTTGATAAGCTTATGAGCCAGTGTTAGGCCACTCAAGTGAGATCCACAGATACCTTCATGTACCTCATCTAATGCATGCTTAGACTTGTCAAGTTATAAACACCTAAGGAGGGTATTGTCTAGACCTTGCATATACAAGTTGTTAGCTATAATGACATACCATGAAGCACTACAGATTAAGTGATGTTTCTCATTCTAGGTGTAAGTTTTTGGAACAATCTAGTCATGGAGGTAGGAGTAGATGTGAAGGTAGCAAGATGAATCATGTCCAATGACTCAACAGATCATCTAAGATTCAGGGGTGTCATAGGCTGGGTAGAGTAACATATCTAATGAACTACAATTGATTTAGAATCTAATTGAAGATCTATGATTAGAGATCACTGAGTTGTTGATTAGATATGTAATATGATTAAATTAGTAATATGTTGTCATTGATGTCATCTAGTTTGACAACACTTATTTTGTAAGTTACTATACCTAAACATATGTAGAAAAGGAGTAAAAGAGATGAAGAACATAAATACATGAGGAAGATGTATATCATAGATGAGGATAAGGAATACATTGAGTAACTTGTTGATGAGTCTATGACCTTATGTTATTGACTTGATTGTGTTTCATTCATCTATGAGGAGGAAAAGAGCCAAAAGACACAAGGTAGTGTGGTCGGTTGATGAAGCATTACAATATACATCGAGTAGTGTAGTGTATACTAAGCACAATATAAATTGAGCTTGTGTTCACCAAAATATTTCTTTATTAATTGAGTAGGAGAAAAGAACTAAATGATTAGTTTAGCCAATAAGGATTGATGAGTTGTAAAGTACATCAAAATTAGTGATGGAGATAATGTTTGTTATGAAGATCAATGACTAGCATAATTCAAGGAAGATCTAAAGGATGAAATCAAAATGTGTTACTGACACATCAGCCGAGGAAGGTTTAAGCGACGAAATGGACAAAGGATAATAATCAGCAAAATCTTATGGAGGAGAAGAAAATGGTTTACTTGTCTATTTAAGAGACTAAGGTTTCGTTATGAAACTCATGCTAGAAGAAGAAGGACTGCAGATTTATCACATGAACAAGCTTCATGTATGCCTGATTAAATTGGTTAAGGAGAACCGAGCTGCAGAGTTTACCGAGCATCAGAAAGCTATTCCTGAGTGACAATAAGTCATTGATTATTGGTGATACATAATTGATATATTGATCAAAGGATTTGTATGGGCTTAAAATAGATCTAATAATCTACAATTGAAGTTGTATTCTAATTAGATCAACTGATGTTACATTTTAACCATTGTAAATAGAGAAATCTCTTAACAGAGTGGACTTGAAAGTCTTATATGTATCATTCATAGAATGAACATTGTTATCCTGTCAACCCCATAGTGAATGTTGGTTGGATGATAACGGTTGGTCTAAAATCCTCTAACAAGGTCACACCTAACAGTGTGTTTGTAACCTTTAATAGGGTTGGGTCTTCACCGACCTCACTTCAAAAGAGTGAACATTTTTGGGTTGCCGGTCCCAAGTGGTTTTTCCCTTCACAAGGTTTCGATGTTAAATCTTTTGTGTTATGTGTTCATTGTGGTGATTTTTTGTTATCATACTTTACATATTACATGTTGGATTTGATCAGTAATCATTAGTTGTTATTGACTGGTAATCGGTAAAATCATAGATAGTATATTATTTTATGTTATCGAGCTACAAAAGTTTAAGTAAATTGTTTTGGATTATACATTTTGATCTGGGACTGTGGATAATGGATTCACCCCCCTCTCAATTATTCTAACAATTGGTATCAGAGTTGTGGTTGCTCGGAATAGATTTTTAAGGACTTCAGCACAAAGGTCTCAAAATGTTTAAGAGGGAAGTGCCAAAGCTAAATAAAGATAACTTCACAATATGGCAAAGTCGAATAAAGCTACATATATCCAAGATTGGGATTTCTTCCCTAGATCTAATGACAAATGGATACCTTGCACCACCCATTGGTCCCTTAACCCTTGATCAACTAAGGGATAGGCATGAACATAATGTTACTATGATGGAGATTGCTGCTGCCTATTCAGATGCTGAATTTGAAGATATCAAGGACTGTACTACTGCTAAGCAGATGTGGGATAAACTAGCTCAAATTTATAGTGGTGATGCAAATGTCAAGAGAGAAAGAGCCTAAAGCTTAAGAGGAAGATTCAATGACATGAAGATGAAAGAAGGTGAAAAAATTGTGTAGTACACAAACAAAATAAAAGAGGTAGTTCATGCTATTAGAGTATCAGATGGAGTTATTGATGAAGACACTGTGGCAAGCAAAATTTTGAGAACCCTATTGCCTATCTATGCCATCAGAATATCTGCAATTCATGGAAATAGATCAGCACCTAACAGCACACTCACTCTTGATAATCTGATTGGAAAGCTTACAACATTTGAACTGAATAATTATGATAATAGTGTTGTACCCAATGTTGAATCCGCTTTCATGACTTCTCTGAAGACTAGTAATTCTAGTAGCAGAAATAATAAGGATGATAGTGATAGCAATACAGATGATGAGCTTGATGAACTTGAAGCTCTTATGGCTAGAAGGTTACCTAAAGGTAAAGGAAGGTATAGAAGTAAGTTACCTTTAGCATGCTTTAACTATAAAGAAGTTGGCCACATTGCTACTAGATGTCCACACAAGAAAGATGGTGATAGAACCAAAGAATGATCTAAAGGAAGCTATGGGAGAAGATACAACATAGGCTACCAACACTACAATAGAGACAATCAAGACAATAATGAAAAAGGAAAGAAGGTTTGCTACACTGTTGAGGAAGAAGATATCACTGATACCAACATTGATGATGATGTGGAGGTAGTATTTGTGGCAATGAAGGATGTTTCTAAATAAGATGAAAGGTATGTAGAGACAACACTTATCTCTAAGGTTAATAAGAATGATACATGGATCATAGATAGTGGCTATACACATCACATGACTGGTGATGAAGAAAAAATTGATTAGCTTGAAGAATACAATGGAGGATCTGTAAGAATGGGAAATGATGCACCCTGTATGGTAAGAGCTAAAGGATCACTGATGATAAATGATAGATTAAAATCTGAAAATTCTTATTGGGTAAAAGGATTGAACTATAATTTGTTAAATGTGGCACAACTGAACAATTCAGGCCACCGAGTTGCTTTTGAGAGAAAAAAGGTGAAAATATTTGATGATGGAGGAAGACTTGTTGGAACTGGTACACAATCCAGAGGTAATCTATTTTATCTTGATAATGACCAGTCTTCTTGTTTATTGATGAAAGATGAAGATGCATGGTTGTGGCATAAGAGGTTATGTCATGTGAATTTTGATAACATGATTAAGATCAGTAAAATGAAAAGAGTTAGAGGTCTACCTAACTTATCTAAGCTGGATCATGTTATGTGTCATGAATGTCAGAAAGGTAAGATGACTAAGTCTAGTTTCAAAAGAAAATATTATTCAACAAAGAAGACACTTGAGTTGGTTCATATCGACCTATGTGGTCCTATGAGAACTCAAAGTTATTATGGAGACTGATATTTAATTCTTTTTGTTGATGAGTATACTAGGTTGATGACTGTCATGTTCTTGAAAGAAAAATATGAGGCATTCAAGATGTTCAAGTGGTATAAAGAAAAAGTAGAAAAAGAGACTAGTAAAGATTTGAAATGCTTAAGATTTGATAGAGGAGGGGAATTTATCTCTGATGAATTTACTAATTTTTGCAATGAGCATGGTATTAAAAGATAGGTCTTTGCACCGAGGACACCCCAGTAGAATGACAATGCTAAAAGGAGGAATTGGTCAATTGTTGACTATGCAAGGACATTAATGATAGAAAATAATGTTGCTCAGGCATACTAGAGAGAAGCCATTAACACTGTTGTCTTTGTACTAAACCGAGTACAACTAAAGGACACTAATAAGACACCCTATGAGTTAGGGTTTGGACACAAACCCACTGTAAGTTATTTTAGAATTTTTGGAAGCAAATTTTTTATTCTAAAAGATGAAAGAAATGGAAAGTCTAACTCAAAAGGTGAAGAAGGGATATTTCTAGGATATTCTAGTAAAAGTAAAGCATACAAGTGTCTGAATAGAGTTACAAATAAAATGATTGAAAGTACTAATGTTCAAGTTGATGAGTTTGATGATAAGAATGTAGAGGAAAGAAGAAAGGAACCTGAGGACTACAGTAGATTCACTTACATTGAACAACCTGAGTACCTACTGACACAACAGACAGTGACAATCGGTCAACAAGAAAACAATACCGAGGAATAGGAAAAAGAAACCGACAAGGAGGAAGGACCTATCGAGCAAGCAAATGAACTTGCACAGGATGAACAAGAAAGAAGAAATTAGATACTAGCAAGTTTTGTCAGAAGACATCATCTTGAGACAAAAATCATTGGAGACAGACAAGATGGCATGTAAACAAGGAGTAAGGCAAGACAAGGTACATGTCTAGTTTTTGAATATGAACCAAAGAATGTAAAAGTTGCATTAGAAAATGATGAATGGGTTAATGCAATGATAGTGGAAATAGAACAAATAGAGAAGAATAAAACTTGGACCTTAGTACCTAGACCTAAAGATAAGAATGTTATCAGTACTAAGTGGATATTTAGAAACAAGGGGAATGAGAATGGAGAAGTAACAAGAAATAAATCTAGATTGGTATGCAAAGGATATGCACAGGAGGAAGGAATTGATTATGGTGAAACATTTGCACCTATTTCTAGATTAGAAGGAGTCAGAATGTTACTTGCATATGTTGCACACAAAAAGTTCAATGTTTACCAAATGGATGTCCAGTCAGCATTTCTGAATGGGATACTTGAAGAAGAAGTCTACATAGAACAACCTAAAGGGTTTGTGGATCCAGAAAAGAAAGATATGGTATGTAGATTACATAAAGCTTTATATGGTTTGAAGTAAGCACCGGGAGCCTAGTATGAGAGGCTACATACTTATTTGTTAAGTATTGGATTTGTTAGAATAAGTGAGAACTACAATTTGTATATGAAAGGAGATACTGATGATACAATTCTTATTATGGAAATATTTGTGGATGACATTATTTTTGGAGGACAAGATCAAATCTGTAAGTCATTTGCTAATGAAATGAGAAGTGAATTTGAAATGTCTATGTTCAGAGAGATAAAGTTCTTTCTAGGACTATAAGTGATTCAGCAGAATGATGGTATATTCATCACACAATCCAAATATATCAAGGAAGTATTGAAGATATTTGGCATGGAAGATGCTAAACCTATGGGAACACCGGTGGCTACTAGATGTAAACTGACTAAGGAAGATGAAACTATAGAAGTGAACCAGACACTGTAGCGATCTATGATTGGTAAGCTAATGTATGTAGTGCATAGTAGACTAGATATAACACATGTTGTGGGAATTTTTGCAAGATTTTTTACAAACCCTAGAGAGTCACACATGGTTGCTACAAAGAGAATCTTAAGATAACTGAAGAAAACATAAGATTATGGATTATGGTATCCTAAGGAAGGAAAATTTGAACTCAGAGTCTATACTGATGCTGATTGGCCTGGAAATGTGGATGACAAAAAAAGTACCACCGGAGGCACATTTATCTTTGGTGAAAGACTTGTTACATGGATAGGTAAGAAGTAGGCTTGCATTTCTCAGTTTATAGCCAAAGCAGAGTATGTTGCTACTACTACAAATTGTTCAAATATTGCATATATTAAGAAATTTCTAGAAGGTATGAAAGAGATAATCACTGAGCTAGTGATTATATACTGTCACAACACTAGTACAATAAAAATTTCAAAGAATCTCATGATGCATTCTAAAAAAAAGCATATATCTATTAAGTATCACTACTTAAGAGAACAAGTACATGAGAAGCAAGTTAAGCTAGAATTTATTACATCAAAAGAACAACTTACAGACATATTTACAAAGCCTCTACCGAATGATACATTTGAATACTTCAGGACTAGACTTGGGGTTCATCCCCGGTCTACTGGTCACTAATGTGATCTAGATGTTGCATCATCCTAATCTTATCAAAAGATCATTTGTGTTGATGCAACATAGTTCACACTTTGGATCATGTATAAGGTTGTGAAAATTTTGGAGAACTGGAACAGATTGGCATATTAGTATATACAAAGAATGCATCAGACAATGGAGAGTTACATGGCTACTATAAAGCTATATGTTTATTTGTTTCTTTGGCATTGTTGTCAAAGGGAGAGACAAACAATATGAAAACAATATGCACCAATGAGAACACTGAAACATCTATCTAAGGGAGAGACAAACTGAAAGAAAGGGAGAGCACTGAAGATCAATAACTAAGAGTAGAAAAAGGAATCCAAGAGCTGAAAAAGATCATATCTGCAGAATGTCAAAGTTACATTTGTAATGTTGTTGAGTAATGTAGTGATTAAACATATTAAGCTAGGGAGAGCTTGTACAAAATTTTCTCACAGAGTTGTAGAATACATGTTTGGTATGTGTATGGTATATTTTATATTACTTGAGTTGACATCAATGCCAAAGGGAGAGATTGATGAACTACAATTGATTTAGAATCTAATTGAAGATTTGTGATTAGAGATCACCGAGTTGATGATTAGATATGTAATATGATTAAATTAGTAATATGTTGTCATTGATGTCAACTAGTTTGACAACACTTATTTTGTAAGTTACTATACCTAAACATCTGTAGAAGGGAGTAAAAGAGATGAAGAACAAAAATATCTACATAAGGAAGATGTATATGACAAATGAGGATAAGGAATACATTGAGTAACTTGCTGATGAGTCTATGACCTTATGTTATTGACTTGATTATGTTTCATTCATCTATGATGAGGAAAAGAGCTGAAAGACACAAGGCAGTGTGGTCGGTTGATGAAGCACTACAGTAAACACCGAGTAGTGTAGTGTATGCCCAGCACAGTATAAATCAAGCTTGTTTTCACTGACACATTTCTTTGTTAACCGAGCAGGAGAAAAGAACTAAATGATTAGTTTAGCCAATAAGGATTGATGAGCTATAAAGTACATGGAAATTAGTGATGGAGATAATGTTTGTTATGAAGATCAATGGCTAGCATAATTCAAGGAAGATCTAAAGGATGAAATCAAAATGTGTTATTGACACATCAGTCGAGGAAGGTTTAAGCAGAAAAATGGATGAAGGAGAATAAGCAGAAAAATCTTGTGGAGGAGAAGAAAATGGTTTACTTGTCTATTTAAGAGACTAAGGTTTCGTTATGAAAATCATGTTGGAAGAAGAAGGAATGTAGATTTATCACATGAACAAGCTTCATGTATGCCTGATCAAACTGGTTAAGGAGAACCGAACTGCAAAGTTTACGAAGCATCAGAAAGCTATTACCAAGCGATGGTAAGTCATTGATTATTGTTGATATATAATTGATATACTGATCAAAGGATTTATATGGGCTTAAAATAGATCTGATAATCTATAATTGAAGTTGTATTGTAATCAGATCAACTATTGTTACATTGTAACCATTGTAAATAGAGAAATCTCTTAACAGAGTGGACTTGAAAGTCTTATATGTATCATTCATAGAATGATCATTGTTATCCTATCAACCCCATAGTGAATGTTGGTTGGATGATAATGGTTGGTCTAAAATATTCTAACAATGTCACACCTAATAGTGTGTTTGTAACCTTTAACAGGGTTCGGTCTTCATTGACGTCACTTCAGAAGAGTGAACATTTTTGGGTTGCCAGTCCTAGGTGGTTTTTCCCTTCATAGGGTTTCCATGTTAAATCTTTTGTGTTATGTGTTCATTGTGGTGATTGTTTGTTATCATACTTTACATATTGCATGTTGGATTTGATTGGTAATCATTAGTTGTTATTGAATGGTAATCGGTAAAAGCATAGACAGTATAGTATTTTATGTTACCCAACTACAGAAGTTTAAGTAAATTATTTTGGATTATACATTTTGATTTAGGACTGTGGATAACTGATTCACCCCCCTCTCAGTTATTCTAATAGTATCCACCAGGAACTCATGTTAGAAGTCATTCTTTGGTATCTGTAGCATGGAAGCAAGTGTAGCAATGGCATCAACCACTTTTTCGTCAGCCCTTGGAATTTGCTGGAACGTGATATGTGCAAAGTACTTTCTTAAATCATTGACCATCCATTTGTAAGGCACCAATTTGTCATCCTTTTTCTGATAGATGTCATTGACCTAATTGATGATCAAATGCGAGTCTCCAAAGATTTTAAGATCATCTACCTTCCATTTGATGGCTATCTTCATGTCATTGATTAGGGCTTCATACTTAGTGATGTTGCTTGTACAAGGAAATGACATCTTGTATTCCTTGGGTAAAGAGTACCTTTGTGGCATGATGAACAGTATTCTAGTGCCTGATCCCTGTTGGGTGAATGATCCATCGAAGAAAATAGTCCATGTTTGATGTGTGACAAGCATTATGGACTCATCTGGGAACTCAATGTGTAATGGTTGGTGATCTATAAGAGGTTCCTTTTCCAACTGATCTATGATCACCTGCCCTTTGATAGCCTTTCTCTCTACATAATCAATGTCAAAATCACTGAGTATCATGACCCATTTTTCTAGTCTACCTATGAGGGTAACTTTGTTGAGAAAATACTTTAAAGGATCAATCTTAGCAATGAGTCTTGTAGTGTGAGCAAGTATGTAGTGCCATAGTTTCTATGAAGTGAACACCACTACTGAGAAAGCCTTCTCTATGATAGAGTAGTTTTCTTCATATGAGACTAGTGTCTGACTGATGTAATAAATAGCTCTTTCTTTGTTATTCTAATCTTCTTGAGCCAATAGGACACCTAGTGATGTTTTTGTAGTAGATATGTAGAGAATGAGCGGCTTCCCATGAATAGGAGGCATTAATATTGGTGGATTTTCAAGGTACTATTTTATTTGTGTTAACCCCTTGTCACAGTCTTCATTCCATTCATAAGTCACACCTTTGTGTAAAGTCTTGGTGAAGGGTTGTGACTTGTCTTCCAGTTGTGCAATGAAGTGTCAGATAGATTGTACCTGACCTTGGAGTCCTCTCATCTGATTGATGTTTCTTGGTGGAGGCAGTTCCATGATGGCTTGGAATTTCCCAGGATCTACCTCTATGCCCTTTGTTGAAATGATGTAACCCAGTAGTTTCCTAGATGTGACATCGAATGCACACTTTTTTGGGTTGAGCCTTAGACTGAACTGTTCCATGCAATCCACTATAGGACCTAGATTTGCAAGGTGCACCTTTCTTTTTATGCTCTTAGCTAATGTATCATCCATGTAATCTTCCATTTTTTTTTGCATCATGTCATGAAAGATAGTGGTGAAAACCCTTTGATATGTAGCTCCAACATTTTTAGGTCTAAAGGGCATGATGTTCCAAAAAAAAGTTCCCCAAGAACATGTGAAAGCAATCTTCTCTTGGTCTTCTGGCGCAATTTTTATTTGATTGTAGCCAGAGAAACCATCCATCAGTGAGTACATTTCATAACTAGCTATCATATCCACAATCATGTCAATGCTAGGTAATGGGAAGTCATCTTTTGGACATGCCTTGTTCAAGTCTTGGAAGTCTATGTAAACCCAGATAGATTTGTCATGTTTGGAGACTGGTATGATGTTGGAAATCCATTTCGCATAGTCAATTTCTTTGATGAGCCAGCTTTGAGAAATTTTTCCAATTCAACTTTGACTAATAGTGCCACATGCGGATGCATCTTACAGAGCTTTTGTTTAATAGGCTTAATGCCTGGTGCAATAGACAAGTGATGCATGATTAGATTAGGATCCAATCTAGGCATGTCAGAGTACATCCATGAAAAGTTGATTTTCTTTCTCTGAAAGAAACTAATGAATTCCTCTTTCTCTTCTATAGATAAGGAATATGCTAAATGAATAAACTAATGTTCAACCTCCGTGCCCATGTTCATGGGTTGAGTCAGCTCAATCAGCACTAAAGATATCTCATGAAAATGACTTGGAAGCATATCAAGTATCCCATCCTCATGCACCTCAGAGAGGTTTTCACCCTTGGATATGTCTTTTATTTTTACTTTTTTTTGGCTTTGATACTACCACAATGTGGTTTTCACCATCAGAGCACCTATTATTTTTTCTTTTTATCTTGTGACTAAGATACTTGATATCGGCCTTAGTCATGTTGACATTTTTTGCACTGGTGGATGTTACTATTTCAATAGTGTTAAGGTAGCAAGAAAGAGTGTAATCATTCTGGAATGTGAGGACTTCATTGGATGGATAGGAAGAGTTCTAGTTTATTAGTTCAGGATGGTGGAGTGAAAGAGAAGTGACAGGTTCAAGTGTGTTCATGGTATATTCATCAAAAGCATGGATAAGAAATTCAAGACCTAAAGCAATTTCATCGAGAGGTGTGTTCGAGTCCCTTCGAGTCCTCATGTCAAAAGTAGAGGATAGGTTAACACCAGCAAAATCTAACTCATTTTCCCTAACACTAGACCCTTCACCTACTTTGAGGAGGTTTTCAAATGTGTGTACATGCATCTACATCCTTGGTAGAAGTTGCATTAGATAGATAATCAAACTCATACTCATGGGAGTTAGTAATGCTCGATATGGGAACTCCATCAATACTTGTTGTACCATCTGACTCATTCTCATCGCTTGTAGCATTGATGGCTTGTTCCTATTTGAAATGCTCTTGGAAAGGTGATGACATGTGCAACTCTCATTGATAATTAGGATGAGTCATTTGCATTTTCATCAACTACTCATATGTCAGTGGAGTTAGAGGTGGTGTCATCAGAATCACTGCCAGTTTCTTCCTTACTAACATGTGGTATAGGATTATCTGGCTCTACAAAGAGCACAGTAAGATCTGAAGGAATGGGATAAGGAAAGGTATCCTCATGAGAACTATCCTCAGAGTGTTCAATTGAAGTGGTGCCCTTAGGCTCTGGTTGGCATTCTATTTTTGGTACAAATTTGTTGAACCCTAAATGGAATGGGATATTTTTGAAGCCTGGACTAGTAGTGTCTTTTTTCCTTTGTCCTATGGATTCAATTGGTTCAAGAAATCAATTGTTGTTCACCCTTATAGGGCCACTCCCTTTATATCCAAAGCATTTCATGAGCTTGAAGCCTTTTCTATATGGTTCATGTTCTATATCACAAGTTGGAGTGACTTATTCAGATGTGTCCTTCTCTTTATAAATCCAAGTTGTAATGGCTCTATTTTCATCCTCATCTTCTAGTGGTGTTGTGTCCTGTACAAAGGTGCCATCATAGAATATTTGAGGGGAGATGATAGAGGGTTTCTTATTCTTAGAGGGCCTCCCATAGGAATGTGGAGAATAGGTAGAGCTTCCAAGGACAACACAAGTTCAATCTGATACTCCCCCATACTAGAATCTTTGAGTTTTAGAGCCTTTTCCATTTCTCTGAGTTTGGCATTGAAGAATTTAGTAGACTCTCTGTTGGTTGGGATGAAGCTATCAATAGATTGTGTGAGCATATTGCAAGAATAGATCATGTTGGTAGGTACTATTACTTCTTCTCTGTAGAATGGGAACTTTATGCACTGATGGTATGTGGAAGGAACCGCCTGCATCTTATGGATCCATGGTCTTCCCAACAGTATTTTGTATGCAAGAGGAATGTCCAGAACTTGACATATGACCTCTCTCTCAATGGGTCCAACTTGGATTAGCAATACAAATAGCCCTTTAGATTTGTATTCTTCATCATAATATGCCTTGATGGTGATCTTTTTGTGAGCATCTATGTAGTCTTCACCATAGCCTAATTGGGTGAGCAAGCTAGCAAAGCATATGTTAAGACCAACACTATTATCAATGAGGACACATCAAACATGCTTTGGACCAATCATGACTTCAATATGCAGTGGGTTATTGTGTGGATGGCTTAGCAAATAATCATCTTCTTTAGAGAAAGAAATATAATGGGGTGAGGTCAGGTGACCCACCATGGATTGAAACTGGTCAAGATCAAGATCTTTTGGGACATTTGCCTCAGCGAGGGCTTTATCAAGAATTTTCCTATGAGAATTCAAGATCTTCAACAACTCAAAGATGGTAATTTGAGTGTTGGTACATTGCAATTGGTCTAAGATGCTATAATTAGCATTGCTAGGTGTGGGGACAAATTTCAAATTCTTGTTGGCAGGGCCAACAATAGTTTTGTCTATAGGTTGTTTTAGTGCAGATGTAGAAGGCTCGGGGCCTTTGAGAATAATCTTCGCTTGAGATCGAGTGACAACATTTGCAAAAACTTGAGATGGTTCTTGTTTAGAGGATTGAGGCACATGGCCTCATAGGATGAATGAAATCTTGGGTCTAGGAGCCTCATTGCTCCCCTTGATGGTGATCACATCACAGTATTCAACATTGATAGGTTCAACCATATTGATGACATTGCCATTATTATTGTATGTATAGTTGACCTTGTTGTTGGCATTCTTGGTCTTAGAAGATTCACCCTTCTCATGAGGAAAGGGATCTTTGAATGCTTGGTGATTCAAGTTCTTGTTATGATCGCTCATAACAACATCACCATTATCGATAAGATCCTATATCTTATGTTGTAGTTGGATGCAAGTAGCCATCTTGTGACCTTTGTTCTGATGGTAATGGAAGTATGCAAATTCATTCCACTAAGAGGGTCATGGTTGCAGATCACAAGGATGCAAGTCATCCAGAGGCGTGAGTATTTGGTTTTTTAAGAGAGTCTTGTAAACCATGTCAAGAGGTTCTCCTAGGGAAGTGACCTCATGTTTGGGTCGAGGTGCCCAAGGTTTTCATTTGGAATACTTTGATGGTGGCTAAGTATCTATCGTAGCATTTTAGTGGCTTTGGTTTCCTGCATACTGGAGGTAGGGTTGAAAATATCCTTCAGAGGCTTTGGATTCATGTTGTCAATGACTCCATTCACAAAATTTTAGTTCTAACTAAAAAATTTAGTTTTGTCTTTGCTGGCAGAGGACTCCTATTTCTTATCCTTGTGTAGGGTCAGTTCTCCTTTCTTGACCATGAATGCCTCGATTCTCATGGCTTTTTTAATCATGTCATCAAAGGTCAAAGGACCTTGTAGTTGTACCTGATACCCAAAATTGGGGATAATATTATCCAAAAAGATGTCGAGCTTTTCAAACTCAAGTATTTTGTGAGAATATTTGGTATAGTGCTGTCTCCATCTCTGGAGAAATGTCAAGAAAGGTTCCCCATGTCATTGTTTCAAATTGTAAAGATCACAGATATTAACTAGATGTTGGATATTGTGTGAATAGTCCTGGAGGAAAAAAGTGGCAATCTCATCGAAAGACTTGATGCTAGTAGGTAGTCGAGAGAACCACTCCATAGTAGATCCACCCAAGCTATGTGGGAAGAGATGCATGAGGTAAGTTTGGTCATGTATAAACTCCATATATAGAGCACCAAACTCTCTCAAGTGGTCCTGGGGATCTGAGGTACCCAAATATTTGTCATATTTGAGAAGTTCTACTCCTTTGGGAAAAGGAGGCATGCAGAGATTCTTTTCGAATGGGAACAAACATATACTCTCCAGTGTGAACTAGTTTGCTGATTTGTCCTAGTTCTTCTTGAGTTGACTGATTTGGTCCTGCATGTCTTGAACGAGTTTTTGTAGTTTAGTGGTCTTTGTTTCCTCTTCTTTGATCACAAGATCTTCAACTTTATAGTTTGGAGGTAGCTTGGCCCCTTGTTTGGCTAGTTCAAGAAAATATTTCTCCTTCTCTTTTTTAATTAGGATCTCCATCATCTTACGGAGGCTTTTGTTAGCTCGGGCAGCCTCAACATCTTGCTAGGTTATTTCTTCATCATCATTACCCAAGATTTCAAAGATGCTTGGGGATTGGAATTTATCTTTGTCATTTTGAGCTTGATATTGATCTCCATCATTTTGAGATTGATCATAACCCCTACTGTGTTCACCATTTTGGTATTGATCAACCATCGTGCTAATACAAAAAGACTTGGTGCAAGGGTGCGTAGTATGTCAAGAGATCATGGTGAAGGAGACTTTTGGTGCGTCAAGAGGGCTAGTTTCAGATGGTGACCCTTCAGAGGTTAGATGATCTTGGAACAATGGGTTTCGGCCCTGACTAAGGTCCACACAGAATGAACATCGAATGTAGGGCTGAATGACAGGAGAGAGAGATCGAGATGACCCCTCTCTAGATGTGGCTCATGAGGAGGAACATGAAGATCCTCCACAACACTC
Source organism: Chamaecyparis obtusa (assembly GCA_027943335.1). Taxonomy (NCBI): domain Eukaryota; kingdom Viridiplantae; phylum Streptophyta; class Pinopsida; order Cupressales; family Cupressaceae; genus Chamaecyparis; species Chamaecyparis obtusa. Next base: position 305,379 of record BSBK01008320.1, on the reverse strand, counting down.
AAATTGTGTGATAGGTTGGGAACAACCTCTTCCTCAGTTGTGAGGTCTACCTCTAGCTCGTCTAGCAAGATGTATAGGGAATGCATTGCTACTTCAAGTCACAAAAGTCATAGATAGAGATTGTGAAGTGAGAAAGAACTAGGACTACACTTGGAACTCTATCTCTAAAAAGGGAGAAAAGAGCGACAAAAAGGTGAAATATACCTGGCACAAGTCATCGAGAGTAAGGCTAGAACAGCTGAGAGATGACTATCATGTCCTGAGGTATGATAAAATAGTAGATCAAGTATACAACAAAGAGACAAGGTGAGTTCAAGTGATCGTCATGCAGTTCTTAGCCTGAGACATCCAATTTTAGACTGTGTACAAATAGGAAGACATGCAGGCATATCCTAGACAAGAACCAGATCAGGTAGAAAGTTAACCAGTAGATGGGAAATAGCTCACTATTTTGATAAGCTAGGGATAGTTTCACATGAGGAAATACAGTCCCGCATGAGGATATGCCAGGCTCACACAAGGAAATGCAGGATCAGACAAAAAACCAAACAGAGGGTTTCTGATAGAACTTCACTAAAATTTCACATGAAGATGTGGAATTCAATGTGAAAAAGTGCATAGAATGTTGAAAGTTCACACGAGATGATGCAATAAGACATGTGAGAAAGTACAAGATCAATCAGTCTAGCTCAATTTTTGAGGTAGGAATGGTTTTTGAGACACAACATGGGTTGTTCTTTGATAGAATACTTAGTTTACAGACCAATTTAGGATAGTTTAGATCAGCAAACTCAATTTTAAGGTTTCAATCAATCATTTAACAAGCATAGAGTTTGGGACTAGCAGGCACATGTGAAACAATCAATAGTCAAAAATAGCTCTACCAAGGACAAAGCAACTCGGAAGAAACATGAGAGTCTTGACAAGTTTTGATCATGTTGGACAGTTTAAGACTTAAAACAAATACTTAGTTATCTCTACAAAGAAAATGGTAGAGAAGACAAAATACGTACCTCACAACTTATGTGCATGTGTTCACCTCACATAGTTGTGTCACCCCCTAGAGGGTGCCCATGTTTTTGGTGTTTCCAAGGACTCAATAATATATGTTCAAAGGTTACCCTTAAAGCAAGGGCTAGTTTCATATACCACCTTCAAACATCTAGGTGCATGCCTATGGTGAGAATCTACAGGAGAGATTCTTCCCTCTCCTTGTGCAAAGATTATGTCCCCTTTTAGAGGTGAACCAGGTAAGAAACTAACTAAGAGAGTGTTTAATAGGCTTATGTTCACATTAATCTTCAATGCCCTCGCAAGAAAGGCTAGGGGCTCTCAACCACACCAACACCTGAAAGTGTACACCCCCACAAGAAGGACTAGGAGTGGTGCCACTCAGTACAAAAGATAGAGCTTTCTCAAGATGTTCGACATCATGGATCAAGAGAAAGAAATTAATATGTCTTTGGAGTCTTTTGCTCAATAAAGCAAGGTCAATGCACAAAGTTGGGTACCAATTCCGTAGAAGTCTTGTAGAAATGAAATATGTCGCTTGAAAGGGGCCCCTATTTTAGGTTCGGGCACCCAATCCTAAATTCAAAAAATGGGTGCCCATTTTTTTTCAAAACAGGTGTCCATTTCTAATTTTTTTTTTTTTTAGAATTAAAAATGCATTTTAACAATTTGATTTTTTTTTAAAAATGCGTGCCCATTTCTTAAGACATGAGCAGGAAGCACACATTCGCCTCGGATTTTGTTCCAAAATCGGTTTGGTTTAGGCTTGCAAGCCTATGCCTTGACCCCTAAAAATTTGGTTAAGGCACTGGAATGCCAGATTTTTATCTTGCCATAATTTTTGAGGGCCTTCCTGATCGTATCATTTTACAAAAAAAAATCCAGTAGAGTTCTCACTATCTTGATTTCAAAAACGTAAATTTCATAGTGATGTGATTATTGTTACTATTTTTGCATTATTTATTAGTTAAAAGTGGTACTTAAATGTAAAATAGCGAGGTTCACTAAAACATTAATAAGCTTTTTATTTTTAGGTTTTTTGGAAAATAAATTATATGACATCAATCTAGATACAATTCTCTTGAAGATTAAAAAAAAAGAATTTTCAAAAACTATGAAATTCTCATCAAATTATGGTGGCCGTACACTAGAGGTTTTGAAAATGTATTTTATAGTCAATTAAAAATTAATTAAAAAAATATATTCAATAAAAAAATAAGGAAAAATATGCTCATCAATATTTGGTGTCTTAGGTATTATATCATCTTAAAATAGAAGCACTTCCATGTTAAGAACATTTATCCCTTTGAGTAAGTGGTATGGGGTCATGTCAAGCACCTTGAATAGGTCTTTGCATGGATATATATTTTTCCCCTTGTTCTACTTCTCTCTCCACCCATTTCTAGCCTTTTTCTGGCACCTGGTCCTGAGAATTTGAATTCTGTCCCCTTAGGGTCAAAGTTAACCTCCTAGGTCAAGGTTGACCTCAACTCTAACCTAGGGTAGAGTCGACCTCAACCCTGACCCTGGGTCCAATTTTCAAGTTTTAGAGGTTTCGGGATATCGGGCTTCGCAAAGTTTTATTTTCCCGCTTTTGGGTCGGATGTTTCAGATTTCAGAATGGTAAACTCTTAAATTGCATTTATTCTAGGTCCATTTCTATGGTTTAAGGTTAATTAGGATTTAATTCTCTAATGTCGGCCTCTCTAGAAGTTTGTGCCCTATATCACTATCAAAGGAAGCCTTCCTCTCTCATTTTCACATCCACTTTTTATGAGGAAGCATCTCATAATCTCTCAAGCACTCTCAATCAAGAAAATAAAGCAAGCATTTTCAAGGAAGCATTCAAGTCATCATCTTTATTCAAGTTCTCCATTGAAGGTCAAGGATTCAAGCATTCAAGCCTTTGAGGGGATTTGGTTCAAGTATTCAAGATTCATCATTCAAACCCTAGATCTATCCATCCTAGTGGTTGATCTTCCTTCAAGATCCTTTGTTCATCTTCAAGATCCATTCATTCTTCTCTCAAGGTGGATTCCAAGCATACAATCATGAAGGTTTTGATTTATATTTGTTAATGTTGTGTTCAAGCTTTCATATCAACATACTTGTTTACATTTGGAATACATTTGAATATCTATTCGATATCATAGCTTCATTGTTAGATCTACTTCTACTACTTGCTAGCATTCTTAATTTCAATTCCATTATTAAGGTTAATTCCAAACTAGGGTTTGACTAAGGCAAACCCATCATCCAAACAATAAAACCATTTTTCTTGCAGGTATAGGTACATGACATCGAATTAAAGTGCAGATCTGGATATCCTTTTTGCTGAACTTTTAAGATCCGTGAATAGAATTTCTATCAGAACTATTTTGGGTCAAGGTCAAACTTCAGTGGGGGGTAAGATTGTGCCCTGGAGTACAATTGTACCCTGATCCTGAGGTCAAGGTCTACCTAACTCCAAAAGATAAATTTTTTTTGAGTTTTCTCTGTCTCGACATTTCCAGTCTGGAGTAGGTTGCAGAATTCCTCGAAAATATGCACAAACATCAGAAAACAATGATTTCCACCTCAGCTTCCTTTCAAGATAAGTATTCCTGCTTTATTAAGTTTGCATGTCCATAACATTTTTCATCACATATTTTCATCCTTACACTTTTTTATCATCCCCCATCGTTACCCCCCTCTACACACATCATTTGTATTTTTCATCATCATTACAGGTATATTTCCCCAGAAGGATTTGCAAAAATTTATTTATTTAAGTCAAAATATGGTGGTCGTACATGGCTATGGTATGGTCCTGAAACAAGCATTTTGAAAACATGGTTTTTAAAAATTCATACTAAAAAGTAATTTATACCATGTGGGTATTTAAATAAATTACATATTTGAAAAGTAGACTTGAGAACTACATTTTCTATTACTAAATTTTTTTGAGATTCAATCTCTAAGTGCCTCAAATTTAGACATCGATTGACAAGAAATTTGGAAAAAAGAGAAAACACTTCCACTTTTTTCCCAAAAGTGGGACTCAACTTCTTGCAGCCACCCAATAACTTTATTATAGTGAGGTGGAATCATCGGCAAAAGGTGTGTACTCATTTGGGTCATTCCCAAAGGTTCAACTTCTGGCAGGCCCACCAAAGGTGTCTCAGACTTGGCTTGGATTCAAGGGTGAGAGTTTCTGATTCTCTCAAAGAGAGAAGAGGACAATCCTCTACCTTTGCACCTTACCCAAACACACCAAACATGTTTATCATCGAGCTAACTCCTCTATCAACAAATCCAAAAGTTTCTTGGTTTCTGATTCCCTCAAAGAGAGAAGAGCATAATCCCCTCACTAGTGAATGTGCCAATCGATTTGCTACCTTTCCTTTCTCCCCCAGGTATCTAACCTTCTAGAAGCATCTAGGTCTCAGGTTCATTCATGGTCATCACTTCCATGTAATGAAGAGCCTATTACCCTATGCTACTATCAAGACCCTTAAGAGATTTTCACAAGGTCCTATTTAGACTATGTGAAGAAAGTAATAAAACAGACAAAATGTTTGAGTAGGTTTGAGATTTCTTTGACAAGCATCTTTGGCAAGCATCATGCAATCAAACCATTCGTAAGTATGCATGTGTTTTTAGGAATCTTTGACAAACGTCCTGCAGCTGACTGTTAAGCTTTATCAAAAAAATGGAATCGGGAAATCACAACAAAACATAGAATATCAGGAAAATAAGAAGCAGATAGTATCAAACTATGAAAATTTAAAATTTTGGGTGTCAGTCTGTACAATTTAATACACAATCTCATGTGAGAAAACACCTTTGTCATGCAAGGAAGTTCTAAGAAAAGCACAAATTCATGTGGTATAGTGAGAAACTTCACACGAGAATCCATACCAGAGACGTATAGACATAATGTAAAATTTACAAAAAATAAAATGAAATAAGGCTAGAAATTGATTTTCTACCTCATGGTGGGTGCCAGAAATGTATAAGCTAAATGTGGCCCTCAAACTTAGCCTTACACTTCAACATAGTCATTGTTCATTAGCCACATATGAGAATGAATATGAAGTCATTAATCTCGCATGCCTTTATGATTCAACCTGTTGCCTCCTGTCTAGGTAGGGTTGTGAGTGGCTCTCAGAATTGAGAGTCCAACAACCATAGACTAACACTAGAATGAAGGATTTATCTATGAAGTAGATATAAAATTACTCTAGAATGAGAATGCAATTAATCTAGAAATGATTAAAGTATGAATATTAATCTAAGAGCAATGAAAATAAACTAGATTAAGACAAGTGCATTATTAAGCTAAACATGATATTAATCTAAAAATGATTATCAAACTAACAATGAAAATGAAAGCTTTGAATGCAAATGAGATGAGATAATAATTTAACAGAGTTTCAATACTCAAAAGTTGGATCCCTGTGAATGAGAAATAAGAGTTGGGTATATGCAAGATCATGAGGGGCCAAACTATGCCCTTAAGTGGCAATGAAAAATCAGCAAATCAGGGTTAGTCAACTTGATGTGAAAATTTCAACTAGCTATGAACCTAATATCAAAAATTTGTAAGAATAGAATCTATAGAAAATTGAATGTAGTTTCTAAACTACTAGGCCTTTTTTGAGAAAAAGTTAGTATGATTGGTGAAAAGTATAGATTTCAATGCAACAGTACAAAAATTTTAAGAAAAAAATAAGAAGTAGGTGTATGTTTGACCACCTTAATCATAATCAAATGATAATATTTTATTGTAAGATTTTATATATAAGTAGTAGACTCATGCCCGGATGTGACGCATATTTTTTTGTAATTTTATTCCAAAAAAAAATTAATTATGAATTTTTTTCTACAACATTTTCAGAATAAAAAAAATACTGTGTCTGACCACCTTAATTCATTCAAAACTTTATAAAATTCAATTTTTATTTTTTTTTCCTTATAGTAGGTGAAGCATAGAATGTGACACATTTTTTGGATTTTAAAAATGTTATACCGTCTGAAAGTTATAGTCATTTTTCAATCAGTATATAAATCAGCACTTTAGGGGTAGCTCAATTAGAAAATAACTAATAATTACTTACCGAATTTAAAATTTGACAGCAATTATATCAATAGAAAGCTGATAATCTCCTTAAGATACCCTTTTCAATTTATCAAATTCAGGTGAAAAAAAAGTTGTCAGCTACATTGTCAAAGTTTTGAACTGACATCGCCACTTTTTGGCCCCTCATGATCTTGCACATACCCAGTTCTTTTATAGAATCTTGGGTTCAATTGACAGTCGAGATTGAATTAGATGAATGGTGGAGATTGAAGGAGAGTCCAGTTCAGAATAGAAAGTTTCTTGCAAAGAGACAGTCAATTGTTTGCCTTTTGAGTGTGTGGAGCAGTTAACTGATTTATTGCATTTTTGAATTTCCAGTTAACTCAAAGTTTCCTTTTTTGAACTAAAGAGAAGATTTTGGAGAGAATATTTAATTAAATAAATATAATATTGCCTCATAAATGGATTTTCTCAATTATTTGAATAATTAAATTCAATTATTGAAATGAGGATATTTATTTAAAAACCAAATATTATTTAATTCCTTTTCCATGTGTATTTAGATAAAGAGGGTGGATTTAAATTTATTAAAGTGCTAGGACTTTATAATTCAATTAATCGATCATAGTGTTTATTTAGCCAATTATAGTCGATATTTAGGAATTAAATATAGAAATGTGATTAATGCACATTTAGGGTCTTTTACATTTGACTTTAAGTCAAGTAGAGTTAATTAGAAGATAGAATTGCCTAGTACAATAGGACTTTGATGATCTAGAAATTGATAGAATGAGACTAAATGCAACAAAATTAGTTAGGATAGTAAGATGCCAATTTTGGGGTATTACACATAGCTCCAAGTAAAAATTATTTCATGTGGAACTAGATGTTGTGTTATTCTAGTGTCACAAGTCATTTAAAAAGTTTACCAAGCACTTTAAAAAAAATTAAAAATAAATATTATATAAATTTTGATGACTTTCACTAAATGAATCATAATTTCTACAAATAAAATTAAAATACAATGGTAAACATTTAAAATCATATCAAAAGTTAGGAACACTTCAAAGAACTCCACACATCATCATTATTATCCTTTAGTTACTAATTTAAAATAAAAATTACTTCCTACAACATTGTGCAAAAGAAAGAAGATATTTTCCTTACATTTATTCTGTTTATAATAAATCTATATATTTAAGTATCTTTTTTTATTAATTTCAATTATTTGTACCGATCTTCTATTGATTCTCATATTTTATTAAGCTCTCATTCACTATTTATTGTTATATCTACTTTTTATAGGTGCATGCTTGTAATTGAACAATATTATAACTTATACGATTTATCCCCACCAAGGAGTAAAAGCACAATTGAGTGTCACATTTTAGGCTAACTCAAATCACTCGACCCAGTTAGACTCGACCGAGTCTAACTGGGCCGAGTACACATAGGTACCACACGGTGCCAAATGACGTCTATGTGGCCCAGTAGACTGGGCCGAGTGGTACTCGGCCGAGTGGTACTCAGCCGAGTAGGACTTTATCGAGTCTAAATGATATTTTTAATATCAAAAAACATCCCAAGCCCCTCATTTGCACACTATTTGGTTGTTCATGTGGGGATGACCCCTAGGGGGACTAAGTCAAGTCAGACTTGGCCCAGTCAGACTCGGCCCAGTTGAACTCGGCCAAGTCTACCTAGGTGGCATGCCATGTTGGCAGCCAAACCTCCAAAACCACAAAAAAACTAGAATTATGCACTTCTGTTGTTCCTTTCTCTGATCAAAATAGAAAATATTAAAAAACTAAAAGTACCATTTTCTAGATCTAGGAAGTCAAATTTTGGACATATAAATTTTATATTGTTTCAACTACAAAATGTTAAACAATTTGCTAAAAACTACATGTAGGTATATTAAACTTTGAGAAGATGTTGATTCGGAAAATATGGGAAAATGCTAAATCAATTCAAAAAATTTAAAAATCATATAGGACAATAGAGGAGAGAGTTCTCTTAAAAAATATGTAATTTATTTGATTTTTGGCATAGTTTTGGTAGGGGAAAAGTGACGGGAGAAAAAAACTGTTGATTTCAGTTAAGTTCAACTTTGAATACTTAGAACGGGTAAACTATAGATCAAAAATACTTCTTTCTTTTTTCCTACACTAGATATACATGTCATCTAAAACATATTCTGAAATTGGGGGAAAAAATAATGTTTTACATATAATGATTTGACAAGAAGTAAACTCCCTAATTTGTAGTATTTTTTAGGATATGAAAAATAAACCTAAAAATTTAAGAAAACATATTAATTTTTTCTCAAATTAATTTTTAAAAATTATAGGCATAAAATTCATCCTATTTTATACATTTCATCAGTTTACATCATCTTCAAATTCTCAACAAAAATGTGACTTTTATGCCCTTGAAGTTTTTCAGTTTTGGTGTTGTTAGTCTCTTCCTTTGTAAAAGGGTGACAACTTATTGTGCTTTTACCCCAAGAATATATATGATTTAATTTAATTTGTTTGTTTGTAAAAAAAAATTAAAAATATATATTTTATACAACAAAATATCAAAAGAATAGCGGTAAGTGTCTATCTATTGATTTTTGAGGAATATCATTCTGATTGGATTCTTAGGATAAAAAAAGAATTCAAAAACAACTCTCCAATTGAGTCAAACAACATAGTATTATTATATGGAAGATTAAAATGGAATGGATGGTGGGAAAAATAAAGCCCAATCATAATCTTTTGTAAGGAGTTATAAAAAATCACATATACATATTTATCCAAGGAAAAACAAAAGTATAATCCTAATGCACTTACTTTTAGATATTATTTTATATAATTGAAGTTGGTATATATCTTCTTATTCACTGTATGATTTGCATTCTTGAAATTTTACAATAAATTTGACAAATGAAATAATACATTTGCTAATCAATTTTATGGTCTTTACTTTAATGTCTTACTTATCATATAAGTTGATATTCATATGATCATTACATCATAAAATACAAGTGCTCATATTACTTTTTTTACATGTTTGTAGGTTATATAAACATGTATCATTTCATACTTGTACATGTCATTTTTTTAATAAAATTATATATAAATTTAAACACACACACATACAAATTCTTATAATAACTCAATATTAATTTATATTTCAAAATATAAAGAATTATAATAAATAACTTTTAAATAAAGTGTTTCAAATAATGAAGTCCACTTAGGGCAAGTCCTCATGCAACTGCTAGGCTTATTTTAGCTAGCAGTAACTGCTCAATTTTTTAGCAGCAAGTTGTGAAGCTGGTGGCCCCATGACAGGTTTAGAATTTGATGGTCATATTGATCATTTTCTCACTTTTGAACCGTATATGACAGCCTGTAAAGTTATTGGACCATATGAATTAATAGGCTAAATTTTTATAAAACCGTAAATACGAAACTTAAATTTAATAAACAGTCAAAATTTGTTATTACGTCGAGAGGCGTAACCACTACAGTGGCATCAAACCCCCTTATAGAGGTCATCTATAAAAAATGGTGTAATTTTAAAGAACCTCTTCACGTTCCAGTAGTCATGTTCCATTGCCAGCCTGTTAAGGTCGTGTTACATTGCAGCAATACATGCTAATAAATAATATGAAGCGACAATAGAATGTAATAATAAATTAATAATATGAAATGAAAAAACAATAGCGATAATACAATGTAATAATAAATAAATTAATAAATAATATGAAACAACAACAACAAGCAAACAACAGACGGGCAACAACATATGAAATGCCAACAACAGATGGGAAACATCAGATGACACGCCAATAGTATGGGTGTAGCATGCATCAATGGGAAGTAGAATATTGGGCCATTCTTGAGTACAAACAGGTGGTTGTTGAATGTCAAGAAGCTTTAATACACTTTTTTGCAAAAATTACGCAACACACTTTATTATTATTTCTGCCTCTTGTAATGGCCTTAATGTGAGGTATAAGGAAATACTAAATGTCAAATAATATATATTTCTACAAAAATACCATATTAAATATAGTAACACGGTAACACAAGTCATTCATAAAAAATGCTCCTATACAAATATATTAAATATAGTAACACAGTGATGCAGTAAGGCAGAGTTAATTTTAATTTAAAATATTAAAAGGTAGAATAGCAGGAGTCTTTATTACTGACATTTTTATCCATCTTTTCATCTCCCTATGAACTTTTAAAAGAAAATTTATGTTTCAAAACTTGCAATCATTCTCACAATCGCTACTAGTAGCATTTCAAAATACAGTAAGTTTCTTTTCAATGTCTTGTTTTGTGCTTGGGCTATTCGTAGTTGTTAACCTGATTTATTAATTATTATTTTTTGTGCTTCAGACCACGACAGGATTGAGCTTTTGATCAAGAAGTTGTCTTTTGAGAGGTTGGTTTCCTATTAAATATTCGCTATGGCATTGATATTTTATATTCATCATTTTTCTGAGATTTACAAAATATTTGAAATTTCATTTTTAGTCGAGCCTTCCTACAATTTATAAAGTTATGGGAAATGTCTATTTAAAAAATAGGATGTATATTTGATCATGTTTTGAAGTTGCATATTTGATCATTTTGATTAAAAAGAATAGAAATGATTGTATCATCTTAAAATGGAAGAACTTCCTTCCCGATAGGTTTAGCACCCTCTTTTAGTACATTTATCATGATAGACTTGCATTTAGGATGCATTATGCACTTGATTCCTTCATTCTAGGTGAAGTTAGGGTTAGGATCCCTAGGATTCTCCTTAATTTACCTCTTCCATGGCTCTATTTTCTAGGTAGGATTTAGAAATAGGTCCTCATGGCCTTCATCATGGTTATCATAGGATTTTGTGCCCCTCCCTGGCACTCTATCCCATTCTGACATCATTTCTAGCTCTTTGGCCATCCCTAGAACCTTCTGTTTCAAATTCTGACAGGATTTGGACCCTTGGGTCAAGGATGAGGTCATCCCTAACCTAGGTCAGGGTCAAGTTCATCCCTAACCTACATTAGAGATGAGGTCATCTTTGATCTCCTTCAGGATTTGGTTCCCCTTTTTCAAATTTGGTCCCGGCGGGCCCCAAAATCAATGTCGAGCCTTTGGATCCGAGTGTGGGAAGGTTTTAATTCAAAATTCATTTAATTATTTTCCATCCTTAGTTGGTTATTGTGATTGGATCATAATTCATGGTGAAATTTGAATTATGGGTCCTCACATTGCTCTAGGAGCCTCACCTTGAAACCTCTATATAAAGACTCTCATTTGCATTCATTTTCACAACAAGACCAAGCAATTTCATGAGCAAGTATCCATCAAGTGGAGACAAAATAGTTGGGCAAGCAATCAATGGTGGAGTAAAGATGCAAGATTGCAAGAGGATGATATAGAAGATCAAGCCATTGTTGATATCAAGCATTTTTGTGAACACACCATTGTAAACACCTATTTGGAGCAAAAGCAATCCTTTCTTCCTTGATCCACCATTGCCAACATTCAAGCATTCAAAGATACAATCATGGGATAGAAATTATAGATTATGAGTTTGGTAGGAGTACCTTACCCTTGGGGGCTTGGTATGCTTTCCTATCTCATTCAAATCTATGCATTGTTTCCTCATACATATTCATGCTAGGGTTTTAATCTAGAGGATTAGATCTTGGCATTACACTTTCTATACTGCACACACACACATTCCATTTCAATCGGCTATTCGTGGAGGTGGAGATCAAAAAAATAGGGGTTTGACTTTAAGGCAAAACCCTATACAGCCACCCCAAAAACACCATTTTTCAGATATGTACAGTCGCTATTTGGAGAATTGGAGGATGGATCTGAGTACCCTTTTCGACAATATTCTGAGATCTGTGAACAAAGTCAAAGTCGACCTTCAAAATCTTGAGGTAGTCTTTGACCTTTTATTGGGGTCAAAGACTACCTACTACCAGAAAGACAAAAGTTTTATGGGTTTTCTCTATTACAGTTTTCTAGTCCTGGACCTGGTTGCAAAATATTCCAAAACTCCACACAGGCTTCAGAAAATAGGTATTTCTAAATCTATGCCATGATGAGTTGTGTATCTTACATTAATTGATTTTTAAGCATTTCCAGATTTACATTACTTATACAATTCCAATTCAAAACATATACAAATGAATAGTGATAAATGATAGGTGCATTGTTAAGGCTCCATTTTACTATTGTTCATTTTGGTGAACCCATTTATGACAACTCTTTCTTTTTGGTGTTATATTTAAATCTTGCATGCTTATAAGATTAGATTTCTTGCATTCAGTTCTTGCATTTTTATTTCAAAAATACAAAAAAAATTGCAAAATTTCTTTAAAATACAAAAATATTTATATTTACATGCTTTTAGAATTTCTTTGTATTCAACATGTATGATTCTTATTTTGAGTACTTTGATGAGGCTTTTATTGTATAAGAGGATCTAGATTCCCTAATGAGGTACATGGTAGTGAGGATGAAAATGGTTCGGATAAGATCTCCACGGATCCTATTCCTATTTCACTCTCCTCCACAACCTCTCCAATTGACCTTTACCATAAGGTGTGTGCATGGTTACCTTCATGTCCCACTATTTACAACATTAATAAACCTAAATTGATATATCCTACACCTTAGATGATGGTAAAAGGATGTCCTCACATAACAATTAAGGGAAAAGCTAGAGATCCTTTGGATTTCTTGGATAACACTTATTCCATTTCAGATGCTTATCGCACATAGAATAACCCTCAGCCTATTGTTCCGATTTCTTTACCTCCTTCTCAACCTATTATTCCTCAAGCACCTAGGTTTCCATCTACCTTTAAGGATTATAACTTAGTTGACCAATTACATGCTACTCTTGCTAAGATATCTTTATGGGAATTACATCAAACTTCCTCAACATATCATGAGGCATTGCAAAAAGCTTTATCTACTCTTCCTGCTTCACCTCCTAATCAAGAGAACATTCATTCTATTTTGGATTGTATGCATACTATGCCTTATGTACCTCCTATTGTGTTTTCTAATAATGATTTACCTTCCCTAGAGGTGCAGAATCAATATGATGCTCTTATGGTTACTGTCTCTATTAACCAGAGTATCATTCGAAGAACCTTAATTGATAATGGATTTGGGCTTACTATTTTTATCATGGATATGCTTAAGGAAATTAAGGCTGATCTCACCACTATTCAACTTGATAATGTTCCTATATGTGGATTTGACAATATTGTGAAGAAAAATTTGGGCATTATTACCTTATCTGTTAAAGTTGGTCTAGTTATTCTAAATACTCCTATTCATGTTATGCATGGAAGTCTCAATTGCAACCTTCTTTTAGGAAGACCATGGTTACATACTATGCATGCAGTTCCTTCTACTCTTCATCACAAGGTTAGGTTCATCTATAACAACTTAATGTATACATTACATGCAGACGATGTGTCAAATCCTTTCTTAAATGTAGAATATGCCAAAATCTCTAAGCCTCTTCAACCTAGTAAAGAGATTGAAAAACAACTAGAGATACAACAATCTGAGATAAAACAACCTGAGATTCAACAACAAGAAGCTCCATCTTCTTCTTTGACTAAGGATGATTGGAGGACATTAGATTTTAATTCTAGTTTTATTGGAGACTACAAGGTCTTTGATTTGGAATTCATGAAGCAACACAATGAATTTGAGAAAAAAAATTTTGCTCCTTCTCCGCTTTCTGAGGAACTAAAAATTAATTTTTTTGCCACTTTGATTAATGAAATGATTGAAAATATAAAGCCTAATTGTTATGATATTGTGACATATGCCGCTCCTTGGACTCCTTCTGATATGACTGACCGATATGGTCCTAGTTATCATTTTCTTAAGAAATCAGAATTTAATGGGAAAGGATGTGGTAAATATGAACAAGGTATACAAGTACCTTTGGATAATGAAGTTTATGATCATACATATGCATTAGGATTCAATCTTTATAGACAACCATTAACTTTTCCTCTTAATGTTAATCATATTTGTGGTGGAGAGTTGAAGTTGGTTAACCCACTACTTATTGACCTTAATCAAGAACCTTCTTTGGATATTTTTCCTGAAGATGAAGCCTTAATGGAATTTTTAGGGGTTTATGAAGATTTACCTAAGTTTCATCACAAATGATGAAAAACTTATTGTTTAAGTACCGATGCTTATTTTGGAGAACATGGTAAACAAGATATTCTCCCTTTACCGATGGATCCTTCGATATGAAGTAATTTATTAATAACTAAAACTATTGATATTAAAATGGAAGAAAACAACTCTGAAAGGATGATAAATATTGGGAAATGTTTGAATCAAGATGAACATGATCAGTTGGTTTCCCTTCTACTTGAATTTAAGGATATCTTTTCTTGGATATATTCAGATATGTCAGGTATTGATTCTCAGATTGTTACCTATAACATTGTTTTAAAACTGAATATAAAACCTATGAAATAGAAAATCCAAAAGGTGAATCCATGAATTGCTTTATTAGTCAAAGGTGAAATTGAAAAATTATTGGATTCTGGATTTATCCATTCTATTGATAACTCAGATTGGATTTCAAATATTGTGCTTGTTTCAAAAGGAGAAAATAAGATAAGGATGTGTACTGATTTTAGAGATTTAAAAAAGGCATCCTTAAAAGATGATTTCTCCTTACCTAGCATTGATATGATTGTGGATTCAACCATGGGACATGCTTTGTTATCTTTTATGGATGTTTTTTTTAGATATAATCAAATATTTATCCCTCCTGAAGATCAATTTAAGACTAAATTTATAACACCTTGGGGAACATTTTGTTGGGTCATGATGCCTTTTGGATTAAAAAATGCAGGAGCAACTTATCAATGAGCTATTCAACTTTGATTTTTCATGATTACATTCATAAGAACCTTGAAGATTATGTGGATGATATCTTAGCAAAATCTATACAAAGAGAAGATCATGTTACCATTTTACGACAGATATTTGAAAGGATTAGAAGTTACAACATGAGATTGAATCCTAAGAAATGTGTCTTTGGAGTTGATTCTAGTAAATTATTAGGATTTATAATCGCTAAGAAAGGCATAGAAGTAGATACTAAAAATATTGAAGCTATTGTTAATATGCCTCCTCCTAAGAATATTTCTTAGTTATGGAGTTTACAAGGAAAAATAAAAGCTATTCATCGCTTTATTTCTAATTTAGCAGACCCAACTATCCCTTTTACTTCCTTGCTTAGAAAGGATACCACTTTCTCTTGGAATGATGAGTGTAAACAAACTTTTGTGAAATTTAAGGAGTATCTTGCAAATCCTCCTATCTTGTAGCTAGCTAAATTTGATAAACCATTCCATTTATACACTTCAGCGACTTTGAGGGCCGTGAGTGTGTTGTTAGCTCAAAATGATGATGATGGTAAGGAAAGACCTCTGTATTACATTAGTCAGACTTTACTTGATTATGAAACAAGATATTCAAATTTGGGAAGACAATGTCTAGTTGCAATTTATGTATGTCAGAAACTCAGGCATTATCTTATAAATGTTGAAGTTAATGTGATTGTTAAATTTGATCCTTTGAAACATCTTTTCTCACAAATTGATCTCTTTGGCTGATTGGCAAAGTGGGTGATGTTGGTTACAGAGTTTGATCTTAATTTTAATTCTTAGAAGTCTATTAAGGGACAAGTGTTAATAGATTATTTAGCTGAAGCTCCTTGTCCTCATCCTGATACATGTTCTACTTCAATAGAATTCCCTGATGATAATATTCTAGCTATTCAATAGGATGATATTTGGGAATTATATTTTGATGGGTCTAAATGTAAGACAGGTTCTGGTGTGGGTATTATCTTGATTCCCCCTACGAAAAAACCCATCACTTTATCGTACAAATTAACCTTTCCTTGTACTAATAGCATTGTAGAGTATGAAGCTCTTACAACTGGCCTACGAGAAACTTCATCTCTTAGTATCAAACATTTACAGATATATGGAGATTCACAATTAATTGTTGAATAGATTAAAGGAGGATATCAGATTAAGAATGATAAAATGACACAATACAGAGATTTAGCTCTTAATGATCTTTCATAATTCTCCTCTTATACAATTCAGACTTTACCTAGGAAGGATAATCAACATGCAGATGCCATGGCAAATGTGGCTTCTTTGATTTGTCTTGAGAATAATGCTAAAAACTTTCAATTTACTATACAAACTCTTAAAAGCCTTGCAATTTCTGAAAAGATTACCTCTGATTGTTTCAATTTGCATTTAGATGAATGGTACTCACATATTTTTCATTTTTTGAAGGATGGTACTTTTCCTGAACCAACGACAAGGAACACGTGTAATCGTATTAGGAAGCTTGCAGCGCGTTACATCATTTTAGGAGATATCCTTTATAAACTCTCTTATGAAGGATTTTTATTAAGATGTCTCAATAGAACTAAAATCCCTGTAGCTTTGGTAGAAGCTCATTCTCGTTCTTGTGGGGGAAATTTTGGTGGAAAATCCCTGGTTAATAAATTTCTTAGAATGGGATATTATTGGAAAACAATGGAGCAAGATTCTTTCATATTTGTTAAGAAATGTCCTCAATGTCAACAACATAGTAATTTGATTCATGCTCCTACTCGTGAGCTTCATAATCAAGTTTCTTCATGGCCTTTTAGTGTTTGGGGTTTTGATCTTATTGGAAAAACCAGCTTCTTCTCAAGGACATACTTACATTCTAACTACTACGGATTACTTCACGAAGTGGGTCAAAGTTGTCCATCTTCGTTCAACAATGACATATGTTATTTGTGATTTCATCCTTAATAATATTATAACAAGATTTGGTATTCCTTCGATGATAATTTCAGATAATGGAACCTCTTTTAAAAAAAAGAAGTCTCAAAATTCTTGGAGAAATATAGGATTCAACATAGATTTTCAACTCCTTATTATCGTCAATCTAATGGACAAGCTGAAGCATCAAATAAAATCATTGAACAAATTTTGAGAAAAACAATTACTAAGCATACAAAAGATTGGCATACTCAACTGACTTATGCTTTATAGGATTATAGGACTAGTGTTCGTACTGCCATGGGTACTTCTCCTTACAACCATTTCTATGGTACTCATGCTATTATGCCTTTTGAACTAGAAATATCTTCTCTACGTGTTTCATTTCATGGGATAATTGATAAAGATACTTTTGGTGCACAACACTTACAAGAGCTAGAAATGTTGGATGAACAATGAATATGTGCATTAGAACATATAAAATATTATCATAAATCTCTTCAGAAACAATACAATCATAAGGTAATTGAATGAACATTTGTGGTTGGTGATTTAGTCCTTTATGAGAATCAACAAAATGTGAATGCTTTACCAAGCAAAAAAGGAAAATTTAGCCCTAATTGGCTTGGACCTTTTGTTGTTATTGAAGACTTTGGTTTGGGTGCTTATAAACTTGCTGATATGGATGGTGTTTCTTTTAAGGAACCCATTAATATTATACATCTCAAACATTATTATCCTTAATTACGTTCATTTATTTTTCCCTTGTGCATTTATGTATTCCTTATAAAGTTTTCTTTATAGGTTATGTAGTTCTAGCAAAATTACATATTGAATATATTTATGCACTTTCTTTCTTTCTATTAAGTTTCATATTGATGAAAGCATAGTAATGAAACATAAAACTAATTAGTAGAGAAATTTTTCATTCATCAAAAAGATTTTTTTAAAGTTTTGATACATATGTGGCCAATGGCCCTGTCTATCACTATGCTCTAATGGCCGATGGCTCCCAAATCTCTCTACCCTATGATAGGAAGATGAATATTTGTGTGTCTATGTGTGGCTCCCCGATATGCTCATACCCTGTGGATGCTCTCAGGCACTCTATAGCTCAGCTATCAGCTTCTCCTCCCTTTCTCTGCACAATCTCAGCTCTCGCTGGATGCATGCAAAGATGTCGACATACCTACCAGGATCTCTGTGACCAATGCAAGAATCTCGCTCATCAGCTGGTAGTCAGTAGGATATAATTGTATCCTTGAGAATCTCAGATAAAAAGCTCCTCCACTCCACTATGCTAGCTATATAATGAAAAAATTTATCAGTCTAGTGTCTTTCTATCTCAAATCAAATCAAATATTCAATCAAATTTCATATCTCATACCTGGGTCTACCTCCTGAATGTCACTAAAGTGTCTAGATGGTGGGGGCATGGAGTGACTACTCTCTCCATGCTTGCCATATCTAGGTCTTGATGGTGGTGTCTCTATGTGGGGCCATGGGGGCCTTCATGATCTCAGTGGTGATGCATGAGTAATGGGTATATTTGCACCGGTATCACCAGCTGGGGGAATATCCTCGGCTCTCTCCTTGACTCTCTCTTCTACTCTCTCTACTCTCTCCTCCTCCATGGGATATCCCTTAGAGATGTGCTCCTCCTCATCTCTAACATCCTCATCCTCCTTTGCAGTACCACTATCCCAATGTGTCCTCTCTATAAAACTTGGATCACCTATGGGATAATCCTTAGGGAAGATGGGACGAGTCCCCTATAGACTCTAGTCCCTGATGTAATCCCAACTCATGCCTGAATAAGTCACATCTAATGGTACCTCTATGCCCCCTATCTCATTTGCATCACTGTCCTCTATGTCTGCTATCGATGGTCGGTGCATAGCGCCAGGTCTCTGATAGTACCTCATTGGATTTACATAGTGAAGTACTGCTCTAGGGACTCCCTGTAACAAATCAAACTACCTCATCACCCGATCATAATAGTATGGCATCACTATATGACTTTGATGACCCTCTAGTAGCTTCCACCACTATGAATATCTCATCTGGAGTCATGTATCAGGCCACTCTATCATCTGGCAGTAGGGTCTCCATATCATATTGGTGCTCAGAATGCGGTCTAGGTGTACCCTCCAATAGAGGATATCTCCAAACTACCAAACATCTCTCAAAGGATATGTGAAGAATCTCAGTGTACTCACATCTACCACCACTAGAACTCCTTGTGGATGTGTACATGCAAAATGCTCAAACAATCAAATCTACAAGAGCGTGCATATCGAAAGACTCTCCCTTTGATACCTCACTAGCTGACCTAGCTCATGGTATAATTGGGCTAACATGCTTCGACCCCATGAGAACACGGTCCTCTCTCTCTCTATCCTCTATAAGAGATGTGTAAGAGGTGTACAAAATATGGTACCCTTTGTGTTGGGTAACACAACCAAGGATACTATGCAAAGCACCACCCTCTGTACTAAAGGTGTAGTGCCTGACATTATGGATGATAATAGGACCTTATCTAACCGGGTCCGCATCTATGGAACTCATCCTGTATAATACTCTGCATTTTACGAATCTCCTCACAAGCATGTTGTGCTCTAGGTTTGATGGTCTCACCTCAGACTGGAAGCTGCATGATCCTGTAGACATCCTCTAATGTCATTGTGATCTCTCTAGAGGAAAGATGGAAGGAGCATGTATCCTCATCCCACCTCTCTATTAGAGCCGATAGCATGGCTCGGTGTAGTTCGATATGTGGAAGGAATGATACCTAGTATAGTCCCACATCTCTTAGTAACTACATCTCCTCATCCTCAAGCTCGAATAGTCTCTCTTTGACCATGACTAGAAACTCTCCAAAGGGATGCTCTTGGAGATGGACCAAGTCCTGTAAGCACAAACATACATCATATCAGCCATCTACATCATCAAATCTATAAATCTAACTGAACTAGGTCAAAGTCAACCTCAGTCAAGTCAAGCATGACCTTACTGGGTCAAAGTTGACTTTCCTAGGTCAGGGATGACCTTGTCGGGTCAAGGTCAACCTCATCCTAGAAGAGGTAAAAACCTTGCAGTCAATGTCAACTTTGTTGGGTCAAAGTCGACATAGATGGGTTAGGGTCAACCTAGAAGGGATAAAGTTGACCTTTCCTATTAAAACATGAATTTTGAAAGTACAAAAGCATACAACAACAAACTCACCTCAAGAAGTGACCATTTGGTAGCTAGGTTGTGTCTCAAAAGCTCCATGCGTGTCGCTCGAAGTTCCTCTCTCCTTGGCATCTTGCTTCCTCATTTCAAATCTACAAAAGGTAAGAATGAGTAAGTGTCTCTCTCTTTTCCATATTTATAGTTCAAATTAGGCTTTTATTAGGGTTTCTTTTAGGGTTTCCTCATGGTAAACTCAGATTTCCCTTATTATGCATTTAGATAGGCATCCACTCTTTTCATCATAACTTGAGTTCGGTAACTCCATTTTAAATGTTGTCAGTGGTGTTGGAATAATGATTCAGATGCCTAACTCAAACTATTTTAGGAAGGTTAGGAATCCTTCTAATTGGTTTAGGAGAGGACTTTTCAACAAACTGCATATCCAATTAATAGAGTTATTCTTATCACCCTGTTTCACCATTCCGAAGTAGAAAGCTGAAACAGGGGGGCATAAGGGGATTTATGCACTTCTCAATTGTCATATAGTAAGCCCTAGGTGATTTATGGATTTTCATTAACCTTATGTGTTGCAGGTTCTAACAGTTTTCTACAGGATCTCTACATTGAGGACTTGGCTATATCCTTTTTATTTACTATGATGTTTTCTTACTTTAGCTTGCATATTCACTTAGTGTCATATCAGAGATAAAGTGGTGGCTAAATGTATCATCTTAAAATGGAAGAACTTCCATCTTGATAGGTTTATAACCCTCTTTTAGTACATTTATGATGATAGACTTGCATTTAGGATGCATTCTGCACTTGATTCCTTCATTCTAGGTGAGATTAGGGTTAGGATCCCTAGGATTCTCCTTAATTTTCCTCTTCCATGGCTCTTTTTTCTAGGTAGGATTTAGAAATAGGTCCTCCTGGCCTTCATCATGATTATCATAGGATTTTGTACCCCTCCTTGGCACTCTATCCCATTCTGACATCATTTCTAGGTCTTTGGGCATCCCCGGGACCTTCTATTTAAAATTCTGACAGGATCTAGACCGCTAGGTCAAGGATGAGGTTGTCCCTGACCTAGGCCATCGACAAGCTCATCTTTGACCTCCTTTAGGATTTGGTTCCCCTTTTTCAAATTTTGTCCTGGCAGGCCCCGAAATCAATGTCGGGCATTGGGATCCGAGTGTGGGAAGGTTTTAATTCAAAATTCATTTAATTATTTTCCCTCCTTAGTTGGTTATTGTGATTGGATCATAATTCATGGTGAAATTTGAATTATGGGTCCTCACATTGCTCTAGGAGCCTCACCTTGAAACCTCTATATAAAGACTCTCATTTGCATTCATTTTCACAACAAGACCAAGCAATTTCATGAGAAAGTATCCATCAAGTGGAGACAACACAATTGAGAAAGCAATCAATGGTGGAGTAAAGATGAAAGATTGCAAGAGGATGATATAGAAGATCAAGCCATTGTTGATATCAAGCATTTTTGTGAACACACCATTGTGAACAGCTATTTGGAGCAAGAGAGATCCTTTCTTCCTTAATCCACCATTGCCAACATTCAAGCATTCAAAGATACAATCATGGGGTAGCAATTATAGATTATGAGTTTGGTAGGAGTACTTTAGCCTTGGGGGCTTGGTATGCTTTCCTATCTCATTCAAATCTATGCATTGTTTCCTCATACATATTCATGCTAGGGTTTTAATCTAGAGGATTAGATCTTGGCATTACACTTTCTATACACACACACATTCCATTTCAATCGACTATTCATGGAGGTGGAGATCACCAAAATGGGGGTTTGACTAAGGCAAAACCCTATATAGCCACCCCAAAAACACCATTTTTCAGATATCTATAGTCGTTGTTTTGAGAATTGGAGGATAAATCTGAGTACCCTTTTCAGTGAACCTCTGAGATCTATGAACAAAGTCAAAGTTGACCTTCAAAATCTCAAGGTAATCTTTGACCTTTTATTGGGGTCAAAGACTACCTGCTGCCAGAAAGACAAAAGTTTTCTGGGTTTTCTTTGTTACAATTTTGTGGTCCCAGATCTAGGTGCATAATCTTCTGAAACTCCGCATAGGCTTCAGAAAATAGGTATTTCTAAATCTATTCCATGATGAGGTGTGTATCTTATCTTAATTGATTTTTAAGCATTTCCAGATTTACATTACTTAAGCAATTCCAATTCAAAACATATACAAATGAATAGTGGTAAATGATAGGTGCATTGTGAAGGCTCCAGTTTACTTTTGTTTAATGATAAAATGAATTATATTCTATTGCTTCTGCTTTCACCATTGTCATTCTTGCTTGCATGGTTGTTTTCATCCTTCAAAGCTGATTTTAAAAATGAAATTAACAGATCAATTTTCTGGGATTTCGTATAACTAAGATAACCTATTGATTCAAATGGGAAAACAATGGTCTTCTCAGAGAAGGGTTATCAAAATTGTAAAAGAGAAAAACAAATCTCAATCCTCGATTGACACTGAGGTCTTCCAAATCACTCTTTTCATAAATTTTTATTGGACCATTCCCATATTAAAAAACATTTGTCAATTATTAATATAAAATTCCCACTACCGTGTCTCCATTGTAGCCACAATTTCAATTTCTAGCCATTATAAATAAGCTAAGCAAAGAGCTTCCTACTGCAATGGAAGCCTCTGATTTTCATGTGAATTTAATTATTTGAATATTTATTATTTTTCGGTACCACCCAATTTATATTCATCTTTTTTTATACAGTTGCCCACAATATTCTTTCATCAATACCTTTCATTTTTGTTTATGTTTGCATGAATTAATTTGTCTGAATTTGTGATGTCATGTTAAGCATTCAAGGCTTGCACTGAAATTTGCACAACTTCAATATGTTTTAAATTAAATAAATCTAACTAATAATGCTCAGCCAATTGTACCTTGAAAAACCTTGACCAAAGTTCATAAATTTATGTATAATTTATTTATTTTTATAAAAAAATTTAAAATTTTATATTAATAGTTGACAAATGTTTTTTTAATATGGGAATGGTGCAATAAAAATTTACAAAAAGAGTGATTCGGAAGGGCTTAGTGTCAATCGAGGGTTAAGATTTGTTTATCTCTTTTGCAATTTTGATAACCCTTCTCTGAGAAGACCATTGTTTTCCCATTTGAATCAATTAAAATTATGCTAATAAGTTATTAAATCCATTAATCTTTTCTAATTTTTTAAGTATTTGTAATAGTATTAGCATTTCATTCTTTTATAATAGTAATTAATTTTATCTTCTTTTTTTAACAATGAAATTGATGATAGTCATTAATTTTATCTTTTTTGATAATAGTAATTAATTTTATCTTCTTTTTTTAACTATTCCTTAACTTTAAATCCAGGCTACTTAATTGCCAAAATCGATTATTGCCAAAATTGATTATCAATTTTCGGGCAAATAATTACGAAAGAAGATCCACATTGATGAAAATCTATGAAAGAAAACAGACAAATTAAATTTGTCCAGATGTATACAATGCAGTGCACAACATCCAAATAAATCTTTAAAAACATTGATTCAATAGTACATAATCCCCAATATCCACTACAGTTCAATGGAATTTATAACAGTTCATCTTGGTAAACAATTAATTTAATTAACGCATAATTTTAATTAACTCATTAAATAATTAAACTTATTATTATATAATCATTAATAAGTAATAGTACAATTCATTATAATAGTATACAAGTTTAATCATAATAGTATACAAGGTTTGAACATTTATATGGTAAAAAGGGTGGTCTAAGGGATAGTAGATTCCATTAATTTAGTTTTATTATTTAGTGGATTAGCATATGATTGAATAGTTCAATTAAATTAAAGAAAAATAATTTTTAAAAATAACATTTAAATTAAAAAGTTAAGAAGAGTAGATTGAACTTTAATCCATCTTTTCATTTCCTTAAGTTTTAAATTTGAGCTTCAAAATACAGTAAGTTTCAAATATAGTTTGAATAAATGTTTAAATATTAAATTTGATAAATAATAAAAAAATTAAATCGATAATTAATGTTAGATGGTGTTGTCAATATAGCTACATGTTAGCATATCTACTTCTTTTTACAATATTTTATAATGGTATAATTTTAGAGGTTTTAAATATTATAATATAATATTTACTGTTTAATTATATATTTTTCTCTATTTTATAGATATTTTTTGACTATTTATTTTAGGTCATGGAAAATTCTATGGATGAAATACAAGTGATTAAAATTCTAGTCATGGAAAACCATGTAGAAGATGTAGACATCATAGAGATTCCAGATACCACTTCTGAGCATTCAACTACAAATGAAAACTCAATTACAAGTCCTTCACTGTCAAATGTTCAGTCAAATGACTTCGTTGATACAGATGTACAAAAACTGGTAAGAGAAATTATTAATTTGTGCAAAGAACACATTGAAAGGCTTAAACTCAACCTCACATGCACATGCAATTGAAGCAAATGATGCCACTTTCCTTCAAGAAACAACTGAATCAATCTATGGCATAGCTTATATATTTGATAATTTCACAGGCTTCTATAGGGAGTTATTTTACGATGAACAATATGAGCAAGGCAACTCCGAGATAATCAAGGATGGGTTTCTAAGATATTTGAATGAAATTTAATGTAAGGTCATAGTACTACATGCAACAAACATTTTTGTTGTATTGAGCACACAATTTTGTATTTGCTAAAATATAAATAAAATTAAATGTATTTAT
Organism: Chamaecyparis obtusa; assembly: GCA_027943335.1. Classification (NCBI taxonomy): domain Eukaryota; kingdom Viridiplantae; phylum Streptophyta; class Pinopsida; order Cupressales; family Cupressaceae; genus Chamaecyparis; species Chamaecyparis obtusa. Next base: position 280,493 of record BSBK01008320.1, on the reverse strand, counting down.
TTCTCAATTCATCTCATATTTTTTAAATAAAATATAATTTTTATTCCCACAAGTCATAAATTATAAATAAATACCAATATTAAAATAAATAAATTACTACATTAATACATAGATGATGAATACATAAGCCCATATCTTCGCTTCCAACATTTATAATATAAGTACACATTTTTTAAAGTTATTTATGTCTTTTCTATTTTTAGAAGTTAGATTTTTAAATAATTATTATTAATTAAGCTTTTTAGAGTATTGATATTTCCTATATACTATTCTTATTCCTTTCAAACTATAAAAAACCATTTTCTATTTATTTATGTTTTATATGCATTTTGTATATTAGCTATGGTTCGACAAAGGAAACTCTTCTTTGAAACAGAGGAGCAAAGAAAACAATACAAAAGAGAATATCAACAGGAATATCATATACATCATATGCAATAAGTGGTAGATGCTCAAATGGATCAATCTACAAGTCGAAGGAATGAAGTTGAAGGAGAAAATAATGGTAGACATAGATCAGAGGTTGCTATTGAGCAGTTACAAAGTGAAGCAATAGTAGAGGGTAATGTTAACAAAAATTTAGGCCACCAAACACCTGAGCATCACTCTCATTCTAAAAGAAAAGACATGGACAACATACATCACAGAGACACTTGAATAAAAACACAGGTCAACACACATGTGAGGAGGCACATGCAGAACAAGTGATAAGAGAAAAAAATGATATTGGGGTACATCCTATACGTAATGTGGTACAAGTACAATTTAATCCCCAACTACAGGAAACACAACAAATTATACATCATGACAATATTGAAATGAATGTACAAAGTCAGGATTGTGAAAGGAATGCATAAGAGGAAGCTTTCAAGTTAGTTGAGTGTGTTGCAAAAACACCAAAAAATCAACATGCAATACAATCAAGTCCCGAATCATCTCAACATGGTTTCCCAAATGCGAATGGATTTCTAGAAACTACTTTTATGAAATTTCAATTATCATTTCGAATTTTTTTGGATATGTTGGCATCATCAGCAATGTGCTACATTTCTCAAGAATGATACATTGGAATTAATGTCTCTCATACTCCCCAAGGTCTTGTTTGTACTAGATGTAGGCAAGAAAAAGGAAACTATAGATTCTCAATTGAAAACAATATGGATCCTGAGGCCCAACCAATAGAATTACAAAATTTAACTCAAGTGGAAGAAATGCTCATTGCATGTGTTAGCCCAATTTTACAAGTGACACATGCAACTGGTGGTCAATTAAAATATAGAGGGCACACAATAACTTTTCCATAGAATATTGAAAGTGTTGCAAAGAAATTGCCACATTTAATCAAATATCTTCCACTTATTGTAGTACATAGAAAGGATCAATGTGGAACAAGCTATAACTTCACAGTAAATAGAGATCGTGTCTACACTGCCTTATGATATTAAATTATGCATGATAAGTTTTACTTTGATGTGATTATTGATGAAAATGCTTTGGACAATATATCACCAAATGCAGATCATAACATTTTCAGCGAGTTACTAACAGTGCATATGGAGCTTAATTCAGATAAAAATGATATTATTTTTGTGGGCCCTTTGGTGGAGACAGATGAGAGAAATATAATATAGCACACAACATCAATGGCATCCAAACCTCCAAATGCCCAGAGGTAAATGGAGTTGATTCATGCATGGGTCAAAAATCCTAACATAGACCCAACAATAATGATGGATTGGCCTAACATTGGTGCATCTCCCATAAATGAATATACTACGATAGGTTTTCTTGACATGACATTCCCCTTGTTATTTGCCAATGGTAAATGTGATTGGTTGGAACTGTGACTAAGGCAAGTACATCTACATGAATATGTCAAGCACTTGCTATGATACAGAGATAATAGATTTGGAAAGCATCCAAGGTTTCATTACTATATGATGAATATGATTATGAGACACGGAGCACATAGCTCCACAAGTGTTTGCATGAAGAGAAGTTTGCACCAAATGCCAATAACAATATAGGAGTTATATGAACATATGGACAAAACACCATAGTCCCATCTAGTAGATAGATTGATGAGATTTGGAACCACTTTAAGGGGAACACGGTCATATTGGACAAAGTGTCGAGTAGAATTAACATACATCCTTCATCAACTTGGAACGCCGACAATATTTTTTACATTGAGCATAGCAGACTTGTATTGGCCAGACATGCATGCAATGATGCCTGGAACACCACCAAGCGATCCATGGGAAGCACATATGTGGAGGAAACAAAATATCATTGACTACCCACACATTGTTGTGCAATACATACATATGCGAAACACAACTTTCAGAAAAGAGATACTTGAGAATGGAATGAATGTTGAAGACTATTGGTTCAGATATGAATGGCAACATAGGGGATCCACACATGTGCATGGTTTTATATGGTTAAAAGGAGCACCAAAAATAGAAAATGTTGACTGGAATAATCAAGATCAATTATACCATGTTGCATCATATCTCCATGATTTGGTTCATGCATGCAACCCTCGATGAGATGCACACCTTCGGAATATACAAGTATGCTTATATATAGAGTTAACAAATTAAAAATTTTTATTGATGTTGTCACTTTAAAACAAGGAAAAATATGGTATTCACATATCTAAATCTATGTTTCAGGCATACAAAATTTTTAGTCTACACCCATATTTGAAAAACACTAGACAACTGGTCAAAACTGATTTCAACAGTGACTATGATGAGATTCTAAATACTATACAAAGACATACAATGTGTAAAGAAGGTGCATGCCTACGCAAAAAGAGAGGGAAATTGGTTTGCAGGTAAATACTTCCTAACCAGTTTTATTTATTTTAAATATTAATATTATTCTCCTTTAATAAATCATTGTATTTACCAAAAATAAATTTCTAATAAAATATAGGTTTAATGCACCTTGGCCATTGAATTTAAAAGGATCTAGAATAAAGAAAGATATAGAAACTGGTGAGATAATATTTGAGCCATTCAGAAATGATGATAGAGTTAACTCATACAACTGTTACATACTTCAACTTTGGAGAGAAAATATTGGTTGAAAACCTGTTATGTCTAAACATGTCATGATTAAGTATGCAACAAAGTATGCAGCAAAAGCTGAAAGAATTTTAGAGACATACCATCAGATGTTATTTCGACTACCAAATGTAGAAAATCTTGATGATTTAGCATCAAAAGCTTATAGGCGACTTCTCACTGAAACATTGATAGAAAGGGATATTGGGGCCCAAGAAACAAGTCATATGCTACTAGAACTTCCATTGGTGCAGATTAGTAGAGTATTTGTGAACTTAGATATTTCAAAGGAATTATACAAATGTGTAGACTTAAATATTGATGAAGAAAATGGGAAACACACCATATCTTTCATCAATGCTTACAGGAATAGGCCATAATTTATGGAAGCTTTGTGCCTTATTGATGTTTCCAAATCATGGATATATAACAAAAAAAGGAGAGGTGATGATAAATAGATACCAAGAAAAATGGCAGCTATTGTAAGAGTCTTTCCTAGATTTTACTCAATTCATGCATGTCACTCAGAAAAATGGATTGATTTTTGCTCTTCAGAATTATTGCTTTACAAACCTTTTCATAAAATTCACATAGATATTGGTAACAATGATGAATCTATAGTTTCAACATGGGACAACTTTAGATATAATCCATGGCATCTAGACAGAAGAGGAGATTCTAACAATACTGAAAAATGAGTCTGATTCAGAATCTATAGATAATGATAATACCCAAGGTACTACTACAAAGAATGAATGGGAGATTTTATCAAGACTTCATCGTGGACATATTATGCAAGTTTCAGAGATAGATATGTTGGGGAGAAGAGATATGGACCGACAAACAAATTGGTCTCAATAATTTCAAAGTGAACAATACACAAATGAGGCTATAAATTTCATTAACTTGATGAGAAATATAGGTTATCTTATCCATGATGACATACCACAATATGTGGACTATAGAAACCTCAGTGAAAAACAAAATAAAGCAGTTAACATCATAATATCCCACTATCATACATGTCAAGATGCATCACCCTTACATATGATAATCCAAGGCACATCAGGAATAGGAAAGTCATATTAAATTGGTGCAATCGGTCAAGAATTACAAAATTCATCCTCTCCAAATTGCTCTACTCTCCTTCTACTTGCACCGACAAGAGTTGCAACATTCAAAATTGGAGCATCAACGATTCATTCTAAGTTGAGAATACCGATAAAAGAATTTAGTGAGCTACAAGACACGAGACTTATGAATTTCCAAGAGGAAATGTCTCACATAAAATATATATTGATAGATGAAATGAGCTTCCTCGAAGAGAGGTTACTCCAAAACATAGACTCTCGTCTTCGACAAGCATTTCCAAAAAATAGCCATAAAAGTTTTGGAGGTATGTTTGAAGTTTAAATTTCTTAGAATAAGAGATATGCATTATAATATACTTTATTCCTTACTATTAGAATACTAATTCGAAAGTAAATATTATTTAATACATGTATTATAATATTTTTCTAGGGATATCTATGATATTGGTTGGAGATTTGGCAAAGTTTCCTCCTATCAGTGATAGACCAGCATATGAAATCCGAAGGCATGAAAAGCTACTATGGAAAGAATTCCAAACTGTAGTCACTTTAAGTCATATTTTTAGACAAGATGGACAAAGCAATGAGCAAGAAAGATTTCGTGTTCTTCTATCAAATATAAGGGATGTGAACCCTACACTAGAGGATTGGATGTTACTTATGTCAAGATGCAATGCAAACATGAGTAGTACAGAAAATGATGAGTTTGAAAATAGTGTTCATTTATTTTCAACAAATGATAATGTGCACAATCATAATAAGAAAAAGATATTATCATTATCAAACCCTATTGCACAAAGCATTGTTATTAAAATAATATGTACTTCTCTCCAGATGGAGATGGAAGTGATGAGCTCGACATGGAACTATTACTTAGCAAAGATGCAAGGGTAATGCTAACTTCAAACTTATGGATTGAAGCAGGCCTAGTCAATGGAGCGCTAGGATATATTAGAAGTATTGTATATAGACCTGGAAGTGCACCACCTCTACCACCATCATATGTACTTTTAGATTTTTATAGCTACTCTGGAATTCCATTCGATGATCGGCATCCACAGAGAGTTCCAATTCCTACAATTGATAGGGGTAGTGCAAAAAAAAATTCCATTGAGATTGGCTTAGGCTTTAACCATTCACAAGTCACAAGGGTTGACACTACAGAAAGCTACTATTGATATACGTCCCACTGAAAGAAGTGGTCTCACATTTGTGGCAATATCACGTGTCAAATCTTTGCAAGGACTAAGAATTATGCCACCCTTCACATTTGATAGATATGAAAAAATGAAGATAGGAAAACAAGTTGCTAGAAGAAAAGAAGAAGGAAGATTGAAATCCTTAGAAATCATTTGATGTAATAAATATTCTCAACATACTTTTATTGTTTGTACTTCTCTCAATAATTAACAATATCATTGATAATTTCTCTCTTCATCCAAATGTTTGGTGGTAAAAATCTGCATGTTCATTTATTTATATTCACTGAATTTGGTAATTCAAACACATTGTAACATGCATGTTAGTTGTTTGAAGGGAAAAAATTGTATATTCATTTTTTTATTTGTTTATATATTTAAGGTTTATTTGGGCTAAGATATATTTCACACTATAATATATTTATTAGCTATAAAATATTTATAAAGAAATATGATATTGTATGTATATATTTTGATTAAAAAATAAAATGGACAGATTCATGAATGACTATTCCAATCTAATAAAATATAAATTTGAAATTTATCTATGTAACATCATTTCGTTATACTATTTTCATTATTTTTTTTCATAGCATGTATTATTAAATAATATTCATTTCAATTTTTATTTTATCACAGGTTATGGATAGTTTTATTCTCATAATTTTGAAATACTAATATTTATTATTTTATTTTAAATTTGCAGCAAATAATTCAAACTATGGATGTTTTAGAGAATGAATCAGAAATCATTACTACAAGCCCAAATGCCTCTGTAAACTCAAATGATGTTTTTGAAACTAATGTGGATAAATGTGCAAGATTTGTTTTAGAGTGCTGAAAAAAATGTTAAAACTATTGAACACACGGCCTTAATGATTGACGATGTTGAAGAACTAGAAATATTGAAAATGGAAGATGTTGCAAAAGTAGTTCGCGAGACATCTCTAAAAGTAGATGCATTTCCATCTATGACAAAAGAAGTATATCGTGATCATTATGCAAATAAAGGTCGCAATACCATGCTCATCGCTGAAGAATATGTCATGTACTTACATAATTACACTGAAGTGTTTTACATATAGTTAGTTCTTATTAGACCTTTGATACTTCTTAGTTATTGAAAACCATTATACTGGAACATATATTTTATCTTTGATTTATGTAAGTTTGGCAAGCAATATTGTTTATTTTTATGTATGTGATTTTTATGTGTGCCTTAAAAATATTATATATTTTTATATATAATATTAAGTATGTGGAAAATACATATGATATTATTTGCAACAAAGTTTTACAATATTAAATGATTTTAGAAAAGATTGTCAATTTTCTTTAACTTATATTATAATACAAGATAAATAATTTTTTTTGAAATATTGAAGTGATGTGTACCACTACACTTCCATAAATCTATATTTAAAATATTCTTAACAAATTTTGTTCTACTATTTATTTGTAATATACATAGCTTTCAAATATGTGTGGCATTAAAAGATTTTTTAAAATAGATGTAGTAGATATGTGTGAGAAATTAATTAATTACAATGGACATGTCAAAAATATATGAAACACTAAATTTGTCTCTAAGCAAAATTCTAATTCTAAGCATAATCCTAACCATAATATAAATCCTAAGCCTAATGATTATTTGAACTCTAACATTAACACTAATCCTAATCTTGAACTTAAAGCTACCATAACTATTATTCTAGATAATTATAATAATAATCTCATTCGTAACCATTCTATCATCCTAATCATAATTATAATCTTGATTTGTACCCTAACCCTAACTTTGATGTGAACCCTAAACATAATTGTAACTGTAACCAAAAATTCTAACCATAACATTAAACCTTAACGTTCAATCCCAATTTTAATTATAATGCTAACCAAAAGCCTAAACCATAACCCTAACTGTAATCATACTCATTAAATGCTAAACTATAATCATAAATGCTAAAACCTAATCATAAATGGAAAACCATAAACCTGATGCAATACCTAACCATGATATGCATACTAACCCTAACCCTAATTATATTAATTTATTCAACTTATAACACCAAACCCTAATCCTAATATTAATCCTAACCATAAGTGTAAACCCTAACCATAATCATATACTTAAACCAAATCCATGTTTTTCTTAACCTAGAACCTATTATAATTATAATCCAAACCCTAACCCTAACCATAATTCTACTCGTAACTATGACCATAAACCCAACCTTAACACTAAATGCTAACCCTAATCAAATTAATTTAGTCAATGTGTTATGTGCACTGCAGCTGCTACTAGCTAATATATACTCTATATTAAAATATGCCTAGAAGCATTGAGGCGTTGAATTTTTTCATCACTCACCTTTAATATACAGAAAAAATTAAAGTTGAAAAAATTCAATGCCTCGATGCATCTCAGTAGATTTTAATATAGAATATATATTAGCTAGTAGATAATATAATTTTTTATTTAATAATATAAATATATATTATATTATAATATATATATATATATATATATATATATATATATATATATATATATATATATATATATATATATATATATATATATATATATATATATATATATATATATATATATATATATATATATATATATATATAATATATTTGTTTCTATTTTGATTATATATTAATTTAGAATCTTTTTAAAATACAATATATAAATTTTAAAAACTTTCTTTACTAATTTACAATATTAGAATTTATATATATATTTATATTATTTATTATATATTTATATTAATTTAGAATTCTTTTAAAATAGAACAGAGAAACTTGCTTAGTTAATTTGAATTTTTTGTAAATATTATTAATTTATAATTATTTTCTAATTTTCCATTTCTTTTATCACAAATAAAAGTTTCTGATTAATGTATATTATTATTGATCTAGAATTTTTTTCAAATACAACATAGGAATTTAGAAAGTTACTAATTAATTGAAGACTTTTGCATATATTACAAATTTATACTTATTTTTTAATTTTATATTTCTTGTATCTATATTTATTATGTTTAATATTTGTATTACTAATTATATTGATAAATATTTAAATTTAAAATAATTTATTAAATGATTCTTAAATTTTTTTAAAAATGACAATTAATATGTTTTTAAAATGTAAAATGAAAGACATTAGAATGACCAAATTGTCATAAAAAAATCATATGACAGGTAAGAGTGACGTCAAATTCTAGACTTGCTTCATAATTATCAAATTTTGATGTCATCCTAAATAGCATATTTGAATAGATTTATTAATAATAAATTTTGTAGATAATGTTTAGAGAAAAAATAGAGAGCAAATAAAAAAAAGGGAAATCAATTTGTTGAGCCATGTATAAATTTTCTGTGATTTTTCTCAATAAACAGTTGCTACTTATTTCAGCCCCTTTTTGTAGAACTTACTTCTCATTTTTAAGCTGTGGCTGACCCTCTAAAATAAGAAAAGATTTCAACTTATCATTTTCTAACAATTAAAACTTACATCGAAACCCTCCAACTGCTTAAAATTAAACTAAATTAGCACACCAGCCCAACCACTCTTTCTACCTATATAACTGGAGCACACCAACCCAACCTGTCTATATAGCTGGAATCGAATCTGCTTGGGTGTCACCGTCAGTCTATTTGGAATATATTACTCTCATTACTCCCATTCACTTCGTCATGCGTGACGAAAGGAGAACAAAAGCCAAAAATCGGTAATAGTTGGCCAAACAACGAACCACTGAATTATTTTTAATAATCGCCGAAAGCGTAGCTAAACAACACACTTCTCTATTTTTTTTAAATAATCCACTTTTACGTGTATAGATGATCCCGTTTCAGCAGCAAATAATTGTACAGAATTATCTGCTCTTATACAGTAAATTCATTTCTGCAGTGCCATTTCTAGCGTTGGGTCACCTTATTCCTTTTCTCGACCTGGCAAAGCTTCTCGCTTCCAACGGCATTGCCGTCAGTTACGTCACAACGCCTGCTAACGTCTCCCTCCTTTGTCAATCTGTGACCGATGGTCTCGACATCCGCCTTGTTGCCCTTCCTACGCCCGCCCTGGAAGGCCTACATGGATGAGAAAGGTACGACCTCCTTCCCCTGGAGTCGACGAACCTCATCTTTGAAATGATGGAAAGACTTCAACACCCTTTTAACACTTGGATGGAGCAGCAATTCCACCAACACCCATCAACACCTCCCGTATGTATTGTCTATGATTTATTTATAAGGTGGGCTGTCGATACAGCCCAAAAATTTAACATTGTTAGTGTTCTGTTCAATATTTATGGCACCTTTTTAATGAGTTTGATGCATTCCATTTCATGTTCAATATATGCAAAATGGATTGAAGAAAGATGGGGAAGACAGTATTGTGGTGAGCTTCAACTTTCCTCGTCCTCTCAGATTGTTTAAACATGAGGTATCCTCATTTTTCCTCAATCCAGACCTTTCAAACTCGATTTAGCTTTTTTCTTATCAGCATTTCCTGGAGATTGGCAAAGGATCGGAAATGCTGATCAATACGTTCCACGAGATCGAGGCTTTTTATGTCCACCACTTGAAAAATTTGACGGCTGAACCAGTTTGGGCCGTAGGCCCTGTGCATCAACAAAATTTATTTGGCGGAGCAAGCAACATTAACAGTAGAGGGATAATGGTGGACATGAATGAAGAAGAGCTAGTTTGCTGTCTCGATTCGAAAAATCCTCGCTCCGTTGTGTACATTTCTTTCGGAAGCCACAATGCTTTGTCAGAAGAGCAAGCACTGTTAGATTTGAAGGCCAACAGACAAAATGTTTGTTGTGTATTTTATTATGACCCTTCGGTTCTACAAACCTTTCATTGTATTCATCTGAAGCCTTTATATATTGGCTGCTCCTGTTCATTTGTAATCAACTTTTGAGATATAATACAATACTCTGCAGTCTGGACGTAGCCACAATTTGTGGTGAACCAGGATAAATCGTGTCTTTGTGTTTGCTATTTAGTTATTAAATCTGCTGTATATTTTTTCTCGTTTTTCAATCCTTTCAATTGGTATCAGAGCACAGGCTGTGCAGGTTGGAAATCGGGTTTGAATTTCCAGAGAGATGGAGGATTAAAAAATAGAGAAATTCGCAGGCAAAAACTTCAGCCTGTGGAAAGTGCAGATGCGTTCTTTGCTGATCAAGCAAGAACTTGAAATCACAATAGATGGAAAAGCTAATAAACCAGCAGCGATGTCAGATGAATATTGGAAGAAAATTGATGATAAAGCAATGGCATCAATCTTTCTTTCGCTGTCACAAAATGTTCTGTTTAATGTCTACAATGAAAAGACAACAAAAGAAATTTGGGATAAACTTCAGAGCACATACGAAATGGCATCGGCTGCGAACAAAATCTTCATTATGAAGAAGCTTTATAAGCTGAAAATGAAGGAAGGAACTACGATGTCGAATCATGTGAATGATTTGAACACTTTATTGTGTCAAGCAACCTCGGTTGGAATGACTCAAGATGATGAAGCCAAAGCTATCATCTTATTATGTTCTTTACCGGATAGCTGGGATCCCGTAGTTACAGCGGTTAGCACTGCTAATTCCTCAAAGAAGCTGGTCTATGATGATGTGGTTGCTACTTTACTTAGTGAAGATATGAGAAGAAGTAACAAAGACACCTCAGCTGGTGATGCCCTTACCATGGTGAGCACCGAAAGAAGGGGAAGAAGCCAGCATAGAAACAATAATTATAATCAAAGGAAATCAAGATCACCCAATCGATCAAAGTCAAGAGGAAGAAATGGAGAGTGCTGGTTTTGTGGCAAACCAGGCCACTCAAAACAAAATTGTAGATTCTACAAGAAAGCACAAGAAAGAGTGAGGAATTGTGAAGCTAATACAGCCTATGGAGCAGATGAAGCTGCTCTAGTTCTTTCTACAAGCGACTCAAAATCAGATTCTTGGGTGATAGATTCTGGAGCCTCCTTCCATGCTACTTCAAGTATGGATTATTTTAAAAATTATCAAGAAGGTGAATTTGGAGAAGTGTTTTTGGGCGACAATAAAGCATGTAAAATCATTGGGAAGGGAGAAGTTCTTTTGCATCTAGAAGGTGGAGCAAAATTGTTGCTCAAGGATGTTAGACATGTTCCTTAATTAAAGAGGAATTTAATTTCAGTCAGCCAACTATATATCCAAGGATTTAAAATAGAACTGATGGATACTTGGAAAATAGTCAAAGGTTCATTGGCTATTGCTAAAGGAGAGAAGACCAGTAGCCTCTATATTTTAAAACCAATCAATGAGGTGGGAGCTGCTATGACAGTCATAGACAGCGATGCGGCACTTTGGCATCAAAGATTAGGCCACATGAGCAAGAAAGGCCTAGAAGCACTACTCAAGAGGGATCAACTACCGGGTCTCCAATCAACAAACTTGGAGTTTTGTGAACATTGTCTCTACGGCAAGCAAAAGCGGGTCAGCTTCTTGAAAGATGGGCATGAGATGAAGGCTAAACCATTAGAGCTTGTGCACTCAGATGTCTTTGGTCCTACTGAGGTAAGCTCTTTAGGAGGCGCTAAATATTTTGTTACTTTCCTTGATGATTGTACTAGGAAAGTTTGGATATATATGATGGCAAATAAATCAGAATTTTTTTCTAAATTAAAAATTTTCAAAGCTCTTGTTGAAAACCAAAGAGGCCACAAAATTAAATGTTTAAAAATGGATAATGGAGGGGAGTTTTGTTCGCTGGAATTCGATAACTATTGTGCAGATAATGGTATCCGTAGGGTGAAAGTTGTCCCCTACACCCCTCAAGAAAATGGGGCAGCGGAAAGACTTAATAGAACAATCCTTGAGAAAGCTCGTTGTATGCTTTCTCATGCAGGTTTGGGAAAAGATTTTTGGGCTGAAGCATGCAATACAGTGGTTTATTTGATCAATTGAATTCCATCATCAAAGTTGAACTTTGAAATTCTGGAAGAAGAATGGAAGGGAAGAAGAATTTCCTACTTCCATCTTAAAGTGTTTGGTTGTCAGGCTTTTGCACATGTTCCTAAAGAAAAATGGAGCAAGTTAGATCCAAAATCACAGCCTTGCATATTCGTTGGATATGGGGAAGAACAATTTGGTTATAGACTTTGGAGCTTAACTGATAAAAAAATTATCAGAAGCAGGGATGTAGTCTTTAATGAAAATACATTTCCTCACTCTAAAGAAGAAGAAATTTCTACAAAAGAATATATTCCCCTATTCGACATGATGAATAATGGCAATCAGAATTCTCCCATCTACTCACATGTGAATCCTACAGCCAACTCCCCAATTTCTGTTCTACCCTCTATGCCTCAGCATTCTCAAAGCTTCTCATCAGACGGTTTGATGAATGAAAATCCTCATGATTGGAATCCATATTCCACCGAAGCCTATTTTCCTACATCCCCTGTTCACGGTAGCTGTGAAGAACATAATAGGGAGCTCTCATGGACAGGAGCACATTATGACCATGCTCTACCTCCATATGGTTTGAAAGAAACTGGTCACGTCAGGAATTTTGCAGAACATGGCAAGGGTGAAAGCTTTTTATCACACGGTGATACCTATCATTGCGGTTATACTAGTCTCGGTAGGGATATAATACAACGTGGGAGGGACACAACTCATCGCATAGCAGACAATACACCTGATATCGGCAATTCCACACACGGTAATACCCACGGTGACAGGCAAGACAACATTCACGGTGGGCAATTTCCCCACACTGCCAACAGGGAAGAAACTCACAGTTTTGACAGGGAGTTTGGAATTCATGGTGGGAGTCATGAAATCGACGGCAATACAGTCAATATGGTCTTCACAGCAACCATAACACTCACGGTAATAGGGATAACACTCATACTCATGGTAGCAGAAATATCACTTGCGGTAGCAAAGATAACACTCCCGCTAATGCTAATAATGGTAAAGGAGACCAGTCAAGATATCCCCTACCGCCGCAATACACCAGTCATTGCGGTAACAAAATTGTAGCATCTCACGATTTTGACAGTGAAGAAACTCACAATTTTGGCAGAGATACTCATGGTTTCACTTGCAATTATAATCACGGCAAAGGAGGCGATGAACACTGCAGTCAATTTGCATCACGGTTTTTAAACAATAGAGATAATACTCTCGGTAATGAACATTGCAGTCAATATGATATACAATACAAAGAACGGGCGGAAACATGTGGTAACATTACTAATGAAACTCACGGTGGTATCGATAACAATACCAATCATGGTGATAAAGAAACCGGTCATGGTAGAAATAGAGAACAGATAACAGAGAACTTTGAAGAACTCTCACAGAATTTGGGGGCAAATGAATATATCCAAACAGAAAGGCAGGGATTTAAGCAAGGAAATAAACATCCCAGAACTACTACTTCTGGCTTTTCATTTGAGCTAGTTCAGGATCAGACAGAAGGTGTTGAACCTCAATTGAGAAGATCAACCAGATAGAGAAGAATGCCAGCTAAATACTTAGATTATGAGCTATTGTTCGCTGAAGAAGCAAAACCTACAATCCTTGTCTCAGAATTTGCGGAACCTTCAACATTCAAAGCTGCTCTCAAAGACGCCAATAGTGATAAATGGCAACAAGCGATGAATGAAGAGATGAATTCCTTACTAAATAATCACACCTGGGAATTGGTACCTCTTCCACCTAATAGAAGACCGCTTAGAAACAAGTGGGTATACCGGATTAAGGAAGAAGATGAAGGTAGAAAATGCTTCAAAGCCAGATTGGTGGTAAAGGGGTTTGATCAGGAAAAGGGGATAGACTTTAATGAAATCTTCTCACCAGTTGTTAGAATGACAACTATCCGAACAGTCTTGGGATTAGCAGCAGCATGGGATCTTGAATTGGAACAGCTTGATGTGAAGACCGCTTTCCTACATGGTGATGTAGAAGAAGAATTATACATGGAATAGCCTCAAGGATTTATCAAGAAGGGGCAAGAACATCTTTATTGCAAGTTAAATCAGAGTTTGTATGGCCTCAAACAAGCTCCTAGACAGTGGTACATCAAATTTGACCGCTTCATGATTGAAAATAATTTCACAAGATGTGAATCAGACCCATGTGTTTACTTCAAGAGACTTCCTAATGGTGAATTCGTCATTCTTCTTCTTTATGTTGATGATATGTTAGTGGCTGGCACAAACAAAAGAATAGTCAATGAGTTAAAGGAGAAATTGGCAAGAAAGTTTGAAATGAAGGACTTAGGGGCAGCCAAGAAGATTCTTGGCATGACGATCACAAGGGACAGGAAGAAGAAAGAAATTACATTATCACAACAACAATACATTGATAAAGTTGTTGAGAGGTTTGGCATGGCTGATGCTAAAGTTGCTCCTCTTCCCCTTGCTGGTCACTTCCGTTTAAGTTCAGATTTGTGTCCTAAAACACAAGAAGAAAAGGACTTCATGGAGAAAATTCCATATAAATCTGCAGTTGGCAGCATCATGTATGCAATGGTTTCCACTCGCCCCGACATTGCTCATGTGGTGGGAGTAGTGAGTAGATTCATGAGCAATCCCGGGAAAGCTCATTAGGAAGCTATTAAGTGGATACTAAGGTATCTAAAAGGAACTTCAACTTTTGCATTATGTTTTGGAGGAAATCAGGTTCAGCTGCAAGGTTACACTGATTCTGATCTTGCCATAAATTTGGACAAACGAAGGTCTACTACTGGATATATCTTCACATTTGCTGGAGCTGCCATCAGTTGGGCTTCAAGGTTGCAACATTGCATTGCTCTTTCTTCAGCTGAGGCTGAATACTTAGCTCTTTCCGAAGGTGCAAGGGAAATGATTTGGCTTCAGCGGCTGTTTGGTGATCTGAAAGTGCATCAAAATGAGTATAAATTGTTTTGTAATGGCCGCAGTGCTATCTTCATGGCTCATAATCACTCTTCACAACGTCGCTCTAAGCACGTTGACGCACATGCTCACTTTGTTCGTCATGCAGTTGAAGAGGGAAAGTTGGAAGTGGTCAAGATTGATACTAAGATCAATCCAGTGGATATATTCACCAAGGTTGTCGGCAAAGAGAAGTTTGATTGTGCAAGGACTTCTCTTGGCCTTGTGAAGAAATGGTAAGGCAACACTTTAGCAGGGTATTGGGTGAATAGTTGCAGTATGGTTGTCCTTCAGGTGGGAGTTTGTTAGATGTGAAGGCCAACAGACAAAATGTTTGTTGTGTATTTTATTATGACCCTTCGGTTCTACAAACTTTTCATTGTATTCATCTGGAGCCTTTATATATTGGCTGCTCCTGTTCATTTGTAATCAAATTTTGAGATATAATACAATACTCTACAGTCTGGACGTAGCCACAATTTGTGGTGAACCAGGATAAATCATGTCTTTGTGTTTGCTATTTAGTTATTAAATCTGCTGTATATTTTTTCTCATTTTTCAATCCTTTCAAGCACATGCCTTGGCCAGAGGTCTGGAACCCAGCGAACAACCATTTGTTTGGGCTCTCAAAATGCTCCCAAAAATAGAACCGGCATCTTCAGAGCCAAAGACTGATCATATTGGCAGTAATTTGCCAGAGGGATTTCTTGAGTGAACAAAAGAGAGAGGGTTAATCATATGCGGTTGGGTGCCCCAACTTGTGATTCTATCCCATATTTCGGTAGGTGCCTTCATAAGCCACTGTGGATGGAACTCTGCACTGGAAAGTATTTCTTTTGGTGTTCCAATTCTCGCATGGCCCATGTTTGGAGATCAGCACTTCAATTCAAAGCTTTTTGCTAAATTGGGTGTTGGAATCCAGTTCTGCGAACACACAGATGGAATTCTAGAGGAGGAAAGACTGAATGAAGCGGTGATAATGGCTCTAGTTGGAGACAAAGTAGAAGAGATGAGAGAGCGCGCAGAGAAATTGAAGGAGGCGGCTACAAATGCTGTCAAACATGAAGGATCTTCGGTCACAGATTTGACAGCTTTTGTAAGTCACATGTATAAGTTGAATACTAGATCGACAGTGCAGAAGAGAGAGGTGGAATAGAATCTCATGAATCCAAGCACTGAATAAGATTTATCGCTTTAAAACAATGCTTGAGTACTTTTCAGTAGTTTTTCACAACTTTCGGTCAATTGTCCAGTTTCTCAGTTCATTAGATTTCAAAATAGTGCTTAATACATTAAAAGTTGAATACCTTATTTCAAGGCATAAGTGCCCACTAATACATTAATGCCTGCATTTCCATGGTTTCTAACATTATTTTTATGTTTTTCAACGCATAAGTGCCCACTACATTTTGATGGCTTTAACATCAATTCTACTTTTTGTGTGTCTATATATATATATTTATTGTTGGTCTCATTTATTAATTCAAGTTTAAATTTTGAAAAAGATTTTAATATTTTAATATTTTTAGATTGGGTAATATTTTTAAATTTAAATATTAAATCTTATTCAATTTTCTATTTTTAAGTCAATAATTTTAGGATATGAATGTTATTTATGAGGTTGAGTGTTAGAGATATTTGATTATATGTCAATTTACATATTTAAAGATTTCATATTGGTGTAGTTTTTTATGATAAAGAATTGATTAAATTACTCGCACAAATAAAAATAATTAGTCACATTTTAAGTTTAGTTTGCATTGAACAAAAGAATCGACATTTATTATCAACTTGTGATTAAAAAATCACTTATAATTAGTTACATATAAGGCTTAGCTTACATTAGACACAATGATCAATAGTGACATTTTGTGGTGGAGGTTGATTATAGTTCAAGATTTGTGAGCAATAGATGCTACAAGTTTCATTCTATATATAAAGATCTCCATGATCTTGTTATGTTTCAAAGTTTAGAAGATCTCCATTATGCTACAAAGAGTTTGATGTGTAGTTTTAAAGATGGTTTATTGGATCTTCATGTTTGAGTCTCAACGATGGGATTCTTTCCTATTAAATGAAGTAGATTATTATTTTATGCTTAAGGACCTTTATTGTTCCTTCTAAGTTAGAGAAAGATAAAGAGTTCTTTTTTAGTAGACTTGGTGATAGAGAATATTTATTTATTATTGAATCCTAAATATCTGATTTTCAATCTTTTATGTCAAATAATCTTGGTGGTTCTAGTTTGATTCAAGATGTCAAATATATCTTGATAACTCT
This sequence comes from Chamaecyparis obtusa, assembly GCA_027943335.1. Classification (NCBI taxonomy): domain Eukaryota; kingdom Viridiplantae; phylum Streptophyta; class Pinopsida; order Cupressales; family Cupressaceae; genus Chamaecyparis; species Chamaecyparis obtusa. The sequence continues at coordinate 262,921 of BSBK01008320.1, read as the reverse complement.
ATATTGATTTTTATTCTCTAGATATTACTCATTAGAGATTGTTGGTCTCTCCCATTCCAACTTTACATGTATTTAAATATAGATGGATAATTTGAAGGACCAAACAAATGAAATGTGACACACAATAGAAGGATATATTTGGAAGATAAAAATAATTTATAAAAAAACTCCTCCAAAATGACATAAAATCATTTAATTAAAAAATTAAATTTGTGACTCAATGTTTTTTTAAATGTTAATTTTTCTAGTTAATAGATTTTTTAAAAATTAAAATAATTTAATTAAAATATTATAGATATATTTAATAAATAAATAAATTGAGTAATGAATTCTAGATACATTTAAGAGAACACAATTAATTACTTTAATTTTTTAAATAATTTTAAAACATGTATAATGTGGTCAATGAAAATATTATATGCACAATGATAAGGATTATTTGAAAAAAAAAACTTTATAAATATTGAATTATCTTATAAAGTTTGCATCATGGATAGTAAATATTAATTCTAGACACTCCAATTTTTTTAAATAAGTGCCTAGTAAACTTTTTAACGTGACCAATGACGTTGGCATGACATGGCCTCTATCCCCACATGGAATGCTTTTGACCAAGAGCTATGAACCAGTGAGGTCACAAACAAGGGAATTCATCCCCATTTAACAAAGTTGAGCCTCAAACCTATGAGCTCATTAGTTTAGTGATGGCATAATCTTGCAATCGCAATGGACCAACGGGGGTTCAAACCTTGGTAGGTACAATACCACCACCACTTAACCAACACACTATTTATTGAACCCATTGTAGATACCTAAAATTATAATCACTTAATTAAATAAATATTTGTATTTATTCATTTAATTCATTATCCTTTTATCTCCTATAATTAAATAGATATTTATGATATCTAATTATCTAATTTTCACCTCCTTTCTACTATTTTCCTATTAAGATAGTATATAAACTAGTAACATCAGAACTCCACTTGAGAGTTCAACTTGCAGCTCAAACAAAAGGAGTCCCTGAGATCAAATCAGGCTGGCAAATCATCAACAGAGCATCCTAGACCCCTATTAATTACATGATTACAACATTTTGCACAAAGCATGAGTCACTTTACCAAGCTATTTCCCACTGACATAATTACATAATATGTGCATATGTTACTTAGGACTAGCTGACTAAATATGAAAGACTATGTGCCCCAACCAGAGCCCAAGCCAAAGATGACATTCTCCCATCCTATAATTTCACTAGCAGAACTTTGACCTGCACCCTATTCATCAGCACCAAATCCAACAAGGTGATCATGGGCATGGTCTCCCTTTGCCCAAGTACCGTTCATAGCATTAGTATTCTACTAAGTGTCATGAGAATGATAGTTGTCATGTTAACCATCATCAATGTTAAGATCCTTCATAAAACTTTGGAAGAATATCCTTCTATGCAACATTGTTATGGGTGACTTTAATATGAAACCTTTTGGCTCTTAGATTTTTTGTTCCCTATGGAAAGAATGGGCCCATGTGAGGAGTTTTCTCATATCCAAGGGGGCTAGTGGTGGCCCTCCTAACTATTTTGTTATTGATAGGTCCTTATGGTGGGGAATTTCATTAAATAGAAAGACTCTTGCTCTTACTCAGAGTTGTTTGGCAAAAATTTGGAATAGCAAAGGAATATCACTCATTAGAGATGTTATGGTTGACAATCGGCTAGGCTCATGGGCTGAGCTAAGTTCTAAATTTGATATTCTTGTATCTCATAAAAAAATTTACTCTTTGATTTTTAAAGCTTTGGGGTGCCATTTTCCTCTAGTATGATTATGAATAGTGAGTCAATCTTGAGTAATGTTAAATGGAGTGATGGGACTACTTTTAAGAATGCTTCTACTAAGTGTATTTATCTAATGCTAAAGAATGATAACTCCGCTATCACACAGATTAACCATTGCTGGGGTTTTGAGGTGGATTTTTCCAAATGGCACTCTTGGTTTGATTATATGTGGAACTCTCCTTGTTTACCAAAAAAGGTCTATTTTAGCTGGACTCTTCTAAAGACTTGTAGGTTGTTGGCTCATCCATGTTGTTTGTTGGCATTAATCCTATCATCTATGGTTTTTGTAATACTCCTAAGTCTTTTGAGCATTTGTTTTTTTTATTGAATATATGTCTGTAGTGTCTAGTCATGTTTCTTAGGGTTGTGTGTGTGAAAATTGTACCTGATCTGTAGACACAACACTTAGTAAAATATTAGAGGTTAGTGATAATCAAAATCGTGCAAAATTGAAATCTAATCTAACCAAGCGATTTACTGCCTTCTAATAGGTGCGAGATTGATGTTCTCAGATTGTAATCAAGATCAGTAACCTAGACGACACCTAAATGAAGGATTTGAATGCAATTGATCTAGATATGATATTGAATGCAATTAATCTATATTTTTGATATTTTCTATGCAATAAGAATGATAAACTGATATGTTATGGATGCTAAATGATCTAACAATGAAGATTCTAACAATGATATGAAAACTATGAAATTCTATGCTAAGATATGAAAAATATGCAATTGAAATTAATCTCACAAAGCTTTGAATTCGCAAGTTGATTCTTTCAAGCTCCAATTGTGCAAATTCTCCAAATCTGATATGCTATGATTCCTGTAGAGTAAGTTTGCAATTTGCGAGATGATTGAGAGATCAGTTATGAAGAGATGAGCCTTGTTTTTATAGAAATCCAAGGCTTTGGAGGTGCATGAGAAAAAGCCATAAATCACTCAAATAACTCAGGTTGATTTTTGAGTTATTTTTAAATAAAGGATAATTAACTCACAAAAACATGCAAAAGCTAAGTTTTAACTCAAAATAGAGTTTAGCTTTAATTGATAATTGATAGTTGTCTGCTTTTATGATTGTGCATGTTTTATTTATGAATTAATTTAATAATAAAGTGATTTATTTCCAACTTAACTACTTTTAAAAATAAAATAATTGATTTATGGGTTAATCAATTATTTAATCAAACTTTTAAAAAAAATATATTATTAAATAATGACAACTTACTTTAATTAATTAAATAAGAATTTAATAAATTATTCATATGATATTAGATTTATTGTCAAAATTAAATAATACAATTAATAATAGATAGAATTAAATTTAATTACACAATTATGTGGCAAGATATTAAATCTAATTAATTAAATATGAAAATATTCAATTAATCAATCTTAGTATAAATGTGATTTATTGCCAAATAATTATAAAATTAGAGATAATTAAGATAATTAGGAATATTACTAAGAATATTCCCCGATGCAGAATTTAAGATAATCAATTATGATTCGATGATGTTTAGATGTGCCTTAGATTAGGACTTTGATGTCGATTTCGTTTGAATTGAAGATGTAGGAGATTAATGAACTTATAGCCCATTTTTGGGGTATTACATTTTGCCCCTCTTTGAATTACTGTGTGAAGCGCAGTGGTTCAAAGATAGTCTGTGTTTGATAAAGATATGAAATTGATTCAAAAGATAAACCGATCTCAAGATAGAAACTGATTGAAAGATATTGAGATAGGAGTTGATTGATATTGAATTGATATGAAGATAATAGGTCCTGAATGACCAAAGATAATGTTCATTGTAGCAGCGATGAACCTATGATTGTGAAAAAGTGTCAAAATGCCTGATTCTGAACCTTAGGATTGATAAGAAGTGAGTGACCCGTTCTAGACTCGATTGTCTTAGCAGAACTAGCAGGTATCACATCCAAACCCTTTAGTTACCGAAGAACCAAGGAAAGAACACTATGATCTGATGGTTGCAAAAACTGATACAGTTTACAAGATTAGGAGAATACCAGATTGATATGGATCTTGATGAATCTGATATGCCCCAAGTGATGATAGATTTGCCTTGAGTGATGAGGTCTTTTTTTTTTGATGAATCAATAACTAGACGTGATTGTTTATCTTGATTACTGATGAAAGATATTGATAGATTTGATTGACAGACTTTGAATGATGTGCAATACCATGCCCCCTTCGGGATTAAAATTGAAATCTGACAAGAAAAGTCAGTGTTATAGTTTAGAAGCATGTTAATTGATTTGAGAAGTGGTTATATACGTCTGAGAATGCATTCTGCATCGTTTGGAGGTCCAAAAGACCAAGTTTGACTAAGTTTGACCATGAGTTGACCATAGTTGACCAAGTTGGAATTTTGATAGTTTGATGAAAGCTAATCAGTTAAGTTGAATACTAGATTTCTGTGATGATTGAAGGTTGATTATGCAAGTAGTTGACAATATGAATGATTTCAGATTTTGATTTTGATCCCGAAAAAGGATTCTACTTGCTATTTCATTGGAGAAACCTTCGTGTGGGATTCAGCTCTTGTTAGATTGGAAGATGTGAGTGGAGAATCATTTAAGCTTCGAATTTTATTTAGCCATTGTGAGATCATGCAAACATGCAAAATGCAAAGAGACATGCAAGATGAAATGCAACCTAAGACCTAGGACCTAGTCACTGATCATGTGTCGATTTGTTATCATCATTGAACTTTTAGGTAACTGAATAAATCAATACAATGCCCACTAGCCATGAAACCATAGACATATGAATATCGATTTGTATGTGCAAGAATCAATACAACATCCACTGGTTATACAACCATGGGCATATGAATATTGATTTGTATTCGGAATGTCGGATTAGATATAAGCACCAAGGCACAAACGCTAGGATGACCTGAATATCATGTCCATTTTGATATAGCAATTTGTACAAGCATCAAAACATAAACGTCGTGATGACCTGAGTATGCCTTGTGTTGCAAACACATCAAACAGTCAAGAGATCATTCTAAAGCCAATGTGAATTACCCGTAGTGACCCTTTATCGTTCACATCCTTAGGCAAGATTGCGTTCCACAGTAGGAGAAAGAACTTACTCAAAAAGACAATAGTTAGATCAAACTTCCTTGAATTGTCTGGGTATCAATGGTCGAGGTACGCATGGCCATCCAATTCAAGATAGAGGCTCTTATAGTTGGACACCATTTCAATCTGGAATTTCCAAAGTTGTTAGATTTTCACATACAAGCAGAAGACAAAGAAAAGATTATCCCCCTAGTCATCACTCTCTAAATCCTATAAAGGACATCATCGAGGAGCTCAAAGGGACACAATATGAAAAAATCTCAATGCGAATCAGTAAGCATACAAGGAGATAAAAGCATGTAAAAGCACAGATCATTTTCAGTTTGATGTTTGATGTTTGATTGTGTTGTTGTAGATGCAAAATCCTTTCTAGAGACAAGACTGACTCACTCACTCACATGAAGCTTCAAAGGACTTTGACTAGATATGATCCATCTAAGATACATTGGAGACCATAGGATATGACATTGATTGCCCCCAAGTGTTAAACATTGATAGGATACAGACGCTTGAGCTGATTGGTGTATAGACCGACTTATTGAAAACTGGAAATGCAGAAACAAACTGGGAGATATGTACAAACTAAAGCAAGACTGAAAGCTGGGAAAGACCAAGATTGTGCTGATAGATGGAGCATTTTGAACAAGTGGCACCCATTTGCTGGGTTTTCACCATCTTGGCAGAGATTCTATTTTTGCTACCAAGGCGCCTGTTTCCAGGTTTTCACCAAGGCACTTTTTCTTTTTCTCATTTTTTTGCATTTTTCATTTTTTCAAATTTTTATTTTTTTTATTTTTGATATATATATTTTTTTTTTCATTTTTGATTTTTGCAATTTTTTTTAAATTTTTGATATTTTTTGATTTTTTTGTGAATCATCAAGGTGCCTATTGCTAGGTTTTCACCAAGATGTTCATTTTTTTAGGACTTTTTCTAATTTTAAAGATTTTTTCAGGACATTTACCAAGCATTGAATGCCTTAGGCGTAGAATTTCTTCAGATGGAGAACATTGATTGGTTCTCAGAGCTGTTCTCCTTCAGCCGTTGAGAGTTGATAGGCACCAGAGCCAAAAGTAGCAGTGATAACAAAGGGACCCAGCCAATTGGGTTCGAACTTCCCCTTGCGTTCTCGATGGGATTGATTTTTAAGATTTTGTCTCAAGACTAGATCACCAACCTGAAATTCTCTATGTCTGACTTTCTTGTTGTAGCCTCTAGACATTCTCTTCTGATATACTCTGAGATGATCATACGCTACTTGCCTGTGCTCATCTAGTAATTCAAGTTCTTGTAACCTAGACACTCTGTAGTCTTCATCAGTGACAAGTCCATGCATTCTGATTCTGAGTGATGGGATTTCAACCTCAATAGGCAGTACTGCTTCAGACCCATAAACTAAAGCGAAAGGTGTAGCCCCTGTAGGTGTTCTAATACTAGTTCTATATGCCCAGAGAGCTGGATTGATCATGAGGTGCCAGTCTCTTCCCATTTTATTCACTGTTCTGTGCAAGATCTTCAGGAGATTTTTGTTTGAAGCCTCAACTTGTCCATTCCCTTGAGGATAGTAAATAGAAGACCAATGTTGTGTAATCTTGAATTTAGCACATAAGTCATCTAGATCCTTGTTTTTGAATTGTCCCCCGTTATCTGTGATTATAGAGTGAGGGATCCCATATCTATAAATGATGTAGTTCAGGATGAACATAGAGATCTGTTTCCCTGTTGCTTGTGTTAGAGGAATTGCTTCTACCCATTTTGTAAAATAATCTGTGGTTGTGATTATATGGGTATGTCCATTAGAAGAGTGCGGATGGATAGCACCTATGAGATCAAATGCCCATTGTTGAAAAGGCCATTGTGTAGTAAAGGGAATCAGATCTCTCCCTGGAGCATGAATCAAGTTGCCATGTACTTGACACTGTTGACATTTTTTAGCAAATTTAATAGCCTCTTTCTCCATTTCAGGCCAATAGTACCCAGCCCTAATAATTTTTTGAGCTAACGTTAAACCTTTTGAGTGCGACCCACATATACCCTCGTGGACTTCCTCTAATGCATGTTGAGACTCTTCCCGTTCTAAACATCTAAGCAGTGTACCATCTAGACCTCATTTGTACAGATCATTACCAATGATGACATATCAGGATGTGGATCAGATAAGGTTTCATTTCTCAAAACGGTTAAAGGACTCAGGGATGATTTGGTCGTGGAGATAGGAGAATAGATTTTTGTAGCGAGATGAGTCATAACCTACAACAGTGCAAATCATGCAGGTTTCAAGGGAGTCATATGCAGGATAGGATAGGGCTTCCACCAAGAACTCATAGCGTAGTTCATGTTCGGGCTATTGTAAGAGAGTAGATAGTGTCACCATTGCATCAGCAGCCTTATTCTCCATTCTGGGTATTTGCTCAAATGTGATAGAGATGAAGTATTTCTTTAAATCATCTACCATTCTCTTGTAAGGAATGAGCTTTTCATCTTTGGTTTGGTACACATCATTGACTTGGTGGATAACCAGTTGTGAGTCTCCATGGATGTGCATCTCTGTAACTCTCCACTGTATTGCCATTTTCATACCATTGAGAAGTGCCTCATATTCAGCAATATTGTTTGTGCAAGGAAATTTTAGTCTGAATGCTTTGGGTATCGAGTATCCTTGAGGAGTGATGAACAATATGCCTGCTCCAGATCCATTTTGTGTGTAGGAGCCATCAAAGAATAACTGCCATTCTCTAGAAGAGAAGTGCATGATAGAGGAATCAAGAAATTCCATTTGCATGGGTGTATCATCAAATAGTGGTGCTTCAGCTAATTGATCAGCAATGACCTATCCTTTGATAGCTTTTCTTTCAATATATTCAATGTCAAATTCGCTCAAGAGCATGACCCATTTAGCTAGTCTACCTGTGAGGGCAGCTTTGCTTAGTAGGTACTTCAGTGGATCAATCTTAGCTACCAAATGAGTGGTATGAGCTAACATGTAATGTCTCAGTTTCTGTGATGCAAAGATCACAGCGAGACAAGCTTTCTCAATCATAAAATAGTTATTTTCATACGCCACCAATGTTCTGCTTATATAGTAGATGGCTCTTTCCTTTTTGTTCTCATCATGCTGTGCTAGCAATGCCCCCAGTGATGTATCTGTTGTGGAGACATATAGTATTAATGGCTTCCCATGAATAGGAGGCATTAAGATAGGAGGATTCGAGAGATAATTCTTGATATGATCAAAATTCTTTGCACAGTCTTCATTCCATGCAAAGGTCACACCTTTATGTAATGTCTTTGTGAAAGGTTGTGATATGTCAGCTAACTGTGATATGGATCTTCTGATGGACTGTACTCTCCCTTGCAAAGTTCGCATTTGACTGATATTCTTGGGAGGTTGCATCTCTATGATAGCTTTCACCTTAGCTAGATCGACCTCAATGCCTTTCTTTGAAACTATGTATCCTAAGAGCTTTCCAGAAGTGACACCAAAAGCACACTTCTTAGGATTTAGTCGGAGACTAAACTGTTCCATTCTGTCTAGGATCATGCTCAAGTCTATTAGATGTTCAATTCTAATCATGGATTTTTCCAAGGTATCATCCACGTAATCCTCCATTGTTTTATGCATCATATCATGAAAAATAGATGTCATTGCTCTTTGATATGTAGTTCCAGCATTTTTGAGTCCGAATGGCATAACATTCCAACAGAAGGTTCCCCACGCACATGTGAATGCAGTTTTCTCTTGATCTTCTGGAGCAATTTTGATTTGGTTGTACCTAGAAAAGCCGTCCATTAAGGAATACATTTCATAGCCCGCAGTCATGTCCACTATCATATCAATGTTAGGCAGTGGAAAATCATCCTTAGGGCATGCTCTGTTCACATCTCTAAAGTTTGTGCACACTCTGATTGAACCATCTGGTTTTGAAATAGATACAATGTTAGAGATCCACTCAGCATAGTCTATGACACGGATGAATCCAGCTTTTAGGATTTTTCCTAGTTCTTCTTTGACTAAGAGTGCAACATGAGGATGCATCTTTCTCAGTTTTTGTTTGATTGGTTTTACTCTAGGAGCAATGGATAGATGGTGCATAATGAGATTGGGATCCAATCCTAGCATATCTGAATATTTCCATGCAAAGTTGATCTTTTTGTTTGATAAGAATGTAGTGAATTTCTGTTTCTCTTCTTTTGATAGAGATTGTGCTACATGTACCAATTGTGGTTCCTCTGTTGTACCCAAATTGATGGATTGAGTGGGCTCAATCAGAATTGGAGATCTATCCTATAAATGACTCAGAAGGACATCAAATATCTCATCCTTAGGTGCCTCAGAGAGGTTTTCACCTTCAGATACATCTTTTCTTTTTACTTTTGTAGGTTCTGAGATTGCCACAAAGTGGTTTTCACCCTTAGAACTCTTTTTATTTTTATTTTTATTTTTTTGACTAAGATATTTGATGTCTGACTCGGTCATGCTGACACTCAGTTCGCTAATGGAAGTCCTCATAGGCTCGACTACATTGAGGTAACAAGCAAGGGCATAGTCATTGGAAAAGGTGTAAACACCATGGCTTGGGTTTGTGGAAGTTCGGTCGATAAGATCAGGGTGTTGGATAGTTAAAGCGGACAAGGCTTGGGATATGGTGTTCACGGATGGGGATATGTCATCATTGGTCCTAACCTGATGCTCAAGTTCAAAGGTGATATTACAGCTCAAAATGTTCAATTCGTGAATAGGCTCAACATCATCATGGGAGTCCTCTTCAGCCATAGGTGGATCTGACACGTTAAGTTCATTGTTTCACTCTAGACCTACGTTGGGTTGAGATACATATTAGTGAATAACATCAATATATTTCTCTTTGATAAGCTCATCTTCTTCTGGAATGGCACCCAATTCATAGTCATTTGACTCAGCTTCTGATTCAGGATCTCTAGGAAATCTTAGAAAATGTGTGAAATCAAGATGAATACCCCAAGAAGGATTACCCTCAGTCGCTGACTTGAATTCATATTCATGGGAATCAGTGTCAGAATAACTACTCTCTGCTTCTGGATCAGTTTGATCACCTTCGAGATTGGCTGGTTCTTGTGGTGCAACCATCTCTTGCGCTACAGTAGGTTCTTGTGTTTCTACTACATTAATTCTTTTGATAGGATCATCTTTATCATCAAGAAGATCTTTGATCTCTTTAGGCAATTTTTATAGGGGATGAGTTCTGAACTATTGTTCTCATCATCTGAGGGTTCTGTCTCTTCTTTTTTGAGAAGGGGTTCTCCTAGTGCAATTTGTTCTCTGACATGAGAACAACCACCTTTGAGATTATAGGGTTTCTTCTGAAAGCCTAAGCCACCAGTATCTTTGTTGGCTCTACCAATATGTGAAATGGGTGTCACAAGACCATTTCCTCTGATTCCTAGAGGTCCTTGACCGGAATATCCCATCTTGGCTATCAATTTGTTCCCTGGACTATATGAATTAGAAGGGATTGTAGGTGCTATAGATTCGCTAGTTTGAACAATTTGGGATTTAGAATCATCTTTGTATAGCCATGCAAGCACAACTTCATCCTCTTCAAATTCTTGTTTGGATACTTTCTCCACCACAAAATTTCTTTTGTATGCTTCCATAGGTTCCTTAGGTTCTGATTTAGATTGCTTCAAAGATTGTCCATATGACTTGGGTGAGCTAGGGAGAGATGTCAGAGACAAGACTGGCTCTATAGTGTATTCTCCCATCCCATTTTCTTTGATTTTGATCTCTTTAGCAATGTCTTCCATCTTGGATGTGGAAGCCACATTTTGTTGCTTGATGGAAGATTCTCTGTTATTGGAAATAAGCTTATCGGCACTTTCCTTCAATGTATTGCAAGTTGTACTCAGATCTGCTTGGATAGTAACCTCCACTCCTTCATAGGGAAATTTCAAGCATTGATGGTACGTAGAAGGAATAGCTTGCATTTCATGTATCCAGGGTCTCCCTAGAAGGATATTGTAAGCCAATGGTAGATCAAGCACTTGACATGTGGTATCTTTGATGACCGGACCCACTCGGATAGGTAAGACAAAGGTGCCTTTAGAAGCTCTTTCTTGTTCATCATAGGCTTTTATGGTGATCTTCTTTTGAGGATCAATAGCCATCTCTGAGAATCCCAACTGTGTGATTAAGTTGTAAGAACAAATGTTGAGGCCTGCGCCCCCATCTATCAACACACGTTTGACTCGACGGTTCTAGATCAAGACTTCTATGTGGAAGGGCTGATTATGTGGGTGACTTAGGGAGTTGTCATCTTCCTTTGAAAAGGAGATATATTGTGGAGGTGTTAGATGACCAACCATAGTCTGGAACCTGTCTAGATCTAGATCATCAGGAACATTAGAGCCGAGCAAATCTTTGTCTAGGATATCTCTGTGAGCTGGAGATATTTGAAGTAACTCAAACATAGAGATTTTGACATTGGTATGCTGGAGTTGTTGGATGATGCTGTAAGATGTAGGTCTTGTATCCTTTGGATTGGAAGATTTCGAGGCAACCTTCTGTTTAGAAGCCGATGTGAGATTGAAAGGTATCTTAGGGACATTAGATGAGCTTGGTGTTTGTCCTTTCAGATGAGCCTGAGCTTGTGATCTGGTAACCACATTAGCTGAGGAATGATTTTTGTCTCTTTGTACAATTGTGATGACATTGCAGCTCTCAGAGAGACATGGTTCAACCATATTAATGACAGCATTGTTTCCAGGGTAGGCATAGTTGACTTTTGCCCCCATGTTAGGTTGAGAAGTGGAAACTCCCTTGCCATGTTGTGGAAATGGTTCTGTAAATGCTATGTGATCATTATTGCTAGTAGGATTATCGATCGTGATGTCCCCTTGATCTATCAAGTCTTGAATGGTATGCTTCAAGTGGAAGCATCCATTAGTTCTGTGGCCTTTAGTTTGATGGAAAGAACAGAATGCATTATCTTTCCACCAATATGGTTTTGGATCCAGATCAGGGTTTCGGATTGGTGGTAAAGAGATCATGTTATCAGCTATCAGGGTTCTCAGGGAAGATTCCAAAGATTCTCCCAGGGGAGTAAACTTTCATTTATTATCCCATCGTTTGAATGGCTTCTTTGGAGATGGTTCAACAGATTTTTTCTTTGAAGCTTCAATGGCTTTGGTGGCAAGGGTGAGATTGTGGGCTGGTGCCTTTGATGGGATGCAGATAGTGTCAACAACACCATCAGAGACGATACCTTTGTTTCTATTCCAGCTCCTATTTTTATCTTTTGAGCTAGATCCAGATTCAGACTTGTCCTTTTGAAGTGTGATTTCTCCTTTCTTGACAATTACTTTCTCAATCTTGATTGCATTATCCACCATTTTATCAAAAGATACATGATCTTGCATTTGTAATGGATAATTGAGCTCTGGAACAAGGTTATTGATAAAGATTTCAAGTTTCTCCATTTCGGGAATTTGTCTAGCATATAGAGAGAACTTCTTTCTCCACCTCTTGAGGAAAGTTAGGAATGATTCCCCTGGATATTGCTTGAGGTTACAGATATCGATCATGGTGACCGGATGTTGAATATTGTAGGAATATTGTTGATAAAACAATTTAATCAATTCCTCAAAAGTTTTGATTGTAGAAGGTAATCTTGAAAACCACTGAATGGATGCTCCTCCCAAGGATCTAGGAAAAAGATGCATTAGATAAGTCAGTTCATGCATGAATTCCATGGATTGCGTACAGAACTCTCTGACATGATCTTGAGGATTAGAGTGTCCGTCATATTTTTCATACTTTGGTATCTCCACTTTCTTTGGAAATGATGGCATATACAAGTTTTTGTCGAATGGGAAAGGACATAGGGCCTCCATGGAGAACTCCTTGGGTTCCTTCTCTTTCTTAAGATTGTTAAATTTGACTTGTATAGCATGCATCTATTTTGTCATAGCTATGAGTGGAGTTTCTTCCTCATGTGTGATTATATCATCAACGTTAAAGTTGGGAGGAAGCTTAGCCCCTTCCTAGGCTAATTGTAAAAAGTATGCCTCTCTAGCCACTTTCAAGAAATGCCTCATCATTCTCTTGAATTCATCATCATTCTGACATCGATGGATTTCAGAGGGGGTAGGTTCTTGATTAGCATTATGTTGAGAATGGTGTCCTTGGGACCCTCCTCCTAGAGAACCATGATTTGTCCCTACTTGAGACATGGTAGGAGTTTTTGGGCTCCCTGGAACAGATTGAGGAGGAGTTTGTTGATTACCTCTGTGAGTTGATACAGGAGGTATGTAACCAGTTTTCAATCGAAAGTTACCGAGACCGTCATCTTCGTAGATACCTAACTTGATGAGTTGTTCAAGAGTTGGACCTGGGGTATTGGTCAAAAGTAAGTTCTGAGATGTTTCTTCTGATTTCTTGTGTGAAGAAGCTCTGGTCTCCACCATTAAATTTGAATGAAATAGAAGAAAAGGATGAAGACAACTGAAGAACAATTTGATTCGAGAAAATCGGATGACGCAACCTTGTCAAGATTATGATAGTTTTGAAAATCTGATGAGATGTGGGTGAAGGAAGTTGTGCCCTGGATGTATGGGATAGATCACCCAAAAGATAGCGGACACGAGTTCTCAACACTTAGTCTATTTTTTAAGATTGATTGAAGATTGATAGTTATGACAAGGTTTTGACATGAGATAAAAAGGACTCAAATTGATCAAATAGAAGACTAGATCAGATTCAAAAGATCAAACTCAGAAAATGGTAGAATGCTCAATAGCTACTGCTCTGTTCCTGACACAATGATATTTTTGACAGATTCTGGAACTAGGCTGGAAACATTGGATATCTTGCAATTTGACAATTTCTGACAACTCTCTCAAATTTTTCCAAACGACACTCTGCAGACTCATACGACACTGGGTAGTCTATGAAATGATAGTTGCTAAACTCGTATGACAGTTGGGTAGAAATGAAACGACAGTTGTAAACTCATATGACAGTTGGGTAGCAATGAAACGACAGTTGTAAATATCATACGACAGTTGCTAACAAGATTTTGACTTTCGTGAATTTGTTGGTTTGAAAACTCGTACGACACTGGGTTCTCAATCGTACGATAGATGGGCAATACTGAAATGACACTTGACAAAACTCGTACGACTTTTGACTTTCTGAAATGACTTTTGACTCCAGAAAGAATTTACGTCAATTTTTGCAAAATTTAAGGTCTTCAGTTCTGGATTGTTTGCAAATTTTACTGTCTAGATTTTGAAGGTTATACCAGATTTGATCATTTTTAATAGCCAAGTAGATAAACAAACACGCAGAACATCAAGCAAGTGATTCCAAGCACGTCTGAAAACAATGAACAAGGGCAAAAGCAACCTTGCGCATGAACAATCAAGTGACCAAATTATGCTAATCCCTAAGAGTACTAATTGTGTATGTTCTAAAATTTTTTGCAATAACACACATACCCTATAAAATAAAAATTTGGCCTCTCTAGGGTTTTTAGTAATGGTTTGACTCTGCAACTTTTATGATTCAAAGGGGTGAACTCCAATTCCGGCGCACCAGGGTTTTGACATAGTCCGAGAACTTAATCTTCAAGAGCTGCTAGGGAGATGTGACAACCCAACAATGAACCATACCCGTGGAGATTTCTTCCACAAGGACATTTATATATTAGCGCCTGTCACTACCATGGCGAAAATGGCTATTACCGCTTGAGGTTCTGTCAATGAAATTTGCCCTATGAAGGGATTGTCCGCTATGGTTAACCCTCTCTAAAGGTGACTCACAGATTTATACCACAAGGGGACTTGGCTCCAGATTCAAGGTTTTGACACCTCTTCACTTTTAACCCAAACAAAGCAAGCAGATTAATCCGACATGCTAAGACAAAGTTTTGTTCCACCAAGGTCTATGATATCAACTCCATGTGATCTATCAACCTCTCCAGGGAGAGAATGTATCAATCAATAAGAGAAGATGCACTAACCAAGTTTGATTCACCAAAGCTCATGATATCAACCCTACGTGATCTATCAACCTCTCCAGAGAGAGAATGTGTCGATCAATAAGAGAAGATGCACTAACCAAGTTGAATGTGAAATGCACTAAGTATCCTCCCTACCTACAAGGATTCTATCATCAAAAAAGATTTCTCTAGGAATCCAATCTCTCAAGAATCACGAATAGTGTTCATAGGGCCTAATTACTATGTGAGCACAGATATATTCCCGAAAGCAAATCTACCAAAAGCATCCAAAAAGTAGAAAGAGGAACACTTAACGCTTAAAGAAAATATGAGATGAGTCCACAAGTTGGAACACTTAACACCTCACACAAGCTGAAAATGAGTCCACAACTTAGAAAACAAGTGAGTTCCTAAAAGTATAAAAGGGTTGCCAAGTGGAACACCTAACGCTTCTGTCCTGTTGACCCCTCCCCTTTATGGCGCTGAGATTGCAACCACGGGGCGGAAATGAGGGGCCGACGGATTAGCGAGTCCAATAACCCAAGATAGCAATCAAGATCAATCACAAGTATTCTAAGACTACTTAATGAATCCTTAAGGGATCACAACCTAGTATCAAATTATGCAAGTGTGTAGAAATAGATCAAAAGCATGAAAAGATGCACACAAGCTTGACACATAAGAGATTTATTTTAAGTCCCAAATTGAAATGTTATTAGATGAAAGAGAATACCTGGGATCCTTGCAACGTGCTTAGTAGATTCTACTTGATTTTTAACAATTTTTGTTGAGCTTTTCCATGCAAGCAAGTGACAAACTCTCCAACAAGCAAACAAGCAAACAAGATATGCAAAATATATTCAACTTATGAAAACCATAGGGTTAGCTCTAAAAATCAATTTTTAGGAGCAATAATAACCATAAATTAATCCAAATGACAACTCATATCATGCATTGAATCATATGAAAAATAAGTGCATAGCCATCATAAAATTTTAATTTTTTTGCACTACATTTGACCTAGTCAACAAGATCTAATTTTTTTGATATGATTTTGGCCACAAAAATAGAAATTTAGAATAGAGACCCCTACTAAAAAATAGAGAGCTTTCTAAAAATGCAAAAATTTTAGAAAAATCTCTTCATTTGTGCCCTAGAGACCCATTTTATCAAAATAGACTATTTTTTGTAAATTGACTATTTGAGCTACTAAATTGCATTCAAATTTAAAATACAAAAAATAGAACCCCTATATAATTTGAAGAGATTTTTGAAAATATAAAAATTTTAGAAAAATATGCTGATTTGCGTCAGATATTAATTTTTTATGAAAAATCGAAAAAAAATTATTAAAAATTCAAAATAATTCAAAAAATTCTGAATTTTTTTTCAAAGCTTCCTTGATATGTCTCCAACTTGAAAAAAACATTTCAGACCAAAAATCTAAGCCGTTTGGGAGATAAAATTAAATCTTTGAAACTTTAGGCTTTTAGCTCCAAGAATCAAAATCAGCATGCAAAGGTGGGTTGCCCCATAGTGGGTGCCAGAAATGTGTGTCTGAAAATTGTACCTGATCTGTAGACACAACACTCAGTAAAACATTAGAGGTTAGTGATAATCAAAATCGTGCAAAATTGAAATCTAATCTAACCAAGCGATTTACTGTCTTCTAATAGGTGCGAGATTGATGTTCTCAGATTGTAATCGAGATCGGTGACCTAGACGACACCTAAATGAAGGATTTGAATGCAATTGATCTAGATATGAGATTGAATGCAATTAATCTATATTTTTGATATTTTCTATGCAATAAGAATGATAGACTGATATGCTATGGATGCTAAATGATCTAACAATGAAGATTCTAACAATGATATGAAAACTATGAAATTCTATGCTAAGATATGAAAAATATGCAATTGAAATTGATCTCACAAAGCTTTGAATTCACAAGTTGATTCTTTCAAGCTCCAATTGTGCAAATTCTCCAAATCTGATATGCTATGATTCCTGTAGAGTAAGTTTGCAATTTGCGAGATGATTGAGAGATCAGTTATGAAGAGATGAGCCTTATTTTTATAGAAATCCAAAGCTTTGGAGGTGCATGAGAAAAAGCCATAAATCACTCAAATAACTCAGGTTGATTTTTAAGTTATTTTTAAATAAAAGATAATTAACTCACAAAAACATGCAAAAGCTAAGTTTTAACTCAAAATAGAGTTTAGCTTTAATTGATAATTGATAGTTGTTTGCTTTTATGATTGTGTATATTTTATTTATGAATTAATTTAATAATAAAGTGATTTATTTCTGTAGACATGGAAAATTGGCAAAGGCTTAAATCAGTCAAAAGGTGCAACAAATCATCAAAATAGCACTAAAAATCGATAAATAGAACAAAGACAATTCAAATCAAAGAAAAAATCAATTAAATGATTAAATGATTAAATAAAGCTTGAAAAGGGGAAAAACACTAAGAAATTGATTAAATTCAATTAATGACATAGTTGTTGAAAGCAAAAATCAAAATGAACATCTTACCCTTCATGGCTAAATTTAATTACTTTAATTAATTAATAAATATGAATTTCCCTCAACAAAGCAAAAAGGAGACAAAATGGACACAAATCACTCACTTTTGTTGAAATGGTCCAGCCTTTTGAAACCATTTAAATATTTGTCCCCCAATTTAGGGACAAAGCAAAGCCAATTGACCTTACCCAAGCATGACCATGGTTATCTCACTCTACCCCCTACCCTTGGGAAAATCTTATAAATAGAAGACATTTTGAGGCATTATTCATCCACTCCATATCTTTGAATTACAGCAAAGCTCTTGCAATTTGCATCCACATCACTCACTTAGCATTTTCATTGATAATTAGCTTCAATTGTTGATCATTTTGTAGATTTCTTATCAAATAGAGCTAGAATTTGATAATTAGATCTAGTTTGCATATCATTCTTAGTTCAATTCTCATAATTAGAGTGTCACTAGTGAGGATTTGCAGCTGAGAGCCTCACTTACTACTTCAATTTAGAGAACCATGAGATGTTGATAGATTAATTGTGCATTTGTTAGATTATTTTGCTCTAATTCTTGTTGTTCTTAGTTAATCTTATAATTTCATGAAGGTGTAAATCACTCACACACAAATGGCGCCCACCGTGGGGCCCTAGGCCTCAAATTTATCATAATTTTCATGTTATTTGCAAAATTTAGGCTAGAATTGCATGAATTTGCTCACTATTTACAGGTTACAGAAAAGAAATCACGCCTGCCGGTAAAGAAGTCACACCTAAAGTAAAGAGATGTCGCGTGCGGAAATTAAAATGTCACCTGGAGTCTAAACGATCATGCTTTTCAGCCTACAGAATCACGCTTTTGGCGAAAGAAATCACGCCTGCAGAAATCAAATTCTCGCGTCATGGACAAGCAGCTGATGCCTTTGGTCATTTAGATGTCGCCTAGATAGAATTAAAAGCCGCGGCTGAGGAATCATTTTACGCCTGGTGTAAAGGGAGTTTCCTGCCTTATTCATTTAATTTCTCGCTATGATTATTTTAAATGTCGCTTTAGATTAATGAAATGTCACTTTTCTGGAATTAATTTGTCACTTCTAGTAAAGAGTTCACGCGTTATTTTAATTTGATATCGCACTTGATTATTTTAATCTTGCTTGAGCCCCTTTTGGTGATGCTCGCGGTTAAAGTAATTACGTCTTTATTAAATTAGATCTCGCGTTTAGCATGGACAATGTCGCCTGATTGAGGATTTATATTGTATCAGAGTAATTACTGTTGTCGCGTGTATTAAAGATTTCACGCTTTGCTAAAATTTGATATCGCACTTGCCTATTTTAATCTCGCTTGAGCCCCTTTTGGTGATGCTCGCGGTTAAAGTAGTCACGTCTTTGTTAAATTTTATCTCGCCTGTAGTTTGGATGATGTCGCCTGGCTGTATTTTCTCTATTTTGTCAAAAATGTTAAAATGATGACTGTATTCTAACTTCACGGTCATTTTTTTTGTCTCAGGAGCATGGTTTGTCATAAGAAAGTGCAAAAACCAGAGAGAAGGCATAACTTAGAGGAGAAATTGATCTCTAAAAGGATAAGGAAAGAAAACCGGGTACATTCTACCTTTGTTCTTAACAATGATTTAGAGAAAGAAGTAGAATTATATGCTAAATACATTGCTGTTGTAGATGCTTACAAACGAAAATATGTCTCATTAAATTGGGAGTTTAGTCCTTAAGTTTGTAAGAATTTTGCAAATATTTTGGTAAAAAGAATCAAAAGCATAATCAATTATATGATTTTAAGCTTTGATTTTGGTTTCCCCTCACTTTGTTTGTATTGTGCTGACTAACTTGTTGGTGGAGGGAACGTTTTGCTAAGGTAAGAGAAGGATTTGGAGAGAAAATGAAAAATCTACTACTTAAAAATGCGCCTAGCCTTTGCTAGCATCGTTTGAGGTATTTCTCTCATCAAGCTTGCAAATTTCCCTTAAATTGTGGCATTTTCAAAGTTCAAAACATAGTTTAATCATAAAAGGAAAAAATAAACACTTCAATTCTAAGAACCCCTTTGTCATGGGGTTGAAAAAGAACCAAATTGATTGTGAGTGTTTGGGATAAGGGAAAAGAAATAGGGATATGCTCTTCACTCTTTGAGTGAATCAAATTCCCAAACTTGCTCTACCAAATCCACTTTTTATGCTTTCAAATGAACATGTTTAAAACTTAGTGGGCTCGCCTCCCGAGATTGCCTTAGAAGGGCCGGTGAGAGGGACAGCCCAAAGTGGGATACACTTGCCTTTGCTGCGAGAATCCAACCCACTATAAAATGAAACGCGGGTATCCTTAATGGGGTACATGACAAAAAGGATTTTAGCTCTTTCGAACTTCTTCTAGTAGTCCCAACGGATTGCGCAAAATCGTGCTTTTGTGCGTGTGGGAAGCCCCTTTAACATATTTGGGGGATGAAAAGCTAAGATCTATTTTGAACGGAAAACTTACTACATAACGGTAAAATAGCAAAACTACCTATTAGAGCCATGTTTACGAACCAATTATGTGCTAGGTAGATTGTGTGGAAGCTATTCTTGTGTTTAAACCTGTGAAAACGTTCAAAAATATACACATTAGAGCATTCTAGGGATATGGTACCCAATTGATGTGTGTGTTGAGATTGTTTTTATTTTCAAACAAGATATTCCAAAGTTATTGATCAAAACACCATTAAAATTTTAAACCATTTAAAATTGATCAAAAACTTTTACCTTATTCCAAAAAAAATAGCTTATCAAGAGAAGAAAGTCAACATACCCTTAAAGTTTGTTCATGCCTGTTATTACAAGGTCACTCTCTATAAGGAAAGCATTACAAATAGATGGGACCTACAACGGAGAAGAGCTCCCATTTCCAAAGAACACTTTCATTACTTCACGAGTGACTGAAAAACCCGCTAAGGCAAAGGACATTAACAAGATGTTTAGCGGTACCCTAGGAAATATCAATCCCAACAACCAAGGGAACAACATGAATGGGGGTATAGATCCTAACAACAATTAAGGGAACAACATGAATGGGGGTATGGATCTTAACAACAATCAAGGAAATTCTAATAATGGAGGAAGAGATCCTAATTCTCAAGAGGCAAATTCACAAGGCAACAACTTATTTCCTCCTCATAATACAAACTTACCCCCAAGTGTGGAAGAAGCCACGGTTGAAAGAGCGTTAGAGGCAAGACAATGTCCTTATTTCATAGAACTAATGAAAAAGACCATGCTTATGGATAAAGAAAAACACTTCATGGACTTAATACAAACGGGGGTAAAGCTACCTAAAGATTTTGACATAGAGCAATTAAAGCCCAAGGAAATAGAAGACCCTATGGAAGCAATAAGGGAACAATTCAAGGCATTACAAATGGAAATTGACAGTTTGAAACAAAATGGGGCTCCTAAGCCTTTCTCTATTGAAACATTATGTCCTTTTCCATTCGATAAGAGTTTGGTCATGGTGCCTTTTCCCATTAATGTAACATTTCCTAAATATGAGAGGTATGAAGGAACATCTGACCCACATGATCATCTTTGGGGGTTTTGTGCATTGAGTCTTGAATTCATGCATGAATCAACTTATTTAATGAGACTATTCCCAAGAAGCTTGGGAGGAACGGCCATGGATTGGTTTTCAAAACTACCATCCGACATAAAATCTTTTGAAGAGCTAGCTTCTAAATTTGTGACTCATTACTCTTATAACATCAAACATGAGGTCACAATGATAACGTTATGTAACATGAAGCAACAAGATGGAGAAGCCTTTCTCACATTCTTGCAAAGATGGAGGACTGCATTTGCTAGATATCCAAGAAGTGTACCGGAGAAAGAAAAAATGGATATCTTTATTAACGGTTTAAGAAGCGAACTGAATTATAGACTAAGGATGCAATGTCCTAAAACCTTCCAAGATTTGATTGATAACAGAATTACAATCGAAGAAGTGTTGATTAAGAGTGGAGAGTTGAAATTGTACAAGGAAAATAAGAATAACTCTAACTCCAACAACAACAATACCAACAATAACAACAATCCAAATAAAAGTTGGTACAACAACAATAGCCGTTATGCTGCAAAGAATAACAACAAAGGCATTGTTAATGATGGTGTAGTGGAATCCAGCAACTTGAAGGTGATTCCATTTGCCCTTACAAAGACACCAAATCAAGTGAATAATACTAATCAAGCATATAATGCATCTTCCAACAACAACAACAATGCCAACAAGAATAATCAAGGAAACAAGGATCAAAATAGCAAGTATGATAAATATTTGAAGCCCACTCCTGCGAGACATTTTACACCCTTGGGAGAATCACTTGAAACTGCATTAAAGGCTCTCATAGCTAACAATGTTATTACATTACCCGCTATTAAGCCTTATGAACCAGACCACAAGCCGGGTTGGTGGGATGCTAAGCATCATTGTGAATATCATAGGATTCGGGGGCACACTGCAAATGAATGTCTACAATTAAAGAATGTGGTGCAAGACTTGATAGATAATAACATAATCACTATTGATGGACCCCAAAATAATGAAGATCATACGGCCTTCAAACAACCTTTTTACAAACATGATAAAGGTGAGTCATCAAATGGCAAGAAACAAAGTGCCAATAATCTCAACTTTGCGCCATCATATGATCATATTGTTAATGCTATCATCATTAATGAACAGCCTCAAAAGGAAGCAACAAATGTCATTACAAGAGGGCAGAATTCTAGAATGACTTTACAAGGGATAGTCCCTCAAAACACCAATATCCCACCATCCAACATTGTGGTCAAACAACCTCCTACAGCAGTAAGGCCTTATAGTTTGGTGGACCAATTGCAACGTACTCCAGTACAAATCTCAATCTTAGAGTTATTGAAGTTGTCACCAAATCATAAAGAGATTTTGGAAAAAGCTTTGAAAGAGACACATGTTTCTACTACCTTAGGGGAAGAAAAATTTCAAAATATGGTAGGACATCTTGTGGCTCCTCATTGTCTTTCATTTTTCGATCAAGATGACATGTCTATAACTCATCCTCAAAATTTTCCATTACATATAGAGGTTTTGATCGAAAGGCATAGAGTCAAAAGAGCCCTTATTGATGGAGGAGCTGGCCTTAACATATGCACATTGAGTCTTGTAAAATCCTTAGGTCTATCCGAGTCTTGCATTGACCCTACAAAGAAAATCACCATAAAAGCTTATGACGAAGCTGAAAGAGCTTCTAAAGGCATGATTGTGTTGCCCATCCAAGTGGGACCAGTCAAGAAGGAAACTAAATTTCAAGTGTTGGACATGAAATTAACCTATAACATCTTATTGGGAAGACCATGGATTCATGAGATGCAAGCCGTCCCATCCACATACCACCAATGCATCAAGTTCCCATACATGGGTGAAGAAATCACAGTTGGAGGAGACTCAAATCCATTTCAATATTGTAATGCACTCAAACCCTTGCATGAATTATACATTCCACATAATCGTGAGGGAGTTGTTCCAAGAATCACCAATGAAGATGCACAAAATCCTCTTCAAGCTAGCTCAACTACATCAACTAAGGGCAAGGAAAAAGTGAGCTACGAGGGTCCAAATGTGATGGAAAGTCCATATGTGGCACCTAAATTGGAGACAGTGATCTACAAACCTACTAAAGAGGAAAAAGAACAAGCTAAAGCAGCTCATTATCAATACATGAGTGAGATGATGAACAAATTTGACAAACAATGCAAGATTAGTTCAAAAGGGGTAGGAGAATATTTAGTTTCTCTATTTGACATGCCCATGTCTCCCAAATCACATGGAAAACCCTCAAAAGAACATCTTCCACATAAGTATAATTCTTATTTTGTGAGGGAAGATAGCAAAGCAACATGGGATAAGGAAGAGGATGATGTCCTTCAATGACTTTATCATGATGAGGATGGTACCTTAGACACTCCCATGGAAAGAATTCAGCATGTCAATATACAAACAGAACAATATGGGAAAGGATTTGATATTATGCAAAAGATGGGATACAAAGGAAGAGGACCCCTAGGCCAAAGAAATAGAGGATTATTAGAGCCTATTGAACCTATTTGGAGGGCAATTCATGAAAAATCCGGAGTAGGTTTTCAATATAAGGGAGAAAGTTGAAGTCCAATGCATGATTTTCATCCTCAAATAAATGCATTAGAATCCGAAGGAGATAGTGATGACTCTAGGGATTATGAATGGGATACTTTATCAGATGAGTCATGTCAAGATAAAGAAGTCATTGCTATACATACTTATGCAAAAATCCCAAAACAAGATGCTCCAATTAATGAAGAATCTCCTATTCAAAGGCCTAATATAGAACAAGCATCTAGTAGTGGAGCATGGATAGAAACATTTTGGACACCTTCAGAGGAGGGAAATTCAAACGCTAGTTTTAACCCGCTTGTGGCTTTTCCCACATTGTTTCCCGTAGAGATCGACGAGGATTCAAGTGAAGGGGACTTTGACCCTGCTTCCATGGATCATCTTGAGGAAGCGCACATCATAGATCTAAACGATACAATGTATGAACCACATGACTTAACCACATGACTTACTTTACTTCCCAAATGACCAAGCAACAAACCAATACCTCAAAGCGGTTGAACCCTCTTTCACCAACGAACTCAATACGGACATGATGACAATAGCAAGGGTCCAATCTCTTAGTCAAAAAAAGAAAAAAATGAAAAAAAATTAAAAAATGAGAAGTTCTATTGGTGAAAACCCAACTGTGGCACCATTAGAACCAAAAACAATGAAAATAAAAGATGTTTCTTTTGGTGAAAACCCAACTGTGGCACCATTAGAAGAGAGATTGGACACTTTGCCTGAACATGAAGAAGAACGGTCATCTATTCTTATAGAACCAACAGAAAAAGTTAACATTGGTACAGAACTAGAGCCAAAGGTTGTACACTTGGCTACATCACTTACATCTCTTGAAAGAGAGGACTTTATCAAATTCTTCCAAGAACAACAAGTAAATTTTGCATGGTCATATGCCGATATGCCTGGACTGGATCCTGATTTCATAATGCATCATCTGAATGTTAAACCCGGAGTTAAACCTGTGAAGCAAAAACTAAGGAAAATGCACCCACATGTGGCTCTTCTAGTCAAGGCAGAATTGGAAAAATTGTTAAAGGTGGGATTCATAAGAACAATAGCATATGCTCATTGGATCTCTAACATTATGCCGGTTACTAAGCATGATAAATCTATCCGTGTGTGTACAGATTTCAGAGATTTAAACCTTGCATGTCCCAAAGATGACTTCCCATTGCCAAGCATTGATACCATAGTGGATTTGACAGCAGGTCACGCAATGTACTCATTAATGGATGGATTTAGTGGCTACAACCAAATCAAGATTGCTCCCGAAGACCAAGAAAAGACAACATTTACTTGCCCTTGGGGTGCTTTTTGTTGGAATGTCATGCCCTTCGGTTTAAAAAATGCTGGAGCTACATATCAAAGGGCCATGACAACTATTTTCCATGACATGATGCACACTTTCTTAGAAGATTATGTGGACGACATTCTAGCAAAATTCCACAATAGAGAAGAGCATTTACAAATCCTAAGAAAAATATTCATTCGGTTAGAACAATTCAAAGTTAGATTAAACCCAAAGAAGTGTGCCTTTGGTGTCCAATCTGGCAAGTTATTGGGTTATATAGTGTCAGAAAAAAGCATTGAAGTTGATTCTAAAAAAGTACAAGCCATTCTAGAAATGGAGATTCCAAGAAATATTAGCCAAATGAGGTCACTACAAGGAAAGATTCAATCAATAAGGAGATTTATCTCTCAATTAGCAGAAAAGTGTCACTCCTTCACCAGATTGTTACACAAGGACACTACATTTATGTGGGATGAAGAATGTGATAAGGCCTTCGCTACTTTGAAGACTTATTTGATAAACCCACCTATTCTTATGTCACCTATCAAGGGTAAAGAACTGTTGTTATACATATCAGCCACAGAAAGGTCTCTAGGCATATTGTTGGCACAAGAAGATGAGCAAGGAAAAGAAAGGGAAATCTACTATCTTAGTAGAACCTTAATAAAATATGAACTCAATTATTCATTCATGGAAAGAGCATGTCTAGCAGTGGTTTTTGCATCTCAAAAACTAAGACATTATATGTTGATGCATAAGATCAAATTAATTGCCAAGATTGATCCTCTCAAATACTTGCTAAGTAAAACTGCCTTAACAGGTAGAATAGCAAAATGGGTCATGATCCTAAGTGAATTTGACATTGAATATGTTGATAGAAGAGAAATTAAAGGACAAGTGATAGCAGATCACTTAGCAGATAACCCAATGGAGTCTACACAAACCATGCAAATTGAATTTCCAGATGCAGAAATTGTCAACATAGAAGCAAAGACATGGAAATTATATTTTGATGGATCTTACACACAAGGATGTTCTGGAGCAGGTATATTATTGGTTACGCCTCAAGGGTACACCATTCCAAAGTCCTATAAAATCTTATTTCCATGCACCAATAACATAGCGGAATATGAGGCATTAGTCATTGGCATCAAAATGGCTTTGGAATGGAATATTGCAGAATTACAAGTGTATGGAGATTCCCAACTCATAATCAATCAGGTTAATAATGAATACAATACCAAAGATATAACATTGATGAAATATAAAACCTTGATTGATGGATGGAAGAAGTACTTTGCTTTGATCACATTTGAATAGATTCCAAGAGAAAAGAATAGAGCAGCAGATGCCATGGCTACCTTGGCTTCATTGTTACAAAAACCAGATCAAAATGAGAAGTATGAGTTCTTGGTGGAAGAGTTGGTAAAACCAGCATTCAACCTTCTTGACACCAAATTGTTGCTCTTTTACATGGACATGACTCTCCTTGGTATGGACCCATCTATACTTACCTTAAAGACCAAGTACTCCCCATAGACCAAACTCGTGCCCAAAAATGTAACTTCATACGCCAAGCCGCCCGTTACCTAATCCTTTCAGACACATTGTATCGTAAGGGTCTTGATGGGACGTTACTTAGATGTCTAGAGGAAGAAGAGTCTAAGTTAGCTTTACGCGAGGTCCACGAAGGCATTTGTGAGTCACAGTCAAGCGGTCTTAAACTAGCTAAGAAAATCCTTCGTTTAGGGTACTTTTGGACAACATTAGAAAAGGATGCTTGTCAATTTGTGAAGACATGCAACAAATGTCAATATCATGGTAATATGATACATGCACCGGCTCAAGAATTACACCCATTCATTACACCATGGCCTTTTTATCAATGGGGTTTTGACTTGATTGGAATCATACATCCTCCATCTTCAAACGGACACAAGTATATCATCACAGCAACAGAATACTTCACCAAATGGGTGGAAGCAGTTCCATTAACAACAGCAACCGGCAAACAAATTTCAATGTTCATTTTGAACCACATAATTTGTCGCTATGGTATTCCACATGCCATTATCACGGATAATGGGAAACAATTCAAAAATCAGGATATTGATGAACTTTGCATGACATTTCACATTACACATCATTCATCATCCATTTATTATCCACAAGGCAATGGACAAGCTGAAGCAACGAACAAAAATATCCTCAAAATATTAAAAAGATCAGTTAACAAATCAGGAAGAGATTGGCATGTGCAAATAAATCCCGCACTATGGGCTTACAGAACTAGTATCAGAACACCTACAGGAGCCACCCCATTCTCTTTAGTCTATGGAACCGAAGCAGTTCTACCATTAGAAGTTGAAATTCCATCTCTACGGGTTT
Source organism: Chamaecyparis obtusa (assembly GCA_027943335.1). Lineage (NCBI taxonomy): Eukaryota > Viridiplantae > Streptophyta > Pinopsida > Cupressales > Cupressaceae > Chamaecyparis > Chamaecyparis obtusa. Next base: position 235,619 of record BSBK01008320.1, on the reverse strand, counting down.
CATTAAGAGGATTGATCACTGATGAGGATTATAGGATTGCCAGACTACAACAATTGGAATTGTTAGAGGAACACTAGACTCAAGCTTATGAGCATTTAAGAGTTTATCAAAATAGGATTGCATGCAATTACAACAAACACATCAAACCAAGAACTTTTCAAGTAGGAGACTTGGTACTAAGAGAAAATCCCAAAAATCAAGCTAAAAGGGAAAAGAAAGGAAAGTGGGAAGCTAATTGGATAGGCCCATTTGTGATAGTGTCATCCTTTGGAATTGGAACATATAAGTTATCAGATTGTAATGGTGAAGAATTACAAGAACCCATAAACAGCATTCATTTGAAGAGATTCTACACCTAAAGCAGATGAAAGAGTATAAAGAGTATCAGATGAGAGAGCATCATAATTATTGTATATAATTGAAAAGGGATCTTGAAAATACCAAAAACATTTGAAAATGGAAAATCCAAAAACATTGGAAAAGAAGAAAGATCAAAAACAGCGGAAAATTGAGCATGAAGAAAGCAAAAACATTTGAAAAACTATCTCTTGGTGAAAACCTAGCAAATAGGCGCCAAGGTGATAAAGAAAAATACAAAAAAAGAAAAAAAAGAAAAATACAAAAAAAATGAAAAAGAGAAAAAGTGCCTTGGTGAAAACCTAGCAAATAGGCGCCTCGGTAGCAAAAAAAAAAAAAGAGAGCACCCAAAGGTGAAAACTTGGCAACAAGCACTTTTGGTTCCCTTAAGTCATTTCTTTCCTAGCCACGTGTGTACATAATGCATCTCATCATCCCATTTGTCTAAACCTTCATTGCATCTGTCATTTGTACATAGTCATAATAACATTTTGTAGCATCATCCTTTGCATTGCCCAAAGTTGTCAAAACTGATACATCAAATACTTGGGGGCAGCATAAACGGATTGGAAAGTGGGTACCTCAAAAAGGATTCAAATGAGCAACATTCAGTCACAAGCAGAAAGGGATCCACATTTTCAGAAGAGAGATCAGATTTTTGTAAACCTTTGATTGATATCATTGTTTACTAACCAAGAAGTTGACTACCACAACAAAATCCTTGAGCCTAAATTGACTTATTATTCAGGATTAAAAATCAAACATCATTCCATGATCAAAACACTTGGAAATATTTTTTTTGAAGATCAAAAAATAATGCAAAACACTTAGATAGATTCTTTTGAAAAGTTGGTTAAAAATCTGTTTACTTACATTAATTCAATTTGTATCAAGTCTTTTTAGCTAATCAATGATGTTTCGACTAGATTGGCAATGATGGAGACATGATATTTTTCTTGACTATGAAGTGACTGTTTGGAGGAAGATTCATTGCCTTATAAGAATTCATCTAAAGACATGGTCATCAAAGAACCATTGAGGATTATCTTATAAATCAATGAGTTACCCTTTGTTTGTTTACGCAACTGGATACCTTGGATATTTAGATTCTTCATATCTAAATGACAAAATCCACTTGCAACATAGAATCCGACAAAATCGGTATTCGTACTCTCATGATTGTTTGTAATCAGTGATAGTCGTATTGATGAGACCGATGGGAAAGCAAAACGGAGGTTACCATATGAGCAGTAAAAAAAAGTGATATTCATATCATCATGTCAGTGGGCAGTGGTGATTGTATTGACTTTTTGGTCCCAAGTGCTCAATGATGAAAATATATCCTCAAGGCATTTATTTGCTAAAAGCTAGTGACACTTAGCTGCATTCATAAAAAGGTTAAATGCAGTCTCATGTTAGATTAATTGCACATGCATTTTTTCCCAAGGGTTTCATTTCGCATCAAAAAGGGGGTACATAACATCATCAACAGGGTTAAATCAACAAGGACAACATCACTTCAATATCATCTTTTCTACAATAAAAACCTGAGATTATACTTTTTGCATTCATTCCATATCATTAATCATTACATAGATATATTATCAAGGAAAAGACGGAAATAATCATTTACATATGCATACATACAGATTGCATACATGAGAACTAACATGTCAAAACTGCATCCATACATGAGAAAGAAATGCATCCATCTATCTATATCATACATAAGATACGTTGCATCCATAGACACATCCATCCAAAAACAAATGCATTAGATAAACACATATAGCAGCATCTAAAGGAAATCTCATATATCATCAAGTAAAAGCAGGAAAGATCATAAATGTCCTCATATCACACGTCTACTCACAACTCAATGCATCAAGTATAACAATGATATCATAAATCAACTCTATAATCGCCCATCAACAGGGGCATCAATGTCAAATAAGTATCAAAGTACAACTGGAAAGGTGACACCAAGGTCACAAGACTATGGTACAACATCAAGTATCTCAGTATCAGTACACAAAGGATCAATAAGGGCACTCATAGCTCAACTCTCGTCACCACTGGGAGGAGGCTATGGAGGAGGCTGTGATGGAGGCTGCTGAGGCGGCTGAGGAGGTGTCTGACCAACCATAGAAACAAGGAGAGGAACCAATGGAGCCAAACCTGATACTAACTGCTGAATCATGGAAGACATCTGTGATACCTCTGTCCGTAATGCTCCCACATCTGCTCGCAGCTGGGTAGTACTAGAACTCTCCCCAACCTCATAGGTACTCTGAGGATCACCTGTATCTATAGGAGCTTTTCCCCGATCACGGGAAAAAGCTGCTGGCATCTACTTTGCACCTGTATCCTGACCATCCACGGTAGCCTGCTGTAATCCTGCTCCCGTATCCTGTCCTGCAACTGGATCCTGCCTAGCAGCCCTCACATGATCCTGACGATCTATCCTCTCTCTCTGTGCTACTGTAGGATGAGAAGGAGGAGGAGGTGGTGCCTGTATCTGTACATCTCTCGCTTGTCCTCTGAGTCTAATCACCACCCTACCTCGTGGTCTACCTCTGCGTCTCCTCCCACCACCGACATCATCACCATCATCATCTCACCCAGGCACTGGCTCTGCAAGGTCTGTAAATCGAGGCATAGGATGCTCCATCAACCAAGCTAGATACTCCTGAGTAATTCTGGCATCTCTAATGTGTAACCTCATATCCCAATCCATATAACCCAGCAGTGATATCTGCTCAATAGCGTCATCGTATGAAGGCATGTGACCCCAAGTAGCCCGCTCTGCACTAGAACGAGCATATACTGCAGATCCCTGAGGCATAGGCTGAATTCGCCCAAACTACCGTAGCACTCTACCTGCCAAGAATCTCTCAAGAACAGAGTCGATCCTGCCGATCATCCATCGAGGAGAAAACATATATGGTAACTCCAAGCTATCCTCTCTCCAATCCTTGACCTCAACATATGGTCTCCAATAGACCTCATCCATGTCATCAATCTGACGCCGCCAATACTCCAAATGACCCAAGTGATGCTGTGTCACCATACCAGTATACTACCATGCAAAAGGATATCCTAAAGGTCGATCTCGATCTGATATAGGATGACTGACTGGTAAGTGCTCCCATATCCACAGCTGCAAAATATGAATCCCAGCAAATAACGAAGCTGATCTCCTATAAACCACCTCATGAACATCGTGATAAAGCTATGCCAGCACACAAGATCCCCAGTCAAAGCGTCGAGGCTGATGTAGCAAATCCTCGATAATCCTGCCCCATCCCACTGAAAATCCGTGACCTCGCCGATCAGGTAATAATACACCACCAATGATAGCACCTAATAATGCTGGTAAAATAAGAAATGAGGCAAACTGAGGCCATAAGATACAATCATCACCTATAGATGGATCTCTGAATACTCATCGACAATACGTCCCATCATAGACTGCATCATAATATGCTATCTCTCCATGAGTCGGGATCCGTAGCAATCTATAAACATCCTCAGGTGTAATCGTCATCTCGCCCTGTGGTAGCCAAAACGTGTTTGTCTCAGAGTGCTAATGCTCTGCGACAGCGGTAATCAAACCTCGGTTCATCTAAAACTGAGGAAGCTCTAATACACATAGTAAACCACAGCGCCTAGTCACTCACCTCTCGGCATCAGTCAACTGCTCCCTAAGCTCCATCACCAAGTGTGGTACAGTCTGAAGGTACAGAACAGGGACATCCTCCTGTTTAATCAAAACAATGGAATCACATGAGTAACTTACTATCAGGAAATCAAACAATCAATCATAGTCATCAATTTAAATATACCTATCAGACCTATCAAATCCTAACTCTAAGCATTAAGGAAGGATGATCCTAGTTTTATGTCTCTAAGCATTTGAGCATAAAATGAATGGACGATTAGATCCATGACCTACCATTCGTGATGAAGATTGATTAACCTTATCCTTCGATATTATAGTTACCTATGTCCTAATTCGTTGTTGAAATCAAACAAAGGGAACACCCTAACTGAACATTCGATTGAATTCATTGACGTGATCGATATCCATCAAGTTGATGCAATCGAGCAATCAGACGTCCTAGAAAAGTCTCAAATAACATAAAAAAATTTTTTTACTTACGCGACTTTTCTTTCCGGCGTCATTTCTTTTACCAGAGGTGACATCTATTTCTTCATACGCGTGATTTTAATCATCCACGTGACTTAATTTCATGGAAGCGGTATAATATTTTCCGCAGGTGACATTTTATTATTCAAGATTGTCACGCGATACATAATTAAAATGCTTAAAACCCTAAGCGATATTAAATTATCCGTAGGCGATAAAGGATTTTCTAAATGCGTGAGCAAACCTAAGGAAGGTGATATCAAATTTACCAAAGGTGACATTTTAAATTTTCAGGCGAAATTAAAAAGCACGGAGGCGACATTTCTTTTCACAAACGCAGAATCAAAATTTTAAAATGCATTAAATGAGGTCATAAATGCAACTTTCGAAACATGAGAAAAATTTGAATGACATACCAGAGGACCATCGGTCGCTCTCCGACTAAACCGGTGCGCTCTCTCAAACTGATGCTCGCGATGTGGGACCACCATCGTGTAAAAAAAGGCTAAAATCAGAGCTCAAATCTCAAGAGGGAATGGTGCAAATGAATAGTAAAATGAGGGGTTTTACCCTATTTAAGGTGAAATTGGTCCTAATAAACACTTAAAAAATGCACTTTGGACCTATTATATGACATTTTCATTAGCCGGGGCATGAATAAAATTTGATTGTTTCTTTCAAACGGTATCAGAAATCAAAACATATTCCAACTACTCAAAATCGTTCAAATCAAGGGATTAATATGTTTTATTTCTGAGGGGGCATCAGAGTATCAAATGGGCATCACATCAAAAACATTTATCGGTGGGGCATATCATATTAATATCAGTATCATATCAGTATCATATCAGTATCAATATCAGTATCATATCATATCGTTATCATATCAGGAGGCAAATCAATTGCATATCGGTTTCATATCAAATCTGCTATCATATCAAATCTATCAATGTATCAGCAAGCAATCAACCCAGGACCTTTATCAGTGAACCCAGGACCTTTATCAATCAACCCAGGACCTTTATCAATCAACCCAGGACCTTTATCAGTAAACCCAGGACCTATCATCAAATCAGGACCCATATCATATCAGAGGCATCAGAATCATATCAGCACCATCATCAGAGGCACATCATCATCATCAGGAAGTACATCAATCAGAACGATCAGAGGCATATCAGAATCAGGACCTATATCAGATCATCATACCAAGGGAATCTTTGAATCGGTGTTCTTCGCACATCGACTCAAAGAGGGGCATTTGTAGACATGGAAAATTGGCAAAGGCTTAAATCAGTCAAAAGGTGCAACAAATCATCAAAATAGCACTTAAAATCGATAAATGGAACAAAGACAATTCAAATCAAAGGAAAATTCAATTAAATGATTAAATGATTAAATAAAGCTTGAAAAGGGGAAAAACACTAAGAAATTGATTCAATTCAATTAATGACATAGTTGTTGAAAGCAAAAATCAAAATGAACATCTTACCCTTCATGGCTAAATTTAATTACTTTAATTAATTAATAAATATAAATTTCCCTCAACAAAGCAAAAAGGAGACAAAATGGACACAAATCACTCACTTTTGTTGAAATGGTCCAGCCTTTTGAAACCATTTAAATGTTTGTCCCCCAATTTAGGGACAAAGCAAAGCCAATTGACCTTATCCAAGCATAACCATGGTTATCTCACTCTACCCCCTACCCTTGGGAAAATCTTATAAATAGAAGGCATTATTCATCCACTCCATATCTTTGAATTGCAGCAAAGCTCTTGCAATTTGCATCCACATCACTCACTTAGCATTTTCATTGATAATTAGCTTCAATTGTTGATCATTTTGTAGATTTCTTATCAAATAGAGCTAGAATTTGATAATTAGATCTAGTTTGCATATCATTCTTAGTTCAATTCTCATAATTAGAGTGTCACTAGTGAGGATTTGCAGCTGAGAGCCTCACTACTTCAATTTAGAGAACCATGAGATGTTGATAGATTAATTGTGCATTTGTTAGATTATTTTGCTCTAATTCTTGTTGTTCTTAGTTAATCTTGTAATTTCATGAAGGTGTAAATCACTCACACACAATTTCCAACTTAACTGCTTTTAAAAATAAAACAATTGATTTATGGGTTAATCAATTATTTAATCAAACTTTTTTAAAAAATTATATTATTAAATAATGACAACTTGCTTTAATTAATTAAATAAGAATTTAATAAATTATTCATATGAAATTAGATTTATTGTCAAAATTAAATAATACAATTAATAATAGATAGAATTAAATTTAATTACACAATTACGTGGCAATATATTAAATCTAATTAATTAAATATGAAAATATTCAATTAATCAATCTTAGTATAAATGTGATTTATTGCCAAATAATTATAAAATTAAAGATAATTAAGATAATTAGGAATATTACTAGGAATATTCTCCGATGCAGAATTTAAGATAATCAATTATGATTCGATGATGTTTAGATGTGCCTTAGATTAGGACTTTGATGTCGATTTCATTCGAATTGAAGATGTAGGAGATTAATGAACTTATAGCCCATTTTTGGGGTATTACAAGGGTCACCTTTGGTTTGTAACTCTCAGCTTGGCTTGTCGTGGAGTGAGATTCTTGCTAGTTATGTTGAATCATTTGATACTAAATTGAACAAGATTCAGTCTGTCCCGACTTGTGAAATTCTTTGGATTTTGTGGAAAGACGGGAATGAGGAAGTGTTCCAAAATTTGAAGAGGCAGCTTACTGAGTTTAAACTTAAACTCACTCATTATCTTATTATGTCATGGGTCTCTGCTACCTTGGAGATTTCTATAGCCAATTTTATGATTCTTATGAGGGAAGGCTCTCTATTGATTCACAAAGACCTCCTTTCTACTATTGATTAAATGAATACTTAAATATTTATTTAAATTAATTTATTATCATTTTCTTTTTAATATGATCCTTCAATTTCATTCACATGGATGATAGTGTAAATTCATAGGCATGTGACAAATGTCACTCATCTCTTAATTCGCCTTTTTTTCTAACATGTCTAGGTTCATTGAATTCAAAGATGTGTTGCCAAAAGTTAAAATCTCTATCTAATTCTCACTTACCACTCAATCTCATTCTTCCATTCAAATTAACACCTTAATCTTATTCATTCCCACCTACTCTCTTATCTTAGTCATTCATATGTTAGTTCTTCTTAATCTCAATCCTTGATTCTCTTTAGGAATCATATAAAATAAGATATTCCCTCCTTATTTGAGTCTAATCACTCAATCATCAAATGTGAATCTTGTGATGCTCATTTTTTCAGGTATGCTAATAAATATTAATAGAAATATGGATATTTTCTTACAAATATAATAGATATATACTTTCCCTACATTATCACAACAAAGGACCTCCTAGATGGCTAAATAGTGGAAACTTTCTTTGTCCTCTCTCTAGTATTTTCTCCTTCTAGCATTACTAGTTATCCAATTGAGAAAGTGCAAACTATGTAAGATCAAACTCTTGACGATACTCTTATTACCTAGGAATCAATTCTTGATGTTCAGGATCACCCAAAAACTATTGGATGATTGTGACCCACTTCTTGCCATGACTTATATAAATTTTCTACTTAAGAAATAGTTTTAAATCAATTTTTATTATTTTTTATTTAAAAATATACTTACATTAAATCTAAAATGTGAATTTATCTCCTTTTTTAGAGAGATATCTATCAAATAAATAGTTCTTTTATCCATATTTTTCTCGATAAAAGGATAAGGCCTTAAGGATTTATATTAAATATCAAAACTCTACGATAAATACATTCTTCCATAGTGGTCGAGCCACACTCTAGACCAACTCCCGAGTTTTCAACAACTTAGAATTTTGCAAAGAAACTTTCTAATTCTAAAGCCCCATCTAACATATCTCGACATAAACATATATTTTCAAAAACTAAATATAAATATTGATTTTTAATGATGACCAAACCAAACAAATATGTAACAATTGTTGATATTGTGGCGATTGATCATATAGTGAGTATTTATATTGTGGTGACCGCTCATGTAGTGGGTGTTTATATTGTGCGACTGCTCATGGGTGTTTATGTGTTTTTTTAGGAAAAAGAAAACCAAAATTATAAAACCCTAAAATGGCCGATTTTAGAGGTTGCCATAAAATGCATATTTTAAGCAGCTGAGATGCATAATGCATTGTAATGTTGGTGTACGATTTTACTGGATAATAAGAAAGGTTAGACGGTTGTGTAGGTGGATGTAGCCCATGGTTTGGGTGAACCACATTAAATCTATGTGTTATTTGTGTTCAAATTATTTTCTTCCTTTGTTTCTGCATATAAACATTTATTCTTGTATTGTTCAGATCTGTCAATCCCTAACAATTGGTATCAGAGCAAGGTTTTGTGCTGTAGATTGGTAGGACTTTTAGTTTTGAGTGGGAGCAATGGAGGATTCCAAATTCAAGGTTGAAAAATTCAACGACTAGAATTTTTAGTTATGGAAAATACAGATGGAGGATTTCTATATCAAAAATATTTGTGGTGGCCATTAGAAGGAAAGACAAAGAAACCGACCACACAGTTAGAGGAAGATTGGGATATTTTGGATAGAAAGGCATTGAGATCTATTCATTTTTACCTTTCACCATCTGTAACATTCAACATATCAAAGGCAAAAATGACCATAGATCTGATGTAGACATTGGCTAAGTTATATGAGAAACCCTCAGCTTTGAATAAGGTATTTCTTATGAAGCGTTTATTTAATATGAAAATGGTTGAGGGAGGATGTGTAGAGAATCATTTAAATGAGTTTAATACAGTTACAAGTCAACTATCATCGATAAATATTTCCTTTGATGAAGAGGTTAGGGATCTCTGTTCTTTGCCAGAAAGATGGAATAGCTTGGCTATAGCTGTAAGTAACTCTGTCTCTAGTTCAAATACTTTGAAATTTGATGAAGTTGTTGGTGTTATCCTAAGCGAAGAAATGTAATGAAAAAGAATAGGTGAATCTTCAACCTCATCAAGTTTTGTTCTAAATGTAGAGAATAGAGGAAGAGCAAGGGAAAGAGGAAAAGGCCCTTCGCATGATAAGTCACAAGGGAAGTCAAAGAAAGGACACTCTCAATCTAAAGGAAAGAAAGATTGCTGGTACTGTGGAAAGCCTGGTCACTTGAAGAAAGACTGTTGGTCTCAAAAAAATAAATAAGAAGGAAAGGAAGATGACATTAAGGAAGCTAATGTTGCAAGTAATACTTTACAAGATCACTTTTGAAATTACAAATCTAATTCAAAATAAAAATAGATTAAATTGAAAATCAAAATCAATTACATATATACATACATACATACTACATACATATATATGTACATGTGTCTAAAAATTTGTTGTACATATAGATAGATCCAAAAATTTAATGTACATTTGTATAATAATATTTTTTAATCATGTAAATTCTAGATATAAGATATATTTTAACTGTAATAATGGTAAAGAAACAAATTATTTTTTAAGGGATATAAGATAAAAATTATTTGTCAAAATAAACAAGAATCTAGGACACATTTACATGGTAGAGAATATTGAATAGTTTTGTTTAAAATCAATTACAAGGACAAATTTTGTTGAAACATGAAAAATTTCATGATGAGGATTTAATCTATTGTGCACCTTGGAATCATTTTAAGGTGTATTTGATAGTATATGCCACCTCAAGAAACAACTTAACAATGTGTCACGTGAGTTAGCCAGTTTTAGACACATCTTGGAATCTTTTTAAAGAGCATTTGAAAGTATGGGTGAGTTGTTTATTCATTAAAAAATGCATATATGATCACAAGGTGTATATTATCTTTTCAGACTCAAAGATAGAGATAAATGTTGGAATTGTTTAAATGTTTTTTTTTTAAATTATTTTTTTAAAATAAAAATGAAAGTATTTAGTCATAAAATTGTTACATTTATGTCAAAAAAATGTTTTATTAAAAAAAGAGTACTAGTGATGTTTTAAATAATATTTTGCGATAAATGAATGGCTTTTTATTACATTAATTTATTTTTGTAATTGTGGATAGATTAAATCTTGTAGAACAACACTCTCAAATATAAATGTTGAAATAAATATTCTTGATAATGCATATGCAAGTAGTAAAGTTGGGTTTATAATGCAATCATTGGATGAGCTAATTATCTAAGATGATCAAATATTCTAAAATGACCTAGTAGCATACTTTAAATGCAATATTAATAGACAAATAAAATATTTACAATTTTTAAATTAGTCTATGATAATGAAAATGTCTAAATGAAATAAATTTCAATTAGACTTTAAATTTTTTTAAAAATATTTTACAAATATAAAAATGATAAAGATCACTTTTGAAATTACAAATCTAATTCAAAATAAAAATAGATTAAATTGAAAATCAAAATCAATTACATATATACATACATACATACTACATACATATGTATACATACATATATATGTACATGTATCTAAAAATTTGTTGTACATATAGATAGATCCAAAAATTTAGTGTACATTTGTATAACAATATTTTTTAATCATGTAAATTCTAGATATAAGATATATTTTAACTGTAATAATGGTAAAGAAACAAATTATTTTTTAAGGGATATAAGATAAAAATTATTTGTCAAAATAAACAAGAATCTAGGACACATTTACATGGTAGAGAATATTGAATAGTTTTGTTTAAAATCAATTACAAGGACAAATTTTATTGAAACATGATAAATTTCATGATGAGGATATAATCTATTGTGCAACTTGGAATCGTTTTAAGGTGTATTTGAAAGTATATGCCACCTCAAGAAACAACTTAATAATGCGTCACGTGAGTTAGCCAGTTTTAGACACATCTTGGAATCTTTTTAAAGAGCATTTGAAAGTATGGGTGAGTTGTTTATTCATTAAAAAATGCATATATGATCACAAGGTGTATATTATCTTTTCAGACTCAAAGATCGAGATAAATGTTGGAATTGTTTAAATGTTTTTTTTTAGATTGTTTTGCAATCGACGATTGAAAATCTTTTAAGAAGAATTCATCTATGAAACTATATTATAATGTTTATGTTGTTGTTAATACATGTAAATTCTAGATATAAGATATATTTTAATTGTAATAATGATAAAGAAACAAATTATTTTTTTAGGGCAAATATAATAAAAATTATTTGTCAAAATAGACAAGATTAATTTGGGACACATTTACATGGCATAGAATATTGAATAGTTTTGTTTAAAATCAATTATAAGGACAATTTTGGTTGAAACATGACAAATTTTATGATGAGAATATAATCTATTGTGCAGCTTGGAATCATTTTAAGATGTATTTGGAAGCATATGCCACCTCAAGAAACCACTTAATAAGGTGTCATGTGAGCTAGCCAATAGTTTTAGACACATCTTGAAATCTTTTTAAAGAGCATTTTAAATTATGGGTGAGTTGTTTATTCATTAAAAAATGCATATAAGAACCACAAGGTGTATATCATCTTTTCAAACTCAAAGATAGAGACAAATATTAGAATTGTTTAAAAGATTTTTTTGGATTGTTTTGTAATTGACAATTGAAAATCTTTTAAGAAAAATTCATCTATGAAATTATATTATAATGTTTATGTAGTTGTTAATACATCAGAACTCTTTTATTAGATTTAAAAGAAAATTGGATACCATAAACGGACTATATCCTCCTGTCCTATCTATTTGGTTAAGTATTCTTGGACACAATCCCAACTTCTACACCACTGAAATACCAAAAACCATTTAAACTACCTGCAACTTCAAACAAGAGTAAAAGGATGGATATCCAGCAAAAACCCCATGTCGTTGTAGTGCCATACCCTGCAATGGGTCACTGTATCCCTTCCCTAGACTTGGTCAAATTGCTGGCTTCACATTCCCTCACCGTTACCTATGTCACCACTCGCACTATTGCACAGCGTCTCAAAGGTCTCGTGGTCGAATCCCGCAACGCAGCTGATCTGGATATTCATCTTGTAGGCCTCTCTCCCCCCAACGTAATTGAAGGCCTGCCTGAGGAGAGAGAAAGCAGGGATCTTTTGCCTTCCAAATCTGCGTTCCAAATAGTTTCTTTAATAGAAAGCCTTGAGCAGCCCTTCGACGATTGGTTCCAACAGCAGCGGAGTCGTCGACCGGTGTGTATTATCAGCGATATGTTCATCGACTGGACTGTCCGATCCTCTGAAAGGCATAAAATTCCAAGGGTCGTTTTTTACACTTTCGGGGCTTTTGGGACCTCCATTTTTCACGCCGTCTGCCAATCCATTTCGACTAATACACTGCGCAAAGAGGGCGATTGTGTTATAGTCGAAAACATTCTCCCCTCTCCGTTGACATTTACAAAAGATCAGATTCCTGCGAGATTTTTCGACCCCGACGCCGCCGAACCGCGGATGCATTTTGTTACAGGGAAGATGCAGTCGATCACTAAATGTTGGGGAGTGCTCGTCAATACGTTCGACGGTCTGGAGCCTCTTTACTTGGAGCATTTGAAGAGCATACTGAGCGGTAAGCCACTTTGGTCTGTTGGTCCTGTTCTTCCGTCGGAGGGCCTGACTGTTCATACAAGAGGGAAAGTGGCGGACATTAGCGAGGAGAAGGTGCTGCAATGGCTGGATTCTCAGAACCCCAGTTCGGTCTTGTATGTCTCGTTTGGGAGCCAAGCCTTCCTTTCACCAGAGCAAACTAAGGTGCTGGCGAGGGGCCTTGAAGCCAGCGGCCAGGCTTTCATTTGGTCCATCAAAATGTCCCCGGAAACTGCAGCTGTAGCAGTGAACATGAAGGATTCTCAGGCCGCATACCTCCCGGAAGGTTTTATGGAGAGAGCTAAGGGGTTGGTCATATGGGGGTGGGCGCCCCAGCTGCTCATACTGTCCCACTCCTCTGTGGGTGCCTTCATGAGCCACTGTGGATGGAATTCTGTTCTTGAGAGCATCACGATGGGAATCCCGCTGGTCACATGGCCGATGTTCGGAGAGCAACATTTTAACTCTAAGCTGGTGACTGAGGAACTGGGCATTGGTCTTCAGTTTTGCCAACACATGGATGAGGCTCCGAATGAAGAGAATGTGGATAAGGTTGTAAGACTTGTCATGGGAAGTGAACAAGGCAAAGAGATGAGGAAACGGGTGGAGTTACTGAAGGAGTTGGCTAAACGGTCTGTGGCAGAAGGAGGATCTTCCACGTCAAATTTACAAGCTTTTGCCCGTCAGATTCATAATCTTGTGAACTGTAATCCTCAGAATAGGAATAATAATGGAGATATTGTGAGTTGTTGATACAGACAACTGAGTCCATCGGTTGTGATCACCTCGGTAGGTGCATCATGTGTCTTTTGTGTACGGTGCAGTTGGCATCATTATGTAATTGGAAAAAATGGGTATTTTGCAATTTAATTTATTTATTTTAGAATTTTTGTGTTCTTGTTTTGTTTATTATTTTTTAACCAAGTTGTGGAAGGTTTGCCCAGTCGATGAATACTCCTTGTATGAATTAATGAGAATTTTGAGATATTTATAAAAGTTTGTTTATATTTCAAATTTGCTTTTATTCATATATATATTGATTTGCAATTTGTGGGATTGATTTTATGTTAATTTTATAATATGTAGAAATGATTTTAGTTTTGAATTTCATTTTCCTAACTTGAAATAGAAACATTTAATTTACCATCTTTAAAATTGTATGTAAGTATTTATTCTGGGATTCATCTTCACAAAAGTACCAAGAGCTAGTTATCCAAGACATATTTGAATAAGGGCATTCATTGCTACATTATCTTCTTTCATCAACATATATGACATTCTCTACATGAGTATTTTATTTTTTTAATCTTAATGAAATGATGTTAAAAAAAATTACATAATTTTTGGCAAAATTGTTTTAATTCACTATATGTTTTTCATTGGTATCCAATGGATCTGACCAAAATTAATCTAGAAACTCTAACCCAAGTGTGCAAGACCATAGTGTCTTAGCATTATGTCTTCATTAGAAGTGAATTTGTCATCATTAATGAGAAGGTGTAGTGATAATGATTGCAAATAATCATAGATAGAATGGGATATCTTTAAAGGCTTTTTTTCGAAGGCGTGAACCCCAAAATTATCTAAAAATCTTACTATGATTATTTTATTGCATGTAATAGGGGAAAAAATATATTTATCATGCTAGACTTGCTAACAATTAATAAGCACGTCCTTGTGAAATTGGAAAGCTCAACTTGTTGCAAATAATGAATGGAATTTAAAGCATTTAACTATTTGATCTACCACGTTGACCTTATTTTCCATCTTCTTTAGGTTGGGAGGATATATGGAGGTTATAGGTTTCTTTTCCACATTGGGAAATGAACATTTCAACTATATGCAGATGTCGTCCTATTCACAACTAGATGTACTAAATATATGCAAGTTTAAGCTAAAGTGAGATGGTGTTTTAGGTGTAATAGAATATCTAATATTAGTGTGAGAGATTTTTGAGACCATTTTGACACTCTACATATGTAAACAAATATTTAATAGTTGAAAAAAGTACATGTGGCCTCTTGAGCTATAGTTTTCATCCTAAATTAGATTTTTAATAGGGAAAACTATGTTTGTTTTGCCTATGTGTGTTCCAATATTATTTCTTTCATGTATATCAATAAGTTTGTAAATTTTCTCAATTGAATAACACATTATGTGTGTTATTACTAGATATTTGGTTATATACACAAGGATGAGGTGGAGGGGACATGATTAAGCATTCATATTTAGCACAAATATACCAACATAATAAAACACATAATGTATATGTATTACACACATACATGTTGACACTCAGATGTTGTTTTAATATATTCTTACATGTTTAAATAATTAGTGTGGGTAGTCTCTATTTAGAAGGGTCTAAATAACCTATATGATGTGTTATATAGTCAATGCACTAGTTATTTATGCAGTCTCAAAAATAATCAATTCACGTGTTCAATATAACATATTCTATAATGCATTGGTTGATTATTATAAAGTTGTGTTTTGCTAGATTTTTTTGGACATAATCTATCAATGTCCAAATTTGATCATATGAACACAACACAAACAATAATTATTTTCTTTGAACACTAAGATTTCACCTTATGTTACACTCTATGCGATTCATAATGTTGGTACTTGATATTTTTGCACTTGTAATGACATTACAAGTATGTTGCCTCAAAGGTAAGGGAAAGGGGAAATAAGGTGCGACATGAAAACTGTTTAATATGGAAACCCACATTGTAGCTTACCTACATGGGGTTAGGTAATGAATACATGATACCTTAAAGGAATTCATCCTAAGATCATTCACCCTATAGTTTTTATAAGTAAGGGAGGAGGTCGAACCTCTAAGATGAAACCTAAGACTAGATTCCCTCCTTCTCAACTAATAATAAAATTTATAATTGGATACAACTATCAATGAAATTTGTCCTTGGGAGAAGTAGTTTAATTTAACTTATTCAATCATTAAATATGATTCCACTATGTATGTTGAAATTCCCCTAATTTAACATATTGGTTTAGCTACCAAAGGGAACTGTAATAAAATTAATCTTTACTTATTATTAATGGATCAATAAATACCTTTCTAATTTCTAAACTTAAATTGATAATATTATAAATAATTTCAACCCATAGTAGAAGCAAGTGATAAATGAAATGGCCAAGGTTAAATAAATTCTCTCTTTGAATTTTATGATCTTGTAGGCCAATTTTAGATTATTACCACCTATACCACTAGGTGAAGCATTTAAACAAAATCTAACTGCATAATTTTTTAGGTTTGTAAATTTAAAGCTCAATAAAAAGGACAAATATATATGCTTCACTTAAACAAAATTAAGGTCTTTTATAAAATAATATATGACATCAAAAATCATGGTTTATATACTAAAAGAAACCATTCAAACATTGCTAGCCCTCCCTTAGGGTTATATTATAGTTTCACTTGATACCAAAACCAACCTATACACGTATTGCAACTTTACCATCAAATTCATAACTTACCTAGCTACTGAAACTATACTCTTCCAAGTATATATGCATCACCTTTTAGATAAAAATAATATTATATGCTCAAAGCATAAGTATGAATATTCTTTAAATACTTTCATTTACAAGGGTTACTTTAGTTACCTTATTATGAAGGTTCAATTCCTTTAAGTGTTGTTTGAGAAATTGTATGCTAGAACAACTTTGGATTACCTACATAAGACTTGAATGCATCGAACTTGATACTTGAAAGGAAAATATTATTCCTCTAGAAAATAAGGTAGACACTAGGATTATATCGTGTCCCACTTTAGTTTACTTCAATCTCACTAATTGCAAACTCTCTCAACCCTAAAAAGTTGACCTATGGGAGAAACTAGATATAACTATTTTTCTCTGCGAGATAACATCTTACTCAACACTTAGCATGATATATTTACTTTAGAATTTTCTAAGGGGGAAAGCTTGATCTCTTAAGTATTACTCTAATTTCTCATTTTATACTTCATTTTTGTTATATTTTTTTTGTTCATCTATGTTGATAGTGGTAGACATTGCATTGACTTTTCCCATGGTGGCACTTGAGGAAACTAGGCCAATAGGCTTAGAGAATTAACCCATTGAATAGAGGTATTCAACTTTCACCATTACCCCCATAAATTGGTGAACGTCTATGCAGCCAACTAAAAATCATTTTGTACCTAGGAGAAACTTAAAATTGTTATCTTTACTCGGTTGGGTGGTGGTTAAGACCTTTGCTATCTCTTGGTAGAATTATTCAAGGTTGAGGGATCCTTTCAAAACCCTATGTAATCTCACAAGGCTTTGGCCTTGTTGGTGCAACTTGTTTCTTTCCTGTTATCTTCTTTTAAGATGTTATCAATTTGTTGGTCTTTGGAATGTTGTTGTATGATGCACTTCTTTTAGTAGTTGTCCGCTTGTGGTTTCCATATCCCTTCAAAATATACTTGTAAAGGGTTTATGGTCCCTTCAAAACCTATTTTATCTTTAATAGAAAACTTAAACACGTTTTTAATATTTCATGGAGATTGTTGTTATTTGTTACATGACTTGGTGGTCATTTTTACACTTGTGGTATATTTTTTTATTTTTTTGGTACATTTTAGAGCCCACATTCTTTTATTCATATTTGTTTAATAAAAGTAAAGCATGTTACTGTCTATAAAAAATAAAATTATTTTAAAAAGTATGATAAGATAATTTTGAAAGTAAATTAATTAGATTGATATAATTGTTATATAATTAGGTATAAATTAGATTTGTTAAAAGTTAAAATTATTAGAATATATTTAAGGTTAAATTTGATTGAAATGTGACACAATTATTGTTAAAAAGATTATCTATAGTTGATATAATTGTAATGTACAATTTTGTTAGGACACATCTTAAAATCACTCAAATCATTCTAAGAAAAGTTTTGAACCTATATAATGATGTTCTTCATTTATGTTTGTTTATTTTAAGTAAGGGCATCTTATATTTTCAAGAAATAGGATCAAGATTATTTCTTAAGATAAAGAAGACAAGTTTGAGATAAATGTCATATTGTGTGAAGTAATGATTGAGTATGTTAAAAGCTAAAAGTGTAAGGAGATTGTTTTAGATAAATTTGTTTGAGATATGACAAATTTATTACCAAGAAGATTATCTATCTTTGGTATAGTTGTATATACCACTTTATAGAACCACCATAGAACCATCTAATGAAATATTGTGTTGGTTAGCCCATGGTTTTGAATACCACTAATGGTTTCTATAAGTGAGCTACTTGTCTATATAAATAAATCATTGGTGAATGGTGTAGTCATATAAAAGACACATTCAAGAATCACAAGATGAGTTATTTTTATAAGTTCAAAAATTGAAACTTGTGCTAGATTCTTTTGATATTTTAAAGATTGCATTATAGAATTATTTTATTATTGCCTCTTAATTAAAGATTGAGAATCTTTCCATTACTAATAATATTATTTTCATTTCAATTTTAACTAGCTATTGTCATCATTCAATCTTCACTTATAATTATATAATATTAATATAATATAGCTATTAGATATTATCAAGTTACTTGCACAAACCTAGCCTCATTTGCTGCTACTTCAAACAAGATTTGAAGGATGGATATCCAGCAAAAACCCCATGTGGTCATCGTGCCATACCCTGCAATGGGTCACTGTATCCCTTCCCTAGACTTAGTCAAATTGCTGGCTTCACATTCCCTCATCGTTACCTATGTCACCACTCGCACTATTGCACAGCGTCTCAAAGCTCCCGTCGACGAAGCTGATCTAGATATTCATCTTGTAGGCCTCTGCCCCCCTAAACCAATTGAAGGCCTGCCCGAGGAACGAGAAAGCATGGATCTTCTGCCTTCCAAATCCTCTTTGCACGTAGTTTCTTTAATAGAAAGCCTTGAGCAGCCCTTCGACGACTGGATCCAACAGCAGGGGAGTCGTCGACCAGTGTGTATTATCAGCGACATGTTCATCGACTGGACTGTCCGATCCTCTGAAAGGCATAAAATTCCAAGGGTCCTTTTTTACACTATGGGGGCTTTTGGGACCTCGGTTTTTCACGCCGTCTGCCGCTCCATTTCAACCAATACATTGCGCAAAGAGGGCGATTGTGTTATAGTCGATAACATTCGGTCGTCTCCATTGGCATTTACCAAAGATCAGATTCCTGCCAGATATTTCAACCCTGACTTTGCCGATCCGATGCTGCAGTTTGTGTCAGGGACGATGCAGTCGATCACTAAATGTTGGGGAGTGCTCGTCAACACGTTCGACGGTCTGGAGCCTCTTTATTTGCAGCATCTGAAGTGCATACTAAGCGGTAGACCACTTTGGTCTGTCGGCCCTGTTCTTCCGTCAGAGGGTGCTGCTAGTGCTCATACAAGAGGGAAAATGGCGGACATTAGCGAGGAGAAGGTGATTCAATGGCTGGACTCTCAAAGACCCAGTTCGGTTATCTATGTTTCATTTGGGAGCCAGGCGTTTCTTTCGCCAGAGCAAACTAAGGCTCTGGCGAGGGGCCTTGAAGCCAGCGATCAGGCTTTCATTTGGTCCATCAAAATGTCTCCGGAAACTGCAGCTGTAGCTCTGAACACAGAGGATTCTCAGGCCGCCTATCTCCCGGAAGGTTTTATGGAGAGAAAAAAGGGGTTGGTCATATGGGGGTGGGCGCCTCAGCTGCTCATACTCTCCCACCCCTCTGTAGGTGCGTTCATGAGCCACTGCGGGTGGAATTCTACCCTAGAAAGCATCATGATGGGAGTCCCGCTGGTCACATGGCCACTGTTCTCAGATCAGCATTTCAACTCTAAGCTTGTGACTGAGGAACTGGGCATTGGTGTTCAGTTTTGCCAGCACATGGATGAGGTTCCGAATGAAGAAAAGGTGGAAATGGCTGTAAGAGTTGTGATGGGAAGTGAAGAAGGGAAAGGGATGAGGAAGCGTGCGAAGGAACTGCAGGAGTTGGCTAAACAGTCTGTGGGAGGAGGAGGATCTTCCGCGTCAAATCTACAAGCTTTTGCCCGTCAGATTCATAAGCTTGTTAACTCCAATCCTCAGAATAGAAATGAAAATGGAGATTTTGTGAGCGGCTGATCCGTGTGTCACAAATGACTTCATTGGGTTGAGATAACCTGGCTGCACTCTTTCTAAAATTCATGGGCCCGTTGTGTACTACGCAAGTGGCATCATTGTATGATCTATTTTTAATTGAAAATCAGCGGAGAGGATTCCTAGTTGAAAACGTTTAGATAGCTGGGAATGTACCTGTCTTAATTTGATTCATCAATATAACATGTGTATGCTATCGTTTGAACATTAAAATATCAGCAGATATTGTTTTTAGTTTACAAGTATCATGAATAAATTATTTTAAAAATACTTCATATATAGCATTGATATCTAAAATTTACGCAACTATTCATTAGTCATTGCATAAGAATAAATATTTGTGATACATTGCATATTTCATATGAGACAAAATAATTACAATTTTTGCATGAAAATATAATAAAATTAGGAGAAGCGTAGTAGTCATTAAAACTAATTTTGCACATCCACAGATCTCAAATGAATCACTCTGAATAAGGGTGAATAAAAACCCATTCAGATTTTTGAGAAAACACATATACCTGTCCAGTTTATAACTACGTCATCCATATATTTGATCTTGTAGTCATGCATAACTGTGAATGTTTCCAAAGCTGCAGAGAATCCCTTCATAATTTTACACATTATTATAATGAATAAGTGTTCGGCATCTATTACTTTAAAAATATATACATATAACTTAAAAAGAGGATAGGACACAAGTCACTCAGGGAGTGTTCAGAAAGCAAGATAACATAAATAACAATAACAGCCTCTAAACAGAACAATACAATGGAAAAAACAGAGCAATACAATGGAAAGTAGCTAGTTTGTCCCATACATCAACGGTGGTAGTGGTCCATTTACATAATTTCTACACTTTATTGATATGATAATGCATCTGCTTCTCTTTATCTTTTCTGCATAATTCTCCAGATATTTGGATTCTTGCCTTTGTTGTTAGATGCTCTAACTTAAAAAAATCATCCAATCATCAACATCTTTTTCTAGATATTTAGATCCTTGTTTTTCTTGTTATATGGTTTTATTTAAAATATTGTCTAATGATTCACAATTTTTTTCTAGATATTCTAATTTTTGAATTATTCTTTTTTTTCAATGATGGTTTTAAAATATTTTTTTAAAAAAAATTATCAAATAGTTCTCATCATTTTTTAGATATTTAGATATTTGAATTATTCCCTTTCTTTATAGCACATTCTTATATGCTTTTTATTTTTAAAAAATCTGAACTAAAAATATTTAAGGATATTATTGAATAATTCATAGATATAAATATTTATAGTTTATTATAAATCTTTTATGAACCAACTAAAAGAATTTCAATTAATTATTATTTAATTAAATTTTAAAAAGATCAAGGCATAGAATAAGTTATAGTTATAGTATATAAAGTAAAATTTTAGGTATTAGTGACCTCAGGGTGTAGACCAATTGGTTGTGCTGTTGGACGAACAACCAATTGACCCAAGTTCAAACCTTGTTCGGTACCCAAGCCGCTTAACTCAACCATGGCCAGGTGGGTCCCTTGTAGAGCTTTGCATGGCCCTGAAGGATTAGTCTCACCTCAACTCGCCTTGACTTGAGCCCCAACTTGGCAATATGTAAGCCCAAGGCAAGGCAGGTTGGGCGTTGGGCTAGGTCACATGGATACTTCATGTGGGTAACAAAAAAAATTAAAAAAATTTGGTATTATTTTATCTTATTTACATTGTATTCTCTATGATTATAAATTTCTCATGCAATACTATTAATATAAGTGTAGACACTTAAATCTGATTAACGATTTCATAATCAAGTTTAGCTCTCACCCAGGCATTATTAATTAGATATTTATTATTTAATTAACCTATGTCAATCTTTCTAATTAATTAATTAATTATAGCCCAATTTATTAATAAACAACCCATAACTGTTAATTTAATCAAACATGTTTCTTCCATTAATTAAATAAATACTTATATTTGCTTTAATTAATTCATTTAACCCCTTTTCATCTATTTTTAAATTTGACTAGCACATGGCTCCCAACTTTAACCCCTAACCAAACCACCCTTCAACTACCTAGCCTTTAGTTTTAACTCAATCAAGCCCCTTCACACATACTAATCCCCTCTTAATTAGTTAATTACCCTTAACTAGCTAATTAACCCTCCGCTCATTCTCTCTCCTCTCATCACATTCTCCTAATTCTCCCACTTGCCCATTAATCATTCATAATCCAAGCCTAATCCTCCTTTAAACATTTGCACAATCATAATCCAAGGATTAAGAAATCAAAATCCATCTCAACCTCATGTCACATATTCTCCAATCCCAAATCCCTCTCCACTTGTCAACCTTAAATGCTCTAACACCCTCAACCACATTCCTTACACATTTGTCCCCTCTCCCACTTCCCAAAATGGTCACAATCTTCAAGGCTTGACCTTTGGGGATTTGAGACAAGATTTGCCTTTATGGAATATCTTCCCAACTCCCTATGTCCTCTCAACCTCTCTTTTTGTGACATTTGTCACAAGGCTATGAGTTTCTGAAAACACAATCCATGTGCTTCCCCTTAAATGCATCTCAAGCCTTTCTCCACTTTCAATCTTGGCCGTCCATTTGCATCCCCCCAAGCCCATAAATTGACCCTTCATCCCTTCGCAAATTATTCACTTTTCATGCATCATCATAATGCCCATTTGAGAACCGAAAGTCATAGCTAAGTAACATCATAATGCCAAAATCCTTCCAAACCATTGAAGCTTGAGAAACATATTTGAGACACATGCAATCCATTGGACTAATTTTGACAATTTTTTGATGGTTCTATTTGTATAACACTTAATTGCTTCTAGTAATTGTTTTGGGTTTTGGGTAGTAGTGACACACACTATGGGATCTATTATGTGTACAAGAGTAAAAAAAATGGTCATTTCAAAGTATTGTTCAATACCACTTAAAGTTGCCCAGACAACCATGCATTAAAACTGCCTCAAAAACTTGCCAATGCTTATGCATTAAATGTTCTAATAATCATGCTTTATGGATCCCAATAAAGATGCACAACTTCTCCATTTCTAGTTAAAAAATTTCTAACTAGTGGAGGTACAAGTGGGTAGCTATATTAATACATGTGAAATTTACTAATGTGCTTTTAGTTATCATTTGTTTTTTGTTTATGTAAAATTAGTAATTGGGGAGTTGGTTGAGCAAGGAGTGAACAATAATTAGAACAAGGACAATAACTAGTGCTCTTCCCCTAGTAATATAAAATATTATATTATATAGTTTGTACGAACTTATAAGCAATTTGTCCAAACACTGATATAATTATCAAACTAATATATTCTTTATATTTAATAAATAATATTCAATTGATCATCTAATCTCTTACTAATTAAATATGTTCCCAAATTGACATAAATAAAATCTATCATTCAACATACACATGTCATCTTCTCCAAATATTGAGGAGTAAATGTTTAGATTGGAAACTTCAACCACCATATGCTCAATAAAATTAAATATAGATGTTGGCTCACCATTTGAATTAAATTAATCAATCAATACACCAATTTTAAAATTGCCTGTATCAATCTACAACATTACCTTTTATCTAGAAAAAAACTATGATTTTAAATTCACAGATTAGACGTTTTAAAAAATCAAGCAACAAAAGAGATTTAAAAAAATACATGTTGTATTGGTAATGAAGGCAACTGAATCAATCAATTAGTGATCTGCTGATCACAAAACAAAGAAATATGCAAAAGCCCCAAATTGCCTTAATAAAAGAGAGGCTGGGCATCTATTATATATAAAAATAAAAGGGAGGTGAAATTATGGGATTCAACCATATTCACCAATAATACAACTACAATAATAAAGAGCTGCAACTATCAACTACAAACATAAATACATACAACCATATATAATAAATATCAGACTGTGGAGTCAATAAGGACTGCACAGGTAGACCCCAAAATGGGCATTATTGCTGTCATTCTCCCCCATAATGACCATTGGGAAGAACATGAAGTAGATCCCTAAGTTTCTGGAACCTTTCATGAGCTAGAGCCTTTGTGAATATATCTGCAATTTGATCTTCTATATTGTAGTACATAATTTTGATCAAACCTTCTTGAACCAATTCCCTGATATAGTGATGTTGTATCTCAATGTGTTTGGTTCTACTATGAAATACCAAATTCTTTGTCATTTGTATAGCACTCTTGTTGTCACAATACAACAAGGTAGGTTCACTCTGAATGTGGTGTAAGTCTTCTAGTAGTCTTCTCAGCCATACAGTTTGACAAGCTGCTGATGTTGCAGCTTTGTATTCTGCCTCTGCTGTGGAAAGTGATACTGTAGGTTGTTTCTTGGACTTCCAAGAAAATACTGCAAAACCAAGGCTAAAAGCATAACCAGAAGTAGAATTCTGATCATTAGCAGAACCTGCCCAATCTGAATCTGTATAGCCAACCAATTTGCTATCCTCTGAATGTTGAAATTTGAGACCATAGCTCAATGTCCCTTTAACATATTTGAGAATCCTTTTAGCTACATTCCAATGTGTTTCCTTAGGCTCTGACATGAACCTAGAGACCAAACTCACTACAAATGTGATATCTGGATGAGTAGTAGTTAAGTAGATCAAGCTTCCAATCAGTTGTCTATATAGAGTAGGATTCACTAGATCTGACACATCTAAAGTAGACAATTTAAGTCCAACTTCAATAGGTGTTGCAATTGGTTTGCAACTCTGCATCTGAAATTTTTGTAGGATATCTGAGGCATTTTTTTTTTGAGACATAAATATTTCATCTTTATTTTGCCATACTTCTATACCAAGAAAGTAGTGCATTTGTCCCAAATCTGTCATTTCAAACTCAGTAATCATGGTTTCTCTAAACTTTGCAAATAAAGCTGGATTATTCCATGTGTAGATAAGATCATCAACATAGAGAACTAAGATAAAGATATCCTTAGCTGAGCTTCTGATATAGAGATTTGGATCTGATTGACTCCGTGAAAAACCTTTCTGCTGTAAGTATGAGTCTATTCTTGAATACCATGCTCTTGGTGCCTGTTTGAGACCATACAAGGCCTTCTTTAATTTGCAAACATAATGTTCTTTAGAAGGTATTTCAAAATCTTTAGGTTGTGAAACATACACTTCCTCATCAATATATCCATTCAAGAAAGCACTCTTAACATCTATTTGATAAACTATCCAACTCTATTGAGCTGCCAATGCCAAAACCAATTTGATAGTATCCATCCGTGCTATAGGTGCAAATGTATCAATATAATCAATACCTTCCTGTTGAGTGTACCCTTTGGCTACCAATCTAGCCTTATGCTTATCAATGCTTCCATCTGATTTATACTTTGTTTTGTACACCCATCTTGTACCAATAACTTCCTTGCCAGGAGGTAATTGAACCAAATCCCATGTGTCATTCCTTTCAATTGTGTCTATTTCACTATTCATTGCTTCAATCCACTTTTCTTTTTCTTGAGCTTGTTCAAATGTTTGTGGCTCATTATTTTCCATGATTTGAGTCATCAAAGCAAAATTAACTTTTGCTTGTGACCTTGTTGTCATCTTTTCAAAATTTGAATCCAACATAAGAGTTGATGGATGATTCTTTTCTATCCTTCTTTGTTATTTTTGATATTTTCTTGCTCCTGCACTAGATGATTCAAGTACATCTTCTTCATCCTCTTCAATATCATCAATTACTATCTCTTTTCCTTTTGTTTCATTTTCTTTGGTATATTCTACTAGTTCATTGAATACCACATCTCTGCTTATCACAAGCTTTTTTGCTACTGGATCATACAACCTATATGCTTTATTTTCAGTTCCATAACCAATAAAAATGCATTTAAGGCCTTTATCATCTAACTTAGACCTTTTTTCTTTTGGTATGTGTGCATAAGCAACACACCCAAATACTCTCAAGTGATCAACACTTGGCTTTACTCCAGACCATGCGTGTTCAAGAGTCATCCCTTTAACCACTTTTGTAGGACTTCTATTGAGAAGATACACTATTGTGTATACTGCTTCTGCCCAAAAAATTTTATCCAAATTTTTCTCTTTCAACATACTTCTTGCCATTTCAACAATTGTCCTATTCTTCCTTTCAGCAACTCCATTTTGTTGTGGAGTGTAGGAAGTAGTGAACTCTCTTTTGATTCCATGATTTTTGCAAAAATCAATAAACTGATTTGACTTGTACTCACCTCCATTGTCTGACCTTATCACTTTGATATACTTACCACTTTGTTTTTCAACCAAGTTTTTGAACTCTACAAACTTTTCAAATACGTTTGATTTTGAAACCAAACAATATACCCATGTTTTTCTTGAGTAATCATCAATGAAGGTTAGAAAATACTTGGATTTGTTCAAAGAAGGTGTTTCCATAGGACCACACAAATCTGTATGGATTATCTTAAGATGTTGTTTAGCTCTGCTGGATTTACCAACAGGAAATTGTATCCTATGTTGTTTGCCAACAATGCACTTTTCACACACCTCTTTTGTGTCTTCAATTAATGGTAGACCTTCAACCATTTTTAATCTTTTGAGTAAAATTAACCCATTAAAACTGAGGTGACCATATCTCTTGTGCCAAATCTTACTTTCACTCATTTCACTAGACCTTAGTGCTTGGTTCCCATGAGTAAAATGAAGAGGAAACATCCTATTCCCTATCATTTGTGCTCGTGCAACAACTACATTCCTTTTTAATTTATCTCTTATTATGCACTCATTTTTATCAAAAGTTACTTGATAATTTTGCTCTAACATTTGTCCAATAGACAACAAATTATTTTTGAGTGTTGGAACCAATAATGTTTCATTGATATGCTTCACTTCACCATATTCTATTGTAACTGCAATGGTACCCTTACCTTTGCTTCCATGTGAATTATTATCTCCTAGTACTACAGTACTTTGATGCTTTTGATCCAAGTTGACAAATAGATTCTCATTAGATGTCATAGGTGAAGAACATCCAGAGTCTATATACCACACATTATTTTCACTGACATTTGTATTGAAGCAAGAAATGAACAAATTTTGTTTATCTTCAATAGTGCTATGAGCACCTTTTTTTTTTGTTTCACCTTGTTTACTCCAACATTCTAAAGCATAATGTCCAAACTTATTGCAATGAAAGCATTGGACATTCCTTTTACTATTATCTCCCCCATTACTTCTACCTCTTCCTCTTCCAGCTCCTCTGAAGTTGCTACTTCTTCCTCTGAAATAATTTCCTCTTCCTCTGGAATTGCTAGATTCACCTTTGTATTCATTCTTATTATTATCATCATGTTTATTATGACTCTTAAAGAATGTGTTTCTTTTTCCTCTTATATTGGCTTTAGAGGAAAATGATCGCTCTAAGCTTTCTTCATTAGTTTTCATTCTTTCTTCAGCAGTTAACAAAATTCCACTTAATTCATTGATTTGCATGCTTGAGAGATCCTTAGATATCTCAATTGTAGAGACCACACCTTCAAATTTTGGAGTCAAGCTTCTTAAAATCTTTTCAATGACATGCTTGTCATCTACATCTTCCCCTAGTATTTTCATTTGACTCACTAGGCCTTCTACCTTTGTCAGAAATTCATTGACAGATTCACTAGATGTCATTTTTACATTTTCAAAGTTCTTTCTCATTGTTTGCAATTTAGTAGTTTGTGCACCTTGATATGCATTATTTAATATTTTCCATGCTTGCTTAGAATGAAGAGCACCACTTATCCTGGGAAAAATAGCTTGAGTGATTGCACCTTGAATTAATAATAAAGCTTCATTATCTTTCTTTACATTTGCTTTGTATTCCCTTTTTTGCTGGTCATTTAATTCATTTACATCTGCTATTTCAACATAGTCATTTTGAACAATCTCCCACAAATCCTTAGATTTGAGTAGAGTTTTTATTCTAGTGCACCAATATGTAAAATTGTCTCCTTCAAAGATGGGAATCAACACATTAGACATTACATTACCTGCCATATTTGCCATAAAAATGTGCACAATGACCCAAGTTACTCAACACAAAGTCTAGGAGAGATTTGCAAATGAATACTCTCCTTGTCCCTTCAATTGGGACTCACACAAAAAAACCCTTTTTTTAATTATTTTTCTGAGACAAATAAGTGTCGGTTACCATCGATAATACACTTAATTACAAATGGAGATATATCTCTTATGACAAAAAACTTTGCTAAATAAAAAAAAATTCTAATTTCTCAATATAAAAAATCTCTTATATAATCATGCTATCATTATATAAAAGAAATTTTTTATTTTTATATTTTTAAAAAAATATTACCATACTTTTTAAAAAAAATATGTAATCTCCTCTAATAAAAAACTAACTCTACCAAATCAAAGCTAACATAAATTATTAACTTTTAAAAAAAAGGTTATGTCCAAACCCTATGGACTTCCCGTGGAAAGAAAGGAAGACAAAAACAATTAATATGCAATTTTGCCTTTGCCTACAGGCTGCCTCTTTCCACATTCACACTCCTGCACACATTGTTGGCTACCCACACTGTCAATTTCTTTATGGGTGTGATATCCTTTGCAAAGCTGCAAATACCATACAAATTTTTTCTTACTGTGTTGAGCACACAGAGCCTTCTACACAAAACTGCAAACAACACAATATATAGTAGCAACCGAAAACAACTTTCAGTAATTTCTGTCTTCAGCTACGACCAAGACAACCACTCTTCAAGACTCTTTTACATCCAACCACTATGCAAATGGTTCTTAACAAAAAATTCTTTCAAGCTGGCTCTGATACTAAATGAAGGCAACTGAATCAATCAATTAGTGATCTGCTAATCACAAAACAAAGAAATATGCAAAAGCCCCAAATTGCCTTAATAAAAGAGAGGCTAGGCATCTATTATATAGAAAAACAAAAGGCAGGTGAAATTATGGGATTCAACCATATTCACCAATAATACAACTACAATAATAAAGAGCTGCAACTATCAACTACAAACATAAATACATACAACCATATATAATAAATATCAGACTGTGGAGTCAATAAGGACTACACAAGTAGACCCCAAAATGGGCATTATTGCTGTCAGGTAAGACATTTATAATCTTATTGTGTAAAATCAATATGGGATTTATGTATTGATATCATCTAGTAATTGCTAAATGAGAAAGAAAATCTAGGTCAAAGAGCTTCAAGAGGAACCAATTTTATATTGTTTACTTTTGATATCAATTTATGACCATTGCATTCTTGCTATCATCAACCATTGTTTGAAAGTCATTAACTTAATCTAAGGGTCTAACTAAGAAGAACATCACCCTCATGATTCAAATAATTCTCTAAAAGCTTTTCTGAATATAGTCACTCATTACTAAAATCTAAATATAAAAACTTGAGACCAGCAATTTCAATAGTTGAATTCCTTCCATTTCATTCCCACAAGCTTTACATTCTTGTTCACTTCTATAGGCATGGAAATTAGGCCACAAGTAAAGACAATCTAAACAATTCAAAACATAGTCAATTGATAATTTTTGGGACATTTGTATGATAAAAAACCTAATTGGGACATTTGTATGATAAAAAACCTAAGTTTCTAACATTGTGGTGAATTGATTATTAGAATCTTCTACATCACCTTCCCTTTTAAAATCTAACTAAATAATACATTTAAATTTATTTTAATCAATATTTATTATTTCTATTCCAAATTCATTTATAGGAGAAATTTCTATGTAATCAATGGATTATGTAATTAGAATTAACTCAATAAACTTACATTTCTTGTAATTTTTTTTAATGAGTATTATGCATATACTCTAAATTCTATTTAATGCATTCCAACAAACTTTCTAGAATGAATTTACACTCGACACATCTTTTTACATCTAGGGGAAGGGGATTAATACTCGTACACTCTAACTTCACACACATGCAGAACCTAAAGTATTTGTCGGATTTCAATGACATTTTTTGGTTATCTTCGTATGCGAGTTGACACCTTAAAAAATATTTATTAGATTCTAGATATTAATGAAACTCCCTATAGAGATCATTAAGCATTGAAGGGTAAAAAAGTGGCCATTTCAAAGTGTCACTCGATACCTACACAAAGATGCATCAATAACCATTCACTCAAAATTGCCACTAGTTGTGAACAAATGTCCCAATAGTCGTACACAAATGTCCCATTAGTGGTGCACAAATGTCCCATTAATGGTGCACAAATGAACCAATTACCAACCAAAAAAAACTAAAAAATAATTGACTATTAGTACATTTGTTATCATTTTTAAGACTTCATTAAAATTAATAATTGGAAGTTAAGTATATGCGAATTGTACAACTAGTAAACTACCTTCAGTATTTAGTACTCAAACAATGTAATTACAAGAATAAAATACCAGCAAATAGCTTATTAACACCCAATGTCTTCGTATCATCTAACACGTCTTATCTTGATGATTCATAGTATGTTCAAATTATTAGTTCACTAAAAGTGGTAAATAATTGTTAAACCAAATGCTCACATTGATCCATAATTTTTTACTGCTCAACGACTGGAGTGGAGTTCAAATGGACCGCACCATCGTAACTTTTCTCGATGCAATTTAGCTAAAAATAACCATATAGAGACTGAAACCTTTCAGGGAATCCGAAAGAAAAGTTACATCTTGCGACAGACAAAATAATTTGTTTTGAAGAGACAGCAAAACCAAAGAATTTTTGTCCTCATTTCATGTCCCGGACTGCAGCTTGTTCACATGACTTGCAAATGCTTGCACATTAGCTTTGGAAGACCCGCCATCTTCAACTGCTTTTCTGGCCATCTCCCGAAGTTTCTCAGCGCTTTTTCTCATTTCCTTACCTTTCTCCCCACAAATCACCTCTCTAACAGCAGCCTTTACTTTGTCTTCGTTAGGAAGCCCAGATCTATGTTCGCAGAACTGAATCCCCACCCCGAGCTCAGCCAGCAGTCTCAAATTGAAAAACTGGTCTCCATACATAGGCCAAGCTATTATGGGAACTCCGAGAATTATGCTCTCAAGCGTAGAGTTCCATCCACAGTGGCTCATGAACGCACCCACAGAGGAATGTGAAAGAATAAGAAGCTGAGGCGCCCAGCCCCATATGACCATCCCTCGTCCCTTTGTACGCTCCAGAAATCCCCCGGGAAGATATTGGGTAGCGCGATCTGTAATTTCTGATTCGGCGGTAGGAGAGATCTTGATAGCCCAAACAAAGGGCTGCTCACTGCCTTCCAAAACTCTCGCCAAGGCATTCGTTTGTTGTTCAGACAAAAATGTCTCGCTCCCAAACGAAACATACACAGTCGAATGGGGGCTTTGGGAATCGAGCCATTGAACAAGCTCATCCTCACCAATTTCCGCCATTTTGCCTCGTGATATACCCTTAGTCGCTCAGCTGAAATAGCCAGGCGGAAGCAGTGGTCCAATGGCCCAAACTGGCTTCCCCGTTAAATTCCTCAGATGCTCAACATATGTCGGCTCAAGCTCCTCGAATGTATTGATTAACATGCCCGAGCTTTTTCCGATCGACTGTAACCGCCCCAAAATAAACTCGGCAATGGGATTCAAAGAATCTCCATCAAAGTAATGGTCGGCTATCTCATGTCTACGAAATTTCTGAGGATGCGGTAGATCCAGGCTGAACACTACACTGTCCTCCTCTCGTTTCGGCGCCGCCTTTTGCACAACGCCGTCCTCGTCTTGTTTCGGCGCCGCCTTTTGCAGAAAAGAACGCGAGAGGGAGTACAAGAGACTAACGGCGAAGGCCCCTGAGGCATTGAACTCAATGGAAGAAATATTGTGCTTGGAACTGCTGCTCGATCATGGAGTACACAGACGGGAGGTTGTGTTTGTGTTTGGAACTGCTGCTCGATCCAGTGATCGAAAGGCTGCCGAAGTTTCTCCGCTAATTGAAAAATAAGGGCGTGGGCCGACCTTGGAAGAAGGTCTGCACTTTCGCGTCCGTCGAGGCCTTCCACAGCGGGCGTCGGGATAACCGCGAGGCGAATGTCGAGGCCGTTGGTTGCAGCTTGAAGGACATGGTGTTGCAGGCGGGGGGCGTTAGCAGGTGTTGTGACATAACTGACGGTGAGGCCGTGGGAAGCAAGCAGCTTTGCCATGTCTAGAAAAGGAATTGAGTGGCCCAGGGCTGGGAATGGCACTGCCACAACATGGGGCTTCTCATTCTGTATTTCATTCATTGTAAACACTCTAACTAACATACGAGGAGGGGAGATGAATATATCGACCTCGAGCGTTAAGTAGGGGAAATCGGAGGGACTCAAAAAACTGCTTAGGTAGTTTGTAAGCTGTAACAAGATTTTCTCGTGTAGACATGCCTACCAAATATTGGATTGTTGAATGGGGGATTCGCTTGAAGGGTAGATGGGAGAAATTATTGTACTGTTTGTGTTTTGTCTCACGTTGAATATCAGTCTTCTTCACGTGAAGCTCACGACCTGCCCCGTCTTTTTCACTTTCGATGATTCTTACTTTCTTTCTCAATCAGACACGGTGTTTTTGAATATTATAGGTCATATTAATTGCGCTTTGGTCCGTAATGGGTATCTTAATAGGTTTTTCTATCTTTTCTTTTGGCAACTGCTATCCAACCAAATCATTCCAATAATATCAAATAAAAATTAGTCAAACAAGAGCAACAATAAAAACAAGATTAATAAAATAATAAAAATATAAGAAAATAAAATTAAACAAAAATATTACTGATAAAAAATTAAATATATTTTATATAATAAATTTTTATAATTATAATTTAACAACATAAAAAAATTATATTAGAATAAATACAATATAAACTATATTATTTTACAATCATTCTATTTATTTGATTTTTTAATCTATTTTTTTATAATAATTTTATCATGACAATGTCTAAACAACTAACTTAAACACATATCTTATCAATGGGGACACATAGTTTTTTTTATCTTTGCTGGATTATATAAAAAAATATGTATAGTTACCAAAACAATAAGTATGTGGCCAGCACAGTTAGCAATGTACTATTACAAAAATAATAAATATGTTCGGTGTACTTTTAGTATAATCATGTGGGAGTATGACATACATCCAACCATATCGAATTATATGGCTGGATAGCCAACACTGGATGCCCATCCCTACCATTGTTACATGTGATGGCTACCGTACTTTGGCAGCATCTCTGACTAATTTAACATCTGCAGGGAATAGATACTGTATTGATTTTGAACTTTTATAGTAAGATTTTATGAATGGGGGAGTGAGAATTTTTTTATCAATTTAAAAAAATAATTAATTTGTTTAATTTTTTAAAATTATATTATTATCATCATATTATAACATATAATATGTAATTTAGTGATTTTAATAGTTTAAATAATTATAAGCATTTTTTATTCTTAAAAGACACTAATTTGAAGAAAAATATTAGTGACGGAAAAAAGAAAATACATAATATTTAAAAACATTTATACTAAATAGAAATACAAGATCGTTATTGTTAAGGCACATTTACATTAAATAGAAATACTGAGATCATTAATGTTAAGGCATAATTTTAATCTTGAAGTAAATATTTATGATATTGAAATTAAGTATAATTTATATGTAAATAATAAATCGGGATAGTATGGATTTTTTTAACTTGTCATAATTGGATTGAAGTCAATACAAATAATCAACTAAAATATTTTTTGTAAAAAAATTGACAATAAAAAAATATAAACAAATCAAGATTGTTTGACACTAAGATTCTAAAACAAACAACAAATAAACTTGCTAGTTATAAAATTAATTTCTTAATTAAAACTTGGAACAAGTATCAAATTTAATAAAATGATTAAGTGTGAAATCACATCATGTAATTACTCTAAAAATACCAAAATTTTTAATTATTCGACAACAATTTGTTGAAATGTCTACACAAAGTTAGAAATAGGAACTAAGTAATCTTTTTATAAAATTAATAAAATTGTTACCATCTATAACACATACATAGATCTCCAATGTTGTATAGATTATTTAAAAAATAATAATAATTTAAGAAAATATTCTTAAATTTTTTCTACATTTTATAATAAATAAAAATAGAAATAATTCTAACATTTTAAACAAAGTTTATATTGGTAACATTATATTTGGTTGCAACACTAAATGATTCTTAACATCTATTGAGTAAAATAAAAATATTTATATTCTAAATTGTTCTCTATTCTTTGAATTTGCAAACTATAAAGTATTATTTATTTATATATACAGTCATATAATTATATTAATAAAATAATATATTTTATATATCTTAAAATAATAAATTATTTATTATATAAATTTTTTAGTTATATTATCTATATATATCTTTTTTTTTTAAATATTAATACTAAAATTTTCATACAATATATTTATTAAAATCATTAAATTACATATTATATGTTGTAATATAATAATTATTAATATAATTAAAATGTAAAAAAAATAAACATATATAAGTATTATTAAAGAAATTAAATACTATTCATTTATTAATTTATTATTTTACTAAACTAAAAATTAAAATAAATTATTTTTAATACTGGAAAAAAAATCTCTGCCTTGTTCATAGAATTACTAAAGTTTTAAATAGAACAATTTAGAATTTAGAATTTTTAATATTGATTTTGGTTAATTCAAAACAATCCCCATATCCATGCATATGTCAAATCAGTCAGAATATGTTGCCAGTGTACAGTGGTCATCGCATGTAACAATGGCAGCATGGGCATCCGACCATAATGATACAGCTGGATAGTCATTGCCTTTTCCTTCTCTATATCTTATCTCTCACCTCCTTCCTTTTTCTATCTTTTGATTCTTTATATCTTATCTCTTTCTTCCTTTTATTTTCTCATTTTATGTCTAGATTTTTATATATCACAAACAATATTAGTAGCAACCACATCTTGGTGTGCAATGGGTATGTCGAAGAGGTGTGGAAGGTTAATAAGGAAAAAATGGGACCTATTTGAGATCAATTAGAAGGCAATTGAGGAAATGATGTTATTTGTGCAACAAAGGTATCAATTATAATTAATAGTGCTAAATTGAAATTTTACAGTACTTCTATAAGACTTTACTACTTACCCAAGAAGAGAACTTCCAAAATTATTTGTTGTGCATGCTACAACTCATCACAGAAAACCTTGAAATTAATTGTTAAAGACAAAGATCAACATCTATATTGAATTATGTGTAAATTAAAATTTTACTTTTCTTCCATAAGAGTTCACTACTTAACCAAGAAAAGAGTCACTAAAATTATATGTTGAGCATGTTGCAATTCTTATAATACAACCTTTAATCTCATTGCTTAAAAACAAAGATCAACAACTATAGTGAGACATTTCCTTTTGAAAACCTACTTGCAAGAGGGCGAGATAGAAATATAAATGAATCTAGTGTTCCCCTTCCAAGATAAAAATACGCAAAAGATACAAAGGTCAGAAGCTCAAGGAATGCTAACTTATGAAATGGTTGTGGGTGTGGTCTTTCCCATGCTAGTCACTACATTCCATGAGATGACATCTCTTTTGTGGCCTTTAGGTAAATAAACACACACGCACACATCACATCCCAAGAGAGGGTATCTCTTTTGGAGGATTTTGTCAAACAAAGAAAGCACTGAACAACATTAAAAAATTTAAGTTATTCATACTTGCAAAAAATTCAAACGTTAGTAAGGAGGCGACAATAAGAAATAAAAAGTGAGTATGTAGGACTTAGAAAACAAAAAAAAACAAAAAAAAGCATTTTATTGCAATGACAGGGCCTGGCTCACTTGACATGGAAGCCTGATAGAAGAAACTCATGTAGTGCACCATTTCCTATCAATATTTCCTCAATAGTTTTAGTTTATTACAATTGTATTAGGTGAAGCATAGAATGTGATGTATATTTCAAATTTCAAAAATGTTATATTGTTTGAAAGTTATAGTTGGTTTTCAAAGAATCTATCAATCAGGACTTATTTTTCACATCGCCACTTTTTGGCATACCATGATCCTGCACATACCCGTTACCCATCCTTGATGTTCTTCTCATCAAGAAGCGTAATGGTACATTCGATTGTTCAGTGATTCATAAGCCCACCCATACCAACTTAAACCTCCACCCAAGTCTTCCCACCACCACCCTAGCCAAAATTTTTGCATCCTCAAAACCCTTGCCCTTAGATCTTATATAATTTGTGATGCTTACAAATTAAGCCAAGAGCTTACCCATCTTTGCAAGGTCTTTGAGATGAATGGGTATTATCATAAGAAAATCTAGAAGGCTCTCAACCAAGCCAAGTCCTTCTACCTTTCCATCATTGTTCCTAACCCCTCCCCAACCCCACCTCCCTTGAATTTCTCCCTTCCTTTTGTGGATGACATCTCCCAAAAAAATGCCAAAATCCTTACTAGAAAGGGCGTTCATGCTACCTTCAAACACTTTTCTAGGTTAAGAAATCATGTCCCCCCTCTCAAATGGTCCAAAGACTAATTTTTAGAATCTTGAGTTTATAAGATAGTTTGTTCCTATGTCACACCCTATGTAGAGGAAACAAACCTCTCTTTCAACACCAAAATCAAAGAGCATAGTGTTGACATTAATCACATTAGGGTTCACAAATCTACATTAGTTGA
This sequence comes from Chamaecyparis obtusa, assembly GCA_027943335.1. Classification (NCBI taxonomy): domain Eukaryota; kingdom Viridiplantae; phylum Streptophyta; class Pinopsida; order Cupressales; family Cupressaceae; genus Chamaecyparis; species Chamaecyparis obtusa. The sequence goes on along the minus strand of BSBK01008320.1, from coordinate 198,640 downwards.
GTACTCTACTTATGTACCAAACATCATATCTATTTGGAGAGTAGCCAAATCCTAACCAAGGTGGAAAACTATTTCAAGAGAAAGCTTAAAGAGTTTATAGAAATCAATTAGCATCCCATTAACCTTAATCCAAATTCAGGTTGGTCCATAAGCCTTTCTTGGCAACCTCTAATAGGCACACTTGACAACCACCATCATCCTTGATGCTTTCTACCACCCTGTAGCTAGCTCTATTTTTCTTTCTTCTTTCTTCTTTAATATAATTAAAATGTAAAACAAATAAACATATATAAGTATTATTAAAGAAATTAAATACTATTCATTTATTCATTTATTATTTTACTAAACTAAAAATTAAAATAAATTATTTTTAATACTGGAAAAAAAATTCTCTGCCTAGTTCATAGAATTACTAAAGTTCAAAATAAAATAATTTTTAATATTGATTTTGGTTAATTCAAAACAATCCCCATATCCGTGCATATGTCAAATCGGTCAGAATATGTTGCGAGTGTATAGTGGTCATCGCATGTAATAATGGCAGGATGGGCATCCGACCATAATGATATGGCTGGATAGTCATTGCCTTTTCCTTCTCTATATCTTATCTCTCACCTCCTTTCCTTTTCTATCTTTTGGTTCTTTATATCTTATCTCTTTCTTCCTTTTATTTTCTCATTTTATGTCTAGATTTTTATATATCACAAACAATATTACTAGCAACCACATCTTGGTGTGCAATGGGTATGTTGAAGAGGTGTGGAAGGTTAATAAGGAAAAAATGGGACCTATTTGAGATCAATTAGTAGGCAATTGAGGAAATGATGTTATTTGTGCAACAAAGGTATCAATTATAATCAATAATGCTAAATTGAAATTTTACAGTACTTCTTTATGACTTTACTACGTACCCAAGAAGAGAACTTCCAAAATTATTTGTTGTGCATGCTACAACTCATCACATACAACCTGAAATTAATTGTTAAAGACAAAGATCAACATCCATAATGAATTATGTGTAAATTAAAATTTTACTTTGCTTCCATAAGAGTTCACTACTTAACCAAGAAGAGAATCACCAAAATTATATTTTGAGCATGTTGCAATTCTTATAATACAACCCTGAATCTCATTGCTAAAAAACAAAGATCAACAACTATATTGAGATATTTCCTGTTGAAAACCTACTTTCAAGAGGGCGAGATAGAAATATAAATGAATCTAGTCTTCCCCTTCCAAGATAAAAATACGCAAAAGGTACAAAGGTCAGAAGGTCAAGGAATGCTAACTTATAAAATGGTTGTGGGTGTGGTCTTTCCCATGCTAGTCACTACATTCCATGAGATGACATCTCTTTCGTGGCCTTTAGGTAAATAAACACACACACACACATCACATCCCAAGAGAGGGTATCTCTTTTGGAATATTTTGTCAAACAAAGAAATCACTTCAACATTAAAAAATTTAAGTTATTCATACTTGCAAAAAATTCAAATGTTAGCAAGGAGGCGAAAATAAGAAATAAAAAGTGAGTATGTAGGGCTTAGAAAACAAAAAAAAGCATTTTATTGCAATGACAGGGCCTGGCTCACTTGACATGGAAGCCTGATAGAAGAAACTCATGTAGTGCACCATTTCCTATCAATATTTACTCAAACCCTAGTCACTCCCTGCACATTCAATACATTTATAACATAAAGAAAATGTAGAGGGGAAAATGATTTTAGGGTCCACCTAGGAATCCTAGTCGTTGATCTACTGTAGATTTGAAAAAATTAGATGAGTTTTGTGTTACAGCTAGTGGTTGTCATTGCACCAAAATATTGACCTATTAATGCCTGATACAACCACTAGAATTATAGAAGACACATGAGGTTGTTAAAATATGTCACGAATCCAAAAGTGGGACGATGGTGATTAGTCCAAAAATCCCCCTCAACATCACCCAATGGGATTTGAACCTATGACCAAGCTCTGATACCACTTGTTACAACTAGGGGTTGCCATTGCAACAAAAGATCAACCTATTAATGCTTGATACAACCACTAGACTTATAGAAGACACAAGAGGTTGTTAAACCATGCCACTAATCCCGAAGGGAGACATTTGTGATTAGTCCAACAGGTGGATGGGGTGGCTATGGCCCCCCCTCTCCCCCTTATCATAACCAATCTCTATATGGAGCATTTTGAGGAGATTTCCCTTTGTTCCTTCTCCCTCAAACCAAGATGGTGGAAATAATATTTTGATGGCACCAATGTATGCTAGCCATACAAGCTTAACAAAATTGAAGAGTTTCACAAAAACATCAACAACATTTCCCCTATCTTTCCCTTCACCAAGGAGCTTGAGTATGATAGCTAGTTAAACCCGTCCTTGATGTTCTTCTCATCAAGAAGCCTAATGGTACCTTTGATTGTTCATTGATTCATAAGCCCACCCATACCAACTTATACCTCCACTCAAGTCTTCCCACAACCACCCTAGCCAAAAATTTTGCATCCTCAAAGACCCTTTCCCTTAGATCTTATACAATTTGTGATGCTTACAAATTAAACCAAGAGCTTACCCAGCTTTGCGAGGCCTTTGAGATGAATGGGTATTATCATAAGAAAATCTTGAAGGCTCTCAACCAAGCCAAGTCCTTCTACCTTTCTATCATCATTCCTAACCCCTCCCCAACGCCACCTCCCTTGAATTCCTCCCTTCCTTTTGTGGATCGCATCTCCCCAAAAAGTGCCAAAATCCTTATTATAAAGGGCATTCGTGCTACCTTCAAACACTTTTCTAGGTTAAGAAATCATGTCCCCCCTCTGTCATGCCCATCGAAAACTAGACTAAATCACACCCATTTTTTTTTAAATGAATAGTTTGATCTAAAATAATGTTGCAGGTTAACAGGGTGACCTTTGGCAAAAGTTCTCAAAGGCTCCGAATAATCATATTGTTAACCTATGACAGTCTCCATAAGGACACTAGCAGATAAAGTTACAACCAGGGAATTCAATTAAGGTGGTGAGGTTGCAACTAAGTTCAATAGGGATAGAACGAACGATTCTCGATTAGCATTAGGTGATGCCAACAAGGTCTATCCAAGGATTCCTAGTTAGGTTAACCAATCATAATTTGCATTTTAAGAGTGACCCTTTTCAAAGAATAACTATAGATTATCTACTCATGATTAGGTCACCCTTCTAGTTATTACTAGATTACAACCTAGGCGAGTCTAATTCTCATAATTTATTTTATCAATGTTACCAAGAGGTTTTCAATGATAAGAGGTCTTGATAAATTGAATTAACGTACAATTCATTATTTTAGCAATCACATAGGTTATTAGGGTCAAAAGAACATTGTCTAGAAAATCCTTTAAATGATGTTCTTATAAATATTGATTATCGATTTTGATATACTTAAACTAATAACAACTTTGTTTATTAAGATTATATAGATAATTTATATTGATCCAAAAATATGTTAAGTTATATAACCAATTAAAAGATTATTACAATTAAACTAATGATAAAATATCAATTAATTGATGTGAATATTAACCAATTTATAAAACTATACATATCATTGAATAATATATTTAATAAATAATAATAATTAAGTAATATATATATATTAATTAATAAATGTTTATAATATAATAACTAATTAATAAAATATTAATTAATTATTATATTATAATATATTAATTATTAACACATATACATTAAATAGTACTACAATAAAATTTTAATAAACAAAACTTATTAGAATAACAACTAAATAAAACAATGAAAATTTACTAAAAAATTTCCCTAAGCTAAGCAAATTAACCATAATGAATTCTACCTAAACTAAAATACTAATTCCCCCTTAAAATCCTAACAACCCCTTACCCCTATCCCCTTTCCTACTCCCTACCCTACCTACTCCCTCCTTGACCCACGTGCCAAGGGAGGGAGATCCTACATGCGCCATTTCTCTTCTATGCTAGGCGCACCAAAGGGTGAAGGGTGGTGTGATCTCCTAGGAGCTAATTAATTAAAAAGAAACAAGGAGATGATTCCCATAAAACAGTGCATGGAAGGGGATAGGTAGAGGAAGCAAGTGGGTGATGGGACCCACCTCCAAAGCAATGTGAAAACTGATCCCTCACGTGAGCAAGAGTATTAGGAAAGTTTCCTTTGCAAGGACATGTGTAGGATTGAGGGTGACTAAGGGATTTCCACCAATGGAAGATATTATGTGTCTGCACTAGGACAAGAGCAAAGGCCAATGAAAGGTTGACTTATTAAATGCAAGCCTGGTCTCTATGCAGTCCGCCTCTTTTTGGGGATGCAATCAAAGGTGAGGGGTTATTATATATTTCATAGTTTTATTGAATTTTGTTGACATGGAGTAGACATGTTTTTATTATATAATATATTGCATTTCATTTTGAACACATAGGTAATTTATATAGTAAAATAATGACTGTGGCAATGGAATTTGTATGGGAAATTTTCCCATACAAATTCCAGAGACCTATAGGTCTCAATTGCCAATTTTTTTTTTGCTTTGTTTCTCTAATAACTTCTTGTGTACGCAAATTTTATTTTCTCCACATACTTAATTTGATTTAGATGATTGTGCATACTAATAAGAGGTTAAATTAAGTTCATTCCTAACATTATAGTTCATTATATGATGCTTAAAAACTCTGAACTTCATTCCTCTTTGCAACTAAGTTATTGGTTTTTCCTTCCAAAATTAACATAACAAATTATCAGATTGTTTTGCAAGGCTAGAAGGTGAAAACAGAGATTTATACGTTACTTGAATTCAAGCAACAATTGCAATAATGAGCTCAATACAAGATTTATAACATTATGAAAACTCTCACTCTTCATTCTATTAGCCTTCTCTTTTGCAATATAATGTAAATGCCATTTAGAAATGAAGGAAATCTATTCTACATTTTCATCACAACATAACCTTACTCTTATTATTTTCTTAAACAACAACTACTTCTTTCCATTACTGTCTCAAAAGAGAAACTTCAAGAAACATCATTTAATATTCTATTCAATGCTTTGAGAAACTTCATTATTACATTTGAAAAACACTCTATTCTATAATCTTTTCTTTTCATAAGAACATGATTATGCCATTTCATAAATGAACTATCAACAAGATTTACAACACTTTCTCACAACTCATTACAACAACACTTGATTCAATACATGACTTGGAGAGTGAAACTCCATTACAAAAACAATTTACAACCTTTACATAATTTCCACAAACACATAGGACCAAGAGTGCCATTCCTTCCAATCCTGCAAAAGCAACCTGAAAGAAACAAGTCAAAGGAAGCCATGGTACTCTCCTCCCTACCATAGGTCCAAATAGATGGACCACCCCCGAGCTAGGGGAGTTCAAGCCAACCGGGTGACAAACATACACATTCCTCTTTACATTTACTTCCACATAATCATTTACTCAACAACTTCAATTGAAAACACAAAAAAAAAACACAACAATACATATTAAGGAAAGCTTCCCAACCCATGGCTTTCACAAGAGGCTTAACCACAAGCCTTCAACGGGTGAAGGTGGACTAAGTACTCCTTTGGGAGAAAAAGGGTCTGCAATATAACATGCCTTCAACAAGGCTCAATATACAAAATACTCTTCATTGGCACACATGGCCAAGATCACAAAACAACCTCCTTATGCCCCCCAAATTTTAAGCAAAACCCATCCATGGTGCATTACCCTCTTTACACATGAGGGACTCTCCACCATTGGAGCTGTCCATTGAACCCCTTCACCCTCAAGGATTTCTCTTCCCATCCCATGGGTGAGTGAGTCCTTGCACAACCTCAAAAATCTTGACTCCACACCACACAAAGAGCACAAAAACAAGAAGATCAAACAAGCTCAAGAGAGCATGAATCACTTAGAATCCAAAACAAACTTCAAGAGAAAAAAAACAAGATTCACAAGCATAAACTCTCAAGAATTCAACACTGGAACTCATACAATACACCAATACATATTTTTCTCCAATACTTGCATAAATAAAACATTAAGCAAATGAGTAAGTGAGCCACCAACCTTGGTACAAGTTAATGAGTCAAGTATTGGGAGTGTCTCCTATATCCAAGCTCTCTTCTCTATCCTACTCCAAGCTCCTTAGTTGTCTCCAAAATTGGAGAGTGGGTGATTAGGGAGTACCATCCAAGTTTTCCACTAAAATAGGCTCTTCACCTTCTCCCATGCCCTTGGGAGTATTGGGAGTTTCCTATTGGATGTTCTAACCAAGGTCTTCCAACTTTCCCTAAATGGAACTCTAAAAAGTGAATGGGGAAGAGTAATGGAAGCTTTTTGACTCAAGAGTTCCCATGTGACTTTGGAATTTTCGCAACTTTTCAAAAAGTCACTTTTGGAGGGCTTCCCAAGGTGCTCCTAGGGTGTCCTATGGTTAAAAGGGTCCCTTACCCATAGGTATAACTCATGGGCCTTCCATTTTTATAAAAAGAAACCTTCTAGGAGTCAATTTGACCCCTCAAAACCCAACCCCAAGGTGAAATTCGAAATTCAAAGTGATGTGACCAACTATTGGTGTTCTAACCAAGTTGAGGTATGGGGAAGACCAACTTGTACTAGGGTGGATGGTGACATTCATCCTCTCCATGTGGACTCTTGCCAACTCACATCACAAGAACATGTGTCAATTGACACTACAATACCATACACATAATTACTTGGCAAGTCCACTAAACAATGTAACAACAAAAAAAAATTTACTCTTTTAAATACATCCATACTCATTTCACTTCACAAAATAAAATACATTACAAAGGCCTTGTATCCCTTTGGGACACAACCTTGGTGTCACGAGAATAGTACAAATATGTTGGCTTGACTCCCCCTAATCCATGGTTTATACCTGCACACTTGAGACGAGCATTAGTAGTCCCTAGAAATAATAATACCAATGAAAAGTGCAAAACTCAATCATAACTAAATTAACTATCAAGGTATTATATCATCACATTAAATCATTTATCAATTTCATCCATACCTAACATTAGGCACAATTAGGAATTCATCATTTCCTAAGCTACTAATTTCCAACAGAATTTCACATTTACTTATAATAGAACAATGGCCCTGATTTTCACAGTCCAAGATACTCAACTTTTAAAATATGAATACTAACATCAATAGATCAAGGTTCATCTTTACAACACAACATCATAATAATAAAGGCTACACATTCATCTATAACATATCTAGTAATCACCACATAGTTCATTTGTTTTCATCTATCGCTTAATTTAATAATATCCTGGTAATCAAATAATTGCATTAGCCTTTCACATTATAGCTAAACCAATTTTGCATAATTTGACATCATTATTCAATTGCATAATTCATCATCATTATTCAATTGTATCCCTAATCATTGTAATACTCAATTCAAAGGAGTCTACTCTCATTCAAATATTTTTACAACATTCATCTTACTAACTCATCCAAAACATTATCCTAAACATGAAAGCCATCTGGCTCAATCCACCTATATTATGTTAACATGGAAATTAAATCAAATTCAGTGATTCCTTCATAGTAGGGTTGCAATTTCCTTAGGTCTAATTTATCTCAAAATTAAGTAACTAACATCAAGATCATAACACTCCTTATAAGCCATTCTTAGTCATATACTTCAATTATTTCTTTTATTGTGCCCTTGGCACTCAAGGTACTTATTGTTCTTAATTTAAGTTACAACTTATTTGCCCATGAACTTTTCCCTTTCGAATAATCTCTGAGTTCCTATCTTTCACTTTTAGTCTATTTACATTATAGAAAATATAAAATTTATAATACACCAATATCCGTATTCAATTTTTATTTTTATTCTTTTTTTTATTTTTTTTGTTCCCTTAAGAGATTAGATTGAAGGCTTTGATAACAGGGACAGGGCCCCACAAGGATTTTCTAGAACATCCAACTATACTAAACCTTATCTTTTTATAATAAAATCTAGGTGCATCTCATAGTCTCAACATGCAGTCCTAGCACCTAAAATTCATCAAGGTGATCCAACTATCAGAGGGAAAACATGAGGGGCCTTACATCATCCCCCCCCAAGGAATAGGCTTACTCCTGGAACCGACCAAGTAACCAGTACACCAAGTGATGCTTCATACCAAGGTCCAACAATTTTAAGATTTCTCCTTCAGCTAACTCAACTTACTCCCTACTAATCCCTTGAACTTGAATAGACTGGCAAAATATAATACTTAGCATAGTGTGTCGACAACTTTTGAAAGGTTTCCGAATACACGATTCCCTCACGACTAAGCTAACACAAAAATACAAATCTCTAAAATTAAGGCAATACAAGCCTACTGTCCCACTACGGGGCATTGCACAGAAAACAAATGCTCCCTAAGGCTCCTTCCATAATATACAGTTTTAAGAACCTCTATAATATACCATGATAACCCTTAGGTATTCCAAAAGGGGAAATATTCCTTTCCTCGGATCTCTTTTTTTTTAAAAAAAAAAAAATGAAATTCAATAGCTCTTTCGGACCTTATAAACAATGGCTATGATTACTTATGAGGTTGCATTCCCTCAAGGCTCCTCAAATAAGAATGCTCATTTACCCAAAATATAATTACATAGGTCTCCTTCTCCTTTTGCTAAGGAGTATATGATAATCTTCTGAATATGACGACACAAGGGCATAAGGTGGTGTATGCTCATCCATATGAGAGAATCAAGATTCCTATACTCACCAACACCACAATACTTGTTCACAAGGTGCTGCTGAAAAAAAAATCAAATAGCCTCTCACACACAACCTTCCTCAACTTAACAATGTAACAAGCCTGCAAGTCCTATGACCAACCAACCCCAACCAGGAATATATAATCCAATAGGTAATTCCATAGCATCTCCAACTCTAACATGGGGCCTCATCAAGAGGGCATCATTATTCCACTATCATAGTTGTATACCCATTTAAGCGTATTATTCTCATTTTATCCTTCTTATCTTGACCCCATCCTTGGCCCACTCTTTAAGGTAGATTGATCATATTCATCCTTTCTTCATAACTAGGAATTATTACTTGTCTCATCCTACTTGAGGGCTGAATAGACTCACAAGGAGTTCCACTATAATTCCTAGATCAAGATTCCAATAACTACCCACTATAGAAAATTATGAGTGGGTGTGTCATTTTAATCCTATACTGACACTGATTCCAACACTACCTGCAAGAGGTGGACAAAACATCCCTCATTCCTTAAGTTTAACCATACTTCACCATGGTCCTTGCCCATTTCTAGTATCGCACGGTGTGGTACAAGTACCTCGAATAAGGGAATTTACAATACTGCATGCTTAAGATAGTTTGGGTTGCCATCCCTTACGTTACTACACTCTTGACTCTTTCCACTCTTCACAGACTTCATGCCCTTCCTGCCCTTTAAAACAAGAAGAGACTCTATCTCTCGATTCTAGCTCTACTAGCCACTATTGATATATGTTCCCCTATATGTTCCTCTTTAAGTACATCTCAGTGGTCCCCAAAGTACAAGATTAGTCACAAGGCATAGGACAGGTCAGCAAAAAAATAAATAAATAAATAAACATTCCGAATAGTCACTCAAAATATATAAAAATTAAACCCAAAATAGGAAAGTTTTCAATTTACCATAATTAACCCAAAAGAAAAATGGAGCTCCATCCAAAACAATAAATGATCCATAGAAACTACCATAAAAGATAAATAAATTCGATGACCAGTTTCCAAAGAAAAATCAATTAAAAGATGCTGACCTATGCAACACGTGGGAAAGTTCCACCAAGAAAGAAAATAAATAATTCATGAAAACGGTTTACTGAAAGAAGTGATTTAATTCAAAACAAAGGAGAGGGGGAATATCCACCGCATAATGGGGAAACACTACTAAACAACCATCTGGTATAGGCCCTCCACTCTAATATAACATTGGTGACACGATACATATCTCAACTAAACACTACTACACCTTGATAAATGAAGCAATTTCTTCACATATTAAGAACTTTGTCATCCTCCAAATTTTGACCATGATATCCCACGAGGTCACATCTTACCTTTCAAGAGGATTCCCTCATCATACTCTAGTGTGATTGTCCAATGATATGGAGGGTGGCCCACCTTAATTAATGTACATCCAAAATTTGGTGCGGTCCCACCCAAGATTAACATCATGATTATATACCATCTTGAGGGTATGGGACACACTTTCATCCTCTAATAGGTATGCTCAAATCAATTATGATAAGCTCCGAACAATTTCGTGTACCGTAATCATCTAAAGGCTCTAGATAGATATGATAAGAGTACGTGATACTCAATAAGATTATCCTACTAGGGTTCCACACCTTTATTTTCATGCCTACCTCTTTGATATGGCAATCATGGTGTCTAAGGACAACGGTGCTTAATCCAATTTCATCCTATTGTAGGGAATTTGTCCTTTCCTCATAAAATAAAATAAAATAAAAATATTACTCTACATCCTTAATGTATCATAGAAATCATGATCCCCAAGAGGATTTCCTGACCATGCGGAATCCCAAGGTATCGATGTATATCCAGATCTCATTTGATTCTTCCACCACCAATATTATGGATTATGTAAGATACTCCACGGTCCATGAGAGGATCAAGTCCATAGTCCATCTCTCTAAGTAGGGTCTTTAGTAAAATTGTCCCCACACAATCACTCAAGGGCCCTTTCGAATCTTAGTCCCTTAGGTCATAACATAATATTACAACTTTTGAGAAGGTGGCATTATTACAAGCATGACGATTTCACCATCGCCACTAACCACACATGGGTTGTTACTCGTTTGATCTCATGGCATGAGTTAGCCTGTCGACCTAAGGGTTTCGAGGGGTGTCAGTACTGAGGTACCATATGATTGAAGAAGGTATCTCCATCTCAGAGGTGTTTCTGCCTTAACCTATGGTTACCAGGGTTGTCTCTAGAAAGGTACTCTATTGCCTCTAAAATAGAACACCCAACCTTAAGTTTTCTCAAATCAGGTTCACTTCTTATCTGTGATAATCATCTTATTCGAGGAATGTCACTTCCCAATTCTTATATTAAACTTGGGTTTCTACTAAATACTAATCCTTAAATGGTAGTGATCCAAGTTATGTTTTTGGTTTACAACACCCGTGATTTACCTGTGGTACTGTTAATCCTATCACAAAAACCAGTGGTGCACATCAAAATGTTCTAAGTCAAAAAAGTGCTCCTTTCTACCCAAAGTTTGGGGTTTTACCAACATGAAGGACCCCAAGGGTCACTAGAATCCCCTGATAATGAATTAAAGAGTCCTCAAAATGTTTATCACCATTACTCATATTAAATACTATCAATTTTTTATTTTTTTTGTATCTTCTTAATTTTCCTCCTGGTTACTGACAGGGGTCCCTGATTCTCCTCGGAATCCTTTCGTTACTCACGTGACTCCCTATACAACATGAGTTGCTCCCTGTGAAGCGTAGCAGCTGAGGTTCCTAGTATTGAACCCAGTGCTCTGATACCAAGTGTCATGCCCATCGAAAACTAGACTAACCCCTCCCCAACGCCACCTCCCTTGAATTCCTCCCTTCATTTTGTGGATCGCATCTCCCCAAAAAGTGCCAAAAACCTTATTATAAAGGGCGTTTGTGCTACCTTCAAACACTTTTCTAGGTTAAGAAATCATGTCCCCCCTCTCAAATACTCCAAAGACTAATTTTTAGAATCTTGAGTTTATAAGATAGTTTGTTCCTATGTCACACCCTATGTAGGGGAAATGAGCCTCTGTTTCAACACCAAAATCAGAGAGCATAGTGTTGACATTAATCACAATAGGGTTCACAAATCTACATTAGTTGAGTACTCTACTTATGTACCAAACATCATATCTGTTTGGAGAGCAGCCAAATCCTAACCAAGGTGGACAACTATTTCAAGAGAAAGCTTAAAGAGGTTATAGAAATCAATTAACATCTCATTAACCTTAATCCAGATGAAGGTTGGTCCATAAGCCTTTCTTGGCAACCTCTAATAGGCACACTTGACAACCACCATCATCCTTGATGCTTTCTACCACCCTATAGCTAGCTTTATTTTTATTTCTTCTTTCCTCTTTCTCATTTTGTTCTTGTCATTTGCTTGTTTGTGTCTTCATTCCCTTCTACTTCTTTCTTTGGTATTCTTCTCCTTCAAGGATCTTTCTTCGTAATTTATTTTTTTGTCTTTGTTCTTTTTCTTCTCCCTTCTTTAGTTTTGGTATTGTGTTTTTAGGACTTAGGTGGTCATGCCTTTTCATTTTTGGGTTTGAGCTTGGGTTCTCTATAGCCCTTCCTTCATTTATTTGTATTTTTTCTCCTCCTTGTCCCCCTTTTCTTTCAACATTTTAGCCATTTTAGTTTTCTTTTCTTTTTTTTGCCTTTGCATTGCATTCTTTTGGTGGTTCTTATGGGCTTTGCCCTTATTTTATTTTTTTGTTAGTTGTTAATTTTATCTATTTTCCTTTTTCTTTTCCCTTTTATTAGTTTCTTGTACATACATACATACATACATACATACATTATGTATATATATTGTTATTTATATTCTTTTGTGTATATATTATTATAGGTTTGGGTCTGTGAATTAGTCATTTGTCTTTAGTCTTTTCTATTTTTTCTTTTTCTTTTAGTTTTATTTAGTGTTTTTTGTGTTTTTTAATATTTTCTTATATAGCTATATTAATGTATGTATGCATGTATGTATGTCGAATTTAAGAATTTGTATTATATAAAATAAAATAAAATATACCCTAAAATTTAAGAAAATTATCTTATAACATTCATAAAATAAAATTATAACTACACAATAAATTATATAATTTAATTCTTGGGACTTGCCACTCTTGATGCTACTAGCTATATAGAAATTACATATTATATAATTTATATAGAGAAAATCTAGAGACATCAAGGCTTTAATTTTCTTTAAAATATTATTTCACATTTAAAAATTAAAGCCATGATATCTCTCAGCTTTCTCTATATAAATTATATAATATATAATTTTTATATAGCTAGTATTTAGTGCCTTTTACAATTAAATGAAGGCCCCGCCATATTTCAAAGTGCTCCTAAAATGATTGAAACTAATTTTCAATCCTATCCATTGGGTGAGAAATATAAAAGGGTGCTCACAAATTTCATTTAAAGTTTTTCAATGCCCCTTTTAAATGGTTTAAATTATTTTATTTTTAAAAAATATTTTTAATATTATTTCCTTCCACAATCACAAGAATAAGGTCCCATTAATAGTCATCATTTTATATTATTATTTAAATCAAATACTGATTTTAAATAATAATATTTTTTTAAGCTCAACTCACACAACTCCTATAGTTCCATGATAAAAGTTGGGTCCCTTTGTCGGCTTGACTAATTTTTTTTTCTTCGAGCTGAAATAATTTTTTACCTCAACTACTTGAATGAGATCCTTGCACGTTTGGAGAATAAATAGTTAAGTAAACAACCATTAAAATAAACATTTGATACTTTTGCACTCTGACACAAAAATGATAACTGGCCTTTGGAATGGGCTTTGAAAAATGGTCAATTCACCTCCTGTAGCCATGAGAACTAAAACACATACTGACTTCTAACATGTGAGCATGATGACCAAATAGATTCACTTGATGATATTAGGGTTGTGAAATTTTAATATTCAACCTAGGCCATTTCATTCTTTCTAAAATTAAACATGTCAACACGTATGCAAACCCTGCCAATGAAGTGTTATGAAGAAATATCAAATGTAATCCTAAGAATTTTCCACCTGGCATGTTGATTCATTCAAATACATTGAGCATGTGTGCAAAAGGGATTTACCTAATTCAAATTTATGTCCAAGATATTAATTGTCAATAATAGTTATTCTAAAACATTATGAGATTTCAAATGTGAAAACTCTTTAAACCAAAATATTAATCCATGAAAATGACCATCTGGTGAACAAAATTTGTGTATATTGAAAATCAAAGGAAATCTCATTTTCTTTGAGATTGGAAAAAAGTATCAAACAAGGTCATCAAGATCTAAAACTAGACAAGGGGTTTGATCGATATGTTTGCAAGATAGCGGAACAATCATTTAGTCATGGAAATCAACTAGATGCAAAATGCAGGCCACTCTAGTTAGTTTGAAAATATGCAAAACACATATATGTATTGGGGCCTTAAATTGGGTACATGAAAAACTCATAAAAAATTACTATGAGAAGCTGTAACTTTGCAAATACACTTAATGATAAGTGACAAACATAATCCCAAAGCCATTCTTCATGACAATCACCTAATATGAATCTATTTAGTTTCAAAGTAGGTCACTTAGAAATATTTTTAGAGGGGAGCACCTAGAGGTGTCAGTCAAATTTCACATCAAATCACTTTAAATTCCTTTAGAATTTGAAGGTGCCAACACAACCTTTCTAACATTCATCACAACAAATGAATCCCTAACTATGTCTTCATGAAAGTCTAACAAACTTACCTCATTATGTAATGTTATAATGACTTTTTCCTTAGCAACTGCAATATTCCAATCCAAGTCCTTTGTAACTCCACTCATATTCATGCCTTCGAGTTTTCATTTCCATTCTTAATTTATTGCTACAAATTGTACCCACAAATCTTCCTCTTTATTATTATTTACTGTACTTACTTCCAATTCTTCCACTCTAGCATCTTCTTTATTTTGTAAATATTATATTACATAAAATTATTTTAATATAGATATAATTATGTATTAATTATTTAAAAATATATACACACACACAGAGATATATACACACATGCATTTGTCTTTGTTTTTTGCAATGGTTCATAGCCAAGCAAAATCCCTCGACATTAAACAATGACTTGTAATACATAGTTGTGCACAACACAAGTCATCTCTATGTGACATGTTGACAATAGGAAACTAACATTGGGATCTCAAGAAATCATTTTAGGCACTCTATCTCCTCTTTCTTAAATTTAAAAGATGAAATAAGAGATGTAATTCTTCCCCAAATCGTTACATCTAGCCAACGCATCTAAGAGTAGTGAGAAATAAGATTTACATTCCAATTGTCCGATCTAGAGTAGTTAGAAATAAGATTTTATTCCAATTCTAGAATATAAGAGTGGGGAAAAACAATATTTTTTTCAATTCTATTCATCTAGCCACCTTAGATTCAATGGTGGTCTTATTAGATTGCCTTTTGCAATAATATTTTGATTTAAAGTTGAGAAAATAGTGAGGATGACATCATTTTTCAATTTAGGAGATATTTTTTGTGACATATGGTGCAAAACTAATAATTATTGATATCAATTTAAAGAAAAATATGATGATCATTCACTCAATTTAATTGTTATAAAAGAAACTTGCAAAATGTAGAATGTAAATTTATGGATAAATTTTATACAATTTTAAAATTAGAGGATTTATTTTGTTCTTCATTTGACCTAGTTGGAAAAGTATAAATCATATACATGTTGGTAGCTTGCCAGCCTTGTGAATGTCTAAGCCTCTTACCCCTAGTTTTCCTTAGATCTAATAATTTGAATTCATTGCCAAAACAAAAAATTCTATGTTCAATCAAAATCGATAACTATGCTAAATACAATATTAATACAATAAAATAAATAAAATAAAAAATATATATAAATATAACCTTTGATCCATACAAATAATAAAAGCAAAACTATTCGTGTTAAATGAAGTTAGTCAAAGAAATAATCCTTGAAATATCTTAAATAATAAATTAATCAATATTATACATAGAAAATCCTCTAAATTGTATGTACTGAGCTCAAAAGTAAAAAAAATATAAATGAATTAAAAAAAGTCTTTTAATTATATCTATAATTATTTTAATTAAATTTTAAATATAAATAGATATAACCACAAAATAAACCATTCATGAAAACCATATAGAATAGAATTTACAAAATAAAAATCCTCATAAAAACGTACCACCTACATCAATATAAAACTGTAACTCACTATTCACTATACTTGTCAGGTGTTGAAGATAACGAGGCTAGAGTTCATCGAACTTGTTGACGAGCATTCCAAAGGATTTAGTAATCTTCCTTATAAAAAAGACTTTATCCTCGGATCGACAGGGTTTGGCTCGAGAAATATGCCCCTTGGTAAATTTTAGTGCAACATGTTTGTGGATAGTGTTTAATACACACCTTTCCTGACAGTTTCAATGTAAGCAAATATATTTTTTAAGTTGGTCTTGGCCTCTTAGTTTTTGGACCATGCTAATTTATAGCACCAATGTAGTTGTTGTTAGACAAGTTAAATTAATTATCATCTCAACATAGTGTCAGCACATTCCAAGCAATTTTCATATTGATCATGTGCACCATCCACAACCATCCTCTGCTGCTCAACACTAACTTTAGCCATCTAGCATGATCCATAAACAAATACCTCACCTACATTATATTAATATTGCAGCTACCTCCTTGCTACAATGTAAATGACATTTAAGATCTATTTGCTTATAAATTGAATAAATTGGGCCAGTATCTAGTAGAGCTCAATTTTTTTATTTCTCCTCTGTGCCAGTATTTTCAACTTGGTATAAAAGTGAGAGTGTTTCTAGAAGTGTTAACAATTATTGCGAAAATTATGAAGGTTGAAGTGTTTGTTAAAGATTGATTATCTATATTTCAACATTATATCTATGTGCTAGACGAGGCATATAAGCTTTGAAAGTCAATGAATTGTGTCTCTAGTATTATAGATTAGTTGTGGGAGTTAATGTTGATTTCTTAAAGTACAAACATTTTAAAAGAAGGTGAGATGATGTTCTAAATATTGTTGTCATGGCACAAAGGTTTGTTTGAGATGTATGTTTTGGTTGGGGGTGAAAGTGTTTGGGTTGGATGTGAGAGAATATTTCTATCTAAATATTAAGGCTATGTTGTTGTCAAAAGTGGTCATGTAGAAGAAGATTTTTGAAAGATATCCCTCAAGAGACTGATGTTTTAATCTTGTTAAAGCATTTGGGTGGTTGTTGAAAAGAGGCCAATCCCAAACAATGTGCAAATATGAAGTCGAGAAAGTTTTTTGTTGCTAGTGGTCTATGTATTTTGGTCAAATTTATGAGAGTGAGTCACCTTTGTTAAAAGGAAAAACCAAAGTATGTATTTTACCTGATTTGTTGTAAGAGGTGCATGATTAGTTGTACCCGACACCCTAGAGGTCTTTTTGGTTTAACATATTGATGAACCATGTATCTGAAAAGGATTCCTATAGAATCGACGAGTATAGAAGATGGGCACCCATGTATCTCGGTAGATGGATTTCCTTTTATATGGACTCAATAATCAATTATGATACATGTACAAAAGAAAAGCTAAGAGTGATGATAGTTTCCCCCTTATGATAGTTTGTGGCCATTGGAACTAGTGTGTGCTTGGTTTGTGGTAGTCCGAAACCACTTGAGTGCAAAGTTTACAGTGATCTTGAAACCATTTGTGTGTGAGGTTTGTGGTTAGCCAAAACCACACGAGTGCGACGTTTGTGGTGATCTCGAAACCACTTATGTGAGGCTTGTGGATTTTGTGGTGAGCTTAAAACCACTTTAGAATTGCATCAATTAGGGGTAAGCCATAAAAACCCAAAGTGATTATGATGAGGGAAAACAGTGTGAAGAATTTGATAAGTGATTGTAAATGAGTACCTTACAGGGCTTTAGGCCAGGACCCATCGTTTCTAGATTATGGGGGCATATCTAACATAGTTTGATAATTAAGTTATGAGGGGATGTTAGACAAGTTAAATTAATTATCATCCCAACATAGTGTCGACACAGGCCAAGAAAATTTCATATTAATCATGTGCACCATCCACACCTGTCCTCTACTGCTCAGAACTGACGTTAGCCATCCAACATTATCCACAAATAACTACCAAACATCTACATTGTTTTAATATTGTAGCTACCTCCTTGCTACAATGTAAACAACATTTAAGATGTATTTACTTATAAATTGAATAAATTGAACCTCTATCTAACAAAGCTCAACTTTGGGTTTCTCCTGGACGAGTGTTTTCAACTATTGTGATATGGCCACTCACGTACAACAAACAAATTCAAGCAACTTCATGATCTTACACATGTATTTTTTTACGTCTGACGTGAAAACACAATTAGAAATTTTTTAAAAGCCTCATTACAAATCAGAAATCAAGTGAAACGCTTCGCAACCACGAAATACGGTTGCTACAAGAACACATCAGACGCATTATTTCCATCCCTAGTCCTATCCTTACCCTTACAATTCATGAGTTTATGCATTTCATTTGCAAAGTCTTGTAAATTTAAGGTCGACGATCCTGCTTCCTCGACAGATCGTTTAGCCAAATTCTAAAATTTCATAGCACGATTTCTCATCTCTGTACCTTCATCGCTATTGAGGAGAAGTCTTACAGATTTCTCCACCTTCTCTTTACAAGGAATCGCTTCCCTGTCTTGGCAAATCTGGACGCCAATGCCCAGTTTCTCAGTCACCAGCTTAGAGTTGAAATGCTGCTCTGCGAACATCGGCCATGTGACCAGGGGGACGCCCATCAAAATGCTTTCCAGAGTCAAATTCTATCCGTAATGTCTCATGAATGCACCCACAGATGGGTGAGACAAAATAACAAGCTATGGCGCCCATCCCCATATGACGAACCCCTTATCTCTCTCCATGAATCCTTCTGGAAGGTAAGAACCACATAATTCTTCTCTATTTGTTTCTGTAGATACAGTCTCCGGGGAAACTTTGATGGACCAAACGAAAGGTTGATGGCTTCCTTCAAGACCCCTGGCCAGTGCTTGAGTTTGCTCTTGCGAAAGAAACGCTTGGCTTCCAAATGAGACATACAAAACCCAATTAGGGCTTTGAGAATCTAGCCATTGCACCAACTTTTGCTCAATAATGTCTGAATTTTTCCCTCTTGTATTAGAAATGCAGCCCAAAGGAACCATGGGACCGACAGAGAAAATGGTCTTGCCATTTAATATATTTTTCAAGTGCTGAAGATAACGAGGCTCCATCTCCTCGAATGTGTTGACGAGCATTCCCCAGTATTTACTAATTGACTGCACCCTCCCCATTATAAACTCTAGAGCCCGGTGGGCGTGATCCGGCTCGAGAAATCTCTGAGGCATCTGCTCCTTGCTAAACTTCAATGGAGATGATAAAATATTATCGATTATAACACAGTTGTCCACCTTCCGCAGCGTGTTTGTGCTTATGGAACCATAGATGGAGTGCAAAATAGAGGTCCCAAAAGCCCCACATGGAGCAAAAATGATCCTAATTGGTCCAAATCTCTCAGCACAGTGCACAGTCCAGTCGATGAACATGTCGCTAATTATATACACCGATCGACAACTGCCCTGCTCTTCGACCCACTATTCGAATGGCTCTTGAAGGCCCTCGACCAGTGAAATAACAACGATCGAAGATCCATGTGGCATAAGATCCATACTTTCGCCTCCCTCGGGCAGACCTTCAATGGTGCTGAGAGGACTTAGGCCGACCAGCTAAATATCCAGAGTAGGGACTTGCTGAGATTCATCCATGAGACCTCGTAGGTGGTGCTCTATGGTGCGAGTGGTGACATAGCTGATGGCGAGAGAGTGTGAAGTGAGAAATTTGGCTAAGTCTAGAGATGGAATGATGCCCCATTGCAGGAAAGCTCACGATTACGACGTGGGGCTTTTGCAGGGTATCCATTGCCTTGGACATGCCCAAATCAAAACGAGGCATGTTTTTCTGTTAAAGAGCAAGTGATCTTAAATATTGTGGATGATGGTGTACAATCCTACCCTTACGGTTGCATACTCCATTACTGAGCTCAGATAACTCGGCAGTACACCACTAGTGTTTGCTCGATGAGACGTGCACGGACAAAACGTTGAGGAAAATTCCAGACGGGGCTAAATTTACGGCTAAAGTCGGTATGAACTTTTATTATCCGAAGGCAAATATACCTCGACGATGTGATATTTGTAGGGGAGGATGGAATGGATCCACTCCTCATAGCAAAATACAAACACAGATTTGGAATTAATACACAGACATTATACATGTGCTGCTGCATAAACCCATCTGATTGCTTGCCCAAAACATGGTTACATCTGCCTCTTTATAGAGGGCTTACAAATTCTCCAGAATTTGATACAGTTACAATGCAGTCAAACAACATGTGAAGAACATGAGAACAATCTTGAATATCGGTAAGGGGATGTAGGAACACTCTAGATCGAAGACTCTGGATTGTACTGCATTTAATGTGGGTTGGTATTATTGGTAGAAATTAATATCTATCAACAATATTGGAGAAGGAAGGAACACAAGTTTCTTTATCAAACTCAATGGCAATACGATTGTCGAAGAATCTTTATAATTTTACAATCGAAATTGGATACTCTTGCTTTTGGGGGGCAATGGCTAAGCTTCCCATAAAACATAATCTTTTTTTTATAAAAAAAAATTTGTGAAAATATAGTGATTTTTTTCAAAAATTTTGTGGTTTTTGATCATAAAATAGGCAAATTATGAAAGAACAAATGATGAAAATTTCACGAAAAACTATTGTATTTTCCATTTTTTGAAATTTGATTAACAATGCATTTTGTAGGGAGCTTAGTCGCATCCATTTTTATTCTTCTAAGTTGACACAACATGACTTCCCTAGTCGTGCCACCATATCGAAGAGGCAAAACATAGACATCCCAAATTCACTTCTATTTTCTTCGTACTTATTTGTCGAGAATTTAATAAAAATGTTATTGTTTAATTTACAAACGTTGATAATGTATTTCAATATAACAAAACAATTAAGGTCAAAGTATTATTGTAAACTTTTTTCTGGTAGAATGTGTTAAAAAAATAAAATAATTTTTAGATCACACTTCATGGAAATGATAAGAGAGCATAAAGAGAGTTAAAAAAAAAAATTAACACAATCTACTCAGAAAAGAATTACAATATTTCAGTAGCTTATGGAAATTTGATATTATTGAAAGTCAAGTATTTTTAGGGTCCGCAATGTTCAAAATTCTAGACCGCATTTAGATTAAAGTTATAAACTTTAGTTTATATGAATTATTATAAATAGGGAAATATAATTAGTAAGTTTTGAAAAATATTCATGTTTTGAAAATGTAAATAAAAGAGAAAATATAAAAGAATAGGTATACATTTTTAAATATTAAATTTTTAAAAAATATTAAAAAATAAATATAAATAAAATACTTGCTACAGTTTTAGAAATAAATATATTATTACAATAATGCTTGAAGGTATTTTTATAAGTAAAATTAAAAAATTTATGCAAGAAAAAATAACTCAATTGGATTGAAAAAAAATCAATTGGAAAACAATAGTTTTTGAAATAAGAATGTAGTAAACAATTGGATAATTCTAAAATAAAAATATATTCTTATGAATATATGTGTATTTAAATATGTTTTAAATTAAAATAGAATAGTTCTTATTAATATATTTACTATATTTATATCTAATTTTGAGATAGATGTTTTTATGAAAAATGATCTTAATATTCTAAAAAATGGACTGAAATGTACATAAATTTTATCATTTCAATTGAATTTCCTTCTTATATTTAAATTTGTCTATTGTTTTCAAATTGAAGTTTATAAATGTAACAAAATCACTCAACCTAATAAAATTCACTTAACTTCCTAACTCCTAACATTAAAAACATATATCAATTTAAACTTTTATACTATAAAAAAAATACACATTTTATTCCCTACATTATTTTGATAAAACTGTTTAGAAATTTAAAATAACAATTTAAAAATTTAAACAAATATAATTTATTATTTAAAATATATTCATTATCAAACATTGACTAAATCTTCAATAATAATAACCTTAAATAGTACGTAAAAATGTTTCTAATTAGGAGGTTGATCAACGTAGTCAATTACTAGATAACATGTAGAGAAACCGACATCATCATTGGGCCCTCTCCGTCACGACAAACAAACAAAAACAATTACATCCTAAAAGAGAGTTTTACTTCACACGCATCAGCGGTTCGAGCATCCAGCCATGCAATACCGACGACCGTTTCCTACTATAGCCACTTTAAACTCAGGTATCAACGCCTGTCGATTTTCCCTGTAACTATTTGCCACAGTACTGACAAAAGCTTCGTCATGCGTGACGAAAGGAGAAGAAAAAATCCTCCATGCATTGACCCAAAATTGAGGTCTCACCGACAATTGCCCGAAGCTTATCTTTGCGTCTCACCACCAAATTCACTCCAATTATTATATCATATAATTCGCTCTTAGATGTGCAAGAGGACGAGCTCATTTCAACAGCTTTGTTTTGGTACACGAGATGAATAAGTTGCAGAAGCCTCACGTTGTAGCGGTGCCATTCCCAGCACTGGGTCATTTTATTCCCTTTGTCGACCTCGCAAAACTCCTCGCTTCCAACGGCCTTGCCGTCAGTTATGTCACCACGCCTGGAAATGTCTCCTACCTACAGGGTTGTCTTTCTCAAGCTGTGGACGATGGTCTCGACATTCGCCTGCTTACTCTTCCCACACCCGCCGTGAAAGGCTTACAAGGAGGAGAGCGTATGGACCTCGTTCGGTTCGAGGCCAGAGGTCTTATCTTCGAAATGGCGGAAAAACTTCAACATACTTTCAACACTTGGATGGAGCAGCAATTCGACGAGCAAACAACAACACCTCCCGTGTGTATTATCTACGATATATTTATGGGGTGGGCTATCGACACGGCCCAAAAATTTAACATTGCCAGTATTCTGTTCAATACCTGCGGCGCCTTTGCAATAAGTCTGTTGCATTCAATTTCGTGTTCGATATTGCAAAACACGTTGGAGAAAGACGGGGAGGATGGTCTTGTGGCGAGCTTTAATCTGCCTCGTCCCCTCAGATTGTGTAAGCATGAGGTATTCTCAACTTTTGTCAATCCAGACCTTTCAAACTCCATTCAGCGTTTTGCATATGAGCGTCTGCAGGAGATTGGCAAAGGATTGGGAATACTGATCAATACGTTCCACGAGCTTGACTTTCTATGTCCAGCACTTGAAAGATTTGACCACTAAACCAGTTTGGGCCATCGGTCCTGTGCACCCACTAAATCTATCTGGTGGAGAAGGAAACGTTAATACGAGAGGAAAAATGGCGGACATCGATGAAGAAGAGCTGGTTCGCTGGCTGGACTCGAAAAGCCCTCGTTCTGTTGTGTACGTTTCGTTTGGAAGTCAAACTGTTTTGTCAGAAGAGCAAACGCATGCCTTGGCCAGAGGTATTGAAGCCAGCGAACAGCCATTTGTTTGGGCTATGAAAGTGTACCCAAAGATAGAGCCGGCATCTTCAGAGTCAAAGACCGACCTCAGTAGCACATATTTGCCAGAGGGCTTTTTGGAGCGAACAAAAGAGAGAGGGTTAATAATACGCGGTTGGGCGCCCCAACTTGTAATTCTTTCTCATCTCTCGGTGGGTGCCTTCATAAGTCACTGTAATTCTTTCTCATCTCTCGGTGGGTGCCTTCATAAGTCACTGTGGATGGAACTCGGCGCTCGAAAGTACTTCTCTTGGTGTTCCAATTCTGACATGGCCTATGTTTGGAGATCAGCACTTCAATTCAAAGCTTTTTGCTGAATTGGGCGTAGGAATACAGTTCTGCGAACACACAGAAGGCATTCCAGAGGAGGAAAGAGTGAAGGAAGCGGTCACAATGGCTCTAGTTGGAGACAAAGCAGAAGAGATGAGAGAGCGCGCAGGTAAATTGAAGGAGATGGCTACGAATGCTATGAAGCAGAAAGGATCTTCAGCCGCAGATTTGACAGCTTTTGTAACTGACATGTATAAGTGGAATTCCAGGCCGACAAAACACAAGAGAGAGGCGGAACCAAGTCTCATGAATCCAAGGATTGAATAAGGCTTCGGGACTTTTGATTATTGCTTCTGTACGGTAAAATCCCTCTACAAAATTTTCTGTCCGATGTTTAGTTTTATCAGTTAACCTGATTTCTAGTTTTATGTGTGGATATGTTTTTGGTTTAACATATTGATGAATCATATATCTGAAAAGGATTCCTACAGAGCTGGCAAGTATAGTAGCTGGGCACCCATGTATCTCAGCTAGATGGATTTCCTTTTATATGAATTCAATAATCAATTGTGATACAAGTACAAAAGAAAAGCTGAGAGTGATGATTGTTTCCCTCTTATGATAGTTTGTGGTCATTAGAACCAATGTGTGCTTGGTTTGTGGTAATCTGAAACCAATTGAGTGCAAAGTTTATATCTTGAAACCATTTGTGTGTGAGGTTTGTGGTTAGCCAAAACCACTTGAATGTGATGTTTGTGGTGATTTTGAAACCACTTGTGTGAGGCTTGTGGATTCCGTGGTGAGCTTAAAACCACTTCAAAATTGCATCGGTTAGGGGTAAGTTGTGAAAACCCAAAGTGATTAGGATGAGGGTAAACAATGTGAAGAATTAGATAAGTGATTGTAAATGAGTACCTAACAAGGCTTTAGGCTAGGAACCATCATTTTTTAGATTATGGGGTATCTAAAATAGTTTGATAATTAAGTTATGAGGGAATGTTAGACAAGCTAAATTAACTATCATCCCAACATAGTGTCAACACAGACCAAGCAAATTTTGTATTAATTATGTGCATTGTCCACCGTCGTCCTCTGCTGCTCAACATTGACTTTAGCCATCCAGCATGATCCACAAACAACGACCTCCGCCTACATTGTATTAATATTGTAGCTACCTCCTTACTACAGTGTAAACAACATTTAACGTGTATTTGCTTCTAAATTGAACAAATTGGGCCTCTATCTAACAGGGCTCAATTTGGGTTTCTCCTCTGTGCCAATATTTTCAACTATTGCGATATGGCCACTCACATGCAACAAAAATTGAAACAACTTCATGATCTTACAAATATGTATTTTTCTACGTCTGTATTAAAACACAATTAGAACATTTTAAAAAGTTCCGTTACAAATTAGAAATCCAGTGAAACGCTTCGCAACCACGAAATACAGTCGCTACATGAACACATCAGACGCATCATATCTATCCCCAGTCCTATCCTTAGCCTTACAATTCATGAGTTTATGCATTTCATTTGCAAACTCTTGTAAACTTAAGGTCGACGACAGATCGTTTAGCCAATTTCTGAAATTTCACAGCACGATTTCTCATCTCTGTACCTTTGTCGCTATTGAGGAGAAGTCTTACAGATTTCTCCACCTTCTCTTCACAAGGAATCGCTTCCCTGTCTTGGCAAAACTGGACGCCAATGCCCAGTTCCTCAATGACTAGCTTAGAGTTGAAATGCTGCTCTGCGAACATCGGCCATGTGACCAGAGGGACGCCCATCAAAACGCTTTCCGGAGTCGAATTCCATCCGCAGTGGCTCAGGAATACACCCACAGATGGGTGGGACAAAATAACAAGCTGTGGTGCCCATCCCCATATGACCAACCCCTTTTCTCTCTCCATGAATCCTTCTGGAAGGTAAGAATCACATAATTCTTCTCTGTTTGATTCTGCAGACACAGTCTCTGGGGAAACTTTGATGGACCAAACAAAAGGCTGATGGCTTCCTTCAAGACCCCTGGCCAGTGCCTGAGTTTGCTCTTGCGTTTCCTAGCTTCCAAACGAGACATACAAAACCGAATTGGGGCTTTGAGAATCTAGCCATTGCACCAACTTTTTGTCGCTAATGTCCGATTTTTTCCCTCTCATATTAGGAATGCAGCCCAAAGGAACCACGGGACCGACAGAGAAAACGGGCTTGCCATTTAATATATTTTTCAAGTGCTGAAGATAACGAGGCTCGAGCTCCTCGAACGTGTTGACGAGCACACCCCAGATTTACTAATTGACTGCATCCTCCCCATTATAAACTGTAGAGCTCGGTGGGCGCGATCCGGCTCGAGAAATCTCTGAGGCATCTGCTCCTTGCTAAATTTCAATGGAGATGATAAAATATTATCGATTATAACACAGTTCTCCACCTTCCGCAGCGTGTTTGTGCTTATGGAGCCGCAGATGGAGTGCAAAACAGAGGTCCCAAAAGCCCCACACGGAGCAAAAATGACCCTAACAGCTCCAAATCTCTCGGCAGATTGCACAGTCCAGTCGATGAACAAGTCGCTGATTATGCACAGATTTGTTATTTCTATGAGGCACAATTGTAACTTAATTCATTATTGCAAGCAAAATTTACCTAGAAGACTAAACTGGGAGTGCTCGATGCATCACTGGTCAAGAACGTCGACCAGAGCGATTTTTTCTTGAAATCACTTTCTTTTGGCTGTACTGGGAAAACTTCACCCCTGGCTATACAGCAGATTATTTGTACATGATATGACTGTTTGTTGATATTTTTTAATTAGATTGAAAAATAAAAATAGTAGATGTGTGACTTTTAATTTAATTAATAAATATAAACAAATTGTCATGCCATGTGCAAATATTCAACTGCATAGACGCTGCCGAAAACTTTCAGCACTTCAATTTGTCTGTAACTCCTGAATCCATTCTTACTATTTTTTTAACAAAACCGACCAAGTCTTCTTATCTACTCAGGTATGAATTCAAACAAATAGTCTAACTTTGAAGTGATCAAGTAACAATGTATTATTAATGTCCATTGTATCTGAGCATTGGTGTTTTCAGAGCCATCTTCCGAATGAAACACTGACGAGATTGGTGACATTGAGAAAGTGAGAGTTGGCTTCACTGCAAGGAAATGGTACCGGAGAGACAAATTTTTATGGTTGTGTGTATGACTACGATCTTTACAATGACCTGGGTAACCTAGATAGTGATTTGATCTCCACAAGGAGGTGTTTGGTGGGTCACAAGACCTTCCTTATCTCAGAAGATGTAGAACTAGACTTTCCCCCAACAAAATAGGTTCTCTAAAGCTTGAAAGATTTGTGTAAAGTTAATTGATTTTACTTTAAATTAGTTTGGAGATTCAATTAATTATAATGTTTATACTTTGGAAGTTTGGGAGCTTGCCTCTCTTGCTTACCACCCAATACTACATTCCCCCAAATGAGAAGTTCCTTAATATATTAATTTGTTTGACTACAAGGATAATATGGTGAGAGCCTTTGCCAAAAGGGTGATACCCACCATCAAGTCCATATTTGGTGATGAGTTCAACTCACTACAAGACGTCAAAGATATTAACAACAAAGGCATCCCCAAGTCTCTCAACAATGAACTATAACTTATGGATATTAGTCAAGACCTAATTCCTCTCCAAATGGCAACAAGACTACTCAGCACACAAGACCAATCTTTCATTGATTTCATAGTTCTCCAACTTATTAAGGGTGTAAATAAAATATTTATAAAAATATGATTGTATAGATAAAGAGAGAGGAGAAAGGAGTAGATAGAGATGGTAGAGATAAATATATATAGGAGAGACATAAGGAAAGAATGAGAGAGGGATAAATAAAAAGATGAAGATAGAGAGAAGAAGTGATAGAGAGGGGGGAGGGTGGTATGGAGATGGAGATTGAGAAGAAGAAGAGGGATATGGAGAGGAGAGGGAGAGAATGGGGATGGATGGTATAAATATATAAAGAAGAGAGAATGAGTGAGGGAGAGATATATAGATAAAGATAGAGGCAGAAAGTGATATATAGAGAGGGGTGGAGAGATAACAAGATACATATAGAGATAGAAGGAGATAAGGGGGAAGAAATATGAAAATGTAGAGATTTAAAGGTATAGGAAGGGGGTGATGGAGAGGGATGGATAGAGAAAGGGATATGTGTCTAGATATGGAGGGAGGAGAGAAAGATAAAGATAGAGATGAATATACAGTAAGAGGATGAGAGAAAAATAGATAGAGATAGATCAAAAGGTAAAGATAGAAAAAAATCTAGGGAGATACAGAGGGAGACATAGAGAGGGTTAGATAAAGAGGAAGAGATAGAAAGAGATATAGATTGTGAGATAGGTTGAACCAAAGATAAGGAGATATATAGAGAGGATGAGAAGGAGAGAGACTGACAAAAGGACAAATACTTAGTTGACCTTCCATATCTCTACGATGTACCCATGCACACTAAAGTGCAATTGCTAGTATAATTAATTTCAAATCAACTCCTTATTTCAAACCACCACTCCCAATTTCCCACTATTGAACCCCAAGCTCTTATAAACATTGTCAAATAAAGGCAATTATGAAAAAAAAAAAGTGTCCCCTTGGTAACACATGCGTTTTACTTTTCCATTTAGACGTTTCCCCATATAAACGCATGCAAATAGTGACTATTTCCGCCACTTGCGAGACTGGAAGCCCCCCGATTGGATGGATTGGGAAAGGTAGAGAGAGATACACAATATTTCTTCTGGAAAGAAATATTACTTTAGACGATGAATGAAATGACAAATTATCCCCGGACCACAAGATATTACATAACAAGAGTGGAACAAGAATAATAATAATAATACTGAAACAAGGATATTACTGGAGCACACCAACCCAATCTCTCTATCTACCGACCAGTGCCCCTCTCTATATAGCTGGAATCGAATCTGCTTGGTTGTCGCCGGCAGTCTATTTGGAATATATTACTCTCATTACTCACATGCACTGCGTCATGTGTGACGAAAGGAGAACAAAAGACAAAAATCGGTAACAGTTGGTCAAACAGCGAGCTACTGAATTATTTTTAATAATCCACGAAGCTTATCATCTAGCGTAGCTAAACAACACACCACTCTATTTTTATAATAATCCGCTTTAAATGTATGGACGATCCCATTTCAGCAGCAAAAAATTGTACAGAACAATCTGCTCTTATAGAGTAAATTCATTTCTGAAGCTAGTTTTGTTTACGCAAAGATGAGTGGGTTGGAGAAGCCTCATGTTGTTGCAGTGCCATATCCAGCGCTAGGTCACCTTATTCCTTTTCTCGACCTGGCAAAGATTCTCGCTTCCAACGGCATTGCCGTCAGTTACGTCACAACGCCTGCTAACGTCTCCCTCCTTCGTCAATCTCTGACCGACGATCTCGACATCCGCCTTGTTGCCCTTCCTACGCCCGCCGTGGAAGGCCTACATGGACGAGAAAGGTACGACCTCCTTCCCCTCGAGTCGAGGAACCTCATCTTTGAAATGGTGGAAAAACTTCAACACCCTTTTAACACTTGGATGGAGGAGCAATTCCACCAACACACATCAACACCTCCCGTCTGTATTGTCTATGATTTATTTATAAGGTGGGCTGTCGACACGGCCCAAAAATTTAACATTGCTAGCTTTCTGTTCAATACTTGTGGCGCCTCCTCAATGAGTTTGATGCATTCTATTTCCTGTTCGATATTGCAAAATGGATTGGAGAAAGATGGGGAAGACAGTCTTGTGGTGAGCTTCAATTTTCCGCGTCCTCTTAGATTGTTTAAACATGAGGTATCCTCAGTTTTCCTCAATCCAGACCTTTCAAACCCCATTCAACTTTTTTCTTATCAGCGTTTCCTGGAGATTGGCAAAGGATCGGGAATGCTGATCAATACGTTCCACGAGATCGAGGCTTTCTATGTACACCACTTGAAAAATTTGATGGCTAAACCAGTTTGGGCTGTAGGTCCTGTGCATCAACAAAATTTATTTGGCGGAGCAGGCAACGTTAACAACAGAGGGAAAATGGTGGGCATGAATGAAGAAGAGCTGGTTTTCTGGCTGGATTCGAAGAGTCCTCGCTCCATTGTGTACATTTCATTCGGAAGCCACAACGCTTTATCAGAAGAGCAAGCACATGCCTTGGCCAGAGGTCTGGAAGCCAGCGAACAACCATTTGTTTGGGCTCTCAAAATGCAACCGGCATCTTCAGAGCCAAAGACTGATTATATTGGCAGTAATTTGCCAGAGGGATTTCTCAAGCGAACAAAAGAGAGAGGGTTAATAATATGCGGTTGGGTGCCCCAACTTGCAATTCTTTAGCATGTTTCAGTGGGCGCCTTCATAAGCCACTGTGGATGGAACTCTGCACTGGAAAGCATTTCTTTTGGTGTTCCAATACTCGCTTGGCCCATGTTTGGAGATCAGCACTTCAATTCAAAGCTTTTTGCTGAATTGGGCGTTGGAATCCAGTTCTGCGAACACAAAGATGGAATTGCAGAGGAGGGAAGAGTGAAGGAAGCGGTGACAATGGCTCTAGTTGGAGACAAAGCAGAAGAGATGAGAGAGCGCGCAGAGAAATTGAAGGAGGCGGCTGCAAATGCTGTCAGACAGAAAGGATCTTCGGTCGCTGATTTGAAAGCTTTTGTAAGTCACATGTACAAGCTGAATACCAGACCGACAGAGCACAAGAGAGAGGTAGAACAGAATCTCATGAATCCATGTACTGAATAAGATTTATCGCTTTAAAACCATGCTTGAGTACTTTTCAGTAGTTTTTCACAACTTTCGGTCAATTGTCCAGTTTTTAAGTTCATTAGATTTTAAAATAGTGCTCAAGACATTAAAATCTGAATACCTTATTTCAACGCATAAGTGCCCACTAACGCATAAGTGCCCACTAATGCGTTAATGTCTACATTTACACGGCTTATAACATTATTTCATGTTTTTCAACGCATAAGTGCCCACTACATTTTGATGGCTTTAACATCAATTCCACTTTTTGTGTGTCTATATATATATATGTTTATTGTTGGTCTCATTTATTAATTCAAGTTTAAATTTTTAAAAAGATTTTAATATTTTTTGAATTTTAGATTGGGTTATATTTTTAAATTTAAATATTACATTTTTTCAATTTTGTATTTTAAGTCAATAATTTTAGGATATGACTGTTATTTATGAGGTTGAGTGTTAGAGATATTTGATTGAATGTTAATTTATGTATTTAAAGATTTCATTTTAGTATATTTTTTTATGATAGAGAATTGATTAAATTACTCACACAAATAAAAATAATTAGTCATATTATAAGTTTAGTTTGCATTGAACAAAAGAATCGACATTTATTATCAACTCGTGGTTAAAAAATCACTTAAAATTAGTTACATATAAAGCTTAGCTTACATTAGATACAATGATCAATAGTGACGTTTTGTGGTGGAGGTTGATTATAGTTCAAGATTTGTGAACAATGCCCGCTATAAGTTTTGTTATATATATAAAGATCTCCATGATCATTGTTATGTCTGAAAGTTTAGAACAAGATCTCCATTATGCTACAAAGAGTTTGATGTGTAGGTTTTAAAGATGGTTTGTTGGATCTTCATGTTTAAGTCTCAGCGATGGGATTGTTTCCTACTAAATGAAGTAGATTATTATTGTATGCTTAGGGACTTTTATTGTTCCTTCTAAGTTAGAGAAAGACAAAGAGTTATTTTTTAGTAGACTTGGTGTTAGAGAATATTTATTTATTATTGAATCCTAAATATCTGATTTTCAATCTTTTATGTCAAATATATCTTGATAATTCTTTATTGATTTTTATTCTCTAGATATTACTCATTAGAGATTGCTGGTCTATCTCATTCCAACTTTACATGTATTTAAATATAGATAGATAATTTGAAGGGCTAAACAAATGAAATGTGACTCGCAATAGAAGGATATATTTGGAAGATAATTTTTGTTTTTCAAAATGTTAACTTTTCTAGTGAATTATAGATTTTTTTAAAAAATAAAATAATTTAATTAGCAAATTATAGATATATTTAATAAATAAATAAATCGAGTAATGAATTTTAGATACATTTAAGAGAATAAAATTAATTACTTGAATTTTTAAAAATAATTTTAAAACATTTATAATGTGGTCAATGAAAATATTATATGCACAATGATAAGGATTATTTGGGAAAAAAAAGATTTATAAATATTGAATTGTCTTATAAATTTTGCATCATGGATAGTAAATATTAATTGTAGACACTCCAATTTTTTTAAATAAGTGCATGGTAAGCTTTTTAACATGACCAATGATGTTGGCATGACATGGCCTCTATCCCCACATGAAATGCTTTTGACCTAGATTTATGAACCAATGAGGTCACAAACAAGGGAATTCATCCCCATTTAACAAAGTTGAGGCTCAAGCCTACAATCTCATTGGTTTAGTAATGGCACAAGCTTGCGATCACAATGGCTGAGTGGGGGTTCAAACCTTGGTAGGTACAACACCACCACCACTTAACCAATACACTAAGTGGTGAACCCATTATAGATAGGTAAAATTGTCATCACTTAATTAAATATATTTTTATTTATTCATTTAATTCATTATCCTTTTCTCTTCTATATATATATATATATATATATATATATATATATATAATTATCAAATTTCCACCTCCTTTCTACTATTGATTAAATGAATACGTTTATTTATTTTATTTTATTCATTATCATTTTCATTTTGATATTATTATTTCAGACCCTCTTGAGGATGGGATCCTGAATCCTTAGGAGGAGATTTGGTTCTGTGAACCGCCAAAGGGGAGTCCTTAATCTTGTGCTTTGTTGAATGACACTGATAACAAGTGTTTCACAAATTTAAATAAAGGACCTTTTGGGTGAAGGTATTACCACCCACTTGAATCTCAAAGGTTTCTTTAAGATCCCATGAGAGATTAATTTCAACACAAACCCTTTTTTTACGATGAGCATTAAAAAAAGCAATCATGTTCAAGACAAACCACTTTACCAAGCTTTTGCACGATGGCTTGAATGAAAGGCCAAGAAGGAAAGGGAAGGCCATGGAACTCAACCCACACAGGCACCCCAAGCTTCTTGTCATTAGAGACTATGAAGTCTCGAGACCATCATTGAAAAACCAAAAGGGAAGACCTAATAGTCCATGACCCACGAGTGAACGCAGCTTCGACATAGGCAAGGTTGGAGAACCGAAACAAAAAAAATCATTTGGTGAGGTTTTGAATGCCATCAAGGTGAACTCCATGAGGAGTCCAGGATTTGATAATCCATTCTTTGAGCATACTTTCAGGAGGGGTTCTTCCCACAAAATAACATATTAAAGTGTGCTACTCTAACCAAGCACATGCATTATCAAAATCTTGAACATGAAGTACAATATCAAGAGATGGCATACCTCGTGTAACACCTTAAGAATGAACTTATGAGGTCTCTTTCTCAGAGGCACCATGATTATTCATCACCGCTCTAACACTAGCAACAACTATTGAGCTAAAGGTGGTCAAAGCCATTAAATACCTAGGTTAATCCTATAGTAAATGCAGTTTGAAAGGACAGAAAAAATGTAGAATAGCAATGCACAACACTTAACCCCAGCAGAGTCAAAAAATCCCTCTCCTCCCATCATCTTACTGCTTCAGATAATATATTCACAAGTGGATGTAGAACTATTGGACCATGTGGCTACAACTAGTGTCTCCCATACTTATTACCCTGAAGGGGTTCCTTATATGGGAACCATCGAGCTGGGTTAAAGCATCAACGGTGCACAGGTTACAATTGTCATGCAAGATAATTAAATTGATCCTCATTGTCCACAACATTTTAAAAACCATGATTTCATAAATGTGAATGCCTTTCGGCATAAATAGTCTTTTGTTTCCTCATACGGTTTAATGGACAACCACATATTATTAACTCGCGATAAACCCAGGTTAGCTTTGCGGTTTAAGCGGATTGCAAGCCTATCAAAATGTTTTTGGATTCAAGGAGTCCTTGAATAGTCAGTCCATTGTGTCCAACATCTGCCTCATTGTTCTCATGGGGGACAGAGGATCCATAAGACCTGCAAAATGTGAACAGGTTAGCAGAACAAAATTTAATAAAAACTTGAAATTTAAAATTTTAGGCTAATGAAGATGAAAACAGTTATCAATTTTCTAAACAATAAAAAAAATAGTCATAATTCTCTGAAAAAATTTCATTATATTACATTCTTTACTTATTTCGTACATTATACATAACCATTTCCTTTCCTTTTATCCTTTCCAAAGACAATCAAAACATCACATATAAAAAACTTTTCTAAATGTTATAGTGGTGAATGTATGCCAAATATTTCATTGAAAACTAAGAGAGAGTTCCCTTCATTTTTAGGAATTACTCAAACAAAGAAAAATTTAAATAAGCGGACATTCAAAAGGTTCTTCATTTCACAATATTAACCCATAGATACAAGCACAGACCAAAACAAAACTCCAAAAGTATGAATTTAATAGATCATTCTACAGCATTACCTCTTAAAACATATTTCTTAGAACATTTGAATGCATAACTTGAATTAGAGCAGACTTGATAAATCAATATCTCAATACCAACAAATCACATTCTTTATTCCTGATATCATACCTACAAATCACATTATTTATTCCTGATACTCTATTTTTCCTTCACACTCTTCCTCTCCAAACATAGGAGAAGATTTGCACACTTATAACGTCAACCAATTACCAAAATTACATGAAATCTCAAAAATTTATCAAAACAGGAAGCCCAACAGATCAAATTACTTTGGGTGATATCATTCTTCTCCTTGGGTGGGATTCTTCGATTAGTCTACTTAATCTCACCATACATATCCGCAACAACTCTTCCATTAATCTCACCATACATATCTGCAACAACTCTGCCATTTTGGATTGATACTAGGAAAGGTTGTCAAATAACTGATGAAATTTAACACTTGTATGAAAGATGATATGCCACGTTTAGAGAAGAGTGCAAGATGTGGAAGCATAGATGAGACACTTGCAGTTTTGACCAAATGCCACAGCTTCTCCCTCTAAACTAAATTATAGAACAATATTTACTATACCAATGGTAATCGCCCACTGTGGGACCTGGTAGATAAAAATAAATTATTTAGTTTTAAACATCATAGGTTCTAAGGCAATTTCCAAAAAACAATATTGATAAACTTCTAATCAATTTCTAAAATTAAAAATCAATATAAAATATGCAAAGTCAATTTCAAAAATAATATTAATGAACTTCTACTTAATTAAGTTTTAAAATAAAAAATTTAGCACTTTAAACAAATATAATTCAAAAATAGCATATAATCTTTGATTTTTCTTACTATATTGAAACGAATTGTCTATGACAACAATGTTTCTTGAAAATACCTGGATTGTCATTTAGTGGAAGTTAAATATAGTTTACTGGAGTGATAAAAGGGGAAAATGAAATTTAAACAATTATCTTAGTAGGGCATGACAACATGCTTACAATCAGTATCATAGATAATTTCAATAGTTGTGATGGTTTCTATTGTACATTCCTTTTTAATTAATATATATGTTTTTACTTAAAAATAGTTCTTATGGTATTTGTCTATTACAAA
Organism: Chamaecyparis obtusa; assembly: GCA_027943335.1. Classification (NCBI taxonomy): domain Eukaryota; kingdom Viridiplantae; phylum Streptophyta; class Pinopsida; order Cupressales; family Cupressaceae; genus Chamaecyparis; species Chamaecyparis obtusa. The sequence continues at coordinate 163,174 of BSBK01008320.1, read as the reverse complement.
TTTTTTGTTTATTTTTACATTTATCTATTATTAATTGTGCATACACTACTTTGTAACATTTGACCTGGAGGGTGCTTTTAAGGTCCCAAGACCTGATACATATCATATAATGTAAGTTTAACTCTTTCTACATGCTAAAGTCTCCAATAATTCCCTACCTTTTGCAAAGTATTCTTCAGCTAAACTTGATTATGACATAATGTATTTTATTTATTATTCTTCAACATACTTAAGCAGATCAACTTGAAATTGTATAAGAATGTAATTGGCCACTAGGTTTTTCTTGGCTTCTTTGATTGCAACTCTGAAATGCAAATTTTGGTTTTTGTAATTATTTAACTCCATAAACCTTACAGTGATAAACATATATGTTTATAACAACAACAAATACCTGGCCAAGTTTTGAAATTACATATATATAATTTACATGAGAATGTAATACTTAAACTAAAATTATAAAAATAGAGACTCAAATTGGTTAAAAAATATATTTAAAATTCAATACATATTAAAATTAATATTAATTTTGGTGGCCAATTTTTTCTTTTCAAATTGTATTTTTAAAAATTACATAAAAAAGCATAACACTAAATATATTTTATAAATTTTTATTTTTAATATTTTAAATAATGATAAGTTTGAATTTATAATATTATAAATTAGATGTAATATTATTTTAAAAATAAATTTACATTATTTTAATAAAAATAAAATATAAAATTCACAACATTTTATATAAAATTAGATCATAAGACATTTTTAATTAAATATATATACAAATAATAATAATAATAACAAAAGATGTAAATGCTACTATTAAAACATAAAATTTAAAATAAAATAGATAATAACTAAGTAATAAATATATCTAGATGTTCATTGTTCGATATATTTTCATCGTCATTCTGGCCATAATCATACTCGTCTTGGCCTTGACGGTTTTCAAGACTAAGGATCCTACAATAAACCTAGATTAAAAAATACTTTGGCAATGGAGAAAAAACACTCTAACAACTGTGAATACACTGAATGATTTGTTTCCAATGCAAGTAAGTCCAATGCAAGTAATTCCGCTTTAAAGCATAGTTAGTAATATATAAATAAAATATTTATATTATCAAATATATTATATTTACTATAAATAATTATAATATAGTAAGGTTAAATTATCATATGTATTATAATTGCATGTTAATAATAACAAATATAAACTACTATTAAATTATTAATATACATTACAATATATTTATCATACATAATTATAATATAATAAAATTATTTTCAATCTAAATTGATAATGCAACCAATCTCTGTCCATCTCTCTCCTAATTTATTTTCAATATATCTTCGAGGTACCCATTACACACAAAGGTGCAATTGCTAGTATCTTATCACCATGCTTTTTGTAAGTTATCTAGAAAGACCAAGAAAAATGTGAGACAAATAATTATGCACCAAATTATATTTACGCCGAGAGGCGTTCCTATACAACTGTAGCGGAAGAGTAGGACACTAGCATGGCATATTCCAAGGAATATGTTGTGTACAAAAAAAAGAAAATATATCAATTACAAATCAAAAACTGAAAAAATAAAAAATCATAAACCAAAAATAAAAAATGAAAAACGAAAAAATAAAAAATAAAAAATAAAAATAAAAAAAATTAAAAAAACAAAAACATTGATGTAACGTGCATTAAATAAATTAATTTGAATAGACATTTTGGAAAAAACATTTGCCAAGATTTCACACGATGTATAGCCCGTGCGCTGCAGACCTTTTATGTCATGCACTTGGCTGCCAATAGGCTGGCAGCATCAATGCCATGTGCACAACACTAGCATTGCTAGCCTACTGGCAGCTAAGTGCACGACATGGCAACCCAGGTCTGTGCCATTTGGCCAAATCTTCAAACATTTGCCCATAAAGATTTTTAAAAATTTGCCCATAGTTAATTTTTTTTAAATTTTAAAGTAACATTTTTTATCTTTTACGGATGGGAATATGAAAAGTTCATATTCCCGTCCATGGAATTTTAAAAACTCTCCGTTTTTAAAATTCTATGGATGGGAATACAAAAAGGTTGGGAAATGAAGAGTCACTCTTGTTTTATAAAAGAGTGCTCTTCATTTTCAAAGCTATTTGTTTGCAGGTAGAGCACGAAAATTTCAGAGGAGATTTGAGAGTTGTGAGGATTTTAGGATTTTCAAAGATTTGAGAGAGGTTTGGAGAGGAGGATTTGTAGACAGGTTTCAAGCAATTTCAAAGTTCATCTTTTTTAAAGGTAAATACATTTTCAATCAAATATTTGCATTTAATTTTATGTTGTTTTATATAGTTTAATATTAGATCTAATATATATTTATATATTAGATCTAATATAAAAGTATATAAAATATAGTTATATAGTTTTAAAACAATATTAGATCTAATATTGTTTTAAAACTATATCTAATCTACACATATCTATTGAATACCATAGGATTTTGAATCAAAAGGATTTCAATGTAAGCATTTCAACAAGTTTTTTTTCAACTTTGGCATTACTATTTTGTATATTATCAAAAATATTTCTTTATATCTGATTCATAATTCATATTGACAGATTGATCATCTCATTCCTGCAATTAGATCATATTTTGCCGCTCATCTTCATAAATTTTGTGCATTTCAAATGGATCAAAATGAACGAATGAGAAATCATCTTCTAAATTTTCTTGGTATTGTTGGATCGTCTCGTTTCTCCAATCAAATAATTGCCTGATTAGATCTTTAGAAAATAAATTTGTATATATAAATATATACATTAATCTTTGAAGAATCTTGCTTTCCATTTGAATTTGTTCAACTGATAAACCCATTTCATTTTTTAGTAATTCTGGCCTATTTTTAATTTGAAGGATGGATGCTTCTTCTCAATTTTTATTATTTTTAATTTGAAGAATTGATGTTGTTTTTTAAAACAAATAGGCTTCTTGTATGACCCAAGATTGAGAATAATCTTAGAATTAAATAGCACAATGTAACATCTTTAAATAAATTAAAAACACATGTAATTTTCAAAATGTTTAATGCTCATAAGTTTTGTTGGAAATTGCAATTGAAACAATTATTGTATTGTCATTGATGTCAAACCTTAATTGGTAAGATTTTTGCTACTTAGGAAAGTACTATATCTATTTGAGTGTTGCTAAGGGGATAGGCAAGGTTGGTAACAATAGCACCTAAGGAAAGGTTGAGTTATCTTGATACTACAAAGTGTACTTGACTATGTTGTACAATGATGAGACAATGTATTGTTTATACTAGTAAGACTGAAGACTAAACTGGTAGGCTTGACCAAGCAAAGAATGGAGAAATCAAGTTTAAGGCGAGTAATGTTAGTGTCGACTGAGTCAGTGTATGCTGAGCAAAATTCTAGTATCGACCAAATAACAGTTAATTGCTGAGGAAGATAGTGTAAGCCAAGGAAACATTTTTAGTAATGACTGAGCTTTCTACATGAAGACTAAGTAGTTGATCACAGTATTGACTGAGCATTAGTAATTTTATATTTGAAGAGAATTTTGTTTTGGATCTGACATTGTTGAATTCTTGGATTATGTAAAACGCGCTGACTTTATTTATTGATTGTTTGAAAGCATTAAATGCAGTATAAAACATTTTATAGTAAATCTTTAAGAGATTTGAGATGATTCTAGAAAAGGAGTTGAAGAAAATGAAGTGGGTAGATTCAATGAATCTGACCTAACCCTAAGATCTACGAATGAGATTGAGTGGTATAAGATGAGTTAACCTAATTAAGGAAAGTATAAAGGGTACCTGAGCATTTGGATATGCAAGTGCATGGGTGAATAGAGAATGCTGGAAGATCAGTCAAGTTTTATTGACTGTATAAGCAGAAAAGGCTGAAGGAGAATTGTGGTGGTTGCTTGAAGAAAAGCTCCAAGCAAATCAGAGATGGAGATGGCAAAGTTTCAAAGTCATTAAACCAGCATTAGTGTACAGAATCATATCTGATATTTGCAAAATGAGTTGTATATTTTCAAATAAATATTGCTGCTACTTTCTAACCATTGTAACAGTCAAAATATTTCTAACAAAGGTTGACCTAACAGTCATATGTCAAATCCTTTGAACAAGGTTGCATTCTAATGGAGTGTATGTAAGTCCTATGACTAGGCTCACTTTTAACAGGGTGATTGAAATCCTTTAACTGGGTCAAGTTTTAAGATTGGTTTATACATCAAGACCTGAGAACAGCTGATTCACCCCCCCCCCCCCCTCACTCTCTATTGTTCTAAATCATATTAACAATTGGTATCAGAGCTAAGTTGCTTATTATTAGTGTTTACAAAAATTAAGTTTAAAGGGGCTTGAAGCAAATGATCAGGATTTTGAAGAAGGAGGTACCGAAGCTGAATAAGGAAAACTTCCCTGCATGGCAAAGCTTGATGAAGCTGCATCTGGCCGGTATTGGTGACTCTGCAAAGTACTACATTGAGAATAGTTATGTATCACCTGTCCCACCTTTGACTGCGAAAGAAATGAGAGCTAAGCAAGAACATAATCAGGCAATGCTAGAAATTGCATCTTCCCTAAGCTATCCAAAATTTGAGGACATTAAGGATTGCACAATTGCTAAGGATATGTGGGACACTCTTGCAAAAATCTATGGTGGAGACTTAAATGTACTGAAAGCAAAGGTCGAGAGTCTCAGAGGTAAGTTTGATGAAATGAGAATGCAAGAAGGTGAAAACATTGCACAATATTGTTGTAGAATAAAAGTTGTGAATGCTATTAGAGGAGCAAATGGGGCTATTGATGATGAAACTATAATTGGGAAAGTACTAAGAACCCTGCGTCCTATATATGCTATTAATATCTTAGCTATTCAGGAATCTAGATGCAACTTTGCTAATGTGCTTACCTTGGAAAGTTTGGTTGGTAAGCTAACTGCTTTTGAACTCTCTAACTATGATAATTTCACTGTTGGAAGCATTGGTAATGTTGAATCTACTTTAAAGTCACAACTAGTTTTGAACAAACCAAAGAAAGATGCATCAGTGAAAGTAAAAGTGATAGTGAAAGTGAAAATGACAGTGACACTTCTGATGAAGAACTGGAAGATCTAGAAGCTCTTATGGCTAGAAGACTGAGAAGGGGAAAAGGAAAGTATAAAGGTACACTCCCTATTATATGTTTTGCATGTAATAAAGTTGGTCATATAGTTGCTAGATGTCCTGACAAGAAGGATAAAGATGATGAAAGAAAAGGCAAACACAAAGACAGAAGAGATGATAGAAACTATCAATGGAACAAAGACTACAAAGGAAAAGGTAAGAAATCTTATTACATTGCTGAAAAAGAAACTGACACTGATCGTGATGATTTTGAAATTGAGGTAGTCTATGTTGAAAGATGAGTCTGATGAGGATGAGAAAACTGCATTGATATCCTATGTGAATAAGAATGATAAATAGATTATTGATAGTGGTTGTTCACATCACATGACTGGTGACAAAAATAAGTTTGAGACCTTACATCATTACAGAGGTAAAAGTGTAAAATTTGGTAATGATGCACCATGTCCTGTTAGAGGAAAAGGTTTGATTAAACTGACTGAATGTTTGAAAATGCATACTGGGTTGAAGGTCTTAATTATAATTTGTTAAGTGTTGCTCAGCTTAACAAAACTAGTTACCGGGTGGAATTTCATCACAAGCAAGATAAAATATTTGATACTACTGGAGAACTAATTGGAAGTGGAGATCAGACTAGAGGTAATTTGTTCTATCTCGACCTATCTGAAGAAACATGTTTAATTGCACAACTTGATGATATTTGGTTATGGCATAAAAGGCTATGTCATGTTAACTTTGACAGTCTGGTAGAGATAAGTAAGAAGAAAAAGGTAAGAGGTCTACCTAGATTGAAGAAACCTGAGAATGTGATGTGCAAGGAATGTCAGCTAGGAAAAATGACAAAGTCAAGTTTTAAGAGCAAATCCTTTACTTCTGAAAACATTTTAGATTTGGTTCATACTAACCTTTGTGGACCTATGGGTGTACAAAGTTGCTCTGGTGCTAGATACTTTATCTTATTTGTTGATGATCATACTAGGATGATGCATGTAATGTTTCTAAAAGAAAAATCTAAAGCTTTTCAATTCTTTAAGTGGTATTTGGCTAAGGTTGAGAAGGAGACAGGTAGGAACTTGAAATGTCTTAGATCTGACCGAGGTGGAGAATTTACATCAAATGAATTTAATCTATTTTTCAATGATAGAGGAATTAAAAGATAGATGTCTACACTTAGAACACCTCCACAAAATGGTATAGCAGAAAGAAGAAATAGATCTATCTTGGATTGTGCAAGGACATTGTTGATTGAAAAGAATGTGGCATAGAAATACTGGAAAGAATCTATAAGCATTGCTGTCTACACTCTTAACGGGGTACTGTATGCACCCAAAAATGGTCGCCTAGACTTTGGGCCCCATTTATTTGATTTATCAACCTTGAATCATTTTGATCAATAATCAATATTTTCAACATTATCAATTTCTTAATCAAATCTTAATTTCGATCATATATTAGATTTTTATCCTATGGACTAACCATTTTATCCTAAATTTTTATTTATTTAAAAGGAATATTTCCTCCCCTTTTATTTAAATAAAAAGCCCCACCTTTTCATCTTATCCTAAGTTGCACAAATAAAGCACTATTCTTATTTTATAAAAAGAAAAAAACACTTTTCGTCTCATATGGACATAAAGTCAACTCTTATTTTCCTATTGGAGGATACCTGTGCACATGGATTGCTCCTCTTTCAAGCTCCACCGTTGATTGAGAATTTTGCCTCTTAATCTCCATGGTCCATTCCTTTGCATTTCTTATAAAAGGAGATCTCTCTCCCTCATTCTAGGACACTTGTTTTTTGCTAACTCTATGCTGCAGGAATTCTTGAAGACTTTGGAGCTTTTTTTTTGGAGATCATTGTTGCATTACATCTTAGAGTTCCTCATTTGCTTCATAATTTAGTTTCCATTCTTGCATAGTAGTTCATGTTTATGCTTTCATAGTTTAGATTTCACTTTCAAGCTTTAGAATAACTCACATAACTTAATTAGGGGATTTGTAATCCATTGCTATTTCCTTTCATAGTTGCATTGTACTTTCATTTTGATAGGTTAATCTTGCATATTCATATTAGTTTGCATTGCATTTTCATACCTTGATTCCATTTGGGAATATTGGCATTGTTGCCCTTGTTTTCATTGTGAATCTCTCATTGTATGGTTGACTAGCAAGGTCACACGTTTGTAGCTCTAGCTGAGAGAAAATTCATCATAGTCCCTTGCAACTCCATGCATAGAGAGCTATGAGTCACTTTGTGAGGCCTCATTGTTGAGCAACCTTTCATGTAATGATTCATAGAAGTATGGTCACTTTTGACTCATACATTTTTGGCGCCCACTGTGGGGCAGAGTAGATAGACTTTGTCCTTTAGTTTCTTGCATTTTCATCATTTTTCAGATTAATTTTTGGATATTCTACATTCTCTATTTTTCTGTCTCAGAGTATCATGTGACACTTCTCAGGTATATCACGCGATAGACCTTATAATACAAGTGTGACACTTCGCGCAAAGGAAGAATTGCCTACCAGTATTAAGGTCTATCGCCTGGCATCGCGTGAAGTATCACCTGCATGTTCTGAAGTGTATCGCCCAGACTCAGGTATATCACCCAGGTACAGGAAACTATGTCGCGCGATTCTAGTGAAGTCTGAAGTATATCACCTGATCTGACAAAGAGTTGCAATTTGAGTTTTGTTATCTGAATCTAATCATATTTAATTTGCTAATTTACTTTATTGCATTTAGATAAATCTAACTTGTATTTCTTAGCCTAGATTAGTCAGTTTTTTTTTGCATCATTTCCATTTAGATTTTGGATTTCCCTAACCATAATTATCTAACAAGCTGTGGTTGTAGGGGCTTTTCTTGAAGGAGATTGCCATAAATTGCATACTAAAGGGCTACTAATGGTTTTTGCAGGGCTGCCCAAAGCATAATCAAAAGCAAAAAGAAAAAACAAATTTCAAGTGTTTGTGATTTATTTCCTTTCAAGTGTGGCATCTACTAATTGTTTTAGGAGTCTTAATACCTTGTGGAAGAGACTTTGAGGTGGTAGGAGAAGTATGCTCTTCACCTTTAAGGTGAACCAGAAAATCTTGACCCATCTTAATGTTTTGAAAGCAAGGGGGCAATTGAATACTTGCTTGGTGTGTTTAGGTGAAGTTTTTGAGATAGGGGAGTATGCTTTTCACCCTTGTGGTGAACCAAAAACCTTGAACCTCAAAAATCATCCATTCTTTGTTTAGTTTAGGATCCTTTAGCGGGCCTGCTCTTGAGCAATCAAGAGGAACGACCCAAGTGGGGACAAGCCTTTTGCCGACTATTCCGACTCACTATAATCTCAAGGCTATCGAGGACACAAAACCTTGGTAGACATAACACTTGTCTTCGCTTGATGTGAGTAGCTCATGGGATTGCGACCACGGGGAAAGCATTAATCAAGAATGCTTAAGGTACTCTTAAGGCCGTGAGGTTTGAGTCCTCTATGAGGAGCAAGAGGGGTGTTATGAATGGAAGCCATTACTAAGAACCATAGGTTAGAGGCCACCTATTTTAGCTGCTTATCTTCTTAGTGCAAGGATTGATCCAAGTGGACTAACCCAGATCACCCCAAGATACTCACCATATGTGTCCCTTTGGTTGTGTTGTTTGACACTTCCATGACAAAGCCAATATCTCTTCTGGGAAACCACTTGGTATGAGGCAAGGGGGCATCAAGTTGTGGGCTAAGTTGGTAAGTATTGAGCCTTGTCTTGTAGGTAGATATTGCTTGAAGTGTTCTTGAATGTGCTAAACCAGTGTAAACATTCTCAACATACAAACAATCAGTAGCATTCATAGGGTGCAATTTTATTTTTTGATATCACAAGTGTTTGTCTTGGCAAGGTTGCTTTTGCCCTTGTTTCAAGTGTTTGAAGACATGTTTGATCCCCTAATATTTGCAAACCTATCCAAATGCTGTTAAATTTGTGATTGAAATTAGACATTTTCACCCTAAACATTCAAAGAATCCAAAATTAGACCTTAAAAACTTGAAATTTTGCACAAATTGGTCAAAAACTGCATCAGCATCACCTGCTTAAGAGAGAAATATCACGCGATAGTTCACCTGGAACTGTATCACCTAACAGTTATTAGGTCTATCGCCTCTCAGTTTTGAGGTCTATCGCCTGGGATCATGCGAAGTATCACCCGATCTTAGGTATATCACCTAGTTTGCCTAGAGTCTGTCGCCTGGATATTTTCAGCAGTATTCATAGTTTTAGTCATTGAGTTGCTTGTAGTACGACTTGGCCTTTGAGTAGGTTATCTGACCTTGCTGTTAGAGACCTGTTTTGACTGCAAATTTTTGATTTTGGCCTTCTAGGGATCATTTCAATTGATTTATAAGGTTACCTTGAAAATAATTTGCCAAGTTAGAAAGCTATTATTAGTGAAAAGTTTATCTTTAAGATTGTTGATTACACCCTTGGAGAATTCTAATCCTACTATTGTTCGAATCATTTTTTATATATCTCAATTTCAATTTGAATTTTGGCTAAGTCCAACCTCCTGATTCAAAAGTGCAAGGGTATTCACCCTTTGATTTGAAGCACCTCTTTGACAGTGTTGGTGACGCCTTTTATTTTTCTATCTTTTCATCTTCTTTTTGGACAATAGAGAATCTCAATTATCCTAGGTTGGAATTGACACTTTGAGAGATTGACCCATCATCAAGAATCTCTTTCTTTCACGTCAGTTACAACGAGGTACCAAGTCAATCAAGGGAAGCGACCCCCTATTGCCTTTAGCTAGTTACCACCAGTTAAGACTCGTCAACAGCACAAGGGAAAAGAACCCCTTTTCGATCAATCTCCTAAAAGTGAATCTGAGGTTTGTTTTAATCCAAAAGGTAATCCTAGTGAAGTGAGCACCTCTTTAGCACCACTTTCATCAAGTATGGACATGATTTACACTTTCACTCGACAACAAAGAGAAGCCATGAATCAAACTCTTGAGGATATTTTCCAACGACATGGGAGTACTAGAGTGTATGGTGGTTCTTCTCATGCTAGTCCACCCGGGTCACCCCCCAACAACACAAGGTATTTTGATGCTAATCAACGAGCTGAGAGACATTATAGGCAAACTCACTTAGATTTAGGGTCACAACACGAGGACTAGAACAATGAATCTAGTGACCATCACATCAACATAGCCAACGCAATAAGGCATTCAAGACAATCTTCTCCACTTAAAGATACCTCTCGATATGAAAATACGAGATTGAAAAGCATTGAAAGGGAGAAGCAAGCCTATCTAGATGAACAAGCCACCAAAAAGGATAAATTTAGACAACTAGAGGAAGAGGAACGTGCATTATTGGACATAAGAAAAAGAGTCACCCAAGAAGAAGAAGATAGGCTCTATGCACAACAACTCCAAAATCAATTTAATGGGAGGGGTACGAATAGTGGGACCAACTCATCCCCATCTACCCCTTCACCAAGTCCTAGAAGAAGGTCAAGGACGCCCTCAAGGTCCCCAAGTCCTAGAGGAAGAAGGACTTCAAAATATGATCACCATAGGAGACGGTCACCTCATAGACTTTCAAAACAACCCTCCCAATGAGCACATCATGGTTCACGACATGAAGGAAGTTATGCCAACTTTGATAAAATAGATTTTATGACTATGCAACAAGAACCATCTTTTCAAGCATATGTGGAAAGATATGTGGAACAAAACAAGGACCAATTCCTAGAAAGTCTCATCAACAAAGGTGCTAAGGTCCCATATAATTTTGATGTCCACCAAAAGATTAAGAAACAAAATCTTTCAACCAATGTGGTGATCATGCAAATGCAAAAGGATATAGAAAGGATGAGGGCTCCTAAGAGCACATTTAATTTGGACTCCATATGTCCCAACCTTGTAGACAAAAGTGTGGTGATGATTGAATTTCCTAAGAAGGTTGAGTTCCCGACTTATGACAAATATGATGGCATTGGTGATCCTCATGACCATGTTAGACAATTTTATATAACGAGCTTTGCTTTTCATCATGAAGACTCCTATTTAATAAGATTATTCCCAAGGAGTCTAAAAGGCCAAGCTATGGAGTGGTTCACCAACCTTACTCCTCCAGTGAAGACATTTAAAGAACTTGTCCAAAGATTTGTCCAACATGTTGCTTATAATCTATCTAGGTCAGTCACAATGCTTGATTTGTGCAAAATCAAACAAAATCAAGGAGAACCTTTTGTCACCTTCTTGCAAAGATGGAGACGGTTATGCTCAAAGTATCCTAGGATAATTCCTGAGGAAGAAAGAATAGACATCATTGTGAGTAATTTAATACCAGAGCTAAGGTATGAGGTCAGGAAGATCCCATTTAATTCTTTTGATACCATGGTAGAAGTGGCATGTCACATAGAGGATGTCCTAAAAGAACAAGGAATTTTGGCTAAACCAACTAATAACAACAATGGCAAAAACAACAACAATAATGGTAATAAGGACAAAAAGAACCCTTATTGGAACAAGAATAAGCAAGTGGTCAATGATGGAGTTGTTGACTCATCTCAACCTAAGAATGAAGAAGTTCTTAATCTCTCCAATGCAGTCCAAGCCATGAAGCTACAAACATCTTCAGCACAACAAGAGAATAAACCCAAGTATCAAGCAAGACCTGAAATAGAAAAGAGGCAATTTACCAAACTTGGGGACTCCTATGCAGACATTTTCAAGATGTTAATTGCTCATAATTTGGTGCACCCCCAAGATCTTGCAAAGCGCCACATACCAGATCCTAAGCCTCATTGGTGGGATGAGAAGGCCTTTTGTGTCTTTCATAATGGAATTGGACATAATATAGACAATTTTTTTAAACTTAAACATCTTGTCCAAGATCTCATTGAAAGTGGATGATTACAAGTCGATGGTTTAACCACTAATGCGGATCATAAAGCTTTTAAAGAACCCTTGCCCAAATATGAGAAAGGAGAGAATTCTAGCAATAAGAATGGCAAGGCTGCTATTAACTACACCTACACAAATGCGGAGAATGTTATTAATATGCTTGAAGTTGTTGATGACAATGTCAACATGATGAGAGGGAAAGACCCTTATGGATATGATGTAGATTCAAATCCTATGCTTGATGAAGGACCTGTTGTGGTCCTAAGAGGTCCTCACTCATGAAGGTTGTCTCAACCCCTCAATGCTGTCACTAGAAGCCAGTCTCAAGCTCCCATTGTTATTAGAGGTCCTAGCTCTAGTAAATCTAAGCAGTCGGTGTCAAAAGGTGTTCTTCCTAAATCTGTTGTTGGTCCTAAGTTGAATTATAATCTTGTTGACCAATTACAATGTACACCAGTGCAGATATCCATCTTTGAGCTTTTGGAATTGTCCCCTAAGCATAAGCATGTCCTTGAGGATGCCTTGTGAGTGGCTAATGTCCCTAATGATATAGATGTAGATCAATTCCAGAATATGGTCAACCACTTGGTTAGCCCTCACTACCTTACATTCTCAGAAGAAGATGACAAGTCATTAAGCCACCCACACAATTTGGCCCTTCATATAGAGGTTATGATACACAAGACCCGTGTTAGGTGCGTATTGATAGATGGGGGTGCGGGCCTTAATATTTTTTCTTTGAGCTTATTGAAGGCCTTGGGTTATTCAGAAGAAGTCATTGATACAAGGAAGAAGATAACTATCAAGGCTTATGATGAAGCAGAACGAAGTTCTAAAGGATTGGTTGTTCTTCCTATCTAAATTGGTCCTGTAGAGAAAGATATTTTGTTTCAGATTGTTGATGTTGGTCCTTTGGCTTACAATATTTTTTTGGGTAGACCTTGGATACATGAGATTCAAGCAGTCCCATCTACTTATCATCAGTGTGTGAAGTTCCCTTACAATGGAGTAGAAGTTTGCATACCCGAGGATAGCACATTGTCAGTCAACACAATTTCAGTAGGGTCTCACATTCCTTTGAATAGGGAGGCTAGCACTTTTGATACTACATTTGAACAATGTAAGAATAAGTTCAAGACCATAGATCTTGGTATGGGGGATTACAAATTGGATTCATTCACAAAATTGCCGATTTCCCCTAGGTCTTATGGCCAACCTTCTCAAGAAATAAAGCCCTTGTCTTTGGCCATGACATTGTTCGATAAGTTTGTGGAATCCTCAGTTCCAATTCAAGAAGAAAAAGAAGAGGTTGCCGTTAGGGACTAGATTTATTGAGAAGAGAAATACCTACATAATGAAAATTTTGCACCTTCCCCTAGAGTTTATGGGAGAGGGTATACATTGGTCAAGAATATGGGTTATCCAGGACATGGTCCCCTTAGTCATAGCTTGGATGCTAAGGCTAAACCTCTTAACCATGCCCTTTTTGGATGAAGGAATAAGTCAACAATTGGCTTAGGTTTTGAAAATAAGAAACAAAAAAGTGTCCCTGTCTCAACTGCAACAGACAGTGACAATGACTCAAACTACACACCTAATCTTTCCAATCAACAAGACATGTCTGATGATTGGGTGCCTTCAACAAATCTCCTTTGGGGAGATTCAAAAGATTTGACAACTAACAGCACTCCTATACTAGCTGCGATAGATATTGACTATATGAATGCTAGATTGACAATGGCAAGTGTCTCTATCCTAGCTGTGACGGATAGTAACAATGCTAGTACATCACAAGGCCCAAATAATGGTTCAGAGATAGACTCACATGAGTTCGAATGGGACTCACTTTCAGATGCAACAGTTGATTTGGACATGGATGTTGTCCATACTTATAGTACTCAACCCAATGTGACCGACAAGCTTAGTGTAGGACTAGAGGATTGTACTCCTCGAATTGCCCTAGTGGACGACGCTTCGTTTGGTAGGACAAATCTTGACTCGGGTATCTTAGGAGGGGACTTGATGAATCCCAGTTGTATGGTCACCAAAGATAACACCTTCCACATACACAATGTTGAACCAGTCATTGACCTACCCCTTGTTCATTTCCACCTAATTGATTGGTCTCAACGTCACCAAGAGCCTCAGCTCTTAAACTTATAGAATGACTATGAAATTTCCTATTATCTAAATGCTCTTGAACCCGTAGTCTCTTCCACCAGTGAACCAACAATAAGTATGACGGAGCCTGATATTAAGTACCTCAGTCTAAAAATAAAAGAAAAAGGAAAAAAGAAAGATGGTTCTGATGGCGAAAACCACTTTGTGGCGGTGTCAGAACCCAAAATAGTAAAAATAAATGACATATCCGAGGGTGAAAACCTCTTTGAGGTGCCTAAGGATGGGGTACTTAATAACTTTCCAAGTTACTTCCAAGACAGGTCATCAGTTCTCATTGAGCCCACACAACCAGTGAATTTGAATACAGAAGAGGCTCCCCAAATAGTGCACCTAGCTCAGTCTCTATCAGTTGAAGAAAAAGAGGCATATACAAATTTTTTGCAAAAGAAGAAAATCAACTTTTCTTGGACATATTCAGATATGCTAGGACTTGACACTAATCTTATTATGCATCATCTATCTATAGCTCCAGGAATAAAACTGGTTAAACAAAAGTTGAGGAAAATGCATCCTCACATAGCTCTCCTTGTTAAGGCTGAATTAGAAAAACTCCTTAGTACAGGATTTATTAGAGCTATCGATTATGCCGAGTGGATCTCAAACATTGTTCTAGTTTCAAAACATGATGGGTCCATTCGCATTTGCACAAACTTCAGAGACCTCAACAAAGCATGCCCAAAGGATAACTTTCTGCTCCCAAACATAGACATGATAGTGGATATGACGGTGGGTTATGAGATATATTCCTTAATGGATGGGTTTTTCGGATATAACTAGATAAAAATAGCTCCTGAAGATCAAGAGAAAATAGCCTTCACATGTGCATGGGGAACCTATTGTTGGAACATCATGCCATTTGGCCTAAAGAATGCGGGAGCAACATACCAATGAGCTATGACCATAATTTTTCATGATATGATGCATAAGAACATGGAAGATTATGTGGATGATACCTTGGCTAAATCTAGAAAATGGGACACACACCTCGATGATCTGGAAGTAATTCTAGATCGCATGGCACAGTTTCAGCCTAGATTGAATCCAAAAAAGTGTGCATTTGGAGTTGCCTCAGGTAAACTCATAGGATTCATAATTTCAGCAAAAGGAATAGAGGTTGATCCTGAAAAGGTCCAAGCTATATTAGATATGCCACCTCCAAGAAATGTTAGTCAGATGAGAAGTCTTTAGGGATGACTCCAATCCATAAGGAGGTTTATTTCACAGCTTGCAGATAGAGCACATCCATTCAATAAAACATTGCATAAGGGAGCCACATGTGCTTGGAATGAGGATTGCCAAAAGAGCCTTGATCAAATAAAATAGTATTTGGCTAATCCTCCAATTTTGATGCTGCCTATTCCTGGGAAACCATTGATTTTATACATTTCAACAACAGAGTCTTCCTTGGGGGCATTGTTGGCTCAATTAGATGATACTAGGAAAGAAAGGGCCATTTACTACATTAGTCGTACTCTAGTATCTTATGAGATCAATTATAATAGCATTGAAAAGTCTTGTCTGGCAGTAGTGTTTGCTTCCCAAAAGTTGTGACACTATATGCTTGCTCATACTATACATTTGGTTGCAAAAATTGATCCTCTTAAGTACTTGCTTAGTAAGGCTGCCCTCACGGGTAGGCTTGCCAAGTGGATGATGGTTTTATCTGAATTTGATATAGAGTACATTGAAAGAAAGGCCATAAAAGGGCAAGCTATTGCTGACCAATTAGCTGACTTCCTAGTTAAGGATAGTATGCCTATTCAGGTAGAATTCTCAGATGAACACATACTGTATATGACTACCCGCCCTTGGAAGATGTTCTTTGATGGTTCCCACATGCAAAATGGATCAAGTGCTGGAGTATTATTTGTCTCTCCACATAGGTAAAACATTCCAAAGTCTAACAAACTTTTATTCCCATGTACAAATAATATTGCCAAATATGAAGCATTAACCAATGGATTGAAACTAGCTATAGAATGGAACATAACAGAGTTACATGTCTTTGGGGATTCATAGTTAATTATCAACCAAGTCAATGAGGAGTATCAAACCAAGGATGATAAATTGGTACCTTACAAAAAGATGCTATGGCTTCACTCCTTCAGTTGGAACAACATGAACCAAGATTTGAATTCTTGGTGGAAGAGCTACACCATCCCATATTTGACTCATCTGAAAGTCATGTCATTTGTACTCTTGTCACTCATGAGTCTTCCTGATATGGTGCCATTTATTCATATCTTCATGATGGCATCATCCCTAACTTTCAATCGATCTGAACGCAAAAACCTTGTCCGTAATGCCTCTCGCCACACCCTTATCTCTGGTGATTTATATAGGAGGGGTTTAGATGGGACACTTCTTAGGTGCTTGGAAAAGGAGGAATCCAACCAAGCGTTAGTAGACATCCATGAGGGCACTTGTGGTGGACATTTCAATGGTCTTGCCATTGCCCGAAGGTTGCTTAGGGTGGGGTATTACTGGCCCACAATGCAGACAGATGCAGTAGCTTTCTCTAAGTCTTGTGAGAAATGTCAAAAACATGGAAACCTGATTCATGCGCCAGGTAGGGAGCTAATTCCTTCCATTTCTCATTGGCCATTTCAGCGCTGGGCCTTTGACCTTGTTGGGAAAATTCACCCCAACTTATCAAGTGGACATAAGTTTATCATCACAACTACTAATTATTTCACGAAATGGGTAGAGGTAGTCCCTCTTTCTGTTGCCTCGGGCAAAATAGTTTCCCTATTTATTCTAAATCATATCATTTGCCGATTTGGAGTGCCTTCTAAGATTATTACTAATAATGGAGGTCAATTCAAGAACAAGGACCTAAAGCATTTATGCAAGAAGTTTAAAATTAAGCAACATTGGTCCTCCATCTATTTTCCACAAGGAAATGGATAGGCAGAAGCCTCTAATAAAACCATTCTTAAAATCCTTCATAGAATAGTACACAAGAATGGTAGGGATTGGCACTTACAAATCAATCCGGCACTATGGGCTTATAGAACTAGCATTCGTACACCTACAGGAGCTACTCCTTTTTCTCTTACCTATGGTGCTGAAGCAGTGTTGCCTTTAGAAGTAGAGATACCTTCACTTAGAATCTCTCTCAAAGGTTTGGTTACAGATGAGGATTACTATGCCATGAAGTTACAAGAACTAGAACTTCTAGATGAGAAGTGTAAGGCTTCCTTTGATCACATGAGAGTATATCAGAAGTGTATGTCCAAGGCATTTAACAAGAAGGTTCACCCTAGAGAGTTTCAAATAGGTGATCTTGTTTTGTGAGAGAATCCTAAGAATCAGCAGAACAAAGAACAAAAGGGCAAGTTCGAACCCAATTGGCTTGGACCATACATTATCACAGTGGCTTTTGGTACAGGTGCATATTTACTATCAGATGCAGATGGATAACAACTCCCTGAGCCCATCAACATTATGCACCTCAAGAAGTTCTATCCTTGATGCCTGTTTCTATCTGGGGGCATCCTTTGTACATATTTATTGATCCTGAAAAAATACCAAAAAAATTGATATATGATGTTGAAAAATCCTAAAAAGCATATAATGTCCTGAAAAAAGAGCATCCTAGTGAAAACCTAGCAATAGGCGCTTTGATGTCTCATCAAAAAAATCAAAAAATAGCAAAACATTCAAAAAAATAGAAAAGTGCCTTGGTGAAAACTTGGAAATAGGCGCCTTGGTAGCAAAAATACAAAAAAATCAAAAAATAAAAAAAGAATCCAAGTGGTGAAAACTTGGAAACAGGTGCTACTTGAGGCCTTTGCACTCCTATTTGTTAAGCATACATCCTTGACACTGAACCTTTCTCCATCATGTCTTGACCTTATTTGACTTGGTCTGGAATTGGTCTTTATCTTTGTCTAGGGGGCATACCTGTTAGCATAGGTCCTTTAGGTGCGTTTGTCTCTTGGGGCATTTCACAATCAGGTGTTTTTCAACACCACCCCAAATAGTGTTTCTCAACACTACCCTTGCATCGAGTGTTTCTTGACACTTATCAGATGTCTTACCCAATAGTCTAAGTATGATGCAATATCTCTCATCGGTAGATGTGATAACCAAAGTTTGACTCCATGACCAACACACACACACTTAGACAATCAACTTGTTGAGATATGTTGACTTTATTTTTCTTTGTGTGTTGTCTATGAGGATTTCTTTAATGAGTGGTCTCTCCCTGAGAAGTTTTCGATGATGCATAGCTAGAAGACTGAGGGTATGAGAACATATTTTTTATCTTCTTATGGGTATAGTTTGTTGATCCTAACTATCATGAGCATTTATGCTGGTCCTACTTGACACTATGGATTGACAAGGTATTATCCTTGACCGTTTTATGCGAGTGCATGCTTCTAGCTATCCTGACTTTCATGTGTCTTGATACAAGCATAATCTTGCCATAACAAACTTAGGTGATCTCACTGCACTAGTCATCTTGACCTATATGTCTTTGATGCCTAGGTGAGATTCCCACATTTCTATCTGATAAAGATCATATTCATATCCACATAGTTATGCTAGTGTGCATTGTATGATCTTACAGCACTACCTAATTCTCGATGATGATAATTAGATGTCTATAAGCGTTGTGACCTTGCAAGTCAACGAATTTCATAGTAGCTTGCATTTTTAGGGTCATGTTAGATTAGTTTTGCACTTTGCATATGGAGAGAGCTCTCCTTTTCATCTCACATGGACCTGTCAGTCGACTGCGCTCATCTTTCTTTCTTCTTGATCACATCTTCCACTCCTTGTCTTTCCATCTCGAACCTATTTTTGTCATCAAAAAGGGGTTAATCATATCATCATTCTATCTATCTCAAAATGTCATTTTCAGAAACATGAGTCTATATCATATATGAGAATCAAACATACATCTATGAGAGATAACATACATAAGCACATACATAAACATTTTGAGTGAAGTAAGACAAGACAATACATATGAAAACTGATACACATCCAAGTGAGACAATCAAATATGATACATCAAACATCCAGTATATCTCATATATAAAAGCAAAGTCATGGTACAATGTCATCAATGATATAAAACCATACAAATGAGATTCCAACTAGATCAAAAGTCTCAATAACATCATCTGACATAAATCTAAACCTAAGCCCTAACCCTAGGTCTGACTCTCCCCATCACATGGTGGTGGTGGAGGTGGTGCTGCTGCCCTGTTTGGCACCATGTCTAATGCCCTTGCCCTCTGAGAGTAGGACGGTGCTCTCTGCCCCTCTAGCATGGCTTGGAGATAGAGTCCGTGATAATATGCAGCTCTGGTTGTCTCCCGTCAAATCTCTAGTGTAGCCATCTGTATGGCTGTCTCACGGTGTGCTATCTCTACCCTGATATCTCTCATCTGCTGATCTCTCTCTGATCTCAGATCTACTAGCTGCTACTCCCGTACTGCTATAGTGACCCTCAGCTATTGAATCTCTACCTCAAGAGTCTGAATGAGGGCTCTCAAATCATCCCCTATAGCTAGATCCACCTGTCCTTGTGCCTGCTCCTGAGAAGGTCTCTATACCTCCTCACTCCCCAAGCCCTGACCTTGTGGCTGTTTCTAGCCACCAGCTCTAGATCCCTCTCCCACCTCTCTGACTTGGCCTCCTCCTCTGCCCTCATCATCTCCTCCGTCTCCTCCTCCCGGGGCAACCTGTGCTACATCTGGTACAATAAATCAAGGGAATGGTACCCTCCGTCACTCTGCCCTATATGCTACATTAGCTCCTGCATCAGCCATGTTTGGGAGATACTCCCAGGGCTCCCTCCTGATCCCAGCTGTCTCCTCGATCACTTGCTGATAGTCTAACATGGGTAGCCACCCATGTCCCTCCTCATCTCTGGCCCTCACATATGTAGTGGTCTTTGTAGAGACTCATTGCTGCCTCCCAAAATGTCACCATACCCAAGTGATGCAGAACCTCTCAACAACCTCTGAGTGTCGGCCTACCAGTGGCCGGGTACATAGCATGTAGCTCAGCTCATCCTCTGCATCACCCCATGCCTCAACATCTCTATATGGCTTCCATGTGAATGAGGTCATCTCATCCAAGATCCACCTGTAATGTGTCACATCCCCTGTACGGGCATGTGATATGAATCCTACATATCTATATATATGGGTATCTCCTCTCTCTCGGCTGAACCCTGGGGTGCATCACAACAATGTACTCCCATGCCCACACCTATGCCAGGATGGCCCCACACGCCCATGTTTGACCATCCCTGTAGATGACCTCGTGCAGCTCATGATACATCCTTGCCAGTATGGCAGGACCCCATGCCATATGTCACGGTCTCCCTACCAAGTCCACTAGTAACCTGCCCCAGCTGAGAGGAAATCCCTTCTGACTACGGTCAGTCATCAGGATCTATGAAATGAATGATGCCACAATGCATGGCACCGGGAAGTCTCTACCAAATTCGTCTATCAGCCTCTCCTAGCTAACATGCCTATCTAGAATGGTGACATCCTAGAACATCTCCAGTATCAATCGTCGCCCCTCGGTGGCATCCTGATCATAATACACCTGTGCCAACACACAAATCATGTTAGTTTTCATCATATGAAAACTTTAAACTTACACAATTATATCTCAAAACATGATTTTACTTATAGGCTCGCCATGGCATGGTACCCGCAGGATCTCGTAGACATCCTCTAATGTGATGGATGCCTCTCCTGTCGGCAAGTGAAATGTGTTGTGCTCACTATGCCATCACTCCGCCAAGGCTGTCAGTAGCCCGTGATCAGCCCTGATGTAGGGGAACCTTAGCAGGTACCGGAACCCCATCGCTCTGATGTCATCCTCACTTGGATCATCTAGGTTTCGAACACATCTCAACCCCACCACCTTCGGTGCTCTAATGATCAATGCCAGAAAGACCTCCTACAAATCATTCAACCAAGCCATATGTCAGTGCATACTATGATGAAAATTAGTACAAGACACTAAAAGCACAGTTATTGTCCAGACCCATGTCTTACTTTGCTCAAAATAATCTAAATTTTAAGTTTTATGGAGAAGTATCATGCGATACTTCTCTCTATATCAGTGCGATACACCTTTGACGTGTGATACTTCACCTAGTATCGTGCGATATTTTGCCAGCTATCGTGCGATATTGGTGTCTATATATGCGTGATACTTTGGGGGCCCACAAAGTATCACACGATAGTTCACCTAAAACTAGAAATTTGAAAATTAAAAAATTTCAAAACGTGCTAAATTTGCATTAAATGCTATAAATGACTCAAACAGGGGCAAGTTTTTGGATACATATCGGGGCACCATAATGTGGAGGCCAGTTGTGCAACCGAGCGCGCTCAAATCGGTGTTTATGGATAGGAACTCCTGCTAGTTAAGCCATCACTATCTCTCAGAGCTCTAGAATCTCAAATAGTGAAAAGTCAAAATATTTTGAAAATGACATTTTTCACCCCTTATATAGCATTTTGACTTTTTGACCAATTTTCCAAACACCTCAGAATTGCGTGAAAATTGCACCCCTACCTAATTTCGACGTCCTGGATCCATTTTCAGACTCAAAATTGAAATTTGAGGTCATCTTGATAGTCAAAATTGCATTTCAAATCTTCTCCCTCTTCTGTGCAGTTGACTGACCTTTTGAGGCATAATTCTTTGATCTTTGATGAAATTTCTTCTTTTCCATGTCTCTCAAATTTTCTAGTCTTTCATTCACCCTACTTATTTTCTTTTCTTTCATCACTGGGGCATGTTTTCACTGCTCGATGGTTATCCTGTTATCATTTATCTTCGATTATGATTTCATTTTGATTTTATCATCTTTTATCGATTTGTTGTTCTCCTCTATCTGATTTCAATTTTGATTCCGAGGGGGCAGTATCTATGGGATTCTCATCCCCGATTCTCTTGATTCTCTTGATTCAGACATCTTTTGTGAGCTTTTTCTCAAATTTGAGATTCTTATCTCTTACTTTAAATGTGATCCCGAATCGACCTCATGTTCAAAGGCCTTTGTTTATGCTTTGTCCGGATATGATCCCGAATTGACCTCATATTTGAGTTGTTTTGTGATCCCAGATCGATCTCACATTTCAACTCCATTCTTTGACCACATGTGTTCCCAGATCCATCACACATTAGTCAAAGAGGGGCAAATGTATGCACCCAAAAATGGTCGCCTAGACTTTGGGCCCCATTTATTTGATTTATCAACCCTGAATCATTTTGATCAATAATCAATATTTTCAACATTATCAATTTCTTAATCAAATCTTAATTTCGATCATATATTGGATTTTTATCCTATGGACTAACCATTTTATCCTAAGTTTTTATTTATTTAAAAGGAATATTTCCTCCCCTTTTATTTAAATAAAAAGCCCCACCTTTTCATCTTATCCTAAGTTGCACAAATAAAGCACTATTCTTATTTTATAACAAGAAAAAAACATTTTTTGTCTCATATGGACATAAAGTCAACTCCTATTTTCCTATTGGAGGATACTTGTGCACATGGATTGCTCCTCTTTCAAGCTCCACCGTTGATTGAGACTTTTGTCTCTTAATCTCCATGGTCCATTCCTTTGCATTTCTTATAAAAGGAGATCTCTCTCCCTCATTCTAGGACACTTGTTTTTTGCTAACTCTATGCTGCAGGAATTCTTGAAGACTTTGGAGCTTTTTTTTTGGAGATCATTGTTGCATTACATCTTAGAGTTTCTCATTTGCTTCATAATTTAGTTTCCATTCTTGCATAGTAGTTCATGTTTATGCTTTCATAGTTTAGATTTCACTTTCAAGCTTTAGAATAACTCACATAGCTTAATTAGGGGATTTGTAATCCATTGCTATTTCCTTTCATAGTTGCATTGTACTTTCATTTTGATAGGTTAATCTTGCATATTCATATTAGTTTGCATTGCATTTTCATACCTTGATTCCATTTGGGGATATTGGCATTGTTTCCCTTGTCTTCGTTGTGAATCTCTCATTGTATGGTTGACTAGCAAGGTCACAAGTTTGTAGCTCTAGCTGAGAGAAAATTCATCATAGTCCCTTGCAACTCCATGCATAGAGAGCTATGAGTCACTTTGTGAGGCCTCATTGTTGAGAAATCTTTCATGTAATGATTCATAGAAGTATGGTCACTTTTGACTCATACAGGTACAAATCTGACACCCTATGAATTATGGCATGGGCATGCATCGAGTGTTAAATACTTTAGAATCTTTGAAAGTAAGTGCTATATATTAAAAGACACTAGGAATGGAAAGTTTGATGCTAAGAGTGATGAAGGCATATTCCTAGGATATTCCACAAAAATTAAAGCTTATAAGTGTTTGAACTCTAACACTAACAAAATTGTGGAAAGTGTGAATGTTAAAATTGATGAGCATGCAGAAAGAAATGAAGCTGACAGCAAAAGAGATCCAGAAGATTATAGATCTTTTGTGTACATTGAGGAAGAAGAAGAGGCAAGTAACAGACTTGCACTTGATGTTGAATCTCAAGTAAGCAATGCCGAGCAATAGATAGATGCTGTCAAACATCAGGAAAATAGTGCCGAAAGAGACCAAGAACATGTCAAGCTACAAGAAAATGCTGCTGAGTATCAGGAAGAGGTTGCTGAGCATTTAGAAGTTAAATCTAACAATCTTGTTGAGGAACATGATGAAATAGAGGAGAGAGGAGCTGAACCTATTTTGGCAAAATATGTAAGAAGACATCACAAGCCTGAACAGATAATTGGAGACAAAAATATTGGAATTCAGACCAGAAGTAAGACTAAGGATCCAACATGCCTACTGTGTGAATTCAAACCCAAGTCAACTAGAGAGGCATTAGAGAATGAAGACTGGATACAAGAAATGAGTGAAGAGATTGACCAGATTGAAAAGAATGATACTTGGACTCTGGTGCCGAGACGTGAAAACAAAAATGTTCTAGGAACAAAGTGGGTGTTTCGAAATAAGATGAATGAAAATGGTTAAATAACTAGGAACAAAGCTAGGCTGGTATGCAAAGGCTACACAAAAGAAGAAGGAATAGATTATGGGGAGACATTTGCCCCTGTAGCTAGATTAGGAGTAAGAACTTTGCTTGCATATGCTGCTTATAAATATTTCAAGGTATATCAAATGGATGTCAAGTCTGAATTTTTAATGGTATACTAGAAGATGAAGTTTACATAGAACAACCATAAGGTTTTATTGATCCAAACAGAAGACACATGGTGTGCAAACTAAACAAAGCACTATATGGATTGAAACAAGCTCCCAAAGCATGGTATGCGAGGTTGCACAACTAATTGATACAGATTGGATTTTCAACAACAAATGACACAAGCAATCTGGACATGAAAGATGAAGGTAAAGGTATCCCGTTGGCAAATTTTTTTGTGGATGACAGTATTTTTGGTGGAAAAGATGCATTATGTAAAAGATTTTCAAATGAAATGCAAATTGAATTTGAAATGAGTATGTTTGGTGAGATCAAATTCTTTGTTGGTTTACAAGTATATTAGAGGAAGAATGGAATTTTCATTACACAGTCTAAGTATGTCAATGAAATATTGAAAAATTTTGGGATGGAAGATGTTTGGTGAGATCAAATTCTTTGTTGGTTTACAAGTATATTAGAGGAAGAATGGAATTTTCATTACACAGTCTAAGTATGTTAATGAAATATTGAAAACTTTTGGGATGGAAGATGCTAAATCAATGAGTACTCCTATGGTTATTGGACAAAAGTTATCTAAGAATGATGATGTTGTAGAAGTGAATCAGACTTTGTACAGATCCATGATTGAAAAATTATAGTATGTTGTACATAGTAGACTAGATATTGCACTAGTTGTTGGGATTGTGGCAAGATTCTTTGCCAATCCTAAGGAAACACACATGATGGCTGTGAAAAGAATTATGAGATACTTGAAAGGAACTTAGAGTTTATATAGATGCTAATTGGGTAGGAAATGTAGATGACAAAAAAAGTACTAGTGGCGGAGCTTTCTTTCTTGGATAGAGATTAGTCTCTTGGATGAGCAAGAAACAAAATTGCATTTCCCAATCTACTGCCGAGGCCGAGTATGTTGCTGCTGCAGTAAACTGTTCAAATTTGGTATGGATAAAACAATTATTAATAGGCATGAAAGAAGAAATCAATGAACCTATTGTTATTTTCTGTGACAACACAAGTGCTATCAATATTTCTAAGAATCCAGTGATGCACACTAAGACCAAACACATATCAATCAAGTATCACTACTTGAGAGAATTAGTACAATATAAAGAAGTTCAAATGGATTATGTGAATAGAAAAGAACAATTAGCAAACATATTCACTAAAGCTTTACCCAGAGAAGCTCATGAGTATTTGAGAAGTCAATTAGGGGTCCTTCCCCTATCTAAGGCTGCCTAGACAAGCTAGGAGCACTGCATCAAATGTGCTACAATAGAATATTTGACAAATTGATGCAGAAGATTGTCACACTTTAGGGATGGCCTAGAGTTGTGAAAAAGAGCAAAGATAAGGAATCAGTCATAAGCAAGATGACAGAGGGAAAAACACTGAGCTGCACAAATATTATCTACATCTAATGGATGTATGTTTTAGTTGTTGCTTTGGCATTTTTGTCAAAGAGGGAGACAAACTGATATGATAACACATGACACTGAAGCTAAGGATGATGAGCTGAAATGAAGGATCAAGATAGAGGGAAATCTGAATAATTCTGACAGTCACAGAAGTGAGGCTTATAGGATTTTGAATCAAAATGAAGCTAAGGATATTATAAATAATTCTCTAATGAACAAATAAGTTTTTGGATTGGTTGGTAATTCATGTGTTATTCAAGTGATATCATATGGTGTTGCCATCAATTCCAAAGAGGGAGATTGTTGAAAACTACAATTGAAACAATTATTGTATTGTCATTGATGTCAAACCTTAACTGGTAAGACTGTTGCTACTTAGGAAAGTACTATATCTATTTGAGTGTTGCTAAGGGGATAGGCAAGGTTGGTAACAATAGCACCTAGGGAAAGGTTGAGTTATCTTGATACTACAAAGTGTACTTGACTATGTTGTACAATGATGAGACAATGTATTGTTTATACTAGTAAGACTAAAGACTAAACTGGGAGGCTTGACCGAGCAAAGAATGGAGAAATCATGTTTAAGCTGAGTAATGTTAGTGTCGACCGAGTCAGTGTATGCCGAGCAAAATTCTAGTATCAACTGAACAATAGTTAATTACCGAGGAAGACAGTCTAAGCCGAGCTTTCTACATGAAGACCAAGTAGTTGATCACAGTATTGACCGAGCATCAACAATTTTATATTTGAAGAGAATTTAGTTTTGGAGCTAACATTGTTGAATTCTTGGATTATGTAAAACGTGTTGACTTTATTTATTGATTGTTTGAAAGCACTAAATGCACTGTAAAACATTTTATTATAAATTTTTAAGAGATTTGAGATGATTCTAGAAAAGGAGCTGAAGAACATGAAGCAAGTAGATTCAATGAATCTGACCTAACCCTAAGATCTACGAATGAGATTGAGCGGCATAAGATGAGTTAACCTAATTGAGGAAAGTATAAAGGGTACCTAAGCATTTGGATATGCAAGTGCATGGGTGAATAGAGAATGTTGGAAGATTAGTAAAGTTTTATTGACTGTATAAGTAGAAAAGGCTGAAGGAGAATTATGGTGGTTGCTTGAAGAAAAGTTCTGAGCAGATCAGAGATGGAGATGGAAAATTTTCAAAGTCAGTAAACCAGCATTAGTGTACAGAATCAGATCTGATATTTGCAAAGTAAGTTGTATATTTTTCAGATAAATATTGCTGCTACTTTCTAACCATTGTAATAGTCAAAATCTTTTTAATAGAGGTTGACCTAACAGTCATATGTCAAATCCTTTGAACAAGGTTGCATTCTAATGGAGTGTATGTAAGTCCTATGACTAGGCTCACTTTTAACAGGGTGATTGAAATCCTTTAACCGGGTCGCACCTGATAGTGTGTATTGTAACTTTTGACAGGGTTGGCTTTTTACCGAGCTCACTTCAAAAGAGTGAAAATAATAGTAGCATGTTACAAAGTGGTTTTTCCCAAATTGGGTTTCCACTATAAATCCTGGTGTTAATAATTGTGTGAATGTTTTGGTTTGAACATTTCTGTGTTTTACAAGTTAAGTTACAACTAGGTAGTGGACTTCATTGTTATATGTTTCTATTATTGATTCAGTGATGACTGAGTTTGTTTTGGTTATTGGATCTGATTTAAGGAAAAGTTTTAAGATTGATTTATACATCAGGACCTAAGAACAACTGTTTCACACCCCCCTCTCTATTGTTCTAAATCATATTAACAAGTTCTGTAACCAAAACAAATAGGTTTATAACTGGAGAATAATTTCTTTTTACGTGGTCTATGCCAAAATGGGAGCATTCTAGGGACATCCAACACAACAATTTGAAAAGCTCTGAAACAATAGACAAAGAAATGTTGTCCCGTTGAATGACATGGTTGCAGAAAATGTGTTTGTTGAAATTGATTTTTCAAAATTCCACACTCTTTGCTACCATCCTCCCCCACTGTGCCAAATAATTTACCAAAGTGTGATTTGGCATTTTAGTACAGGTATTTGAAATTTAAAATGGATTTGTTTAATTTTAGAGTAAAAAGTTTTGTGTTTTTTTTTTAAATGATACTTCTTTTTAGTATATTTTTTCTTTCTATAATTATTTTTAATTACTAAAGATAATAAAGATGAACTATTATTCAATTTGAAGTACAATTTATAAATTGTAATATCTAAAAAACAATTGTACATATTATAATATTGTTCTTATTTTGTCAATGAAGTGTCGATAATTTTTTATATATGTATAAATATAATAAATATAGCAACAAAATAATAAAAAATAAAATTTATATGTTTACGTCAAAAAAAAATCATTTATAAATATCAATATTGTAACAAAATTGATACTTTTAAAATATTTTTTTGCATTCAATTTTTAATTCATGCTTCTATAATTTACTTAAATAAATTTAATTATATCAAAAATATCTTTTAGTATTTATAAATAAGAAGATAGTAATGAAATTAATATTTGGGAAAAATCTATAAAAGATTTATTATATGCATAAATTGGAAAAGTTATAAATAAAAGTGATTAAAACATTTATATATCTTCAAATCCATGTTTCTAGATTTTTCAATTTGACAATGTTTCTAAAATATAAGTACTTAAAAAATTAAGTTTATTGGAAAAGTAAGTTTTCATATATATTCATTACTATATATTCAAAATAAGGAGAGAGATCTATAAAAAATTTCTTTTATGAATGAATTAGAAAAGTTTTTAAAAAAGTGATTAAGACATTTCTATATCTTCAAATCCATATTTCAATATTTTTCTAATTTGATAATGTTTCTAAAATTGAAGTACTTAAAAATTTAAGTTTATTGGAAAAGTAAGTTTTCATATATATTCATTTCTATATATGAAATAGGGAGAGAGATTAAAAATTATTTCTTTTATGAATAAATTAGAAAGGTTAAATAAAAAAGTGATTAAGACATTTCTATATCTTCAAATCCATATTTCTATATTTCTCAATTTCACAATGTTTCTAAAATTTAAGAACTTGCAAAATTAAGTTTATTAGAGAGAGAGAGAGAGAGATCTAAAACTAACTACAATTCTAACAATAAATTTAAGCCCTAATCTTAATCATACAACCATAACAAAAAATCTAACCCTAACCTCAAATTTAATCTCTAATCGTAAAAATGTTATCCTATCCACCATTCTAATCTTAACCTTATCCACACTCAATATGAACCAAAAACATTGTAATCTAAACACTAACCCTAATCCTAACCATTAACCTAATCCTAAGGGTAACCATGATGTCAACCCTAATACCAACTAAAACTATCAAAATTAACTCTAACCTTAACAAAAATCTTAACCTTAAGAATCAACCTCAACCCTAATCTTACACATAATCCTAATCATTTTGTAAAACCTAACCCTAAGGCTAACTATATTCCTAATCTTGAACTTAAACCTATCATAATTGTGGTTTGTATAAATTACTAAATATGTGGCAAATGTGTATTAATACTTTTTGGAAAATGTTTACAAATATTTTTATTTTATGCAATAATAAATTGAATCTCCAATGAATTTGAAAATTACTTTTATAATAATGTTGATATAAATAAAACATATATAGAAGGTTTTTTGTTTGTCTTCTCTCATTACAAAAATTTCCATTATCCAAATAGTCAGATTTATAATTATGATATGATAATTAACCATGACATAAGCCCTAACCCTAATAATAATCTTAATCCTAAACCCTAAACCCTTATCCTAACTATAATACTAACAATGATGTAACCTGTTTCCCTAATCGTAACCCTAAATGTAACTCTAACTATAATACTAATCCTAACTTGAAACTGGCCTACATCCTAACCCTAATAAAGACCTTAATATTACCCTAATTGTGACCCTAATACTAACCCTAACCCTAACCCAAATCCTAACCCCTGCCCATAACCCTAAATATAATACTAAGTATGAAATTAATCCTAACTCTAAACCCTACAACGTAACCCTAACCATAACCCTAATCTTACTCTAACCCTGACCTTAATCCTAACCCTAACTCCTGATCCTAACCTTAACTCTAAATGTAACACTAACTATGATACTAATTCTAAATCTAAACCCTAAATCCTAACCCCAACCACAACCTTAATCTTACCCTACATCATTACCCCAACTGTAACCCTAATCTTACTAACCCTTACCCTAACACCAAACCTGACTCTAACCCCTGACCCCAACTATAACCCTAAATGTAACACTAACTATAATACTAATCCTAAATCTAAACCCTAAATCCTAATCCCAACCACAACCTTAAAATCATACCCTTAAACTAAATAGTAATTCTAACAATAACTTTAAACCCTAACCATAAGTATAATCATAACCAAAAATATAAGCCTAACCTTAAAACTAAACCTAACCCTAAAAATAATTTTAAACTCTAATCATAAACATTATCCTAACCATCACTCTAATCTTTACCTTAGCCATACCTTAATATCAACCCCAAAAAGACTTTATTCTAAACACTAACCCTAATCCTAACCCTAAGTCTTAATCTTGAAGTTGACTCGAACCTTGACCCTAACCCTTATTCCAATCTTAACCCCAACCATAACCTTAACTCTCATCCTAACCATAACTCTAACTTTACTTCTAACCCTAACTTTAACCCTACCTCTAACCCTAACCTTAACCCTAACTCTAACCCCTAATCATAATTCTAACCTGACTCCCTAACCCTAACTTTAATCCTAACTCTAATCCCTAACCCTAACCCTAACTCTAACTCTTACCCTAACATTAACTCTAACCCTTACCAGAAACCTTACCCTAACTCTAATTCTAACCCAAACTCCTAACACTACATCCTTTCCCTAAACATGACCTTAACCTTAATCATAAAGTTAACCCTAACCTTGACCCTAACCCTAATATAATATAATATTAAAATTCAAAAAATGTCTTCCATGTTGTGTCACGACTACTACTAGCTTATATATACCTATAGATATAGTACGCCGAGAGTAATCCTTCTCGAGGTGCCTATTTTCATCAATCCTAGCCTAAATGTAATAGTAACTATTACTAATCTTGACCATATTACTAATTGTAATGATAACCCTAACCCCTTACCCTAATCTTTACCTTTAATGTGAGCGGTGCAAGTCCAAAACTAATATTACTCCGGGGTGAACCCACAATAGTGGGTTACACTTTTTTGCCTGAACGGACACTGAAATCTACATTTTGAAAAAAACTTTCAGATTCAGATGCATATTGTTCTTAAACCATTTGAAATCAGAAGATGAGGTAAATTAGAGTCTTTTAGGATTTTGTTTCTAGATTTTAAATATATTTTTTATTTTTATTTTTGAATTGATTTGAATGATTTTTTCTTTCTCCCATGAAAATTGGTATGTTGCAGAAAATGTCATTTTCAAAGAGTTACTTGGTTTTCATAGAGCATAACTTTTTTTCTAAAATAGATATCAATGTTATTCTTTCGAATTTAGTTTTGTAACATCCATATGGAGGACATGCAATTTGTTTGATGACATTATCACTATTGTAGCATATTTTATTAATGTTTGAAGTTGACTAAACTGTAATTTTGACATACCTTGACTACATAGCTTATAGCTTATCGTGTATTTGTCTAATTTTATTTTTATTTTTTTTAAAGAAAGAGAACTTCAATACCTAGGGCATAGATATTTTTAAAAAATTTTGTTCTCTCATTTACTATTTTTCCATAAGCATCAAACATAGCGGTAGACATACGGTGAAATATCTATGTTTAGTAAAACTAAAAATACAAAGTCATAATAAAATTAATATATATTAACATTATAATCATTGGAAAGATTTTTCTTAGTTGTACCTTACTAAATAGATAGGTTTGTCAAATAGATTCATTTGATATACCAAAAGATAAATTTGAAGTGATTTTCTATCAGCATTTTGATAGGTGCAAAGGAGACTCCATTGTAGGTATGAATGAGGAGTATAGATGTTATATCAATGTTTTTCTTATCTAAGAGGCCTTGAGCTAACCATTTGTAATTAATTCTTTCAAATGGAACGTCTTAAGGCTTAAATCATCATATTTTATTAAAAATGTGTTATTTCAGCAAAAATCAGCATGTCTAAAAAAGTGTAACCCACTATTGTGGGGTCACCCTCCTAAGGTTAAAATTAAAACCTAATTGTAACCACAACCCTCTCGATTACCATATGTAAAATGGTAAACATGACGGTTATACTAACCCTTTATATGATAGTAATCCTAACTGTAAACATAGAATCATATCCCTAATCGTAACCCTAACCCTAACTCTAATATGTTATTACATTACCATTATAATTACTTATATATGGTAACCATTCAAGTTAGTTGTGACCATGTCCCTACCATTGATCATACGTTAAATGTGATACTAATGATAATTCTCACATTAAACCGTAAACAACATCTAAAAAGGTATTACCAAGCATGATACTTTAATCCTAAGTCTAAAACCTAGATCTCATCTCTAACTACATCCATAATCTTACTCTCACACAAACCCTAACACTAACCGTATACTTAACACTACATATGATTTAACCATGACTATAAACTATACATCCTAACACTGTACACAACCTTAAATTGACCCTAACCCTAACCCTACTTGTACAATAGCCAAAATGTAACAATAACTATTACTAATCTCGACCACATTACTAACCCTAATGCTAACCCTAACCCCTTACCCTAATGTTTACCTTTAATGTTACACTAAATATGATACACCACGTAACTGTAAACATAACATCCTAACTCAAACCATGAACTTAGTATGATACAATAATCTTGATACTAATCGTAACTATAATTGTACCCATTCACACAAAACTACTCCTAAGGTGAAATTTTAACCCTAAGTGTAACCATAACCTTGTCGTTTACCATAGTTCAAATGCTAACCATAACGGTTATACTAACCCTTAAAGGTTAAACAATAACCCTACAAGAAACACTACATATGAACCCCAAATCATATTACTAATTTGACTGTTGACCCTATTTTCCATACTAACCTTAACCAATATATTAACCCTAATACTAATCCAAACTGAACACTTTGCATCCCGTTATTAGCCCATGATTAATGTTCACTGTATTAGTAACCTTAACCCTAACCCCTTACCCTAATCTTAAACCTTAATGTTACACTAAATATGATACTAATCCTAACTGTAAACCTAACATCATATCCCTAACCACATCCTTAATCTCACCTTATCCCTAACCCTAATTATAACTCTTACCCAAATCCTAACTCATAAGGTAAAACATCCTACTAACCCTAACTCTCACCCTATCCATAACCCTAACTGTAACTCTTACCCAAACCCTAACTCATAAGGTCAAATATCCTACTTACCCTAATTCTCACCCTATCGCTAACCCTAACCCTAACTGTAACTCTTACCCGAACCCAAACTCATAAGGTAAAATATCCTACTAACCTTAACTCTCACCCTATCCCTAACCCTAACCCTAACTGTAACTCTTACCCAAACCCTAACTCATAAGGTAAAATGACCTACTAACCCTAACCCTAATCGTAACCATAACCCGTCACTGACCCTACAAGAAACATTACATATCAACCCCAAATCATATTACTGATTTGATCGTTCAGCCTATTTGTCATAGTAACCTTAACCAATATTTTAACCCTAATACTAATCCAAACCCAACAATGTGCATCACATAATTAACCCACGATTAACCCTCACCATATAACTAACCCTAACCTTAACCCCTCACCCTAATCTTAAACATTATTGTTACACTAAATATGGTACTGATCATAACTCTAAACCTAACCCTAACCCTAACTGTGACTCTTGCTCGAACCATAAATCATAACATAAATATCGTACTAACCCTAACTCTGACCCTATCCCCAACTCTAACCCTAACTGTAACTCTTACTCAAACCCTAACTCATAACAAAAAATGTCCTACTAACCCTAACTCTTACCTGATTTTAAATTATTTTAATAATTTTTAATTTTTAAATATATATATACTATTTTTTTATTTTACAACATTAAACCAAATTGTTTCCCTAACAATTTTATTTTATTTTATTTTTCTACCATATACATAAACATTACAAATCATAAAATGTCTACTATATTGCGTTGCAACTGCTACTAGCTTATATATATTATACACCGAGAATAATCCTTCTCGATGCGCTTATTTTTTTCAAATTGCAAGGTGCAATAGACACCTCATAGAAAGATTACTCTTGACATATTATATATATATATATTTATTTAAATATATATAAGCTAGTTTATTGGTATCTTAATATGACATTACATAATTTATGTTTTGAAAGCCACAATTATTGTACACTATTGTCAAACATGTTGAATATTTTACCAAAAAGTAGTATTGAAAGTCTAAAGAGTAGGTACCGACCGTTTCCTCTGACGGCCACTTAAAACTCACCTATCATTATCAACGTCTTTTCATTTTCACCGTAGTTATTGCCTCGTTATTGACAACAGCTTCGTAATGCGTAACGAAAGGACGCGTGGAGGCAAAATTTACTACTGTCACGAACGGTTGCTGGAAGCTTATCTTTCAGTCTCACCATTTCCAACTATTTTATCGAATAATCCACTCTTCTCATCACGACGAGAACGAGGACGAGGACGAGCTAATTTCTGCAGCTTTGTGTTGGTTGGGGAAGATGAGTGGGTTCGAGAAGCCTCGTGTTGTGACGGTGCCATATCCAGCGCTGGGTCACCTCACTCCTTGCTTCGACCTCGAAAAACTCCTCGCTTCCAACGGCCTTGCCTTCACTTACGTCACCACGCCTGCTAACGTCTCACTCCT
Organism: Chamaecyparis obtusa; assembly: GCA_027943335.1. Lineage (NCBI taxonomy): Eukaryota > Viridiplantae > Streptophyta > Pinopsida > Cupressales > Cupressaceae > Chamaecyparis > Chamaecyparis obtusa. The sequence goes on along the minus strand of BSBK01008320.1, from coordinate 128,368 downwards.
GCACTCGCATGGCCCATTATTGGCGATCAGCACTTCAATTCAAAGCTTTTTGCAGAATTAGGCGTAGGAATTCAACTCTGCCAACACAGAGATGGGATGCCAGAAGAAGAAAGAGTAAAGGAGGTTGTGAGAATTGCTCTAGTTGGAGAGACACGAGAAGAGATGATAGCGCGCGCAGAGAAATTAAAGGAGATGGCTTCAAATGCTATGAAGCAGAAAGGATCTTCAGCCGCAGATTTGACAGCTTTTGTAAGTGACATGTATAAGTTGAATTACAGACCGACAGAGCACGAGAGAGAGGCAGAATCCAGTCTCTGTTGAAGATTGTAATCCCACCTGCCCACTTGTACAATCAATTTTATATCCTCCATGCATTTAAAAAAATTTCAGTATAAGTCAAGGAATTTGAAAAGATTTTCTATTAACTCTTCAATTGCTCACTGTCACATTAGCTTGTTCTACATGCTTACTGTCACATTAGCTTGTTCCACATGCTTATGATTTGCCATGATAACATTATTTTATGTTTTTGTCTTTTCTTAAGTTTTAAATTGAATTCAATGATTGTATTTATAGATTAAATTAAATTATTAAATTAAATTAAATTGTCTTATATAACAAATTCTAATTAGTTTTTTAATAAATAATGGTGTTCTGAATGATATATGCTATTATATATTGTCCTTTATTTAATTTGTTTAATTTTATGAATAAGATAATTTAAATTTAAGTCAAATAGTTTTAAGTTTATTTAAGTTATTACAACAAATAATAAAATACTATATATACTATTTACAAAATAGTATTAGGCATATATGGAAGGAGTTATATTGTAAAACATAAGAATTGGAGTTTAACAAATTTAAAGTAAAAATTAAATAGTATATTAATTATTTATTATGATAATAAATTTATGATTGAAAAAAATCAATTTTCTAAAATCATATTATGCATAATATTGACACACAATCTCTTGTGAGAAAAGATTTGATTGAACTAAAGTTTTGAATAGTTAGTAACAAACTTATTTACTTATAGTCCGCACGGGTAGGTGAGTTGGTTTGAGGCTGTGGGTGGACGACTCATGGTCTTGGGTTCGACTCCCTCCCGAGCTTAGATGGGTGAGATGGCTTGCGGGCAGCTAATCTCAACCCTTGGGAGACTTGTCTCGCCCTAGCTCGCACAGGTACCCAAGATACGAGCTGCTGGGCACTGGGCTAGGTCACAGGGACACCCCATGTACACAAAAACAAACTTATTTACTTGTTTACTAAAGATTAAATATTTAAAAATTTATACATAATAGATGTTAAATTATATGATACTTTTTTATCAAAAATAAATTAAATAATATTGAAGTAATATATATATATATATATATATATATATATATATATATATATATGTGTGTGTGTGTGTGTGTGTGTGTGTGTGTGTGTGTGTGTATTAGTCAAAATAAGAATTTAAGAAGTAATCTTCAAACAAAAAGATATTTTAAATTTTTTTATTTTTTAAAAAATATGTAAAAATATATGAAGTACTTAATTAAAAAAATAAAAACTTACACAATTGATAAACAATTTAAAGTTAAAAAGAAAAAAACTTTCTTCATATGACTTCAAATATTTTAAATTAACAAATATTAAAATTAGCTTTTTTCAGCAACATCAAAGTAATAGTAATGATTTGACCAAATGTCCTTTTATTACCAATCCACTTGATAACCATGCATACATACATGCAATGGAATGGATGATGGACTAATGGGGGTGGTGCATTTTGGCTGCCCCATAGCTAGTGCCTCTGTATTTTGCTTTCAGACTTAGGAGTCTAGATCAATAGAGCTATCTAAAGCTGTGAGTGTGTATGTCAGAGGATAGGAATTTGTGTATAATGCTGCTAGTATGAAGAGTAAAGGTCATTTGAGTTTGTGAAACATGATGTTTTGTTTTAATGAATAGAAATATTTTATTTTATTTCTGCTCCCCTATATCCTGCAGTCTCATGAATCCAAGTAGCGAATAAGGCTTTATTTCTTTTGAACATTGCTTATGCACCATAAGTCCCTAATAAAAAAAAATTCGTTTGATGTTCAGTTTTTCAGTGGCTTTAACATAATTTTTGCTTTTATGTTTTACATTATATTGTGTGGATATATCTGAGATAAAATTTTACTGTTTAATTATTTTTTCATAAATTTTGAGGTATTTAAAAAATAAATTTTTTAGATTTTAGATTGAGTTGTATTTATATTATTTCTTAATAATTATTGAGCATGAATTATTATTATTATTTTATTTTATTTTATTTTGATTATTTTCTTAGAACACTAATTTTAGGATATGATTATATTTATGAAGTTGAGTATTAAATATTATAAATTATATATTTAGAGTTATGTACTTAATGATATCATTTTAGATTTTTTTTTTATAAAATTTATTAAATTAAAAGAATTAATTATTATCTGGACAAATTATAATAATTAGTCAAATTTTAAATTTAATTGATAATGAACATGAGAATTGATACATTATCAACTTTTTTATTGAAAAATCACTATATAATAGTTATCTATTAGACTGTGTTTACACTAGAAAAGTGAATAATATTGATTCTTTGTGATGGAGTTGATCGTACTTTAGGATTTGTGCATAATAAATGTTCTAAATTTTTTTTTATGTAAAGATCCCCATGCTTATTTTGGAGTCCAATTTTTTAGAAGAAGAGGCATTAGCTAAGCACTCTTCTTCTACCAAACATCATATTTGTTTGGAGAGCACCCATATCCTATCCAAGGAGGACAACTATTTTAAAAGGAAGCTTAAGAAGGCTATAGAAATCAATTACCATCTTATTAACCTCAATCAAGATGAAGGTTGGTCCATTAGCCTTTCGTGGAAACCTCCGTTAGGCACGCTCAACAACCACCATCATCCTTGATGCTTTCTGGCCCCCTCTTGTGTATAGCTTTGTTTTTCTTCCTTCTTTCCTCTTTCTCATTTTGTTCTGGTTAGTTTCTTGTTTGTGTCCTTGTTCCCTTCTAGTTCTTGCTTCAGTAGGTCTTTCTCCTTCCAGAATCTTTCATCTTAATTTACTTTTTATCTTTGTTCTTTTTGTTCTCGTATTTTCTCCTTTCTTTGGTATTGATAGTGTGATTTTAGGACTTAGGTGGTTATTCCTTTTCATTTTTCTTTTTTCACTTTTTATTCTTGTTTGTTTTCTGAGTTGCTTTTAATTATTTTCTCTTCAACTTTTTTTTGGTCTTATTTAGCCTTATTTTTTGCTTTTCTTTCTTCCTCACTTTGTGTGTCCTCTCTTCTATCTATCTCTTCATATAACTTTTGAGTAAGGCTTGGTCTACATTTCATTTTTTTACAAATCTTTCACTCTCTCTCATTCTAATGATGGAGGCTTGGTCTACATCTTATGTTTTTACAAATCCTTCACACACTCTCATCCTAATGATGGATCATAGAGTGTGATCTGAAATATTAATTCTAAAATTACAGATATAATCAAACCCATAAATGAATGATTCAATTCATTTGAATTGTAAAAATCTTATAATATTGATCAATACCCTTCATGAGAGGGAGCTATGCTTCAAATCTAAATAATGAGAAGTGTTAAAGATCAAGCTTATGAAGAAATTTGCACACTTAAGCCTATCTCAAAAGAGGCAGAGATTCCAATCCGATCCCATGTTTTGTAAAAATTAGCTACCATCTTTGGAGCGTGCACACCAAGCACATATTCTTCCATGCAAGCCTCTCAATCCTCAGATCAATCATTCAGTCTACAAGGAGAGTTATCAACCATCGTAATGCCATATTATTGCCCCTTCACCCTTCACCTGGAGCTTGCCTCATCCCTGCGTCCAGAACTTCGGATTCATCTTCCTACACCAAGGCTATGGGACAACAAGAGTAGGTCTCTCAACATTCTCCTGTGTAGATTGATCTGTCTGGTACCAGTTCGCAGTCTGTCAACCTTCAAGTTCCTCTCCTCTCAACGGCTCCTTTCCAGTGTGCACAGGTACGTACACCAATCTCAGCTATTCTCATTGCATGCATTTCAAGTCTTCCATTGATCGCTCTGATTGGAGCTCTTCGAAGCGTATCTCCCATCCAAAATGTCTAAACAATAAACTAAAACGAAGGGCTATGACCATGTCATAATATCATGGCAACGCCTAAATAGCAAACTAAAACGTAATGTGGATGTGTGTCCCATATGATCCTCATGCATGCACCCATGCTTCTACGTAGGGCGTATCTGTAGCGCAGTCCTTTCACAATTGTTTGTAGTATCGGCAGCTGTCAGTATCATCTGTCAAATGGACACTGCCAAGCTCCAGACAAAATGCACCATTGACTAAATTTCAAAAAATAGAAAATACAATAGATGCTTCTGAAATTTTCAGCATAAGTTCTTCATGATCTATACATTTTGTGGTCGAAAACAACAAAAAGTTTTCAAAAAATTCACTATATTTTTGCAAATCTGAAAAAAAAAGTTTGACTTATTTTTCTTTTTGTCTTTGGTGCATTATGTCTGGAGCTTAGACGATGCTCTGCCAAATACAGTAGCCGCTAAATAGAGGCATACCCCATACAATGAGTTTTCATGCTCTAATGAATACAAGCTGGGTATTTTTTTAAATTTTTATTAATGAGTACAGTTTGGGATTTTTTTTTAAAAAAATTATTTATATTCAAATATATTAATTTTTATTATTAATGAGTACAGTTTGCGAAGAAAGTATTATTAATTTATATCATTATTTTATAATTGTACAGATGATTTACATCAAAATTGTAAGTTAAAATTAATATTAATATTTTTACATTTAGTTTCTTCAACATAAATTTAATAATTTTTTTTGGTCATATTTTTTCAATCATTATCTAGTCAAATCACTAGTCAAAAAGAGAACATCACTATATATTATAACTTCTTCTATGTTGGAACAACAAAGAAAAAAATTAATAACATCAAAATTACAATTTTTTTTATTTTTTATTTTATCGGTAAAAGGCCGAAGCCCTGAAAGTTTTTTATTAATATAAATAAATTTTACAGTGTGACCCCGCTCGCTGCAGGCGTTGGTAGGAAAGAGCAGGGTTGAGAAAACCTCCAGCCTTGCCCAGGACCAGTGGTCCTATACTTATACATAATTACGTGGGCATACCCACGACTCGACAGTAGCCAAGATTTGTTGGATACATAAATACCGTGGGCATACCCACATCTCAACATTTGTCGAGATTTATGGAAATGATAGATACATAAATTTCATGGGCAATCCCACTGCTTAATGATTTCCTATGAATTCTTACAATTACACTCTTTTAGTGGGCATACCCACCTTTTTGTAAAATCTTACAAATGCTGCTTTTATTGAGCTGTCTCTAACCTTTATACAATGATTTCATAAAATATCATTCTCGAATCTGCAATGGCCGGATGCATCAGTTGCTCTATAGATATTAAGCCTCTTTGATTTCCTTACTCTGTTCTTTAAATATTTAATTAGCTGGAATCCCTTTCTCCTTACGAATTTTAGTACCTGTATCATAAAATAAACACCACTTCCATCTACAATGGTTATCTTACATCCACTTATATAGATATATCCTCCAATTGAGCATTTATATTTTGGATTTTTATGTTATGATAATGAGTATTTATGAAAAGTAGTTTGAACCCAATCAAAATACATAACTAATTCTATTTGTATTCTCAACCTTTATATCCATGTGTAAACTATAAATTAGTCCATTCAAATACAATTATCACTAAATATTTATAACATTAATTCTACTGCTATCTTGATTTACCTCTGTCCATTAATATCATAATAGGAAGGATATAAACATATATTCATGCCCATAAACCAAACTGAGGAATATATATATATATATATATATATATATATATATATATATATATATATATATATATATATATATATATATATATACTGATAGATCAGTCAAATCATACCCGGGACATTATTTGACAAAAATTGCCATTGGTGAGAGCTTGCTCTCCCTAGTTCTTAAAATGCTCTGTCTTATTTACACTTCAGGCCTAGCATATTGTCAGTAAGAACTGTTGGGTTTGGACCAATTGTAGGTCTATTAAGATTGGTTCACCATAGTACCATTTATTAATACACCGGGGTGTTTGCAATTGGCCAAATGCTCAAACTTTTCTCAATGCCATTCACAGATGTTTCAGGATTGCAATATTTACATAAATAAATCAGTCTAATATATATAAATACAGGTCTAATATAATCGACATATCGGTATTTATATATATTAATCTGAAGAGAACAGGTTCAATATTCCCTGATTAAGAACTTGCCCGTCTATACAATTTTGAAATGTACATCAGCAAATCAAACTATATATACTTCCCTGTTTATGATCTTTGCTTATCTTATACATTTTCAAAATGTACATCAATACATAGATATATATATATATATATATATATATATATATACTAAAAAATCGTATATATAAATCTATATACATAGAGAGTTCTCATAACAAAAACCAGCGATTACCTTCATTTAGAGGTCCCCGTTGGTATTGCAAATTATCTTGAAAGTTCAAATCCATACTTTTCTCAAGAACAGGGTATTACCATATCAAAAGAGACACCTTAATGCAATTGAAGATCTTAAAAAGTACAAAACCAATTATGCTGTTATAAGAACACTATTGCCATAAAATCTTTATCTCATGAATGTTAATAAAATATTTCACTCATTCATTCATATAATTTACCTCCAATACATATATAATGCAAATGATAATGAGTGTTTACAACCATGGAAAACCATGGGGATTAAACTCCTAGAATAAGATCATGGGAATGAAATTGGGTCTACTTGGCTGTTGATAATTAAAAGTGTTGTTGCTATTAGAAGATATAATAATTTGTCTTGCTACCTTCCCCAAGGATTTCTTAGAAAGTGATGGGCACCTTCCATGTTTAGATTGTGACCAACAATATGTGTGATCAAATAACACAAGGTTGCAATCTATTCCTAAGTATTTAGATTTTCAATTTAAGACTTGCCTCACTTTCACAGAATTTCTAAATGGAATAAACCAAAGACCGTGCAAAAAGAGATGTTCTTAGTCCTATTCTTACATTGGCTTATCTTTTAAAAACTCTTTAGATATAATGATCCATTGTTACCACTTCGTTAGCCCCTAGATTAGCTAATTTGTCCGCCTCTGAGTTGCCTTCTCTGAAAGTATGTCTGATTTCATACTTTGTAATACTTTCCATTAATAAATTAATCTCTTCTATTTTAGCGTTCAACATCCAGTTGGGAGTTTTTTTAGTGCGAATGGCATTGACAATAATTTGAGAATCTCCTTCAATAATTACTTTTGTAATGTTGAGTTTCTTACATAATTTAAGCCCTTCTAGTGCCGCTATACACTCAGCCATATTTTTTGTCGTAGGACTAATGGGTTTAGAAAATCTAGCGACAACTTCTGACTTCCAATTGCGAATGATCCCTCCAATACCTGCTTCCCCCGTATTACCTCGCGATGCTCCATCAAAATTGAGTTTGTACCATCCTACTTTCGGCGGTACCCATTTACAAGAGGCTTTGTCAGTTTTAGTTTTGGGACCCCCCTTACCATAAAGGGGAGGGATTGCTAATTTTGGCCATTTACTCCTGATCTTGTTATCCCAGCTCTTGAATGAATCCTCGTAGCTTAGTTTGTCCCTCAGTTTTCTATTAATAATTTCCACGATCGACACTTCTATCTTGTTTGTAACTGAATTCCAAGTTAATTTTTGATCCGTAAAAATCCTTTTGTTTCTTTCTTTCCATATTTCCCATGCTACTATTGAAGGTGCTATTATCCATATATCTTTAAATAAGTTATCTTTATAAGGAGAAGGCCAAGCTTTAAGGTTGCTGATTAGATCACAGTGCTGAGTAGATTTCCATCCTAAACTTTGATGTAACCAATTCCAACATTTTTGTGAGAAAGGACAATTAAGAAGGAGATGGTTGACATCCTCAGACTAGTTTTCACATAAAGGGCATCTCGATGGCCCTTCAAAGCCCAATCTATTGAGCCTGTCTACTGTAAGAATTCTATTTTGCAAAGCTACCCACAGAAACATGCCCTCTTTAGGGTGGCAGGCTTTATTCCAGCACAGATTCAAAGGAATGTCTATATTATCCATATTTTGATCCCTAATAATTGAATTGTAACCATCCTTGACAGAGTAGTTACCATTATTTGATCCTGCCCATATTAAGGTATCCGGTCTATTTTTAAGTGTTATCTCTCTATCTTTCAATAATGCCAAAAGGATTTGCTTTTCATGCCATACATCATTTATTTCTTTCAGATCACTCCAATTAGTAGCTTCCTTCTTACATAGGTAATCCTTAAGATGTAAACCTATGCCTCTCTTGCATTCTTCCATGAATTCCTTGGAGAAACCTAGTTTGTTGAGGGGAGTCAGGCCTACCCACAAATCATCCTAGAATAAAGCTTGATCACCTACACCTACATCCCAAGAGAGATATTTGCTAATAATCCCTCTGCAATCCTTAATAAAATTCCATATCCGCGATCCTTTCACATGTGAGTGTGACCTGAAGATATTGATGGGATCCGAGTCAGGGATGTACTTGTGTAATAATATGGAAGCCCATTTACTGCTTGATTCTTTGTACATTCTCCATATAAGTTTAGCCCCGAGCACTTGATTTTGCCATAGTAGGTTTTTGATGCCTACACCCCCTTTTGCTATTGGTTTGCATAGGGTGTCCCATTTAATCAGGGCAAGTTTTTTGTCTTTAGATGGACACTGCCAATAAAATCCTCAAAACATTTTATCTAATTCTTTTTTAACGTTAATCGGAAGGGGTAGGATAGACAGATGATACGTGGGTATGGCAAAAAGGATAGATTTGATCATTGTCGACCTACCCGCTTTAGTTAACCATTTACCTTTCCAAGAGCTTTTCTTATTTTGAACTTTGGTTATGACTTGTTGCCAAAGTTTGGATGATAGGAGACCTTTATCGAGGTCTATTCCTAAGTATTTGCATGGGAATTTGCCAATTTTGTACCCCATCATGCTACAAGTTTCCTTTTCAATTTTTGGGCATGTATTAATAAAGAAAATTTCCAATTTGGTAGGATTAACACATTGCCCTGAAGCTTTCTCGTAGAGGTTTAGAACTTCTTTGAAGGCTCTCGCTTCTTGTCTGTTACCATATCTTGTAGAATCGTGTCATCTGCGAACTGTTGATGAGTGATATTAGGTATGTTTTCCGAAGCCTTCAAACCTAGGATTCTCCCTTCCTCTTATTTCTTTGTAATTGTTCTACCTAATGCTTCCACCATAATGACATAGAGAAAATGGGAAAGCGGATCCCCTTGCTTGATGCCCCTGGAGATACTAAAAAATCCTTCTGGGGAGCCATTGATAAGAATTGAAATTTTGGGAGTCGAGATGCAGTTAAAGATAAGGTTAACCCATTGTTTAGAGAAGCCAAAGGCTTCCAAGCATTTACACAGGAATCTCCAGTCTACTTTATCATACGCTTTTTGAATATCAACTTTCATTAGCATACTAGGTTCCTTAGTTAATTGGGCCGTATGAACTATTTCTTGCGCTATAATAATTCCATCCAAAATAGATCTGTTTGCTACAAATCCTGTCTATTCTTCCAAAATAATAGTAGGAAGAAAAGTTTTTAGTCTATTTGCTAAGCATTTGGAAAGAATCTTATATATGGTGTTACATAGGGAGATAGGTCTAAAATCCCTTGGATCCGTACTTTCATTCTTTTTCAGAATTAAGTTAAAAAAGGTGTTGTTAATTTCACTTAGTAAAGAACTCAAATTTCTAGTTGCTTCTACTACTTGCCAAACCTCTACTCTGACAAAATGCCAACATTTTTGGAAGAAGCCGACTTGGAAACCATCTGGTCCTAGGGCTCTATCCGGATAGAGTTGAAACACAGCAGCTTTAACCTCCTCTAGAGATATCTTATTGTTTAATATTTTGTTGTCTGACTCAGTAATCAACTTAGGAATGGCTTTAAGCATTTCATTTTGGGCATTAATGTCTATTGCCTCTGTGTTATTGAGAAGGGTTTTATAAAAATTTGTAAGAACATTTGAGATTTGAACCGGATCTTCAGTGATAAGTCCCTTGGTAGTCTTGATTTTGGCTATTCTGTTAATACTCCTTTTATAGTTAGTTGTATTATGAAATAATTTAGTGTTACTATCGCCCTCCTTAAGCCATGACTCCCTGGATTTCTATTTCCAAAAAATTTCTTCTTTGAGGAGGATATCATTGTATTTAGCCATTAGCTCTTTTTCCTTGTAGTAACTAAGATCATTCATACCTTGTTCTATTACTATATTGTTTAAGTCAGTTATTTCTTGTTCTAACTGAGTTTTCTCTTCGACTATATTTTTAAAATTATTCTTGTTCCAAGCTAACGCTTTATTTTTAATGATTTTTAACTTTGTTGTTAAGTAGAACATTTTCGACCCTTTAACCGAGATTTGTTTCCACAGTCCTCTAAGAGGTTTATGAATTTAGGGTTTTGGAACCACATAAATTCAAATTTAAACGGATTTCTCGATGGTTTGGAATTCTCTGTAATGGTAAGTTTGACAGGGAAGTGATCTAATCTTGCTTCTGGGAGGATCTCTGCACTGACTATCTGATTAAAGTTATCGAGGTTTGTTCTAATAAAGAATCTATCTAGCTTTTCAGCTATGTAGCTGAAACTAGCTCTTCTGTTATTCCATGTATAAACTCCATTAATTGTATTGATGCTTATTAGATGATTATCCACAGCCCACTTGCTAAAATCTTTATGGGCTTGCGATATGTATTGAGAACCCCCATACTTTTCTTCTAGATTTATAATAGCATTAAAATCCCCTCCAATGACAAAGGGGTGTTCTTGATTATCTGATAAAAAGTTTTGTATCTCCTACCACACTCTTCTTTTTTCTTCATTTGGAATTGGCCCATATACATTGATCAGGTTAAATTTTAAATCTGATTTTAGGCTCTTAATTGTTAGTACCATCCAGTTATCTTTAGTAAGAGAGGGTAAAGCCATCACTTTACGAGGGTCCCATAGGACTACCAGTCCATCTGAATGGCCTGCTGCCCAGGCATATTCTGATTTCCAAATACCTAATCTTTTATTAAATTTATAGCTATCCTCTTTGTTTAGCTTAGTTTCGTGTAGTAAAATGATCTCAGAATCAAAAAATTTTAAGTATCTTTTGATTAATCTTTGTTTGTTAGGGGCATTGAGACCCCTAAAGCTCCAAGTAGTGACTTTCATTGCACATGGGGAAGGAACTTCACCTTCCCTGTGTTCAGAATATCAGCTATCTTTTTTTGGTTGCCTACATTACCATCTAGAGATCTCAGTTCTACGGCTAATTTCCTACCTCTTTTCTTTTTGAGTTTATTGATATTAGGTGTGCTTAGACTACCTTTGGTCAAGGCTATGCTCAATTCTCTATTTTCATTAGTTATTCCGAAGAGACCTTCAATTGCTTCTTTAACTAGTGTTGAATTATCGAAAGATTCTATTAACGAATTGGCCCAATTATCCGGGCTTATTTTTTGATTAATAGTATGAGCTAAGGGTTCAATTCTATCTATAATCTCCTCACCAAAAATTTCCATTACATCTTTAGCTCTCCCTGATAAATCCAGATTTAAAGATTCTATTTCTAGAGGGATTGAAACAGCGTGTTCCTTCCCCTCATCGATGATTGGATCATTTTTTATTATATTTTCCTTATGCTTTGTAATTATATCATTCTCTCTTATATTATGCCTATCTATAATTTTTCCTTTGGTTTTTTTATCTGATTGGTTCGAATATTGATCTGGATTACCCAGAGGGTTATTTTCATATACTTCCTTTACTAGGGGTGAGGAAGGTAGGTTTAGACTATTTTCCTCATCCTTATTTTCTTCTATGATACATTCTTGAATTTGTTTTATTAGGATTTCCTTTTGAAGTTTCAATTCATCAAAATCACAAATCTCATCCAAAAATAGGTCCATTACTTCATCCGTTAATGATTCTCCTAAGTAATTAATTTTTTGGTTTACCTCCTATTCAGTTTTATTAACCTGATCCACTAGTTCTAATATCTTAGCACATTCAGGTTTTATAGACTGTTTTGTTGGTAAATCAATCCTATTACTTTCGTGTTGTATACATATTTTATTATTATCTTCTAGCTCTGTGCATTCTGGTTCAATTCCCTTAGTATTGGATTCATACCTAATAATGCTTGATGTCTTATTAGTTATTAGGGATGAAGCATCATCTGTTTGAGGATTATCTAGGTTTTCATTAGGTATTGCTGGAAATACAACTTTCTGTGACGGGCTGAATGCATTGCTGGGTGGCAAAGAGGGGGCAGGGGTACTTTCAAGTACTTGGACTATGCTTTTAGAATTACCTTATCTTTATAGATATCAGTAAAATTTTTGTCCTTATCCAAACTTGTTTTAGAGATAAAAAGGTAGAATTCTCCTTATTATTCTGAGAATGAGTGGATACCGAGTCATTTTTACATGTGTCAGATAGTGCTAATGGGAAGGGCCTATCTAATCCATGATTCCTTATAGGAATAATAGAAAATCCACCTTTATCCTTACAAAACTCAACCTCCATTTCTTTAGTAAGTTGGGTTAAGAGGTTTATGTTTTTGAGTGATTTCTGGGAATTAGCTTTAACTTCGATAAAATTTTCTAAAATTGTGGGACTGATTATAACAGAGTTAGAGCCAAAATTTAATTGTATGGGTGAGATGTATTTTTGATGGAAGTCCATTTCCACAATGATTATTTTGTAAACTTGATTAAGTGTTGGCTCAACAATCCTGATGAACTTCTCAATTTTATTGCCTATTGTACTTATCTTTTCCTTACTGGATGATTCCAAAGGTAGATTTTTTAGAGAGACTGCCTTTTCTACTCTAAAATTCTTTAGGTGCATTGGATTAAACAAAGGCTTCCAGTCAAACAGAGAAAAATGAATGTTTCTAAATTTTATATCCTTCTTTTCCATAATGCTATTCTTCAGTTCCTTTTTTTTGCAATCTATATACATGAAATAATCCAAAAGGTGTGATATACTTACCTCCTTCGGTAATTGTAGTGATAGTTCTACCATCAAATCATTAACATGTACTCTCGAGCCATTCCAGTACAGATCACACCCATTTCTGCTAGGTGCTTCTATTGCTGCAAAATGGTATTATTATCCAAAAAGATAGTTTCAAAGTACCGGACATGATTGATCTTACCTATTTTCAGTTGAGTACTTCTTCTATGTGGAGGCAAATAAGCTGTAGACTTTAAAGCTTTATGGAATAAATCATTGTTACAATCATTATTCATCTTGTTATTGCTATCTAAAAATGATGATTTCCTTTCCATCTTTCTAAGGTGAGGAGGGTAGTATTTTGTATTGCTAATCATTAAGTCATCAGTGTAGCAATCTCTACCTATTTGTTTAGATTTCCCCCCACAAAAGGGTGGGGTTTTGGAGAGATAGGGGTAGGGCTTTACAGCTTTGGAGTAATTCACCTCCATCTTGTGCTACCAGGCCCTATAGCCCTTATCCCCCAAAACCCCATTCCTTTCGTGTGGGGGTGAGTATATATACCTGCTATTTCCTTCCTTACTAAGCAATTCAAAAAAAAATTTCAAAGATAAACTGAAAGTGCTATGAACTGGCAAGGGCCTTAATACCTTATTTTTACCTTTAACCATTTTCCATGTATGATCTTGCTTAAATGTGCTCACGAGAGGTGCTTGGGTAGATAAGGTCCTGCCTTCCCCCTTAGCAGATAGGGGATCATCAGTTTTGCATTGTAACAAATGCCCAGTATTATCTGTCATAGCGATCCCCTAGCCTAAGACTGGTTTAGCATACCTGGTCTTTGCAAAAATTCTTAGCTGCCTGTCCAAAGATTGGACTGAAAATACCTTTTTCCTTGATTCCTTGCTCCATGAAGGGATAATGTGATTTTCCTTTGGTTCTGTGCCCAAATTCGAAACCCTAGCCAAAACCTTATGCTCTTCTTTCTGTGATCCTTCCTCCATCTTCCTAGATAGTGGATGATTATTAGGAGATTTATTAGAGGATTTGGTCTAGGTAGGGTCGCTGCATGAGGGCTTTGCATGAGTGAAAATGGCGAGCAAATTTGCATCAACATTTTTCTCTGCTTTTTCTTTTTGTTTTGCTATAAATTCATCCAAGTGTTCATAGGATGGATGCGTTTGCTCTTCTTTTTGATAGTCTTTTCTTTTGTGGCCATAGAGCCAATAATTATGACAGTAACTCAAAAATTCCTATTTCTTTCCTTGATCCTTATCCTTTTTTATGGAGATTTCTACCCTAGTTTTTTCATTGTAATGCCTATCTCCATTCTTCGACTAGCTTAGTTTGGAATGAAAAAGACCTAGGTTTATCTGCCTGTTGTGGAGAACAATTTTCCTTTGCCGATGGTAAGTTCACATTATCGTTGTTTTGATCACATCAAGTTTTTCAAATTTTGTTCATTTCTATGGCAGGCTTGGGCAAAAAAATTTAGTAGCCTTCTCTTCTTTGTCAAATTGTGGTATCTCCTTTGTCCAGATCTGCCCTTGTTCTATGTTGCAAATTTTCCCCCTATGTCAATTCGAATCTAACCTCTTCAAACCTTGATGCCCTTATATCAGATATGGGCTTCCTTTGCCAATTCATAGCCTTTATTAATAGCAGGCCCCCCTCAAATATTTGTGGCGCTGCCCTTCTAAATTCAGATCTAGGCCTGGTCTTCTATCAAATTCGGGCCTGGTCTCTAGACTTGAAGTCGCAGCCTCCCTTTCTCTAGTTTTTGGTGGCCTTCCTTATTGCTCTCTTAGACTGCTCCTACAATCAGATCGCTGCTAAACACCCAATTTTGGATCTACTCCCTGTCCTTATTCAAGTTCACTCCTCTAAATTCTGCTAGTTCTCAAGTCATTATAGTTTATATTCTCTTGTGATTTTCGGATCTATCAAAATTACAATATTAGTTAGTGTAGAATTTTCATATTTATTTTAGTATTGGATAACTTTATTTAGTATGCAATTAAATAATTTGATGTAAATTCATTGCTAGGAACTTGAAGTGTCAACAAAACATTCCGTTCAATATGTTTGGTTGTAAATTTATGATACTTGAGACAAATATTTTCAATGTATTTTCACATAAGAATCAACTGTGTATAAAACTGAAGAATCATGTTAAAAAATATATAAATTGGATGCTAAAGGAACTAATGTAATTTATCCATAGTAACCACCATTATATTTGAGAGAAGTCATTACGTTTTTGTAGAAGAATTGTTCGTGCTCTAGGGATCTTCTCAATGTAAGCTTTACCACTACATTTGATTGGAAAATAACAATGTCATTGAAGATAAATGTTTCAATGTCTATACATAAACTACACAAAGAGGGTAGAAATAGGAATTCAAATAATTTTTGAAGTGTTAATTTATGATCTTACCTTGTGTTCTCAAGAATAATTTGTATGGTTGTGTAGAAGAACAAAATGAGTATATTAATGATTATGTCATAAGGTTCTAATCCATGTGCATTAAATTCTTACTTTCATACATGATCTTAAATTATAAATATCTTCATTAAGAGATTACTCAAGATATTTACATTGATTGTATAGTTCTCAATATATTTGATGGATCTATGTTCACATGTGAAAAATATTGAATCTAAGCTACTAAAAAGAAGTTATAGGTTATTTATTCTATCTTTCACTTAAAGAAAAATGGTATTCTCAAGTCTGTGGCTCAATAGACAATTTATAAGTAAAATAGTTATTCAAACTACCAAACAAAAAACCATAATACAACATCAAAGAGGATGGCAACAATATTACAATTTTAATTTTTGAAGTAGCATTAAACTATATGTCATCTTCAAATAAATTGAAATCAAGAACATCTGTAATTGTAAAATTGTTCATGGTTGCATGTTATACATAAAATTTCTATATAAATGATTAATTTATTGTGAATTTTCAAGCTACTCTATCCAAGCTCTCATTGTCAAAATGGAAGGTAATTAAACTTACACATTGAAAGAGTCTATTTCCTCCTCAATCATCATTGTAGCATTAGGTATATAATAGACTATCAAAACATTGGAAATTTTAGTAAACTATATTGATTATTTGTAATAGTGTTGATCATAATCCTCCATACTAATGTCATTTAAAGTCTTGCACATAACATTCTTTAGTTATAAAATAAATTATAAATTGAAGTTTTAAAATTGTAAGAAAAATAATTTAATAATTTTTAACCTTTAATAGTTTGGATTGCATCTCTTGTTCTTGGTGCCTGGTTAAGATCAATACAAAATGGTAGCCTATGTTGTCCACTTTTCTTCTCATTGTCTAAATTTGCAATGGCATGTATATTTAATTAATCAACATAGATAAATCCTTAATTGTACAAGTATATATTTAGTTAATGTAAGTAATATTGACATTCTTAATTACCTAAAATACTTTGCTAAAATGTTTGATTGGGGGTAACACCAATAGTTGATGATGGTTGACTTTCACAAATTGTACATGCTAATTATTTGATTAAGTAAAGAAGACATGATAGAAATTAAGAAAATTGGCAAGTTACAATTTTAATGAATTAACATATTTGATTATTTAAAAATTACCATGTATAGTTTGTATTTCATCTATTGTTGATTAGTTCAAATCAATAGAGAAGGGAAATTGACCCCATCGTGTATTCTCTCGATCCTTTGAAGCTATAATCACATATTTTTACATATGAACTAAGAGGAAGAATTATTGTTATGAAAAATACTAAAATAAATTAGAATAAATGTACTGACCATGTTGTTCCATGATAGTAGTCATTTCTTCGTGTATATCCATGCTCGAACAATTTAAGACCCTAGATTTTTATTTTGTTTTTTATGAGCTATAGAAGGGAACTGCAATTCTTCCTACTCTGCTACTCTTTCATTTGATTCTTGGTGAATGTCACAATGTCTTTTGTGCATTTTTATTGCACTAAACCATTGGAATGTTCTTTGTACCAAAGATTGATGTAAACATTGAAGAGGAGGAAATAAATGCATGGAAATATTTTTTAAATCTCTCAACACATTTAGTAAAAATGAGTTTTACATCTTCTCTGGTTGGTAGATTTTGCAGTGATGAATTCAAATAATCAAAAACACTTTGATAGTCATCATTGGAAGGACCTAATGAATTACAACCATCTATGATAGGGAGATCTGTGTTCTTGAGCCCTACCCCCTTGTGGACTCCTACAAGGTCCTTCTCCTAACCTTTAGGGGTTATTTATATGACCCTACTCTAGAGGAACTCTTCCCTCAATTACCCTTCCTCCAAATACCTCACTACTAAGTTTGTACTCAACACTACTCCCTGTCTCCTTGGACTCAACTCACTAAGTCCACTTCCTAACACACTAGGGCCATGTTCAACTACAAATGAGATGGAGAGGCTTCCAAACTAACCATTTCCACTAGTTTTGGTGTCAACTTGTTTACAACTTTCATGGTTTTACAAATGATCTCTTGAAAGCCTTGTAAATAGGGCTAGTAGCCATTTAGGCCTAATTAGGTCACCTAATTCAACTTTTGGGCAATAACTATGAAACTTTCCAAAAAATGCCCCCCAAAAACTAGCATTCCTGTCACCCTTTTCAGAGGACTCAAAGATTTTTAGGGTTTCCCGAACTCAACATGTTCGTACACCCCCTTCCTAGAAATAGGCCTATTTTTAAGGGTTTCAAGCTTGTTAGTCTGCAACAATTTCATTGTTCTCAAACATACCACAAATGGCTTCAACTTGCCTTGTCCTTTTGTACACTGAATCTTTAGTAATTTTCCTACACCTCCATGGTCGTGGATTGTATATGTCAATCCATTAAACCCTCCATCTTTTCTCTGCAACTGTCAAGCCTTCTAGCCAAGTACATCATGTCTCGCCTAGGGCTTGATTGTAAAAATGGATAACCTACAAATCTTGAATCCAAACTCCATATGTATAAATTATATAAAATTCCCTAGCATATCCCAAAAGGTCGTATAGTTCCCACTGATGGAATTCATGCTAGAGCCATTTGAAGTCCTCCAACTCTGTATTGGCTAGTGAACTCATCACAGAGGAAGGATTTTTATTTTACCTATCAAAACAAAAAAAATAGACCTACAATTGCACAAAAATGAAGTACAAACCAAACCCTATATAATCATGCAAGAAACATCCTCAAGTCAATCCATTTACATGTAGATGCTTGAATTTCAAAGCAACTGTAACAGGGATTGCTGGAAACCAGTCAAGTTTATTATATCAAACTGTATGTACAATAAACTAACCCTCATCATAGACCAAGAATGGTCTTCAATAACTCCATATCTCATGCCACAACTATCCAAACTAACCCTCAACCACTTCTTGCCTGCCTTGTGCAATCTTGTCAATGTTGTCATGACAACATTGTAAAGTTGGAATGTTGTCATTGACAACTTTTACAATTTTTGTTGTCACTTCTACATGATCCATTCAAAAGAGTGTAGATTTATTCCATAAGTATATATAGACCCATTTAACACCTTTTCACTCAATTCCATATATTTAGAGGTCAATATGACCTTTGACCAACTATGCACTATATTGACAACTTGTGACATTACATGACAAGTTCTTGGCACACCTTGGCAAGATTTTTCCCACACATTCTAATGACTTTCTAAAAACCTTCAAACACACTTGGAACTCATTATTAGTCTTTATTTATTAGTGACTTGGACAAGGTCACTTACAAGCCAAAAAATTGATTAGGGTTGACCTAAGACCCTAGGTGCTCCTACACCATTCTCCCCCTGCAGCAAAGAAGTTAAGTCACCCCTAGAGACATGAGTTCCATATTGATTCCCAGATTCTTAAAGCCATTCTCTTCTACCCAAGTAACCTCAAATTATGGTTGGTGACTCCATTTGATGAGATGCTCCATATAAATACCATGTCTTGGCTTTTTCTTAACCCTTGAATCTAAAATCCTTTCAGCTTGTGGCTTTACTTGGATAGGTATTTTTCGCTCCTTTACATCATTATCTACTTTTGTATTGTTCTCTTCCTCTGCTACATTAGGACCTCTATACTTGACTAGATCTTGCACATTAAATATAGGGGACATAGCTAATTCCTTGGGAAGGCCTATCTTGTAAGCATTCTTCCCATACTTGGATACAACTTTACATGGTCCTACTCTTCTCATTTGTAACTTTCTTGGATTTCCTTTTTGAAGCCTGGCTTTGTTGAGATATACCATCACCCAATCTCTTATTTCAAACTATAGATCTTTCCTCATTTCATCCACCTTAGACTTAAGTTTATGTTTTTCTTTCATCAAATTCCATCTTACCTATTCATGAACCTCTTTCATAGACTAAGAAAATTCCTTAAAATGTCCACTAATTTCTCCATGAATCCCTAGCTCTTTGAGTTCACGTACTCCTCTCGGGTGGATGCCATAAACCACTTCAAATGGGCTCTTACTAGTAGGTTTGTTTACACCATCATTGTAGGCAAACTCAGCTTGAGGTAGCACTTGATCCCACATCTGTCCATACTCTATTGTCAAACACCTAAGAAAGTTTCCAAGTACTTTGTTTATTACCTTGGTTTGGTCATCTGTTTGTGGATGATATGCATAACCAAATGCTAAGTTTGTGCCTAGTATTTTCCACAAAGTTTTATAGAAATGCCCCATGAATTTCACATCTCTATCAGATACTATGCTTATAGGTAAGCCATGAATCCTTACTATCTCCTTGAAGAAGAGATGAGCAATATAGCTAGCATCATGAGTTGTCTTACAAGGTATGAAATGACTCATTTTACTTAATCTGTCAACTATCACAAAGACACAGTCAAAACCAATATTTATTCTTGGTAAACCTACTATAAATTCTATACAAGGCACTCCCATTACCTATTAGGAGTAGGTAAAGGTTGGTAAAGTCCTGCATTGGAAGATGATCCTTTAGCTTTTTGGAAAACTAAACATTGCTCAACATACCTTCTTACATCTCTTTGCATCTTTGGCTAATAGTAGAACCTTTGGACTAGGTCTAATGTTTTGTTTAATCCAAAATTTCCATTGAGAGTGTCATTATGTTTCTCTTGTATGATTTTTTCCTTCATAGACCCCTTAGATACACATAATTGATTTCCCCTAAACAATAAACCATTTTGCAATGTATAGTCAACAAATTTTATATGAAAATGATTATTGAAATCAACACATACTTTGTAGGCTTTTGATAAATCTTCATCACCCTCATATAGGTCTTTAAACCCTTCTATACCAATGCTTTGTAACTGGATTTCTTGGATAGTGAGCAACATTTGGCTAAGTGCATCTGCCACTTTTTTCTTCTATCCCTTCTTGTGTTTGATAGTAAAAGTATAAGCTTGAAGAAACTCCATCCATTTGATGTTCCTATAACTCATCTTCTCTTGTGTTTTTATGAAGCTTAAGGCTTGATTATCCGTGTAAACTAAAAACTCCTTAGGGAAAAGGTAGTGTCTCCACATCCTAAGAGCTTGAATCAATACATAAAGCTCTAGGTCATAAGATGAGTACCTTGACTTGGCCTTATTTAACTTCTCACTAAAAAAATACCATAGGTCTTCCCTGTTGATTTAGGACTTCTCCCACAGCTATATTACTTGGATCACATTCTACAATGAACAAATTGTCAAAACTTGGTATCACTAAGATGGGTTGTGTAGCCACCTTTTGTTTCAACTTCTCAAACCCTTCATCAACCCCCTTTTTCCACTTGAACTTATTATTGATTCCACCTTTGATAGTATCTAATATAGGTGCACTTATCTCACTAAACACCCTAATAAATTTCTTATAAAATTCAGCCAATCCATGAAAACTCCTTACATCCGTCCTTGTTTTTGGAGTGGGTCGATTAAGGATAACTTCTACTTTACTTGGGTCTATTTTTAAATCACCTTGGGAGACTACAAAACCTAGGTAATCTATTTCTTTCCTCAAGAACTCACTCTTTTCTAGATTAATGGCTAACTTTTCTTTATGCAACCTCCTTAACACAACCTCTAGGTGCTTCATGTGTTCTTCTTTTGAGTTGCTAAAGATGAGGATGTCATCAAGATACACCACTACAAAATCGCCTATGTAATCCTTCAAGACATCATTCATTAATCTCACAAATGTACTAGGTGTATTTGTATGCCCAAAGGGAATAAATAACCATTAATAAAGACCCTCTATATTTTTTAAGGTTTTCTTCCACGTCCCCCTCTTTCATCATAATTTGATGGTACCCACTCTTAAGGCCAATCTTAGTGAAGTACCTAGACCCTCCAAAAAAAACCATTAAGTCTTATATTCTAGGGATAGGAAACCTATATCTCTTTGTTATCCTATTAATGGACCTAGAATCAGTACATAACCTCCACTTACCTCCTTTCTTGGGTGCCAAGATAATTGGAACAATACATGGACTTATACTCTTTCTGATTAGTCCTTGGTCAAGCAGATCTTGAACTGGTCTTGCTATTTCCTTGTTTTGGTCTGGTGTCATCTTGTAAGAAAATTTGTTAGGTAAGGATGCCCCTGGTATGAAGTCTATATGATGGTTAATGGCTCTTTGAGGAGGTAAGGTAGCAAGTGTCCCATCACTTATGATGTCTTTGAACTATTCTAATAGTTCCTTTACTTCTGTAGGTATTGGTGTTTGTTTTTATTTACCCTCTTATTTGGGCTTCACAATAATTGCAATTCCAAATCCTTCCTCTTTAAGTTCATGCAATAACTCTTTTCCACTTAATAGGAGTACATTTGAATCCACTGAATTGTATGCTCTCTCTTCAATAAGTGACTAAATTTTGTAAGTGACTCCATTCTTCTTGAAGGTATATAGGTTCCTCCTCCCATGATGGACTGCATCTATGTCATACTACCATGGTCTTCCTAACAATAGGTGGCAAGCATGCATTGGCAAAACATCACAAAGAATCTTGTTTTGATACTTGTGTATAGAAAAATCAACCCACCCTTGTTCATTAACAAGAACATTATGCCATTTGTTGAGCCAAGTAACCTTGTAGGGATTGGTGTGAGGTATTTTGGTTAGTGTCAACTTTTGAATTTCTTCTTCAGAGATGATATTGTCTATGGAACCTAAGTCTATAATAACTTTGCACACTTTTCCAAGAACCTTACACTTAATCCTGAATAGTGGTCTTCTTTGTTTAGGTTCCTCCTTGATAGGTTCTTTAAGAAAGACTCTCCTAAACATAATGTTCTCACCATTCTCTAAATCAAGGTTCACTTCTGGAGATCTAACACTACTGACCTCTTCTTGGGCATAAGAAACCTTATTTTCCCCTTGTGACCTTGATGCCTTATTAGGCCACCTATATGAAGGATGGCCTAACTAACCACAGATATAACACTTCATCCTTAAAAAATGAGAGCCCCTACCAAAACCCCAAAATCTACCTCACCCACCACTGTTGAACCCTCTTCCTCCACTAAAGTTACCTCTGCTACTTGAATCATTATGTTGTTTAGTCAGCTTGGATTCATCTTGGCTCTTGGGTTCATTACTCCTTCCACCAAAACTACCCCCATGACTCCATATTGAGTCTCTTCCTCTTCCTCTGCCTCTTGAGCTTGTATCTTGCTTCTTCTTTCTCTTCTCCTTCACTTTGAGGGCTAGCTAATAGAACCTATGAATATTAGTAGGACTTAATAGGCTAATCTCATTGTGAATGCTCCACCTAAGTCCATTCAAGTACCTAGCCACTTTGATACTTTCTTCCTCCTACGCCTTGGACCTCAAACATAATTTTTGAAACTCCTTGGTATAAGCTACAACATCCATGTCTCTTTGTCTAAGATTTTGTCTCTTCTTATGTAATTATATTTCAAAATCTTTTGGTAGGTAGTTCTCCTTAATCCGTGTCACCATATCTTTCCAAGTAGCTATTGGATTCTTTCCCTCCTTTTATCTTTCTTCTTGAAGGGACTTCCACCAAGTCAATGCTTGTCCTCTCATCCTAGATTTTGCCACCTTCACCTTTTGAGCCTCACTAATCCCTTCACACTCAAATTTAATCTCCATCCCCTCTATCCATTCCATCACCAATTCAGGATCCATCTTCTGGTGTACGCACACCTAGGAATTAGGCTAAGAAGTCATTCCCCTATTTTGGCTTGTATTGGTCCTAGCCAAACTAGAACAATAATAAAAGGCTCCAAGAGATCCTAGGTGTGGTAGGAGGTTAATTTTTTGTGTTAACATTAGGTTGTGTTAGTTAGGTTTGGTTTAAAGGCTGAGGTGTCCTTAGGACCTAACTTAGTCCTAGAAAATGGAAAAAGGGCACAAGTGTGGAAATGTGGTCCTAATGGTTGGTTATGGTCTAAAATGGCTTGGAAAATAGCCTTAGGTAGGTTTTTAGAACATTTTAGGATTCTATGAGTTGTTTGGGAAGTGAAATGAGCAACTATGCAAAAGTTGCTAAAAAGTTGTCATGACAACTTCTATACTTTTGCAAAGTTGCATGACAAATTTTTGTCCTAAGGGGACCAACCTATCATTTAGGTCAAATGGGGGTCCTAACCACCCCAAATCTCATGGCTAGAGGCTATTTAATCCCTAAAAGGCTCAATGACCAAGGTTGGCTAACATTTTCAATTTCTGGCATTAAGTGTTTAAGCACTATGACAATCATTTGGGGACATAATCCTTTATTTTTATGCAAAAATAGTATTTATTGGATTAGATTTTTATTGTAAAGGAAGAATCAATCAAGACATAGCATTTTGTTTCTATTTTGCATCATTTTTTGTGCTTATTAGGTGTATTATTATCTTAGGTTTTATTCTTTTGTTTTAGCCAGTTCACTGACATGTAAATAGTTTTGTGTACAAACATGGCTCCCCCATGAAATACCACCGTGTGTTCATCACAACTAATTGGGATATGGAAGTGGATACTATGTACAGTGTATATAGCCCTTTTGGAGTTCTGGCAACAAACATGGCCATTTTTGTGACCTTGCCCTTAGCGAGCACAATCATTGCCCGACTAGGGACAAGGAGGTGAATTTGTTGAATTTCTTGTAGGGGTGACCAAGGAAATGCACTCCGTGAATTTGGAGATGAATATGATGACTAGATAGAGATTTGGTGAAGAGAACAAGGCTTGACCAATCCATTTTGCAAGCTAAACTTTACTGTGTACAATGAGGTCCTAGAAGCCACTAAAACCCTTGTATTAAACCCCTCCTAGTTGAGTTAGGGTATTGTACGAATGCACAAGACTCCAAGACCCAAAAAATCCTTTAGGGTATCCTTCATGAGAAAATAATCTAAAGTTTATTTGGGAGGCCCTTCTTGAGCTTTTTGCAAAAAGTCCTAAAAACCCGAACTAGGAGAACTAATTGGGGGCTCTATGGCTACAAGGCCTAATCAGAGAGTTTGAACAGATCGGTAAGGTGGAGTTGTGAACACCTTGACAAAATGTATCAAGAAGTGTGTCACAGTGCAAAATGGAAAATTCAAGAATGGATAGTCCAAACCTACACTAGCAACAACAATACAGTGGAAACACAAGAGAATACTCAAATAGAATTTTCATTCAACATGCTCAGCTGTAAGGCCTTCCTGGTTATGGCCAAATACAAATAGAATCAAATTATCCTCTAGCTATTCTAGATCTTTAATACATTAGCAACTGGTAGAAATACTAAGGCAGATCTAAACTTGAGCTCGCAAGCCACCAAGCAATCTCCTTGTCTCCAAGCATGCAAAGCACTAGCTTTGCTTTACAAATATCAGACAAACAATTTGATCTACAAATTCTCATAGGATCTAATCACTATTTCTTGACTCTCCCTCAAACAACTACCCAAACCTTCCTTAAATACATTTCTTCAACCACAAGTCAGCTAGAAGAAAGAAATAAATCCTAAAACCCAGTCAGCTTCTATAACAAACAATTATTAAATGCAATACAAGTCATCTCTCAAATACCCTTAAAAATAATTAATTCTCCATGTTGGCCTCAAGATCTACCTAGGAGAATGTAACACCGACTACCCACATTAAATAAATCAATTCATCTAACCAAATCTCCAAGAAATCCAGTCGGTAAGCCAAACTACCGAGCATCAGCAACAATAACCAAACAAGCTAGGCATCACTGAGAAAGCATGTCAACCTGGTACCACAAGCATCACTGAGCACATGTTCTGCTGAGAACCAGAAGGTTTATTGAGTTCCTTCAGTGACCAAACTCTTTAATGACCGAGCCCCTTGGTGAAAGCTGCAATCGAGTAACACAGAAACACTCCAACACACCAACATACATGATTACCAACTACCCTAGGATGCTCCTGTATCAAACATCCTAGGTGCAAAAAGATGTTCTCAATGGCTGGAAGAACATCTTCCGGGATTCACCACATAAACCCCGAACTGGTTCTTCACATACATGTCCTCCAAGTCTTCAACTTGCACACTTTTCCACTTCTGCTTTCTCTGCATTTTCAAGTCTTTCCTCGACAATCAATAGGTCTTTTCTCCATACTGATCATCAATCCTTTCAGGATCCTTCAACTCAACTCATCTCCCAAAGCTCAGGTTCCTCCTACAAAGTGTTGTATCCAGCAAAGGCATCTTGGAAAACTTCCTGCCACTCTTCTCATCAAAAAACACATTCTTGACATAGTCATGCACAACCATGCAATCATACTACCAAGGTCTACCAAGCAATATGTGACAACTACTCATGTCCAAAATATCACACAATACTTGATCCTTATACTAGGCAACCTGAAAATCAATAAAAAATTTCTCCCTTACTTCCAAAGAATGAACATCTTGCAACCAACCAATCCTATAAGGATAAGGATGTCTCACTCTCTTCAAACCAAGTTTTTGAACCATCTCCTTAGCTACAAGGTTATCAGTACTACCCCAATCCATAATCACATTATAGAGTTTACTTCCTGACTTACACTGAGTTCTGAACAAATTACACCTCTGACAAGGTTCTACCTTAGTACCAAGCAATGTTCTTTGAACGGGCAAGTTCTTTGACTCTACCTCAAGTTCATTCAGTATATTCTCATTCACCATAGTAGTTCTTCTATTACCAAGCTTCTTATGTAAACATTCAAATGATCGATGTCCTTCTGTTATAAGTAGTGGTTGTCGTTGCACCAAAAGATCGACCTGTTAATGCCCGATACAAACATTAGACTTATAGAAGACACAGGAGGTGGTTAAGCCATGTCACAAATCCCGAGGGGACTGCTGACCATTTTGCCAACAATCTCCCCCTCAATGTTACCTGAGGGGATTTGAACCTATGACAAAGCTATGATACCACTTGTTACAAGTAGTGGTTGTCGTTGCACCAAAAGATCAACCTGTTAATGCCCAATACAAACATTAGACTTATAGAAGACACAAGAGGTGGTTAAGCCATGTCACAAATCCTGAGGGGAGTGCTAACCATTTTTCCAACACCTTCTTATCGACAATTATAACAAGTACACTTAAAGACAACCTTACCTATCCTCTTTCATGGTTCAACGGGTTTTGGTTCATCTTTAGCAATCATTTTATCCTTCACCGAGTGATCCTGTTTCTCCTTCCCTCAGGAATTACCATGTTGTCTCATCTTCAACTTATCTTGACGCAGGGGCAAGGTAGATACAAGCAGAATCAAGAAGAATTGGCTCCAATTTAATAAAAATAGAAGCCCTTCTCAGAGTTACACAAAGAATAAATATGAATACCACATGAAATTATTGAACACACAATGGATATGAGACAATCAACTGGTAGCAACAACAGAGAATTTATATTATATCTTTCAACATGCCCGGCTGTGAGGTCTTCCAGGTTTTGGCCTTATACAATGAGAATTATGAATTTAGAGACTCAACTTGAATGTTATCTTCCTTTCTACTATCCTCTACCTAGAAATACCTTATAACTACCTTCTACAACAACCCAAGCTCTAGATATATAGCCAACAAAACCACAAGTTGGCCAGTCAAGCATTTAATTATATTATAGGTCCAACCCGGAAGAATTAAACCAAAAATAAAGAAAGAATGATCAAAAATTAATGCACCTTTTCATTTAGGTCCACACATGACCCAATAACATTTCCCTAACTTCTCAAGGCCCCATCTCATCACACGGAACCATGCAAGATGAAACACTCCATGTTTCGCATGTAAACGGGCTAAAAATTGATACCCAAGAAAAATGATCATAACTTTTTACTCATAATGAATTAGGACTCATGGTCTGAGGTGAAGCTATTAATTTAGATCCTCTTGAATTCTGTAAAAGTGCAAAGGTTGATTCATTAATGATCAATGGCTACACGGTGCACAATCAGCACGCAGAATGCAGGAAAATATAGCTCCGACGGCAAGGAAAATAACTATAACTTTGAAATGGTCCATCCAATCCTTATGTGCTCATAGGAGAAGGTTCCAAAATAGTTCCTCAACATCATATAAGCTTCACACAACATGAAACCAAAAAATGCAAAGATTATAATGCCAACAACAAAAAATAGGAAATATTTTTGGTTGATGCAAGATTGCTCAAAGACCCAAGATGCTCCTGCATCAAACACCTGGGGTAAATAAATAACTAATGTCCACATCAAGAACTACTCATATTTTGACCTAAATCTTAAATATCCAACTCATCTTTTGTAATCCATGAATTGTCTTCAATTGGCTTGTCTTTCCACTGAACTACATATTCCATATAGTCCTTTCCTCTTGTACTCTTGCTTACTTTGCTATTCAAGATCTTTTCAATGCTATCATTCTTCTTCTTAGGATAATACAGATCATCTCCCATCTCATTAGTTGATTCAAAGTACTCAAAGATATCAGCAATGTTGAATATAGGTGATATATCCATGTCCTCTAGTAATTCTACTTCATAAGCATTTCCACTGTCAAACTTCTTCAGAATCTTACATGGTCCAAACTTCTTCATTTTTAGCTTGTCGTAGGTACCAACTAGAAATCTATTCTTCTTCAAATTAATCATAACCTTATCTCCAATTTCAAAAGATTTATGTCTCCTTCTCTTATCTTCTCTCTGTTTATATTTTAGATTACTATCCTCCAAATTCTTTTCGACTTTGTCATGTAAAGTTTTCATGTATACTGCAAATTCCTCAGCTTCAACACTTCTTCTTGTCTCAGTAGGTAAATCTCTCAACTCTATGGTTCCCTTAGGATGAAATACAATAGCAATCTTGAATGGTGTCCTCTTAGTACTTCTATTCACAAAATTATTATATGCAAACTCTGCTTGTACCAAAACTAAATCCCAATTAGCAGGCTTATCTCCAACTAAACATCTCAACAAGTTTCCCAAACTTCTGTTCACAACTTCAGTCTATCCATCTGTCTAAGGGTGAAATGTAGAACTAAACTTCAATTCAGTATTCATCTTCTTCGAAAGTGTTCTCCAAAAGTAACCAGTAAACTTAGTATCTCTGTCTAAAACAATAGACTTAGGCAAACCATGCAATCTTACCACTTCCTTGAAGAATAATTTAGCTACATGTAATGCATCAGATGTATTCTTACAAGGTATGAAATGACCCATCTTAGAAAATCTATCAACCACTACCAAAATAGAATCATTACCTCTCTTATTTCTAGGCAATCCGAGAACAAAGTCCATACTCACATCTTCCCAAGGTCTATCAGGTATAGGAAAAGGTGTATACAATCTCAAATTCTAACTAGTTCCTTTTGCTATTTGGAAAATTCTGCAACCTCTAACCATTCTTTGTACATCTCTATAAACCTGTTGCCAAAAGTATCTTTTTGAAATCAAATTCATAGTCTTATCAATCCCAAAATGTCCAACAAGTCCACCACTATGTTTCTCCTTTATTATGTTCTCTCGCATAGATCCTCTAGGTATGCACAACTGAACTCCTTTAAACAACATGTCTTCTTGAATGAAATAATCAGTCCACTTATCATTTACTGTGTGTTCCTTACAAGCTTTCCAAGGCTCTGCAAAGTCAATGTCAGTCTCATACAAACACTTCAAATCATCAAAACCAAGTACCTCAACTCTAATCTCTATCAGAAAACTTCTTCTTTGGCTCAAGGCATCAACAACCTTATCTGAATGTCCACTCTTATGCTTCAATGAAAAGGAAAAATTATACAAAAACTCAACCCACTTCATATGTCTCTGATTCAACTTATTCTGACTTCCCAAATACTGCAAAGCTTTATGGTCAGTATACAACACAAAATCTTTAGGCATCAAATAATGTCTCCATTTCTTCAAAGCTTGAACAATAGCATAGAATTCCTAGTCATAAAATGAGTATTTTCTCTTAGCATAATTCAACTTTTCACTAAAGAAAGCTATAGGTCTTCCCTCTTGACTCAAAATAGATCGAATTGCACTACCACTAGCATCACATTCAACTTGAAAAACCTTATTGAAATCAGGCAAAGAAAGTGTAGGCAACTCTACAATTCTTTGTTTCAATGTTTCAAAACTATTTTGTGCTCCATGTGTCCATTTGAAATCCTTTTTATCTCATCTCATAGTTTCAATCATAGCATTACAAATAGAACTAAAATTTCTGATGAACTTCCTATAAAAACTTGCCAATCCATGAGATGATCTTACCTCTCCAACATTCTCTGGTGTAGGACAATCAAGTATAGCTCCCACTTTCTCTAGGTCCATCTTCAATCCATCAGCTAAAATCACAAAACCAAGGTACACAATCTCCTCTTTCATAAATGAACATTTCTTCAAATTAATCAACAAGTTTTCTTCCTTCAATCTCTGTAATACTTGTCTAATATGTTCAAGATGTTCTTCCTTACTCTTACTGAATATCAAAATGTCATCAAGATATACAATTACAAACTTACCCAAGAATCTTTTCAAAACTTCATTCATCATCCTCATGAAAGTACTAGGTACATTAGTTAAACCAAAAGGCATAACCAACCATTCATACAAACCTTCATTAGTCTTAAAAGTAGTTTTCCATTCATCCCCTTCTCTAATTCTAATTTGATGATATCCACTTTTCAAATCAATCTTTGTGAAATACTTTTCTCCACTCAAACTATCCATTATGTCATCCATCCTAGGCAAATGAAATCTTTACTTTACTATTATCTTGTTTATAGCTCTAGAATCAGTGCACATTCTCCATTCCCCATTCTTTTTAGGTGCTAACACAATAGGTACTACACAATGACTCAAAATTTCCCTAATCAAACCTCTCTCAATAAATTCTTCCACTTGTCTATTCAACTCAGTCTTTTCATCAGGTGTCAACCTATGTGGTGCTTTATTAGGAAAACTAGCTCCAGGCATCAAATCCATACAATGACTTATACTTCTCATAGCCAGTAAACCATCAGGTACATTATTAGAAATGATGTCATGAAATTCAGTCATTAAAGGTTTAACCTTAGGTGCATGTTCTAACTCATCTTGTTTCTTAGTTTTCCTTGGAATTAAAGCAAAAAAAATATTATGTTCTTTCATTTCTCTTGCAAACTTTTTACCATCAACCAAGCATACTCTAACTGTAGTATAGTGACCTTCATCAGACTTCTCTACTAAAGGCAATAATACTTGTTTCTTCTTGTATCATCTTAAAATGGAAGCACTTCCATATTAAGAGCATTTATCCCTCTGAGTGAGTGGTCTGGGATCATGTTAAGCACCTTGATAGGGTCTTTGCATGTATCTAGTTGTTTCCCCCCTGTTCTTCTTCTCTCCTTATTTCCAACCTTTTCTAGATAGTTTTCTCTGAGAATCTGGAGTTTCTGACTGTCTGGGTCAAAGATGACCTGGTAGGGTCAAGGATGACCTAGACCCTGACCTAGGTCAAGGATGACCTCAACCCTAACCTAGGGTGGTGTCTACCTCATCCCTGACCCCAGGTCCATTTTTTAGATTTCTAAGAATTACGGGATGTCAGATTTCTGAAATATTTCTTTTCCCGCTTCTGGGTTGGCCATTTTGGGTTTTGGAATGGTAAATCCTAAAATTGCATTTAATCTAGGTATATTTATAGGGGTTAAGGTTAATTGGGATTTAATTCTCCAATGTCAGCCTCTCTAGAAGTTTGTGCCCTAGATCACTATAAAAGGAAGCCTTCCTCTCTCATTTTTACATCCACAATCATCAATTGACATACAATTTTCATGAGCATTTGCAATCAAGTAAGCAATAAGGAGAAGCAAAGCAAGCATTCATTCATTCATCTTCAGTCCTATCATTCAAGCATTCAAGCATTCATCATGGAGATCCATTGTTAGCCATTGAAGGATTCAATCTCTTTGGAGCCCCCTTGAAGATTTCTCCTTCCATATTCATCCAAGCCTCTTTCTATGCAAAGATCCATTCAAGATTGGTGTTGAAGATCTAGTGCCATTGATTGGAGACATCCTACATTCATTTCTACATTCATTTGGAGCATCCATACTTGTGGATTCAAGGATTCGAATCCTCCACAAGGGTTTCAACATAAGCAAGGTGAATAGTTCCATTTACTTTATTTATTTACATTGCAATTTCAATTCAATTTCAAGGTTGATTCCTAAATTGGGGTTTGACAAAGGCAAACCCCCCATCCAAATAAAAAGAAAGCCCATTTTTCTTGTAGGTACAGGTATAGGACTGCGAATCGGAGCTTGGATCTGGATACCCTTTTCAACAAACTTCTGGGATTTGGGAATAGATTTTCCATCAGAGCTGTTTCAGTTCAAGGATGACCTTCAGTAGAGAGTTATCCTTTTCCCCATTATCTGGGTCAAGGATGACCTGTTTCCCGAAAGATAAAAGTTTTCTAAGTTTTCTTTGTCTCAACATTTCTAGTCTAAAATAGGTTGCAGAATTGGTCGAAACTGTACACAAACATCAGAAATTAGTATTTTCCAGATCTGCCCTATTTTGAGGTTAGTATTTTTCTTTCATTTATTTTATATTTCAAGCATATACTTTTCATGATAGAATATAAGGTTTTCTACTTCATTCATATTCTCCATAGATTGATTCTTTTGTGTATTGACCTTTTGGTTGATCAATTTGGATCTCTCCCTTGGGAATTTGGATTTAGAAGTAGATCTTATATTCCCTCTATTCATTTTGATACCACATCCTATTTTACTTTATTCATTTTGGTGAACTCGACTAGCTTACTCTCTTTCTTTTTGGTGTTAGATTCCCTTGTGTGTTCACCACTCATACATTTTAGTGAACCAACATAATTACTCTCCTTTCCTTTGTGGAATTAGATGCCCTATTGTGTTTTGTGGTGCTATTTCCTTTTATATTATCTTTTTGATGTTATATTTTCCCTTTGTGTTAAATCTTGCATGGTAATTAGATTTCAAAAATACAAAAAAATTGTAAAATTTCTTTCAAAATACAAAAATATTCATTCTTTATGTGTTCTTAGTTTAGTTCATTTGTGTTGCATTGGTTTATGAGCTTTACTACTTCTAGTCCTTATAATATTTTGGTTAGACGAAGTCATAGACTTATGGGTGCCTTTGATCCTGAGTCTTCCTCTCCTTTCCTGAGGATCCCGGATGATAATTTGATTCTTCATGATTCTAATCCTATTATGGAGCAAAACTCTTCTCACTCATCTCATGATAAGGATGATGCTTTAAGAGTTCCTCCTGAACAAGTCCAAAAACTTTCCACTGAACTTGATAAAATGGGTAATTGGCTTATTCAAGAAAACCATAATCAAGATTCTATTCAAGCTATAGAGGCTCTTAAGAAAGCTCTTCGTGATAGTGATCAAGGTGTTAATCTTCTTTGTGGTATTACTCACCTCGTGCATTCAAATGTTAAACCTTTAGCTCAAGAAGCTCAAGATTTAGGGTTGATTCCTCCTGTAACTAGTGTAGAACCTTCTTCTATTCCTTTACCTAGTTTTCCTACCTATACTCCTTCTTTGGTGACTATGATGGTTCCCTCTGTTCCTATGAGTGTTCGTCTTGTGTCCTTGCCTACATCACAACCTTCTTATCATAATGTTCCTTTTACTTATTCCAATCCACTTCCAACTATAGTTCCAAGTGTTCCTCCAGTTGTGTCTTCCATTCCTATAGCTTCTTACACTTTACCTAGTGTTTCTAATGTTTCTATTCATCCTATTTCCTTTAATGATTCAACAATCATCAGTTTGGCTCAAACTATGTCATCCTTACAAAAAAAAATTTATTCCTTAACTCAAAACAAGTTTAGTATTCCTACATGTGACATGGGAAGTCCTTTTTCCCAAGATATCATTCATACTCATGTTCCTCAACAATTCGATATGCCTCATCTTGAGAATTACAATGAAAAAGGAGACCCCGCATCATGTTAAGACATTTCAAATCCTGTGTAGTGATTATGCTCATGACCATAGGATTTTAGCCAAACTGTTTGCTAGAAATTTCCATGACAAGGCCTTACAATGGTATTTTCCTTGCCTCCTTATTCTATTGATTCATTTCCAAAACTTTCTAATGCCTTTATTCAACAATTTCAAAACAACATTGGCCCGCAAGTGTCTTTGACTGATTTGATGCATTGTAAACAAAGTGCTAAGGAAAGAATTTATTGGTAGATTTAAGCATTTTCATGCTCAGAGTTCCTATCCTGTTCCTGATAATGATATTCAACGTATGTTTATTTCAAATTTGCAAAAGGATATTAGAGATAAGATTTTGCTTACTGAATTTACCTCTTCTCAACAACTTTGTGCAGCACTTCATCATTATCAATTTTAGTGAGTCAATTTGAGAGACCCACTCCAATGGCTCATGTTCCTATTGATAAGAGTGATGCTACTCCTAATCCAAACAAATTTCAAAAATTCAACAACTATGTCAATATAAACAAGAAAGTGAATGTAGTTGCTAATCAAGTTGTTGTTGCATCTCACAATGCCACTTTTGCACCCACTACTTTTCGATTAAATCGTACATTTACTCCTCTTTCTGAATCTTTACATACTATTATGAATAGGTTGATAACTAATAATATGATTAATTTACCTCCTATTTGACCTCTTTTACCTGCTAAGATTGCATCTAAATCTTTTGATCCTAAAGATTTTTGTCAATATCATTGTCAAAATGGTCATGATACTAAGAAGGTTATTCTTTAAAACATAAGGTTCAAGACTTAATTGATTCTAATGCCTTATATCTTGATAACCTTGATAGTAGTGGGAACAAATTTGTCTCTCTTTCTAATCAAAACCTTCAAATCTATATGAATCATTTACCTGCGCATGATACTAATACCATTGCTCAGCCATCTTGTATGGAAATTGTGTATGATTCAAAGATGGATTATCTCAATCACATTGTTAATCAAGTGGAGCATGTTGGTCAATCTATATCTCCACCTTAACCTCAACCTTAGATTCAACCTCAAGTTCAATCTCAACTTGAACCAAAACCTAAGCCTAAATTGAAAACTCAACCTAAACCTCGACAACAACCTAAGAATAAAAGACCTTGGGAACTTTTGATTACTGTTAAGGCTAAAAATTGCACCCTATTAAACTATACAAGTTTAACAACTTTGCCTAACATGGGATTCATTTCTACATGTGGGAAATGTGTAACTAGAAATGAAACCTCTAGATTCTAGGCCGGTTCCTATTGGATAATCACTGATAACTCCATAAAACTAACTTGAACTTATGGGGAAAAGAGATAGAAGTTACTGAAATGAACCTAAGATCTTAAAATCTAAACTAGAGAACCAAGTTACACACCAAAGATGATATGAGAGTTCAAATACAGGTAACTAATAAGGATTACTAAATTATCTGAGTGAATACAAAACACTTCCTTTCTATATAGGCTTGCATAAGCATTTTGTAATAAATTCTAAAAAATGAACCAGAATAAGGAGGAAAAAAAATGTCTCTCTTATGAGCTTCACCCCTTAAGACATGAACTACAACCTACAAACAAAAATACTTTTCTGCAACTAGGTGTTTGGGTGAGACAAAATAACATAGAATAATGACGTTTCACTAATTATCTTTATCAAATCACCTGTAAATACACACAGAATTGCAGAAAGAAGAGAAGGCTCCAAAATAAATTCAAATAACATAAACTCAGCTGCTGTCACTTGTATTTGATCTTCCAAAATGAGTTACAAATATCTGCAAAAAAATGCTAAGGACCTAAAAATGTCTCATAAGCCTCCTCTACATAATCAGAACTACCAAAATAATGAGCCAAAAACTCACTAAGTACAAACCCAATCCTTGGGTTGGATGCCAGAAAATAGCCTGAAAAATAGGACCTAAAAGCCCATGAAATGAAGTCTATCCTCTTAAAAGCTTCACTAAGTCATCAAGAACCCTATGACTCATCTATAACTAACCTCAAAAGGCTCAAAAAGCTATAAAGACCCCCCAAACAGGCTTGAGAAAGTCAAAAACTGACCCCTAAATCCTCTCCACTCTCCTAGAAGAACTCCAACATCCCTATATCCACTCTAACAAGCCCTATATCTGCTCCAAATGTTTGGACACCTCACACAATCTTTCAAAGAAGAAGTCTTCAAATTAAAGCACCCTTATCTCTCCATTTACATCATAAATGTTTTCCTTTTACAAGATTTTAATATTTATGAAATGATTTATATGATACATCAATCCATAAATTTTAATTACAATAAATGTCAAAATACATTAATAACTTTTAATTGATATGTGAAGTAAACCAATTAATTGATATTAATATATAATGTATAAGAAAACATTAACCCAAAGAAGACCCAAAATAGCACTTAACATTATAACTTACCACACAATTATAATGCTAAATAACATATTCATCATATGAAAAAGTCACTTGAAAGCATTTCACCGTGGACTTCAAACACTTATGCAATACAATTGAGGGCAAGTTAAAATGCTATTCAACCCTAAAACTTTCATATCATTTGATTTTTGTGTAATGGAGAGAAATACAACGTAGGGTTTGAATAGCCACCACCATTGCTGAGAGTTTTTCCTGTTGGACACCATGCGGTACTCATTTTTTCTATTCTTTGTTGTTAATGTGAAGCCGACACGAACAGGAGCTTGGATCGAGGCTCTTTCTGGCAGTTAGATTTGTAACTTAGCTCAGAACTTGAGATATGCATTTTGTTTCTCCCTTTGCTTTGCATTTTAATAAACATGAATCAAGCTGTTTAAATTTTAGAGATAACTCCTCTCCTTTATTTGTGAAAGCTTAAGTCTCTTTTCTTTTATTGTATCTTTCAAACACTCCCTCTGTTTTGAAAATGAGCCTCAAACTCGTACTCTCAGCTTTAATTCTTTGACATAAAAATAGAACTCTGTTTATCTTTTTTTCCTTCAAGCTGCAAGCTTCAAGTCTGTTATGTGTATTAGTCTCAAACCTGTAACTGGTGTTCTCCTTCTATACACATGAGTCTTGGAAGAATGAGCCCATTTCTTTCCTTCATTCTACCGCTTTGACAATGTATTCAACTGAACATGTTGTATTCTTTTAGAGGTCGGGTTCATTGACTTGTTTATTAGATAGTCACGACCTGCCTTAGTTGTAGCTTCATCCTTTGATCTTGGCCCTTAAATGCAGTTGTATTGACATCTTTTAATCATTTGTACTGTCACATTATTGTAAATCTTTCTCTATACTAATACATTTCCATTATTGTTACTTTCACCAAGGCAAAGACACTTGGTATTGCTGGAAAAAACTACGACTAGTATTTTGTAATCAATAATGAACTTGGCTTTGACTCACCTCTACTTCTTATGAACATAAACTATCTGCACTTTACTAATGATAGTGAGCTTGCTAAACTCGACCTCCTTCCTTCAATTAGTATCAGTAAAAAAGAAAACAATATTAAAACCATTATGTATGAGTACTCAAGTTCACTTCCAGCTTTTGGAACTCGGGTTTCTCTTTGCAGTGACACCACTTATAATAAAAAAAAAAAGAACACCCTTTCCTGTCTGCTAACATAGATTCATCATTCATAGAGATATTTTTCTTATTTTACATGCACTAATTTGCACAGTACCAGTACATTAGTTATCTTTCCTTGATGGCACAAGTTTCAAAGAAAGAATTGTAGCTTAAGCATAAGCTCAGCCTTGAATATTTAAGTACACACTTGTCATCTTTCTTTCAAAAAACATATCATGCACTCTGCTAGTGATTACAAACCATGTTGGAAACTTATACCTTTTTTTTGCACAATACCTTTTAGCTTTCACTTTGTTTGATTTTATAACTTTGAAAATTCAACTGTAGGAGTAATATTATGCACTTTTGTTCAATAGCATAAGTTCATTTTGCATCCAAAATTTTCATTTTAGCTCATGCAACATGTCCACTGTTAACAATTTTTCTTTGATGTTGAATCTGCATTTAAAATATGAGAAATACAACAAGATGAAAATGCTTGTTTATTGTTAATGAAGTTCGAGCACGGGCTCGTGACACTCAAAAACATTAGCATGATACTTAGTGAAGTTCAAACACGGGTTTGTGACACTCACTAAGAACAAACTAAAAATATTTCATAACTTTATTGATCAATCTTGAAGCACTCTTTCTATAATTAGAAATAATCAGTGATATTTCTTGAAACTGTACATTTAAAACAGCAGGGACATGTTATACCAGTATCTAAATAGCTGCATTTTGTAACTTGAACTTTAAACATTGGGAACATTGGCAGTTCCTGTAGCACTTTATCCTAGAAATTCAGCTTGATCTGCATCTTTTCTATGATTGAATGTGAAAACCAATCAACTCTCTTCTTGCAATGAGAATTTGTTAAGATCTCAAACAACATCATTATGAAATGGTTAGATTAGTGAACATAATAAACAACTTGCGGATTTACTTTCAAACCATTATATTCACTAATCCAGCCATGAACTACATTATCTGAAAAAGGTTTCTCAGTTTAGAAAATATTAAGTCCCTTTAATTCAGACACCCAGTTAATAAAATGACAACATACACCACAATGATCATAAGTAGTAAAAGGTTTCATGTCAGAAACAAGTCCCTTTAACACTACCTTGCAGTGAGTGTCAATGTACATTTCCTTATCGCATTTAATTTTCCATATTGATATGCAGTATTGAAAACTTGATTGCTACATTATGTTATTTATTTCTCATGTATTGCTTAGATCCAACAAGATCTAACCATTTTTTCTCTCTTATACAGATATGAACCCTAAAGACCTAGATGTAGATGAAGACCTAGACTTTGAAGACCTTGGAACCTAAGACCTAGCAGACAACCAGCTGACAACAAACCAACACAGAGACAATGCATGGGACCCCTATTCCATACTTCAATCTTTCTTTCAATTCTGCAAATGTACTCTACTTATTGATATGAAATATGAAACAAGACAGGACATTTGTATACTACATTCAGCTTGAATGCACAATGTACTGATCTTTTATGAATTTTGAAATCTTTAAAAAAAATGATCAATACTTAGAGTACAATGATGACATCTAAAATGAATGCAATAATGACATGTGAACTAACAAAACCTGCAAGGTAGTGTTAATTAGACAAACAAATGCAACCTTTTCCTATTTATGCCTATTGTATTGTATGCTATAATTTTGAATAACAATTACCTTTGATGATTCTGAGACTATTAAAGTTCCTGATGGTCCCGTTTATATTTATGCTAGGATTTCTCAGATACCTACTCGTGGTTGTCTTGTTGATCATACATCCTTAGTCAATGTTATTACTGAAGAAAATATTTTTATGAAAAATTTGCAACGTGCTTCTTATGATACATCTGATGTGTAGATTCAAAATTGTAATGGTTTTCTTTATTCATCATTTGGTTCTATTAATTTACCGGTTGAACTTTGTGGAAAAATTGTGAACACTACCTTTGTTGTTGTTCCTACTTCTGATCAATTTCAAGTTAAGCTTGGTTTGCCTTGGTTAAATGCCATGCATGTTGTTGCTTCACCTATCCACAAATGTCTTAAATTTTTTCATGATGAAGAAGTGAAGATGGTTAATCATAGTTTATATCAACCTTCTAGGCCCAGAGATTGTGCTACTCTTGATTTCTTTTAGCCTTCTTTACCTAATTCATGTCCTTCTCGACCTGATAATATGTTCCACTCATATCAAGCCTATAAGCATCATAGGATTCTTGAATTAAGTGTACCTCTGATGGATCTTAATCATGGTCTTTTGCCTTCACCTTCTATACCTCCTTTATCTATAGCTTCTAGTTCTATTAATCAAGCTCCTAGTGTTGCTTGTCAATCTGTTGAGAATCTTGTTAATCCTCCTATAGAACCTGTAAAGGATCCTCTGATTGTTCCTCCTATTTCTCAACACATTTCAAGTAAATAAAAATGTAATCGATCTACTAATGAATGCCATAAAAAGCATCGTGCTCATGCTAAAGCTCATAATTATGTTCTTCAAAATTCTTTACCTTCTTTTGATAAGCCTATGCATGATGTTCTTACTAATAATGATGTTAAGATGCATGATTATGATGACTCTATTCATATCTTAAAGATCCTATTTTGATTAATCTAGATGAAGAAGATACTCTTGATGATGTTAATGATGAATATGAGACTATTGACATTGACATTGATTTACCTAATATGCTTTCATCACAATTAACACTTACACCTAGTATTGAACATGATCATTCTCAAGTGGATCCTTGTTTGGAACTGGCTATCATTCCTATTGTGTTGGATATATTCCCTCTTGCGAGTTACCCACCTTCCCTAAATGATATACAATGAGATGAGGAGAGTAGGCGGCATGCTTGATTGGCTTGTCCTTCGTGGTAGCTTTTTTGTTTGTTTTCCTATTGTACTGTGCTTCTCCCGTGATGTGTTTACTAAATGTTGTTAGATT
Organism: Chamaecyparis obtusa; assembly: GCA_027943335.1. Taxonomy (NCBI): domain Eukaryota; kingdom Viridiplantae; phylum Streptophyta; class Pinopsida; order Cupressales; family Cupressaceae; genus Chamaecyparis; species Chamaecyparis obtusa. The sequence goes on along the minus strand of BSBK01008320.1, from coordinate 88,196 downwards.
CTTTTGTATAGCCCTTGTTGCTCTGTTGGTGCAAGGTGATAAAGGAATCGAACCTATTGTACAATTCCTCTATATGTATCTCTGTTCTTCCATATGTTGTTTCAGGTTATGTTGTACCTATTCTATTGTTCATAAATGTTTCCTTGTGTAATCTACTTGGATTCAAGACATGGTAGCACTAATTCTTTTTGGTCTCCATGTTATGGTCCAAAAAGATTCTCCTTTGTATATGTTATGTGATCTTTCCTCCTTTGTGATCATAGTTCTACTTTCTTTGGGGAATGATGTCAATTCATTTGCAATAATATCATATATATATATATATATATATATATATATATATATATATATATATAATCTTATGATCATACTAACCCCATGACTGGTAGATCCCTTCTATGTTGTCTGTATGTTTATGTGGTATTTCCCTTGATTTGTCTTCATTTGGGGGCATCTCGTAGTGGAAACATAATCAGTGGAGTTGTTTATGTTTATGTTAAGGACATTGCTCCTGTTAAAGTTTTAGCAATGACTTTAACGTGGGGGCATACACTCTGCTCACCTATTGCACACACACACTTTTTGATACGCACATATTATTTTTCAAGATACCTTTTCTCCCTTTTTGGATTAGCAACTAATCCTTAAAGCATGGATTTATATTTTAGGATCTCTTGATCCCTCTAGTTTCTAATTTTTGATCCCTTAAGGTCGAAAGTGTCCTTAAGATTGGATCTCTTTTTTTTTTGGTTTTACTCTTATGGAATAGAATATTCCTAAGGATGAATCCTTGATGGATTGACTAGTGAGTAGCCACATTCATCACTAGGTGGTTCAATTCCATCTTTCCAATTGCACTATTTCCTTGTGTGGTTCACAATGGGACATAAGTTCTCTCTCTCTCTCTCTCTCTCTCTCTCTCTCTCTCTCTAGAGATGTCTCTCTTATTGTGATCATGGAGTTAATGAAGACTTGAGTCCCTAGGGGCTTGAGGTTTCCTTTGTGCCTTTGATTAAGATAAGATTATCTTTTCATTATGATTTCCTTTACCAAGAGTTTGCATCGAGTCCATACTCTTGCTAAAGTGGGGGCTTAATGTATCATCTTAAAATGGAAGCACTTCCATGTTAAGAGTGTTTATCCCTCTGAATGTCTAGTCTAGGGTCATGTTAAGTGCCTTGATAGGGTCTTTGCATGTATCTGGTTGTTTCCCCCTATTCTGCTTCTCTCCTCCTTATTTCTATCCTTTTCCAGACAATTTTAACTAAGAATTTGGAGTTTCTGAATGTTTGGGTCAAAGATGACCGAGACCCTAACCTAGGTTAGGGACAACCTCAACCCTGACCTAGGGTGGTTTCTACCTTGTCTCTAACCCCAGGTCCATTTTTTAGATTTTTAAGAATTATGGGATGTCAGGTTTTAGAAATATTTCTTTTCCCGCTTTTGAGTCGGCCTTTTCGAGTTTTAGAATGGTAAATCCTTAAATTGCATTTAATCTAGGTATATCTCTAGGGGTTAAGATTAATTGGGATTTAATTCTCCAATGTCAGCCTCTCTAGAAGTTTTTTCCCTAGATCACTATAAAAGGAAGCCTTCCTCTCTCATTTTCACATCCACAATCATCAATTAACATCTGATTTTCATGAGCATTTGCAATCAAGTAAGCAAGAAGGAGAAGGAAAGAAAGCAAGCATTCATTCATCTTCAATCCTAGCATTCAAGCATTCATCATGGAGATCTATTGTTAGCCATTGAAGGATTCAATCCCTTTGGAGCCCCCTTGAAGATTTCTCCTTGCATGTTCATCCAAGCCTCTTCCTATGCAAAGATCCATTCAAGATTGGTTTTGTAGATCTAGTGTCATTGATTGGAGACACCCTACATTTATTTATACATTCATTTGGAGCATCCATACTTGTGGATTCAAGGATTCGAATCCTCCACAAGGGTTTCAACATAAGCAAGTGTATCATCTTGAAATGGAAGCACTTCCATGTTAAGAGTGTTTAGCCCTCCGAGTAAGTGGTTTAGGTTCATGATTGGCATCTTTGCATTCTCCCTTGTCTTCCACTTCTCTACACTTGATTTCTTCATTCTAGGTGAAATTACGATTAAGGTCTTAAGGAATTTCCTGATTTTCCCTCTTCCATGGCTCTATTTCCTAGGTAGGGTTTAGAAATGAGACCTCCTAGTCCTTCATCACATCATTCAGAGGATTTTCTATCTGTTCCTGACACCAGGTCCTGTTCTAATATCAAATTTTGCATTTCTGGCACCCCTGGAACTCCTGTTGTAGAATCTGGCAAAGTTAGGGTTTGAGGTAAAATTTGACCTTGACCCTGACCAGGTCAGGGTCAACCTTGACCTTGACCTCTTCCTGCTAGAATTTCAAAGTTTCATTTCCCGATAATTTATCTTTCAAGAAAGTTATTTATCACTTTTGGGTCGGTTGTTTCGGGTTCCGAAACGGTAAATCCTTTAATGGTATTTAATCAAGGTATATTTTCTAAAGGTGAGGAGCTAATTGGGATTTAATTCTCCAAGGTGGCTCATCTAGAGGAGTGTGCCCTAAATCACTATAAAAGGAGGCCTTCCTCTCTCATTTTACATATATCTCATCCAAGCAATCAAGCTCTCAAGTTCTCAAGGTGATCAAGCAAGCATTCATTCAAGTATTCAAGTCTTCTTCTTCATCGAAGTTCTCCATTGAAGATCAAGGATTTAAGCATTCAAGCTATTGAAGGGATTTGGCTCAAGCATTCAAGATCTATCATTCAAACCCTAGATCTAGCCACCATGGTGGTGTGATCTTCCTTCAAGATCCTTTGTTCATCTTCAAGATCCATATCATTGTTTCCTCAAGGTGGATTTCAAGCATATAATCATGGAGGTTTGATAATGTTATGTTCAAGCTTTCATATCAATATATTTGATTACATTCCAAATACATTAGCATATCTATTGAATTGCATAGCTTCATTGTTAGATTCATTTCTACTACTTGCTAGCATTCTCCTATTTCAATTTCAATATTAAGGTTGATTCCAAATCGGGGTTTGACCAAGGCAAACCCCCCAAACAAGCAAAAAAAACCATTTTTCTTGTAGGTACAGGTGTGGAATCTCAGATCTGAGAGTGAATTTGGATACCCTTTTTGGTAATTTTTAGGATCCGCAAACAGAATCAGAATCAAACTTCAAATAAATAATGTGGTCTTTGACCTTTTAAAAGGTCAAAGTCGACCTGTGTGAATTTGGAGAAAAGATTTCTAGGCTTTGTCCACCTCAGCATTTCCAGTCCAAAATAGGTGACAAAATCTTCAAAAAGTTCATACAAAAGCTAGAATTTAGCATTTTCTAGATCTGCCCTAATTCAAGGTTAGTATTTGCACTTCAATTATTTTAGATTTCAAGCTTAATCCAACTATAGGGAAGTATAGGGTTTCTCTCTCTCTTTCATATTCTTCATAGATTGATTCGATTGTGTATTAACCTCTTGGTTGATCAAATTGGATCTCTCCTTTGGGAATTTGGATTTAGGAGTGAATTTTACATTTTCCCCACACACATACACAAATAGTGGTGATTCCAAATTACCACTATTCATTTTGGTGAACCCGACTAGCTTACTCTCTTTCTTTTTGGTGTTAGATTTACATTTTTCTCTTGCATCTATACTTCAAAAATTTAAAAAAAAATCTATATATTGAATAAAATACAAAAAGATATTTCTTGCATTTTTATCATGAAGATTGTTAAGATGTTTTGGTGCATAATCATGTTTGTTATTACTCTTCTTCTAGCATCTATTTATAATGCATATGATGTTTATGAGGGTATTATTCATTTCATAACATTGATGACCCTTCACTTTGCTCTTGCTTATGCTTTTGTGAAGTTGACTAATACTAGTCTACCTACATTTAAAACTTTTCCTAGGGATTTATGTGGTAGCCTTATTCATCTTTTGGATTATGTGAAGAATTTGGTAGATGATACACCATCTCCTAATCTTCCTAATCTTCACCCTACTCTTCATCCTAATCTTCCTATTCTGATACCTGATTCTCCATCTGTTAATCCTTGCTCTTCCCGTACTTATGATGGGATTCAAGCTATAGTGCAGGATGCGAAGGTGCAAGATTTCTTTGATTTACCTTCTCCTCCTAATCATGATGATCTTAAAGGAAAGGATAAAGAAACTTCTTCCAAACCTATTATCCCACCTTATATGATCTTTACTCATGAACATGATAAACAATCACCTCCTGTAGAAGCTTTGCATGATATGTACACTAGTGGATATAATATGGTGAATAAACAAGGCTATAAAGGTTTAGGGTTAGGAGTTAATGAACATGGTATTAAATTTCCCATTAATATACCTCCTAAACCAGATATATGTGGTGTTGGAACTTCTAAATCTCAAGTCAAGTTAAGTGGTCCTCCCCTTAATGCTCATCTCTCTACATCTCTAATGGATAATCCTAACACTCATCAAGAAATTGCTAAAACAGTATATGTGGAGCTAATGAATTCTAAGAAGGAACGATTTAGACCTATACATATTGATGCTTTGTATAAATTTAAATGTCCTTTCCACTATCGTAATACTCATTTTCTTGCCGATTGTAACAACTTCAAATTATATGTTAGGGATAGGGCTGCACGCGATATTATACCTTTTTCTCACGTCATCTTACAACTTCTTCATAATTTTGATATAGGGGATTCCCCTCCATTAGAGCTAGAGTAAATGTTCCTATCCTCTTGTCTCATGACTGGGGGGCAAGAGGCATCATTTTATCCAGTCTTTTAGGATCCATTAGGTCTTTTTATTAAGATTTAATTGGTATTCTTTGTGTTTCCTTCTTCCATAGTCTTGCATGATGTTTTTATCCATTCCTAGGAATTATATTTTCTTCTTAGGAAATCTTTTCTAGGACATGTGTTTTGTAAAAATATCCCTTGTCTTTCTTGGGGGGGCAAGGTTCTTCCTTCGCTCTCTTTGTCTGGGGGAACTTCTTTCCTTAGCTTAGTAGTATTTGCTTATGTTACAATATTATTTCATCATATTGATAGATATTTTGACTATGGATAACCTTCTTATAGGAGAAGTTGTTGTCCTCAATCGTCACTTCTTCTCTATGTTGCAAATTATGTTTAATATAAACTTTTATTCTTGCTTGGTGTTAAAATTATTTTCCTTCATTCCTAAGATTCCTCTTGCTCTTCTTCACAAGGGGCTTGATGATTGAATCTTTGTTCCCACCTTTTGAAAGATGATATCTTATCTAAACGCACTCTTCTTTGGTAGAGGTCTTGGTGATAAGATCTTTTTCATTGAGGGTCCTTTTCCATAAGTGACATATCCTTTTCACGATTATTTATACTCTTGGATGTAGGGTTCAATATCTCTCGCTAAGGATATACTATACATTGTTGTAAACAGGATATCTCCTTGCTTTGTGAAGTAGGTATCCTCTTCCATCTTTGTTCCTACACTTAGGGGGCAAAGATGCCTTATCCTTCTTGTCTATCTTCAAACATTCACACATGGAGTCACAAATATGGGTTGTGAGTTTGGTAGAAGTACTTTAGCCTTGGAGGCTTGGTATGCTTTTCTATCTTATTCAAATCTATGCATTGTTATTTCATCCGGTATTTTCTTCTTTTCTAGGGATTCACCTATTTCCTTGGTTAAGCAATATCTATCTATTATGTGATATCCAATCATACATAAAAATTATGGTGTGCATTTGTGGACCTATGTCCTTTATACAAAACCTTATTTTTTGTTTGACATTGGGTTTCCATGGTTGATACATCTCTCACCTTGGAAACTAAATAGTGTGCTATCCCTCATTAAGGGTTACTTTCTTTTCACTTCTTGCATGATATCTTTTACATTCATCTCTTCCATGGCCTCATAGGAGCTATGAACTTCTTGGCTTGGATTGGGTGTTGTCTATGGATATTGTCTTGATGTTGAAGAAGGCTTTATCCTTGTTCTTTATTTCCTTAACATGACAAAATAGTATGTTTTTTTCCATATTAAGGAGGGGGGCATATGCAGGGTCTCCCTTGTACTATAGTTTTTTATTTTTATATGCTAAATCTTGGAAGGTAACACACATAAGTTGCTAAATCCTGAAAAGACATGCATTCATATGCTAAATCTTCCGAAGGTAACGCACATAAGTTGCTAAATCCTGAGGAGACACACATTTTTCAAATTTTTCAATATGCTAAATCCTCTAAAGGTAATGCACATAAGTTGTTAAATCTTGAAGGGATACACATTTCCAATTTCAAATACGCTAAATCTTGGAAGGTAAAGCACATAAGTTGCTAAATCCTAAAAAGACATGCACCTATATGCTAAATCTTTCGAAGGTAACGCACATAAGTTGCTAAATCCTGAGAAGACATGCATTTCATATTCATAGTGATACAAGAAGGTGGATCTATGGGTATTCTAGAAGCCGTCAGAAGACACATTACAATTGCAAGCACAGTTTATGGGTGAACCTATTAGGCTCTCCCTCCAGGGTGATTCATGGTAAGATGGGCATCTTACCGAGTGAGGTAATCACTTTCTCTTTTCTCTCTTTTTGCTTTCATGCTAGTAGGACTAGATCATGAAGCTATGTTTTCTATAGTGTTTCTCTTGTCTTTCTTATGTAATCATTTATGCTGTTATGATAGCTTTTTGAATATGATATTGGTATGAGAAATATTTCTTAGCAAGGTTTCTTATGCTAATTGATTTGGGTTGTTTTGTACGAACCCTTGTTCTTTTGTATACTCTCATGTATGTATGATGAGTTAGAATCCTTGGTCTGGGGGCTTGTGTCTTTAGCTAAGTGTTATTTTATCTCATTTTGAATCCACTGGGATCTTTTCTCTCTTCTCCTTTACCAAGAGTTTGCATTGAATCCATACTCTTGCTAAAGTGGGGGCTTAATGTATCATCTTAAAATGGAAGCACTTCCTTGTTAAGAGTGTTTATCCCTTTGAGTAAGTGGTTTAGGTTCATGATTGGCATCTTTGCATTCTCCCTTGTCTTCCACTTCTTCTCTGCACTTGATTTCTTCATTCTAGGTGAAATTAGGGTTAAGGTCTTAAGGAATTTCTTTATTTTCCCTCTTCCATGGCTCTATTTTCTAGGTAGGGTTAAAAAATGAGACCTCCTAGTCCTTCATCACATCATTCAGAGGATTTTCTATCTATTCTTGACACTAGGTCCTGTTCTAATATCAAATTCTACATTTCTGGCACCCCTAGAACTCCTGTTGCAGAATCTAGCAAAGTTAGGGTTTGAGGTCAAAGTTGACCTCAACCCTAACTAGGTCAAGGTTGACCTTGACCCTAACTAGCTTAGGGTCGATCTTGACCTTGACCTCTTCCTACCAAAATTTCAAAGTTTCATTTGCCGATAATTTATCTTTCGGGAAAGTTATTTCCCACTTCTAGGTCAGTTGTTTCAGGCTCTGAAATAGTAAATCCTTTAATGGTATTTAATCAAGGTATATTTTCTAAAGGTGAGGACCTAATTGGGATTTAATTATCCAAGGTGGCCCATCTAGAGGAGTGTGCCCTAAATCACTATAAAAGGAGGCCTTCCTCTCTCATTTTACATATATCTCATCCAAGCAATCAAGCTCTCAAGTTCTCAAGGTGATCAAGCAAGCATTCATTCAAGTATTCAAGTCTTCTTCTTCATCCAAGTTCTCCATTGAAGATCAAGGATTTAAGAATTCAAGCTATTGAAGGGATTTGGCTCAAGCATTCAAGATCTATCATTCAAACCCTAGATCTAGCCACCATGGTGGTGTAATCTTCCTTCAAGATCCTTTGTTCATCTTCAAGATCCATATCATTGTTTCCTCAAGGTGGATTTCAAGCATACAATCATGGAGGTTTGATAATGTTATGTTCAAGCTTTCATATCACTATATTTGATTACATTCCAAATACATTAGCATATCTATTGAATTGCATAGCTTCATTGTTAGTTTCATTTCTACTACTTGCTAGCATTCTCCTATTTCAATTTCCATATTAAGGTTGATTCCAAACCGGGGTTTGACCAAGGCAAACCCGCCAAAAAAACAACAAAACCATTTTTCTTGTAGGTACAGGTGTGGAATCTTAGATTTGAGAGTGAATTTGGATACCCTTTTCGGCAATCTTTCAGGATCTAAGAACAGAATCGAAATCAGACTTCAAATAAATAATGTGGTCTTTGACCTTTTAAAAGGTCAAAGTCGACCTGTTTGAATTTGGAGAAAAGATTTTTGGGTTTTGTCCGCCTCAGCATTTCCAGTCCAGATCAAGTAACGAAATCTTTAGAAAGTTCATACAGAAGCCAAAATTTAGCATTTTCCAAATCTGCCCTAATCAAGCTTAGTATTTGCACTTCAATTATTTTAGATTTCAAGCTTAATCCAACTATAGGGAAGTATAGGGTTTCTCTCTCTCTTTCATATTCTTCATAGATTGATTCGATTGTGTATTAACCTCTTGGTTGGTCAAATTGGATCTCTCCTTTGGGAATTTGGATTTAGGAGTGAATCTTAGATTTTCCCCACACACATACACAAATAGTGGTGATTCCAAATTACCACTATTCAATAAGGTGAATAGGTCCATTTACTTTGTTTATTTACATTACAATTTCAATTCAATTTCAAGGTTAATTCCTAAATTGGGGTTTGACCAAGGCAAACCCCCCATCCAAACAACAAAAACCTCTTTTTCTTGCAGGTACAGGTATAGAACTATGAATCAGAGCTTGGATCTGGATACCCTTTTTGGTGAACTTTTGGGATCTGTGAATAGATTTTCTATCGGAGCTATTTTAGGTCAAGGATGACCTTCAGTAGAGAGTTATCCTTTGCCCTGTTATCTAGGTCAAGGACAACCTACTTCCTGAAAGATAAAAGTTTTTGGGTTTTTCTCTGTCTCGGCATTTCCAGTCTGAAATAGGTTGCAAAATTGCCCAGCACTATACACAAACATCAGAAATCAATATTTTCCAAATCTGCCCTATTTTGAGGTTAGTATTTATCTTTCATTTATTTTAGATTTCAAGCATATACTTTTCATAACAGAATATAAGGTTTTCTCCTTCATTCATATTCTCCATAGATTGAGTCTTTCATGTATTGACCTTTTGGTTGATCAATTTGGATCTCTCCCTTGGGAATTTGGATTTAGAATTAGATCTTATATTCCCTCTATTCATTTTGATACGACATCCTATTTTACCTTATTCATTTCCCATCCATCCAAATAGTATATTGATTCAATCTACCATCATGCAAAGCTTTCTTGTCATACTGCCAAGGTCTACCCAAAAGAATATGACAACAATCCATAGGCATAATATTACACAAGACTTCATCATGATAATTTCCAATTTTGAATTTAACAAGACATTGTTCACTTACAAGTAGTTTATGCTCCTTATGGATCCAAGCAATATGGTAAGGCTTAGGATGTCTCAATCTCTGCAACTACAACTTGTTGACCAACTCTTCAGATGCCAAATTATCAAAACTTCCACTATCAATGATTATCTTGCAACATTTGTCAGTGATCTTACATTTGGTTCTGAACAAACTTTTCCTCAAAATAGGTTTCTCATCAACTTCTTCATTCCACAAGATCCTTCTTAGCATTAATTTCTCACCATGTTTAGGTTCATTAGACATTTGATCAACTTCTTCACAAGCCAAATTACTTCTACTATTGCCTCCAGTCTTATTTCCAGAGTTAGTACATTCAAAAGCTCTATGTCCTTCTTCACCACATTTGTAACAAGTACCTTTAAACCAAGATTACTCTTCTCTTTTCCCACTATTGTTATTCCTAGAGTAACTAGTATAGCTACCTCTAGAATAATTACCTCTTCCACCAGCAGGTTCATCTTTCCATCCTTTACCTTGCACTGCATTGTTAGATCTGCTACTTTCTCCATAAGATCTACCTCTACTTCTTTGAAATCTTCCATGTCTTCCTCTTTGTCTTTGTTCATGTCTTTTTGTTAATCTCTCTTCTTCCTTCAAAGGAAATTGGTATGCTTCTTCCACACTTTCTATCTTAACATAACTGATCTCATCTTGAATAGATGTCCTCAAACCATTCAGGTATCTAGCCACTTTCTCAACTTCATCATCCACATGTCCAGATCTGATATCCAATTTGTAAAATTCCTCAGTATATTCTTTCACACTCATTTCCTTTTGTCTCAGATTTTTCATTTTTCTAATCAAACTAACTTGGTAGTTAGCTAGAAGAAACTTCTTCTTCATCTTTCCAAGCATCTTCATCCATGTCTTGATCTTTTATTTTCCTCTCTTCTGTCTCTCAGTTTGCAAATGATCCCACCAAAGAGATGCATGACCTTTCAACTTTGTTACTTCTATCTTAACCTTTTTATTATCAGGATTACCTTCATACTCAAAGTATTTATCCATCTTAGAGATCCAATCCAAAAGTGTATTGGTCTCAAGTCTTCCATCATAGCAAGAAAATTCAACCATGGTTCTAGAGTTAGCCTTAGACAAAACTCTCAAAAGTCTTTCCTTATCTTGTTCAACTTTAGGTTTAGGATTAGGTGCTAATTCTTCTTCATCACTAACATCTTCAAGATGTGCACCTCTTCTCTGGGTTGTCTCTATAGCTTCAAGCCTAGTTGCAATCTACCTCAACATATCCATGATAGCATTATCATTTCCTCTACCATGAACCATCTTGATAATCAGGTTCCAGCAAGATCATAACCTTCTGCAAGTTATAGGCCAGATCTCAAATCTTCCACCCTACAACTAATCCATTAAGTTTCTCCATGATCCAATCCAATAAGGTTCTCCATGATCCAATCCACAAGAAAGAACTTTCTCTGATACCACTTGATGCAGGGGCAAGGTAGATACAAGCAGAATCAAGAAGAATTGACTCCACTTGAATCAACAAAAAATCTCTGCTCAAATTTACACATGGAAGAACTATGAATACCACATGAAATTAGTGAAAACACAATGGATATGAGACAATCAACTGGCAACAACAACAGAGAATTTATATTATATCTTTCAACATGCTTGACTGTGAGGCCTTCCGGGTTTCGGCCTTATACAATGAGAATTATGAATTAAGAGACTCAACTCGCATGTTATCTTCCTTTATACTATCCTCTACTTAGAACTCCCTTAGAAATACATTCTACAACAACCCAAGCTCCAGATATATAGCCAGCAAAGCCACAAGTCAGCCAGTCAAGCATTTAATTACATTATAGGTCCAGCCTAGAAGAGTTAAACTAAAACTAATGAAAGAATGATAAAAACTTAATGTGCATTTACATTTAGGTCTAAAAATGATTGAATAACATGTCCCTAACTTCTCAAGGCCCCATTTCATCACACAGAACCGCGCAAGAAGAAACACTCCATGTTTCATGTGTAAACGGGCTAAAAATTGATACCCGAGAAAAATGGTCATAACTTTTTACTCATAATGAATTAGGACTTACGGTATTAGGTGAAGATATTAATTTAGGTCATCTTTAATTCCATAATATTTCAAATGATGATTCATTAAGGATCAATGGATACATGGTGCTCAATCAACACGCAGAATGCAGGAAAATACGGCTCCGATAGCAAGGAAAACAACTATAACTTTGAAATGGTCCATCCAATCCTTATGTTCTCATAGGATAAGGTTCCCAAATATTTCCTCAACATCATGTAAGATTCACACAAAATGAAACCAAAAAATGCAAATATTATAATGCAAACAAAAGAAAATAGGAAATATTTTTGGTTGATGCAAGATTGCTCAAAGACCCAAGATGCTCCTGCATCATATCTTCTACCTTCAGAGCATACTAATAAGCATCCTCAACCAAATCAATTTTTAGTATACAAACATAATTTTGAATATTTAATCTCAATCCATTCACATACCGAGCTACCTTTTCCTTACCGAGTTATATCTGTCCAGATCGAATAGTCAACTTATAGAACTCCTTGGTATAGTCTTCCACAATCATTTCTTTCTACTTCAAGTTTTGCAGCTTCTTAAATAGCTCAAGTTCATAGTCAATAGGTATGAACATAGATTTCAACTTAGCCACCATCAACCTCCACTGATTGATCTTCATTTCACCTTCATCTTATCTATCTATTTTCAATTCTTTCCACCAAAGAGTAGCATGTCCTTTCAACTTTGTCTGTGCCAACCTCACTCTAAGAGGATCTTCAATTTCTTCAAGCTCATAGAATTATTCTAACTCACCAATCCAATTAATCAAGTCACTAGGTCTCAAAGTACCAAAGAAGTTAGAAACTTCCATTCAGTAACTAGTACTTAACCAAGCTCTAGATCTCTGCAACCGACCAGTTATGTCTTCACTAGATATGTCCCTTCGATTGGTTCTATCATCTCCACTAGATCAAGAAGCTTCAAAGTATTCAATAGATTCCTGATAGCCATCTTCAATACCAAGATTCCTTGGCATTTTGGCAATAGCCCTCATGATCTCAACAATCATATCATTCTTCATCAATTCCATCTCAGATCTAACATCTGATCTGACCTTATTAGAAATCTTTTCTTCCACAACATTAGAGATATCTATAATCGCCCTAGGGTCCAATCTTCTCAAAGGCATCCTCAAGGTCTTCAAAAACCCAAGGAAACAAATCACCAACCCAAGGTCTTTGTGTAAACTATGTCAACTTAGCTATCTGTCCACACACTCAAGAACTTCAAGCTCTGATACCACCAGACGCATAGCAAAATAGAAAATCCAAGAATGGATAGTCCAAACCTACACTAGCAACAACAATACAATAGAAACACAAGAGAATACTCAAATAGAATTTTAATTCAACATGCTCGACTGTAAGGCCTTCGGGGTTATGGTCAAATACAAACAGAATCCAATTATCCTCTAGCTAGTCTAGCTCTATAACACATCAACAAGTGGTAGGAAGACTAAGGCAAGTCTAAACTTGAGCTTGCAAGCCACAAAGCCATCTCCTTGTCTCCAAGCATGCAAACCACTAGCTCTTCTTTTACAAATATCAGACAAACAATCTGATCTGCAAGATCTCATAGGATCTAATCACTATTTCCTGACTCTCCCTCAAACAACTACCCAAATCTTCCCTAAATACATTTCTTCAACCACAAGTCGGCTAGAAGAAAGAAAGAAATCCTAAAACCCAGTCAGCTTCTATAACAAATAATTATTAAATGCAATACAATGAGCCTCTCAAATAGCCTTACAAATAATTAATTCTCCATGTTGGGCTCAAGATCCACCTAGGAGAATGTAACACTAGCTACGAACCAAATATCTAAGAAGTCTAGTCGATAAGCCAAACTATCAAGTGTCAACAAAAACAACTGAGAAAGCATGTCGACCAAGTACCACAAGCATTTCTGAGCACCAAAAGTTTTACTGAGTTCCTTTAGTGACCAAACTCTTCAATGATCGAGCCCCTCAGTCAAAGCTGCAATTGAGTAACACAGAAACGCTCTAACCTACCAACATACAGGATTGTCAACTACCCTAGGATGCTCCTGTATCAAAGTGAAACTAAGTTATATTTTGGTTACTTCCACACCCCTGCAAGACTCACCACTTTCTAAGGAGGTAAGGTACATTTTGGAAGGAAAGAGATGAGCATGAAAGGAGAAAGGAATACTCAATTAGTGATAGATCACCTAGGAGTTGAAGAGTAGTTTTTTCAATTGGAGGACATTAAGAGAGTCCTTATAAGACAAGGAGATACCTTTTCTAACCCCTAATCAAGCCATTGGGAGGTTGGAGAGTTAGGAATCTTAGTGATCCTAACATAAGTGGTTGAACACCTAGTGTGATCCTATCATCTTCCCAATAAACAAAGGTATCCCTTCAAGCGCTTTACCTCCAATTTCTTTTATGGATTTGAGGAATGGTTCTTCCCACATAGGTGGATTAAGTTCAGGGAACTTATCATCTCCATCCAATTCCTTATCCTTATCTTCATCTTATTTCAACTTTTTACTCACTAGTTCAGTCTTTTCTTCCACCTCTCCTAGATTTTCCTGAAGAATTGCTAGTTCTTCCCTAAGAATTCTATTCTCCTCTCTCTTCTCTTTCATTTCCCTATCTAACTCATCAATTTTCACCATGGTTGACTCACCCACTGACTCCTACAAGGTCCTTCTCTTGACCTTTCCAGGGTTCTTTCTATGAGCCTACTCTAGAGGAACTCTTCCCTCAATTACCCTTTCTCCAAAGACCTCACTACCAAGTTTGTACTCAATACTACTCCCTTCCTCCTTCTTGGAATCAACTCACTAAGTCCACCTCCTAACACACCATGTCCATGTTCAACTACAAATGAGATGGAAGGGCTTCCAAACTAACCATTTCCACTAGTTTTGGAGTCAACTTGTTCATAACTTTCATGGTTTTACAAACGATCTCTTGAAAGCCTTGTAAATAGAGCTAGTAGCCTTTTTAGGCCTAATTAGGTCTCCTAATTGAACTTTTGGGAAATAAATCTAAAACTTTCCAAACAAAGCCCCAAAAAAACTAGCATTCCTGACACCCTCTTCAAAGGACTCAAATATTTTTAGGGTTTCTCAAGCTCAACCTATCCATACACCCCCTTCCTAGAAATAGGCATATTTTTAAGCATTTCAAGCTTGTTAGTCTACTGTGATTTCACTGTTCTCAAACATACCACAAATGGCTTCAAATTTCCTTCTCCTTTTTCACACTGACTCTTTAGTCATTTTCCTACACATCCATGGTCATGGATTTTATATGTCAATCCATTAAACCCTCCATCTTTTCTCTGCAACTATCAAGCCTTCTAGCCGGGTACACCTTGTCTTGTCTAGGGCTTGATTGTAAAAATGGATAACCTGCAAATCTTGACTTCAAACTCCATAAGTAAAAAGTATATACAATGCCCTAGCATATTCCAAAAGGTCATACAGTTACCACCGATGGAATTCGTGCTAGAGCCATTTGAAGTCCTCTAACTCTGTATTAACCAGTGAACTCATCACATAGGAAGGATTTTTATTTCACCTATCAAAATAGAAAATCTGGACCTACAATTTCCCACAAATGATGTATAGACCAAACTCTATCTAATCATGCAAGAAACATCCTCAAGTCAATCTATTTACATATAGATGCTTGAATTTCAAAGCGAGTGTAACATGGATTGCAGGAAACCAATCAAGTTTACTATATCAAACTATATGTATAATACACCAAACCTCATCAAAGACTGAGAATGGTCTTAAATAGCTTCATATCTCATGCCACAACTATCCAAATTGACCCTCAACTGCTTCTTGCTTCCCTTGTGCAATCTTGTCAATGTTGTCATTGACAACTTTTACAATTTTTGTTGTCACTTCTACATGAACCATTCAAAAGAGTGTAGATTAATACCAGGAGTATATCTAAACCCATTTAACAATTTTTCACTCAATTCCATACATTTAGAGGCCATTTTGATCTTTGACCAACTATGCACTATATTGACAACTTGTTACATTACATGACAAGTTCTTGGCACACCTTCGCAAGCTTTTGCCCACAAATTCTAATGACTTTATAAAAACCTTAAAACACACTTGGGACTCATTCTTAGTCCTTATTTATTAGTGACTTGGCCAAAGTCACTTATAAACCAAAACTTGATTAGGGTTGACCTAGAAGACCCTAGGTGCTCCTACACCAATCTATAATAATTTTTTTTTAAATTAAGTTAAAAATATTTTTATTAAGAAATTATGGCATTTAAACTTACCAGTTCTTTGGTCTTTACCACTTTCAACCGTTATTGCGTCTTGACCTTTTAGTGCATTACAAACATCTACAATTTGAATAATTATTTTTTAAATTTAAGAACCATAAAAATCAATAAATTTTTTACTATGAAAGCTAAATAAACATTACCAGTGATATTATTCTCATGGCTAGAACTCCCTCCAACATTATTATCACCATCAACCAATGGAGTAACACCATCTATAATTCAATAAATTTTTTGTTAGTTTAGAGAAAAAAAATCTTTGAAAATATAGATATAATACTCAAATGTTAGAAGAAACTTATCGGTAACTTGATCTTTCTCATTTTCTTGGTTTCTCTTTAAAAGATTTAAAATATTCAACACATGCTTGCATGTTTTTCCTCTTTGTTCCCAATGACAATCACATATGTGCAAATCAAGTCCAAATTTTCTAACAATGTACCACTTCATAGGAACAGATAGGATTCTTATTTTGTATTTATTGAGGAGATCATAAGGATAATAGTCTTAATCTGGTATTGTTTTTTACTTCTCTAGTGCATTTATATAATATATTTCTTTTTTAAAATTAGTGAGAAACCCATATAATTATAAATATCTTTAATTTTTATAAAATGGCTATATCCTATGAAGAAGTGTATGGATAAGCCAATCCATTCTCCTTGTACATTTCTTTGCACAGTCACTTAAATAATGACTCTTGATATGGAAATGATATGAATCTATAAATGCATTAGTTTCTTGATTGGCACGAGACAAAATTTGAAGATTTTTTGTCCGCGTTGCTATACAAACAATCATAAAAATATCTTATTAACTACAAATAATTATTTAAATCATGTAAATAAAAAGATACAAAAATGAAAGGCTTGAAAAACTTACCAATACAGGTCTCATCATGGGACCAAGTTTTTTGAAAATAATCAATGAAAATTTTCTCTTTGAATTCCTCCATGAAATTTTTTATTAAGTGAATGGTGGTGTCTTCATTATCACCCATTGCATGCATTATGTCACTTAATCTATCAAACATGTTTGTTCAAACATCCCTATTGCTTGCAAACCTATATTGTCACTACAACATTTGGGGTGGAATTTTGACGCCAATTTGCGATGCCACTACAATTTGTGTTTGTTTTTTGTATTTTTTTTGCAAGTTCCCTTGACGGTGTTGTAATAGCGATGATGACATTGTAATTGCAAAAACCCTTTGGTTATAAACAAAAAAAATAAAAAGAAAGTGTCATTAGTAATTTTTGTGAATTCAAAGAGCTGTCATGACACTGCACTTTTGCGTGGTGTGAAGAGGGCATTCGAGTTTGGCATGCACAAAGAGGCCGGCACCATGTGGAAAGAGGGCATTGGCACTTGAGGTAGGCATTCGAGCTTTGTCTTCTCATTAACTCAATTTCATTTTGATGGAATTTGTTGATTTAATGGCACAATATGAATGTTAATAGTGGCATTTTTTACATCTTATCATTTGGAATGCTTGATGACCCATGAGCTTTGAGAGATAGAGCATCATTTCTATTACCTTCAAGGCATTGTGTGAAGTGTTTGATCTCTCTTTATTTATTTTTTTGTTGATATTCACTATGTGGTACTCCTTGTTTATTATCATTTCATGAGGAAATGTCTTAGTGGCTCATGGGTTGCAAGCTAGGGCATCATACGTTGTTTATGAGCTCACTATTGAATACTAGCATTGTTTACATCTTTTCATTTGGAATGCTTGATGACCCACAAGGTTTGAGAGCTAGGGCATCATTGCTATTACCTTCAAGACATTGTGTGAAGTGTTTGATCTCTCTTTATTTGTTTTTTTGTTGATATTTACTATGTGGTACTCCCCGTTTATGATCATTTCATGAGGAAATGTCTTGATGGCTTGCGAGCTACAAGCTAGGGCATCATACATTGTTCATGAGCTCACTGTTTAATACTGGCATTGTCTGCATCTTTTCATTTGGAATGATTGATGACCTATGAGCTTTGAGAGCTAGGGAATCATTTCTATTACCTTCAAGGCATTGTGTGAAGTGTTTGATCTCTCTTTATTTATTTTGTTGTTGATATTAACTATGTGGTACTCCCTATTTATGATCATTTCATGAGGAAATATCTTGATGGCTCGCGGGCTGCAAGCTAGGGCATCATACATTGTTCATGAGCTCACTGTTTAATACTAGCATTGTTCATGAGCTTACTGTTTAATATCTGGCCATGCCATGTAAATGGTACCAAGCCAACCCAATCAGCCCAACAAAATGTGTCATGTTTATCTTTGTCAAATACACTCATTCACCATTTTGTTCTTGTTCTTCACACAAATATTGCATCAAAAGTAATTGTAAACAATGATTCAAAGAAAAAAGAAACAACTACAATAGATCAGACCCCAAAAGAATATAGTCAAGGAGAAATAGTGCCCTAATCAGAGACAAAATGAACTCTTAATGTAAGAAATCATGTAACCAAAGAGGGGAAAGTAAGGCACCAACCAGACTAAGAAAATATAGCATCTGAAATCATAGAGGACACTGACAATTTAAGGAGGTTAGCAAGTTAAAAACTCAACACAAAATAAAGCATGGAAAGGCACCAAAGAGCACGAGAACTAGCATCCAAATTAATCCCAATAGAAGCATAAATAATCTGGATACTAGAAAGGACAGGTTTAGTTTAAGGATAAAAACTTTTACAAACACTATACATGAAAACCATAGCCCAAATAAAATGATGATTGCATGATTCCTTTACCCGCACATGCCAAATTTCATTATCATTTTCATCAAACATGATCTGCTAAAGTTGCCTATGGTGTTTGGAAGTCAACCTAATTTACATTTCTTAGTTGTAACACTTAGTCATAAATTTGAATAAAAAATACTTGTCACAATGATCTATAAATTATAGATCTCTTTCTATAATGAAGAGCTCAAATCAACTCCAAACAATTTTAGATTGTGACAAGAATAAATTTCATACCTTGCCCACACAAGATTAGCTGGAAAGATCTTAGCCTTCTTCTCCCCTGAATTCATGATAAGAATAATTAAAATTGAATGCTCTTAGTTTTTCTTCAAATCTATTCGAAACTCCTATGAATTCACTGTGCATCAGGTATGACATATGAAGGAATGAATTTGAAATAAGAAAGAAAAATCTTTCTATTTAAAAGCTAGCATAATTAAGCCTCAAACAAAAAAAGTGCAAACATATAAACTTACAAGGTATATACACCACCCTAATCCGTTGAAAATGTCTTAGCCTTCTTCTCCCCTGAAATCACAATAGGAACAAATAAAATTCAATACTCTTAATTTTTATTCAAATCTATTCATAACTCCTATCAGCTCATTGTCCAATAGTTAAACTAACCTATGACTTCAAAGGAGGAATTATGAAATATAGTTGTAGGTAGTTATCTCTTCTATAATGATGGAGGAGTCAAAGGTAATGATCAATGAGGTTGCTGCTATTAGATCATACATTAATACACTTACTATTTTGAATTTGAGCTCAGGCATCATGCAATGTTATTGATGTCATTGCATGCTTCTTGTTATTGTGCACCATATATTGTTTTACACATTGTTTATTTCATTGAGACTGTGAGCTTGGCATTTGCAATGTATTTTCTGTTATTGGATCAATGCTACCATGTTAAGTCTGTGTATGGCTTGACTATGCACATGCATAATTGTAGATGAGGATCAGTAATAGGGTGCCAGGTATTCCTTAGATCCTTTGGATCTAACCTCATCTTTTCCTTCCTTACAGGTTTTGGATCATACAAGAGCATAATGGATTGAACCTCGGGTCAACACTTCATTACTTTAGGAAATGTATGGTACCTTCATTATTTATGTTCATCCACTTATGTATGTTTGCATTCATTCATATTTTTTTGACATTTGGCTATTAGAGACCATATATGATGATTCTTGATGTTTTTGGGTCATTTGATGAAAAGATGTAAAAGTTTCTTAAAAGTTTATATTTTTTATTTCAATTTTTAAAATAATAAAATAAATAAAATTTAAAGATAACAAATTAAGATAATCTTTGTCTTCACTTTTAAAAAAAATATAAAGCTCATAAAGCATGGTAAAAATATAAAGCTCATAAAGCATGGTAAAAGCGGGCCCTAACTATGGTAAAATGGAAAAGTTGCAACCTTGCACTGCTCTTCATATGGCAGCTACTAAGGAACTATGTTATAAAATTTCAACGCATGAAATTTTATACTTTTTGACATCATACTTTTTTCTCCTTAGCATTGAGTTTACAATGTGGGGGAGTCGAAGAAAATATATGTACAGTTATAAAATTTCATGCCTTGAAATTTGGCATGAAATTTTATAACATAGTTCCTTAGCATATGATCTTTATATGGTAGACATGACTTGAGGTAGGCATTCGAGCTTTGTATTCTCAATAACTCAATTTTATTTTGATGGAATTTGTTGATTTAATAGAAAAATATGAATGTTAATATTGACATTGTTTACATCTTTGCATTTGGAATGCTCGATGACCCGCGAGCTTTGAGAGCTAGGGCATCATTGCTATTACCTTCAAGGCATTGTGTGAAGTTTTTTATCTCTCTTTATTTATTTATTTATGATATTCACTATGTGGTACTCCTCGTTTATGATCATTTCATGAGGAAATGTCTTGATGGCTCACAAGCTATAAGCTAGGCCATCATGCATTGTTTATAAGCTCACTTTTTGAGCACCTCATGTCCCTATTTGATTGGTCGGTGCTTTGTTTGTTATATTGATGCTATTAGATCAAATAGGGACATCATTAATAAAATAGGGACATCAGTAATAAAATAATACACTTACTGTTTTGAATTTGAGCTCTAGCATCATGCAATCTTATTATTGTCAAAATAGTAAGTGTATTAATGTATGATCTAATAGCAGCAACCTCATTGATCATTACCTTTGACTCCTCCATCATTATAGAAGAGATAACTACCTACAACTATATTTCATAATGCCTCCTTTGAAGTCATAGGTTAGTTTAAAATGGAGAGGGGTCTCGAAATATCATAAGTAAAAACATTACCCAATGACATTCAAATTAAGTACAATATGAATTCACATGCCTTTAATTATGATACACTTTTGAAAATCTTGTCAAAAATATATATATATATATATATTTAGTCAAGTAATAAAATATTATAAAACAACATACATTGTGTGAAGTGTTTGATCTCTCTTTATTTGTTTTGATGTTGATATTCACTATGCGGTACTCTTTTTTATCATCATTTCATGAGGAAATGTTTTGATGGATCGAACCTTATCAGTAATAAAATAGAGACATCAAATAGGGACATCAATAATAAAATAATACACTTACTATTTTGAATTTGAGCTCAGGCATTATGCAATGTTATTGTTGTCATTGCATGCTCCTTACTGTTGTGCACTATAACAGCAACAAGAATGCAATGTTATGAAATTTTAAGATTAAATTGGTGAGTTTGTATATTTTCTCCATTTTAAACTAACCTATGACTTCAAAGGAGAAATTATGAAATATAGTTGTAGGTGGTTATCTCTTCTATAATGATGGAGAAGTCAAAGGTAATGATCAATGAGGTTGCTTCTATTAGATCATATATATATTAATACACTTAGTATTTTGAATTTGAGCTCGGACATCATATATAGTTTTATACACTGTTTATTTCATTGAGACTGTGAACTTGGCATTTGTAATGTATTTCCTATTATTGAATTAATATTGCCATGTTGTTGAGGTTGTAGATGTCCTTTTACTGATCTTGTATAAAAAATATATATACCATGTTGACTCATAGCCCATGAGTTGTTTCCTGATAACAAATTTGACATCATACTTTTTGCTCCATTTTGGTCTTGATTTACTCACTGCATGCATATGTTTCCTGAGTGCACATGTTCTGTAGCATAGTTCATTTTAGAAGTGTATGGCTTGACTATGCACATGCATAATTGTAGATGAGGACCAGTAATAGGGTGCCATACATTGCTTAGATCCTTTGGATCTAACCCCATCTTTTCCTTCTTTGCAGGTTTTGGATCATACAAGAGCATACTAGATTTAACCCTGGGTCAACACTTCATTACTTCAAGAAATATTTGGTACCTTCATTATTTATGTTCATCCACTTATGTATGTTTGCATTCATTCATATTCTTCTAAAAGTTGGCTATTACTGACCATATAGGACTATTCTTGATGTTTTTGGGTCATTTAATGAAAAGATGTAAATAGGGACATCAGTAATAAAATAGGGATATCTTAATCTTTATGAGCTCAAATTCAAAACATTAAGTGTATTATTTTATTACTGATGTCCCTATTTGATCTAATAGCATCAATATAACAAAAAGAGCACCGACCAATCAAATAGGGACAGGAGGTGCTCAAACAGTGAGCTCATAAAACAATATATTTAACTTCTTAATAAAATCTTATAAAACAACATATATTGTGTGAAGTGTTTGATCTCTCTTTATTTGTTTTGGTGTTGATATTCACTATGTGGTACTCCCCATTTATGATCATTTCATGAGGAAATATCTTGATGGCTCGCGGGCTGCAAGCTAGGGCATCATACATTGTTCATGAGTTCACTATTTAATACTTGCAGTATTTACATCTTTTTATTTGAAATTCTTGATGACCCACGAGATTTGAGAGATAGGGCATCATTTCTATTACCTTCAAGGCATTGTGTGAAGTATTTGATTTCTCTTTATTTATTTTTTTGTTGATATTCACTATGTGGTACTCCCTATTTATGATCATTTCATGAGGAAATGTCTTGATGGCTTGCAGGCTACAAGCTAGGGCATTGTGCATTGTTTATGAGCTCATTGTTTGAGCACCTCATGTCCCTATTTGATTGGCTGGTAATCAAATAGTGAAAGGATGAATTATGAAATATAGTTGTAGGTAGTTATCTCTTCTATAATGATGGAGGAGTGAAAGGTAATGATCAATGAGGTTTCTTCTATTAGATCATATATTAATACACTTACTGTTTTGAATTTGAGCTTGAGCATCATGCAATGTTATTATTGTCATTGTATGCTTGTTGCTATTGTGCACCATATATTGTTTTATACACTATTTATTTCATTGAGACTATGAGCTTGGCATTTGTAATGTATTTTCTATTATTGGATCGATGTTGTCATGTTGTTGAGGCTGTAGATGCATTGAATCACCATTGTCATTCTATTTTGATAGCAGTAATATAACAAAAAGAGCACCGTCCAATTAAATAGGGACATTAGTAAGACATTTAATGCATTATTACTTCATCATGTTGACAAAAATGTCATTGGCTCAAAGCAAATAGAATGTGGGTAGCTTCATTACTTCATTAGATCAGTACCTTCGTTAATTTCACTAGCATCATCCAACTTTCTTACTTATCCTTGCAACTTTCTTACTTACCTTTTAAAATGTAGATTCAAATATACTCCATGCCATTGCATTAATGTATAGATGATGCAGATTTGTGTACATCTTTGTTTTGATGTAGCTTACTCACTACATGCAATGTGGCCTCCTTGGGGCTGCCAAACATGTTGTGATGTTATGATCTTTACTTGAAATCCATGATGTACTCCTCCCTTAATATGCTGATTTGATTCTTTTCTCCTCTGATTTGATGATGATGTATGCCCCTTCCATTGCTTACTCATGCTTCCTCATGACTACCTTGTGCTGATGGGCATGGTGTGTGACTATTGTGGGTGCATCATTTGGAAATGATGTCATAGCAACACCAGATGAAACAACAACATCTGGTGTTGTTGTCGCACTATTTTAATGATTTAGTCACAATAGTGACTCACCAAGTGTTCATGCAGACATAAATGCAATCATTTACTCTTTGCAACATTCTTTTGAGTGCACATGTCATGTAGCATGGTTTTTCTTTCAGAAGTGTATGGCTTGACTATGCACATGCATAATTGTAGATGAGGATCAGTAATAAGATTCCATTCATTGCTTAGATATTTTTTTATCTAACCCCGATCTCTCTTTTCTTTGCAGGTTCTAGATCACATAGGGGCACACTAGATTCATACCTAGGTAAAAAATTCATCACTTTAGGCAATGTCTGGCACCCTTATTATTTATGTTCATCCTCTTATGTATGCTTGTACTCTTGCATTTTCTTCTGAAAGTTATTTTCCTTTTATAGTATATACAAGTTATTTTCCATATATATACATTTAATCTTTAGATGCAAAAAAAAATTTCCTTTACACGTATCTTTGCATGAAATGAACACAAATTAAACAAGATCATCTAATAATGCAAACTAGGGTACTGTAGTCACTCATCTAGTAATTAGTTCCCCAAACCATTACTAAGGATTGAACATAAGTCTAAGTCCCCAAACCTATTGTTCTATGTGTCCTTATTGCATTCATAATTTTGGTTCAACCCCTATAGGATGCCCAAACCTAGAGGCCAAGGAAAGTGGCCAAGAGCTCTTGAAAGAAAGATGAATGAAACCATTGTCCTTATGTGGGTAAACCCATATAAGTGTTCTTCCTTTGCATCACAAGTCCTACTTGAGGATCCACAATCATGCATTTATGTTCAAGACTTATTATTACCTTGGTCCTTTTGAATCTTAGGATGACATCTCAATTGGGAAAGGCAAACCAAAACCTTTCATAGACAAATAACAACCAAGGCATGTGGGTGGTCTTCTGTTGTACAGTTATACTCATAAAATATATGTACAGTTGTAAAATTTCATGCCTTGAAAATTTATAACATAGTTCCTCTTCATCAAAATAGAATGGAAGTGGTGATTCAATGCATCTACCCACATTCTATGTGCTTTGAGCCAATGAAATTTTTATCATCATGATGAAGTAATAATGCATTAAATGTCTTACTGATGTCCCTGTTTGATTGGTCGGTGCTCTGTTTGTTATATTGTTGCTATAAAAATAGAATGGTAGTGGTGATTCAATGCATCTATAGCCTCAACAACATGGTATAATTGATCCAATAATAGAAAATACATTACAAATGCCAAGCTCACAGTCTCAATGAAATAAATAGTGTATAAAACCATATATGGTGCACAATAGCAGCAAGCATGCAATGACAGCAATAACATTGCATGATGCCCGAGCTCAAATTCAAAATAATAAGTGTATTAATGTATGATCTAATAACAACAACCTCATTGATCATTACCTTTCACTCCTCCATCATTATAGAAGAGATAACTACCTACAACTATATTTCATAATTCCTCCTTTGAAGTCATAAGTTAGTTTAAAATGGAGAAAATATACAAACTCACCAATTTAATCCCAAAACATCATATAGCTTGAATTAATCACATCTCACAAATTTATAGATTATACTACATACCATTGTATTATATATATCAAGTATAATTATGAGTTTACATCATATATTTAGTCTTAATAAAATCTTATAAAACAACATAAAACTAACCCAAAATACTTTGTCTTAATAAAATCTTAATAAAACAATATATTTAGTCTTAATAAAATCTTATAAAACAACATAAATTGTGTGAAGTGTTTGAACTCTCTTTATTTGTTTTGTTGTTGATATTCACTATGTGGTACTCCCCGTTTATGATCATTTCATGAGGAAATGTCTTGATGGATCGAGGGCTACAAGCTAGGGCATCATGCATTGTTTATGAGCTCACTGTTTGAGCACCTCATGTCCCTATTTGATTGGTCAGTGCTCAAATAGTGAGCTCATAAATAATGCATGATGTCCTAGCTTGCAGCCCATGAGCCATCAAGAAATTTCTTAATGAAATGATCATAAATGGGAAGTACCACATAGTGAATATCAACAACAAAATAAATAAAGAGAGATCAAACACTTCACACAATGCCTTGAAGGTAATAGAAAAGATTCCCTAGCTCTCAAAGCTCATGGGTCATCAAGCATTACAAATGAAAAGATGTAAACAATGTCAGTATTAAACAGTGAGCTCATGAACAATGTAGGATGCCCTAGCTTGCAGCCCACGAGCCATCAAGATATTTCCTCATGAATGATCATAAATGGGGAGTACCACATAGCTAGTGAATATCAACAGTAAAACAAATAAAGAGAGATCAAATAGTTCACACAATATATGTTGTTTTATAAGATTTTATAAAGACTAAATATATTGTTTTATTAAGATTTTATTAAGACAAAGTATTTTGGGTTAGTTTTATGTTATTTTATAAGATATTTAATAAGACTAAATATATGATGTAAACTCAATATAAAAAACTGAGCACCAGCCAATAAAATAGGGACATGAGGTGCTCAAACAGTGAGCTCATAAATAATGCATGATGCCCTAGCTTGCAACCCACGAGCCATCAAGATATTTCCTCATGAAATGATCATAAACGGGGAGTACCACATAGTGAATATCAACAATAAAACAAATAAAGAGAGATCAAACACTTCACATGAAGCCTTGAAGGTAATAGCAATGATGCCCTAGCTCTCAAATCGTGTGGGTCATCGAGCATTCTAAATGCTAAGATGTAAATAATGCCACTATTAACATTCATATTGTGTCATTAAATCAACAAATGTCATCAAAATGAAATTGAGTTAATAAGAGGACAAAGCTCAAATACCTACCTCAAGTGCTAGTACCCTCTTCCCACATGATTTCGGCCTCTTCGCACATGCCAAACTTGAATGCCCTCTTCACGCCATGCAAAAGTGCAGTGTCATCTTCGCGGAAGCTCTTCGAATTTATAAAAATTACAAATGACACTTTATTTTTCTTTATAACCAAGCAGGTGTCGCAATTAAATCAACAAATGTCATCAAAATGAAATTGAGTTAATGAGAAGACAAAGCTTGAATGCCTACCTCAAGTCATGGCTACAATATGAAGATCAAATGCTAAGGAACTATGTTATAAAATTTCAAGGCATGAAATTTTATAACTGTACAAATATAAAATTTCAAAGAATGAAATTTGTCCTCTGATTTGACCTTGATAATGTCCCCTCCATTGCTTATGCTTGATCATAAATACCTTATGTTGATGGGCATGGTGGGTTACTGTTGTGGATGCATCATTTGGAAATGATGTCATAGCAACACCAGATGGAACAACAACATCTGGTATTGTTGTTGCACTATTTGGATGATGCAGTCACAACAGTGATTCACCAAGTGTTCATAGAGACATAAATGTAGGGATTCATTGGAATTCCAGTGCCTATACACTGCACATGTTCCTGAGTGCATTTTCCTGAGTGAACATGTTTGGTAGCATAGTTTCTTTTATAAGTGTATAGCTTAACTATGCACATGCATAATTATAGATGAGGATAGATAATAGGGTGTCAGGAATTGCTTAGATCCTTTAAATCTAACCCCATCCTTTCCTTCCTTGCACTTTCTGGATCATACATGAGCATACTAGATTGAACCCTGGGTCAACACCTCATTACTTTAGGCAATATATGGTACCTTCATTATTTATGTTCATCCACTTATGTATGTTTGCATTCATTCATATTCTTCTGAAAATTGGCTATATTCATATTCTTCTTGTGTTTGAGTCTTCTAACTATGATCAATTTAATTTTGTAAATCTTGACATAGAATTCAATATCAACCTATCATATATCCATTCCAAATGATATAACTCAAGTTGAATAAACATACATGCCAACCATTTGACAAAATGTCCATATGAAATCTAGAGCAATACATTAATTTTATAGGAATTCATGATTTATAATGCCCCTTGATTTATAGTGAATTAATTTTATAGTGAATTCCTAATTTATAATTTAGTTGTAGTAGCTCAATGTGTTTGAACTCAACAATACCCCTTACTTGGTTTCCTACAAATCCTTTGGAGAAATCTATTAGAAAATTAAAAGTTTGGTCGAAGTAAGTGTATAAATGAAGGATGAAACACATAGGAAGCTATGAGAAGCTATGAGAAGGTGAATGAAGCTAATGAAAGGAAGCATCTCACTGATGTTAAATAATAGGGGATTCTCTTTGTTCCCTGTAATGGAGTGAGCTAATTTTGAAAGTATAAATAGATAATTTTAACAATGTATAAAGTCCTTCACAAGATGTAATAAAAACACTGGCAAGGCATGAGAACTATTTGATGAAATGCCACAATAGTGGTGTCTCATGCAATGCTGAGATGTTTAGTTATATGCAATGCTGAGATATTCAAAATATTGTTGCATAAATAGATAATTTTAACAATGTATAATGTCCTTCACAAGATATAATGAAAACTATGGAGTGAACTATGTTTGTCTGATTATATAACTATTATCTTATGTCAGGTATCCCACACAGTCTCATGGATTTTCAGGTATAAATCAATACACCCCATAGAGATTAATGTATTTTACCATTTGTAAAATATCTCTCTCATTGCCACCTATCTTTCTCATTGCATGAAGTATAGGTACCAGCGAATAGATATTTGTCAGAATTATCTTCCCCGAGTGAGGAAAATCTAGAAATGGAAGAAGAAAGTGAGACATTTAGTACGTTTAATTCAATGAGATCGACTTGAGGTCAAAAGATCAAAAAAAAATTCAATAAATGCATGAAATTTTTCCTTTCTCAAGGGGGCTCGTGTTCTTATGATGATGAGAGAAAAGGTGACTCTGGGTTACCCTTTAGGTACAAACATCTATAGAAACAATGGGTACCCCATGAACTTCCTTCAATAAACACTGATTTTTGTGTTAAAGAGAGGATATATCACATAGCACCATCTTCATTACATGGTTTGGGCCTATTTTCCATGGATGGCATAAAGGTCTCTTACAACAAATTTGTCAAATTTATGGAGTATGTCAGACCTTGTTATGATTACAATAGTTGGATACAGATTGTTAAATATAAAAAAAGTATGTGTAGGTATGCACTCACGACAAATTATATACAACAAAAAGTCAGTGAATAAAGTAAAATAGTAGCTATATACATTGATAGAAGACCAAAAGTATTGGAGAATATTGCAGGTTTTATAAACAGTACATAGCCTGCGTCAACTAAGAAGCAACCCAATTGCATATTTGAGGCGCGTGAGGGAAATTGCATATTTGTATGTTCGATCAAATCAATACGTTGAGGTGAGGAGTTGCTTATTGATTACAATTTGAATTGCATAGATACAAAAAACCCCATCACCGTCATGGACAAGGTGGTATGCATTTTGATAATTATCTATTATTCAATGTAACTTAATATAAGAACACGTGTTTTAACATGTCTGAATGATTTTTTTTGAAATAGAGAGCTATAGTATGGATCAACAGCCACACAATACGCATGGCGGTGATAGTTCTCATGGGACTTCTTCTTCCTGACAGGTAAAAATCATTGTTTTTATACAAATGCACATACAAGAAAAATGTTAATGCATATTTTTTGTTATGTTAATGGGTATTTTTTGTTGTTCTACTATTTTAGATTGCTCTTAAATAAAGGGCTAATAATATTGTTCTCACAAATGAGTGTTGATCTGAAAAAGGGAAAGGAACAAGTAGTCCATGAGGAGTCACAGGATGAGCAGGATCCATTCGATGTTGATTTTTTATCAGAGGTTAATCATGTGGTTGCACTGGAAAGGGTCCTTCATGCAATATCAAAAGAGTTAGCTCGAATGGAAGATATTCAACCTCACACTCTTGAAATATAGAGGATAGCAGATATGTTGATTGGTCATGTTCAGAACTATAGAGTAAGTATTAATGTAGTTTTTAATTATAACAAAAGTTCAATAATGATTTTTATAATATACTATTTTATTTATGTCATTAACTAAAATATATATGTGTTCTCTTTATAGGGGATGCTAAACAAATTAAAAAGAAACATCTTAGATGCAAATACTTCAGGTGGTACATTGCATGATTTATCCTCCATCTTGCTCATGGTTATCCATATTTTTTTATGCTCTAACAATATTTTTGTTTAGCACCTGCTATTGAACCTATGTTGAGTACGCCGCCTGGTACGAGGATTAGATCCACAGAGGTAGTTCCACCTGCAATTTTGGCAACACGTAGCATGACCATAGATGTGATGGCAACACCTACTATTGGTAAGTAGACTCCTCTTTTTCTCTCTTATTTATCATGTGTTTATTTCACTTGAACTATATATTCTTTCTTAGGGGGCATTTTGTAATATTGGATTCATTTTATGTAGGAGGCAATGATGCAATTCCTGGATGTACTCGTGTTAAATGTACAGGAATAATACAAAATTGTGATCAATTACTCATGAGCAATGAAGATGGACTTCCCTTGAGATTAGCCCAGCTTCCGGGTACTTTAAAGATTGATCCTTTCTTTTACTATACAATATAATACTCATAATGTAATGCACTAACCCTCTGTGTGGTCCTTTGCAATATCTAATTATAATAATCTCATAATTATCTTGTAGGGAATAATCTATTTTATGAAAAATTTAATGATTAATTTTATGATTAATATTTGCGCATTAATGAAATCATATTTTGATTTCATTGCAAGATCAGATTTTATTTCATCCCTTTCTTCAAGTATATTAAAAGGTAGCTTCATTTCATTTATGAATCTAAAAAAAAAAATTTCTTAAAAGGTGGTCATTACAAGATAAAGGGTTAAAGAATAAACTCATTGACTCTATGACAACACTTTTTGGACCCGAAGTCTTTCATAGACTTAAAATCCTTGACAAAGCGGGTACTATTTTGAAGTATATTAGCGACAACTACAAGAGCCAAATAGAACACAACCCTTATTACGACCGGCCTTCCTATATTCCTATTAATGAGTGGGAGGATCTTAAAAGGGATGCACTTGAGAGAAGTGCAATACATAGTGGACGAGTACTATCACCTGAGGAAAGAAGCTATGTGATAATGTTAATAATAAAATTATGTACTATTTACTCTTTGTACTTATGTGATCTAAGATATTTCAAACATCACATAGGTTTCCTGACACAACAAAGGCAACAACAACAAGAAAACAAAAGCACAAGCAACACAAGCTTGACTCGGGTGGATATTCAAAACTTGCTGCATGAGTTGTAAGTATTTGGAAATGAAAAATCGTATGCAAATATTGATAATTAAATTGCAATCAATTTAGTTTTGATGAAATTCACTACAATAAAAATTCATGATACCAATAAAAAATGTAGGCCTTGGAGTTCAAAAAATTGATTATAGAAGAGGACAAGAAAATAGGCTACAAACAAGGCTATAAAGTTGTGGCTAAACAATACCGAGCAATAAGTGCACAAGGTTCTTCTACTGGAACTGTTGATCAAGTAAATAAGTCAATTGATTTTTATTTCAAGTTGAAAACTTTACCAATTACTGTATTTGATGTTAAGTTCCAACATAAAGTGAATATATTTATTTTAAGTAAGGAAACACTGATTGTATATTTGTTTAAAACTTTAAAGTGGATACATTTATATGTATTTAATTGAATGATTAACATTTCTCAGTATTTTTCTTGTATTTATATGTATATATTGTTGATAAATGTACTAATTAATTACATTGGAATGCATCCTGCCGATATTGATACTGCACCAGCCGAGCATGACAGAGGCATCGATTCGAATGTCAATTGTAGTACTCAAGGTATACATTTTCTATTCGAATTTTGACTAATGAATATTTAATACAAGTAAACATGTTAAATTGAATTTGGCATAGTAATAAAAATTGAATTATAATGTGTTGGGATTAATAAAACATTTTGTATTGCAATTGCAAGGGATGTAGAGGTTGTTCCTGATGAGCGTGTTGAGGTTCAAGCCACCAGGAAAGATGATGTGGGTGGACAAGGTAAAAAGCATCACGTTTATGTTTTTTATAGTATTGAAATGCTTGTAACAATAATGAATATGTTTTTAAATTAACCCCAATTATGATAATATGTTTTTAATTGAAGCCTTTTATTTGTTATTGCAGAGGACCCACCTTTGCAAAGGATAGTGATATCACATGCATGGCCGAGAAGAAATGATGATGTGGACATGGATACGCCTCTGTAACAATATAGGGAAGCAGAAAAAAAGAAAAAGCAAAAAAAAAAATGATTTTCATTTACGCAACTTATTTGATAATGACTGATGTTTATTTACACGTGTTTGAGCTTAGTTCCATGTTTTATTTCATTCTTGCATTTGAAATGTTAATGGGTTGCATACAAAGATATGTCGTAAGTCTATAAGGTTTTCTCCCTCCAAGCATATTGTTTCTATTATTGTTTTTTCTACTCTTCTCAAAAAATATATTTATCGCTACTAGAAACACTGAGTTTTCTTTTATATATTGTTGTAATGTTGGAGGAATTTTCACTAAATTTTAGTGGATTTCATATTTTGGGAGAAATTAGCATTAGAATGTTCAATGGGTTCTTTTCTAAAAAACACTACTTGAACAACAACAAAACTTAATACAAATGTTGATTGCAACTACCAAGTTAGAAGCTTCACAAAAAACCTTAAATCATCATCTTGTCTAGAATGGTTAATCAATTGTTTAAGGTCGATTAGTTGTGATGATGAGAGGTGTCATTCTGATTATTGGAACTTGATTTGTAACCATAAGTGATGGAGTTGAGGGGATATGAAAGAATACCAAATAGCGAATTTGGAAATTTCATTAGAGAAATTGTAGTGGAGGTCTGATCAATAGAGAAGATAGTAATGACCGCCGGAGAATGAATAGTGGTTATAGTTGTAGTGGGGAAGAAAGTGGAGGCCATCCATGAAGAAAATTTCTGACAAAGATGGTGTACAAGAAACAAAGGAGACTAGTGCACTTTTTAATAATAACAAAAGTTGAATAATGATTTTAGATGTTAACTGTGACAGTCTTAGCTTGGTTTTAGGCAATGCAGAAGGAGACGCCTAGTTCAATATGAAATCTCAATTCATATACATAGGATATCAGGTGGAGCTTAAAAACACAACAGGGTTGCATTTTTTATAGAGGTCTTTAATTGCGTATTTTAAGCTATAAACCATCGTGAACATTATAATTTTGACCTATTAAAAAAATGTAAACGTGTTGTTTTTTCTCAGCTCCATCTGCTATATGTGCATATTTTTCTTGTGTTGCACGCGCATTCTCAATTCAAAATGGGAAAATATTATTTTCAATGTGAGGGAGAGAAGCCAAACACATAAAGAACATGCAAATAAATACAACTACAAAAAATAAATGTAGGAATCACAACAGCTGAGAAACATAAATCTAGGCATCATGGTCACAATTGTTTGGAGACACAACATAATTGAATGTTATACCCATAAGATGCAACACAACCACTACTCCCACAATGTCCACTTAGAACTGCAGGAGTAGTGGTTGTGTTGCATCCTATGGGTATAACATTCAATTATGTTGTGTCTCCAAACAATTGTGACCATGATGCCTAGATTTATGTTTCTCAATTGTTGTGTTCCATGACCTCTTATGACCCTTTATGATCCCTAAGAATACATCTTAGATGTCTTAAAGTGTCATAAAGGGTCATAAGAGGATCCTAGGAGGGTTCAGATGAGCTTACACCTTCACATGGTTGGCCCTATTAAGAAGAGAATGTTAAACTATTATCAAAACAAAGAGAATATCAATAATTTAAGATCTCAATCAACGTACAAAAAATATATATGCATTTTTAAAAAATAGTGTGAGCCATCATAATTACGATGGAAACCAAAGAATAACCAATGACAAAACTAAAAGTGATGGCTATTTGTTAGAAACATCAATCACTTCAAGGAGCAATGATCACTTCAGCTCACCTCAAGAAGTCTTGACCCAAGATCAAGTCATATCACTAGTACATTTGAGCCCTTTTTTCTAACGACATACCATCAGAATTACGATTGTATACCATTGATAAAGTGACACCACGCACCGTCATAGTTTTGAAGTCAGAAAAAATGACAGTTTTGATTTGCGTCGTAATTACGACAATAATGGACGTCACAAGAAGGGGGTGCCAACAAGGCAAACCTATTGTTGGACCTATTTGTAGCCATCCCAATTATGATGCCTATCCATCGCAAACAATACAAATGACGGTGACCCATCAGAATCTTCCAACGGGTCACCGTCATTTGTAGTTTGTTTGCCGACGGAGATGCTATTAATGTGACAGATATCCATCAAAAGTTTACAATGGATATCCGTCATTTGTAGTTTTTAACAATAGTGATGTTGTACATGTGACAAAGACCCGTTGAAATTTTATGATGGATATCTATAGTTTATAGTTTTTTATTGATAGTGATGTCGTACACGTGACAACTTGATGTTAGATTATTTTGATAGATAACCGTCACTTTTTTATGGTCATCGCAGTTGTGATGAATTTTTTTTTTAAAACAATATATATATATTTGTCGATCGAGTTGGTATCGATTCAGAATGGTGTTCTTGTAGATGTGGTTCCTACTCGTGATTTAGTTATGGATCATTCGGAGATGACTTTTTAGTAGATTTGGTAGTGGCTCATGGATTATTGAGTCGATTCTAGAGACTTGGATTTGGAATGGATCCTATCGAATCAAGATTTTTGATAGCGACTACTCCAGCACAAGAAGCTAGTGCGATGATCAGAGATGCATTCTTCCTGATGTGTTCATGGGATATATGCGGACCTGATTGCATTCAAATCTAATTTGAGCAACTTCTTGACTTCTTTGGTCTGAATTGGATGTGCTTTGTTCCCATGGAGTGTCGCAGTGACTTGACTTGGAGTTTGAGTAGACTATTCATTGATCGGCTTGAAGACAGAATCGAGCTACTCTTTACGTTGTTGTTGAGATCGGGTTGTGATAAATCATTGGGATCATCTACCTTTTTTGCCAAAGTTTTGAATGAGTTAGATGTGATGTCGAGAGAGTGACATGTAGAACTTGCACATTGGAGATTCGTAGATCACTATGGTGTCTATGATGACTTGGGAGAAGTCTTCTTCTTGGTGAGCCGAGCTGAGAGACTTAGATTATAGAAAGTGGGTCATTTGATGTGACTTATGAGACATTGGATGCCTCTTCACAGTGGGTTCACGGCATGGTCTGTGGTGTTTCTTTGCGACTTGGTTCTTGACAGAGATCTATTGATTTGGTAGCCACATTGAGATGGATTGATATATATTTGTCGTATGTGGATTGAGATCTTAAATTAGTGAGCTTCTCTTTGTTTCAAGAATAGTTTAACATTATCTACTTAACAGGGCCAACCACATGAAGGTGGAAGCTCATCTGACCCCTCCTAGGAGCCTCTTATGACCCTTTACGACATTTTAAGACCTCTAAGATGTATTCTTAGGGATTGTAAAGGGTTGTAAAGGGTCATAAGGGGTCTTGGGACACAACAACTAAGAAACATAAATGTAACCATCATGGTCACAATTTTTTGGAAACACAACATAATTGAGTGGTACACCTAGATAATGCAACACAACCACTACTCCTCCAGTTCCAAGTCGACACTATAGTAAAAAAAACCCATAGATAAAAAATAAATTTAGAGAGCGCAAGAGGAGAGCGATAATGACCGAAATAATATAGGGACCCTATATTCTTTTGGTCATTACGGCCCTCCTCCGCTCTCTACACTAATACATTTGGGGGCATTTTGCAATGGCTATGTGTCGCAATAGCGACACCCATAGACGTTGCAGTTTTTTAGTCGCAAATTGTGACATCTATGGGTAGCCGTCGCAATTGCGACGCCCTCCCGTCGCAATGTCGCTAAGATTTGTTAGCGGCATGGGCGTCGCATGGCTTCGGAGGGCCATCACGATTGCGACGGGCCTCCCAAGGAATTGCGACGGGCACCTGCATCGCATTACGACAGGAGCCCATCACAATTGCAACGCCCGTGGGTGGATAAAAAAAAAATTAGTTAATACATTGCTAATGAACCACATTAATGCTTTTTTCTTTCAACAAATGAGGACAGTCACTGTAAAGACAACATGATAATGTACACTCACTGTAAGGATAGTCACAAATGAGGACATCTCACAGTGACTGTCCCTTGTGTAATTGCCACTTGAATGTATTGTTATTCAGTCACATTAATGCTTTTATTCTTCAACAAATGAGGATAGTCACTCTAAAGACAACATGATAATGTACACTCACAGTGAGTGTACATTATCATGTTGTCTTTACAGTGACTATCCTCATTTGTTGAAGAAGAAAAGCATTAATGTGGCTGAATAGCAATACATTCAAGTGGCAATTACACTAGGGACAATCACTGTGAGATGTCCTCATTTGTGACTGTCCTTATAGTGAGTGTACATTATCATGTTGTCTTTACAGTGAGTGTACATTATCATGTTGTCTTTACAGTGTCAATATATGCATTATTACTTAAACTGAAGAGTACTCTAAATAATATGTCATTGTGGAGTTCTGATTGCTTCCAATTTGATATACACTTGTTCTACTTATGTATCCAGCATCATGTAAGAAAAGTTGATGCTTTTAAAATAGATTCATTTAGCCATGAAATGCCTGTGCATGTTACATACAAGATTCCAAGGCCCAAAACTGATTACTCATTATAATTCATGTACAGAATGATAATCAACCAGAACGAGGCATGCGTAGGCGCTGCTTAGATTTTGAGGCATCAGAAGCTCGTAGAAGAAACTTGACCAATGGCTCATGGAATGCAACAAACTTATTGCCTAAAATAGGAGCATTGGTATTTAGAGAAAATAATGAAACTAATACAATTGCAATACGGTGAAACTAATAATGAAAATAGAGAAAATAATGAAACTAATACAATTGCAATACAGTGGTATTTAGAACAAACAGAGCTTCACAACCATCAAAGAAGAAAAAAGCACATGCATATATCAAGTACTCCTCAATCAGAGAGATAGAGAAGAATTCAAAACATACCCAGAATGAACATGGCCATACCAAGACCAGCATCAAACAATATTCTTATTGACTGCTCTAGGATAGCTGGCATTTCAACTTTCCATCTGCAAAATAGATTATAAAAACATGAAAATATATCAGAGATGTTTGATATTGATACAAAACAACACAGATTCATTTCTTCGTACACCTGTATATCATAAAAATCCTTGCACACTTCGAAAAATTGTATTGCCTTTTACTTACTCAAAAGTAATTTACATAAAGCAGTCATTTGATTAACATGGATCCTAATATTCACAAGTACATGGTCATGTGCTCCATCGTAGCATCTTATAGATTTAGATCTATTCTCTGAAATAATTCAATGTTTTGTTTACAATCCACAAAAGAAATATTTTCCCTCGTCTACTTAATCCTAAACAAAAGGCCATATAGCAATATAGATAGAACTATATAATAGAAACCATAAACAATGGTAACCTTAGCAGCAGCAAGAAATTGTTGCAAAAACTTTACCTTATCATACCCAGATTGTTGCTTTGCCTGGCGGAGGGAAATTTGATCAGTAAAATTAACACAGAGTATGATGTCTCCATTGTCATGCTGGATAACAAAACACCAACTTTAATGGGCATGTACTGTCCCTTGTGTAATTGCCACTTGAATGCATTGCTATTGAACCACATTAATGCTTTTTTCCTTCAACAAATGAGGACAATCACTGTAAAGAAAACATGATAATGTACACTCACTGTAAGGATAGTCACAAATGAGGAAATCTCAGAGTGATTATCCCTTGTGTAATTGCCGCTTGAATACATTGCTATTGAACCACATTAATGCCTTTTTCCTTCAACAAATGAGGACAGTCACTGTAAAGACAACATGATAATGTACACTCACTGTAAGGATAGTCACAAATGAGGAAATCTCAGAGTGACTATCCCTTGTGTAATTGCCACTTGAATACATTGCTAATGAACCACATTAATGCTTTTTTCCTTCAACAAATGAGGACAGTCACTATAAAGACAACATGATAATGTACACTCACTGTAAGGATAGTCACAAATGAGGACATCTCACAGTGACTGTCCCTTGTGTAATTGCCACTTGAATGTATTGCTATTCAGCCACATTAATGCTTTTCTTCTTCAACAAATGAGGATAGTCACTCTAAAGACAACATGATAATGTACACGGGCTGTAAGTGTACATTATCATGTTGTCTTTATAGTGACTGTCCTCCTTCAAGTGGCAATTACACAAGGGACAATCATTGTAAAGACAACATGATAATGTAGAGAAACGTTGTCATTTGTATTTTCAACAGTGCCGAGAGAGATTCCCTCCGTGAAATCACAGCTACAATTTCTGAGTACGTTGGGTTTATTTTTCTTTTGTCATTATTATGTAATCTGGTATTCAGCTGTTACAGAGCTAAAATACCCAGAAATGAGGACATATCTGTGTTGAATTTATTGTTAGCGGCTTTGGTTATTTAGAAGTTTAATTTTATTTGTTCATCTTTCAAGCACAAACGTTTTGTGGACCGTAACATCTTCATTGTTTCGGGTATGCAATGAAACAGCCCTAACTTGCAACTACCTTCACAGTACTTGTGTACATTATCATGTTGTCTTTACAGTGACTGTCCTCATTCAAGTGGCAATTACACAAGGGACAGTCACTGTGAGATGTCCTCATTTGTGACAAGGACAGTCACACATGAGGACATCTCACAGTGACTGTCCCTTGTGTAATTTCCACTTGAATGTATTTCTATTCAACCACATTTATGGGCCCGTTTGGACCACAGCACACAGTAGCATCTACAGAGAAGAATATCCCAGGTGTAACAAGTTGTAAGAATATACCAACAGTTCTAAGAAGTTCCCTAGCACATA
This sequence comes from Chamaecyparis obtusa, assembly GCA_027943335.1. Lineage (NCBI taxonomy): Eukaryota > Viridiplantae > Streptophyta > Pinopsida > Cupressales > Cupressaceae > Chamaecyparis > Chamaecyparis obtusa. Next base: position 49,460 of record BSBK01008320.1, on the reverse strand, counting down.
GTAGCATCTACAGAGAAGAATATACAACATGAGGGAAGCCACTGTAAAGACAACATGATAATGTACACTCATTGTATGTGTACATTATCATGTTGTCTTTACAGTGACTATCCTCATTCAAGTGGAAATTACACAAGGGACAGTCACTGTGAGATGTCCTCATTTGTGACAAGGATAGTCACACATGAGGACATCTCACAGTGACTGTCCCTTGTGTAATTGCCACTTGAATGTATTGCTATTCAACCACATTTATGGGCCCGTTTGGACCACGGCACATAGTAGCATCTACAGAGAAGAATATCCCAGGTGTAACAAGTTGTAAGAATATACCAACAGTTCTAAGAAGTTCCCTAGCACATAGTAGCATCTACAGAGAAGAATATGGGTCAACGAGGTTGACTTCAAAGCCATGCAATCTAATGGTAATAGTAATATCATAATTTGACATACTATCAGAAATACTTCCTAAATAGACTATTCAATCTTATAAGAGATGGATTCATGAGAACTATTATTAATGAAATATGAGTCAATGACTTTAATTAAAAAAATTACACAATCTATCATTTTTCTTCTCAAAAACATATTTGCAGAGCCTACTTCTTTTACTTGTTTGTACTTTTATCTCTCTGATGGAAAGGGTTCCTTCAGGACACATTTTTCCAAGTTCACTGCTTGAGATATTTGAGGAGGGTTCCCCTGCTTAAGTATCCATCCAACCCATATTCGAGTAGTTCTACAATTGCACAGTCTAAATTAATAATACTGACAATTGAATGACGAATGATGATACATAGAATTGATATAAACTAATCCTAAAAACACTAAAACATTATTAATATATTTATATTTCATAAATAAAATTGATATAAAAGATCTGGAAAGATACATTAAAAAATAGAAAAACAGTAATTTATAATAGAAGAAAACTTAAATTGCTATTTAAAAAAAAAACAAGAGTCTTAAATCTTATCATTTTGTTTCATTATCATCCATAAGTACACACCTCTAGCATAATAATTATATTTTACCACCCATAAAATGAAAAAAAGATTTTCACAAGAGAAATTGAAGCTAGATTATAAAAATGAACCATCTTATTGGAAACTGGAACTGTTATCATACCCAAAAGGACTACAAAATTTCACCTTATCATACCCAGATTGTTGCTTTGCCTGGCGGAGGGAAATTTGATCAGTAAAATTGACACAGAGTATGTTGTCTCCATTGTCATGCTGGATAACAAAACACCAACTTTAATGGGCATGTACTGTCCCTTGTGTAATTGCCACTTGAATGCATTGCTATTTGATGCAGGGGCATCCCTAATGCAAGCCAAAGATACCATGATTGAAGGAAGTTGCCATGAAGCCAAGGAGTCAAATCCTATCAATTGGAACATAAGATTTTCACCTTGGAGCTTTGAAGGATTGACTGGTGAAAGGTCCTTTTGATTGACAAATCAGAGTCTTTTTGAATGACAAATCAGAGTCTTTTTGAATGACAATAAATTAGAATAGGAGTTTTAGATGTTTTCTTGGTTTGTAATAAATATTAAGGATTGATTTTATCTCCTTATAAACATCCACTTGTTGGACACAAGACCCCTTGGTGACTTATAAACCTTGGGCATCTTTTGAGTCCTTGGATGAAATGAGCATAGTAAGTGTTTATTAGGTGTCTTTTAGATGTTGTTAAGAAGTTTGAAGGTCCAAAATAACTTTAATAAGGTTCCTAAAGTTTCACAACACATTTTTAACCTTCTCGGCAAAGTTGTTTGCAAAGTTGTAATGCAACTTTAAAAGTTGCTTAGCAAAGTTGACATTTGTTGGATAAACTATTCTAACCACCTAGATGGTTGAACCAACATTTGGAGAGCCTATTTTAGGCTTCAAATGGTCGAAGACAGACAGAGAACCAGTATTGTAATCATTTTGCTTTCATAAAAAATAAAAATAACCCTGTTTTAGTGCATTTCTGGTGAAAAATGAACTCTATACGGCTGTACGGATAGTGGTTGGATGATAAAATTTGCCTGGAAGTTGTAATAGTGACATCTGATGCTTTGGAAGTTGGTTTGATTGATTCTCTTTGTTTTATATCTAAGTTATTTCAAATTTTCTGTGCATTGTTTACAAACCCTCATTTTCAGGGTTTGACTGATGTAAAGACCTTAACTCACATTTCAACCATTGGAATTCCTTCTTCCTTGGTGGAATGAGAGTTAAGGATGTATATTTGTATATTCTAAAAGCCCTAAGGGAGGGGGTTGCATCTGCATTTGTTGAGAACGAGCCCTAGATCAAAAACTACCATGTTTTTGGCTGGGAAGATGGTAATCAGAATAAAATCAGAAGCTTGCATCGTATTGAGGACTTGAAAACTTGTGCATTCTTGTTTATCTGGATCAGGAGAACACTCCAAAACTCTGATCTTGGTTTCATACACCCATTTTCAATGCTTTGTTTTGGAACCCACACCTAAAAGCATGCATTAGGTCTGCGAACTCGATGAAGACATTGATATGCTGGAGTGGAGTCAGGGTCTGGGAGATGGTGGTCTATTAGAAATCCAAAAAGGGTACTCAGAAAACATATAATTTCTTAGAGTCCTTTGGCAAGTTGCAGAGTTATGGCTGCAGAGCAGGTTTGGGAGACCTACTAGGGTCACTAGGTCAGTTTGTTATTTTGATGTCTTGGGTTGTTTAGATCACAACCAATGCATGATTATTGTTATTTAGATGATATCTAAGGGTTTTCTAAGTTTTTCTCTAGGAAGTAAGATCTAGAACCTTAAAAGTCTCTTTTGATAGAAAATCAGGGAACTTGTCCCTAAAAGGAAATTTGTTATTGAATGGGATTGAGTCCATAAGTTGTTGTGTGATCCTTGAAACCTTCAAATTCATTACTTTGCAGAGTTTAAACATTAACCTATAGAAATCAGAGCCTAATTGATTGGTTGAGTCATTTTGGTGTCTTGAAATGGGTTGGGACATAGATCCAAGTTTCTTGCTGACTACTCTGCATCACTATTGAACCACATTAATGCTTTTTTCCTTCAACAAATGAGGACAGTCACTGTAAAGACAACATGATAATGTACACTCACTGTAAGGATAGTCACAAATGAGGAAATCTCAGAGTGATTATCCCTTGTGTAATTGTCGCTTGAATACATTGCTATTGAACAACATTAATGCTTTTTTCCTTCAAGTGGCAATTACACAAGGGACAGTCACTGTGAGATGTCCTCATTTGTGACAAGGATAGTCACACATGAGGACATCTCATAGTGACTGTCCCTTGTGTAATTGCCACTTGAATGTATTGCTATTCAACCACATTTATGGGCCTGTTTGGACCACGGCACACAATAGCATCTACAAAGAAGAATATCCCAGGTGTAACAAGTTGTAAGAATATACCAACAGTTCTAAGAAGTTCCCTAGCACATAGTAGCATCTACAGAGAAGAATATACAACATGAGGGCAGCCACTGTAAAGACAACATGATAATGTACACTCATTGTATGTGTACATTATCATGTTGTCTTTATAGTGACTGTCCTCATTCAAGTGGCAATTACAGAAGGGACAGTCATTGTGAGATGTCCTCATTTGTGACAAGGATAGTCACACATGAGGACATCTCACAGTGATCGATTGTCCCTTGTGTAATTGCCACTTGAATGTATTTCTATTGAACCACATTAATGCTTTTCTTCTTCAACAAATGAGGACAGTCACTCTAAAGACAACATGATAATGTACACTCACTGTAAGGACAGTCACAAATGAGGACATCTCACAGTGACTGTCCCTTGTGTGATTGCCACTTGAATGTATTTCTATTCAGCCACATTAATGCTTTTCTTCTTCAACAAATGAGGATAGTCACTCTAAAGACAACATGATAATGTACACTCACTGTAAGTGTACATTATCATGTTGTCTTTACAGTGACTATCCTCCTTCAAGTGGCAATTACACAAGGGATTTGTGTTTTCATTTGTGTTTTCAACAGCGGCGTAACCCTCCGCGAAATCACATCGGGATATAAGGGCAAAACAAACAAGAACGTTGTCATTTGTATTTTCAACAGCGCCGAGAGAGATAAACAAACTTAAAACTCAGACTTAAGAAAGATGAAGGCAATGCTTCAAAAGGCTGATGCCCTAAACATGGGAAAACACAATACCACCATTAAATGATGTCCTAGTCACCGTATCAATGCTGCCAGCTCCGTACCAGTATGCTAACTGCTCACTTTCATCCTGTGATAAAGGTAACTTCATTAATCATACTTGAAATGGCAGCATACGAACTAAAGCTGATGAACATTTACAAACTAAAAGTTTAAAACTACAGATTACAAATGTAGTAGTTTCATACGAAAAGAACTTGACGTCTGAAATTTACCATTAGAAGTATCCAAAGGAATACCACAGTACTGTTGAACTTGGAGAATCAGAGATGATCTACACAGCAAGGTTCAACAGCTGTAAGGACTGTTACACCATCTTTAGCTTTTGAATACATTTTCTCCTTGGCTTCTGGTGGATCCTCAAAGACCCCCAATGACATTTTCCCTACAATTATCAATTGTCTGTTAGTATGAGATATTAATAAATAAGCATTAATCACAATATTAGGCAAACAATGTTCTTGATGTCTGAATCTAAATCACAGAAAGCTCTAATAAAGCAGTTCTCAGTTTCACATTAAACCAAGTTTCAATTTCAAATGGTTATAATAATTTTTGCAAGTTATAAGTAGCTGGTTACAGTATATGACATAAAAAGAAAAAAATCATTTCTATTCTTTTCTTCTTTTTCTCTTTCAACGAAGCTTTTGCACCACACAAATGCATACCAAGAATTTCTCAAGAGGTTTCAAGACCATTGCATACCAAACTTCTTCTCTGTAGATGCTACTTTGTGTCGTGCTCCAAACGGGCCCATAAATGTGGTTGAATAACAATACATTCAAGTGGAAATTACACAAGGGACAGTCACTGTGAGATGTCCTCATGTGTGACTATCCTTGTCACAAATGAGGACATCTCATAGTGACTGTCCCTTGTGTAATTGCCACTTGAATGAGGACAGTCACTGTAAAGACAACATGATAATGTACACAAGTACCGTGAAGGTAGTCGCAAGTTAGGGCTGTTTCATTGCATACCCGAAACAATGAAGACGTTACGGTCCACAAAATGTTTGTGCTTGAAAGATGAACAAATAAAATTAAACTTCTAAATAACCAAAGCCGCTAACAATAAATTCAACACAGATATGTCCTCATTTATGGGTATTTTAGCTCTCTAACAGCTGAATACCAGATTACATAATAATGACAAAAGAAAAATAAACCCAATGTACTCAGAAATTGTAGCTGTGATTTCACAGACGGAATCTCTCTCGGCGCTGTTGAAAATACAAATGACAACGTTTCTCTACATTATCATGTTGTCTTTACAGTGACTGTCCCTTGTGTAATTGCCACTTGAAGGAGGACAGTCACTATAAAGACAACATGATAATGTACACTTACAGTGAGTGTACATTATCATGTTGTCTTTAGAGTGACTATCCTCATTTGTTGAAGAAGAAAAGCATTAATGTGGCTGAATAGCAATACATTCAAGTGGCAATTACACAAGGGACAGTCACTATGAGATGTCCTCATTTGTGACTGTCCTTACAGTGAGTGTACATTATCATGTTGTCTTTAGAGTGATTGTCCTCATTTGTTGAAGAAGAAAAGCATTAATGTGGTTCAATAGCAATACATTCAAGTGGCAATTACACAAGGGACAATCACTGTGAGATGTCCTCATGTGTGACTGTCCTTGTCACAAATGAGGACATCTCACAATGACTATCCCTTGTGTAATTCAAGCGGCAATTACACAAGGGACAGTCACTGTGAGATGTCCTCATTTGTGACTGTCCTTACAGTGAGTGTACATTATCATGTTGTCTTTAGAGTGACTGTCCTCATTTGTTGAAGAAGAAAAGCATTAATGTGGTTCAATAGCAATACATTCAAGTGGCAATTACACAAGGGACAATGTCATGAGCCATGACATATTGAACTTAGTATAATAATAAAATGATTAGATGATATATAATAATCTATTATTAACGGTATATAACAATAATATATAATTATTATCAACAGATAATAATAATATATAGTTAGCATAATAAGTAATATGTTAATTAAATAATATTAAAATATTAATAAGTAATATAATTATGATTATAATTATAATATAAATTAATAATAAATAATTATTAATAAATTATATATATTATATTATAATTATATATTAAGTAATAATATTAAATCAATTATTGATATAATAATTTTAATATATAAATAATATTAATAAACCTCTCAATATAAAACAATATGTTATCACTATAATAATATTTATTATAATATTATTAATATTACTAACATCATTAATTATAATATTTAATAATAACAATAACATTAATAATAATAATAATAATAATAATAATAACATTTAAAGCAATATCGAATATCTGTAATCGATATACATCTACGTTAAACATCTGCATTATCTATCACAATGAGGAATGAAGAAGTGATACAACAATCACTAGTCATTACACATCGATACCATGAGAGGATGATTAATGAACCAAATACTATGAAGTTAAGATCAACATGATATGAATAAGGGATAGGTCGCTATGTGTTTCAGAAGATGTATTGATAAGCAAGAAGGATAACCATTCATATATTATAAATAATCATTAATTGCACAAGTTTAGACAATGACATATCTGATAAAGCAATATCAAACATGAAGACCCGCTAGCAAATATGCACCATCACTTCCTATGTTATCATGACAATAACAGAAACTAGATTGAATTCTACTATCTATATCAATAGACACCACATAGGAGGATATCAACTAAAGGATTGAAAGATTATCGATTGTCTGAGATAAACCACATCTTGTAGAAACACAAAAGCATCAGTGATTATATCACAAGCTATCGATGAATGAGGCATCAGTCGCAGATAATAAGTACAATGTATCCTTAAGTATTAACAGGAATGGAAGTCAATTTGAAGATCAAACTCCATTACCAGCAATCAACCAATAAATGGACAATTATCAAAAAATGATATCGACTTATATCAAAGTAGACAGATTGGATATAATCATAACAATATGGGATAAGGCAAGAGTTAATATCGATTGACTAAATACTAATGATAGTTAGACCAAACTAATACAAACACAGTGGATGTTAACTACTGGTTGCACTACCAATTAGGGAAGATTACCTTCATAAAAAGATTTGATATTGAGTCAATCTGGGAGTTATCTATGATCAGAAAATAATGAAATAATATTATGCGAACTGTTGGATTATGGAAAGGTGTGATTAACAAAGGGACATGGAGGAAGAAACAAGACACGTCTCATTCATAGCATCTCTTCATTTGTTAAAGACAATATAAGAATGCATTCTCGTCAGTCACTCAAGGCATCATTGGAACTTTATTTACTTATCCATATTTGGATATACTCAATAGAGCATCTGCCTTTGGTAGTTTGGTTTCAAGTTTATCATTGCAGATCAGAGACAGCACCATGATTGCACAGATAGAAAGGATAGTCAGAAACAGCATCAATATTTGAAGTTGCAAGCATATAATTCAGAATCTGAAATAGCAACATATCACTCATAGCGATATTACACATTTGCATAATTACATCATCATATCAGACACAGCAAATACATTGCTGCAAGCAATACTTATTGATTGTATATCGATATTGTTTATATTAGACATAGCATCATTATACTATCACTATAAGTGATAGGAAACATCATATTCATAGCATATTTCATATCATTATATCCGACAGTGCTATTAAACATATTGGTATCAATATCATCTTGCACACATATTGTGATTGAATCTGAAATAGCGGTTGATATCTTAAGTAACCTCCATTACTTAGTTTAATTGTAAGTATCTGATAGAGTAAGTCTGAGAAGTGGAGTAATTGTTCCTGTTTTCCAAGTTAGCCAAAAAGGGGACATTACAGACAATCACTGTGAGATGTCCTCATGTGTGACTGTCCTTGTCACAAATGAGGACATCTCACAATGACTATCCCTTGTGTAATTCAAGCGGCAATTACACAAGGGACAGTCACTGTGAGATGTCCTCATTTGTGACTATCCTTACAGTGAGTGTACATTATTATGTTGTCTTTAGAGTGACTGTCCTCATTTGTTGAAGAAGAAAAGCATTAATGTGGTTCAATAGCAATACATTCAAGTGGCAATTACACAAGGGACAATCACTGTGAGATGTCCTCATGTGTGACTATCCTTGTCACAAATGAGGACATCTCACAATGACTGTCCCTTGTGTAATTCAAGTGGCAATTACACAAGGGACAGTCACTATGAGATGTCCTCATTTGTGACTGTCCTTACAGTGAGTGTACATTATCATGTTGTCTTTAGAGTGACTATCCTCATTTGTTGAAGAAGAAAAGCATTAATGTGGTTCAATAGCAATACATTCAAGTGGCAATTACACAAGGGACAATCGATCACTGTGAGATGTCCTCATGTGTGACCTTTGTGAAGGCAAGTGCCAATTTGTACCCAAGTTACCAATATTGTGGCAAAAGTGGGAATGAAGCATTTAGGGGTCAAATTGGGCAAAGAAGTGTAGAAGTGGCCTATGTGAGGTCTAAATAGCATAACTAAGTCATGGTTAGGGTCTTATGGTGTTTGAACAATAAGTTTTGAACCAAAATCCCAAAGGTTGTAACAAGTTGTTAATGTTGTCATTCACAACATTGACAACATTTGTGCAAGGGAGCATTTTCAAGTAAGATGGTTATGTAACTATATGAAACCATTGAATTAGGAATCAGATCAACTATAAGAGGCCTCCATCGATCTGTGCAAAAGGTTGGGGGGAAAAACATTTGGAATTAAGAAGATTTGTAGAGTAACACGGTTTTAGTGAATTCTTGAGTTTTTTTGTTTCTTTGTTGTCAGTTGATTAATGGATTAGATAGCTCATAGTGTCTCTTGGAAAAGTTAGTACAAGTTGTTTTGTTATTCTGTGTTGTGTTTTTTTTGAGTTTTGAAGCATTCCAACTAGTTTGTTAATTCTTTTGTTAAGTACCCTATCGTTGGTTTGAACCAGGCAGGTTGAACAAATGGAGTCTTAGCTCATCATTCCATTGTCAATTTTGTACGGGCTCTTGGAATGGGTGAGGAAACTCCATGTACTATATGTTTGCAAGGAGGGGCCCTGGGAAGCTCATTTTCTATGTTTGCAATGATGTCCTAGGTGAGTCAGTTGAGCACAGTTAGGGATGACAAATCATTACAAGAAGATTACAACAAGTTGAATGCATTGGTTGCTTCAACTAAAATCTCATGGAGAGGTAGACACACATCTAAAGAAGCCCCAAGTCAAATTAGAAGATTGGGTGAGTTTCTTTGGTTGCTAAGAAAACAAACTCTTAGTCAGACTGTCCAAGTTGTGTCAAAATACTTGTTTTCAGGCATGGCTGTAGGAGTTGGTGTACAAAAAATCTAGGAGGAGAAGACCTTAGATATCTTGGAGTTCTCAATAAAGGGCATCTGAATCCTAAGCCCTTTAGGTGGCTTAATATAAACAAAAAGGCTTGACAAAGGCCTAATTGCTAGCAGCCTATTTTTGGGTGCAATTGGCATGGTTTGATGAACCGGATTGAAGTACTGATGAAAAGTATAGGTGAAGGAGTAATATTGAAACCAATAGAGGTCCTAGTGGCCAGCCTCTCCATGGAGTAAAGTTCTAGTTGAATGTGTTTCAATTTGTGAAGACAAGACTAGGAGTGTCCTAGTAGCTAGATTGGTATTGAGCAGAGTTCGTTGTATTTCTTGTTGGTGTGCACTAGTTGAAGGAGTGGGATCTTGGGTAGAGATACCTAAAGAGTGTAGGGATAGTTAAGTACCCTATCAAGTCAAAACATTGGCCTAAAGAGACCCTAGTGAAGGATAGGGAGTGAGCAAGACAAAGTGTTACATCAATTAACAAGATCATTTTTTGGTAATTGTGTACATTATCATGTTGTCTTTAGAGTGACTGTCCTCATTTGTTGAAGAAGAAAAGCATTAATGCGGTTCAATAGAAATACATTCAAGTGGCAATTACACAAGGGAATATCACTGTGAGATGTCCTAAGTGTGACTGTCCTTGTCACAAATGAGGACATCTCACAGTGACTGTCCCTTGTGTAATTGCCACTTGAATGAGGACAGTCACTGTAAAGACAACATGATAATGTACACAAGTACCATGAAGGTAGTCACAAGTTAGGGCTGTTTCATTGCATACCCGAAACAATGAAGATGTTACGGTCCACAAAATGTTTGTGCTTGAAAGATGAACAAATAAAATTAAACTTCTAAATAACCAAAGCCGCTAACAATAAATTCAACACAGATATGTCCTCATTTCTGGGTATTTTAGCTCTCTAACAGCTGAATACCAGATTACATAATAATGACAAAAGAAAAATAAACCCAACATACTCAGAAATTGTAGCTGTGATTTCGCGGAGGGAATCTCTCTCAGCGCTGTTGAAAACACAAATGACAACGTTCTTGTTTTTTTTGCCCTTATATCTCGATGGAATTTCGCGGAGGGTTACAGTGCTGTTGAAAACACAAATGACAACGTTCCTTTTTTTTTTGGCCCTTATATCCCGACAACGTCGCAATTGCAAGTTAGGGCTGTTTCACTGCATACCTGAAACAATGAAGACGTTACGGTCCATAAAATGTTTGTGCTTGAAAGATGAAAAAATAAAATTAAACTTCTAAATAACCAAAGCCGCTATCAATAAATTCAACACAGATATGTCCTCATTTCTGGGTATTTTAGCTGTCTAACAGCTGAATACCAAATTACATAATAATGACAAAAGAAAAATAAACCCAACGTACTCAGAAATTGTAGCTGTGATTTCGCGGAGGATTACGGCGCTGTTGAAAACACAAATGACAACATTCTTGTTTTTTTTGCCCTTATATCCCGATGTGATTTCGCGGAGGGTTATGGCGCTATTGAAAACACAAATGAGAACGTTCTTGTTTTTTTTGCCCTTATATCCCGATGTGATTTCGCGGAGGGTTACGGCGCTGTTGAAAACACAAATGACAACGTTCCTTTTTTTTTTGCCCTTATATCCTAACAACATCGCAATGGCGATGTTGCCAAATGTATTCTCATCGCAATTGCCACGGTGTCGGGCTATATTTGAAAAAAAAAAGCCAAAACCGCATGACATTTGCCTGCCGTCGCAAATTGCCGTCGGAATTTCACCCCAAATGTATTAGTGCTAAATTTATTCTTTATCTATGGGTTTGTTTACTGTAGTGTAAACTTGGAACTAGAGGAGTGATATATAGTTGTGTTGCATTGTCTGGGTATAACATTCAATTATGTTGTCTCTAAAAAATTGTGACCATGATGCCTACATTTATGTTTCTCATCTATTGTGATATCTACATTTATGTTTCTCATTTGTCATGTTTATGTGCATGTTCCTCATGTGTATCTACTAGAAATTCTAAAAAAAATTTAGTATCTACAATAGCCCTCTGTTAACCGCATTTACGCATATGGTCCCAACAAAGTAGTGCACAAACTACACAAAGAAGGCATCGTAGAAATATGATTTCTGCTTTCACCATTGAAGCAATCTTGGCAACACTAGCTGCCTCTTGAGCCTTGCACAAGTTGCACTCATTTCCTACATCAAGTATAGATGTAGATGGAGTAGATGTAAATGTGGTTTGATTGACCCACCAAAAGTATTGACATCCACTATGTCCTTGCAATACCAAATTTGTATCAGTTCTTCATAAAATGATTAGTTGTCACATTATTTTTAAACATGTAAAATATAATTACGTATCTAGACCTTTTTCCTATTTGGGAAAACCCAAAATTGATGCCCAGGATTACTTGTTGTGCATGATATCTTCAACATGCATGGGCCAACACCACATTGACACATAGGCACATTGACCAAAGTCATCAACGCTATTTCAACAAATATTGCATTATCACAAATATTGCATTGTCATTATTTTGTTCATTCATACTAATTTTAACTACAATAAAAAGAAACATACTAATGTAGACTTGCACATTTTTTGGCTAAGTCGAAGTCTTTGGTTTAAATCACTAGACACTAAAAACAAAATGACAAACCAAAGACAACCATGCAATAAAAAGAAATTACTCAGCAATTCAGAATTAGCTCACTCCATTACAGGGAGCAAAGAGAATCCCTTGTGATTTAACATCATTGATGTGCAAGGAAATAGAAAATTAGTAGAAGCATCTCTCATAAGATAGTATTTAGATTAAATGCATTGATATAAAAAAATACCCCAGAAAATTATAAAGAAAGGTAATTTGCTTAATCACATCACTAATTTGTGCATGTCTAAATACTGGTATCTTTCAAGTGATTTGATTCTTGTCATGCCCACTACAAATGAGAACAGTCTTAACTAGCGAGGTTGTTTAAGCATATAGAGATTAAATATAGTCTTTTAGAATGAAATTTCTCTTAACAAAAGAGAAAAGATATATAAGTAGGACATATAAAACAAGGTGAATAAGAGTAGTACATATAAAACAATCATTAGAACATGCCAAACATTTAGCATAATTGTACATTTCATTCATGTCATTGATATTCTTCTTCATCCATCTCATCATCAAGATCATCGTCTTGACGACATCTGTAGTACCCCGCCTGTAGTTTTCTTTTAGATTTTTTTATGTTTCAGTGTTTGACTGAATTCTTTTAGGTCACTTTTGATGTGATCAATTATTATGATTATGAAGTACCTCCATATTTTGCTTTCAGTTTTTCAGATACCATACTCTTTTTGGCCACATTGTTGTGTGTAGATTTTATTATTTCAGTGACTATTGATGATCTGGATTATGTTTTGATGATGCCATGTTTGGATATTGATATATTATGTTAAGATGTTTCATATTTCAGTTGGATTATGATGTACTTACCCCATACTAGCATGTGTATGTTATTTTTATGTGTTTGTATGGTAGAGGACTGAGGCGTAGTTACTCGCTTTGTTGAGATCCACACGACTGACCATACCCTACCATTGTTTTCCATTTGTTGTATGTACATGCTTTGATCTGTGATGATAGGTTTATAGGTACAGGGCATCGTCTTCCCTAAATTGGCAGGAGTGAGCGTGCCCAAAAATATACTCATCTCAATGGTAAAGAGGGGAGGTAACAGATGGACCCAAAAACCCTAAATCTAAGCCCAATTATCCTAATTATTGGATAAGTATCCGTTGACCACCTTACCCGAATTTTCCAAGTGACAAAGTTCGTGGATTCCATCTCTGTGTTGGTATGTTTATTTGATGGTCCTAATTTATTGTTGTTTGTATGTGTGATTTTCTATAGTTATAAATTTAATATTATATTGGAAAATAATATTAAGTTTATTTCCTATGTTATTTTATGATCATTAATTAATTAAAAATCAAATATTAGGATATTTGATATTAATTAATTAATTTTGTGAAAATATATTTGAAATTGTCCTTTAGTTATTAAATTAATATTTATAGCATGATTTAATGATGTTAGGAATTTTAAATTATTTAATAATAGATTTTATCATTAACATGTGCTTTATTTAGTATGAAAGTGATTGGTTTGGGAAAAGTGACAACTTGTCTTTAGGAGACTAAGTTGAGTTGTGCATAATTAAATTAATTTTATTTTATTAATTGATATTTTCTCTCAACAAAAGAGAGAGAGTTGGATTAGAAGTTCTATGTGTGAGTCATCTAGGGTTTGCTTGATTGTTGGAGTTGAACCCCTAATAGGGGGATTTGGCATTCATTTTGGTTAGTCAGTTTTGTGAGAGCAATTTTGGAGAGAGCTTTTGGGAGTTTTATGCTTTCTTTGTGTTCTTGAGCTTTTGGAGATTGTGCATGAATTCTAGGTGAAGATTGCTTGCTTTGGATTTGAGAATTTCTTGCACTGTGACTCACAGCCTGCAGGTTGAGCTTTTCTATTGGCAGTTCTGGATTGTATTCATCTCACAGGCATTTTGTTTCAGTATCTAGCATTGGATTGAGGTAGGGTTTGAATTGATCTTACTGTAATTTCATTTACAAAATTATCATTATTTAGATGTGCTTGATTTGATTTATGGATGTGGATTTGTCTTTCAATTATGTTTCATTATGGGTATTAGGAAACCCTTTGAATTATGTCTTTTATTTTATTTCGTGACTTGGCATAGTAGTGTTATGTTGCTGAAATTTCAGGGAAAAATTCATCCTAGGGCACCTAGAAAATGAAAAATTAAAATCTCTATAGTTAGTTCTATAGTATGAATGATTTAATTAAATGGGTTGTCAACAAAAAACCAATTTAAGTGGAAATTTATCATTCTGGGTGAAAAATACAACTCTCTGTCAAAAATGACAGTCAAAAGAAAATTACACAGTAAAATCTTTAGTTTACTATTTAATTTATTAGTAAATTGTATGTGGTTGCAAACAAAATAAAACATTGGTGAAAAACAAAATAAAGAAAAGACGAAACATTCATGTGTTAAAAATTTAGAATTTTCCAATTCTGGAAAAATTCACCAGGTCTGTGTAAAATCCATTTTTGGAAATAGAGCCTATTAAAGTATAATTATGAGCTTTCAAATGTATATATTTGTTTTTGTTAATAAGTTATATATATATATATATATATATATATATATATATATATATATATATATATATATATATATATATATATATATATATATATATATATATATATATATATATATATATATATATATATATATATATATTCATATGTTTTAAAAAAAAAATATTGTGTAATGACATTTTTTTGTTTGAAGAGAAATATTTAAAAAAAAAATTTAAAAAATTTTTCAAAGGGAGGGCACGGGTCCTAACCCCGTACCCCCACCTTTTTTCTCGATAGCCATGGCTGCTTGTCGGTGGTACCATGGTACCATCGACAGAGCCTGGCTCTGTCGACGACACAATGTTACCATGCGGTGGGGACAAACTCGCCAGTGGGCGTAGGTACCCATAGTGGGCCCCCCCACTTTTATTAGTTTATTCTTTGGTTATTGCGAATTCTTTTATTTTATTTTTATTAATATTTGTTAATAGAATTTTTAAATTGTTATATATTAGATTTTGTTAGTGTATTAAATTGGTTAGTATTAAATTTGTTATTAATAAAGTTTTTTTTTAAAAAAAAAATTGTTAATTAGTTTTAACAAATTTTTTTTATTAATGAGTTTTATTTGTTTTTATGGTAAATGTCATTAATGAATTTTATTTGTAATTTATTATTATTGGGTAATAATAAATTCTATTGGTAATTTTATTAAACATTAGTGAAGCATGTGAATAGATTATTATATTAAAATTTGCTTATTGGAAATTAATCAATGTTAAATCTTGTGTCTTTTGGACAATAAATTAGGTTTGATTAATTGATTTAATATGGGTTATTTATCTTAATTTGGTTTTAATATGAACAGCTTTATATGATGCATTTATATGATCCAATTGGGTTTTTATTTAATTCTGTAAACGTATGATTTATCTTCTCATTTGTACATGCATTATTTACTACTGAAATTGGTTGTTTTCTACAATATAGTTTTATCCTTCCTAGATGTTGGGTTTATCAGTTTTATGAGAACTAGATGACCTAGGAGAGACATAAGCTTGGGAATTATCTGTTTATCATGTTGTTTATCATATTTGGCGTGAGTGTGATCTGTTTATGTTCCAGATGACCTTATAGGCTCTTGTTGTATTATGTGAATTCAGTGATTATGTTTATGCAGTCAATCTTGGTTTCTATGATGATTTTGGATGTGTGACTATCTGTTTTATCTGAGTTTTAATCTAGGAGAGATCTATGAGCCTAGGGTAGTTTACCTAGATATGTGTTAGGAGGTGGCTTGTAATAAGCGCCAAGGCCGACAAGTGGCTGCCAGGATCACTTATTGTAAGTTATTATAAACAAGTGATAACCTAATTAAATTAAGGGGAAATACATGAACCTAATAAGATAGTTTCCTCTCCCATGCTTGAGTTCTAGTACAGATTGAGATGAGGATGAGATGATGCTTGCCACCTATTAAGGTGTGTGTTCTAGCATAGTTAATGGCTTCGTCAGTACGAGAAGTCATTGATTCCATGTATGGTCACTTGAGTGCCGGGATCCAGAGTGATTACCAGGATGAGACTCAAGGGTTAGACGTACATGATGACACCTTCCTATATATAGTCTAGTTATCCTACATGTGTTAGTTGCCTCTAGAATAGTGAGTCATACCTTTTACTATACTTGTTGACCTTGAGTTAGTAAGCTATCAGGATTCCTTTCTTAGTGGTGTTTCCTGATTTGACTTGATTATCCGTTTGGGGTCCGATGTTATCTCCTCAGCATGGTGGGGTAGACCTTTGTGGTTCAACACGGATGGGTGGTAGTGATTCTTTACCATTTGAGATTTGATATCCTAGTGTCGGTGCTTGATGGTGTCTTGCAGTTGGATTCCTTATGTTACTTCATCTTTGATGATCTTTATTTATGTATTCTTTATTGTAAATCTTGTATTAGAGTATCGCATGTGATAACTAATTTGGATATTGTAATTTAGTTGTTAGAGTGATTACTGCATACCCTGTGACATGTGCAGTGCATGTATGTTTATCAGGATTTATGATTATTCATGAGAGGTAATCATTTTGATGTGATTGTTGTATTTAATTTATGGAATCATTTGTTGATGTTATTTAATGAGTTATGTTAGAAAGTAATACTACATCATGGGACTCATTAGTTTTGTAACCTATGTATGCGATGTGTGTTATGTGAGATGATGGTTAATGCATTCATGTGATTGTATATCTTAATTGTAAACTTTAGAAAAAAAAATTATTCACCTAAACTTAGTATCATGTTCTAGGTTAGTTTCTTTTGGGTTCCCTAGCAGGGCATTACATTTGGTATCAGAGCGGAGTTTCTACACTGGGAACTTTGGGTATGTACGCTCATTAGGTTTTTTGTGTGTAGTTTAAATTTGAAACAAAACTTAGACATATGACATATCTTTTTTCAGACTATTGCTTTGTGATCATCTTGTCTTGGTTTCTGTTATGATCTATGTTGTGAGATTTTGCTAGTTTCTTTATGTTGCAGGAATCATGCCTAAAACTAGAGCAGCCAGAGGCCAAGGTAGAGGTAGGTCTAGTAGACATGGTAGGGGAAGGAAACCTAGCCCCTCCACTAGTGTTGAGCAAGTCAATAACCGCCAGCAGTCGAGAGATGAGCAGGGTGGTGAGCAGCAGGGAGAATCCAATAGGCAAGATACTAGACAGCTCCTTTAGGCAATCCTTGCTCATCTCAGTTCTGATCAGGATAGAGAAGATCAAGAAGGTTCACATCATTCCTAGAGGAATGAAGGAGAGATAGAGGGAAATATCTAGGAGTCCTCTAAAGAGGAAATTTATTGTGGATCCTTCAGTGGTAGCAGCAAACCATATGCGAGATCTTATGAGGGGACGGCCTATTCCCTTTGATGGAAAGGGTATAGGTCTTGAGGCTGAGACATGGTTGATAGCCTTGGAGTGAAGTTTCACCATGCACCCATTTAGCAGCAACACCAGAGCTAGATATGTTGTGACACAGCTCATAGATTTTGCAGCAGTATGGTGGAAAATTGAGGAAGAGAAGCTGGGTCTTCAAATGGACACAGTTACATGGGAATTATTCTTGGAACATTTTCAAGAATGTTTCTTATCTAATCAATGGAGGAAGCAGAGGGCCAATGAGTTTCATAATTTGAGACAGCTGATTATGACAGTGAGTGAATATGAGCACAAATTCTTTGAGCTCAAATAGTACGCCAGATTTGGACAGGACACAGCCTTATTGGTACAACACTTTGTCAGGGGGCTGAATGCCCGCATCATTGGGGAGGTCTTACTCTTTGAGCCTAAGACCCTTAGGGAAGCGGTTGTTAAGGCTACACTTAAGGAGGCTAACTTAACCTTGGTCCATGGTCAAAAATCAGATGCTTCAGCTGGTGGACCTTCAGGATTAGGATTCAGAGGGAATCAGTCTAATGGTGGTGGGAACTTCAAGAAGTCATCGAACTTCTATAGAGGTAACCAGAACTAGCAGCAGGTTAAGTCACCTCCACCTCCTTCTTATCAGAGTGGTGGTTCTTGTTCTAGGAACTTCCACAATGGTAAGCACTTTAAGCACAATCAGACCGCTCAGCCAACTCAGAGTGCTTAGCAAAGCGTTAGCAGAGGTAGCTTCCAGCAGTCTAGTGCGCCTTCTAGTGGGAAAGGCAATTTTAGGAGCACAGGTTGTTTCACTTGCGGGTAGTTTGGACACATTGCTATGAATTGTCCACAATGCCCACCTCATTTTTCTTCCCAAAGGCCAGCAGCTTCTGAACCCATAGTGGATGATGCAGGATGAGGTCATAGAGTGTTTGTAGCATTAGATTAGCAGCAAGTAGATCATCAGGGCACAGTAGTTGAGACTACAGGTACTATTCGAGGCATATCCATTTCTATTTTGTATGATTCTGGTGCTACTGATTCTTTCATTTCTCCACATTTAGTTGAGCATTGTGGGTTAGTGGCTGCAAAGTAAGATAGTAGTTGGCAAGTGGAATTAGCCTCAGGAGCTAGGGTTGTAGTAGGATCTTTGGTTCCTAAATGTGACCTGAATTTGGGCAGATTCACTACCTTAGTAGATCTATGTGTGATTCCTTTGGGATCATATGGGGTCATTTTGGCTATGGATTGGCTAGGAGCTCATGGAGCTAGCATCGATTGTAGGAAGAAGACCATCAATTGCAAGGATGATGAGGGCAAGGAGTGTCAAATAGTGGGTATCCCATGTTCTATTTCTCTCTGAATGATTTCAGCTATGCAAATTAAACATTGTAAATGAAAGGGTTGCCAGATTTTTGTGGTGACCTTGAATGAGATTGATGAGGAGGAGAGTGAAGATAGGACCCTAGATCATCCTGTGTTGCATGAATTTCTTGATGTCTTTCTGACAGAGATTCTAGGTATGCCACCTAAGTGTGACATTGATTTCCAGATCAAACTTATTCCAGGAGCTGAGCCTATTTCTAGAGCTCCATACCAGATGACTACTCATGAGTTGAGTGAGCTTAAGCTTCAATTGGAAGAGTTTTTGGCAAAGGGGAGCATTAGACCTAGTGTTTCCCCATGGGGAGCACCAATCCTCTTCGTTAAGAAGAAGGATGGATCTTTACGCTTGTGTATTGACTACAAACAATTAAACAAGGTAACAATAAAAAAATAGATATCCTTTGCCATGCATAGATGATCTATTTGATCAGATTAAGGGAGCTAAGATGTTTTCTAAAATTGATCTGAAGTCGGGGTATCATCAGCTACGGATTCATGATGCGGATATTCATAAGACTACATTCCATACATGTTATGGGCATTATGAGTTCACAGTGGTACCCTTTGGCTTAACGAATGCTCCATCGGTGTTCATGTGCTTAATGAATGGAGTGTTCCATGAGTACTTGGATTAGTTTGTTTTGGTCTTCTTGGATGACATATTGATTTATTCCAGATCCATAGAGGAGCATGAGGAACATCTTAGACAGGTTCTGTAGTGTTTGAGGGAAAATCAACTCTATGCTCACACAAAGAAGTGTGATTTCTTTCAGATAGAGATTTAGTATCTTGGTCATATGATTTTAGGAGAAGGTATCTCGATAGATCCTTCAAAGATTCAAGAAATTATGGAGTGGCCAGCACCCACTAATGTGTCTGAAGTCTGTAGTTTCATGGGTTTGGCTGGATATTATCATAGATTTTTCAAGGACTTCTCCAGGGTTGCACAACCTATCACCTCATTGTAGAGGAAAGCGAAGAAGTTCATTTGGATAGAGAAGAGTGAGGAAGCTTTCTAGAAGCTTAAGGGGTATTTGACTAGTGCCCCTATTCTAGCAGTGCCTGATCTAGCCAGAGATTTTGTTGTATGCACTGATGCATCTTTAGAGGGTATTGGAGCAGTCCTCATGCACGAAGGACGAGTGATTTCATATGAGTCTCGCAAACTCAAGGATCATGAATTGAATTATCCTACACATGATCTTGAGTTGGTAGCGGTAGTCCATGCTTTGGTCAGATGGAGACACTTCCTATTAGGGCACCATTTTGAGCTTCATAGTGATCACCGTAGTCTCCAGTATATATTTACCCAACCTAATCTAAATTCTAGATAGAGAAGGTGGATGGAATTCCTATGCGAGTATGATTTTGAGATCAAATACATCCAAGGTAAAGAGAATGTGGTAGAAGATGCTTTGAGTCGCAAGAGGAAGATTGTTTCAGCTATGACTCTTAGCGTGGATTTGAGGAGTAGGATTCTTCAATCACTTCCTAGAGATACTTTGTATTAGGAGGTGAGTTCATTAATTGAGTCAGGTAGACCATTGGAGGGTAGGTTCTTAGGATTTTTCTTGGAGTCTGATGGACTTATGCGACACAAGGGCCAGATATATGTTCCACCATTGGATGATTTCCATTTATTGGTTTTATCAGAGGCTCATCGTGCACTTTATTTGGCACATCCAAGTGTCAAGAAGATGCACATGGACTTACGAAAGCTTTATTATTGGTCTGGTATGAAATGTGACATTGTAGATTTTGTGGTGAGATGTCTAGAGTGTCAAAGGGTTAAGGCAGATCACCAGCATCCAGCAGGGCTCTTACAGCCTAATCTCATTCCATCTTGGAAGTGGGATATTATTTCTATGGACTTTATTGTTGGATTGCCTATGACTCCTCATAGACATGATGCTATCATGGTGACCTTTGATTGTCTAAGGTGGCACACTTTTCTCCCATGAGATCTTCTTATACAGTGGCTTCTGTTGCCAGGGTCTTCATGCAAGATATAGTGAGACTTCACGGAGTTCCACGTAAGATTATCTCTGATCGAGATCCTATTTTTACATCTACATTTTGGACTTCACTACAGCATGATCTTGGTGCTCAGTTGAATTTTAGTTCAGCATATCACCCTGAGACCGATGGTTAGACAAAATGGGTTAACCAGGTGCTGGAGGATATGTTGAGGATGTATGTCGTGGATAGACAGACTCGCTGGGAGGATTATTTATATCTAGTGGAGTTTGCTTATAATAATGGATATCATAGTTCCATTGGCATGTAACCCTTCCATGCTTTGTATGGACATCCTTGTCGTACACCATTGAGCTAGGACAGATTGGAGGACCGTATTCTTATTGGTCTAGATATGCTTCGTGACATGGAGCAATAGGTGATTCATATTCGAGAGCATCTTGTTACTGCACAAGACAGATAGAAGAAGTATGCGGATGCTCATTGGATTGATAAATAGTTTTTAGTTGGGGATAAAGTATTCTTCAGAGTGCATCCACGGAAGAGTCTGATCTGATATGGAAAGGGTTCGAAGTTGGCACCTCGATTTGTTGGTCCTTTTGAGATCTTAGAGAGGATAGGTCTAGTTGCATACCATCTTGCTTTGCCACCCAGCTTATCACGCATTCATGATGTATTCCATGTTTTAGTACTTAGGCATAATTTTCCTGATGTTACACATGTACTTGATTGGAATGCTTTGCAAGTGGAGGATGGGCAATTGGCATTAGAGCCCATATGTATCCTACAACATTGGGATTTGATCCTCAGGAGTCGAACCATCGACCAGGTAAGGGTCCAATGGGATCCAAATGATGAGACACCAGCTACTTGGGGGGATGTAGCTAGATTCCATGAATCTTATGCCTACTTGTTTGCAGGCTTCCAGTAGTAAGCCTGATACAAGGGGGGGTGGATGTAGTACCTCCATATTTTTCTTTCAGTTTTTTAGATGCCATAATCTTTTAGGCCACATTGTTGTGTGCAGATTTTATTATTTTAGTGACTATTGATGATCTGGATTATGTTTTAATGATGCCATGTTTGGATATTGATATATTATGTTGAGATGTTTCATATTTCAGTTGGATTATGATGTATTTACCCCATACTATGATGTGTATGGTGTTCATATGTATGTATCTATTTTATGTGTCTGTATGGTAGAGGACGAAGCCATAGTTACTTGCTTTGTCGAGATCCACACGACCAACCGTACCCTACCATTGTTTGCCATTTTTTGTATGTACATACTTTGATTTGTGATGACAGGTTTGTAGGTATAGGGCATTGTCTTCCCTGAATTGGCAAGAGTGAGCGTGCCCAAAAATATACTCGTCTTAATGGTAAAAAGGGGAGGTAATAGATGGACCCAAAAACCCTAAATCTAAGCCCAATTATCCTAATTATCGGATAAGTATCCGTTGACCACCTTACCCAAATTTGTCAGGTGACAAAGTTCGTGGATTCCATCTCTGTGTTGGTATGTTTATTTTATGGTCCTGATTTATTGCTATTTGTATGTGTGATTTTCTATAGTTATAAATTTAATATTATATTGGAAAATAATATTAAGTTTATTTCCTATGTTATTTTATGATCGCTAATTAATTAAAAATCAAATATTAGGATATTTGATATTAATTAATTAATTTTGTGAAAATATATTTGAAATTGTCTTTTAGTTATTAAATTAATATTTATAGCATGATTTAATGATGTTAGGAATTTTAAATTATTTAATAATAGATTTTATTATTAACATGTGCTTTATTTAGTATGAAAGTGATTGGTTTGGGAAAAGTGACAACTTGTCTTTAGGAGACTAAGTTGAGTTGTGCATAATTAAATTAATTTTATTTTATTAATTGGTATTTTCTCTCAACAAAAGAGAGAGAGTTTGATTAGAAGTTCTATGTGTGAGTCATCTAGGGTTTGCTTAATTGTTGGAGTTGAACCCCTAATAGGGGGATTTGGCATTCATTTTGGTTAATCAATTTTGTGAGAGCAATTTTGGAGAGAGCTTTTGGGAGTTTTATGCTTTCTTTGTGTTCTTGAGCTTTTGGAGATTGTGCATGAATTCTAGGTGAAGATTTCTTGCTTTGGATTTGGAAATTTCTTGCACTGTGACTCACAGCCTGCAGATTGAGCTTTTCTATTGGCAGTTCTGGATTGTATTCATCTCATAGGCAATCTGTTTCAGTATCTAGCATTGGATTGAGGTAGGGTTTGAATTGATCTTACTGTAATTTCATTTACAAAATTATCATTATTTAGATGTGCTTGATTTAATTTATGGATGTGGATCTGTCTTTCAATTATGTTTCATTATGGGTATTAGGAAACCCTTTGAATTATGTCTTTTGTTTTATTTTGTGACTTACCATAGTAGTGTTATGCTGCTGAAATTTCGAGGAAAAATTCATCCTAGGGCACCTAGAAAATGAAAAATTAAAATCTCTATAGTTAGTTCTATAGTATGAATGATTTAATTAAATGGGTTGTCAACAAAAAACCAATTTAAGTGGAAATTTATCATTCTGGGTGAAAAATACAACTCTCTGTCAAAAATGACAATCAAAAGAAAATTACACAATAAAATCTTTAGTTTACTATTTAATTTATTAGTAAATTGTATGTGGTTGCAAACAAAATAAAACATTGGTGAAAAACAAAATAAAGAAAAGACAAAAGAAACATTCATGTGTTAAAAATTTAGAATTTTCCAATTCTGGAAAAATTCACCAGGTCTGTGTAAAATCCATTTTTGGAAACAGAGCTTATTAAAATATAATTATGAGCTTTCAAATGTATATATTTATTTTTGTTAATAAGTTTTAAATATATATATATATATATATATATATATATATATATATATATATATATATATTCGTATGTTTTTTAAAAAAAAAAATTGTGTAATGACGTTTTTTTGTTTGAAGAGAAATATTTAAAAAAAAATTTAAGATTTTTTTTGAAGGGAGGTCACGGGTCCCAACCCCATACCCCCACCTTTCTTCTCGGCAGTCGTGGCCACCTGCCGGCAGTACCACGGTACTGTTGACAGAGCCTGGCTCTACCGACGGCACAGTGTTGTCGTACGGTGGGGACAGACCCGCCAGTGGGCGCGTGTACCCATAGTGGGCCCCCCCACTTTTATGAGTTTATTCTTTTGGTTATTGCGAATTCTTTTATTTTATTTTTATTAATATTTATTAATAGAATTTTTAAATTGTTATATATTAGATTTTGTTAGTATATTAAATTGGTTAGTATTAAATTTGTTATTAATAATGTTTGTTTGTTTTTTTTTAAATTGTTAATTAGTTTTAACAAGTTTTTTTTATTAATGAGTTTTATTTGTTTTTATGGTAAATGTCATTAATGAATTTTATTTGTAATTTATTATTATTGGGTAATAATAAATTCTATTGGTAATTTTATTAAACATTAGTGAAGCATGTGAATAAATTATTATATTAAAATTTGCTTATTGGAAATTAATCAATGTTGTTAAATCTTGTGTCTTTTGGGCAATAAATTAGGTTTGATTAATTGATTTAATATGGGTTATTTATCTTAATTTGGTTTTAATATGAATAGCTTTGTATGATGCATTTATATGATCAAATTGAGTTTTTATTTAATGCTATAAATGTATGATTTATCTTCTCATTTGTACATGCATTATTTACTACTAAAATTGGTTGTTTTCTACCATATAGTTTTATCTTTCCTAGATTTTGGGTTTATCAGTTTTATGAGAACTAGATGACCTAGGAGAGACAGAGGCTTGGGAATTATCTGTTATTGTTGGTGTAATTAAGTATTTACTAATTTCACTTTACTTAAGTTTACTTAGGATAATACATTTGCATAATTAGTTGTCTTTGGGACACCTAAGAGTTTGCATTTCTTTTTAGCACATGGTTAGGAGAATCTCCACTTTAGGTGGTCATAGTTGTCTTCTCATACCTCTTTGTGTGTGAGATCCACCTTTAGTGATCTTATCACATTATCATCCTCTCATTGTTGCACATGTTGCACATACTTTCATGTACAATGGAGGATGATCCACCTTTGGTGGACATGTGATTCCACCATGTCTAGTTGTGATCTTATCACTTGCATATCTTCTAGATATTATGCATTGCCTATATATTGAGGCATTCTACATTGTATGTAATCATTCAATCTATCTATTATTCATTATTTGATCATTTGATCATATCATATCTTGTCTCTCTTGTGCTATCTCTTGAGCTTCCAGATCTTGGCTTTTATTCTTTGCCTTAGGCAAATTCTTACATGGTATCAGAATGATATCAAAATTCTTAGATGACCTAGGAGAGACAGAGGCTTAGGAATTATCTGTTATTCATGTTTTTTATCATATTTGGCGTGAGTGTGATCTGTTTATGTCCCAGATGACCTTATAGGCTCTTGTTGTATTATGTGAATTCAGTGATTATGTTTATGTAGTCAATCCTAGTTTCTATGATGATTCTAGATGTGTGACTATTTGTTTTATCTGAGTTTTGATCTAGGAGAGATCTATGAGCCTAGGGTAGTTTACCTAGACCTGTGTTAGGAGGTGGCTTGTAATAAGCATTGGGGCCCACAAGTGACTGCCAGGATCACTTATTGTAAGTTATTATAAACAAGTGATAACCTAATTAAATTAAGGGGAAATAAATGAACCTAATAAGATAGTTTTCTTTCCCATGCTTGAGTGCTAGTACAGACTGAGATGAGGATGAGATGATGCTTTCCGCCTATTGAGGTGTGTGTTCTGACATAGTTAATGGCTTCGTCAGTACGAGAAGTCATTGATTTCATGTATGGTCACTTGAGTGCCAGGATCCGCAGTGATTACCAAGATGAGACTCAAGGGTTAGATATACATGATGACACCTTCCTACACATAGTCGAGTTATCCTACATGTGTCAGTTGCCTCTGGAATAGTGAGTCATACCTTTTACTATACTTGTTGACCTTGAGTTAGTAAGCTATCAGGATTCCTTTCTTAGTGGTATTTCCTGATTTGACTTGATTATCCATTTGGGGTTCGATGTTATCTCCTCAACATGGTGGGGTAGACCTTTGTGGTTCTACACAGATGGGTGGTAGTGATTCCTTACCATTCGAGATTCGATGTCCTAGTGCCGGTGCTTGATGGTGTCTTGCAGTTGGATTCCTTATGTTACTTCATCTTTGATGATCTTTATTTATGTACTCTTTATTGTAAATCTTGTATTAGAGTATCGCATGTGATACCTAATCTGGATATTGTAATTTAGTTGTTAGAGTGATTACTGCATACCCTACGACATGTGCAGTGGATGTATGTTTATTAGGATTTATGATTATTCATGAGAGGTAATCATTTTGATGTAATTGTTGTATTTAATTCATGGAATCATTTGTTGATGTTATTTAATGAGTTATGTTAGAAAGTAATACTACATCATGGGACCCATTAGTTTTGTAACCTATGTATGTGATGTGTGTTATGTGAGATAATGGTTAATGCATTCATGTGATTGTATATCTTAATTGTAAACTTTAGAAAAAAAAATTATTCATGTAAACTTAGTATCATGTTCTAGGTTAGTTTCTTTTGGGTTCCCTGGCGGGGCGCTACAGATTAATAATGATGATTATGGATTATTGTTCATTTTATGTGCATCATGCGATTGCCTAGATTAGATGATGATATCATTTGATGTTATGTTTATGTTTTATGTTGATTATGGCACTAATCCCATACTAGCATGTGTATGGTTATCATGTGTTTGCATCTGTTTGATGTGTTTGTTTGGTAGAGGACGGAGGCGTAGTTACTCACATAGTCGAGATCCACACAACCGACCATACCATATGATTGATTGCTATATATTATTGTATGTACATGCTTCATCTTGTGGTGATAGGTTCGCAGCTACAAGGCATCGTCTTCACTGAATTGGCAGGAGTGAGCATGCCCACAAACATTCATCTCAATGGTAAAGAGGGGAGATAATACATAGACCCAAAATCCTAAACCTAAGCCTTCTTGTCCTAGGATTGGACAAGTGTCAGTTTTACTACCCTACCCGAATTCACCTGGTTGAAATGAATTCGTGGATCCCTTCTCCTAAGTTTGTTTGACTTATTGTGTGTGATTTTTACTCTGCATGATTCAATTGATTTATGATTATGTGGGTGACTATTAATTTATTGATTATAGTTGAATTATGTTAATTTAGATTATTTTATGTGAATATCAATGTTAGGTGCATAGTTGAATTTAATGATTAATTATGTTCCTAGCATTTAATTGAGGGAATTAAATTAAAGTTAATTATTTTAGTATTTGGAAATTATTATTGATTATGTCCTAAGTTTATTATGATGAATTTAATTAAAATCAAATAATTGATTTTTTGGATTTAATTAACTATTTTATTAAGAATTAGATTTTATTATGTTTCTGAGTATTATTAAATAATTAAATAATTAATTGCATGAATCCATGATGCATTAAGTATTTAATTTATTTAATAATAGATTTTATTATTAACATGTGTTTAATTGAGTTGAAAGTGATTTGTTTGAAAAAGTGACAACTTGTCTTTAGGAGACTAAGTTGAGTTGTGCACAATTATATTTATTTTTAATTATTAATTAGTACTTTCTCTCAACAAAAGTGGGAGAGTTTGATTAGGATTTCTTTATGTGAGTCATCTAGGGTTTTGCATGTTTAGTGGAGTTGAATTCCTAAGAGGGGGAATTAGCATTCATTTGGGGGGAAGGAGATTTTTGGAAAACTTGGGAGAGAGCTATTGGAAATTTTTGAACATTTCTTTGTGTTCTTGATCATTTGTGTGTGTGTTTAGATTTTTGGATAAAGGTTGTTTGCATCTGGATTCGGGGATTGTATGCACTGTGATTCAGGTCTGCAGGTGGAGCTTTTCTATTGTCAGATATGAGGGTTTCAGCATTCTACAGGCCTTCTTATTTAGTATTTAGCAGTGGAATTGAGGTAGGGATTTGTGGAGGTTTCCTGTGAATTCATCAGTAGTTCTTTTTGTAATTTATGTATGTTTGTTTCAGTTTGTAGATATAGATCTATTTTCTGTATATGCTTTCAATCTGGGGTTTAAAAATCTCATAGGATTGCTACTTTATATTTTTATACAAACTTGGCACGGTAGGGTTATGCTACCCAATTTTGGATTAAAAATTCATCCTAGAACTCTTTGAAAATGAAAAATCAATCTCTATATAGTTAGTTCTATAGTTTGAAGAAATTAATTTAGTGGGTTGTTGTCAAAAACCCAATTTGAGTGAAAATTCCTTACTCTGGAAAAAAGTCCTTCCTCTATTAAAAAATGACAGTTAGAAAATAAATTACAATAGTAAATTATTTTGCATGCAAATTGATTAAAAATTTCATTAGTAAATATGCAGATGTATTACAAAACAAATATATATTAAACAGATTAGGAGAAAAGTTAAATCGCATGTTTAAATGTGCAAAGGTTGGAATTTTTCCATTTCTAGAAATGTTCTTTATGGCCTGTACATTTCTATTTTTAGAAACAGAGCCTTTAAAAAAAATATTTGTTGCTTTAAAAGAATATAATATCTTCTTTTGTCATTTTCGAAATTGCACAAGTTTTTAAAAAAATTGAAAAGGTTGTTTGAGTCAGAAAATAAAATAATTAATATATATATATATATTACATTGCTTTTGTTGGGAGTAAATAAAATTGTTTTAAAAAAAAATAAAAATTTTAAAGTGAATGGGGAGGGGGCACGGGTCCCACCCTGTACCCCACGACAGTTGGTACTGCCCTGCCGGTGGTACACAGTACCGTCGACAGGATAGACCTACCGGTGACACCCATGGGTGCCGTGTGGCAGGCCTACCCTACTGGCGGCTCTATCATCGCAATGCAAAGGGTGACCAGTCGGCACGGGGACCACAGGGGACCCCCCCCACTTTTTTATTTTCATTTTATTTTTTTTTTATCATTTGTTAATAAATTTTTGTTTTTATATATAATGTGGTTTGGTTAATATTTAATTTATAATTAATTAAATTATAATTTATTTAATTTAAGATTTGCTTAATGCATAATTTAATTAATCTATGATTTATTTGATTTACAATTTGTGCAATTTGTATTTACTTAATTTATAAGTAAGTTAGTATGCAAATTAATTTGTTATGTTTTCTAATTTATTTTGTTCTTCTTTTTAGATAATTTGTGGTTTTATCTAGAATAAGTAATTGTTATTTGTTTAGATTGAATTCATGGTATTAATCAAGATTAGACTAATTTTCTTAATCATTGATTTAGTTAGATGATAATTGTGATTTCTAAACAAATATGGGGTTTGGGATACTTTGGTAAAAGGTAGATTTTTGTGAGAAAATTTATAAATAATCAATCATTGAGATTGTACACCGTACAGTGAAATTAGGCTTTTATTCTGCTAAATCTATAGATCATTTTGTCTAGGGAATATTTCCTATTTATGACATTGTTATAGTGATTATGATCAGATTCTCCTGTAGGGATTAATCATCTTGATGTATGGAATCAGTTATGTTCATTATGGATTGTGTGCAATTATGGTTCAATTTCAATTATGTACCGTAATGAAATTTAAATGCTTATGGATCTATTACAAGTTCGTTATGGCGTGAGTGTTGTATTCTTTGTGTCTTCTTTTACAATATGGGTTGTCAAGTTCTAGAAGACCTAGGGAATACAGAGGTTGGGGTATGAGTCAGATGTTCATATTATTAGTTATGTTTGATGTGTGTGTACTTTATCTAATTATCATTCATGTTTGACCATTAGGCTCATGATGTTATGTATTTTGTTTGTGGTATCTATGTAACCATATATAGTTCTTTTGTGTGAAAATGGATATGAGATTACGTAGTTGTATACCTGATTAGATCTAGGAGAGATCTGTGAGCCTAGGGTAGTCTACCTTGACATGTAATAGGAGGTGGCTTGCAATAAGCATTGGGGCCCACAAGTGGCTTCCAGGATCACTTATTGTAAAGTTTCAGTAATCAAGTGATAACCTAATATAATTAAGGGGTATTTAATTGAACCTAATAAGACAAGTGTCCTCGCCCATTCTTGAGTGCTAGTATAGACTAAGGTGGAGTTGAGAAGATGACTAGCCCCCTTTTAAGGGATGAGTTGGCATAGTTAATGACTTCGTCAGTACAAGAGGTCATTGACACCGTGTATGGTCACTTGGGTGCCGAGATCTAGAGAGATTACCAAGACAAAACTCAAGGGTTAGACGTACATGATGATACCTTCCTATGCATAGTCCAGTTATTCTACATGTGTCGGTTGCCTCTGGATTAGTGAGTTGTACCTTTATCTTTATCATGTGTATCTTGAGTTAGAGTGGTTGTTAGGATCCTTTAGCTGAGAGTTTTATCCTTGTTTTGTATTGGTTATCTGATTGGGGTTTGTGATTATCTCCTCAGCACGGTGGGGTAGGCCTTTGTGGTCCTACATGGATGGGTGGTAGTGATTCTTTACCATTTGAGATTCGATGTCTTGGTGTCAGTGCTTGATGGTGATTCTACAGATGGTTTCCTTATGATGTTTCATTGATGTTTCTTTCTTATCTTCATTATTTGTAATCATGTATTAGTGTATCCCATGTGATACCTAATCTGGTCATTGTAATTTTATGTTAGTTTATTTTTACATACCCTGTGACATGTGCAATGGATGTTAGTTTATTTGGATATCATGGATGTCCATGAGAATGGTATTTATCATTATTTTCTCGTAATTGTAATTTATATGTTATGGAATCTTTTGTTGATGTTAGTTCTTTAGTTGTGTTTTGTTCTTAAGTAATTCTATGTCATGGAACCCTTGAGTCTTGTAATTTGCTTTGGATGTTGTTTCAATGTGAGTAAATGGTAATTGCTTCCGCATTGTTGTTTATCTTGTTTGTTAACTTTAGAAGAAAAAAAAATGTTCACCAAACTTAGTAGCATGTTTAGGATTAGATTCTCTTGGGTTCCCTGGCGGGGCATTACATCTGGTATTAGAGTGGAGTTTCTACACTGGGAACTCTGGGTATGTACGCCTATTAGGTTTTGTGTAGTTTAAACTTGAAACTAAACATAGACATATAACAATTTATTTTCAGACCATTGCTTTATGATTATGTTTTCTTTTGATTTGATTTGAGCTTTGTTGAGAGTTATTGTTGGATCTCTATATTTTGCAGGAATTATGGTTGTGACTAGATCTGCTAGAGGTCATGCTGGTAACTGTGGAAGGGGTAGACAGCCTAGCCCTTCTACAAGTGTGAGTCAAGGGAGTCACCACCAGCAGTCTAGGGGTGAGCAGAGATAGGATCTTCAAGATGATCCTAATATGAGACAACTCTTATAGGTGATTCTTAATCATCTTGGTCTTGAGCAGGATAGAGCAGAGTGGGCTAGAGAGAGGTCTAGGAGTCCTCCCAGGAGGGACTTCACAGTTGATCCTACAGTAGTGGCAACTAACCACATGAGGGATCTGATGAGAGGGTGACCCATTCCCTTTAAGGGGAAAGGTACTAGTTTAGAGACAGAGCCATGGTTGATAGCCTTAGAGCGGAGTTTCACCATGCATCCCTTTAGTATCAATACTAAAGCCAAGTATGCAATTATGCAGCTTACAGATTTTGCTACCATATGGTGGAAGATAGAGGAGGAGAAATTAGGGTTCTCGATAGACACTGTTACTTGGGAGTTGTTTCTGGAACACTTCCAAGAGTGCTTCTTATCATATTAGTGGAGGTGATAGAGAGCAGATGAGTTTCATGATCTAAGATAGTTGACCCTGTCAGTAGGAGAGTATAAGCATTGATTTTTCGAGCTCAAACAGTATGTTGGCTTCGGACAGGATACAGCTCTCCTAGTACAACACTTTGTGAGGGGACTAAATGCATGCATCATTGGAGAGGTCCTACTATTTGAGCCTAAGACCCTTCAGGAGGTGGTCATTAAGGCCACCCTTACAGAGACAAATCTTGCTTTAGGTCATGGTAGTTAGAGGAGTGTTCAGCATAGTGGTTCCAAGGGGAATCGGTTTCAGAGGAATGGGAATTTTTAGAATCCTTCTACCTTTTCGAAAGGTAATCAGAATCAGCAGGATAATAAATTCTTCCATGGTAATGGTGGTGGTTCTCAATCAGAGAACTATCGCAGCTAGCATCATAGTATGCACAATCAGGAGGATCCACCAGTTTAGAGTTGTCATCAGGATTTTGGTGGAGGTAGTTTTCAACAGCCCAGTACTCCTGCAACAAGGAGAGTGTTCAAGGGGGATTGTTTCACTTCTGGCCAACAAGGTCATAAGTCATACGCTTGTCCCCAATTTTTAGCTCAACATTCAGGACAGAGGCCATTGGTTTTTGAGCCTATAGTGGGAGATGTAGGTAGATCTCATAGGGCCTTTGCAATAGGGAACGATCCTCAGTGTTCGAACCCTAAGGCAGGAAAAGGTCTGATGGGGCCTACTCAGTGATATTTTGTTTTAGTTTTCTTTTCAGAGCAGCAAAGTTTATGGGACTTGCATCCCTACTTGTTCCAGGCTTCCAGGAGTAAGCCTAATTCTAGGGGTAGTGGATGTAGTACCCCACCCGTAGTTCACTTTTAGGTTTCTTTATGTTTCAGTGTTTGACCAAATTCTTTTAGGTCACTTTTGATGTGATCAATTATTATGATTAATAATGATGATTATGGATTATTGTTCATTTTATGTGCATCATGTGATTGCCTAGATTAGATGATGATATCATTTGATGTTATGTTTATGTTTTATGTTGATTATGGTACTAATCCCATACTGGCATGTGTTTGGTTATCATGTGTTTTCATCTGTTTGATGTGTTTGTTTGGTAGAGAATGGAGGCGTAGTTACTCACATAGTCGAGATCCACACGACCGACCGTACCCTATCATTGATTGCTATATATTATTATATGTACATGCTTTGTCTTGTGGTGACAGGTTCACAGGTATCATCTTCCCTGAATTGGCAGGAGTGAGTGTGCCCACAAGCATTCATCTCAATGGTAAAGAGGGGAGATAATACATAGACCCAAAACCCTAAACCTAAGCCTTATTGTCCTAGGATTGGACAAGTGTCAGTTTTACTACCCTACCCAAATTCACTTGGTTGGCATGAATTCGTGGATCCCTTCTCCTGAGTTTGTTTGACTTATTGTGTGTGATTTTTACTCTGCATGATTCAATTGATTTATGATTATGTGGGTGATTATTAATTTATTGATTATAGTTTAATTATGTTAATTTAGATTATTTTATGTGAATATCAATGTTAGGTGCATAGTTGAATTTAATGATTAATTATGTTCCTAGCATTTAATTGAGGGAATTAAATTAAAGTTAATTATTTTAGTATTTGGAAATTATTATTGATTATGTCCTAAGTTTATTATGATGAAATTTAATTAAAATCAAATAATTGATTTTTTGAATTTAATTGAGTATTTTATTGAGAATTAGATTTTATTATGTTTGCGAGTATTATTAAATAATTAAATAATTAATTGCATGAATTCATGATGCATTAAGTATTTAATTTATTTAATAATAGATTTTATTATTAACATGTGTTTTATTGAGTTGAAAGTGATTTGTTTGAAAAAGTGACAACTTGTCTTTAGGAGACTAAGTTGAGTTGTGCACAATTATATTTATTTTTAATTATTAATTAGTAATTTCTCTCAACAAAAGTGGGAGAGTTTGATTAGGAGTTCTTTGTGTGAGTCATCTAGGGTTTTGCATGTTTAGTGGAATTGAATCCCTAATAGTGGGAATTAGCATTCATTTGGGGGGTAAGGAGATTTTTGGAAAACTTGGGAGAGAGCTATTGGAGATTTTTGAAGGTTCCTTTGTGTTCTTGAGCATTTGTGTGTGTGTTTGGATTTCTGGATAAAGGTTGTTTGCATCTGGATTTGAGGATTGTATGCACTATGATTCAGATCTGCAGGTGGAGCTTCTCTATTGTCAAATCTGAGGGTTTCAACATTCTACGGGCCTTCTTATTTAGTATTTAGCATTGGAATTGAGGTAGGAATTTGTGGAGTTTTCCTGTGAATTCATCAGTAGTTCTTTCTGCAATTTCTCTATGTTTGTTTTAGTTTGTAGATATAGATCTATTTTCTATATATGCTTTCAATTTGGGGTTTAGAAAGCTCATAGGATTGCTATTTTATATTTTTATGCAAACTTGGCACAATAGGGTTATGCTACCCGATTTTGGATTAAAAATTTATCCTAGAACTCTTTGAAAATGAAAAATCAATCTCTATATAGTTAGTTCTATAGTTTGAATAAATTAATTTAGTGGGTTGTTGTCAAAAACCTAATTTGAGTGAAAATTCCTTATTCTGGAAAAAAATCCTTCCTCTATTAAAAAATGATAGTTAGAAAATAAATTACAACAGTAAATTATTTTGCATGCAAATTGATTAAAAATTTCATTAGTAAATATGCAGATGTATTACAAAACAAATATATATTAAATAGATTAGGAGAAAAGTTAAATCTCATGTTTAAATGTGCAAAGGTTGGAATTTTTTTCATTTCTGGAAATGTGCTTTATGGCTTGTACATTTCCATTTTTAGAAACAAAGCCTTTAAAAAAAATATTTGTTGCTTTAAAAGAATATAATATCTTCTTTTGTCATTTTTGAAATTGCACAAGTTTTTAAAAAAAATTGAAAAGGTTGTTTGAGTTAGAAAATAAAATAATTAATATATATATTGCATTGCTTTTATTGGGAGTAAATAAAATTGTTTTAAAAAAAAATAAAAAATTTAAAGTGAATGGGCAGGGGGCACAGGTCCCACCCTGTACCCCACGGCAGTTGGTACTACCCTACCAATGGTACATAGTACCATCGACAGGACAGACCTACTGGCGACACCCATGGGTGCTATGTGGCAGGCCTGCCTTGCCAACAACTCTGTCGTAATTGTGCAGAGGGTGACCAATGGGCACGGGGACCACAGGGGACCCCCCCACTTTTTTATTTTCATTTTTTTTTTTTTTATCATTTGTTAATAAATTTTTATTTTTATATATAATGTGGTTTGGTTAATATTTAATTTATAATTAATTAAATTATAATTTATTTAATTTAAGATTTGCTTAATGCATAATTTAATTAATCTATGATTTATTTGATTTACAATTTGTGCAATTTGTATTTACTTAATTTATAAGTAAGTTAGTATGCAAATTAATTTGTTATGTTTTCTAATTTATTTTGTTCTTTTTAGATAATTTGTGGTTTTATCTAGAATAAGTAATTGTTATTTGTTTAGATTGAATTCATGGTATTAATCAAGATTAGACTAATTTTCTTAATCATTGATTTAGTTAGATGATAATTGTGATTTCTAAACAAATATGGGGTTTGGGATACTTTAGTAAAAGGTAGATTTTTGTGAGAAAATTTATAAATAATCAATCATTGAGATTATACACCATACTGTGAAATTAGGCTTTTATTCTACTAAATCTATAGATCATTTTGTCTAGGGAATATTTCCTATTTATGACATTGTTATAGTGATTATGTTCAGATTCTCCTGTAGGGATTAATCATCTTGATATATAGAATCAATTATGTTCATTATGGATTGTGTGCAATTATGGTTCAGTTTCAATTATGTACCATAATGAAATTTAAATGCTTATGGATCTATTACAAGTTCGTTATGGTGTGAGTGTTGTATTCTTTGTGTCTTCTTTTACAATATGGGTTGTCAATTTCTAGAAGACCTAGGGAATACAGAGGTTGGGGTATGAGTCAGATGTTCATATTATTAGTTATGTTTGATGTGTGTGTACTTTATCTGATTATCATTCCTATTTGACCATTAGGCTCATGATGTTATGTATTTTGTTTGTGGTATCTTTGTAACCATATCTAGTTCTTTTGTGTGAAAATGGATATGAGGTTACTTAGTTGTATACCTGATTAGATCTAGGAGAGATCTGTGAGCCTAGGGTAGTTTACCTTGACATGTAATAGGAGGTGGCTTGCAATCAGCATCGGGGCCCACAAGTGGCTACCAAGATTACTTATTGTAAATTTTTAGTAATCAAGTGATAACCTAATATAATTAAGGGGTATTTAATTGAACCTAATAAGACAAGTGTCCTCGCCCATTCTTGAGTGCTAGTATAGACTAAGGTGGAGTTGAGAAGATGACTAGCCCCCTTTTAAGGGATGAGTTGGCATAGTTAATGACTTCATCAGTATGAGAGGTCATTGACACCATGTATGGTCACTTGGGTGTTGGGATCTAGAGAGATTACCAAGACAAAACTCAAGGGTTAGACGTACATGATGAGACATTCCTATGCATAGTATGGTTATTTTACATGTGTCGGTTGCCTCTGAATTAGTGATTTGTACCTTTATCTTTATCATGTGTATCTTGAGTTAGAGTGCTTTTCAAGATCCTTCTACTTAGAGTTTTATCCTTGTTTTGTATTGGTTATCCGATTGGGGTTTGTGTTTATCTCCTCAGCATGGTGGGGTAGGCCTTTTTGGTCCTACATGGATAGGTGGTAGTGATTCTTTACCATTGAGATTCGACATCCTGGTGTTAGTGCTTGATGGTGATTCTGTGGATGGTTTCCTTATGATGTTTCATTGATGCTTCTTTCTTATCTTCATTATTATTAATCTTGTATTAGTGTATCTCATGTGATACCTAATCTGGTCATTGTACTTTTATGTTAGTTTATTTTGACATACCCTATGACATGTGTAGTGGATGTTAGTTTATTTGGATATCATGGATGTCCATGAGAATGGTATTTATCATTGTTTTCTCATAATTGTAATTTATATGTTATGGAATATTTTGTTGATGTTAGTTCTTTAGTTGTGTTTTGTTCTTAAGTAATTCTATGTCATGGAACCCTTGAGTCTTGTAATCTATTTTGGATGTTGTTTCAATGTGAGCAAATGGTAATTGCTTCCACACTGTTGTTTATCTTGTTTGTTAACTTTAGAAAAAAAAATGTTCACCAAACTTAGTAGCATGTTTAGGATTAGATTCTCTTGGGTTCCCTAGTGGGGCGTTACAACATCATCGCCACCACTATCATCACCATCTTCATCATCATCACAATCAACATCATCATCATCATCATCATCATCACCATCCTCATTAGTAGCAACATCATCGTCATCAGTAGCAACATCATTGTCATCAGTAGCAGCATCATAACCTTCAAATTCACCAACAATAATACAACAGAGAGAAGAGTAGATTGGGAGCCTTCGTAAAGGGTCATGTCTACCTTCTCCAAGAGAGGTATATCATGGACATCATCAATGTCATCCTCATCATAATCATCATCATCACCACCACCACCACCACCAA
Organism: Chamaecyparis obtusa; assembly: GCA_027943335.1. NCBI lineage: Eukaryota > Viridiplantae > Streptophyta > Pinopsida > Cupressales > Cupressaceae > Chamaecyparis > Chamaecyparis obtusa. Next base: position 11,876 of record BSBK01008320.1, on the reverse strand, counting down.
TACCAAATGTGTCAATGATCAATGCATTCATACCATCATCTTCAAATGTGTTTTCTGACGCATGATCATCATCTTCCATGGGATCATGATCTTCAACTTCAATAATCACACCTCCATGTTCCTCTATATTCACACTGGGGAGATCGACCTATATAAAAATGATGATAATCAAACCCCCCTTCAATGAGATAATCAAACATCCTTCCATGGTTCATATGTATATTAATTGTGAAAACAATATAACAAACAACTTACCACTGGATTATAATCAAACCCCCTTCAATGTGACCATTCTCCCTACAATGTCTCTTTGCTATTTTGATTTTGATTCTTCTTGTCTTTAATCCATTGCAACTCTTGCATGGACAATAACATTTGTCATCACCTTCTCTTTGAAAGTTAGACAACAATCTAGTGATTGTCTCCCTATTTTGATCGAATTCCCTTGTATTATCTGACATGATCCTTAATGTGTATATCTACAAAACAAATTGGAGATGCCTCCTTTCATTAGCTTCATGTCACCTTCTCGTAGCTTCTCATTTTCTGATAGATTTCACCAAAGGCTTTGTAGGAAACCATGTAAGGGGTATTCTTGAGTTCAAACACATTGAGCTGCTACAACTGAATTATAAATCATGAATTCACTATAAATCAAGGGGCATTATAAATCATGAATTCGCTATAAAATTAATGTATTGCTCTAGATTTCATATGGACATTTTGTCAAATAGTTGGTATGTATGTTTATTCAAATGGATTTATATCATTTGGAATGGATACATGATAGGTTGTTATCACATTCTATGTCCCTATTTGATCTAATAGCATCAATATAACAAACAAAGCACCAACCAATCAAATAAGGACATGTGGTTCTCAAACATTGAGCTCATAAAATAATATATTTAGTCTTAATAAAATCTTATAAAACAACATATATTGTGTGAAGTGTTTGATCTCTCTTTATTTGTTTTGTTGTTTCGATATTCACTATGTGGTACTCCCCGTTTATGATCATTTCATGAGGAAATGTCTTGATGGCTTGTAGGCTGCAAGCTAGGGCATCATGCATTATTTATAAGCTCATTATTTGAGCACCGGCCAATCAAATAAGGACATGAAGTGCTCAAATAGTGAGATCATAAACAATGCATGATAAGGTAGTTGTAGGTAGTTATCTCTTCTATAATGATGGAGGAGTGAAAGGTAATGATCAATGAGGTTGCTGCTATTATATCATACATGAATACACTTACTATTTTGAATTTGAGCTCGGGCATCATACAATGTTATTGCTTTCATTGCATGCTTGCTGTTGTTGTGCACCATATATTGTTTTATACACTATTTATTTCATTCAGACCATGAGCTTGGAATTTGTAATGTATTTTCTATTATTGGATCTATTCTACCATGTTCTTGAGGCTTTAGATGCATTAAATCACCACTACTATTCTATTTTGATAGCAGCAATATAACAAACATAGCACCATCCAATCAAATAGGGATATGAGTAAGACATTTAATGCATTATTACTTCACCATGATGATAAAAATGTCATTGGCTCAAAGCACATAGAAATTCAAAACAGTAGGATATCTTAATCTTTATGAGCTCAAATTCAAAATAGTAAGTGTATTATTTTATTACTGATGTCCCTATTTGATCTAATAGCATCAATATAACAAATAGAGCACCAACCAATCAAATAGGGACATGAAGTGCTCAAACAATGAACTCATAAAATAATATATTTAGTCTTAATAAAATTTTATAAAATAACATATATTGTGTGAAGTGTTTGATCTCTCTTTATTTGTTTTGTTGTTGATATTCACTATGTGGTAGTCCCTGTGTCGGCCTCTACGCACACGCCAAACTCAAATGCCCTCTTCTCGACAGCTCTTCGAATTCACAAAAATTACAAATGACACTTTGTTTTTAAAAATTACAAAATTACAAAAATTCCATTGGCTCAAAGCACATAGAAATTCAAAATAGTAGGATATCTTAATCTTTATGAGCTCAAATTCAAAACAATAAGTGTATTATTTTATTACTGATGTCCCTATTTGATCTAATAGCATCAATATAACAAACAGAGCATTGACTAATCAAATAGGGACATGAGGTGCTCAAATAGTGAGCTCATAAAAATATATATTTAGTCTTAATAAAATCTTATAAAACAACATCTATTATGTGAAGTGTTTGATCTCTCTTTATTTTTGTTGTTGTTGATATTCACTATGTGGTACTCCTCATTTATGATCATTTCATGAGGAAATGTCTTGATGGCTTGTGGGTTGCAAGCTAGGGCATCATGCATTATTTATGAGCTTGCTATTTGAGCACTGACCAATCAAATAGGGACATGAGGTGCTCAAACAATGATCTCATAAACAATGCATGATGCTCTAGTTGTAGGTAGTTATCTCTTCTATAATGATGGAGGAGTGAAAGGTAATGATCAATGAAGTTGTTGCTATTAGATCATACATTAATACACTTACTGTTTTGAATTTGAGCTCAGGCATCATGCAATGTTATTGTTTTCATTGCATGCTTGCTGCTGTTGTGCATCATATACTATTTTATACATTATTTATTTCATTCAGACCATGAGCTTGACATTTGTAATGTATTTTCTATTATTGGATCAATGCTACCATGTTGTTGAGGCTGTAGATGCATTGAATCACCACTACCATTCTATTTTGATAGTAGCAATATAAAAAATAGAGCACCCTCCAATCAAATAGGGACATAAGTAAGACATTTAATGCATTATTACTTCATCATGATGATAAAAATTTTATTGGCTCAAAGCACATAGAATTTCAAAATAGTAGGATATCTTAATCTTTATGAGCTCAAAATCAAAATAGTAAGTGCATTATTTTATTACTGATGTCCCTATTTGATCTAATAGCATCAATATAACAAATAGAGCACCGACCAATCAAATAGGGACATGAGGTGCTTAAATAGTGAGCTCATAAAATAATATATTTAGTCTTGATAAAATCTTATAAAACAACATAAATTGTGTTAAGTGTTTGATCTCACTTTATTTGTTTTGTTGTTGATATTCACTATGTGGTACTCCCCGTTTATGATCATTTCATGAGGAAATGTCTTGATGGTTTGTGGGCTACAAGCTAGGGCATCATGCATTATTTATGAGCTCACTATTTGAACACCAGCACAATCAAATAGGGACATGAGGTGCTTAAACAGTGAGCTCATAAACAGTGCATGATGCCCTAGTTGTAGGTAGTTATCTCTTCTATAATGATGGAGGAGTGAAAGGTAATGATCAATGAGGTTGTTGCTATTAGATCATACATTAATACACTTACTATTTTAAATTTGAGCTCGGGCATCATAAAATGTTATTGTTGTCATTGCATGCTTGCTGCTGTTGTGCACCATATATTGTTTTATACACATAGAATAATAGGTTTGGGGACTTAGACTTATGTTCAATTCTTAGTAATGGTTTGGGGAACTAATTACTAGATGAGTGACTATAGTACCCTAGTTTGCATTATTAGATGATCTTGTTTAATTTGTGTTCATTTCATGCAAAGATACATGTAAAGGAAAAAAAAGTTTTGCATCTAAAGATTACATGTATATATATGAAAAATAACTTTTATATAATATACAAGGAAAATAACTTTCAGAAGAAAATGCAAGAGTACATGCATACATAAGAGGATGAACATAAATAATAAGGGTGTCAGACATTTCCTGAAGTGATGAATTTTTGACCCAGGTATGAATCTAGTGTACCCCTATGTGATCCGGAACCTGCAAAGAAAATAAAGATGGGGGTTAGATAAAAAATATCTAAGCAATGAATGGCATCCTATTACTAATCCTCATCTATAATTATGCATGTGCATAGTCAAATCATACACTTTTGAAAGAAAAACCAAGCTCATAGTCTCAATGAAATAAACAGTGTATAAAACAATATATGGTGCACAACAGCAGCAAGCATGCAATGACAACAATAACATTGCATGATGCCCGAGATCAAATTCAAAACAGTAAGTGTATTAATGTATGATCTAATAGAAGCAACCTCATTGATCATTACCTTTCACTCCTCCATCATTATAGAAGAGATAACTACCTACAACTATATTTCATAATTCCTCCTTTGAAGTATATATATCAAGTATAATTATGAGTTTACATCATATATTTAGTCTTAATAAAATCTTATAAAACAACATAAAACTAACCTAAAATACTTTGTCTTGATAAAATCTTAATAAAATAATATATTTAGTCTTAATAAAATAATACACTTACTGTTTTGAATTTGATCTCAGGCATCATACATTGTTTATGATCTCACTATTTGATTACCAGCCAATCAAATAGGGACATGAGGTGCTCAAATAGTGAGCTCATAAACAATGCATGATGCCCTAGCTTGCAACCTGCAAGCCATCAAGACATTTCCTCATGAAATAATCATAAACGGGGAGTACCACATAGTGAATATCAACAACAAAACAAATAAAGAGAGATCAAACACTTCACACAATGCCTTGAAGGTAATAGAAATGATGCCCTAGCTCTCAAAACTCACAGGTTATCAAGCATTCCAAATGAAAAGATGTAAACAATGTCAGTATTAAACAGTGAGCTCATGAACAATGTATGATGCCCTAGCTTGCAGCCCGCGAGCCATCAAGATATTTCCTCATGAAATGATCATAAACGGGGAGTAACACATAGTGAATATCAACACCAAAACAAATAAAGAGAGATCAAACACTTCACACAATATATGTTGTTTTATAAGATTTTATTAAGACTAAATATATTATTTTATGAACTCACTATTTGAGCACCTCATGTCCCTATTTGATTGGTCGGTGCTCTGTTTGTTATATTGATGTTATTAGATCAAATAGGGACATCAGTAATAAAATAGTAACATGAGTAATAAAATAATACACTTACTATTTTGAATTTGAGCTCATAAAGATTAAGATATCCCTATTTTATTACTGATGTCCCTATTTACATCTTTTCATCAAATGACCCAAAAACATCAAGCATGGTCCTATATGGTCACTAATAGCCAACTTTCATAAGAATATGAATGAATGCAAACATGCATAAGTGGATGAACATAAATAATGAAGGTACCAAACATTGCCTGAAGTAATGAAGTGTTGACCTAGGGTTCAATCCAGTATGCTCTTGTATGATCCAAAACTTGCAAGGAAGGAAAAGATGGGGTTAGATCCAAAGGATCTAAGCAATACTTGACACCCTATTACTGATCCTCATCTACAATTATGCATGTGCATAGTCAAGCCATACACTTCTAAAATGAACTATGCTACAGAACATGGGTGTGTGTTAATGTGATGCAAAAGCTATTATGCAAGATTATTTTTTTATTAAGATAAGTATATCTTAATTCTATAAGAATAAATATTTTGAGAAATATTTGAATTTAATTTTGACAATAACATGAGGAGTGATATATTTCAAGCTTCAGCGAGACTTCATACCACACAATGTTCATAGATTATGTTCAATGCGTTATTTACGCTTGTATTGGTGGGAAAACTCTTGAAAACGTGAAAAAGAGATTGCATTCAACCATGTTTACATGACACATGTAGTTTACCTCTAGCCTAAATCAGCATTGCGTACAAATCTATGAATGGTGTGTGGTATGAAGCCTCACTGAAGCTTAAAAATGATAAGCAATATGATGTTGAGGTATGGTGTGGTAAGCACAAGTATAGTTTCTTGTAAGCTGCTATTGGTATAGTTTTTTTTTCAATAGTTGCAGAATCTAGCTTCTCCTATACTTACACGTATGTATACCTTTTGGGCTTGGCTTTATGTCATGTAAATTTGAGTGAAATGGTAATAATTTTTAAGAGCAACAAGTATGGCATTTTAAAAAATTATGCATGTACATTATATAATAGGAGAAGTGATATATTTTAATGGCAACACTTAATGAGAAGCATGTCTATATAACAGGAGGACTAATATATTTTAATGGTAGTGGACATAAAAATTGCAATGAACTTTGTAATTATTATTGCAAGTGGACATAGAAATTATAGTGTAGTAGTAGGATGATTGTAAGTGGACATAGAAATTGCAATGAAACTCTGTAATTTATTATGGCTCAGTGTTGTATATTCATAGTCAATGTCTATTTAAACTTTATGATGATACTTATATGATGGATTAAGTAAATTGTTCTTACCTTGAGACTAGTACACCATGGGATTAGAGGATGGTTGTTATAATAGCAATTGTGTGTCTATGGGATACTTTTATATTTTGTATTAAATGATGATACATATGTGTATCTTCCATTTACAATAGTTTATATTTTGATACTTATATCTTGAATTGTCAAATGACCAATGAGTGATAATTTCAAAAGTGTATTATAATTAAAGGCATGTGAATTCATATTGTACTTAATCTGAATGTCACTGTGTAATTTTTTACTTACGATATTTCAAGACCCCTCTCCATTTTAAACTAGCTTATGCCTTCAAATGAGGAATTATGAAATATAGTTGTAGGTAGTTATCTCTTCTATAATGATGGAGGAGTCAAAGGTAATGATCAATGAGGTTGCTTCTATTAGATCATACATTAATGCACTTACTATTTTGACAACAATAACATTGCATGATGCCAGAGCTCAAATTCAAAATAGTAAGTGTATTATTTTATTACTGATGTCCCTATTTTATTACCAATGTCCCTATTTGATCTAATAGCATCAATATAAAAAATAGAGCACCAACCAATCAAATAGGGACATGAGGTGCTCAAACTGTGAGCTCATAAACAATGCATGATACCCTAGCTTACAGCACGTGAGCCATCAAGATATTTCCTCATGAAATGATCATAAATGGAATGGAGAGTACCACATAGTGAATATCAACAAAAAAATAAATAAAGAGAGATCAAAAACTTCACACAATGCCTTGAAGGTAATAGCAACGATGCCCTAGCTATCAAAGCTAGCGGGTCATCGAGCATTCCAAATGCAAAGATGCAAACAATGTCAGTATTAACATTCATATTTTTCCATTAAATCAACAAATGCCATCAAAATGAAATTGAGTTAATGAGAAGTTAAATATCGAATGCCTACCTCAAGTCATGGCTACCATATAAAGATCAAATGCTAAGGAACTATGTTATAAAATTTCATGCCAAATTTCAAGGCATGAAATTTTATAACTGTACATATATTTTCTTCTACTCCCCCACATTGTAAACTCAATGCTAAGAAGAAAAAAGTATGATGTCAAAAATTATAAAATTTCATGCCTTGAAATTTTATAATGTAGTTCCTTAGCAGCTACCATATGAAGAGCAGTGCAAGGTGGTAACTTTCCCATTTTACCACAGTTAGGGCCCTCTTTTACCATTTTTATGAGCTTTATGTTTTTACCATGCTTTATGAGCTTTATGTTTTTTTTTTAAGTGAAGACAAAGATTATCTTAATTTTTTATCTTTAAATTTTATTCATTTTATGATTTTAAAAATTGAAATAAAAAATATAAACTTTTAAGAAACTTTTACATCTTTTCATCAAATGACCCAAAAACATCAAGAATCATCATATATGGTCACTAATAGCCAAATTTCAGAAGAATATGAATGAATGCAAACATACATAAGTGGATGAACATAAATAATGAAGGTGCCAGACATTGTCTGCAGTAATGAAGTGTTGACTCAACGTTCAATCCAGTATGCTCTTGTATGATCCAAAAATTGTAAGGAAAAGATGGGGTTAGATCCAAAGGATCTAAGCAATGCCTAGCACCCTATTATTGATCCTCATCTACAATTATGCATGTGCATAGTCAAGCCATACACAGACTCAACAACATGGTAGCATTGATCAAATAACAAAAAATATATTACAAATGTCAAGCTCACAGTCTCAATGAAATAAACCGTGTATAAAACAATATATGGTGCAAAATAGAAACAAGCATGCAATGACAACAATAACATTGCATGATGCCCGAGCTCAAATTCAAAACAGTAAGTGTATTAATGTATGATCTAATACCAGCAACCTCATTGATCATTACCTTTCACTCCTCCATCATTATAGAAGAGATAACTACCTACAACTATATTTCATAATTCCTCCTTTGAAGTCATAGGTTAGTTTAACTATTGGACAATGAGCTAATAGGAGTTTTGATTAGATTTGAATAAAAACTAAGAGTATTGAATTTTATTTGTTCCTATTGTGATTTCAGGGGAGAAGAAGGCTAAGACCTTTTCAGTGGATTAGGGTGGTGTATATAGCTTGTAAGTTTATACGTTTGCACTTTTTTTGTTTGAGGCTTAATTATGCTAGTTTTTAAATAGAAAGATTTTTTTTTCTTATTTCAAATTCATTCCTTCATATGTCATACTTGATGCACAATGAATTCATAGGAGTTTCGAATAGATTTGAAGAAAAACTAAGAGCATTCAATTCTAACTGTTCTTATTGTGAATTCAGGGGAGAAGAAGGCTAAGATCTTTATAGCTGATCTTGTGTGGGCAAGGTATGAAATTTGTGTGGGCTAACCTCCTTTTTCTATCAGCGTCCTCTATGATTTCAGATTCTATATTTTCCTGAGTCAGGTTGGTTCCTTACTTTCCCCTCTTTGGTTCCATGCTTGCTTACATTAAGAGTTCATTTTATCTCTGATTAGGGCACTATTTCTCCTTAACTGTATTCTTTTGGGGTCTGATCTATTGTAGTTGCTTCTTTTTTCTTTGAATCATTATTTACAATTACTTTTGATGCAATATTTGTGAGAAGAACAAGAAAAAAATGGTGAATGAGTGTATTTGACAAAGATAAACATGACACATTTTGTTGGGCTGATTGGGTTGGCCTGGTACCATTTACATGGCTTGGCCAGATATTAAACAGTGAGCTCATGAAAAATGCTAGTATTAAATAATGAGCTCATCAACAATGCCAGTATTAAACAATGAGCTCATGAACAATGCCTGTATTAAACAATGAGCTCATGAACAATGTATGATGCCCTAGCTTGCAACCTGCGAACCATCAAGACATTTCCTCATGAAATGATCATAAACAAGGAGTACCACATAGTGAATATCAACAACAAAACAAATAAAGAGAGATCAAACACTTCACACAATGCCTTAAAGGTAATAGAAATGATGCCCTAGCTCTCAAAGCTCATAGGTCATCAAGCATTCCAAATGAAAAGATGTAAACAATGTCAGTATTAAATAGTAAACTCATGAACAATGTATGATGCCCTAGCTTGTAGCCCGTGAGCCATCAAGATATTTCCTCATGAAACGATCATAAACAGGGAGTAGCACATAGTGAATATCAACAACAAAACAAATAAAGAGAGATCAAACACTTCACACAATGCCTTGAAGGTAATAGCAACGATTCCCTAGCTCTCAAACCTCGCGGGTCATCAAGCATTCCAAATGAAAATATGTAAACAAAGTCAGTATTCAATAGTGACCTCATAAACAATGTACGATGCCCTAGCTTGCAACCCGTGAGCCACCAAGAGATTTCCTCATGAAATGATCATAAACAAAGAGTACCACATAGTGAATATCAACAATAAAACAAATAAAGAGAGATCAAACACTTCACACAATGCCTTGAAGGTAATAGCAATGATGCCTAGCTCTCAAAGCTCATGGTTCATCGAGCATTCCAAATGCTAAGATGTAAACAATGCCACTATTAACATTCATATTGTGCCATTAAATCAACAAATGCCATCAAAATAAAATTGAGTTAATGAGAAGAAAAAGCTCAAATGCCTACCTCAAGTGCCAGTGCCCTCTTCCCACATGGTGTCGGCCTCATCATGCACGCCAAACTTGAATGCCCTCTTTGCGCCATGCTAAAGTGTAGTGTCATCTTCGTGGCAGCTCTTCGAATTCACAAAAATTACAAATGACACTTTCTTTTTCTTTTTCTTTTGTTTATAACCAAATGGGTGTCGCAATTACGATGTTATCATTGCTATTATGACACTGTCGGGGGCACTTGCAAAAAAACACAAAAAACAAACACAAATTGTAGTGGCATCACAAATTAGCATTGAAATTTGACCCCAAATGTTGTAGTGTATTGATCCATCTCAATGGCTACCAAATCAACTGATCTCTGCCAAGAACCCAGTCGTAAAGAAACACCACAGACCACATTGTGAACTCGCTATGAAGAGGCATCCAATGTCTCATAAGTCACATCAAATAACCCACTTTCTATAATCTAAGTCTCTCATATTGGTTCACTAAGAAATAGACTTCTCCCAAGTCATCACAAACACCATAGTGATCTACAAATCTCCATTGTGCAAGTTATGCAAGTCAAGTCACTGCTACACTCCATAGGAACAAAGCACATCCAATTTGGACCAAAGAAGTCAAGAAGTCACTCAAATCAAATCCGAATGCAATCAGGTCTGCATATATCCCATGAACACATCAGGAAGAATGCATCTCTGATCGCCGTACTAGCTTCTTGTGTTGGAGCAGTCATTGTCACAAATCTCGATTGGTTAAATCCATTCCAAATCTAAGTCTCTAGACTCAACTCAATAATCCACAAGCCGCTACCAAATCTACAACAAAGTCATCTCCAAATGACATAACCAAATCATGAGCAGGAATAAAAGACCTTGACTCACCAAACCACCTTGGAAGTTGATCGAGATCTGAAATTAATGCAACCAGTTGGAACCAGATCTGCAAGAACACCGTTCTGAATCGATACAAACTCGATCAGAAAAATATATATTTTTTTAAAATACAATTATGATGCTCGTCGCAATTATGATGTCACTAGAAAAAGCGATGATTATTTTTCAAAAACTTCCAACGGATACCTGTCACATGCACACCATTTTCGTCGGTAAACAATCTACTAAGGATAGTTATCCGTTGGCACATTATGATGGTTAACCATCGCATGTACAGCATTTCTATCAGTAAACTAACTACTTCTTATGGCTACCTATCGAAATTGAGACGTCTACAAATAGACCCGACAGTATGTTCGCTATGTTGAAACCCCCTTTTTACGATGGTTATAGTCATCTTAATTATGATGCCAATCATAGCTATCATTTTTTTAACTGCAAAACTACGATAGCAGGTGGTGTCGTTTGATCGACACCAAACTGTCAGAATTCTGATGAACTTTTGTTGGAAAAAGGTCTCAAATGTACTAGTGTGTAAAAGATAATATCAATTTGCATGTTCAAACAAATGATGATTGAAATATTTTGATTAAATATTTAATTACCTATACACATTTTTTAGCCATGTCCTATGCACATACCAAATACATAAAAGTAATCAAAAATTAAAAGATAATTTATGAGTTGTACATTGTGAAAGTTGATCAATAAAATTCTAACAAAATGAATGAAAAATTGAAACTAGTTTATATCATAAATCATGACATTGAATTGAGTTAATTTCTGATAAAAACATGATAGCTTCAATTTATGCACTAGCATCATCTATCATAAATGCATTGACATGCCAATCTACTTTCAATTGTTTCCCCTATCTATAAACCTATGTTATCCATTATTTTATATCCTCAACTCTATTTCTTGAGGATATCACCCATGCAAAAGGTATGCTAGCCTCTTGTTCATCAAAATAAGCAATGTATATAAATGATATTGCACATGAATTTACCATTGACAAATCAATATGTTCAAATAAAATGAATCAATATAGTTAATATTTTTATATTTACACCATATTTATTTGTTAAAAATGTTGAATCCATTGCAATAATAGAGTGTT